>CANUEZ040000105.1:7494457-8771686 GCA_948099385.1 Fasciola hepatica
CGCACATTCGATGACGACCGATTCGTTTCTACGGGCCTTGCAAAGATTTATCAACCGAAGAGGCGTACCGGCCGACATATACTCAGATAATGGATCGAACTTTGTGGGCGCTCAACGGGAATTGCAGCGTTGGCACAAGAACATAAACAGGGACGAACTGCAGAATCGAACCGTGGCCTACGGCATACGCTGGCATTTCAACCCCCCACAGGCCAGTCACCGAGGTGGCATATGGGAACGCATGATCCGGTCCGCCAGACGGATATTGCTGTCAATCATGGAGCAGCAGCCGCCCGACGACGAGACCCTGAACACCGTCATGACTGAGGTGGAGCGAATCCTGAACAACCGCCCCCTGGTTCCAGTATTGAACGGCGACCCCACCCACCTGGCGCTCACCCCAAACGACTTATTGACGCTAAGGTCGAACGAGGGTTTCCAAGGGCCGGTAAACCTTCGTGGGAGCTACCTCCATGGGTGGAAGCAAGCGAACTATCTGGCCAAGGTCTTCTGGAGGCGATGGCTACGGGAGTACCTACCGGCTTTGCAGACTCGACAGAAGTGGCTGGCCAAAACAAGACCATTCAAAGTTGGGGACGTGGTTATGATCGCCGACGAACGCGCACATTTCAGCGCTTGGTCTTTGGGAGTAGTTACGGAAACCATCAAAAGCACCGACGAAATGATAAGAACGGTGAAGGTGAAGACAGCTAACGGAGTGCTCATTCGTGACATACGCAGTATTAACCTACTCGAGAGCGAAGACGGAGGAGCTGATAACCCTGTGGCCTAGTAAACCTTTTTCACACCAGTAATCGAGGTGGATAAAGAAACACCATATATACCACACAATCTCCGTCAAACACGTTAAGGTGCTCGCGGTCCCTTCGTTGACATTACAGAAGGTTCTTTCCGATATGTGGTGATGAGTGCGATTCCATTATACATCCCGATACATACGCGCATGCACGACGCACTCTACATCCCGTAAACCCATCATACATGTGACAGTGTTCTTTGTTCGCCTTTTGTTGACGCTACCGAATGCCCCTTGCACATGTGGAAGTAGTGGAGCTCAGGTCACACATGCATGCTACATTTACTCGTTTTCTTGCCACGCGGTCTTTTGTTGACATTGCAGAAAGTCCTCCTTTGATGTGTAGTCATAACTGTGATTTCATTGTAACCCCGGCACACACACACACACGCACGCACACACACACACACACACTCAAGCGCGTACATCCAGGACCGGACGGCCCCTTACGAGGACAACGTCTATGTGACCATTCACGCCCGCCATCGGTCATTTGGTCTTGTGGAAGATGTAGACTAGCCTCACGTCTATGTAGCCAATGGGTTAGGTGTGACCAGTAGTAGAACGTCGACGACGAGCATTAGACGCGCGCACTGACAGCAGGGCCTAGGCAGGTAGGAAGAATCAGTACCTTTATACCGAACCTTTGACTCTGCTAAGGATCCAGGAGGATTTTGGTGGGCGGTGTAACAGCCGGTCGTGGAAAATCCCCCTTTTTCCCTCGCGATTCAGTGTTTTTTCCCAACATCACTCATTTCCATACACTATTGACTTGTCTTTACGAACTGGTTGTTTTTCTGGACCAATTGTTGTTTGTTCGCGCCCAGAGCGCTACTTTGGCACATCCTTGTTCAGGACCTGCGTGACGCACGTGCTGTCTGCTCACACGCTGCTATTCGGTTTCTCGTTGTTGAGACTTTGTGATCGTATTATTGAGGTTTGTATATTGTTTACGTCATTGTTTATTTTAATAATCTAGTATCGTAGAATTATCACGGATAATCGCCTTCTGATTTCGGGATCCGTTGCGAATTTGGCTACGCATTGCTCAAACGTTCGTAACAATGCCTGCTGTTGCACCGTGATGCTTTATGACCTCACCGTTTTGAATAGAACCGAGTTTTTTCCGTAATTCGACACTTTTCCTCAAACCGACTACTTTTTCTGTCTGATAACTCTTACCTTCTGATATAAGACTTTTGACTGGCGGTCCAAGGCTTCTTATATCAGGTCTCCCCGAGAACTACCAAGGAAATCTTCCCGATCGAATGAGTAGAGAACAGTCAAATCGGTGGAGAGTTGTGGTATCGGAATAGTACCGATAACATAAATTTATGGAGGCAAGCAGGCACAACGGAGGAGCGAAAGGAAAGTCAAACGCATAAGTGGTTCAGGAGCTAGAACGACGGAAACTTCGTGATGATCAGTTGAGCTCAAAGTAAACAAGGGATTTAAACGATACGGTCAAATCTAAGCGTTAGAAGACCTGATAAGTAAGTAACTTCTAAACAACTTTCGGAGAATATTCAGTCTCGTAGAACGATCGGGGTCGCTACGCTATGCGCCATAGGTTCTTTAAGTCTCTATGACCTCGGTAGTCCAAAGAAAATGAATGTCCTCCGGATATCGCTTTAGATTCATTTCCTCTAGCTAGAAATTCCCACAGAACACTTTAAGAACAAACAAATTGATGAACGATCGAGTTTTCAATTGTTCGTACTTACACCAACACTAATTTACATGACTCACAAAGTTAGGAGGGATGATGATCCCTGTCTGTCTCCATGCTTGCGTATGTGGATGCTAAAATGACCATCGTGTGGGTTGTCCCAGTAGTTGCACACGTGTTTGGGAGTAGGAGATGGACCAAGGAAGCTTGCGTGCTCGCACCAGCTGCTTTTCAGCACGCAGCTTAGGATTGTAGAGGCGAATACTCACTGCTTCTGCGGTCGCCATGATGCAACACTTGGCAAATTCAGGGTTGCTTTTACCTGATATTCAAATATGGATACTCGAAAAGAGGTTGCAGTACTCGGCACTTTCCCCTTATAGTTTGCCAATGTGTGGTGCAAAATGTCCTGTAGATTATTCCTGATAACCTCCATCGAAAGACTTCGGCTTCTACATCGTCTTGTATGGCAGGCGCGCACTAAGTCTTCTACGCAGCTTTCACCCAAGCAGCTTCTTTATCTCGCGCCCAAGTGGGGGCCTCCAAGTGCCCCAGTATGAGCGGGGGTGGGTGTCTCTGGCTCCGAGGTGGCTACCTGTACTTAACGCCTCTGGAAATGCTCCCGAGTGGCCGTGCGTCTGACGCGGCCTCTGCTGAGAAAGTCACACTCGCTGCCCTCTCGTGGCGGTGCTCCCACCAAAGTGAGAGGACAGAAGCCAATCCCCGGGGCTCTCCAACGGACTGGCTTACTGACAGATAGTCATTTAAGGGGAGTTGGCTAAACCCTGATTCCATACCAATTACGGGTGGCTTATGGGGCCTACAACGGTATGATCACTGGCACCTGTGGCTGGATGATGCACTGGGCATCCGGTATGTTTGGCCTCATTCCGAGGGTGTATGAACTGAGCAATCAGTCACCGGCCCTCAGTAGGTTACGGACTCCACGCTTCGTCTCTCTGCCTCGCGGGTTAAGCTTTGGGTAGCTAAAAGCCTCTGTTGTGGACCCCTAACGCTATCATCTCTTTGGCCTGGGCAACCTGGGAGTATCGCGACCACAAACAATTGGCGGGTTCGGACTACCTACCCCTTCCCCTCCAGTCGTCCCATGTTTTGTTTAGCACAAATATTACAAATATATAATATATATATGCTAAAAGGGCAATATGCAATTCAAAAAAGTGGAGAAGGAAAGGTATGAATTTTTGCGAACTTAGGCAAAGTTGGAACAACCGTGTAGCAGAAGTTAATGGAAGGCGACAAATTTTCACAATTGATTGCTTGAGCAGGGGCAGCGAGCGTGTCCAATATTCCGCCATCCGCAGAAGGACAACCTGATCCCAAACCGTGTGAGAAATTGCTCAAAACTTGAAGTTCATTATTAGGAAAGTTACTTCTTCGCGGGGCTTTTTTAATGACGATAGTTTTGTGTGATTTCATAGCAGAGTAAACAACACATACAGGACACAGTATTAATGTGTATGACATGAACCAGAGTGGGAGTATCATCCGGGGCCATTTAACCTTCCCCTCGAAGTGCATATTGCTGACCTCGTGAATTCTTTGATATAATTACCCGCTGGTCTGGCGGGTTTTTGGTGAAGGGCCTGAGTTTTCCTAGATACGATTCATAAGGGAAACCGATAGCTGCATCCTACAACCGTGGTTTTTGAGATATTCTCCTCGGATAAGGTGAAGCGCCTGGCAAACGACAGCTCATAGAATGCAGCACCTCACGACGCTGCCTCTAGGCTAGCATGGTCGGTACAAAACCATCGGGTAAGGACTGCAAAGGAGCACCAGCGTTGACTTTTGCACATCCAGCTCGACAGGCTTAGCACCATGAGTACCTCGGTACATGACTTCTTCCTCAGTAAATCTACCATCCTTGTGAAATGACGCTGAACTTGTGCCAATACTGCATCTCCTCGCACCAGAGGGCCAGCCCATGCTTGCAAACAATATTCGATGTTTTGCCTGATTACTGTTTAGTGGCCTGGTAGCAATACGCAACTCCCTTGATGCCGATGTGCCAAGTCGTAAGTAGAGATCGCTCGTATTGCCTTGGATACGGCGGCTAAGCACTGCTCAGACAATTGGAAACGCGTAGTTATTCGAGCTTCCAGGTCGGTAGTATCCATGTCCGGTACTGACGGTTACGGGTCAATTGGGTCTGTATATTTTAAATCCTCGTTAGCATTCTGGGTCAGACAACCACGCTGCCCCACATTGATTGGCAACTGTCACTTCGTGGTCCAAGCTTGGTCCCTGTTTAGGTCCCACTGGACGTATCAGGAACCCTTTTCGCCTGTCAGTTTCATTTCGTCCGCGAAGAAGTAACCATCATCCATAGGGTCGTGCATGTATAATACGAATGGGGGAGGATCCACCACCGATTGCTGTAGAATTTACCGATGACCCTCACCCTTGTGGACCTGCTGTCCTCCAGCACTAAGTGGTACAACCTGCGACTTAGGTATGCTCGGGTGCATTCCAGGGCCTGACACGTATTTTCTAGGGCCTCCATTTTGCACACCATCAGTCGGCGATTCACGGGGTCGAGGGCCTTTTGGAATTCCAAGTGACAGACCTCAAACTATTTTTCTCCATCCTTGCGGGCGCTTCTTCGTCTAGGAGTGAAAGCTGGTTTCATGGACAGGGTCTCGTTTGATGGACCCGGGTTTCCTATAGAGGACTCTATATTCAGCTAACTGGCGGGTCTCTCGGTCCTTGATCAGCCCTCTGGCATTTTCAGGGACACCGGCAGTAAGCTTACAGATCAACATATTCGCGCCTCTTTGTTATCACCTTTTTCCGAGGGAATGCCTTCAGCCGTAAACCAGTCTTCCGGCAGTTGCGCTTCAGGCAGTGACCCAGTGTGCCGGTAAGCCAGCAGTGCCGCTGAGGTGCGGGCTAAGGGGCTTAAAAAACACTGCGTGGATGCCTTCTGGCTTGGGTTTTTCGTGCCGGTTCTGTCCTGTAAAGGATTTTTCGACATTCTCAGGAGAGAGTAAAACTGGCTGCGTCGTAAGTGGTCATATGGGGGGTTCAAAATCAGGGCCCAGTCCATAGTCATTTTAGTGCACCTTCTCGAAGTGTTCCCTCGACCTTTCAGCCTGGGGCCTTTTATATGGTGCATGACTGCTGTCTCTATCACTGACTCAACCTACAGCTACATACAGGGCTGTTTTTGACTTGAAGTAGTTTTAGAAGGCCCTTGGACATCTTTTGACCCGTCTAGCCAGAATGACAGCATACCATATTCCACACCGCCTTTGGACCCCGATTGGTGATCCTAGCACCCTTTTGTATCGGAGATGCCGCCTATAGCCTCTTGTCGGCTGATAGTGAGTTGACACCTTGCTTTTCCAACTTTGCGTCTGGTGGCTTTGCCGGTCCACCAAGATGCCCCCCCTCCTGTTTGATTGGAGTGCAGGGGCAAAAGGCTCAGTGGGCAGCGTCAGGTTGTCCCTGAGTGTTGTGCACCCTTCCTCTACACTTCTACGTTGGGGGTCCCCTGTGAATGTTTGGGCTGCGATCGCGAGGCATTGTACATCAAGATTCTCAAAGCGCACTACTTTTTAAGGTACCGCACTTTTACAGTCAAGTACTTACAACTGGTTAGCCCGTGGTCAACTCTGTCTAGGGGCGTAAAAGCCTGCTCTCTTGAATGCTTCGATGCGGCCAAGTCTAGTAGCCCCCGCATCTGCCCCTAGCTCTATCTAAATGTTTGAATTATGTGCTGGACGGGGATTTCTTCCAATACTACACCAAGTGACTCTACTGGGGCTCCTTCTCTGGGAGCCCACTGGTTCACCCAGTTCGTCAGAGAAATTGAAGCCCCTGTAGCGTACTACTCTGTCTATGTGGTACACTAAATTATTGTCAACAATATCTAAGACGACACTAGCAAACTAAGATGGGCGGAGGGGCGTGCGGTGATAAAAAGGCCAAAAGGGTATGTACATCAAGAATGAAAATGAAACAATAGGTGTGACTCAAACTCACAGTTGTTCAGTGTTCTTGTGATCAGGAAATGAGCGTCAAAGAGCCAATATCCGACAATGTCTTCAGTTCAGTTCGGTCTGACAGCCATCCGTTGGACAGAACAGGATGGTATTGAACGAAGTGCCAAAAGACGCCGTTGAAGCTTCTAAAATGTTTTGTTTCACACAGTTAGTTCCGACCGATATGATTCCAAGACACTCCAAACCAGAAGATGAGACCGCGCCAGAATTAAAGGTTTATTTACAGCCTTTTGTATTGCGCGGTGGTGACGAACAAAAGGTGTGTGTTTTTACATTAAAACGTCGGTACAACAAAGGAGTGTCGCACCAGGGGACATTAAAAATCATGGAAAAAGTCGGAAATGTACAGGTACCTACACCCCTAGGATTGTGGTTCTATTTGCCTCGGCAACGGAATTGCTGAGGTAGGTCAGCAGTACCTGGTCCCCCGGGGTTGGGCAGAAGAGGGGCTTCAACAGAAGCTTATTGTTTGGATTTTTGATTGGCCTGGATTTTAATAACAGCAGAGGGCCGGTGCGTGTGGTACTGATCCGCTCTACCTTGCCACCTTTTGATCTCATCTGAGGCTACTGGCTCCACGCCACCACAATCTCTGCCATCTCCGTCGGCCGCAATGTATGAAGAAAGCGGCAGGGCAATATACTCCAACTTCTTGGCTTTCGTTTGGCCAAGTTTTGTTGGCGGCGAGGCAGTCTGATTTGGCAGACACTGCTGCTAGTTCACACCACCCATGTCCAATGCTGTGTGCACTTGTATCAACCACGGCAAGGCTACCTGCTCCTAGTTGTGCATTAAATTTCGGCGGGAAGGTCTGGCACTCGGAAGCTACTTCCGAGCCCCCGCCATTTTCCTGTGGATGGCACGGAGACTGGTTGGTGCCCTTTGTCAGGCTACACATCGTTGCTGTTATTGCAAGGATTTATGGGGATGGGAGTGCAATGCCCTCGGCTCCTGTTTAAGTTCCTTTGTGCTCTAGGTTCCCGTATGAGCGGCTCCTCTTGATTGAGAATGAGTGATCTTTGACTCGTAATCCTACTCATCGAATGGATCCACCTTTGATAATCCAGCAGCTGAGTCTATAGAGTCCGGTAACTGGGATTCCCCTCTTCAGGGCACTTTTCATCGCTCCTTATGTTTGGGCTTTTTTATTTCGCTTTTTCTTCGGTTTTTGGGTCATCCCTCCACCTTCAGCAGTTTACTGTACTGGAGTGGAGGAAGTTGCAACAGGGAAACTATCCACTTGGCTCCTAGTCACTCCGAGGATTGTTTTTTAGAGTGATCCCAAGACCTCGGCGTATGACTTTGATAACGCGCCGCTGGGCGGCGTCTTAGGCTCAGCGCCTCAGCAGTCAGCAGCAGGACCCCGGAAACCATCACCCTTGGGCATTTCGACGTAGGACAACCTTGCAGCCTCCTTGCAGACACCACAGACCCATTCGACCCAGCTGTTCTTGCAGTATAACGAATACACATCAATAACAATGCCAGAACAGTCTGCATGAGCCTACCTGCTACATACATCACATTCGATTGCTTCCGTAGCCAGCTTTCCACTCCCTTCGGCCAGACAAGGATGTATCTCACAAGTCTTGGCAAACACAAAACAGGGATTATTTCATACAAAAATAGTAAACGATTGGTAAGCAATCGAAATATTCTCTTTCAAGCCAAACTAGAAAAACGGTGGCACAAAAAAGGCTACGCAAAAACCCTAGAGCTGCTTGGGGGGATCAAAGGTTCTCCGAATAAAAAGCATAGCTCAAGACTACTCTGGTACGTGCTGCTGTGCGAAATAACTTTCGCCATTTCGGCGCGCCCTTCAAAATTGGATTCAATGCAGACCACTCCAAAACTACAAAGCAGCGGGACTTACAAGGTCATATGGGCTATCTTCACGTTATCCGCAAGGATGAGACACAGGTTGCTCAGTACCTTCGCCAAGTGATCTACATGGAGAAGGAAGAGCAAAGACCCTGCACTGAACCCTCTGGCATACCATTAGTAGCCTGCTCCGACCTAGACAGTCAGCCACCACCTTTGGAGCAGAAACCACGATCCCGAAAGAAGTGTGCCATCCGAACTCCTGCTTCCCAAACCATTTGAAAGGTCTGCGGCTGGAGTGCAGCTGGCGATTATTTACGGTGAAAAATTCTACTAAATTTCAAATAACAAGCCTTCACTTTCACGCCTTCATCCATTCGTCTTGTGGTCTCGTTCAAGAACATCAGTAGGTTTGTCAGACGCCATCCCTTTACCAAGCCCATGTTGGGCTGGCGTCAGATGGTCGCAAGTAACCAGGCCCAACCGAAATTACCCTCCGATTATGCCTTCCAAGCGCTTACACAACATTGAAGTCAGGCCAGCCGGTCCATAGTTATCCGCTTTCGGCCTGGATCCTGTCTAATATCCCTCTACTACAGTGGCCTCACGCCTGTCCTCCTGCCCATAATCCCTCGAAGCAGCTCCCAGTACAGCTAGGTAGCCGACCGCCACAGGATGTCGGAAAGAGGCAGAACTTTCGCCCAAAGTATCACTTCCAGTTCAACTGCTTTGTGCGTGGTCTGCAACACAAATTTCTTCTTCCCCCTCCTCCTTCTTCCCCACCTATAGGAAGCTCCTGAAACACTGGAGTTCCCTCAATCCCTAAGTCTTTCAGAGTAAGCATGTTGTTCCGACAATAAGCTTTCTAAAAGGACGCAGGCGGGGTTTTCTCCTTGTCTGCAGCACCAAGAACCAGGCTTCCGTCGGGCACTTCCAAGTTACCTACTCTCTCAAGTGTAGTTTTGTTGGGCTGTACACAAGCAAAGGGCTTATCGGGATCCGCCTTCACATTGTTGGAGGGTTTCACTGGTGATTTTCTTGTTTTTCTCGCAAACTCCCATCTTACCACGCAGACTGCTATTTTTCTGTAACCAAGACCCCCTGATCTGCGCGTATGCTCATGGTAAGGTAATACCCCCTCCCACCCGGGGTCCGTTTGTCTATTATTTTTCATGACCCCACGGAAAACTAGCACGTTTGCATTCTCATGAAAAGGCCCCGCCTTAACTCCGAGTGCTTCCCTTCCTTTTCACTACTTTTGCCGTCCTCTCCCACAGCTGGTGCAACTACCAGTCTGCTGTCCTTTTTCTTCTCATTCCCATTTCTGATCCCAACCCTTCTATTGTTTTACTCCTGGTTCTCAGTTGAGCCCCCTCTCCCCACCCACCACCTACCAACCAAATTATTTTGCACTCTGGATAAACCTGCGCCTTATATCTCCTTATATCTCTATCATCACCGGACCACCATACAAAACAGACAGCCCCCTTCCGTAGATCCCCCATAGATCATCCTCTGTCCCTTAGGTAGCAAAATTACCATTGCCTGGTTTCTATCATGAAGCTAACCATAACCCACAGCTGGAACATTCTCCAAACCGCCGCATTCCTCATCTTTTTCAGATCATGCTGGTTACCTGGGTAGCCATCAGCCAACTTGAGGTTACTCCCGGATTACCGTACGGACTAAAGGATTTGATCAATCGGATTGATAACGGTTCAAACCTGTACTCAGGCATATCGACGCTATATGGGGCAACTTACATGGCTAACCGGTGATCATAATAACCGGAGTAACAATCCCTCATGAAAGTCTGATCGGATCGCAGAGTGGATTCCTGACTCTACTCATCACCCCACAACCGCTCAACATTTAATTCCCTCACTCAATAGAAACAGTTCAATTTATTCTGCTCTGCAGTACGAAATCAATGACCGGAATCTGGCCCTCACCGCTATGTTCCCGGTCTAAAATGCCACGTTCATCAACATAGCTCCTTTTCGCTTTCCACCCTCACTTTTCGCTTTCTGCCATCAACAGCAACCAAGGTCTTTATGAAACAAAATACCAGCCATCTGTAGCCAGCCAGAACTTGCTCAGTAATTCGTTTATCACATGTGCAGAAAAATTTATCTTTACATGCTTCCAAATTCTGCTTGGTTCCATCAGTAGCTTCTGTTTCCAGTAGTCTGTCTCTTTGAAGGCTCCCCTTTAAAAGTCCGTCCTGCATCCAGACACCATTTATGCTCTTCAAAAGTACGCTGTGTTCCTCGTGAAAATTCGCCCTCATGTGAGCTTCCATATGGCGCTGAAATTACCTATACAAAAGGTCTATCTTATTATCACATTCGACCCACTCGCTTTTATATCACAGGCTCCCCCACAATAAATTACCCAATGTTGGATCAACCTTCTGTATTCCGCCGGCAACTCTGGCAGCACTTTGATAACCTTATGAGGACCTTACTTTTAGCCGCGTCTTTTGGTAACTCTCTCACCCAGTTCCTTGTTATTGATCCCCCAAAATATCTAGTTGATGCACCCTCACATCTTTTCTAGACGCCCTGACCCGTTGCAGCCAGTTTTCGACACCTATATTGGACATTGTATATTGTTCCTGCCTCAACTCCCTGTCCACGTTGTGATGTCCGATGCCTGTTGCCTTACTGGTTTCTGCGAACACTGCACTTTTACCATTCTCCAGTGTCACTTTTATCAGCATTCCCACGTTCGTCTGGCCATCCAAAACGCCCTCCCCGAATTCGAAACTGGGTTACATTTCTCGCTTTGACCATTTCCTTTTAAGTTCATTCAAACGCTGCCCAGCTTTATTGTCCTATTTATGCTGGGGTGTGATTCTCAAATTTTAAAATTTTGAACACCTCACGTTGTTATGTACTGCTGTATTCTCTGGTCATGCCTTGTGCATGTGTCTTGACCATTGTCAAGAAATATACCGTCATTGTTAATACTAATATTATTAGTATTATTATTATCATTATTAGGATTTATACTCTTGTTTTGCTCTTCGTTGTAGGGCTTGGGCTACGTTTCTGGCTGTCCTGTAAACGGCCCACGGGTAGTGCGGGCTACGAAGTTTTGTAACTAGCTCATAGCGTTCCACAAACAACTAGCACGCACGCCACCTTTGGCCTCACCCAAGATGGCCGATTCCTATTTCCTTGCCCATAGCAGGTAGCAAAATCGTCTGTTAGTCCTAGTAGTTCAGCTTTCACGCTCTATAGATTTCGTTCACTGATGGCTCCTACACTTCCGGGTACTATCTTATGCTCATTTCTGCTAGTTTCAGTCGATCCTCGTCCACTTTGGTGTAGTTCTTAACCGACCTAGATCTCGGTTTGTTGGACCTTACAACGAACATTGCACTCAGGACTCCGCGATCTTTCTCCTTCAGTGACTGTTTTATTTTTAAAGAATGGACACTGAGTTGATACTTAGTATCCAGAAGAACTAGCTCAGGTGAACTTTGCCTATCGCGGCAGCTTGTTTCCCGTGCCACTCGCTTTGTGGGGGTTTGGTTGTGAAGCCACATCACGAGAGCTTTTTCGGTGGTCTCCTCAGGGGCTGACCTTATATCCCGGTTTATTTCTTGAAGGCCCATTCCTCTGAATAAAATAAAGCACTGTGACTTACTCAAATCCATCTGGAAAATTTTTGAGTCTTTTCCCACATCTATTCGCCGCGCTCTATGGAAACTGTCGACCAAGGCGAACGTAGCTTTCAGTGGTTTGTATGCGGAGTGTTGCCAGAGTAAGCAGGATCTCCCGCTGGTCACAGCCAGTCCTTACGAGGAGGGTAACTCTCCAACCTGCCTAACGTCTTTTTTATCGCGCCAATAGGAGCCGTAAATATACGTTTGCATGGCATTCTGCTCTTTCTTAAACTATGTCTCCTTGATAGTTACTGTCACTTATTCATCGGTTTCTGGCCAGCAATTACCCCCCCCCCATCTAACCGGGGTAGTGGCAAAGCCAGCTAATAACGGCTATTCTTTATGCACCTGGGACCCGTATATTTGTTATCTTCGCCATTGGAAGACGTGCAACGCCATGTTTGCCACGATCAACTGCGGTGTACTTCTTCTTTCTTCCTTGTTTTTATGTCCGTTACCATCAGCCTTCGTCTGATCTCTCCTGCGTGTCTATCAAGCAATTTGAACTTCTGTTATGGTTCGAAAGAGCTTGTCTACACTGTCCAAAATTTGACTCATTGGAATCATTATGCGCTACTTTACGGAAAAATGGATTACTTTTTCGTACTTCCCTGCGAATCCTTTCTTGGTTTCATGAAATGTATTACCAAAAGTCCTGAAATTCTGGCCAACAAACGTGCAAGTGATTATTCGAGGGCCTATATCTTCCTCTTTCATTACTCAGGAACTCCTTTGTGGGTGACACCGGTTCCCGGGTGATCCGAACACCGATATGTGATAACTGTTTCCCTCCTAAAAGTGCTTTCTTCACTGATTGATTTCCGGACAAAATGGCCACAGCAGGCGGGTTTTCCGGCGTCACTGTCAACGTTTCAGGGAATATAATCGATTTCCAGCCATTAATTAATGCACAACCATTTTCCAAAAGGTATTTGCCGCCCATTTAATTGCACGTTTTCTCGGCTAATATTTTTCGTGAAGATGTATCTTCTACTACAACTCCTAACATTTGTGCGTCAAAGAATGTTATTCTAAAGCCTTGTGTTTTTTGTGGTAGCTTTCACGTTGCATACATTTTCAAGAAAAGAAAGCTAATAATACCGATAAATTTCCCTTCTAGATGTTTCGACTCGTTTATTTTGAGAAGAATGTTCCAGTCGAAATAATACATCGCAACCGGCCAATGGATTCCAAAAGCACCAGAGAGCCCAGCGTGGAACGTGCTTCGGAGTATAAAAGCATGTTGATTTGGGGTAAACAGTCGCCTGAAGAGATTCCCGTTTGTGGGTGCCGTAAACTATTCAGTTCGGGTAGGAGTAAATTTAAAAGTTACAATGCTGGTAACACAAAGTCTTCGCGAGATCCGGTAGTGTGAATGGCATCCTGGACAAAAAAGGACAATCTGTAGTGACATGGAGATGACTGGGATTAAATCTGTAAATTCGTGGCCAGAAATGACCATAGACAAGCATAACCAACCAGTACTTATCTCTGATCGGTTAGTGTGCTGCTAGATGCCACAGGGCTGTGCATTGTTCGCCTGCTTGCTGTGGAAACAACTGGTTTCCGCCTGCTGAAAAACACTTTTATGACAGCTGCGCTAGCGGACTGTCGAATCTTCAGCTCCGTGAGCTAGTATCTCGTCCGGCGCCACTTCTTAACGCAAAAATGAACGACACTGTTTCAACACAAACCGTCCTTTACCTATTCTACCGAGGTTTGCAGTCTTTTGGCACGCGTCGGAACTTTTGGCTTGTTGTCCTTCCCATGGCACCTCTCTAGGATCCAGTTAGTATCTGGTTTCCGGAGTACTAAAAAACTGTGGGCTTTAGTGGACGCCTCGGTGGGAGATATGAAAATAAAATCTTCCGCAATCATTACACTAATGAACCCTGGGGTTGAGGAACTACAAATTAAAACAAATGCCTTATCCAGCACAAGGAAAACATTCGGTGTGCGATCTTTCTGCAAACCAGAATCATCCACCACAGTGGCAGATTTGCAAACGATGGACGGCGACCTGAACATCCTGTCGAACTATGAACACCTGGAAAGATCAGAAGATTGTGCAATACTGCTCCAGGTTTCAATGTTCATGAGGACTGTCACAGAAGACCCCGAGGAATGGGTCCGAAAGTATCATTTTTGATGATTCAGGGGACCGCCGATGGTCCGGCAAAAACCCAGGTAAAATGTTGCAACCATCAGGCATACCGCGCATGTTTTAATATTCAGAGAACCACTGTTTTGCATGCAATTTAACGCGGTATATGGTGAGGTCTATTGAGCAGTTTTGTAATTTAGGTGCCTCCTTTGGCGGATTCCATTACAAATACACAACTTATCAACATCCTTATACGTAAGCGCACGTGATTTTTAGTTTTGTCTTCAATTTCCTGCATCATTCAGAGGTCAGCTGAAGTTTCTGGGAAGAGAATACCAAAGAAAACATCAGCAACATTGAACTGTACACCGCTTGAAGCTTTTCTTGTAATACGATTTTACCAATGCATTCACTGCATGGTTTTGCTCCTTTCAGTGAAGTGAGACGGAAGGCACATAAACTAGGAAATAAAGATCGTTTATGGTGGTCGAGTTGAGTGGGTTGGGGAAAAAGGTTAAGTTAAGAAGGCCTTTCAAGGTTACCAAAGCGTCGAGGTTTCTTCATCGAACCCCGATTGAGGATCAACCGGGATAATTTTCATATCCCAGCCAATACCAGATAATAGGGCTAGGATGTCTCAATCAAAACCGAAAGCTTCACAAGGTAATTCCAACCAAACCCCATTGAAGGCTCAGTCAGGAGTTGATTATGATTGCTCCTTGGCCATTAATCTGGAGGCTGTTGTGTACCATATAGCGGCATCTCCTACTAAGTCATCTGCCTTGACTGCGCCCTTTGAAGCCGTTGCACCCTCGAGTGTATTTCCCGAAGAGCAACTCGCTAACAAAAGAGTCACTTGGCTGGCACTTCCTTGACACTTCTATTCCACATCATGCGCGGTAACCAAAACGCTGCCAGAGGAAACACCTGAATCTGCCCTGTCTCCTCATTTAGCCCTCTAATGTCTCTCGAGGACGTCACGTACCCAATCCTCTTCAACTGTTGTTGGAGTTTGTGAAAAGACTGCCGCCGGGTTTTGTCCCCACTACTGAAACTCCGAGCCGGATTGGCGTCACTGACATTTTCGTCCCCATACTAAACGCGTTTCCTCGATTGAGAACGTGCGGGTGCCGTAAGTCTACTCGCTTCGAAGCTTCTGTGGATACTTCTTAACCTGACCTCGATCCGTCTCTGGACCGTGAATGGGTGCCTGCGGTGTTATTAGTAGGATCAACGGATCCGTGGTTAGTTTGTGGTAGGGGGTGGGCCAAGAAAGCCTTAGCGCTTGCACGAACTGTTTTGGGCGCACAACGGGGGATTGTAGAAACGAATACACACCGCTTCCGCTGTGGCTAGAACTCGGCACTTCACTAGTCTCGATTGCCCACTTCGAACTTTGTAGATTGGCCGGAATGCTTTGGTCACATTCACTGAGTGGTTAGACTGAACAAGGTGTGAACATACAGCGCTCGTAATTACTTTGATTGCTGCAGTGTTCAACCAAGCTGGGTGGTGTTCACGGACTCGTTCGGATAAGTGTCTGGTCGTACGGCCAATGTACGTTGTCACACAGGGCATGCAATTTTTCACGTTGCCACAGGTCACTTGAGACCCTTTTGCGTTAAGCGTAGGAGAGTTTCGGTAATGACAGTGGTAATGGTTTATTTCTCGCAAACGAACAAGCAGTATGCAGTGAGCATGATCAGAATTTACAGGCCATGAGAGCGCCCAGAATTTGAAAAAATTATAACACGAATGCACTTAGTAGGGTGGAATGTAAAGTCAAACGGGATATGCCATCGGATGAGATGAATTCAACACAGTTTACCTGGAGGAATGGAGTGCCGAGGTTGTCGGAAGAAAATGCGCTGGACGGAGTTCAGCTGACTATAGCTCTAAATATTTCAAAATCTGGCAAAAACTGTCAAGAATACCTGGTGATGAGATGCGGCAAATAAAACTACCTTAAATCGATCTCAAGATACTTGTAATCAAAAGCCTATCACCCCCGAAACTGGTAAGAACGTCTTTCGCCAACAGCACTACCACTTGTTCCTGTGGAACGTGCAATGAAATGACCATTGCGATAAGTTTGGCGAGGCCTCGAGGAGGGCCCTCGGAAAAACGTTCGTTGGATTCTGTAAATCTGAATTTTTGTCCGAGAGCTGCGATGCGTTGATACGGCGGTCACGCTGGAAGCCGCCAGTGATTTACAGATTTTGCACATAGTAGAAAATGCGTATCGCGGAGTGTCGGAAGAAAAAGAATAGAGAGGAACGTTCCTTCGCTCCGTGTGTTTAAGGTGTTTTCGCCAATGAATGGCAGAGAGGGTTGAATGCCCACAGGCCAAAATTAAGTGGGATATGGGAAGTAATGAGGAGGCACCAATGGTACCTCCCGGGGAAGAGAAACTTCGTGATTGCTCGTTAGCTTGCTTAGCATCAGGGTTGTGCATATCAAAGTAATGCTTTTGCTCGCTATAGACCCCAAACCCAGGCTTTATTCAGATTCACGCCGAGGCTGGGACAGTCGGGGGCCACGCCGCAGTAACAACGGTGGCCAGTTGAAAGGAGCACATGCTGAACTACGTCTAGGTCCCAACGACATCCCTCAAAATAGAGTTGGTACAGTTTTGTCGGAACGCGAGGTAGAGCGCCACTTTGGCTCATTTGGTGCGAGTCAGTAAGGCGGCTTTTGGGAGGGGTCGGTGCAGCCGGCTTGAAGAATATTACGAGCAAAAGCCCATGGCTAATGGATGACCGGCTAGGCTGTTTTGACGTTTCTGGCTGAAGATGAAACATCAATCGAAGATCGACCTTTGCCTTCTTCGACAGAGTATGCTAAAGATTTGGGGGTGTTATTGCCCAACGGGATTCTGTTACTCGGAGATGAAGGAACGCCGACGGATCGCATGGATCCTCTTCAGTCATGTACAAGGCTGTATTGGAGGGTTCACATGTAGTCAGATCTCTTTCGGAAAGAGTGGAAAGCCGAAAACCTGCCCTCGTTACAAAAAGACAGATAGATCACTGTCAGGAAGAGCATAAGGTGAGGCCATTTGCCACTGGTGGCCACGGAAGGTTTGCACTGAAATCGACGGCTGGTGGAGTTTTCCATCAGGGTTCATTCGGAGGGGGATAACTTAGTTGGTGAGGTGTTGGTCAGCAAGTCACTCGGGAATGTGGGATGTGTTCGCAGATTGCGTTTCTTGAAAGGATAGGTCAGTCAGACGGCACAGACGTTTAGTTTGTTTATGTGCACCCATACACGTAGAGTTCATCCCCGTATTTATGCTAATATTTTATAGTTTCTGGTAATTTTTACTATTCGGATTGATGGGCTTTCTGCGGGACAACTTTGGCGACCATATTTTTGTCGCTGTATTTAAAGTTGTTTCAGAAGTATTTGTGGGATGGAATCGGTTGTCATGGTTGGCTTGTGCGCAGCGCAACTCTAGTTTTCTCTCCAGTCGGTGACTCAGGTTGGTCATGTTGGGTGTCTGAAAACATGGTGATGACACGACAGGCCAGTTCCGTATTTGCGATGGTATCTGGATGTGCTGCTGCTAAGGAAGCATGACCATCAGAAGGCAAATAATTGCTGTGTCTATTAGTCTCACCCTTTCTGTCACTTGCCGTCCACGTCTCAATCCAGTTACGGTGTCGCTTGATGACTGACAATGAGATGTCTAAGGAGCTGCCAGTGGTTCCGCTCTTTTCTTAGGGATGCGCGGGTAGATTAAATCAGGCTCATGGAGCAATATGGTTGAGCCGACGGAACTGCAACTGCGCAAATGGGGACTGTAAAAGGGCTACTTGTAGTGACCAAGGATATCGGGTGCATAGTGGGGCGGGATGGTATCGGTATGGAGCTGGAAACTGCTTGAAAGAGAGAGCCTAAGGTCTCGACCACTCTGCTGGGGGAAGCCGGTGGGAATTCAGCATGATCTTTGAGAGCTGGCAGCTTCTGAGTTGTGCCCCCTAGACAAGACATGTAATGAAAGAGAATTGCCTTATTGGTCCGTGCCTGAACAGGTACACGTCGTCAGAATGCATTTGAACAGAGCCTACCGTTTTTTTTTGCATTTTTACGCATGATCGTGAAGTCTTCTGAATCGAGGGCAAGATCTGTGGCTTCATATCTAGGAAAGAGGCGTGCGCATGGGGCTGGAAAGGGGCCAGTTACCGGTCTGTGGAAGACAAATCATGGGGCCAAATAGCTTATCAGCTACGGAGGTTAACTCTCTAAGATTCTCTGCCGCCCCATAAGAGGAGCAGCTTAGGCTAGCCGAGTTAAGATAAGGGCAAAGGACTGCACAGAAGTGGTCAGAAATGGTCCTTTTGAAGGGCCTGAAAATTTTGACTTCTGAGGGAAGAGGAGGCTACTTCACAATACAATCAAGCCCAATGAGAATATGATCACTTTTGCCGAGAGATTTCTGGTAGTACACCATACTTTTTAGGAGCCATTCATTGTTGATGGCCAGAACTAGTAAGGACGGGTCTTGTTTTGTGCTATTTCGGATTAGATCCTTTACGTTCTGTACTCACTAGTTCTGAAGTACCACATCTAGGAGAGATTTACTAAAGGTGACTCCAGGGGCGTCAGCTCTTTGCCAGCGGATATTGCTGCAACCAAAACCCATCCACTGGACCACACCTTACCACTGCCAGGTCATTCTCGTAAGAATCAGACCCCTCAGCCTTCAGGTCATAACCCACAAACAAGCTGTCAAGAAGTAGCGCTCCTAAGGACACAAACTCGCCGCTGCAACCTGACTTATCACCCACGGGCCGAAAGTTGGTAACAATTTGTACTTAGCTCCAGTGCACAGTGTCGGCACCAACAGAAACCCATGGCCGCAAATCCAGGGTTCTTGAACCTGCCCTCCATCCCTACTACAGGCCTCATCGTCTAGTTCATTAGGCGGCAACCCCCTAATATCTCCAGGCCTCACTCCGATGGTCTTGCAAAAGTTAGAAGCGAACATGTACCCTAGTAGGATATCATTATTGCCAGAGCTTACAATTTCTGTTCCCAAAACAATTTCTCAAACTGTATTTTCTCCCCGCGAAATCCCAGCTTGATGCGCTTTTATACGGACAACACGCACAACCTACTTCACAACCTACTTCAAACACTGGCACCTTTATTGTCACTGTTCATTGCTTCATCGGTCACCAAAAAAAAAACGTCCGGCGCTGACATATCTTTCAGTAGTCCTCCAGTGGGCAGCGAAGTAATTAGTAACTACCTGCACTCTTCATCGGTCCATCCGATCGCATCCGCAATGCTGTTTCATCGAGTGTTCGGGCTCTGTAGATCACTGCGTTCCCTCCACGATTGAACGTCTTCGATACACTTCCCATGCTGCATCGCCGCTCCGTTCCCATCATTTGTTACACCTGTCAAATGTGACACTCACCGTCTACTTACTATAACATCACCGTTATCGAGACCTTTGATTTTCCAGATGTTGCATTCGTGTTATATTACCGAAACTGACCCCGTATGCAGCCTCTAAATCACACCACTATCTGCACCGGCTGATACATTTTATTTCTATATTCGTTGATCCACGGCCGCTTCCCGCGATATACCTGTGCAGTTTTATTGATCTGTCATTTTTGCATGGTACATACCACACAGCATTCATCTATTGACGTACACTTATCTGTGGATTACTTTACCTTTCCTCTCGCAGAACTGAACACCTGTATAATGGATGTAACCACACGGTCAATATTGATTAGTCTTCCACTTCCGCTTTGACATTTCATACCAACCCTACATAAAGTTAACAACTTGCCGCACGCTCACCTGTTTTACTCCGGCCGTTCCCTGCCACCATCACTCTGGTAGTATCCCTCCCAAGAAATACGCAATTGTTTGCAACATATATGATTCCTCCAGTATACAGCCACCACTTTATATACTACCATCTTTGCAGACTGAAATATTTCCATGTTAATACTTCTTGACATACCTGTCGTAAAGTGAATAATTCACCGAACGCTTCGACGAGATTTCTATCCATATGCCTCTCATATTCTGCAGCGCACCAAAAACATTTCCTTTCAATATGTTTGAACTTCCACTAGTGGTAATTATTTCATATACCACTTATGCATGTACTCCAGACCAACTGACACCATTCGACCTTGACCTTCAAATTTGCCGGGCATTACTACAGTTTTAGTTCACTGTAACACTCTCTCTGATACTCTGCATGCACTTGTTGTACCCTTTTGTGAATTGTCATTCCAGCATCACTGTAATCATCTGATCATGCATTCTAGCATGCTTCGGGCGCATCCGAAATATACAATTATTATTATTATTATTAGCTCTTATTCGAGTCTGCATCTGCCTAATTCAACATTCCATAACGTTTCCGTGCCACCACCGCTTATCCCCTAAATCAATTAACGTGCCAAAATGTTCGTTTTGCTCCACCGTTGTTTATTCCAACACAGTCCTTTTGCCCAGAGCATGCATCCACAAATCCCTTCCGTGTGAACTTGCACAACCCCTTGCATACAATTCCAAAATCTCTCTTGTTTTCTGGCCTTTATGAACCCCATTCCAATACCAGCTTCTTGCCATTCGTTTTCACCGTTGATGGCACACAGAACTCCACAGGGCAACTGCGTAACACAGCGTAGTCCCACTAAGTCCTTCAAAAGTAACCTTCATTTACACCCTCCACCAACTGCCGACACATATCCTTCCGCACTGGCGTAAACCGCATCGACAAGTGGCAAAGCTACCCCGCGCTCTACGAGTTACTATCTTTTGAGGCCTGCGCTTACAACACAAAGCAACCTCTACCAACTGTGCCAAGCGGGAAAGCTTATATATTCCATAACTCCATATTCTGTCATCTCAATCGAGCCCAGAGCAATCCCGGCCAATGAGGACAAGTAGCAAGGCTACTTACCCAAAGATATTCCCGCTGACCTCGTAATATCCCGGAAGTAACTGCTTGTAAGTCCTCCGCGGCTGAATCCTCTGAAGTCTCCGCTGAGGTGTTCAATGCTCTTTTTCTTCCCTCTTCGGTGATAGCTTCAACTTACGCCAGTCCCCGTGCAATTACTCTATCCAGTAACTACCTTGCGTTACCTATCCCAGGTACGCGCATTCACATGAATGGTTTATTCTTAATCTTATTCAGCTCCCGGTCCATCCTTAATAAGATTCTTCACTTGAAACGCTATGTCATAACATCAAGTCCTGATATCACCATTATTACTGAAACCTGGCTCACGGAACAGCCCCACAAGCAAAATTCTGTTTGAGGAATGCAAGGATTTTAGAGTGAGTTGGATTATCAAAAGCAAGGGTTGGCGCCTAGTGTACAGCAAGCCTTTTCAGTAACCCGCATTGAGCATGCCGTGCCCGACTCATTTCTGGATTCT
This sequence comes from Fasciola hepatica, assembly GCA_948099385.1. Classification (NCBI taxonomy): domain Eukaryota; kingdom Metazoa; phylum Platyhelminthes; class Trematoda; order Plagiorchiida; family Fasciolidae; genus Fasciola; species Fasciola hepatica. Next base: position 7,515,988 of record CANUEZ040000105.1, read on the forward strand.
CTTTGACTCACAATTAGGTTCTCAGCTATAGCCATGCATTTCGGTCGTGTCTATCGCCCACCCTCCAATACTACTGCTACAGGCTTATCTCCTACAAATGAAGTTTTTCATTATCCTTTACTACCACTTTCGGCAGCGAAAACCCCTGCCGGTGGTGTAACTGGACTTAAATATCCCGGAGGAACTCACAGCACCTCCCAACATAGTAGACTTTGTCTCCAACACACACCGGGGGTTGGATGCCACACGTTAAATCCCCTGCTAGAAGAGCCAAAATCCTAGATCTTATACTCTTTCACAGCGTTTCCATTTTTTCGGCTTCATTTTGCGCAAGTTTCCTGGGAGCGACCATAGGATAATGGCAGGTAATCTTTCATCCCATCCTTATCCACCAGGACATCTGACCCCAGCTAACAATTCTATCCTTTCAAATTGTAACCATCTGCCCTATCCCATCCATGACCAAGGTTGGGGCGGTTTTTTTCTATCGGCTGACCCCCAACAGGAGGCTGATCATTTTTACCTAAAAATCCAAAACTGTCTCTTAAAGCTTGGTCAAACTGTCCAAAACTCCTCTAGGAAATCTAAACTCGCCTTCCTTCAGCAAAGTACCCTAAGATACAAAGACGTTACATCCGAAACCATGGCTTCTCTTTTTTCTCGAGACTTACACGTCCTACTGATACTATACGGAACCTACAGGAATACCAGCTACAACACAAAACAGTCAAAGTTCTGAAGCACCCCAATAAAGCGTCGAAACTCCCACACCTACGTAAATCTAGGAACTGGACGACGGACACTACTGTCCAATACGTCGTGTTACCGAATAAAACTTGGGCCGCCTCCCTCTTCGATACCTTTGAGGCCCACAACCTTCACTTGGCCAATTCCATGGCCTTCGCGGCGGATATAGCCTCCCCGGAATCCTCTGGCTATCACCAGCCCTGTCCTATCCACCGTAACATTTGGAGCAAGTGCTATTTTCAGGCTCATTTCAGGCTATAGAGCATCTTCACATCCTGGACCAGACGGGTTACCCCTAGCTGCCCTCACAACCGGTGAACCGGACCGTCTACTTCCGCTTCTAGACTTATTTACCTTGTCAATTAAATCCAGTTTGGTATCTATGAACTGGGCGATTTCGGTCATCATTCTTGGACACAAAAAAGGATTCGTCCACGAGCTCGCTAATTTCCGTCCCATTAAATGTACCCCTGTCATTTGCAGAATAATGTAAACTACTGTCAAAGACTGCATCACTATCTATCCTCTCACTTTAAAACTAGCTCGCAGTAGGCAGCACGGGTTTCTCAAACTACGATCATACACCACATGTCAGCTTAACTTTCTGAATCTAGTCACTAAGGCTGCTTACAGCGGGCAGTCCTTAGTCATTGTCTACCCAGATAGGTTAAAGGCTTCCAACCGTGTTCCGCACCCTCGTCTCATTGGCACGTTGCTTAACTTGGAGTTACTGGTCCACTGCTTTTTGGCTGCTTCTTTATCTCACGCGTCGTTCTCAAGTGGGCCTTACCAAAGGACATAATTCTAACCCGAGACCTTCTACAAGTGGCGTTTTACAGGGCTGTGTACAGGGTCCTCTCCAATTTCTAATACACAGTAATGACGCACTGGATCCAATACACTATGGCAAACCATTTTTGTTTGCAGACGATATAAAAATAGCCCACTCTTTCAATTCCGGTGATGCTTCTACCACTCTTTGCAACATTTCCGCCGACCTGTCTGCACTTGACCGCTGGCGGCGCTCCTGGATGATCAGCTTTTCCACTGATGAGTGCGAGGTTGTAACCTACAAATCCCAGTTACCCCCTAGACTCTTGGTGAGCACGCGATAGCCGGTCTCATTACCATCCGCAATCTGGGCCTAATTTATTCTAGATCCCTCAACATCTCTGAGCAAGCCGCCATCCGAGCGGCCAAGGCTAGAAGAGATGTGGCTTTCCTCTTCCGCCTATTCAGTCTCCGGGACGGTGTCGTCAGCATCTGCGGGACCCACATCAGGCGTTTGCTTGAATACTGCCATATAATATTTTCTAACGACAACATTTACCACAGTTGCGCTAGGAAGCTTGCAAAGGCGTTCCACCAAACAACCACTCGGTTGGTTCACGTCTTAAAACTATAGAGAACCATGTCAACATCTGAATCTTGACCCACTCTGGCTCCGCCTCTTGAGATTAAACCTGGTCTTCTTTTCTAGCCTGCTCCATGACCGGCCTTTTTCCTTTGACCCAGTAAACTTCTCTCGTGAAGCCTCTTACTCATTTTGGCGCAGGCCCCTTACTGTCCGTTCTAGTATAACTAAATCGGCTGTACGGTCACTTTTTCCCTCCTAATCACTCCAAGTTCTGGAATAAGTTGCCCATCATCATCTGAGCTTCATGGATCAATCCCAAAAATCTATCGGCACCCATTCCTTATCTCACCTTTACACGTGCATTTCAGTTATCTAATATGTGCATGGCTGAGGACAGCATGCGGGAGGGGCCTCGGCTACTAGAGCATACTCCTTCTTAAACCCTGCTTCCTTCATTTGAGGACAAGATGAACCATAGACGGTTTCATTTGTCTGACTGGAGTCTCGTCGCTTGACTAGCTGCGGCCACTTCCGTGGTGAGTAAACACAATTGCAATACCATTACTTTCCTGAGCTCTCCTTCCCCGTTCGTCCGTGGTCTGAGTCATCCTCAAGCTTCATACTTTCTCGGATTTTATTTGTCTCCTTTAACCGTTAATCGACAGAAGGAGCATACCCCGAATGCCTCTCCTTAACTGCTTCCTTCTTCCATTTCTCCGCTCATGTGCATTTCTCACTAGTTTTTGGTGTACTCCCCTGGATAATTCTGTGGCAAGGTCGTTTACCAACCGCTGACTCCACCTTCTGAGGCCCCTCGCAACAGTGCCACCTCTCATTGAAAGTCACTATCGTCCCACCCGCTTTACTCTGCCGACGACAGTCAACATTTCTTTTTCGACCCACGTCGTCATTGCCGGCTCGTAGTTTGAGTTCACTTGGTATAACCTCATGCTCGTAAAACTCATTGACAGCGTCCTTACACGTCACTGCCTACCGTTCTGCCAAATCCTCCCTCGTTCTCACTTCTCATGCTCAGTGCCAATGCCCACCAGTCCCACTCACACCCATGACCAACTCCCACATCAGAACTCGCCTTTCTGAACTTCGCATCCCTTAAAGCCCCATTTATTGCTTAATCACCACCACTATATTTTCCCTGCTTGAATTCGCGATTCCTCAGCGGATCCTTCTACAAGACAGTGCCCTTTTAGCATCCTCCGGCTCCATCCACTTGTACAACTGCCTTCAGACATGCAAATCTCCAGATCCCCTGCCCTAAATCCGACTCGCATGGATCCTCGTACCTTGTGTTCATTCACCAGTTTACCCGTGCCGGTGCCTTTTACTCAGCCTTCTTCGTGTTTCACCCGTAGTAAAACATTCTGGCTGGTTATGTCTTACCTGTCTTTCCAGTCCGTGCTGCTATCTCCTGTTTCGTATATCGGTTGTCACAGGCATTTTCCGTTTACATTTCAGGCTGTTCTGCTTTTTCACGTTCCACCCGATGTAAAATCATCGTTGCGTCAAGGCTTTCACTCTCAGCTTCAATCCTTTCGATTTGCCATTGCCCAATTCCTCCGGTACTCCTTTTGCTTATCTCTCTTCCACACTGTTCGCACCACAAGTAGTCTCACCTCCCCGGTGCCTTTCTGCACTTTGTATCTTCGTTCACTCTGTGTTGTCCAGCCACTTCCTTCTCCACCATCCTCTCGCTGAATAATGCAAGTCAATTTATTATCGCTCTTCCGTTTCCCGAAGGTCACCACTTGTCTCACCGTCATTATTCAGATTATTAGATCCACTCTTCCCCATTCTATTCAATGCCATCCTTCATCGTTCCTCTTGTATGTACTGCTGTTCACCGCCGTCATCACTTTTATGCTTCCAGATCCTCTTCTGTCTCTCCAGTCCCGCCAATTTCACCTGTCTTGAAGGAGGTTCACCCGGATATACCTAGGATAATTCTGTACTGTTCGAACTAAATTTACCTGCCCCTTCCAATCGCTGACATTTTTTAAGCGTTCCATTCGTATCGCTCTCGCACCTTTTATTTACACGTATACATGTATGTGTATATATGCATTCGCTTTTCATCCTGCTGTTCCTAACCAGCCATTTCTCATGCTTTCAGGTCGCTGACCTCCATGATATGCACCTTTCCTTTTACGTCTGTGCCTCACATCTGCCGTATCCCATTCTTCTTAATTGTTCTTCTCATCTGATCCACCCTTCATGTCTTGCATTGCTTGCCGCCTATTTTATTACGGGTTTTGTGCCCTGTATATTGCAGTTTAGCAAGGCTTCATTGCTATATAATCCAGTGTAATGCATCTCAGTTTATTCTTCATAGCCTCTCGCTGCCATAGCTTCCTGCACCGATTTCAAGCCTCTCTCGTCTATACCTATCGGCCTTTATGTGTCTGCACCTGGACCAGTCGGATTCTCCATTTGACCCTGACTTTTACACTCACCGGGCACCCACTTGAATCCGCCCTTAGGTTCATTTAAAGTGCCCTTATTTCACTCTGGTGTGCTTACACGTAATGTCTTCATCCAATTTATTCTTCCTCCTGATTCTACCTATCACGATTTTGTAAGGCATACTTCTACGTTTTGACGACTTTCGTCTGTCCTTCCTATAGCTTGTACAAATTTGCCCATGCAACTGGCTTGATTCAGGCCCCTTCGGAATAAATCCTTATCGTTAGTAATGAAAGCCAGGGTGTTCAGAAGTGTAGGATGTGCGCGCGAAAGCTATCGGAACTAAACCTAGCAGCAGGGAAATAGCAAACGATCAAAAGATTTTTTGATTATGTGACTTCACATGGAAAGGGGAAGATTGAACCGTGACAGGAGATGGGGAGATTCTGTAGCAGACCGAAATGAGAGTCAGGTGTATGAGTGGAGAATTCATCAGCGGGCGGGAGTTGAATAACTGAAATAGAGTAAAACGGGACCGTGGGGTATCATGTCAGTAAGGGGTTAAATAATATTAGGAGCTAAAATAGCATTGTGAGGAGGGCTTTGGACACATGGATGGCCAGCATACCCGGCTAGGAACAGTAGTAAGGCGGTGTCCATGAAAACGGCCAAAAAAGCATTCGGTCTGTGAGGCCTAGGCTGTCAGTAGGATTGAATGCGGAAGGGATATAGACCACAACAAACAGTAGGATGTCCGCCCTAGAGAGAGTAAAGACAACCCGTAGACAACCAATACATGAGGGGGCGGGAGTTGGTAACATGGTGAAGGGGGTGATAGAGCTATCGCTGTATATGTTCACCCCACCTGCATCACCTCTGCGGGAGTCCTGGCCAACTGTGGAGTATCCCAGAATGAGTATTCCGGCTTAAAATACGTCGGGGATAAGCCATGTTTCTGTGATGCCAAGACCTGAGGCTGCTTATCAACTGCAAGCTGCCAAAGCTCCAGCAGCTTATTCAGAGCACCTTGGCGGTTTCTGCAAAATCACTCGAGCCCACGCACAGTAGTTGTTGCAGAATCGCCAAAGACAACTGGTTTTGGGTTTGAGGAGAGGGAAAAAAGTATAGTATAGTATAGTATATTTCTTGACCGTGGTCAATACACATGCACAAGGCAAGATCAGAGTATACAGCAGTACATGTCAATGTGATTGAACTGAACTATTCACAAATTCTAAATTTATAAATCACAGCAACCGAAATACACCAGTAAAGTCATGTAGTGTTTGAGTAAACAAAAGTGGTAATGGTTGAGGCGGGAATTCCAAATCGGTTTCGAAATCGCTGGGGGCGGTGTGGATAGCTGATATAAGCGACAAATGGACGGTCACTAACAAGTAACCGGGCGGAAGAGATGCCAAAGAACGTTGTTAGAAGTAAAGCAAGCGTGGGGCTTTCAAAGTGCAGTCAGAGATACCAGCGGAATTCTTGACACTGATCCAGCATTGGGTAACTAATTGTGGGGGAAGCATGTGAAATAAAGGCAAGTTATTCAAAGGTGATAATAAAACGGACCTTTTGTGCAGGTGATTACAGTGTCATATGGAAATTCAAATGAAGGCGAAAAGCTTCGCAGGGACTTAAGCGAACTTTTGAAGAGCATGAATGGTGTATGGACATATAACGGACTATTAAAGAAAAGAAAAGCCGTCAATAAAACGGATTAGTGGAGACAAACGTCAATGGTTTGGCTAGGCAGGAGTTGGAAGAGTGTAAAATGTTTTTTTTGTATTTGATAGAAAATTGGTAATCAAATTATGGTTGGCTGCAGATGGCTGGTATTCTGTTCCGTAAAGACCTTGGTTGCAGGTGGTGACAGGTAGAATGTTGAGGGAAGCAGGTAAAAAAGGGCTGGTTTGACGAAGTTGACAGCTGCGAAGGTTTGGTTCCGGCCATTGGTTCCGTACTGCAACGCGGGTAGAACTGAACTGTTGGGTTGGATTATTTGGGAATAGACGTTGAGCGGATGCGTTGATGGTTGCTGTCAGGAATCACCTCTGCGATCCGGTGAGACTTTCACGGGTTTGAGGAGAGGGAAAAAAGTAGATTCAAGAGTGGAAAGGAGGCCCTGAGGGAGTTGGGGCGGAGGATATGGGAAAGGGGAGGGGTAGGGAGTAAATCAACCCTTAGGCAGACTGGTATGTTTCGGCTTCTAGTAACCTGGGAGGTACGATACGAGGCGGGGTATTTTCCACGACGAAGGTGGAACGGGTAGGGAATTATCGGACGGTGGAAGTGGAGCAAGGTCCTCAACGTGAGATACTTGGACGACTGGAAGAGCTCTGATCCTGGGATCGTCTTTTGGTGGGGTTTTTGGTTTTGCCGTCTCACCGCAGAGACTCGGGTTGATTGGCCTGCCGATGGATGCTCCCTCGAGCCCTTTTATTTTCTTATTGAGCTTTACGGCTGAGGAAGCAACTCATTTAGCTGGTTGTATGGATTGCGCCTCCCGTGAAATGTCAAATAGCCGGTTGGCGCTTTCGTTTTCCACAAAAATTGGTCGCATTTTAAATGGGAGAGGTAGCTTAATGTGGGTAAAACCTGGAATAATTGTCATGAGGGTGATCCGAATTGTGAAAGAGACCCTGAAAGATGACTGGCTCGGAGCCTTTCTCGGTGTCCTGCGAAACCTTGGCAACATCGGAAATTGGCTGCTGGGATAATCTACACGCCTGATACGCTTCCTGGGATACTGTGAGGGATTCGCTGGCTAGGCTCTTCGAGCTAGTTATCTCATCAGCAGGGGTGCGGACGGTGGCCTGTTGTTCGAATCTGATTGCAGCCTGATTTCAGGCCCAACGTTTTAGCGCACCCGAAGACAACGCATTATAAAGAATGGCCCCATCCGGATTTACGAGTAAGACACTGGCTACAGGAGAGTCATTACCTTGCCTCAAAAGAGAGGTAACCCTGTCTCGGGAAAGGGCTATGCCCATGGTGGGGAAGTTGACTTTATTCAGGATTACATAACTACAGGTTGAGATGCGAATAAATGGCTGCGTGTTCTAAAAAATTAAAATTTTCCAAAGTTAAGCAGATGTGCCCACTGTAGTAGAGTGTTACGGCCGCCGAAGCACCTCGGTGACAACATCCAGGTTGGAACATGAAATCCGCTAAAAACTCTTCAAACAAGTTAGATTTATTTTTCTTTGATCACTATATATATTTCCTTCATTAACTCGTAGGCCTCTCCCGGTCGAGGTAGGCAACCTTTAACTTCGGCTTGCCCTACATGCTTCCATGCGCTTCATGAAATTTACTTAAAATGACATCGCTTTGCTATGCTTCTCCATACGCGACAATTTTGCCAGTGTTCGTTTGCGCGAAGCACTCGAATTTGGCCACGAATCACTTCTGCTTGTCGTACTTGAGCCACAGAACGTTTGACCGCTGGAATTTGCTGTTGAGCCTATTTGGCCACATACTTGAGGTTTCTGTGGCCTTTAATTTCTTACAATAAGAGCTACGAGTCATTTGTATTCTGTTTTTGGGATTTGCATGAATTACACATGCTTTGGTTGAACTACGATCCTTGTGATAGACAGTGACAGCTTCCCAAAAAGGATCAGAATCCTTTGGAAAGACTCCAAGTAAGGCGGACTCACTTTTCTTTGCTCCCTTTGTATTTATTTTAATTACTCACTCGTTGACTCCTCTTCGTCGAGGCCGGCCACCATTACTTTCGGATTGTTCGGATTGAGCACGTGCTGTTCATTTGGTTTGGAACTTCTGCGGCCTGGGTGAGCTTGAACTCTTTCCTTACCCATTAGATTTTGTCCTTACGTCAGCCTTGGACAAACTACAGCCAATTAGGCATTTGAAATGTTTTTTATGCTTTCGCATTAATCATTCAGATACCTCAGTGGTAACACAGAAGATTCTTTGAATACCACCCAGTCAGTGTTCTGATTCTCGGATTGACTTGCTTCAGGCTTTACGAGAAAGATAGTCCTGGTCGACTCCGTGCACATCGAGACAGCCAAAGAGGGGTTGCAGTGAAGTATTGATCACTTGTGTGAATGGAAGAACCAATGTGGCATGCCGCAGAAGGAATAGCAATCTGATGACCAGTTCGAATTACTCTCACAACCTCGATGCGTCTCTCCCAGTTGGTAACATTTTAACGTCGTATAGCTAGAAGTTTGGGCTTGGCGGCAGTGAGTGGGTACATTTGTGGCAGGTCGAGAAGGATAACGAGAGAAGTGGGAAAGCTGGAACTTCCCAGCTAAGAATCAACGCTCGGGCAATGAAGTGAGACGAGTAGTCAATCCAGGTTAGGTCTTTACTGGTAAAGGCTAACTCAAGGGCATCTTTTTTGAGGATGATGTCAGGAGCATTTATGGGAGATTTCTGACCAGTAGAAGTCTGGGCGAGCCCTAAACTCCGCTACAGTTCTAGCGTCTGCTTCATCCCTTGAGAGGGGCTCCAAATCAACGGTGCCGTGAAACTACGGTGTGCTCATTTTCAAATAGCTTCAGCTCGTTCCCCAAGGGCCGTGTCCAGGCTAAAATGCAGAAAAGAGGGGCTTGGTTAAAAGGGGTTCCCTTCCCGGGTTATCCTCTCCTATGGGAAATGGGTTCAACTGTTCCTGTCTGGCTGGGTACGGCAGTTCCTCAGGACCCCGTAATGAGCCTCGTGAGACGCCGCGGTACATTTTCTCACACCCCTCCACCTTCCATGAATGACAGCGACTAGGCTTGGAAAACGTCTTTAAAGAGTGTTTGAACTATCACCTCTTAAGTGGGCATCGGCGCCGCAGGTTCCTTGGTCGAACCGCCCTGAATAACATTACAGTAAGCGAGACGCCTTTGCTGCCGCAGGAATACATTGTGGGTCGCACTTACAGAATTTGTGTCCTTTCACTCCGAGGTCAAATACCCGTTCCACTCTCTAGATTGTTTTTGCCAGACATTTTTATAACCCTCGCTCCTTCTTAGGTGGACTTCGGTGACAGGCTTTTGCGCATTTCTGAATTAGGATTTAGGTGCCACTTATTCGTCTTCTCACTGATACGTAATATGTCCCTCTGGATTCTGCAATACGAAGGATTTCCCAAGTACTTCAGGCCAGCAGCGGAAAGAAGTCTGGGGCTGGTAAATTCCTAAGTTAAGTCATATATAGACAAAAATTAGCATGGTCCCAGTACCGAAAGCTGTGGTATTCCGCTGCAAGCTTTGGCCAGGTTTGGTTTATTGTCTACCCGAAAGTGGAAGGACCTATTTGTCAGGCAAGGCACTGTCCGCGCCCATTTTCTGGGGCTCTGCACATACCGTCTAACTGGAGAATCAAAACTGGATGATTTACTTTGTCGAAAGCCTTTTTGAAGTCCTGAAGGCAATATCGGCGAGCTTGCACCTGTCCAAATGTTTTGGCACTTCTTCCAGAAAGGCAATCGGGTGTAATGAGCACAATCGATTCCACTTGAAACCGTGCTGTCTGTTTGATAACAGATCACGTTGCACGGGTTGGGCTACGGTCTTTTTTCTTAGGATGTTTTCGAAGACCTTCAGAATAACAGGTTATAGACTAGTGGCCTGCAGTTTTCCGAACCTTCCTTCTACCCAACCCATGAGTGGGAACAACCTAGGCAATCTTCCAGTCCAAGGAAAGTGTGGCTTCTTATAAGGCCATTTTGAACAACCGAGTTAAGGGTGCAGCTACGATTTTTCCAGTGCCCTAATGGTGACAGGATCCAGGTCACCTGGTTCCGCCACCCTACTGGTGTAACAGCCGGTCGTGGAAAATCCCCCTTTTTCCCTCGCGATTCAGTGTTTTTTCCCAACATCACTCATTTCCATACACTATTGACTTGTCTTTACGAACTGGTTGTTTTTCTGGACCAATTGTTGTTTGTTCGCGCCCAGAGCGCTACTTTGGCACATCCTTGTTCAGGACCTGCGTGACGCACGTGCTGTCTGCTCACACGCTGCTATTCGGTTTCTCGTTGTTGAGTCCTTGTGATCGTATTATTGAGGTTTGTATATTGTTTATGTCATTGTTTATTGTAATAATCTAGTATCGTAGAATATCACGGATAATCGTCTTTTGATTTCGGGATCCGTTGCGAATTTGGCTACGCACTGCTCAGACGTTCGTTACAACTGGTGCTCAACCATCCGGCAGCCTCCGCTACTCGTTCTGGATACATCGGGATATCATCTGTGTGAGTTGCTGCCCGATTTGGGTTGCGGCCAATGTGATTCCCTGAGTCCACTGCTTGAAGTCGCATTTCAGCACTTCCCTCTTGCTATCCTCTGCTGTGGCCTGGAGCCGGTCGTGTCCAACTACGCAGCATACTGACTCGGATTGCATGCAGCTGAATTAGACCTTCGGACTAGACTTTGCTTCAGCTTCCGGTGCCAGTTCATTTCCTGATTGAATATTTGTTTTTATTCTTAGGGTAGTGAAGCGGGCCTCCCTAAACCGCGTCAGCTTTTGGTGGCCACCTGTTTGCTGGAGATAACCTACGGGGGCAGCCAGTCTCTAATTGTCTCTGTCACTTGGTAATTTAATCACAAATGTGTCGAGTAAGCTAGGATATTACCCCAGCCCCCACCTAGTTGGCTCGTTTACCTACCGTATCACGGCTTTGTCGAGGACGAAAGTCAGTATTTATACAGCGAGTCTATCCCCCGGAGCTCAAAGGGCTTTCTGTTCTGTCTAGGATAGTTTGGGCTCTCATTGTCATTACCCCTTCAGCCTTGGAAGTTTGTTTGCGTAAGTGTACTAGGAGCATGGTGTCCTCGTCGTTTCCCGCTGACGGACTCTTATGACTGCTGACAAGCCCCAGAAAATTGATGCCTGGGCTATTTTTTGGGAAAGTCCCTGTACCATGCTCATAAAACAATTTCATCCGCCATCTGCTCGTGCTTCTGCTCAGTGAACAGCAATACTCATCCTCGCTGATTCCCATCCGCTCTGTCCACCTGGTGAAAGTAGAACCCCCGAGGTATCATCTGGACCAGCTCCCCGCTACCGTTATGCAGTCGATGTTGTCCGGGTCAGATATCAGCCATTTTTATTTGTTTCCAGTACCGCAAACACTAGCAATCGGTATTACTATCTGCCAGGATTTTCCTGGACTGTTTATGGCGCACCCAAAAGTTGCTCCCGTGAGCGTGCTAGACTTTTACACTCAGAGGGTGAAAGTTGGGTGACGTAAGGGTTTCGGGCCTGGCCACGAGTGGGCCAGGAGTCACGGAACCCATGATTTCTAACAATGTTTCCCTCCGCAGAAGCTGGGGTAGAGTGACTTTCAGTTTTCCCCTGATTCTTCTCAGCCCACATGGTTTTGTTGCCGTTGCCCCTGACTTTGGCTTCGAAAGTGATTTCATGTTCAGCTACCTTCTCACCCCTGCCCTAAGGCTTACTTCTCCGGAATCCGCTGAGAACCTATCCCTTAGTTGTGGGCTTGTGAATGCTTCCAGGGCCGTCTTTGGTTTTCCAAGTCCAAAGTCCAGTTCCCTGTATTCTTCCAGCCTGGAAACCTCTCTGAGCCTTTCGTTCCCTGGTAGTCTAGCTGTCCTCGTTAAGTTACAGTCTTCTCTGCCTATTTCCCTGCCCCGAGTCTTGGCCACTCTGAATAAACGCTTATGAATATATACTTGATCACTGTATTTCGATGTAGCACTAGAGCAATAGCCTAATGGGCTGTTTGTTTGACTAGAGGTCAGATAAGGTGACCTGCTTTGGCTCTCGCACCGGCAAGTTCCATTTATTGTTCATCCAACTGCAAGAAGGATTTCCCCAATAGGCCCTTGGTTGGCGTCAGTGGAGAAGCGCTCCCGAACCTCTGAAATTTAGCAGCTCTTTCTTCTCCCTCTACGACCGCACTCGCCCTATCAAATGAGGAAATTTCACCTATCGGAGCTTTCGTTGCTTAATTTTGTCTCACCTCACTTTTGGACAATTTTTTCCCACCCTCGCACAGCCGACACCTACCGTCTTGAAACATTCATGTTCTCATACAACTTGAAAGTCTTAGCTGTAAGGTAGCCACATTTTTGGTGTTACCGTCGCAAACGACATCGCCAATGGCACCAAGACCTGCTGATTATACACACCTTAGAATTCCGCACCGAAATAGCCGCTGATTAAGGGTCGATGGCGCGATTTGCTTGTGTTTAGGTCAAAACCCATTTAAGATTCTATCAAGTACTTTGCCAAGGAGGAAAAAACCTCTCTCAGGGGGCATATTCCCTGCTAGGCCCGAATAAGCAAGTGTAGAGCGGGGTGCTAACTCGATAATTGCGGTTCGCCTCTGAAAGTCACAAAATGCCTTCAACTTGTCATCTCCCTTCCTCAGATGGTTGAGCTGGTATTCGCATGTGTTGCCCTCTACAGTAATTTGGTTCAGTCCGCCGTGCCCCCGCTTCGTATGTCAGGGTAGTCAGGTTTGCAACTTGCTTTTGGTCCTTCCTCCTTTCCACTGTTTCTTATCTTTGTTGAATATTTAGGACTGACATGTTTCTTCTTGAAGCGAACGTCTTTGTTTGCTTCCACTCTTTGGTGACGTCTAGTCTTTTCTACCTCCTTTTCGGGGCGTTCGCCCAAGAAACACTCCTAGACATTTCTGGAGCAACTCCTTGCCACGGTGTACAGCAGAGCCAAAATTGTCCGCTTTCCTGCGCTGTGAGCTCTGTGGATACCCTGGTACCGCGACAAGCAGAAAGGCCTAAATTTCTTCATTCCAGTGGCGAAGAAGACGGAAAAAAGGAGCTCTGGCCTCCATGCCCTAACCCGAAGGGTAAATAAGGCCCTTGTTAGCCACTGTTGGCAGCTGGTGGTCAACCATCCTTGAAGCCATGAGTCACTAGGAGTTACTCAGGGCTAACAGTCACGAAGAAAGTAAGGCTGGCAAAACGACGAATCAGGAAGCTTCAGGTGGGTGCCGTTGTAAAGGGAAGCAAGTTGTGGTGGGTGGAGCAGGGGGGTAAGAGCGATGTCATGCCACTCACCGCCCTCTTTAATTGAATGAACTCAATTTTCCGCTGCGCCTCTTTCTGAAATCCTTCACCATCAATTCTGCAATCTTTTTGTGCAGTGGTCCAGCCCAATAGTTGTCTACTCTGACGGAGGAAACTTTTTTAGTCCTTTCCCTCCGTAACTTAAAAGCACTCCCTGTGACTGCGGTGTTGCTACTGGACAGCCATTAAGGCTTCACTTCTCCACCCATGCCAAATATTCCTTTCGTTGTTTAAAGGTCCCCGCTAGATCACTCTTGAAGCCTTCCACATTCCATTGAGTAAAAGCTCAGTCTTAAGAAGCTGCTATTAGCTGCGACCCCGTAGGTAGGCAAACTTTCTTGTGAAACGACGCTACACAGGCCCTACGGTCTTGATGTGCTCTGATATGTATGGCCGCCAAGCTTGGATATAGTTTCCAAAATAAACTCGTGATAATTTTGTGTACGGTAGCAGCAGGACCTTCGGCTGCTAACAAGCTCTGTGGACCTTCTAGGTGGCCATAGAACGTTGACCACCTTGCTTGGAACCTCCGGCGGTTTAGATCTCTGGGCCTTTTACGCCACTCACCTGTGGGTTTTTGTCTTTGCCCCAATGATCACAACGGCTTCAAGGGTCCAATCCATCCGCTACTAGCTTAACCCAGATTTTTGCTAAAATTGATCGGCAGGTCCCATTCTTCAGACCTTTGATACACTCTACCCTGGTCTTCCTTAGTGGAGTCGCCTGATTGAAAGGCAACCAACTTGGCACTCTCCGTTACTGCAAAGACGGGGCTCTCTAACACCACGACACGAAAGGTTACAAACACAAAAATAGTGGAAGTCCCAGAGCTGAATCCTGGGGCGCTCCTCTATGTGGAAAGCTCACTAGCGAAGCACTCCCCTCCACTAGAACCCGTAGGGCCTTACCTACTGTAGAGCTTTTAACCAGAAAGGTAATTTTGGAATGGAGGTAAACCGAAACCTGTTAGTTTGTTCAGTAGGGTTCATTGACTCACTGAGTCGGATGCTCGTTTTTAGTCATAGTTAGAAAATCCCACTTCGTCCCCTCTCTCTCGTCTACCACTGACAGCCAAGGAAATTGAGAAGATTGGTCAGGCATGAAAGGCGTCCTACTAAACTATGCTGATACAGTACCCCTATAAGATTTGCAGTTATGCGTGACGCCGTCCAATATCTCAAACTGTTTTCCATTGCCTTGAAAACTACTGAGGTGAGGCTCACTTGATGGTAGTTCGGGCAACTCTCGCTGTTTCCATCCTTTTGCCTTGGGCCCACTGTGGACTCTATCCCATATTCCGGGATGATGCACCCTTCCATTACCTATTTAGGCGGTGCGGTCAGAGGTTCGACGCGTGAGCCAGCCAGTGGCTTCAGGATGGCTGGGTGGGTACCACCGGGCCCAGCCGGTTTGAATGTCTCCAATAGGCTCAAGTTCGGGAGTTGATTTTGGCATTAGCCACCAGTGTTTTTTAATTTCTTTAGGCGAGCTCTCCGCATAGCGGAAAAGGCAGCCCTAACAGTGTTGTTCTGTGGGAAGTCTTGATTGCCAACCATGAGCACCGAAGGTAGACCGTGAGAGCTCGCTTCTCTGACGAAAATTCGGACCAACCTCATTCCCACTTCTCACGGCCCTCCAAAACCAGTCCTCAAATCGGTGTTCCCCTGCTTTGCAATAAGAAAACGATGAAAAAGATACCATGATAGCCAAGCGATCATATCTACGTCAGATTTCCTTGATCACACTCGAGTACGATAGCACCATCGGGTAAGAGCATAGATGAACTCACGGTAAGGTTTTAAGGCACGTGACCAACTGCATCTAATGTATCACCAATGTCACCCCAATGGCTTCTTCTACTTTAAGGCTGCTCAGTATAGAATAACCACTATACAGGAAGAGAGAGTAACAGCATAGGGTAACGCTAACAGTGTGCCAGTCCCATTCGCTCACAGTCTGTTACTTCAAACCTATCTTGTCGCCTCAGTGCCAAACTGCGTTCTGCGTAATAAAACGGTATTGAGGGTTATCATTTCTAACTACTCTAAACCGTGAAGCCCTAGGTCTTTTATCAGTATCCGAGCGGTACCGTGCCAAAGTGTAAATCAGAAATCCTTTGGAATGCATTCACAGTTACCAAACCGGTTTGCGCATCCTCGTTAGCCTGTAGCAGTATAGCGCAAATCCACTGCGAGCCTATTTTACCCAGAATGTGGAGTAGGTGCCACTGACTGCTCAAATGAAACTTCAGGGTTTGCAACGTCTTCATGGATCGCCATCCTCTTCACATGCATCGATTTTTCCGAGTACACTTCTTTACAATATTTTTATTCTTTTCTTTTCTTCTTGTTCAGAATTTACTCCATCTGCAGAACCTTAGTAGGCCTCTGTTTTCCTTGGTTTGCCTCATTTTCGTTCACAATGCGTCCTTGGTACTGCGTTAAAGATTTTTCGACATCTCTACCCCGCACCACTGCCCAGCTTGGATTCGAAATTGCTTCGAAACTGTCGCGCAAACCATTATTAGGATGATTCATTCAAGCTGTTGCTGGCTATGTTTTTCTATCGCTGATACTCTTGACCTTCATGCTTAGAATTTGCGAAAATTTCATCTCATTAAGTAACGTGTTACACCATGATCATGCTCTAGCGCGTGCGTCTCGACCATGGCCGGGAAATATATCACTGTTATTATTATTGATATTGTTTCTATAATTCGTCCATGCTACTTTCTCCTACCGCAGTGCCGTGCGGACTCCACTAATAATCCGCCTTCGGGCTCCTGGACTTCGCACCGGTATGAATGGAGCCATCGGGTCTGTCAGACGTTTTTATTCGTTCCCGTGGCTCTACACGAGTTTTCCCTATATATCCACCAGTCTACCGCTGGTATAGCTGCCTGTTTGTGATCATCCAGAGGCCAACAAAATTGACCAGAACTATTTTTCTCGTAAAGCCTGAAGCAAGTCAATCCGAGAATCAGAACACTGACTGGGTGGTATTCAAAGAATCTTCTGTGTTACCACTGAGGTATCTGAATGATTAATGCGAAAGCATAAAAAACATTTCAAATGCCTAATTGGCTGTAGTTTGTCCAAGGCTGACGTAAGGACAAAATCTAATGGGTAAGGAAAGAGTTCAAGCTCACCCAGGCCGCAGAAGTTCCAAACCAAATGAACAGCACGTGCTCAATCCGAACAATCCGAAAGTAATGGTGGCCGGCCTCGACGAAGAGGAGTCAACGAGTGAGTAATTAAAATAAATACAAAGGGAGCAAAGAAAAGTGAGTCCGCCTTACTTGGAGTCTTTCTAATGGACTTTGTTCCTTTGTTGAATAGTTGTTGCTGCTCTTTTCGAGCAGCCGTAGCTACCACTTCGCTCACATCACGAAGAAATCCCTGGGCAGTTTTGTGAAATTTGCGCCAGAGGGTTTTTCAACGCAAGGGACCTTTCTATGTTGACCAGTTATCTTAGAGATAGTTGGTCGCCCTCTCCAAGTGAATCTCCCACAGTTAGATTTGAAGTATTTTCTGAGTATCTGGTGATTTTGGGTCTGGGGTAGAAGCCATTTCTGCTCTTGTCTATATTGTTTCTCCCCTAAAGTTTTGAGCTAAACCCCCCAGGAGCATCATACACATCAGTAATGATCCAAGAGTTTTGTTGAGTGTTAATTCATTGACCCATTGCACCTCTTCACAGCTCCCCTAAACCTACCTTCGTGCACGGTGGACTTTGAGGTTCTCTTTGCCATTACATCTCTATGTCGCACGACTGCCTAATATCGCTCTTCCAGGCTACTTAATTGCGAGGAAAACCGGAGATTCTTGTTGTTTAGGGCCTGTTCTCTTCTGGGCAAACCAGAAATATCATAAAAATGGCTTGTGACATCTATTGATGTAACCTTCTCACATTTTAATTTTGTCTCGCAATTCTTTCTTTCTTTCTCAGGTTTAGCGCGAGATTCGATGTTTTGCCCCAGGCCCAAGCTTGCTAAAGTTACCACCCCTTCCCCCGCGATGGTCCCTGAGAGGCTGGTTGCTCTTCTTTACTTCTCCCCGCTCGGGGATAGAGTGGGATATTTTTGACTACTCCCTCTGTTTGTGTGCCCTCGAGATTAGTGTCGAAAAGCCGCGCACGATGATCACCTCTAGCAAGCTGCTTACTCTACCAAAACTTTGGTTCTATTTTCCAGTTGAAGTTTCCTTGTTGATCATACCTTCCTCGTGCTAGGTGATCGTGGCTAAACCAACGTCTCTTTGACACGTACTTATTGCAATGTTTTGCTAGTGAACCGAAAGCATGCGACTCAAGTTCAATCCAAACCCCTGTGTCTACGGTAAAATGGACTATCAGTCTCAAAGATTTACCCACAACGAACTTGAAATCATGCCACTCATGAGCCGATTTGGATATCTTCGTCTACTGCGCTATAAGAACACAGCCGTCTCCTGAACGTTTGCTGACTGTTCGTTTCAGCCATCTTTTAACCGCGTTCAGATTTGCTGAGGTGATACATTCTGTTGCTGGTTAAGGTGGACATGTAGTTGAAAATGAGAGTGAAGATATAAACAATGCAGCTTTGCTACCCTGCGGGCCTGAACATGCAAGACTAACGAGATGCTATGCAGGCTGAGAATGAGTTGGCAAAACTTAAAGCAAAGATTCGCATTTATGGATGTTGGCCCTCCAGCAGTTCGCGCCCTGGAAAACTTATCTTAATTGGGATGTTCTTCACTGCAGGGCACAGAGCCTTTAGGTCTACTTTGACCAAGCCCCTGTTGCGAAGGATGACCTCCAGCTTGATGTCCGTAACGAGTAATGCATCCCGGAATATACAAATGGCGGAAGCCTTTTTTCCCCTTATCCGGCTCCAGGCCACTGGTGTTGCGCATATCAGATTGCACAAGAAAGATAACGGCCGCGGCCAACTGAGCCTTCAGAGTTCTTTCGATGGCAAGCAAGTAAACTGTGCAGTCACCCCCCATGCACTGCATTCCGTTGAATCCCCTCAAAGTATGAGCAAAACTTCAAACCCCATGGAACTTCAGCTGCGGGAGACATCACTTATCTTAGGAGTTTACCGAGAAGTATGCAACGGATGAAACTTCGGTAGCAGTGCACCACGGACGGACCTTAGCTTTATCCCTAATCCATCTGGTGAACGTGCTAAAAAATCAACTTCAGGGACAATCTCGCTCAACTTGTAACCCAGGGCCTCTTTGAAGGACCAGATAGCCTTCAGGTCCACCATTCCAACAGGAAAACTTTTCCGAACGTTCACTACCCTGTTGCTATAAGAATGCGATCTGGTCATCGACATAGCTCGAAGTCCGTCGGTTTGTTCTCGGAGATCGTGTCAGGGAATCTTGAGCCACTTGCAACAGACTAACCTGCCTAGGACCAGCAAACCCTCTCGTGCCTTATATCTTTCTATGAGATCCGTCGAATTTTGTAGCTCACTAATCAGGCCATATAGTACAAAAACTAAAGTTGACTTTACCTGAGGTGACAATGGCAAACTGTGGCAGGCGGAGAAGCGTGTTCAGATTAAAAAGCAAAAGTGCACGTACGACAGAATTAAAAATGAAATAAGAGTTGTGAAACAAATTCACTGTTGTTCATCTTTCTGGTAAGCGGGAGTTGAGAGCAAAAACCAGTATTAATCAGTGTCTTTAGTTCCTTTCAGCCTGACGGCAGCCTGTCGAATCATTCTGGATGGGGCTGAGATGAGTGCCAAGCGACACTCCTGAAGTCCTTAAATGGTTTGTTTCCCGTAGTTGGATGTGGATGACGTAATTTTGAGACACTTGAAGTTAGAATGCTTTACCTTGCTAGAATGACAGATCTGTTGCAGCTTCCTTGCATTGCGCGGTGGTGGTAGGCTTGTAAACTGCTGTTTTATGCATCAAAAGTTGATATTACTCAGGGATTTGGTACCGAGGGAAGTTAGGAATTATGGGAAGAGTCGGAAGTCTACAGAGATCGACATATTTCCCCTCAGAATGTTAACCGCCAGAACGGACATATAACAGAGGTGGCTGTTGTGTTGGTGATATTAGTGCAAGTTGTGCAAAGTCTGGTGTGAGTTGGGTGTGTGGATCGTCAACAGTATTTTTTGGTAATGTGCCCGTGAATTGTGCTCTTGTTGGTGCAGCCGGAGACGGAGACGCACCGAAATACCCAGGTTTTGTTTTGTAAATGGTAATAGTGTCTGGTTTATTACCCATCTGAGCGATAAAACACTTGTCCTCTCGTCTAACTGCCATAGAAGGTCTACCATACCGTGGTGTGCCTTGTTCGCGTGCAGCACCAATACGAATGAAAACGAATGGTGACGTGTGTAAAAATTACCATGTACGAAAGTGTGTTTGGGAGATGGGCTAGAGTATATGGAGTGTAGATTGGGCGCTCTGTATGTAAGCTGATGAACAAACTGAGTTGGGCTAGTACTACTGACAATGTCGGGATGAACGTACTCACCTGGAAGGCGAATATTAATACCGAAAACTAGCCAAACCTACGCGCTGCTGACTCCAATTTTGACCCAAGTTTGAAGCCCAAAAGGAATGGGTGGCAGGTCTTCTCCCAAACGATTGAGATCTGGCTGCTACGGTAAAGCTTCTTTCAAGCACTTTGATTCAGAAAGCGAGACCTTGAGCGGATGGGGAATTTACTGACAGCCTTCTCCGTGACACCTCAAGGTGGTAGATTTCAAAAAGATACGATGTTATTTAAAATAAAATGTCGATACAACAAATGGTTGCTGTACAATGGGACTTTGGAAATCTTGGGAAAAGTCAGAAATGTGCAAAAACCCAGGTTCTTCTTCCAGCGAGGAACTACCGGGGTCACTGAGTTTCTGTTCATACGTCTTCCCTCTGCTTTTAATTCATTTGCTTCAAAAGACTTTGTGCTTTTTCAGGCAGATGGCTTTCTTTTTGTAGAAAGTGGACGAAGCCTGCATTCTGGTATTCAAGTGATTTTTTATGGTAGCCTTGGAAACCGTGTGTGTATATTCTTGACCCCCGGCAAACAATGCTAATCTAAGTCTAGAGAGCTTAAAGCGTGCCTTTTTGTAGCGGAATAGCTATGGTCTAACCACTTTTGAGGTCACTGTTGACTGTGGCCGCGATGTATTTCCCTTTACTTGCTTCTGTGGCGGACAGTCTCTCGTAGTTCACAACAAGCAGGATTTCCGTTTGCATGTACAGCAAGAGGTTTTTCCTGGCTTTGAGCCGTAATTGTCATTTCTATACCCAGCTTAGGAGAGTTCTTAAATCCCTATCTAAAAGGCCCTAACCTCAGGTCGGACAACATTCACGCCACTGGAAAAACTGAAACCAGGTCACTGGAGGACGGATGTCAGGTCGTCGTGAATAACAAGAACAGTATCCAGCCCAAGATGGGCCCTAGGAGTACGCCGCTGGTGACTTTCGCCAAAATAGAGCACCTGTCCCCTACTATGGCTTAAAACTCTTAGAGAAGCGAGGTTCGCCGGCCAAATATTTACTGACTCACCCTTTCCGAATTTCCTTGCCTTGCCCAGCAACAGACGATGACCTACGGAGAAAAAACGCTGTGACAGAGTCAAGATAGCGCACTTCGACTATTTTTACCTCGTCCCATTGTCCACTCATTTCATCTAGGAGGCACAAGAGATTTGCCAGAAAAAATCGTTTTTTAGGAATCCATGACGGGCTGGGCTTAGCACGGAGTGCCTCAGTAAAATGCTGAGCAATGTTGGCGCGTCGATCACGCGAACTCTAAAGAAGCTGTTTGTTAGATTTGCCGGCTCATGGGTATCCCTGGCCGACCTAGATCTGCTGCTACGTATTGCCCCGATAGCAGCGTATTTCCAGTCCTAAGGCAGCCTTCCCTGATCCAACGTGGACCTGTTCAGCTTATACCATATTGGTATGTTTCTTGACAGTGGTCAAGGCACATGCACAAGGCATGACCAGAGAATACAGCAGTACATAACAACGTGAGGTGTTCAAAATTTTAAAATTTGAGAATCACACCCCAGCATAAATAGGACAATAAAGCTGGGCAGCGTTTGAATGAACTTAAAAGGAAATGGTCAAAGCGAGAAATGTAACCCAGTTTCGAATTCGGGGAGGGCGTTTTGGATGGCCAGACGAACGTGGGAATGCTGATAAAAGTGACACTGGAGAATGGTAAAAGTGCAGTGTTCGCAGAAACCAGTAAGGCAACAGGCATCGGACATCACAACGTGGACAGGGAGTTGAGGCAGGAACAATATACAATGTCCAATATAGGTGTCGAAAACTGGCTGCAACGGGTCAGGGCGTCTAGAAAAGATGTGAGGGTGCATCAACTAGATATTTTGGGGGATCAATAACAAGGAACTGGGTGAGAGAGTTACCAAAAGACGCGGCTAAAAGTAAGGTCCTCATAAGGTTATCAAAGTGCTGTCAGAGTTGCCGGCGGAATACAGAAGGTTGATCCAACATTGGGTAATTTATTGTGGGGGAGCCTGTGATATAAAAGCGAGTGGGTCGAATGTGATAATAAGATAGACCTTTTGTATAGGTAATTTCAGCGCCATATGGAAGCTCACATGAGGGCGAATTTTCACGAGGAACACAGCGTACTTTTGAAGAGCATAAATGGTGTCTGGACGCAGGACGGACTTTTAAAGGGGGCCTCCGAAGAAACAGACTTCTGCAGCTATGATATCCTAAGGCGGGTTGATGATAGCCGGATGAAAGCCACCTGGGCCCGCTGACTTATGAACATTTTATTCCTGTAGTTACTTAGGCACGATGGACACCGAGAGACTTCTTCTGCTTAACCTCGATGGAGGATGCGTCATCGTCAAATCGGCCAGTGTCCTGCTATCCAGTCTGCGTACCCTCCCAAAGTATTCGCCCGGAGCGTCCATTTGCTCTGGCTATCAGTTGCGATACTCTGGCCTGCGGTGGAAAGTGGACCCATCCCATCTTCCATCCAGCCTTTCGAAAGTACGAGACTGCGGAACATTTTCGGCTGTTTCCCCACCCTTTTGCTAAGTTAAGCTGAAACCCTCGCTTGGCATTTCGAAGGGTGCCCAAAGTCTAATTTCAAAGCTCGCCCAGGCTAGCTGATGGGCGGAGGCAGAATAAAGGTTTCAGCCACTCTTTCACCTTTTCATTGCCTTGGCTTTAGCAGCTTTCTCCACAGTGATTTGCCTCCCCCACTCCTTTGTTCCAAGGGCGGGAACTCCTCCTGTAGGGCATGCAGTGACCTTTCTCTTACGTTCCAGCTTTCCTCTATGGTAGCCTCCCCTGTCATATCACACATCTACTCCACCGCCCTGGTGCAAAGCTTACCTAAGTTTATGCCACCAAACTTCCTACCCAGTCTTGAGGGTGCCCTGGGCTGCCACAAACGCGGGGTGATTTTGACATACACGTGGTCTTTTTTGCCCAGCGGTGCACAGCACTGCAGTTCAGATGCACATTTGGGGAGTGTCTTTATTGCTAGACCAAGCAAGGATGGCAAGGATGGTAAGCATCCGAACCCGTATTCGGTACTTTTCGCAATATGTCTATGCAACTCATTTGCTTACAGTCATTCCAAGTAGCTCTCCTGCAATCCCGGCAAGCAGGCAAACTCCCCATTTGGTTTGGTACAGGTTGAAGTAATCCACTGTGAAAATATTGTGTGCCCTTGGCTACCCGGTTAGAATCCACAGTGCCCAGTGCAGAGCAGATATAAACAACTTTATCCCTTTCTGCCTGACGGGACGATCGCAACTTTGCACGGTCGGACAAACCCATTGGTTATTCTGGTCTGAAGCTGGAGGTGGATTTTACCTGACGTAATAAAGACGGCTAAGCCTCCCTCAAGGCAACCGTGTTCTCTCTCCTGTCTATAGGTGTAGGGATAGTTTGTCACCAGTCCAGTCACGCGACCACACTGGAAAGCCACGTTTTTGCAACCACAAATATAGGCAGGCTATGCTCCCAGGGGGCTTTTGAGAGCTCTATCCGTTTAATCTTACCTCCATATGCTTTGGCGTACAACACCACCCCAACTGCTGTGTTGCATCGGTGTCCGGTATTGTTTGGCCTTGTCTGGGTCTCGGGCGCAATGCTCATGAAGATGGCAAGGTTTTGTATCGGTCACTCTTACTGAGGCGCTTGAAGACGGCAGGTGGCTTACGATCACCCCCGGTCCATTTTTATGGGGGTTTTCACGAAACCCAGATTGGTAAGAATCCTGTCATCTTTCGCCTGCGGACGTTGACCTCTGTGATATATGTAAAGTCCTCTTTCAAACAAGGCACTTTCATTTTCACGTAGCACCACTGTCTGCTCATTAGAGAACTCCGATGCTCGCAATGTACACCTGTTTGTTTAAGCGACACAACTCTACACGCCTGAACTCGGTTTTTTTGAGGCACCACCACCTTTATACTGTTGCTGCTTTAGAATTCGGCCCTTGTCCTTAGTCGTCATAAGTCTCATTCGAGGTTTGTTTTTGACGTGTTCATTGCCTTGTGATTCAGTACCACGAAATTGGAGGATGGACTTTATTCTGGGTTCGCGAGGTGTCCGACCAGGGTACTCCTTTCTTGAATTATGATACATCTGACCTGCAGTTCTCATAATTTCAAACTTGGAACCAGAAAACCTATAAAACGCCAAAAATTGGGATAAGAACCCTGAAGGGGCTCTAGAATTACGTTGACCATTATCCAGGGCGGTTTCGGGCGGTTTCGATTCTCTAGGTACCGCTGGGTCTGTCGCCCCCTCTAGAGCTATGTCAAACTTCACCGGATAACTTAGAATGTAAAGATAATATTGCCTGCTTGCTTAGAATATACGAAGTAGGACCTCGGCTCAAGTTGGCCAAAGAAAGCGTTTATAAGGAAACAGGAGTGTCCATCAGACAAACGACCGACAAAACCCGACCAGACATTTTGCGAATTCTGAGGTCCATGATGACAGGAAAAGACACAATCCAATAACTATTCATGTCTCGGGAACTTTGCTAGCCGTTGAGCTTCCAAAAGTGGGACTAATGACGTCAGATGGTAGTACGGATCAGTATTGTGGGGCTATAAAACTTTACGAGAATTTCTCTGAAAGCTAGATATCAGACCCCGGACGGCGATTCCTCAACCTGATGTTCTGCTGTCATGGATGTGCCAGGCAACCGGCGGAGGGGTGACCCAGGTTGACAGGTCAATCTCTCTGAGAAGAGTCTGTCAGGATGAGTACTGAATTTCTCTTCTGGTAGGAATAACTAAAGAAATCTCCACTTCGCCTCAGACTGTGAAATCTTCGTGGTCGCCGAAATCGCAGATGATTTGTATCCTTTCGCTTGTTCCGGCATTGCGTCCCTCGACACGGGTAAAGCCAGTGAAAAGAGAAGGTGCAGTATCACTTCTGCGGATAGTGAGCGCCATGAAAGGATGTTCGCCAGTTGGATTGCCTCGCCTGGTCGACGAAGAACGTCGTAGCACTAGGAACCACCTCCCATCGCTGAACCATAACCGCCGTGGATTTGACGAATGATACGTCTGGGTTACTTAGTAACTAGAGGGCTTGGTGGTCGATGAAAGTCATAAAAATCAATCCGAACAGGTAGTTGAGTAGTTGGCTTGCCGCCAAGAAAAATGCCAAAGCTTCCTTCTGCTTCTGAGGTTAACCCATCTTTGAAACTGTGACAAGACGCGATATGCATATGACCGGACATTCAACCAAGAGATAATTGTAAGCGAGTCCGCATTTTTGTGACTCAATGTCAGTCGGTCGTTTGAAGTGACGCAGATCGGGTTGGTATCCGCTTGCATTGACATGGAAACCAAGGAAAATTAATTCGTTGACACTGAAGCATTCACTTGATGACTTTGATCGATGACTTTCGTTCCTCAAACCTCTGGGAAAACTCTAACAACCTGCCTTCGAGTTCTTCCCTCTCGAACTAAAAAATAAGCACATAGCTTTGATACGCCATCACCCAGTCGACCCCACGGACCATCTCATCTGCCCCAACCTGTAATATCCTGAATGATACTTGCAAGCTGAACGGGAAGAAATAGTACTTGAACATGCTCCACTGAATGTTGATGGTTTGGGGAGGTTTGGACTCAACGTGCCGCGGAATTTATAATTAGGCATCAGTCAGGTCAATGTTTATGAAATACTTGCCGCCGAGCAAGAGTTTTGGTAAGTGGTCCGATTCTGCCACAGTGGCCGCAAATCTCCGTAAATGGCGGTTCAAGGTCAGCCCATAAATACCCCAATCCGTATCCCCTGTCTGTTATGCGTAATCTTCGCCACCATCGGAACCCTTCAAGTGGAAGATGTCGTAGTTTGGAACATAACAGGTTCGGCGCAAGCTGGGTTCCATGAGTCAAAAGCTAGTCGGCCCACTTTGTGGAGCGAACTGGTTTAGTGAGAAGCTGCCATTCGTAGTGAGGAAACAGAGAGCCCAGTGAACCATGTGTGTTGTTATAAGTAAAGGCACTAAAATAACTCGAAACCACCCTGTGATCACTTCCGGGAAAATTTGTATGTTAGTTTTAACGCTGGACAAGCCTAAATTGGATATTTAATCTAGTGTTATTCTTCCTAGTCGGTTTGACGACATGCTGATTCAAGAATCTCACCCAAATACAGGAGAAGAATTAAATAAATGGTGCAGAAAGATGAGGGTTTCCCAGTTGATGTCGGGTGCGTTAGAGTCGCCAGCGATCAGCTTAGCTCCGAGGGGTATTGCAGATAGGTAGTTAGAGACTTTGATGGTGGGTGTGAAGTCAGAAGCGACTGCGCTAGAAGGTCTTTGCTCGCAGCCAACGTAGAGGCGTGTGTGAGCGAGTTGACTGTCAACCCATAAAGAGTCTTGTACCGCACCCAGGATACGGTGGTTATAAGGAGTCGCTGTTAAGGAGCACTTAATGCAGATTAAGCATCCACTACCTCAGCGACACCTGCTTTTACTAGACACCGGACAGCCATTCAAAAAGACCTGGGCGGGTAGGTGGAATTATTTAGCCAAATCTCAGTGATGAGGACATGATCAGGGCTGTACATGAGTACGGAGATTTGTAGAGTCTGTTTTTTATTAAGGGACCGGCAATTCATGCGAAGTAGAGAGAGTTTAGCAGGTTTTTTCTTAGCCCAAGGAGGACGGCAGTGCAATATGTGGGCTGGAGAGCCCAGGATGGAGCTAGATCGCTTCCATACTGGGAAGCTTGGTGGTTGCAAACATTGAAGTAATTTGATGTGGAGTTGAGCAGAAAGGCTGGGGAGGAGGATCCACGTTCACGGGATGGCTTGAGAGGGGATCACAAACACACCGCGAGTTTTGTGGGGTTGAAACCAGGGGAGGGGTTGAGGGAAGTTTTACCGGCCAGGGGTGTAAGAAAAAACTTGTATTAGGCTTTGAGGGCCTTGGTTGGAACTAGAAGGCGCGGTGGTGTAAGGAATAAGGTGGGTGGGGATTGTGGAGTCGTGGGCAATTATTGAGCAGCAGATTGGGTGCGCTATATAAGAAAAAGCGTGGGATAGAAGGGTTTGATAACGAGGAACTGAGCGATTCAGTAGGTGGCTTGTAGGCGATCGGTGGGATCCAAAAAGTCAGAGATGGTCGAGAGTTTGGATAGTCAGGTTGGACCGATGGAGCTGGCGGAAGAGGCATGAGGTGGTCAGGGTAAGCAGTGCGATCGATTTTCAGAGGACGGGACAGCATTTGACGGGGGTTGTAGGGTGATACGGCCGGGTGATCTTTGATGTAAACATAGCTCGGGGGATAGAAAGTACTCCAGATAGGGCCGGCTGTAGACGCCCAATTGAAAAGTTCGCCGGTCTTGTTTTTGGCATGCTGACCAATAAACTTTGGTAGTTGAAATTCTTACGGGCTAGAATGAATAGGCTCAGAGGGGTAGAGGACATAAGCATCCGGGACTGGCGACACATTTAGCAGAGTTTATGGTAGCAGGCGTCCCATCACGTGCCGAGGTTTACCATGAGGAGGAAACACTGGTTGCGGGGCCCAATGCCAATTCTCTTAGGTGATCCGTCATGGAGGTCAGATATGGACTTCGGGTGTATCTGAGGCTGCTTGTGATCTGAGACATTGACAGTTGGTGTTTGCGTCATTTGAGGCTGCGGGTTGGACAGTGCAGCTAGTGTACTGAGGCTCGGTAGGCTACGAGATGTGAACCGGGAGTACAAGAGGGTATTTTTTTCAGAAAGATCTGCCTTGGCAGGCACACCTCTCTTGAATAAACAAGGTTGCTTGCCAGCTTCAAACGCCTGGGGCTGGAGAAGGTGTGGGTGTGGAGTCGAGATCAACATCTAGTTGCTGTTGTTCGTTCAGACCTGATTGAAGGTTTCTGTCTCAAGCGATGGGTGTTCTGGGGTTGACTTTTGGTGGGTTCAGCGCCAAAGCTTTTAGGGGCCTGCGGTCTCCTGAAGGATTCTCTTTGCAGTCTTTTGGTCGGATGTTATTCCGATGTCCCTGTACGGTAAAGCAGCAGCCACAGTATGCTGATTTCGATAAATTCTGTAGCTGTTAGCTCGTCAGTGAATCGGCGAAGCAGTGGACAGTGAAAACTTTGCGTTCTTTTTCTCAAGCTAGTGTAACAACGAGTTTCCATTTCCATGCCACCAGCTTTTAGTAAGGTTTGGCTTAAAACAAGCCGAGGTCTGTGTCGGGAACATTAGTCACAATAGGCCTTTTTGGAGCTTTTTATTCGCCTCGTCATCCCGGAAGAGCAACTATCTATAGAGGTCCCAGAAGCGGTTAGGTCACTGTCACTGCTCGTCAGCGAGGGCTGAAAAATACTCGGAAGCGGCGATAGTTTCTCAACGGTCCGATCCACAGCTTTTTTCCTGACTGGAGCGAACTCAGTTGTAGCTCTAGGCGGATGCACTCACAAGTGTTGTCCTCGAATATGTTGTCGAGTGAGACAAAACGGGATTTTGTAACCGGTATATTATTGGATCCGCGGGCCTTCGCCTTCCGAGTGACTTTGTTTTTTCCGGGGGAAGCATACTGAAGTCATATATCTGAATCGATAAGAATGGTTAGTGAACTCATTGGGTCTGCTTTTGCCGGCGGACTGAGAAATGACGACACGAAGGGGTAGGCTGAGCAGTGAGGCTCCGACAAGAGAATAATGACTATCAGAAGATGGATTGTAAGAGCTATCTTATAACCACCAGCCTATAAGTTAGTAATTGTCTGTGACATGGATAATAAACAGTTCGTCAATTGAATATAGCCTAGATATGGAAGAGCGGTGAAACTCTATAGTAGATCCCCTAAGAAGATTACAAACCGGGCTAGCGAGGTGCTTTCACTGCGAAAAAAGAAGGGGATTAAGGTCTAGGCCAAAAGTAGTCAATAGATAAATGGGACGTTTTGCCCAAGAATCTTTAGGTACTCTACGGAAGGGCTCAGGAAGGGTGATCTTTCGTTGCTATACGTCCATGCTTCTTAGCAAGTGGTTTTTTGGTTTTTCGCGGTAATAAGTTACGGATGCACGGTTAAGTGTCGCAGCTATCGCCTCTGAGAATCTAACTCTTGAGTCTGAACATATATTACTAATTGGTGTGACACAGGATCCAGCCTAATTGATGGAAGAAAGGAAAAACGAAACAACCTGATTTATACTTTGAGGCGACCTTGACACTTTTGATGAAAAACGGGTTCTAAGGTTTATGGTAAGCGCCGACTTAAAGTCAAGTCTCTACTGACAGAAGGTAATGCAGAAAGCATGTAGAGCCCTATACCTGCTGAAAGCGGCGTTCAGTTCTAGAAAACCGTGGATCTTGTTGCCACCAAGAAACCCTCTTGAGGTCCCATCTAAAAGGCTGTGTCCAAGCGCGGAAGCCGTTGTTGGTGAGGGACATTAAGGCTCTCGGAAGCCCCAATGTCTATTCACGTGACGGTTAGCAGAAAATACCTTTGTGCTATGAGGTACGGTGAAGTACTGGGGTTCATGCACCCAAGAATCCCCATGCTTCGGCCCAGCTGCAAGTTTCGCGATTAAACCTGACCTGATATGACCTTCACTTACCCGAGGTTGGGGCAGGGAGATTTATTCTTGGCAGGATGGAAGGGGAGAGGTGACTTCACCGATTTGAGGAACTCAAAGAAGTTAGAGGTCACCGGGAGGCCCTCACTTGAGCTGCGAGGGAGTGGCTGCCCAAGACAACGCGCCTTAAGGATCAATAAAGGGTGGATTGGGATAAAAGTCGGAAGTCAGGTTCTTCCAAATTGGGTGGCGGGAGACTGGAAAAACCTCCAGGGAGGTGTGATAATGGTAATCGGGAAGGCTGAGTCCAATGGGAGATCAGATAATGTGTAGCGGGCAGTAGTTGGAGAAAAATGACCAGGAACCGAATTCAGCAGGACCGTTGAACTTATTCCTACTTCCCATGTACTCGTCGCAGAGCTTCTAATACCAAATACCCCTCGGTACGTTATCCTCGTTATCGTGCAGAATGACCCTGCGGAGTTCTCGAATTGCCGTCGTGGGTCGAGAAGTCGTTGAAGAAAGGGGGCATGGAGGGCTAACCTGAAACTTTCCTGACCATATCCGAACAAAGGAAAAGACCCATTGCTTCCAACTGTCGAAGCTCAGGCGACCTAGGGGGCTCATCAGCGCAAGAATCCGAACATTCAGCCATCCCGAGATTGACTCGTGGAACCAAATTTAATTGAGATTTGACTGACCCCGAGTTTTGTGCGGGCCGCTTAAAGCAACTTGGGCGCGTTTTCAAGGCGGCCAAAAGTTTTGTGATGATGAAGCGTAAACACTAGACTGCTGTGTAAAACGCCATCGAGAAACACGTAGCCCATTCAAAACGGATCCTGAAGACAGTACGCGATTATCTGGTAATTCTGCGATACTAGCTTATTGAATGAACAGTGACGTTAAACAAATACGAACCTCACTTATGCGATCACAGGGACTCGAGAAGCGAGAACCAAATTGCTTAGTGCGAGCAAAGAGTGCGTGCCTCACGCGGGTCCAAGTAGGGTGTGACAGAGTAGCCCGTCGGACTCAAACAGACAAAGACTGGTTCATGAAGTCATACAGTGCACTAAAACACGGAAATATTTTATATGTGCGAGTGATTTCAAGGAGGCATGTCACTGTAGTGTTTCTGAGGAGATTATCCACAACCGGTCGTAACAAGCTGTAATGGTATTTGGAAGTGACTGAAGCGCATACGTATCACATTTAACGTCACTGAAGGCATCATAGGTCCTTGCTCAGCACGATTTCTTGCATAATATTTATTTTTCCTGCTTTAATTCAACTAGATTACCCAGGAGGTTTATTAATTTTATGGTCTATTCTGAAAAGGCTGAACGATTTCGGGGTTTAGAAAACTGCCTAATGTCTTTTATTATCCATAACGTCCCATCACTGAGCACTTTTCAATTAAGAAGTTCATTTTATTGAAACACTACCACGTACCGTGCTTAGCCCGTCTGGAGCCTGTATGGGCACTTTGAGGGCACACTTGGGGAATTTCGGTTGCGGTATTTTTGGGCAGAGCTGCCGTGACTCTCCTCACGTAGAACACATCCCCGTTCTGACTTTGGTTTCCGAGAAGAAATCGACTGAGATGGTTTGTTATCATTTTTGCAAAACTGGCTGTATACTTGGAAAGAAGGTTAATAAAATGCTTCGTAGATGCGAAAACCTGAAAGAATACAGGCACTGAAATGCCTTACGTTTTGTTTTTACTTGTGGTTTTTCGCTCCTCTGAATCGCTTTCAGTCCCTGCTGGTTCCTTATTTTTGGGAGTCAAAGCACCGATTGCTTTTTAGATGTTTCCATCTCTGCATTTTCCTATACTGGATGGCACTTTCCACGCATAGCGAAGTTCGTAGACCTTAATTATGAACTATTGTGACTTATCGGTGCCTTTGGCTAATAACTTCTCCCTTTTTACTCCTTGGTAGACGCAATCACCTTTAAATGTGTACGCAAAGACAAACATTAGTTCATTTTCCCTTCTTTTTCCTACATACAAGGTCACAGCATACACTAATCTCCCCTGGGCTCTAGTTTGTTGGGAGGAGGATTCTGCTGGTCTACTGCAGGGATCAGGTTGCGTTGCGGATGGGATATGGTTGGTCTAACCAATAATCAATACTGGGCTGAATTGGGATGGATCTGCTATCTGCCTTTTGTCCCCTTACACATGCAATATAGTTTACCTTATTAAAAGTTTTGTCTTAGTTCTCTTTTGTAGGTGGAACACTACCAAGTCCCCACCATCAGGGTTAAAAGGGGACCTTCTGGCCCGTTATACGCACTGATGCCGCCGAAATGCATCTTGGATACACTGTGAAGTTCCTTCGGCTTAGAGCTGTAGCCGGTATGGGCAGTAATGACCAGAGCAGAAGTGAAATGCATATTCACAGAGAGATTTTACCGTGGCATGAGAAAGCCTAAACGCGTTCGAACAATTCCTGCAGGGGCGCAATGACTATATGAAAACGAGGTTTTGGAGCACGGTGTTGTATACCACCGTGTGTCTCACGAATGAGCTCTCACCGTTGTTATCCGTTACACTCCAGCAATAGCGTTCGTCTAATAAGTTATTGGGCATAAAGCTTATTTTTGGGGTAGGTAGATGCCTTCAGCCAGGATAGCACACCTGCGGTAAAACGACCTTCCCTCCACAAAGGCTGGACTGAGGACGACAGAAAGCTTTCTTGTAGACACGCAAAAGAATCTCCCCCAACCGGAACCCAACTTTCCATCTTTGGTTCTGAACATGAACTTTTTGCGCCTTCTGCGATGACCGCATGCACTTGGAGTTGCTTGGTTGTAATGAGGAAATTTCTTCAGTCCTGGCCTAATAGCACCAGGAGCAAGGTAACCGGTATAATTCCGCCTATCGCAGGGAAGCTTGGTAATCGCACTGTACAGTCACAAGCAGCTGTTGTGATTTTCCTCGGAAACGCCGACATGGGCCACATGAAACCTTTTAAAGCAACCAAGTACCAATAATTCTTGCTGTACCTGGAACCAGTATATTTGATACGTTTACCATCGGAAGGTGCGTAACACCATAAATGGGGGTGTGCTTTTTTATCATCCAGCTTTTATGTCCGTTACTGCCACCATGTACCTGATTCTCTCCGCATGCTCATCCAACAAACTGAGTTTTTTATAGTCTGAAAGAGCTCGTCGACAACATTCAAAATTTGATACACCTGAATCATGGTGTACTTCTTCAAGGAAAGCTGGATTGCTTTTCCGTTGAAAAAAGCCACCACCGTAGAAGAATTACAAACGATGGGCGGGGACTTGAACATTTAATCGAACTATGAACACTTGGTAAGATCACAAGATTGTACATTACTGCTCCGGGTTTCCATGTCTATCGACACTGGCGTAAATGACCCCCGGGAATGGGTCCAAAAATGTCATCCCTGGTGACTCTGAGGACCGCGGATTGTCCGGCAGAAAACCCGGGCAAAATATTACAACCACCAGACATAACCCGCGTGTTTTACTATTTAATGAGCCATTTTTTGGCCTGTAATTCTACGTGGTATGTGGCAAAGTGAATCTATCAGCTTCATAGCTTAGGTGCCTCCTGTAGCAGATTTCCATTAAAATACACGATTATTCAACATCACTATATATAAGTGCAACTGATTTTTAGTTCTTTCGTCCATTTCCTGAATCATTTCAGAGGTCATTTGAAGCTTCCGGGAAGAGGATGACAGAGAATCATCAGACAGATTGAACTGTACACCGCTTACCACTTTTCTTGTAATACTATTTCACCTATGCTTTAGACTACACGGTTTGGCTTCTTCCAGTGGTCTCGCGATTTGCCGCTTGATTTCAATTTTTGAAGTGCGATAGAACCTAAACTTACCCGTAGTGTTTGAATTGGCTCCTACTAGTGCACACCCTTGTCTATCATCTTCCAGGTCCCCGCGCATAACCATTGGATGGAACCATCCGAATCGCTGCCAAAATCCTTTTGAATTGTGAACCTCTTTCTCGATGTGTGTAGGTTTTATCGAACTGGACCGAAGAGATGTTTTCCCATGACTGTACGCACGTGTGTTCGTAAACGTAACTTTTATTCGTGCCGCTCAGTCGGGACCCCGCCCTCCGGGAATGCACAATAAACATCCATTCGACACAGTGCATTCTTGTTACTTACCCTCACGACCTGGCCGTCGGTATGTGCCGAACCGTTGACATTGCTCGTGTGCATCCAATTCCAGCTTGTTTGAGTTGACTTGTTGTCGTGAAGTGAACCGTGAACCAAGGGGCTTGGTTGCTCAGAACCGAATATTACAGAAGCGCTCCACCCTTTTCTCATTTGTTTGCCCTTGTAGTGAAGTACCGACAGTTATTTCCCAAAAACTAAGTACGGCAGGTTTTACTGAAGTAAGTCTTTTATTTGTGGAATTTTTTACTGCAATTGGTTCGTTTTGGCAAAGTGCTGTTTTGTTGGCGAAGAGTTTTATTCATTTTGCACTTGATAATTCGCTTTGTTCACACAAATATCAAGGCCATCTAATGTACTCGGTGTAACCTGTTTAATTCTGCCTGGTTTACTCTTTTCGGTCCCTCTGAGAGCATGACTTTCATTTGCATTACAAATTCACGTGAGGTGAGCAGTTGCAAAGTGTGTGTTAGGACAGCTAAGAGCAACGAGTGGTACCACCAGAGCTGCTCTGCCGTGTCCAAGAAAAACTATCAGCTCCTCCGGGAGCACGAATCTGTGAAGCGGATATGTGTTCGCTGAGTTGCTTTGGCAAAGGAATGCTCACGTACAGTGCGGGGATCGCTAGACAGGAAAAATGGGGCCACTGCATAAAGCTTAGGGAAGGGGTTACAACACAGCCCGGTTGTAGCAGCGCGCACAGTTATCAGGACAAACGAGCATCAGTCAAGGAGGGCAAGCCGGACAGTAACAAGACTCGGAACAAACCGAGGGAAGCCGCAGAGATGGAATTGTTTAAACAGAGGATAGAGAGACTTGAAGAAGAGCTCAGAAGAATGAAGGTCCCTACTGAGGGAGTTGTTTGGAGAAGCAAGCGTCTTCTCGTGCACAATTAGACAGAACCTGTGATTGGAGGGGCACGGATCAGAAGGGAAGCCGAACACGGGCACGTAGTAAATGTACTGAGAATGTTGGGGCTACCCACTGACTTGACATATGCGAAGTGTCATAGGGTGGGATTTGGAAGGCAAGAAACTCGCCAAAGCCGAGGCCCCTGCTTATCGTCTTCGCCAACACACACGGCAGAGACCTGCTGCCAGGCGGTGTATTAGGATTTAAGCACGCCACAGGGGAGTACATGAGGGTCACGCCTGATTCCGTCTTCAGTGAAAAGGTGGCACCGGCAGAAAATCCGCCGCATCCATTAAAACCGGAACTCAAGCAACCGGTTCTCACGATAGTTAAGGGTGACGTGGCACCTCTGAACAAATCTACACCTAAATCCGCAACCATTAGCAGTAGTCAAGCAGGATGGCAAACAGTGAACTTGCCAGCTAAAAAATGCGGCAAGTAGGGCAGTAGGTACAAAAGTACACACGGAGGGTATAAAGCAAGTGGATGCTCAGCGGCTGCGTACTAACAAGAGGGGGGGGGGAATTAGAAAAGTGGAAACGGAAACGGCTGCGATGCTAATCTAGATCAAACGGAATGTACGTAATACGGATGAAACCGGGCAACAATCTTTGCACCAACGCCCTCGCCGTTGAGCAGGAGTAGGTTCCTGACGCTCTCGAGGGGGAACAGAAGTCCATGTATTGAGCCAAGGGAAGCCCTGGGGATTTCTTTTGCGAGGATTACAATTACTGTGCACAGTGTGGCCTCAAAGAGTAAGGAAAATACGCGCCTAGCGACTGTTATCGCAAAAAAGGGGTGTCCCCTCGAGAACGGTCCCGAGGGTTCAAAGGCTCAAAAAGGAATAAACGAAGCAGGTTAACTGACTGAAGGTACCACCTCATGGTACACAAATGTTCATAGCTTGAGGCAAGTGTGGGAACTACTGATTAGAACGAACGAATCAGTGGTTTCAGCTATTACGGAGACATGGCTGAAAAAGGGCAAGATGGTCATGCAACCTGGTGGCTACATCGCCTACAGACAGGACAGAATAGACGGTAGGCTGGGTGGAGCAGTGCTACTCCTCGTGAAGGCTGATTGTAACCAGTGGGAGGTCCCGTGTACCCTTGTGACACCCAAACTGCAAGCCACCGCAAGTTGCATTTGCCTAGGCCGATGGCTGGTAAGGATAGTCTGTGTCTAGTCTGTGTCTATAACCCCCGGCTGGAGCATTCTCCAGACAGCCACATTTCTCCGCTATTCCAGAACAGACTGGTTACCTGGGTAGCCCGTCAACCAAATCGACGTTATCCCTGGATTTCCTGACGGACTAAACGATTTGATCGATCGGTTTGACCGTGGTTAAACCTATACTCACTCCTGGTGACGCCTTATATGGAGCACTTTACATGGCTAACCAGTGATCACAATCCAATAACCAGGATTACAACCATTCATGATAGTCTCACCGGACCGCCGGGCGGATTGCTGGCATTACCCATCAGCATCCATTTCCCGTACTCCACAAGAACAGTTCAATTCATTCTGTGTGCAGGACCGGAGTCTGGCCCTCGCCATCGCGTTCCGTACCTACTCTCTCTAGTTCGTCAGCCTAGCCTTTTTGGCTGCTGCTCTCATCATACACTACCTGCAATCAACAGCTACCAATGTCTTTATGAAACAAAATACCAACCACCTGATTATTCATTCTTTTATCGCGTATGCAGAAAATCTCACTTTTACACTCAACTTCCTCTGCTTCTTCGGGTCTGGCCTCTCCCAGTCAGCGCAGTCTTCCTTCCTCTTCGCCACCTGTGCATATTTGCTTGGTTGCATCAACAGCGCTTGTCTCCAACAGTGTTTCCTCGACGGCTTCTTGTTGAAATCCCCAGATCTGTGTCCATTCACCATTCACGCTCCTTAAAAGCACACTGCATTACTGGTGAGGGTTTCTGCCTCCACGTGATTTTCTATATAATATCGCAATTACCTATAAAGAAGAGCCAATTTGATTATCTCATTCGACTCACTTGCATTTGTATCACAGGCACCCCCCCCCCCAAGATGAATTATCCAATGGAGGGCCAAT
Organism: Fasciola hepatica; assembly: GCA_948099385.1. NCBI lineage: Eukaryota > Metazoa > Platyhelminthes > Trematoda > Plagiorchiida > Fasciolidae > Fasciola > Fasciola hepatica. The sequence continues at coordinate 7,552,702 of CANUEZ040000105.1, forward strand.
CTTCTCTATATCCCGTAGGCATCTCCGACTTCACTTTCACTACACCATGTTAACTCTATTTTTAATTTTCTTTTGGTAACAATCTCAACCAGTTTCTCAATGATGATTCCTCAAATATCCAGTTGGTGCCACGCCGCGACTCCTTCTACACTTCCCGACTCTTCTTTGAATCTCTTTCAGTCCACCGCTCCCTCTCCATCTTCATCGACTGCACACCAAATTCCATAGATCGTCGTGATCCATTCTGGACTACCAGATCCGCCGTAGACAGTTTTCGGCACCCAAAAAGCAGGTTGTGTATTATTCCGGCTTCAACTCCCTGTTCATGTTGCGACGCCTGATACCAGTCGCTTTATGGGTTCTTGCAAACACTGCACTTTTACCCTTCTTCAATATTGCTTTATCTGCATTACTGCGTCCGTCCCGCCAACCGCATCGTCCCCGTTCCGAATTCGAAACCAATTCACAATGGCCGCGCCGACCCTCTCCTCTTTAGTTCACTTAAACACCGTCCAAGCTGATCGTTCTATTACTGTAATTGCGGGAACCATGAACTTCGAAATTGTGATAACCCTATATTACTGTGAATTGCCATGTTCTCTGATCATGCCTTGTGCATGTGTCTCGACCACGATCAAGAAATATACCATTATTGTTATAGAGCTCCGCCAGCAGATGGGGAAGAAGGCTCTGCACTATTCCAGATTACGTAGGTTCTACTGAGTAGGTCACAGCGTTTCATCGTGTTGGGAGACATGAGCCTCCCAGAAGTAAATGGGGACGACGAATGTGCCCCCAGGGTAGCCGTCGGAAACCTCTGAGGGTGTGGCTTCACAACTACGTCCTCACACAACATGGGAAAGAAGCAACTTTCATCTACACTGGATCTGGTTGTAATTAGGTATCGATCTGACTTCACCTCTTTGGTGATAGAGGAGCCATTGGGGAGGGGCGGTCATGGAGTCTTTCGTGCGATGTTCACTGTAAGGCACCACAAACCAAGATCTAGGTTGCTCCGGAACTACTCTAGAGCGGATGAGAGTCAATTGAGGGTAAGGACACGAGGCATATTTTGGTATCCGGAAGTTCCGGAGCCATCTGTGGAACATAGATTGAGAGCAACAACAGCCGGGCTAATAAACATGACAGACCAGTTTGCACCGTTGGCGCAACGAAGAAACAGAAACCGGCCGCCTTGGTGGAAGCCCGGGATTGCGAGAGAATTAGCTGTTCGTGGAAGGCTATGGGTTCACTACAAACTTCATAGGACACATGGGCCACCCTCAAGACAGCCAGAAGCACGGAACAAGCCCTGCAACGGGAAGCAGAGTAGGAGTGTGAGAAGGAACTAGCCAACAACGTGAGGACAGACCTGAGAAGTTCTTCGCTTAGGCGCAGTCCAAGAAAACAACGCGTTAGAGCATAGGTACCTTGGAGGTATCCAACGGAAGCATTTCCCCCAATGAAGAAGACAATGCAGAAATTTTACCTGTGTCCTTTAAGTGCGTGTATCGTCAGGACCATATGCTTGGTGATGCGGGATCAGATATAAGGGAAACGCCAGTGCTTCAGGGGCTTACTGTAAGTGAGGACGAGGCGCGCCAAAAAACTCAGGTCTTTGTGGGAAAACAAAGCAGTGGGGCCGGATACAATCCATTCGGCGATTTTTCTGTGTCTTTCCGATATCTTATCAAGAGCTTCTACCCAGCCTTACCAAGCATCTCTAAGGGAGAGGAAGGTGTCAGAGGATAGGAGCGAGGTTATTGTCGTAGTGATTCATAAGACAGGACCCAGGTGGAAAGCGGAGAACAGACTGTCAGAGGATGTTGTTGGATGCAGCAATGTACTAACTTTTAAGAAGGCCCTAGATTCACGCTGGAACACAGCTTTCCCAGAGCTAGCTGTGTGAACGTGGGTTGAGATAATGAGCCCCGTGTATTTTTGCCAACGAACTTGTCTGTGATGGTGATACTGCCTCGCGAATTCTCCCTTCAGATAAATCATTCAACGGACAGTGTTGGGAGCAAAAGAAACTCACTGACAACACAACCATCTGGACGCTTGTTTGGTCTCGGCTACTTTCGTCCTGTGGAAACTGAACTGAACTGACTTGGAGTTTTGTGAAGGTCATCTGAAGTGACCTAGGTGCGTTTTCAAGGCGGCCAAGATTCCTGTAGGTAGGGGGGTAAGTTCCGACCTGAATAATTTTGAATTGGCGCGTAATCCCGGACTTCTGGGGCGCCAATTTTGAAACATAAGAAATTGATCTGCCAAGCTTATTTTGAAATACGAGTTACTTGCTGGGTTTTAGGTGACTTACTTGGTATATTTATAAAGAGAAAAAATGGGCGATTTTTCCTTGGTAGAAACATCTCGATCAACGAAATGGTCATCATTGTTGTATAGCGGACTCTAAAGTTGAAGTGGGATGTCGATTCGTATCTGGCAATGGAAAAAAAGGGTGAAATATTTTGAAACCGTTGGACTGTTTCCTAATTATTATTTGGGTAAGTGGTAATCACTTGTCATTGTCCCAAAATCCCTATTTTGTGTGAAAAACGTGCCCCTAGTGGGGGTGCGCTTTCCGAAGGACCACTGGGCGATGTGATCTGACCTAGTGAAGTTTGGCTAAAAGAATAACTGCCAGAATACCTAAACTGTGTTTTTCTACCTGCGTGTACACCATTGGCGTAATGGATTACGTAAGTGATGGGTGTTCCGCGTCCACCGTAACCGAAGGATATTATATATGTATATATATATATATATATATACATATATATACATATGTATATACATATATATATATATATATAGTTATATAGTTATGTCCCACTGTACGAGCTCTCTTCCATGTGTCTAGCAGCAAAGTTTCACTGAACTAACTAGCTGATCCTCTTGTCCGAACATAGTAGATAACTGCGCTCCTGCTACCAATGCTTTAAGTACTGTAACTTACGTGATATGGGTAACGGATTGAATCGAATGCTAATTCCTTTCCATCTTCTGAAGCTGTTAAACGTCAGTCGATCTTCACGAAATGTTTAACAAAGCACGGAGTTTTCTATATACCACGCCCAAACTCGCAAATGATCGCCCCCTATATGAAGCTAGTATTCCCAGGCTTGCGCACGTGAAACGAGACTCACATGCAAGAGAAATGAAAAGGCAACAACAAAACGGCTTCAGAGAAGCAACACGGTAATCAAAATGTGGTGGCCCCATAAGGACCATGTCAACAGTCACGTAGTCCTCCACGTTCGTCATCGAGCCAGACAGTGTACCGAGCCGGTGAAGCCATTCCCCTTGCTCGCCAATCGTATACGTAAAAACTGGTTGGTTGGAATTCCAGAAAATCGAACGCAAATTAGGGAACTGGGCCGGATTTCCCATTGCACACCGAATAGCCGGTAACCGCGTCGCAGGGAACGGCAAGTGGTGACTGAACTTCGTGCAACAGGTTATATATGACCACTAACCCAATCAACAATCAGCAACGGCTAAGCCAATGACTGGAGAGCTAATTACCGAGATTTGACTGAGAAAAACAAGATTCACCAAAAATAAAGAATATATGTTTATAAAAGCCACTCCCATTACGCACACTTTCAAGACACTTTTGTTCCATTAAGCCAGGTCGGAACTTACCCCACTCTCGATTCCTGTAAGGGTATGAGCCGAAAGTACGGGCGCGGGAGAACGCAACTCTTGGCGCGTCTTTCAAGTACGCGCGATAACCGATACCCGTTTCGGAGGTACACAGCCAACGGTAACGACGATGCCTCGAATGTAGGAAGAATTTTAGGTTTCCCTTAGAAGAACCCGAAAATCATTTTCGAAGCCTGCAAAACTCTTGTGCGTACCACGCAGTAAGCGAGAAAATGTCCAAGGACCTCGCTTTTTCAGCGATGTGTTGACGATGGAGTTTTCCCCCCGTAACTGGAAAAAAGCAGTGATCGCACCCATCTATAAGAAGGGTAGTAGACACCTTGCTTCTAGTTACAGACCCATAAGCCTCACTAGCATCCCTAGCAAATTTTTTGAGGGAATTCTTAAGAGTGAGATTCTTTCCCATCTTCATAGAAATAAGATCCTCTCCCCGTCCCAACATGGGTTTCTTCCTGGCAGGTCATGCATCACCAATATGCTTACTGTCATGGATAGTCTAACGAAAGCCTTCGATGATGGCCAGCTCTCACACGCTGTATTCATCGATTTTGCTAAGGCCTTCGATATGGTCCCACATGCCCCTCTTCTTTATAAGCTGCAGACGTACGGGATCACAGGCTCCATGTTGGCCATCCTACGTAGCTTCCTTACCGACCGCACCTTTGTGGTTAAAGTCGGGAATGTTTTGTCTCAACCCTCCCCAGTAACAACTGGGGTCCCCCAAGGGTCGGTCTTAGGTCCTCTTCTTTTCCTGATCTATATAAACGATCTACCGACAGCCCTTCCTGCGAACATTGCCATGTACGCAGATGATGTAACCCTCTGGAGTTCAAGCGTTGAAGACCTGCAAATTGCAGTTTATGAAACAAAACGCTGGTCCGAGGATTGGAACCTCCCAGTTAATGATGACAAATGCGTGAGCATGTCTTTCGGCAGAGAGACTGGTCACACGTTTTCCATTAATGGAGCAGCCACTCTGCCAAGGGTTGACCGACACAAGGTGCTCGGTTTCTGGTTAGATTGTAACTGATCCTTCTCTCATCATCACGAACTTGCGAGCAAGTCTGCCTTTCGAGTTCTGAACATGATTCGAAGGTCCTTCCCGCGCATATATAAGGATGATTTCCCCATAATTTTCGGCACTTATATCCGACCTCTGCTGGAGTACGGTAGTCAGATAGTGCACTCTGGTCTTGTCCGAGACCGTGAGATCCTAGAAAGGGTTCAGCGGGCCTCCACCAAGGCAGTAAGTGGTCTATCCCATCTACCTTATCCCGTCCGCCTCTCACTCCTCAACCTCTATCCCCTTGACGTAAGACGCGTAAGAGGTGATCTGTTTTTGATGTTTCACCTTTTTGAAACAGGTCAAAGCGATTACTTCTTCTCCGTCTGTCCAGCCTCCTCTCTCCGTGGTCACAGCAGAAAAGTTTCTAAACCGAGGCCACGCACTTCACTAAGGATTAACTTTTTTAGCTATAGGGTTATTACCATGTGGAATGCACTTCCGGAAGATATTGTTCTCTCGCAGGACAAAACTATTTTCAAGAAAAAGCTAGACCTCTACCTGGGTCTCTCCCAATAATTCCCTTTGTCAAAAAAAACAAAACAAAATAGTTGTCTTTTATCGCATATATGTTCATGAATGCCGCACCCCCACTCAGCTTAAGGCACTGACCACAGTGTGACACTGAATGAGGTTATATGTATCTTGTTTTCGCTGCCACCCCCGCCCCCCCCCCCCCCCCCCCGCTTCTTTTTACTCTCGTTTCAGCTCGGTGAATCCGACAGAAGATCAAAGATTTCCTAAAGAACCGGGACAATTGGGCTCAAAGCCTCGAACCCGTGTAGTACTTCAAGACTTCAAGACACCAACCACAGCCACACCTCCAGCGCTGACGACCATCGCGATCAACGAAGGTGACAACGTTGACCACAACATTTATATACCCCGGCTTTCGAGCGGCTTTTACTGTTGCGCCGATCGGTTTTCGATCGGTTTTTGAGTGTATTCTGTCCGGTTTCTAAATGGTTTCTGAACTTTTTCCGAGTGGTTTAAACCAATGTCGCCAATCGCCTAAAATACGTGAAATGCTTCGTTTGTTTCTGCCACTTTCCCCGAATTACGTCTCACGATGCTCATTTCTATAGAAATGAGCATAACTGGGAGATATATCTCCCAGTTATGATTTTCCGAATAAGTGTCCTCATAGACCCATTTCTTCGAAATGGGTCTATACCGGGGTATTTCAGGCAATTTTGATGAATTAAGCCAGTATATTTAAATAAAATGCCAACCTAGCATCACACTTTACTTCGATCGTTGATTTCCTCCGTATCAATTAATTGTCGATTCGTATAAAGTAGCTACAGTACAAGTCGACCGGAAACAGGCCAAAAATCGATCGGTTTCGGAGTGGTTTTGCAACAGTTTTGCTACAAGGGCAAATTTCCACGCTTTTGCTCGACTAACAGCTATACAAATCGTCTTTCTCTCACTTTAATATACTGTTTTCTAAGCAACGCAGTCCCAAACAGCACGATTGTCATCGCGTGCGTTTGTAAGGTTGGTTAGACCTTACTTCGCGGTTTCCTTAGTAAACGCGTGCTTCGGTCCTTTGTACTGCGTGGACCACCTGCGTGTTACTCTAATACTCGGCACTGTACGAATATGTTAACCAGAACGGTATTCTCCACGCCCCGTGAGAACGAGAGGACGATTGGGAGAGATAGTGGTTAGCGTATATTTAGGAGTGTGCGTGAGTGCGTGCGCAAGAGCAACGGTCAAATGGCCACCGCGCTTGGCAGTCATCGTGCAGTTGAACAATAAACGTGGTAGAAGTATGAACGAAGATGGCCACCGCTACACGTTTGCCCAAGCAGCACGATTTCCTCTCTGGTATTCGTCCGATAGTCCCCTGAGTTTTCCCTGACGGTACCGTTGATTAGCCCGAATGGAAATAGAAAGGCAGACTCAGAGCACGGTCGGCGATGAACCTGTATGACGTACTTAGACCGTATTCTTGTTGCTTGATCGCAGCATAAATCTAAATTCCATAACTGTTTGACGTGCAAAACGCGTGTTGATGCTTCCCCTCACGGTTTTATTACAGCTTATTGAGATGAGGCATGCACAAAAACTGGAACACGTCAGCAACGATTGGTCGCTGTTCAATAAAAGAAGAACGATTATGAGAACACATGTGTTCTCATAATCATTTTTCCGAAAGTGCATTTTCGGAGCAAAACAATAGTTTTTAGTTAATCATTCTCTAGTTTTTACGACTCATATGGAAAATTTTAGTGTTGAAGTGGCCGAGAGTCAGTCGCATTTGACAATGGCCAACTCAACACAAAATTCCTCTAAAAGTTTTTAAAAACTGAGAAATGAGTCCTTGAAAACCATTTTCGTCTCTGAAAACATGTTCTGATGTCACAGTATGCATATTGAGATACGATTGTCAGTTGTTAAGTAGCAGTATTGTGAGGAGCGATTATACATATATGCAATCTCATACAGTACGTGCGCATTTTCTAGGTTCGTCACTGACCGTCTCCTTGCCGTGTCTTTAAGAGTCACTGAGTGGTACGGTCAGGTGACGATGAGGTGCACACAAGGGCTACTTGGATCGTCTGAAGTACTACCTAATGACCTACCGGCAAGTTTATGAATTCTCACATCAAAGGGATAACTCAGGGTAAGTAGGCTTATCAATATAGGTTGAAAAGTGGCTAAGAGTGTCTTTTTTGATAAACTCTATCATTCTCTATAGATTGAAGCTCACTTCACATTTAAGACCTGTTATTTTCGGTGTAGAGACAGTCTTTTGCATACTCAAGAGGCAGAACAAACGTGATTTTTAGGATCAGAATTGAGTATTCCCTTAAGTGATTTGGACAGTTCCTTATGGTTGTGCATGGTTTTAAGTAAAGTATTTTTTCTGTGATGGAACTTTTTTTGTCTGTTGACTGTTCCCAGTTGCAATCCTCTACCGCTGTTTGTTCGGCTGTATCCGAAATGTGAAATTTGACTCTTGTCGAACGTTACTGTTCTTTCGGGTCTGAATTGAGGCCTGATCTCAGTTCTTCACAAATTGGAATAGGTTATTCGCCAGAAAGGTAAACTGGAATTTTCCAGCCAATTTTTCCAGAATGTTGGCGTGCGAAACATAGGCAAGCGAGACTCAGATTCTGAGATACCAGCGCAGCACAATAATGACATGTACAATTAATTGGAATACCATCATTCATACGGATTCCAGGCACCACTGGACAAGCGTTATTTATTCGTGCATATCCTCCAGCACACCCAGGGTTTGAACCGTGGTCTTTTCACCTCAAAGGTTTGTATGTTACAATTGTGCCACCACGTTCCCGTCTGGGCTGATCCGAATCACCGAGTTAAGTTCGTTCATATGTCGTCCTCCGTGACAGCCAGAAATGCCCAACAGCTTCTAATGGAAACACGGTATGTGTCCCGTTAACTCCAAGCAAGTGCCTCTCACCAAATCAGGTCTCCACAAGATGGGCCATTGCAACCACACTTAAACCTGCTTCGCGTTTTTGATATTTGTGTGACTCACAATTACTCGCGAGTAGTTCGTGAGATTGATGACACTTTGTTGGTTGATTGTCCTTCGGAATTCACCTTTCACGTACAAACCTCAGATGGAGGTGAAAAGGCCTGGGTTCAAACCCTGGGTGCGACAGAGGATATACACCACTTATGAAGCTTAACAGAAGCAAAACTCAAGTCTGATACTTCCGAGTACAGGGTTACTGGGATGACCCGAAATTTGTGCGTAAAAAGTGAGGTTTTTAGAGCAGTCAGCCATAAAAGTATCAGAAATCCCACACACTACTCGCAGATAATTGAGAGATATGCATTATTGGTCATTGAATATGTGAACCATCGTGCTCATTTAAAACCCGTCTATCTTTAGCTATGATCCCCCATAACAGTTGCAAAGCACATATAGAAAGCGTGTATTACCGCTCAGCCTTACATTTATGATAGATGCAGTCGGGACTTCTGGCTGCGGAATGTCAGGTAGAAATTGGTGTCCGTCAAATACGCCGAAATAAAAAATGCGTCGGACGTGACTTTTTGATTCCAACCATAACAGTCGGCCACACAAAAGATGCGTAGCTACAGTTGTTTTAGCGGATATTTAAAAATTGTGTAAGTTCGTTTTGCAGGAATCAAACCGATTCATCCTCAGTGTCCACGGCCGATGGAGAAATATGGCTGAACGCATCAAACGTTATAACTTATCAACAATTTTATCAATGACATTCATCTCCCTCAGTCCATTCCTTCTCCAAACAACGGCCAGCCTGTCTAACACCCATACTGGAGCATAAATATAAGCACTTGCAAAGCCTTATTGTACTTCACGTGAAATATCTGCAATTAAATTCATATATCCCAAACGGTAATGATATATGTTTTAGCTAAAAATACGGAAGAGCTATTCCATCTTAAAGGGAAAACGCTTGTTGTTAGCATTTTACTGAATGTACAAATTCATGACATTTTCAACGAAATTAATTCGATAACGGCTCAACATCTTTGCCATAAATAACAATCCAATAACTTATTTCAGCCACTTTTCAATGATTTGCAATTATGTTTTATCTCATCCGTTTGCTGGTAGACGATAGCCCATAACTGAGGAATTGACAAAACTATTTCTGTTGTAACGTGATAATAAGAAAAAAGTAGTAACAAAGTACACGGTGTTCCAATGTAAGGTTCTCATTGTATTTATTGGTAAATGATAAAGTTAAAACTGGTTTCCACGAGTGTGCATTTGGAGAGCCTCCAGGAGCCGAATGTCTCGGTAAAATCCTTCAACTTGAAACAAAATGGAACATATTCTGTCGAAACTCATTCAACTCGAATTGATTTTCGGAAGATGTTTTGTAGCCCAATGTGACTGATGAGCGCTCTCGTAAGAAAGTCTGATTTTAGGCATTCAAACTGAACTTTAGCGTGTAATTTTATGCTCTTTAGGACATATAAATTGAAGATAGTTAGTCGATATTGTTCAACAGATTAGTTACGACTGGATAAATTCATTTTTTCACGATAAAACATTGGGAAAATACATAATTTCATATCGCTGAACTGAGTTTTGGTCGTTACGATGCTGTCTGATGCATGTATCGAATTTGCAACGGGGTCATTTGTACAGAATTCCATTAAACCGTAGTTCGTAAAACAAGATTTATTGATTTTTAGTTCGAATGTTTCGTCTCGTTCATGGAAAATTCCTGTTGTAGGAAGCCGAATTACAAAGTTACTGGAAGATGCTGTGTGCCACGACCAAAGCCTTGGAAGTAGTCTGTTAACGTAAACGGCACAGTGTACAAGTATTCTAGCATAAGTGCTGCGTATGTATGCTTTCTAACCTCACAAAGCCTCAACATATTAATATTCAAATGAAGAACGATGAATACACAAACTTGGGGTGTTTTTATTTGAGGCACTAAGATAGAGTGTTCTACTACGAAAAGATTAAATTTCATCTTGCGCAGTCATACTCCGAAAAACTTACACAAAAATGAGTTAACAGTGAACCAGATAAAATAATTCATTTTATACTGACTGCAATCGTAGAAATACAGCGTATTGTGTTCTGCGCAGAAAAAGATTTCTTTCATAGAAAGCCAAGAGTTTGACGATAATTTAGTTTCACTGTCGGCTGTTTGAAAATTCGCACCTGTGTACTTTCGAGGAGAAAAATACCGGACTGTAACTTGTGTAACAGCGCAAATAAAAAACGTTCTAAGTTGTTTCATTTCAATTAAACTCCGGTTACTGAACAATTAAACTTTGTGAACAGTACTTCATTGAATGTTGCGTTAGTTGCCATCAGAAATCATATGTGAGAAAACTGACCAGTGAGCCAAACGACTCAATGGTTATCACTCAGAAGCTTTGTCCAGGACATTAGTTTAGGAATTTAAAGGTCCAATTTAACTGATGTTCAACTACACCAGGTGTCTTACATAGAGTTCTCGATGTAGTTATAAATCCGCCCGAGGGAGTGAACGTTGTCCATTTTTATCAATGTAGGGGCTCTGGACCGGATGGATTGTCTTTATCTACTTCCAGAGACAGCGACCCAATAATAATACTGGAGGTGACAAAACTACCGTGTTTTACATGGACAAAAGAAAAAGTCCTTAAAAATCTATGTGGCATGATAATTTAGTTGATTTATTTAAAGAGGTGATGGATGTTGCTGCAATAGCTACAGAAGATCAAGCCCAATACGATTGCATTCAAACTACTCCCTAATACTATTCTCATCCGCTTATGCAGGGCTCTCGAACAGTGCACCGGCGAAAATCAAGCTTAGTTTAAATGTGTTGAGTTGTGATGGACTAATTTCCACTCTTCATCAGTCTCTTAAATACTGTGAGAATTCCCAATAACCTACAGTGTTTTTTTTTCTTGGTCCGATTGCTTCCTTTTTCTCCCACTGGCGTTACCCGTTGTTTAGGATAAACTAGAAAAATTCATTTATTTCAATAAATCCTGGTACATCGATAGCCAAAACCGAATTTGGGTTTACTATGTTCTCCTACCCGAGTTCATCACGAGATGTGTTGTATGTCAGGGCTACACCCCCCCCCGTTTGCTTCTCTGTCTAACTAAATAACTGAAATGGTCCTACGAACTGCGTCATCGCAGCCTGAAGACCCTGGAATTTGTGTTTCACCGGCTAAAAGTGTGGAATCTTTAGTGTGGGAATGACATTGTTATTATAAGGGAAGCTTCCACTAGATTGCAGTATTCCTCTAACGCTCTAAATAAATGCGTAATAATGTTGGGGGAAGGCATTTTGCATCTTCAAAGTGCAAAATGCCCTTGAACGATTGCTTTTGTTAAAAATTAAACCTTTTGCTGCTAGATGATACAATAAAAAAGATAGAAAAGCTTTCGTTATCCAGATGACTACATTTTAGTCAGAGGTCTTTGCATGTACATCGGGTGCGTTTGGCATTTCCCAATTACAGTCATCCGTCATGGGTTGAGTATACGCTGTAGAAGTTAAAACACCCACTGTTTAGAGGTGTAGCCACTGAGGCTGGTGGAAATATAAGTATCATTCGCATTCAAACACATTTATCTTTTTAGCATTGCTAAAATCTGACGACAGCATCGGATCAGGAATGCTAATTTCGGCGAATACTGTCAGTTACACAGAATAAATCATAAGATCAAACACTAAATCCCATTTGGCAAACGTGGCTATTAGGAGTATTGCTCATATCTAAGGTTAGGCTTTCCTCAACGTACTATCTCAGCTGAGGAAGGTAGTGAATGAAGGATAATAGTGGTCAGTCTGCGGCACGGAAGGAAGATATGAAAATCCCTACAAGTAAACATAAACGTGTGGGGTACGTGGAGGCTTTTGGGTGGGATATAATAGATCCGCTCTCTCAGCTGTTGAGTTCTTTGGGAGATATGACTTGGTGCTACGATTGGTTTTGTTTTTCTATTCATAGATATGTTTCATTCGGCGTATTGAACCAGAGTTCGGTTGGGAGTGTGATGAAGTGTCGCCTAGAATGATTCTGTTGTGAACATTCCCGTGGTAACGGGAATGTCGGTTGAATAACGACATTTCCAATAAGGCTGTATTACGGAATAATAGTCACTCACGGTTATTCGTGTTTATTTGCACTTGTCCCATCAGTTCTTCATACTTTGGTTGCTTTCATTTACGAGTGAGGTCCTTGACAAAGGACAACAACCGAAACTAATGCATGGTTATTGTTTGTTAGAAGTGAACTGAACTGAGAAGTTTATAAAGTACATAAATAAAGTATGAGAGCATCTGCCCACAAACAACGTGCTGCAACTTCTTCACCAGACGAACTGTTTAGTATGATAATGTATGCCTACAGTCCCACTTAATCAAGAGCAACTACAAAGTAGTCACAAATACTCACTATCAAATGAATTAACAAGAATATTGATCCTACTCTTTAAACTTCACTTACTCATTATGAGTTTTTATTTTTTTTCGGGGAACGTGATTAATCAAAGGCTGCCCAAAGGAAGCATTGGTCCGCAACGGTGAGATTCGAACTTGGGACATTCAGGTATTTGTGTTGCTGTGATGATCATCTGATAACCGCGGGTTGAACAAAAACCTGGGAAGTGCAAAAACCCACCCCGTTTTTGATACAAACTATGGAACATTCGCATTCGATTTTACCACAAATAATCGAGACACGTCTCTTCACTCGTAACGTCAGCTAGTTATGCAGATAAACCAGTTTAACGTACAAAATAGTGAACGACATTTTTATTTTCAGCAGCATTTATCTATTCATTGACCATAGAGTTTGGATTGTAAACATTCATTGGTGCCTGAAGTGATATCAACAATTCGACCTAATACATTCAAAATGGGTTCATTGTAAGATGGAAGACTAATATCACTTGAAGTACCGAAGTTCTTCATTCTCTTTCCATTTACAACTTTTGTTTCAGTTTAGTATAAATATTCGAGTAAAATGCGCGACAAAATTTGTGATTAATATCCCTGTGCGAAGAAACTTAACCACGCAGTTCTGACCAGCTGGAGGTTATGACGAAAGTTTTCGTTAAGCGAGGAATTTTGTCATCTGACAAGTCTCCCATTATATGTACACCATACTTTGAACGGCCTAATAACCCAGCTTTAAAAATTTATTTATTACAGCCCAAAATGTCCCCACCATTTTCGAAGGATGAAAGGTAAAACCGTTCCCGCAAACTAATGACGCAATTATTTCTTTTTATACACCAGTTTTGAACTGTCCTATGGGATCAAAGTTCACGCTTGTCTGATGATATTTGCCTGGGGGTTTTGCAACCCAAATGCCATGATATCCGTGCGACATATGAAACTAGGTTGGCCCGGGCGAACAATTTGCAATTTGTCCTACTGGTTTGTCATACACTTGGTGCTTCAAGTTTCTCTGGTCACGCTTGTCATCCTCTCATTCATGGTCATAATTGTTTATGTGGCTGGCTACTCAAAGTACACAAAAATGCCTTACGCGGCGCATCCGCCACTTGGATTTGTCGTATTCTTTCTCACAATTATCGAAGTAAGCGTGGAAGTGATACATGTGACTAGCTAAACGAGATCTTAGTCGCGTGGTTCCTGGTTACCTCGAATGGTGTGAGACGATCCGCACTACGAAACGTCCATCTGTGTATCGGTTTAACGTGCCAGTTGCTGGCCGTGCCTCTCATTTTTATCGGATTCCAAATGCCAGAGATAAGTGTCAAGGTTTGCACATCTCCTGTTTATTCGGGAATTTATTTGGTTAACGTGCTGACACACGTGATCGCGGATGTGATTCTTGAGGTATTGAATTACCAGATTATGTTCAGAACACGAGGTTTGTTGTTACCGTTTCCCGACTTTCTTGTTGCTTACTATTCCGATTTCAGCTTTGAGGGGTCAGTTCAAAGGTGATGGGATTGATATCGATCTGGCCATTGTCCGCATGGCTGAAGTGAGTTATTAGCATTGCCAGGTTGTTTTTTTCTTTAATCTTGGAACAGAATAACCCATTCCCTTGACCGGAAACTAGAATGAAGGAATATTTACATGTATACTGCCCAAGAAAATAAAATGCAGACACAGGAGTAGTTAAATATAGGGAGTGCAAAAACTTACCTACTCGGCCAAATTTCGTAATTATTGGAATATTTTGATAGTTTTGTTAGTTTGGTTGAATAATTGCCTCATCTGAAAAAATTATGCTTTTTGTTGCTGTTCTTGCACATGAGCTTATCACCATGGAGGTGGGGGTGGTGTAAATTGTGTATAAAGAAGGGACCTGCATGGTGGTAATTGAGAGGCCGAGAAAACCTCCTCGATAAAAGACAAATGGATCAGCCCAAAACCTTTAGATTTTCATTCTTATTATCATTTTTCTGTTCAGACCCAGTGGAGGATCTACCAAAAGATTGATAAATTACAGCATCCAAATGTTAGATATCTTCGAGAGATTAACTGAAATGTTTTAGTTAGATCCGAAAATCGAGCCATCGGTAGAAAGTTAACCTGTAAAAATCTCTGTGAATGAAGCACTCAAGGTCGACCGGACGCTGAAGACATTCTTGACTGGATTGTATTGTTTTCTTTTCGTTCTTTTTGACTATTTATTATTTCATAAAAATCGAGAGGGAAAGTTCCTTTTTATTAAAAGTAATGTAAACAAATCCTATCGAACCTCACGATCTGAAATGAACGTAGTCCCTCATAATTGAGGATATATTCGCAGTTTGAAATTTTCTGTCCTCGATGCAGGTGGTTAAAGATTTGTTTCGTTTTATTTGCTGTTATATTACTAATATTAATATGTGGCAATACTGCGATATTTTGAGAAGTAGGTCGAAATAAGTTTAAGTCTGCCAATTGGGAAAGTGATCGGCGGCAGTGCGGGGGTTCGAACCCGGAACAAACGGGTCAAAAGCCCACACTGTTGACTGTTTAACCATCGCCAACGTAACATAACGTTTCAGACAGATGACTGAAGTAATTTAGACCATAGAATGAGAGTCTTTCTCGAAGCATGCTTTTCATTAGGCTGACGGCTCGTAATTTTTCGAGTCAAAACCGTTTTTTATTCTCTAGTTTCGCATGAATTTCAATGAAGGGACAGTTTTCATAGGTTGAAGGGTCCGTCGTTTTACTGAGGAAGAAAGCCAGAAAAAATGGATTTACTACATGGCGCAGTAAACCACACTAGGCTTTAACACTGAGTGAATTATTATCTTACTGCAACACATCAATAAAATAATGAGTTCAAGTTTTGTTCACCACTTTCGACCTGTTTTTCCCGATAACACTACACCTCGCCTTTGAAGCAGTTTCAGTTAAACCTTATTACATTTTTTAGAAAGACTTTTTATCTACATTTTAACCCTGAAATTTTAGAAAGAATTTTTTGAAGACTCATCTTCCTTATTTCTTCTTTTTCATCTAGAGTCCCAGAGTGAAAAAGAAAATTGCCATGTCATTGTTGCCGGACAAAGTACGTTTTCTATCAAATTAAGTCATCTTTTCTCACCTGAAAACCTAAAGACAATAAAAGAAGGTTAGCTGTTGATAAATACGAGGTCTGCTGTTAAGCTAAGAGTGAAACAGAGGTTGACAGAACAATCCTTGAAATTTGCTGAACTTGCCGATGAAGCCCTTAACGAAGCAACTCTCACTGACAGCATGAGTTCTCGCGTTCTCGTTAGAGTCGGTGGGTGACGGGTTCTACACGAGTATTGGGTGATTCTTAATGTACATCCATGTGCAGGATTATAGAAAAACGATACGAGGTACTTGAGATCCCACTCCATAGGTTGGAAGACTGCTGAGTTCAGTCGGTTAGGGCGGCAATTTGGTTATCAACTAATAATCAGTTCATGCTCCGATCTGAATGCAAAATATATTTATTTAATTACCTGAATGTTCACCGGGATAATCATTTTTCAAAAGTCCTGGGCAAGTTTTTCCATTCTCAAACTGCCAATAAATTTGTGTTTAGAACAATGGTTGGTTGGGTCCCAAGGAAAAAGGAAAACGTAAATCCTTCGTTTTTTCCTAACTTCGTAACACCGATTTGTATGTCTATCCAATCACATTCCAACACACAGACACCGTTTGTGAAGTTATGCGTTTTTATTCAACCTTTGTCTTCTGTCCCCAACTGCCTTTCATTGCCCCCTCCATCTACCCATAATGCTCCCATCGATGACACGCCCGATGCTCGCGAGGGTTTATTGTCAAATAGAGTTGTTGATAATCCTCAGTATCGTAACTCACCTTTTCTCAAGCCCCGTCAGCCTCTGAATCTAGGCTCCTTTTACGTGCGTACACTCATGCAGGCTGGTCAGCAGGCGTGCCTAGCCCTCACATTAGATTCTGTGAAGATTGATGTCTGGTGCCTAAGTGAAACGCGTGTCCAGAATTTGAGCAGTGTGATTCAAATAACTGCTCCTGGTATCTCATCGAGGTATTTACTGCGCAACTCAGGAGAGTTGCGGGTCAAAGTGGTGTAGGAATAGTCTTGACTGACAAGGCTGAGGCTAGCCTTTTAGACTGGATCCTTGTTAACAGTCGTTTGTGCTGTAAGACTCCAGAGGTCAATTGGCTTTCGGAAGGATAGTTGTGGTAAACACAACGTTTTTGTGATCTCGGCATACGCTCCAACGGACTGCAGTTCTAACATGCAGAAGGATGAGTTCTATGATGAACTCGCCACTCTAGTTCGTAGGAGCTAATGTTCTGACGTTATAGTGCTAGCAGGTGATTTTAATGCACAAGTTGGCAAACTTAGTGCGTCAGAAGCTTGCTTAGGTGGACGTTGTGCTTTACCCGCTCAGCGCACAGATAACGGGTATAGGCTTCTTCAGTTTTGTGCAGACAATCGGTTATTCGTATCTAGTACCCGTTTCCGACACAGCTCATGTCGCACGGCAACATGGTGCTCTAACTCTGCAGGTACTTTGAGCTAGATTGATCATTTCGCCGTAAGCTACCGGTGGCGCAGTTCTGTTCAGAACTGTAGGTCTTACTAATCTACAAACGTAGAGTCGGACCATGCATTAGTTTTAATGCGATTATCTCTCCAGCTCCATGGTCATCGACGCAAATTGCAAACCCGGTTGGCCATACAACATTTGTGTGTCCCAAAAATTCGCACCAGTTATGAACAGAAATTATCACACGAACTAGGATCTACGACGAACAGCAGTGTAGATCAGCATTGGACCCATATCCAGTGGGCAGTGCAAGTTGCAGCAGGTTTCGCCTATAGTCCTAGATCCGATTTTCATCAAAGACTGGATTTATCAGAAGTCGGTCGGTCCAATGGAGCAAAAACGTCAGCTCTCGAACGGTAAGAGGATGAGTAAGATACGAAGACGTCTACAGAAGCCCGTTACGAAAAGCCTTAGGAAGAATCGCGAAAGTTGATGGGTCAAGGTAGTCGAAGAAATGGAAATAGTAGCTGCTTCAGGTAACAGTCTTTGACTGTTCAAACTTATTCGCAACACCAGTGGACGGTGAACCCCGGTGAGCGAAACAATATGCGATAGAAACAGAGAACCCATTTATGATAAAGAGCACAGGGTGGACAGCTGGCCGAATGCTTCAAGGATCAGTTAAGCCGGCCGCGCTAATGTAGTTAGTAGTCAAGAACTGCGATTCCTTGGGTGGTATCACCTGAACCCCCGTCGGAAGTGAAAGTGGAGTCATGCATTCCAACACTAAAGCGAGAGAAAGTGGCCAGTCCTGACGGACTCTCTCCGGTTCTTTTCAAAGTGGGTGGTGGAGCGTTGATAAAATCACTTACCATTTTGCTTCGTGACATTGAGAAGCAGAAGCGTATTCCTTTATTATGGAGCGAGTCATTGATGTAACCTTTATTCAAGAAGGGAATACGCAATGACCGTAGTAATCATCGTGAGGTTAGCTTAATTCCGATAGTCACCAAGGTATTAGTCTCGATTTTGCTGCGTCCCCTGATACCGGCTCGCGAGAGAAAGGGCCGCGAACAACAGGCCGGATTCCGTCCAGGTTGAGGATGTATCAGGCAGATTTTTACTCTTCGTCGACTACTTGAAATGCGTCACACACACCGTCAGCAGACAATATTGGTTTCCCTTAACTTGAAAGGTGCCTTCGATTCAGTTGATCGAACAGCGCTTTTCAGTGCTCTTCATCGAAAAGGTATGCCCCAGAAGTTTGTGAATCTACTGAGACCATTGTATTCTCGTACTTCTGGCTGCGTAAGGGTTTACGGTGAACTGTCCAGACCGTTCGAAACGATCAGCGGTGTTCTACAGGGATTTCCTATGTCCATTCTCGTCCAACTTCGTCATGGACGAAATAATGGAGTGCGCTGCAAAATCTTCAGGATGTAGGCGTCGAACCAGGAAATAATGAGAAGCTGTGTGATCTAGATTATGCGGACGATCTTGTTGGCTTGTTCGACTGCACGGAACGTGCGCAACTTGCGCAAGATAGAATCGCAAGAGCTTCATCTCCATTCGGCATGTGCTTTACACCTTCAAAGTGTAAAGTGATGTTGCAAGACTGGACATCAACGATTCCGAGCTTGATGCTCAATGGGGAGGTGCTGACAATTGTTGACCACTTCACTTACCTCGGCAGCGGCGTGACGACGGATGGGAGTACGGTAGCACGGGTCAGTACGCGTATATCGAAGGTTCGAGCGGCATACACTGGACTGAAGCACTTGTGGCGCCGACCTAATACTTCGCTAAAGTTGAAAGATCGTGTCTAATGTGTCGCAGTGCGTTCGGTTTTGTTGTATAGTAGCGAGACTTGCGGTTTTGCATGCTGAAGATATTCGTCGACTCGATGTTTTCGACCATCGGTGTTTGCATAAGATCGCTAAGATTGGATGGAATTACCGAGTGAGCAATACTGAGGTCAGAATTGGAGTATTGGGTACTAATTCAGTGAGTTCTCTATCACAGCGTGTCCAGCTTAGTAGACTTCGTTGGTTGGGGCACGTGTTGTGTACGGCGAACACATGTCTACCGTACCGTGCCGTATTCTCCGTTCCTACTCGGGAGTGGAAGAAACCACGTGGAGGTTAACAGATGAATTGACAACGAGGAATGAGAAAATGTACAGCAAACCTAGGAAAATTAGGTGCCTCACGTCTTCGTGGTTGGAGTCCAAAGGATCCGTCAACCAGTTGGCTGGAGACACGGAAGGATATGGCAGCAAACCGTGAACAGTGGCGATAATGTTGTCACTTTCTGTCGAATCAGAATGATTGATGAATGTGCGTTTGTACGGTTAGATTTTGTATTCCGTGTGTTGGCTATTAATGCGTTGTTTCCTTTTCCCACACGTGTAGGTCCACTCTCTGTCCATCTTGTATATTCATACTTTCTAATTCAACGTGCAACATGGGGAGGAATGCAGTGATTGGTGGGGCTTGCCCTTCTGTTTAACGCTGTACGATGGTGATGATGATGCGTAATGTAACCTATAAATATATTTCTATCAGCTACGAGGATGATGTTGCCGAAAACGAACTTGTTTGCTTTGCACGTTTTCTCCATAGGATATGTCAAACAATTAAACCAGCTAGACACTAGTAAAAATGCAGAACTAATGACAGAACGTCCTCGGCTGATGAATTATTTCTTATGAATCGAGGAAGCACACAATTTGATTAACACATTGACTGCGGAAGAAAATGAACTATTGGACAATCATCGGATTTCGTGTGGATATGAGGTTGAGACGTCGATAATTCTCAAATTTCCGAATAGTACCGTAAAAATTGAGTTGACTTTTTGCAAATCAGTGATATTTTTGTAAACGCAGTAAGTTCAGTCACTTGTATTTCTGTAAGAACTGAATTCTACCTAGGTGCGCCATCAATGGGGTTAAATCGGGTACTCAAGGACGTGATTATTGCTAGAATTCTTGTTGTAAACATACTGGTAAAAAGCTTCGTATTCGTAGTTCATATTGAAAACCAGATTTAATTCTGATTTCTTTTCTTCTTTGTAATAAAGTCCCCCGAGGAGCAAATTGGATTGAAATATGCGTTGATGAAAATCAACTTGGTAAGTCAAACATGATTGTGGTATGTCTATTTTCAACTCCGGTCGCGCATAAAACATACAAAAACAAAGAGCAGAAACGCAGAACTTGCTTCAGTTTCAGCTCGTACAACATTTGATTCAAACTTGTAGTTGAGCTTACAGCGTCTCTTAGAATTGTTGGTGATAAATAAGTGTTCCATTTCATGAGCAGTATTGATTGTTCTGTAATTGAAGTGTTTGAGTCCCACCAAATAAGACCACTCATCGATTCGAATGAAACAATGTGCAAATTAGATAATTACAGTCTGCAAAAACCGTCTTCGGTGTCTTATTCTATCAGAACCCTCCAGGTGACTAAGTTCTGATTCGTTTGTTTTTCATGAATATATTTCCAACTCTGCTTGTCTTCTTTAGTCGTGACTTCTGTTTTACTACGGGATTTATTTTTCTTCACGTATATAATGATTTAGACAAAAAACGATTCACATAAAACGTACAGCCTACCAAATCCGGCTACAAGTTTCAACAGCGTATTATACGAAACGGCCCAGATGGTTTCAGAATATACGAACTACCGCTTTGGTAAATGCTAGATGCGTGACCTGAACTAGGCAGACTGCTGTTTTCTAAACAGTGCATATTCACCTCTGGTAGACTTCACGGTCCCTTGCTGAACCGAGACAGATCACATGCGCACTGAACTAACACCTGGATTCAAGATCTTATCGGGTTAACAGACCATGAAAATCCCGTCCGAGTAGCTATATGGTTTGCGTGCGTAACTCGCTGAAGTATGATGGCGGCTTCTCATTCTCACGTCCGTGAGACGGAACATTTCATCTGTAGGATTTCTTGATAGTACGAGGACTGGGAATGACGTAGATAATGAAAAATTCAAGAGGCCACATCGCGAACTAGAACCGTAATGGTGGCCTTCCGCTTGCCGGATAGTTGCACTACCAGCTGAGCTATCGTGGTGTGGCTAGTAGGACGTGACTAACATCAGTGAATATCCAGTGATTCGGAACCTTTGAGAAGTGACTGAGGAGGCTCATCCAATGATGAAAAACAGAATAGTTACTGCATTTAATTGAAATAGTGGTTTTTGCATCATCGGATGTTCATTTGCGTTATTTGCGTTTGGTCAGCCATATCGGGATAGCTCAATTGGTAGAACGATTGCGCGGTAAGCGGCAGGTCGCTGATTCGATTTCGACTCGCGGATTGAAATTTTGAAGTATTTTATATAAAAACCAGTGTTTCTCTTCTCTGTTTACGGTGGTGCTTGGTCTATTTCAGCAACGAGAGTATATTGTTTGTTTGATGGAAAGGAGGCACAGCGGTTGAGGATTTTTAGCTTCAACTTTCTCTCTTCCGCCCCTGATTTTTAGCTTCGAAATGTGAAGTATTTGGTCTACGCATTCCATGTTGCCATCAGCTTTACGTTGACCTTTATTCTGGTTATCGGTCTGGCGTATTCATAAAATCCGCGGACTGGAAGTCATCGCCTTGGCTGCTTCATTTTATTTCGGGTCGTCCACTCGTATTTGCGGTGCTTTTATATTTTGTACAATACATATCAACAATTTGCTTCTCATACTGACCATATTGTATTATAGAACTTTTATCATTCATTGTATTGTTGAAAACCCGCTGGGAGGTAGTCTACTGCAAAGCTTAAGCACCGTTCGACCGTTGAGTGTAACGAGTTTCTGTCCGAATCGTTAGCTTCCCATGTAATTATATTTGTTGAGCTATTCACCGTACAACGTCTGAAAGTAATGATATACAGGGCTTATCAAATTCCAAAGTTTCAGTCTATCGGGTGAAGATCGCAGAGTTAATCATTTTGATTGCTACGGGCGGTTGCACTGCCCAGTTTCCCAGTCTGGGGCAAAAGAATGTTTGATGGAACCCCACTCGACTCTGCGACTCGAAGATCTTCGGACTCTTCCAAGTAATTTGGATTTCAATGAGAACATCACATTCCTGGTCATGTAAATCTCGATGTCGATTTTCTTTTACTCCAATTCCACTGAAGTTGGAGTTAAATGCTGTGCGGCACTGTCTCTCTGAGATCTAAATGCTTCGTCTATCCTGTAACTGGTTTGACCCATACTTTGTGTGGTTTACCGCGGGATAATAACCAAAAGCACTTTCTTTGAGTGGTAGTGCAGGCTGAGTGTCCGTTTAAGACTCGAGCTTCGAAAGGGATGCTCAATGAGAACATGAAATACCTCGAAACTGAGTTTCCACCTCAATCTGTTAACCCACATACACAGGTTCATTCAACCAACCGACATATTCGAACAATAAATTCACTTAAATAATGTTATCGTTTTTGAACGCTGAACATCCTCCTGTGCTTTGATTGAGTAATTTATGTTTATTGTAGATTGAGTTCACAATCCAAGTACTCAAATCATGTACTCACAAATTATCCCAAAAGTTAGTCCCAACGGTTTAACGTATCTAGTTTATATCACTCAGCGTGGCCATTATTCATACTTTTACATCGGTGCCGCATAAAAATAGAACCCCCAGGTCGCCTTGGATTCGACACATCTGTCCGTCTCAAACAATGATTAGCTCCCTAATAAATTCATTATCTTTTGGTTTTATGAGAAGTTAGATGAATATAATGGTGACCTACAGTAGCTCCCACAGCCAAAAGTTGAAATGTAAGAAGCATGCGCAACGTGTAACCCGTAGGCACAAAATGGTTTATAATTTCTATGAAGCCATATAGTTCTGATAAGAGCTTCAGTGGTTGGTCGAATTGCCCTTAATCGGCCGCTTCACCATATTTAACGCCTATATGGTGAAAGTGAGGGTACGTGTTAACTCCTTGTTGGCAGGCGGTCAAGTCGCGTTGGTAGTCAGCACTGGTGCGGTACCAAGCCCAAGGCTTGAGACAACGGAATCTCGAGTGACAAGTCAGTCGATTGGTGGCGTGGATCGATAGAATGAGCAATGAAACCTGTCATCAGTGTTTAGCTCTCAAGACTCGGTTGCCCACTCGAGTTGGACCGATACGCGGAATGCAACGACTGGGTACATGGGCCAGCATCCTATATATTCCTTGTTTTGCACTGATAAACGAGATGATTCGAAGGCAGAAAAGACTTCTCATTCGAGTTAGTGGGACAGCTCATAACAGTCACTGATAATAGAACAATACAAGCGTGCAGTCAAAACTCAAAGTAACGCCTAACCAACTGTACCGGTTATATCACCGAGGGACTTCATTGAAAAATAGACATTTTGTGCCTCAGGTCTGATGGTCGAACCGAAAGGGGATACTCAAAGTTAAAGCAAACGCATTTGATTTTTCTCTTCTGGAAAATCTGAGTACATCATTGTTCGCTTCGTAATATATCTAATTGTAGCATGTTTCGTGGGCGGTAATCTGCAACCCAGAGGTCGGTTTTCGCAAATTCCGTTTGAGGGCGAAAAAGCCACCTGAAAGTTGACCAACTTAGAAGTCTCAGGTTTGATTAAAGTTCTCAATGAATATTGATTCAGATTGTATTTTTGGTGCACATTACGCAGCTATTTACCGTTCTCTAGGAGCGAATATTTCGAATAATCGAGCCCATAGCATCACATATTCAGATAGTGCGTGAAATTTCTTAGAGAAGTATGTGTTTCTCACTACCGCACATAGTGCTCAGACAAGAAGTAAAACGGGGGCATTTAAAATAGCACCATGACTTTATTGTTTGTCACTGATTCCAGGGAGGGACGGGTTACTTACTAACCTAATCATAGCAAGATTCCTGCAAACCTTTGATGTACCCTGGAGAAAGTCATATCAGTTTCAAAATGCTCACTGGAGCAATCAGGAAGAAAAAAGAGATAATACAGAGGGCATTAAGCTATTTAGGGTCACTCAAAATCCATGCTCGTTGCTGAAATTCGGCTATTCGGATCACGAAAAATTGTTTCCAATGATTAAAATGCTCTTGACTCGACAGTCGCACTACTTTGGCCTGGCGGTAAGTAACCAATTTGTGGCTGAATGGGAGCACGTCTTACTGAACTGTAGATAAAGTCCTTGGATGGTTGTGAGAATCCGATTCAGGCACACGATATTTACCGTATGGATCGTGTCGACACCTCGGGAGTGCATATCTACTAGACCATGCAATTTGATCGGTCTTACCACGAGCAGAGATCGATTTGAGCAAGTCAGTGTGAATGCCAATTCCCACGATGAATTCACATTGTATGAATGAATAACCAGACTTACCGACCAGGGTGTCATCAGTTTTTAAAACGTGGTTGTGCATGACATTGGAATTATTAAGCAGTGCCATCGGACCGAGTAGTACTTAATTATTTGAGTAATTAGAAAGAGAATCTACATAAATCAGCCCCGCCATGGATGCTGAGTTATGCTACTTTCTTTATAAGATAAAGGATGTATTTGGGTGTGGACCCCTTTTATGTCTAAACAGACTACGTTTGTTTAGGGTATATCAGACTGTTTTAGGTGACGCTTTTAATAATTCAGTGAATGATCTACTCATGGTGTCTTTATTTGCCATCAAGAGATGAATCTAGGATAAGAACGCAAATCTCAGCATGACTGTTTTAATGCTAAGAAAGGGAGAGAGAGCGTATCGAAGGGTGGTTTGCGAAAGGGACAATACGAAGCGCAATGCTGAGTATACTAATGCCGGTCCAAACCTGAACTAGTTATTGTCGTACTTGTACGCATTTTGAAACGATAACCAGCTTCTCGACTGTTCATGACAGGTCGGTGAGTCAGGCGCACCAATAGTTCACGATGGTGAGTGTTGATACAAATTCATATGTATGCGTACCGAGCTTGTGTGGTTTCCTATCACGGAGTCTGTTTCAAGTTCTATGTAGGAGAGATTTACGTTCTGGATCAATGTCGAGAATTCACACCGGTCCCTCAGTGGTCTACAAAGTGGATATTCGTTCTGTCGGATTGGCTCCACTATTCACAACAACAACAAAAAAAACAATGGAAGCTCTGTGTTACCTTCATTCAGTTTATGAGAACCGAAAGAATGCATAGGTCATGAAATGAAGGCATTTCATTTACTGTTCCGTTGTTTTGTCCATCGTAATATTCCACTTTTTGTCTTACTAAAACATTTTCCAGCTTACCTGCCCCTTGAAAATCTCAGATCCGGAAATGTGTAGACAGATTGTCTGTTTACTGATCACTCATCATGTCACACAATGATGAAGCTAGAATGACATATCTCGTTTTGATATGGAATACTGTTTCCGTGGCATGATAAGTTATGTTTGATCAAGAGTGTTTACTATAGGGTATTAGTGGCATAGTTTCCAAGTTCGTGCAGTCGATTCAATGTGATTGGGAAGCACAAAGATGTGATGAGTTTCCGGATCAGTGTTATTCGTTAATCTCTGATGGTTGGCTCATTTGCGTTCCAAAGAACCAGCCTTAAGAAGACAGGCCCATTTTCCTGATAACTGTCCACAAGACTCATGAGAAACACAATTTCAATACGGATGAAGCTATAGTTCTGAGCTAAGCAATCGTGCAATACACAAAAGATGATTTTGGAACTTTTCATTTCAGAAAAATGCGGTGATGGATGCTTCGGATGGATAACACACTCAGTCTCCTAATGCAAACTAAGGACAGGTATTTCCTCACGCGAAATTTGTCCTACGGTTGTACGGTGATTCAGCAGGCATCACATGCTGAGGAGCTCCAGCCCGTCAGAATCGCCGTAAACAGGTATCTCAAAAAGTCACTGTGATCGGTCAACTTGTGCTCAGTTCAAGTACTGCGAACAGTACAGGGGGCGAAGTGGAGTACATAAGTGCAAAATCTTTGTGGTCTCGAAGGTCCAGACCAGCATTGGCGATAATTTTCACATAAAAAGCTATATTTTTGATGGCAATGCAAAATAAGGTGTGGGGAATTTGATGCTTCCATACAATTTTGTACGACACTTCATCACTCCATAGCTTAAAACGTTGAAGGCTATAGCTTTAGCTTTTGAAATAAAATCCGCAGCATTGGACCGCATCCCGCAGTAGGTATCGCAATTTACTGAAAGGGACCTCTTAAGAAGCCTGATGCGTTTTACGTGATCTAGTCTGCGGGTTAGAATAAGTGAGCCTTCTGCGACGCGCTACACTGTGGCAAACCTTTGTGGGACGTAAACTGCTTGTCTATCTTCCAAAACGTAGCACCTTGGTGAACAGCGCATGCAAGACTTGATTAGTGCTGCTGAAGCCATGACGTTGGAAAACGCGTGGTTTGGTGGAACTAGAACGGATTTAGGTTGTACATTTTGCATGCTCTCAGTCAGCCGAAAAACATATTCAGTGTCTTTACACAGCGTTCAAGAAAAACAGAGCAACTATCCTCTGGTTAACTAAATATGAAGACAAAGTAAAACTAGAGTGAGACTGAACGATAAGTATTGCAGGAAAGGCTAGAAGGAAGCTCAAGATTCAGCATTAGAACACTGTGCAGCTGTCTTCTCAATTTTGGGAAACATTATCCTCATCAGGTCACAATCATTGGGTACCAGTCGAGGTTCACAATCACGGCACCGGACTGTCTGTGCGTAATCGCCAGGAAGGATGACACTGAATTGCTTTACGTCAACACTATTTTATATAGCCCCAGTCGGTCAGTGGCTTTGGACGGTGACAACTTAGCGAAGAACTTTTACGAATGAGATTTTTCTCCTAAAGGTCCAAGTAAAACGAAGGCACCACAAACAACTCACGGAAGGAGCAAGTCCATCTTAGTATGGAAAGACGCCCGAGGAAATCCGCTAGAAAGCAACACCGCCAACTACGATGTGAAACTCATAACTCCGGTTCGATTTGGAGTTTCAACCCAGTGAATGCGCATTGCTGTTGATTACTGACAAGGATAAGACTGCTCTATCTTTGGATTTCTGGTGCGTATTTCGGTACTGCGCAACGAGTTATTTTACTCACAATTCAAGCAAAACTAATCATGAGATTGTTTTACGGAGGTTTAACTAAGACATTGGCTGTCCAAATAACCGACGTATTTGTCGAACCAAAATAGGATTTCCGTTACAAATTCATGATCAAATAAGTTGTCATGCGGTAACTCAACACTGGAAACCATGGAAGTACTGCACAACTGTTTCATTCTGAGTTAAATTCGACGGAGCAAAGTGGAGTTGATACGCGAGTGAGTGGTCAAGAAAAAACATGGTTGGCAATTTTACCACCAAAACTTTGTCGCGGTCTACTAGTGATCCAAACAACGAAATTTTCAAATGGCCAGTCCCCGGTTATCCATTTGTTGACATTCCCATCCCTGTTATCTAATGGCAGAAGGAGTAACTGATATTTCTGAGCATGCTTAACGGCGGTTATTGGAAACAATGATTTATCAGAACTACTTTACTGTAAACAGTCTATGGCATCCAAACTTCTGATGAAGTGCTAAAATGAATTTCCACTTGTCAGGCTATTGTTCTTTGAGAATCTAACTTGTGACCGGTCTATGAGAGCAATTCTGAAGTGGAAGATTAGGATTGACTCTGGTTCTCGGAGCGTTAGATCAAGCTGGAAAAGTTGATTGGCACAGCGTTATAGGAAATGTGACATTGCTATCTAGGGCATCATAGAGGGGAGGTAATAAAAGGCTTTTCATCTGAAGATCTCCCTTGGGCCAGAGAACTCCGCTATCATTCAAAACCATCACATTTCAAGCGTGAAAAAGTAACGCCAATAACACGGCGTTGCTGGTGAAGAGATTGCAATGTTGTTATTACATTTTTCCTGTTTAACGCACCAAACCGAGCATCGCTTTTTCGATACGCTGCAGATCTCGTTCCGTCCTTATACACTGTATATCCCCATTGTTTCACTTATTGAATGCCATACGGATTTATTTCGGACCACTCAAAATCAGAAACGGTGAGACAGAAATTATCCATACTCGTTTTATGTGATATACGAAGTGAATTTTCGAGTGCTTTATGTGCTGATCGACAATCAACATCTCGAGACTGTGGCTTTCCTGTTGCAGTCCTTATACTGCATGGGATGAGGATTACACTACAATAATATGTCGGATTATCGACAACTCAAGTGAAAGATGAAAATGAATTCCAATTTTGACGAATCGCTCCTAGCTGGTCCGCGTTAGCTCTTGTCAGTGTGACCAAGCTGGACCCGTGGCATTCTTGTTCACTGGCTAGCTGGTCTTCGAATAGAACTAGTTCTAGTCTTACTGTTCTATTCTGTTCTTTTCGCGTGACCAATTGATCAGCAAGATCCTGTCAAACCACATCGGGGATGTTTTTTCGCTCCTGATTGAGTTCCTCATGAAACGCACAATTATCGTGTTTATTCTACTGTCTCTGCTGCAAAGCAAAATGAAGCTAATCACCTTTTTTGCTGTTCATCAGGAAATCTTGTCTGGTCGGAAGAAAGCAAACAATTTTCATAGCACAGTTAATGACATTGTCAAAGAAACGAACTTGATTGATGCTTTATCTTAAGGAATGAGTTTCAAGATGGCTGCTTTCTTGATGAAGCCTTTATACTGCATTGAGTGAAGAATGCAAAACATTATAACATGCCGGATTATGGTGGAATAAAGTAAAAGTTTAAAGTATGCAGTAGTTTTAATGAGCTGCTCAGTTAGTTCTCTCCAATGTGGCCAAATCAGGCTCGTGGTGTTCTTGGAGTTGGCTAGTTCCCATTTTAATTTTCGATTCTTCTCTTTCAGCAGGACCAATCGGTCAGGATACACTTGTTTAATCGCATCAGCCGTGGTTTGTCTATCCTGACTGAATTCTTCGTACAATGGACAAATGTCATGCGTTTCTTTTTCCATCTGCTACGTCAGTGTGCGAAGCTGATCACTTCCATGTTGCATGTCTTATATCATAGAAACCGACTTCTCCTTCATCTTTGATATCATAGTTGATAGATACACAATGAATAACCTCTAAAGAACAGAAATATTGTAGAAATTCACAGAATTCATGAAATACCTACTCTCAAGGACGTGGAAGTACAGAGACTTGGTTAAAAGAACAAGACAGAAGTCAGTGTTGGAAATCTTGTTTTAATTTCTCCTCAAGTCGAGCTGTGCCCACTCGAATACCATTTTCTGGCGAATAGAGATATATCCGTCAATTTCCTGCCCTACCGATATATGCTCACAATTTGTTTAAATAATTTATTTATTTGTTTCGAATGGAGTGCAATTAAAAAACAACCATCCAAAAGTGAAACCTTTCCGTTACCCGATTCGCTATCGTGTTAATCGTGACAATGGACAAGAAATTTTAACTAATAATCGTAAATGTCATTAACCACTAACGTGTACTTTGTCAGTATTCTTTAACTCTGAGCAATGGAAAACAGAGATACATACATACATACAACCATTGCAAAACATCTTCGGGAAAGTTCGCGGTCAGTTAAAATTAACCAAAAGGGCGAATAATCTGCGTCGGCAAGTTACTGGGTCTGAGATACGCCTTGACGAATTTGAGTTATGAAAAGTAGAATGTCTGTCAGAGATTCTCAAGCCAATATACAAATTTCTTGACGGGGAACCATCATGGTGATAGGAGCCAGAGTCATAACCGTGGAGTGAAGACCGCAGATTTAGATTTTAAATCTACGAATTTATTCGCTCGCCTAACGGCTTCTGACTTCCGGTTTATAGTTATCGGCCGATCACACCCTGTCTATCACTTGTTTGACTGTAAGTTTCGCGCACGTGGCAACCGCAAGCGCTACTTCTGACACGCTTCTTCGGCACAAGCAAGCGTGCTGTCTCTATACTCAGGCCCTGTGAGAATACACGCGGTTGACACTGCACGGTCTTTTTTCGTTGACTTTCTCGACAAACGAGATCGTAGATGCTGAGGAAGTGTGCCCTCCAATAGATTTGTCAGCTGAGTTGAACACTCATTTCGTGCGGTTTTCACTATGAGAATAGGTTAAATCATAAGTGTCTGTGGTTTTGTTGAAGCTATAATTTGTTCTTCATCTTGAATTTGTTAGTTAACCATGAGTCATCCTAGTATTTCATAAACTGATTTGGACTCTTCCGAACAGTGAGAGCACTAGTAATACTAATGAACTGGTCACTGTTTAGAAAGTGATTTGAGCCTTAGTTTAGCCATTTACAACCGGTTCCAGTTGCAATCAAGTACTCTTGATACTAACGTTTTTACTTGCTGCTTTACTCATTACACAGAACCGACTGGGATTTTCTAACTGGAGCTCACGACCACTTATAGGCTGGCGAATAGAACAGGGGACCGACGGAGGCAGGGTCCAAACTGGGAGCGTGAAGTTTGGAGATTTTTATTCATAAATATTGCCTGACAACTGCCACTCATGTCAGCGATAGGTTTGTGCAGCTTAGTTGAACTTTTTGTTTAATACAAAGGGTGCATGTCCTGTCAAAGTATGTACGGTAGTCTTATACGCCAACAAACAGCGAGGTAGTGCCCCATCCCACTCACGAGTTGAACATTCATTTACAAAAGGCTCTAATAGTCCTTTTAGATATCACTTTGTACCTCCGTCTGCCCATTGCCTTGCGGAAGATATGGAGAAGTGCGTGTTTTCATTGTTCCACACACCTGGCATAATTCCACCACAACCGAATTCCCGAAACATATGCCTCGATATGAATGTAGATTTTGTGGTGCACCCCAGCGAGCAATCCAGTGTTCGAATATTGCTATTGCGAAGGCATTGGGGTCTGTTGTCGATAGTGGCACCGCTTTGAATCATTCGGTGAAGTGATCCACTTTCACCAATATGTAGAGATTACCTCTAGGGGTTTCCGGTGGAGGTCCCACAACATCGATTCCCACCAGCTGGTTTGGATACCCCACTTGCATGGGATGCAGCGGTGCTCGATTTATCTGTGGGGTTGTTTGGTTCGGATACAATATAGACAACGATTGCAAAGTTGACAACGTCCCACCGTTGCTGCAGCCACCAGAAACAATGAGGCTCAGCGTGATGCGATTTATGCTGTGCTGCATGCCTTAACTCTGCATGCAATTGGTCAAGCTCTTGTTGTACCTGGGACTGCGGAACCACGACACGAAGACCATAGTGTTCCCCGTACTGATAGCAGAGCACATCTTTTTGTATCCGCCGCCTCGACGAAGCAGACCATAGACAGTGACTCTCCCAGCTGGTCCCGGTCATTTCATCCTTGGTAGGTTTTTGATCACCTTCCTTAATTCGATCATAAATTAAACATGTTTCTGGGTCATACTTTTGAATCTCTACCCGTTCTGGCGTCTGTTCATTCATCATTATTGTAGCCACTTAGCAAATAAGACAATCACCGTGATTTATGTGACGAGTAGATAATAAATCCGCATTAATAAGCTTTCACCCTGCCCGGTGTTTACACTGAAAGTCGAACTCTTGCGGTGGTTGGCGCCACCTAGTGACTCGGCCTTCAGGTTCCTCAAAGGTATGTAACCATATCATCAAATAATGGTCTATTCTCACTAAGAAACGCTTACCGAGTTGATAACGTCTGAAGTGTCGTACTTATGTAATCAAAGCCAACATTTCTTTACGTGTGGTACAAAAGTTTCGTTCAGGCTTATTGAGGCACTGCCTAGAGTAGGCAATCACATGTTCATGTTGATCGGGGCCAAGCTGCGACAGTACCGCCCCTATACCAGTCTTGCTAGCATCCGTATCCAGGATGAAAGTACCGGCCGTGTCTGACACGTCTGGGAAGCTCAGCACAGGAGCAGTGATGAGAAGTTGAAGCAGATCGTCAAAATCTATATGACATTCAAGGGTCTTAGAAGGTTTTCTGTTTTTCTGTTAGCCGATGCAGTGGAAAAGCTGTCTTAGCATAATCTTCTACAAACCTTTCGTAATACGAGGACATTCCAAAGAAACTTCTGACATCTGAAACCCAGGACGGTACTCGCCAGGTTTCAATGGCTTCGATCTTCTCCGGATAGCTCCGAATTCCCGCTTTGCTTATGACATGCTCTAAATATTTTACTCTCTTCTGCAGAAGCACACATTTCTTTGGACTCAACTTCAAACCCGTTTGTTCTATCGCTCCAGTTACTTCCTCCGAGTTATGCAAATGTTCGCCTATGGTGCGATCAAGCGCAATGAAATCGTCCATTTATATGAAGCATTTTCCTGTCATAAGTCTTAGCAACACAATTCCCATCAGGCATTGAAATGTGGCTGGTGCATTAACTAAACCGAAGGGCATTGTGTTAAATTCGTACATTCCGGTGGGAATACAAAAATGCCGTCTTCTCTCTATCTTCAGGATCCATCTCAACCTGCTAATAGACGGAGGCTAAATCCAGAGTGCTAAAACACTTTGTTCCTCCTGGTGCTTCCAAAGTATCATCTATTCGAGGAGGCGAGAAACGGTTATTTTTTGTGACTTTTTTTAGGTGGCGGTAATCAATGCGTAGGCATGAATCCCCAGACTTTTTTCGCCAAAACTATTAGCGAGGCCCATTAGGAGTTAGATAGTCTTATTACTACTTCATGAAGCTTTTCCTGGATAATTTCTCTCGGTTTTTCCCCGTTATGGACGGGAACCGTGCGCGAGTGTTGCCTGACTGGGGGGGGGCTCCCTGTATGTCAATCCGGCGCTGGACTACTCGGGTCCGGCCTAGGGGGACACCTACTCATGCAAAGATAATTCCCAGTCAGGTATAAGATTCATGTGTCAGAGAGGTGTCCATCAGACTAACAAGCTGAGATATCTGTGCAGATAGCTCCACTGGGCATACTTCCACCGCCCAATCTTGATCAATTTGTACTTGCTCTGCAAACGAAACCTGCCGTCCTTTGCAGGACAGAACTCTCTGCTGCAGACGTGTCGAACAGTTGATAGTGCCGGGGAAATCAGGCCCCAAAATAGCATCCCACGATATGTCACAAGGTATCACCATTTCATGAGTAAACTCCATGTCAGCCAGTCGTATATTAACCATTGCTAGACCTGCGATGTGAACAGGGGCCCCGGTAACCGCTGTTATCCTCGGAGCCGGGCGTTCTTTCCAATCTGTCTGTATCTTTTTGTGTACACCAAGCTATACTTCGCCCCTGTATCTACTAAAACCCGAGGCAGACATTTATTTATTTCTATGCTGGCTATCAGTGGTGTCAAACATGGGGTTTAGACAACGAAACAGCTGGTACATAAAGACCAGGGACAGCAAACTCACATTCAGCTGTGTTCTCTCGGCCTCTGTCACACCAGCGATCCGACTGAGTCTGTTGTTGACTAGTTTGATAGCTTGAACATGACTGCCGGATGACGTCATCTCCCCTCCTAGATTGTGCTGACGTCGGAGCTGACCGGAATGGAATGCTGTTTGTACCATACTCACTGATCGTTCCTTGTTCCTTCGGCGAGTTCCAGGTTCAATAGTTCCGTTCATTTTTATAGACCTGAATTTCTGAAGCCCCGATGCACAGTTTCTGATACAGACTTCGGCGGCCGACTTTGGAGGTCTGCTAGAGCCTCGTCATTTTCAATTCCAGCGATAAAAAGTTCAAGAGAAAATTGTAGCCGGACGAATTCGCTTTGATGTGGAAGTCCATTGCGTACCACCAGAAGCAGACAATTTGCATATTCAACCAGGCTCTCATGGGGTAGTTTACCTCTTTTCCAAAAGTTTGTCGGTGGCGTGCTGACGTCAAAAATCAACGGGAACAGCTCTCCTAACGTCTCCCACACAGCAGCTGGCCTGGATATTGAGTTTATTCCCTCTAGCATCACCAGTTCCTGTACGTAATCACTCAAACGGTTCAGAACGTAGCCGCTTCTTTCGTAGTATAGCACACCACGCAAAAAGTGTTCCATTTTGCCTTCCACGTAGCCAATTCTATTTTTCCATCGAAAATTGAGGGAGGTTCGCAATTAAATGGCACTTGAGGATTATTAGTAAAATAACGAAGCCGCGTCCGAATTTCCGGCTCATTTTCTCCAAAGCTGTCTTTCCGTTTCCTCTGTGAAGTATTCGCATCGGAAATCTATCCCATCATCGCCACCATATTTTGTAGCGGGCAAGGCCGATCGGGGCAAATAGGTGAAATGACGATCGGTCTAAAATGAACCCGAGATAGACTTGGTATTAGTACTTGGATAAACAGATACTGAGCCGATGTCCAACAAGCACTTCACCCTACACACAGGCACACGAGGGCGAAGCAGGCCACGTAGAAACGTATATTAGGCGAAAGTGTAGTTTACAGCTATAGTGCGATAGCATCAACTTTTCGGGGGGGATAACGGAGTGCTCAAAGTCTTGTCTGCATCAGGGATTCTTTGCCTTGAGGCATCTGATTGAACTTCAGTTATCTCTGTACGGAAGTTAAGAGCGAAGGTATAGTAATAAATACAGATAACATGATAATCTCTCGTCTGTGATCGAAACACCACTATTGCCGTTACAGTGTGAGGAATTGAAAGTGCCTAGATTTATTCATATTTATCTTTTAAGATGTTTGACTACAGTAAGACTAACAGAAAATTCCTGGACAAGCCGCTTCTCTTGGGGCTTTGCTATGTGACTTTCATTGGCTAATGCGAAAATGTTTCAAGATATCTAGAAGGCTTGCGGAAGGGGCATTCAGCTGAGGGAGAAAGTATACACTTACGGATCCAAGATTTTGAAAAAGGTCAGATTTCTTTTTTGAGTAAGAAAAATGATAAATTTCTAACTTTACCAAACCTATCCAGGATATGCATAGACCATGAACGCCGAAAGTTGACATGCTCGCGGCCAGGTTATTACTTTCTTTGGGGATTAGACAAAATCAATTCAGAAATGTTGTATTAAACTGAATAGTTCGTCGAACATTCTTCCCTGGGCGATTTGCAACTAACTTGGGTTGGTTTGTTCGTTTGATATTTTCAGGTGATGATTCCACCTACGCAGATTAGTAATATCATGGGGTGGTCTGTTTTGTGAGAATAAAACCATCAAGTAAAGTGATTACATTTTCTTTTTCATATCTGTGCTATCTGTAAACTGACTTCGGAAAATGGTTCATTTTTCTCGATAGTAGAGGTTACGAGATCCTGGATTTTCTTGTAGGAGTCCGGTAAAGGTCTTCTGACCGATATCTATGTCCTTTATCCTGCAGTTTCAGTTGCTGCTTCGCAATGCCGTCCAATTCGGGGTGAAACCGATGTCGCTGGAAAAGCTTAGGAGGTTTGTACCTTTCCGGTAGGGGGACATTAAACACGCATGAACTAACAAAGTGGTTTTTCACCTTTTCTTCGTCCTTCGTGGAGCAACCGCTCGGAATTATTTCACACGGTATTCCCTGAATCCAGGAAATAATTTCTACATGTAATAACACACAAGAGTTTAGAAGACCTTAGTCCCTATGACAGCAAAAGTGGCCTTCACAATAAAAAAAGAATAAAACTAATGCTTTTTAAAAGAAGAACTGCTGCATTTGAAAGCACTGCGAAAGTTGCACGAGGCTGGTGATGCCTGGAGGGTCAACTTCGCCGAAATGGGTTGCACCATACTCAAGATTTTAGATTGATCAGTGTGCGTCATGTAACTTTTTCGGCATCCTAAAATTTGGACCTTCTGTGTGCTTCTGATTGTGCAACGACCAGCACGGGAATCGAGAGAACAGAGAAAAGAAACTATTCGTTTCCGTTCAACTTCGTTTGTAGCTTCAATTCAGACATGATAAGACTAGTGAGTAGTCTAGAATGTAATACGTAATTCAAATATGTGAAGGCACAAGGAATGAGTTTTGCTATCTTTTGCCGTCTTGACTGTTTTCAACAACTCAACTGCACTTGTTAACGAAGAGTGAGTATGCAATATTTCATGTATTATAGTGCGCTGAACACTTTCTCGTCGTGATTTACTCCATAATTTTCGCAAACAGTCTTCTTTTTTGACTCCACTTGTGAAACAGTTTGTCACATTTCAGTTGTCAGAGTGGGCAGATTCGTCGGATGAAGGAAACCCGGGAATTCGTTTTTAACCAAAATAATACGCTCACATGGATCAACTGAACAGCCTGATCTGAAATCATGAACGAATCCGAGTTAGTTGGCATACGTCTTTTTATGCTTTTATGTAAAAAAGGCAGAACAAATTCTTTATTATTAAAGAAATCTACGTGCAAATATGAGCTCAGTACGAAATTGTTCTGAACACTACAGATTGTACCACCCTTCGATGAAAAAGTTCCTATAGTGATGTGAACTGTTGCTAGAAAAGCATATTGGTTATCGGTGAGCATCAGATTGAGATGATTTTATCTGAAGTGTGACCTTTTCCAAACAAACTTTGCAATAAGTCAGTAACGAATATCGAGGTTTTTGAACCCCTTGTCCGTTCCAAATTATTGCCAGACCACACGAGAATATCTTTACTGACCTACTCGGCATAACCGTAATGGCACCCAGATTGCTGTTCTGAAAACACATAGCACTCACTACCCTTATTTGATCAAACAATGAGAATTTAGTTCGATCAGTAAGATGTCAAACACGTGCTCACTCGAAGGTATCTGTGGTGTGCCACACTGACCCTGGAGACTGTCTTGTACAAGGTGGATGCGGGCGCCGTTGACTCCGTTCTTTTGGCTACCACATCCAACCGCACGTAGATTGGAATTGTTTTCAAAGCAAAGATTTCGCACACGTGACCGGATTTACAGATATTTTTGCTATTCTGAGTGAAGTCTGAGTAGGCCTCTAGACGGAAAATTGATTGGCAAACAACAGTCAGGGCAATTACAAAACAGTGGAACTACTTCGACTCAGTCAAGAGCTGCGTTATCTGGATTTAGGGTGAGATCAAGGCATTTGTCAACATCTGACTGGGCGATAGTGGCTTCGGTGATGATTATGGTAGTTCACAACCATGATCTTATTCATGATTCTGATGAAGCTTCTTAAAAACCTTTGTTACAAAGTATGCAGTAGCCAAGATAAGGAGAATTTTCTTTCGCCAGAATAACAGATAACAGTAAATGATTGTTACACATCTCACGTCCAACAGAAGTATCCATTTTTAACAGCCTGAGAGAGGCCTGTTTTAACAATATCACAGATCCTAATATTTGCAAAATCTTGTGGAATAAATGATTCTAAACAGAGATGAGGTAGTCAGATACTTACCTCGGTTTTTGTCTGTTTGTTTAGGATGTAAGTGGGTGTATCACAGAACTTAGCACCTCTTGGTATTACTCACAGCTCCATTTAAATTCGCATTTAGGAAAATATTTACGTTTCTTGGGAGACAATTTCATTCTGAGCTATTTCCAAGCGTAAGTATTTCCACCATCCAAGTTGACGGGATGCTGGGAATGTCGAGTCTTTAAGCTTATCAACTCCATCCTTCACAATTGGATCGTTGTTTAGATGGGTCAAATT
Organism: Fasciola hepatica; assembly: GCA_948099385.1. Classification (NCBI taxonomy): domain Eukaryota; kingdom Metazoa; phylum Platyhelminthes; class Trematoda; order Plagiorchiida; family Fasciolidae; genus Fasciola; species Fasciola hepatica. The sequence goes on from CANUEZ040000105.1 coordinate 7,590,393, forward strand.
CTTGTGTTAGTTACAACCTACCAACCAGATCAGCCTTTCTGGGTTATGCAGTTTGAGTTCAATGATGAATCGGTCAAACACTGTGTAAAAATGAACGCTTTATGGCTAAAATTTCCACATTTTTCCACCAGTGAAGAATAAGAATGCACTAACCAGCGTACACACAACAATGGAGCAAATGCCATGAGTTCAGCTCACAGTCTGAATCTCAGGGCTGCGCCGCTGCGTAGTAGCTTCCCTTTCCTCAGCGTAAGCCTCATCCTTTTCACGAGCCAAGTTTTGACGAACTTTCTCAATCTGGCCCATGTACGCTTGATATGCTCGATATCTGCGGCCTGGACTTGATCGGCACAAAACTGTCGGATCTGACTCATTTCGACCGGATGGCTAGCAATCAGTTGAGGCAAATCGTATTCCAAACCTTTCCCAATCGTTTCCTACTTAAAAGAGAATCAAATGGCTCAGTGAGAGTGAAACCAGAGAACGGGATTCTGAGGTTGTTATTACTAGGATGAAATCCAGTAAGAATATTAAATGTGCTAATGGTATATTTGAATCACAATGTTGATTTCTGCAAATGCTTTTTGCCTAGTCTCCCAGCCAATATTCTCAAACTCCATAGGTTGATCCCGAACAGAATAATGTTGTAGACTTCTGAATACTCAATTTTTTTCTGACAAAGTCCACCCCATCCAAGCCAAGAACCCAATAAAGATTGCAGGAATATCCCAGCTTGACAGTCAGACGTGAACAACTGAAAACTTCCTAACCGATGATATGGCAACAGAAAAGGAGAATCCCAATTTTAACTCTACGCAATGCTTAGGTCATTATATGTTAGCATTCTGTAAAGAGCAGAACCTCGTTTCGGTACCCTTACTTTTCTACCATACCCAACATACCAGTTATTTTATCAGTCTTTTTGTAGGTAATTCATTCATTCATTAATAAGTGTATATTGTTCGTTTTCAGACTGAATAACCGACTACCACTCAGAGGGCTCTAAAAGTGCTGATAATTCTTCTTCCGCTGTTATTTGCAAATTGATGGGGACAATAATCAAGTGGACTGAATTTGAATACCTCGGCTGGAGCCCATTGAAGTGTTTGATTTTCTTCTTTCACTCTGATACCCCTGGAATACGTCTTCCCACGGGTGGCATAATCAGTATCAGCTATGCACTGCTAACGTGGAAAGCCATAATATGCAATATTTTAGAAAGCAAGATGAAAGGTAGAATTTGTCCCTGAATCCCGGAAAGTACACCTCATGCTAGTTCTGAATGAATGAAAAATGGAACTTTTGGTACACTCATTACCATCAAATTATTATCCTCAACCTTAAAATCTGGATCTGAAGCATGATTTCTGTAAAAATCTGTACAGATTTATTTAATTTCCGCACGAGGACTATTACTAACTTTCTCAATAGACGGAAACGCAATGAACTGTGGAAGCTGAAGCTTCAGATGCACATGTCAGCCTTCGACCAAATTAGTCTACTTAAATGCTCCGCCTGGCAACGAGGATTAATTTACCCAGAATAGTTTGTCATGTGCATACAACTGCAGCTAGCTTTGTTAGAGACCATTATGCTAATAAAGCGAAGTTCCACAAGGTTTAGTTAGATCCAAAGATCTGTCTATTTGCAAGTTCACTGGCTTGTGTATACAAGTGTAGTGCCACAAACGTTCTTGAGTAGCCCAGAATGAGACTGCTAAATGTCTGAGTGTTCTGATTCACAGTCACATGACTTTTGCAGGTCTATGCATGTCATTCAGAGCACTGCAAAATCCCGTAACACTCAACCTGCAACATTCAGTTGTTGGAATTGAAGAGCAAAAGGTAAACGGCCCGAGCATTTGAACGGTAAGGTTTGTCAGCGTATGCCAAGACATCTTTTATTCTCTTACTGTGTGCGTTAGGTGGATTTCAGTTCCCGCTACTCTCAAACTCTTCATTTCATGCGGTGAGAATGAGGTGCTAATTATCGTGGGAATTATCTGATACTAAGAAGATATTCAAGCCACAATTTATTTCTAAGAGTACTGTTGTTCACGAGGAAGCACACAGCAAATAAATAGCAAGGTCACCTTAAAAGTAGCTTGTATTTCCCCATTAGTGAGTGATTGTGTGTGTGTGTGCGTGTGTGTGTGTGTGTGTGTGTGTGTGTGTGTGTGTGTGTGTGTGTGGTTCATTTGGAACAAACAACAGTTGTACGGCAGCTTACGGAATGTCTCGGCTAATTTCCATTTATTCCACCCATCATGTTGTCAGACTAACTGAACTTTGGTTAGAAATGTTCGAAAGGCCTTCGGCTGGAAAAAGTCATCCTTGATAAATAGCTAAATATTAGGGGAACATGTGCTAACGCACTTATCACGATGGTAACGCGTTGATTTCTACGTGCAAGCTCTTGTTAACTTGCAGCTGTAACAAAAACAGTCAGTGGATAAAATCAATGCAAACTTCTGCTTGCAATACTCAAAACAGTCCATTCGATGTTTCTGGTTAAACGATAGACCAAGCACAAAAGGCGATATCCCATTTGAAGTTAACACCTCTACTCAAGTCAGTTGTGAGAATCAAAACATTCCAACCAGAGTGAGAGATAATGTTATTTGTACAAGTTCTGTTCCAAAGCTTTGTACTATGCAAAATGAACACTGACATCAGTTTAAACAATCAACCCAAATCCTCGTCGGAAAACGGATTTCCACAAATTTATGTAATTGCTGCTTGTTGGGGCAGCCGTTCCTTGCAGTTCATGAAACTGATCTCTCCTGAAATTGTGTCAATGGTTACTGGTCCTGCCTGGTCACAAACTGATGTGAACTTGTTCTTAAACATTAGAAAGGAAACAGGTCGCCGCTTGTGGGATCTTGTGGACAGTGTTAAACAGCAGCTTCATCCACTGGATCCTAGGGATAGATACTAAAAATCTCTCCGGCCGGGAAACATGGTGCTTTACGTGAAAACTATTTCCGTCGTGTTTCATTCTTCAAGACAATGAGCAACCGGGTGTGATATAAGCCATTTAGGTCCTTGAAAGACTGCTTGGTGCGCAAAGACATTCAGGTCACTTTCGACTGTACAAATAAGTGGTGATGGAGTGATGTAGTGATCATCACCCTAGAGAAAAGAGGTTCGAGTCCCACCACCTCCGGTCATTTAGGTGGTGTATACTATTCTGCCGTCGCCCGGATTGTCGCCTGGCCCAACCTTTTAGGAACGGATGCCATTCTCTATTCCATGCATCATGGTTACGTTAGCAGTCATTAGTATTACCATGGAGGACATTAGTGCAGAGATTTTTCCTCATCTGTACTTCTCTGCCCTCACGTAGCTGAAAAAACCGGTGTAATCTTCGTCTTCTTCTCTCCAGTTCCTGAAAAATAATTCTGGAGAGAAGTAATCATCTCAGATTCCTTTTTTATTGAAATACTAAATAATAATAAAAACTGATGAATATTTTTGAAACGAAACGCCACATAGAGCAATATGGGTTCCAGTTCATTCGTTTTTAATTTGATAGCTCAACCAAATAGTCCATCCGTAATGCTACGTCATGATAGCAAAATGTTCGGCTTAAAAAGAGGGAGTGCATTCAACAAAGGTGTATTGCTTCTGCAAACCTGCTCTGAAAACATTGGGTCGGTATAGACTTAAGAAGGTACACTATGAAACGGTTCGCCCATATGATCCCAGACCACATTCGCGTTTGGATAGTGTGCTGAGCGATTGAATCCGCCCAATGATATCACTGTCCGACATGAGGCCTCAGTCTATTTTCTGATACCCTTTGTCATCTTCGTTGCTGTCGGTTTTCGTGTCGAACATATTTGATTCAACCAAATTTGTTACACTTGATTCGATTGAGGAACTATTCTCTCCAGCGCGGATCGCGTTAACTGGACAGCTTTTAAAAAACGCTATTATTTCACAGTTTACTGCCTGCTGGGCATACGTACTCATTTGTTCGAAACGAAAAATAAATACTAGCACCCTTAGTTTCTTATGGTCTGCCGACGGGTTCGTTACATAATCAAAAACTGTTTATTCACTGAAGATGACCTACGCACAGATTTTAGGTTTGTTATCACAAAGTGCTGCTTAAATTGGAATAAGAAAACTGCCTGGTCGAAAGACCAACTTATTTGTTTGGTCTTTTTCCAGCAGGTTTCTTTCGCAATACACAGCATCTGTATTGGTTACATTCAGTTGTGTAAAAACAAATAAGCCAGTCGAAAACATGCGGATGATAGCCGATACGTCACCTCCAGGTGGTAGATTTTTATGCCCATGTGAATGTTGATCACATGGATTAACAAGATTCCTGTTTTGAACAATAGGGTCCATTAATTTGTATTCATCTTTATTCCATTAATTGGCATGAATACATTCTGGGGTTTTACCGTTATTCGCAGGAGCCCAGTCCGCTATGCAAGAGTAACGACAACCACGACCCAGATAATAAGATAGAAGAACCACGTAGGCTCACTAGTGGTGATAATCCCGGCGACAGTAATTCTGAGTCTATCGGAAGTGTCAGGAAACTGTATTGTTCCGAGAGTCAGCTTGGGCATGCTGCGTCATTTCTGCATTCAAATTGTTTGCAATTGTTGCATACCCTGAAGTAGAGGCCAAATTTCAGTGTGACTGGCATGAAAACCGTAGCTTATTTGTATCTTGGTGGACGAACTAATAAATCCCTGGATGGTTAGAGGATTGACTGGGCAATGTTTTTTATTACAGCTATTCAGAGGTTGCAATTAACTCCGCTCCTTAAAAATTATTTCCGTTCGCCAGAGCAAACTACTTGCAAGTAGTAAGTAACTACAATGTTGAGTCAGGATAGCGAAGCGTAACTAAGTCATTAATATTCGAAGGAAAAATATCGAAATCTATGATAAATAGAAAAAAACGTATTTATTGGGCAAAATTCGTGATTTCGCTGCTTGACAAATAGTTTGATATCTTCAAGACCATTAATTGGGGGAAAAGTCATGTTACATCTATTCACACATTCGTGTGGGCCAATGATCTGCATCTTACGCTTTTTGAAAATCTCTTCGTGGCGCCTCTTGCCATCACTTGTAGTAAATTGCAAGTCTTGAAGAAAAAACACAACTCTAGATTTAGGAGCACTGGCAAAGGCTGAAGCGAACCAGATCTACAAAACAATGGATCAGTTTGTGCCCCTAGTTAATAAATCGATTAAACAACGAACGCTTTCAAAAACAGACTTTGCCTGTGGTAGAATTTTATTGTCTGCCTGTTGTTTACCCTGAAAAAACCTTAACCAAACAAAAAGGTGATGCTTAGATATCTTGTAGTGGTCTGCGTGCTGCGTACACTTGAGTCAAAGGTTACCAGTCGAGGATGATTAGTTTAGTAGAAAATTGCTTTTGCGCGAGAAGTCTGTGATCATCTTCTTAGAGCCTGTTCATTTGCTTCGCTCGAGCTCTGATCGACCTCATCGGACTCTGGAAGTAGTCGACGCACTTCATGAAACTACATCGGCCCACATTATTTCTCTCCAAACAAGACTTACCACCAAGATGCGTGAGACGATTCTCAAAGGATTGTTTCACGTCACTAGAGTCGATCGGTAAGATCTCGTCACCAGCATAGCAATTGAGTTCCATGATGAACTTGTTTTCCGTAAGGGCGTGAGCGAAACGGGGATACTGATTAACAAACATCCTACACATCTTGGCTGTTTGAGCGGTATAAGTAGTGAGTGATTTGATCAATTTGTGAGATGATTCATCATATAGTATCACTGCTGAACTCATGGCTGACTCATGGCATGCTCTTCAGGATCGATGCTGAGTTCGAACTTGGGTATCATGAACTGTACGGCTGATTATCGGTCAGTAACAAGCCAGATGAGACAGCCGTGCAGGTCGTCCATAGTTTTCAGTGGTCGGTTGAAGGTGGATACTGGACGATGACTGATTTCATGAACAAATCAAACCTCATGCTTATTCGTAGATGATTTTCTTCTAGTTCTGTCTCCGTTAAATTACATCTTTTCATTGTATCCAGAGAATTTTGCTTTGAAGCTCCTGGAACACATCTACTTGTAGCCGAGCAACTACTAAAATAAACGTGATTTTTCAATAGAATCACGATCCATTCTTTGCCAAACATTGATTTCACTTCAGCTTTAAATATCTCATTTTTTAATATTCACTGAGCCCATATGTCATTTTTTCCTGGAAGCTCATTTTGGTAGAATAAATAGGATCACGTTGCTTGTTCTAGCCCCTGATTGCGTTTCTTGCTTGTGAACTACTTACGATCTTTCCTAGTGTGGCCAAACAAACCGACGCGATTTGATATCTGAGCATCTCACTCGTGGACACAGTGATGAGGTTGGGTCTCATCAAACTTATGTCTTCTGTTGACACCTGGTTTTGAGGAATCACACAGTCCTGTAACTTCCGGGTCATGGTCTTGTCTGCCTTTGCTGATTCGAGTGTTCACACATTTAACGAATGAACTACTTTCCTGTCTGCATGTGTCCAGAATGTTATTAGAACGTCAAAATAAATCTTACCTTTTATCTCATTTTCTGAGTTTTTTCGATGTATTTCGAGAACTCACCCCTTATTCGCTTCGCATGGTCTAGCCTACAGAACACGCAGCCCTTATGAGTAAGCTACATCTTCCACGCACCGTTTCACTTCGGCCACGATTTGGCAGAATGCTGCATGCGAGACTTGGTTTCAGCTTTTGTGATGACTATGGAAAAGCCTTGAATAAGTGTCACGGAAACAAAATATTTTCAACTCTGGAGGCTACAAAAAGGGAGTTTTGCTGACCAAAGGGTCAGAGGGAAAGAGAGAGAGAGAGATTTGCATTCCCCTTTTAAGTGGACCACAATTAGCGATCACTGGTGGTAATGTGATGTCATTCTTTAACCAAATCCCAAATCATCGATACCTTATAAAACGAGCATTACCGATTATGAAACCACTGAGAGGATACGGTAAGTGCAGACGGCCATCGCTAGACCACGGTAAAAAGCCCACAAGTAAGGATACTGAGGCGTAGTCAAGTGGCTTTACGTTTGACTGGGCAACGGATACGTTCAGACCCTTGATTTTTGAGCTAAAAGCATGCTATCTGAGAAACTTATTTGCTACTAACGGGTTGGACCAATTTACTTGCAAAAGATCCGAGTATTTCAGCCCTGGTTGCTACGAGTGTACTCTGTGATCCGAATACACCTATCCACGTGATTATATGAGCTACAAAAAACGAAAGATCGTTGTGATTTTATCTGATCGTTGGCATCACAACCAATCGAGTTCCTATCGATGCGGCTTTGTACGGACTGAAGTTAAATTTACGCCAACTGAAGCTAAATATAATCACTCTGGGCTACAAAAAACTAAAAATGCGAGCCGAGTATTTTGTGTCTATTAAAATAGGTTATCTAGTTCTTATCTGCTCCGTTCTGATCAACAACGGGAAACTTGCTGTGCTCAATTCTCACTTAACGGTTAAGTGGGACAGTAAGAGGACTCGTGAAAATGATTTCAGTATGGAGTTTGCAACGTTAAAAAAGTCCAACCCCGGGGCATACCTGAATTCCTGCCCGTGTTTTTTTTTTGTTTCTCAGAAAGTCTTCAGGAGGTAAACTAGGAAATGTGCTGAAAATTTGTTTGCTAATTGGCCACGATAATGGTAACGGTAGTTTGCATATTATTTTACTTATTAATTTATTTTCTTCATGAAGGACCACCGGACACGCTTGTTATTGTACAGTCCATGCCGCAGAAATGTGCTCACGTACGGCAAGTAAGTAGCACTAAACTTGAACTGGGCTAACTTCGACTCTTGATTGTAGATAACCACTCTCAATTTGGACTACTTTCTGTGTTGAACATGTCCTGCAAGGGGCACCCCTTTTGTACATAGTAAAATGGGCTAAAAGTTGATGAAAGATGGATAAAGACAGTTGGCACCTGGTTCCAGATAACGGCTTGGAGCAATCATTTCGTGTAAGAAAAGCCACGGTTTCCGGTTTTCAGATCCCTGAAACATTTTTCTCATTGTAGCTGGATCTCCCATAGTCAGTTTGCTTAAAATGTAGTAGCTCAAAACTAATAAGCCTGCCAAAAGTGTGCCTCGAAAGGTGTTGGACAATCAGTCACACCCACTTTATCCGGATCTCAGTAAATGTTTCCACAAAATCCACCATAACGAGAACTAATATTTACAAATCATCAACGGTTCCCTAGCCGGTCAGTATTTTTGCCGACCCTAACACGGTTATAAGTGAACGGAGAACCCGGTGAAGCTGAAAACTTCTCTCCTTCTTGCATGTAACTTTGGAAATTATGCCTGTCTTTAATGACTAAACGGTTGCTGAATATTCGCCTTCTGGTGCTTAAAGCCATCAGTTGACTTGATCAGACCTGACAGTATATAATATAGTCCCGTTCTGAGCCGATTTTGACTCAAAGTATTTAGTTATGTAAAAAGTATAGGAAGGGGAGTTTCGCAATCAAACTTCGTCTACCGATACCAGCCTTGTGAACAATGTGTATAAAGTTGACACTTACGATCCTCTTTTTCTAAATTTTCTTTTAGTCGTCTTTTTAAAATGTTTGAGTCCATATGCTATTTACACTGTTTAATCTCCCAAATGACACTGACGTTCATGAAAGTTTTCTTCTTTTTTCGTCCCACTCGGTGAGTCCTCGTGCAAAATATATTTATCCTTTCTAGTCTCACGTGCAGCCTAAACACTTATGAATTTGGGCCTGGTGGATTCTTAGAGAAAATATTTGGGTGAATCAGATGGATATCAGCGACCAGGTTTGTTGACCTCAAGGCGCGATTTAGAATCCTGAAGTTTCTACCATTATCAACACTGTCAATGGATAACACATAAGCCATAGCAAACTTCATGGCATTTGTATTCATACTACTTATGGCTGACAGAATCAGTTAACTAAGGACTCTTGATTGGTTTCCTTTTTTTACCAAGAATAATCCAACGAAAATTATTATTCGAAGAGTAACTGGGCACTCACTCTCACTTGTTGTTTCTTATGTGATCCTAATTCAGCTGCGTAATTCTAATCTCATCGACTGTGAATTTATGGCTTCCCATTCAGTACCTTCTGTTCATGGTTTGAAAATTCTTCGTAAATTTAACAGTTCCAAGCATTTCTACCAACATCTACACAGGACACATTCAAAACCGTCACTTTTGATTCCTTGGCCAGTGCCATGCGAGACATGGCAGCAGGTACATGTAGACTATTGCGAACCTTTGCTGGGTAAGTACTATGCTCTTGTTGGTATGGATGACTTATCCCACTGACCGAAATATAGCTAACAACTTCGTTCGTTACAGACTTTAGTCAGAAAGCTCTCGAGAACAAAAACGTTCATCAGAGAAGGGGACCCTTTTAAACTAGTCACGGACAACGATACATGTTTCACTGCCAAATTCCTGCAGGAGTGGTTGGAAGGTCTCGGTTTTAAGCAAATGTACATTCCGTCCAAAAACTGTGGGGCCACTCCAGTTCGGTTAAAATCCTGGCATACTGTCAGATTCCAGTTTATACTGCTGATACTACTCTTTCTCTTCTTCTGTCACTGTCGCTGTCTATGGTACTTTTGTGGCTACTGGAAGCAGTATCAGTAGTACAAGCTGGAATTCGACCGTTTATCAGGATTTCGACCAAACTGAGGTGATCCCGAATATTTCGGACGAAGTATACACTGCTCTCCGTCACCCAAGAATCGATGGTCTTGTACAACACTGTGTACGCATGCTTAACAGTCCAATTAAAACTGCTAACCCTTATTCATTTCTCGAATTTGATCATGCCACTGACGATTTTCTCATGCAATATAGTAATGCAGCAAATACTGTTCCTGTTAAAAGTCTCTTTCAGTTGTTTGAATCCAGTAGTAGAAGAACTACGCCATTTCCCATCAAGCTTTAGACAAAACACACGATTATTCAGTCACGACCCACAGTCCTTTGGCCCTCACGCACAACCTTTAGTCACGCCGCTGCAAGCCAGCAAGACCAAAAATATCAGAATATTTTGACATCAGGGAATGTTGAACCAATTTGTATTTTTACAAATATCGGTGTTGCCAAATTGGCTTGACAAATGAGAAAGCAGGACGATCGTATTTAGGCGCAGTTCACCGGTATCACTGGTATCAAATGCTGCACAGCAAATGAATTGGAGAAGATTTGAACGGTGTGCCCGTATAATCGAACCACGTTGCAGAGCCGGTTTGACAGTTGCTTTTTTAGTGAACTAGTCGTAATATACTAAAGATCCAAATGAATAAAGATAGTGAAATTCTTCCTCCACCCTCTCCTTCAACTGCTTCAATGTGCTTGCTGGGTTTCCCTTCATCACATCACACAGGTGCTTGTGAAACGATACGATATTTTCCACTGACCCATTTTAAAGCTCTCCGTAATGCCAAAAGAAGATGTGTACAGGACCCAGTAGAGTACAGCGAATATTACGATAGAAGGTTGCGGTGTGGTCATATCGCATGACTGCCTCCGAAAGAAATAACAACCAGTCGGGAACGAATCCCCTGATGCAAGGGTAAAACGTCACAAACAAGCAGTCCTGTAAGTAAAAATCCGTCATGTAGCAAAGCGTACTTTGTCAAGGATTTAAAATCTCTGACAACGATCAAGACTCAGTACAATGAAAAAACAAAGATTCTTTCTAAATGTTTAGATAAGTGAATACGTTACCAGTTGTCGTAAGAGCACGCTCATCAGTGTCATGAGATTACTTGTAGTGAAAAGTTTGACACTGTTATTGTCTCGGAAAATGCAACTGTCATACCGGCTCTGCAACGTGGTTCGATTATACGGGCACACCGTTCAAATCTTCTCCAATTCATTTGCTGTGCAGCATTTGATACCAGTGATACCGGTGAACTGCGCCTAAATACGATCGTCCTGCTTTCTCATTTGTCAAGCCAATTTGGCAACACCGATATTTGTAAAAATACAAATTGGTTCAACATTCCCTGATGTCAAAATATTCTGATATTTTTGGTCTTGCTGGCTTGCAGCGGCGTGACTAAAGGTTGTGCGTGAGGGCCAAAGGACTGTGGGTCGTGACTGAATAATCGTGTGTTTTGTCTAAAGCCTGATGGGAAAAGGTGTAGTTCTGAATGCATTTTGAATTCTATAATCGATTATTTCATAGGCAATGAAGTATGACCTGCAAACGGAATCGTCATTTCGTGAAATGAAAACCGAATGCTCATTATGTTAGATCTAGATGCATTGTCCAGTCGTGAACGTCCGACTGACCAGGTACTGTTCAACGAGGAATGTCAGTCTGATGTCAGTTCATCATTTTGTTGCACCAACCGATACTTCTAATATAGATACTTTGGAACCAGAAAATGGTCTCCAATAACCATCTATCACGAGATATAAATTGTCCATAAATAAATCCCCGCAACACAACTTGTTAAATTGGCACGCGGAATTATCGAAACCGGCGATGAATTTATCTCCAAAATCATCTTGAAGGACACGAGGTGGTTGCGGTAATTTGCCAAGTTATCGATAATAACAAATTGAGTATCAGACTACCAAATAGCTCACACAAATGGCGCACAGTCAGAGCTATTGTGGATACTCTGCTGGAATGTGAAATCCCATTTCCTCGGACTAGGTTAGGGACAGCTTTTCACAGTTGCCACGAGCAATTCTCTAGGACCCTTTCTGGAAGAGGCATTCAGCCCACACCTCGAACAGAAGTTGAAAGCAAGCATATCTCACACTACTTCCTACCGACACGTCACGTGCAAGGACCAGCGCTCTTCCGTGGGGGTTTTGCATGTGTTTGATCTACAAAATAACAGAAAGAAATATCTCATGAGCACACAGATTCAGTAAGTGCATCCACAGGATCCTACACTTTAATCGAACACCAATATGGCTGCTAACAACCTGCTCACAACAAACGCTACCTGGATGATATTCCTGTCATTTTAAACACCAAGGACGAGTGTAAAATCGTGTTCCGTCACTTCAAAGCTGTACATCCAAAGACTTACCTAACTGCAATTGGGGGAAGACAACAACAACACCTTCTTTCTAAATACCGGAAATGCCCATCAGAAAGGACGAATAAATCTGAAGATCAGTCCATCGGCTAACTATCCTGTCAGGAAGATATCAACACCTCACCAGATTGGCACATACAAAGCTCAACATCAGCATTGTCCTAGCCATGTTCCGTAAAGCACGTGAAATACGTACATCCGACATACTGAGAGTGGAATGCCGCATGCTTTTCAAAATGTTTGAGGCCAACGGATATCCAAAATCATTTATATCCAAAAGCTCATAGCCACCTCAAAAAAAACTAGTCATCACAGTTCCAAAAGAGACGGTCATCGTACAGTTACCTTACGAACGTAATGCTTTTCACAGTCTACTCAGAAGAAGCTTCAGCTGCGCCATCAGTCGTACTTACAACCCTGCCAATATCTTAGTTCTTCAAACGACCTCCCGGATTGAGGTATCATTGGTGAAATATCCGCTGCCTCTTCACATCAAGTTCAAGTGCATTTACCAAGTCACGTGTGGGGGCACAGTTACCTACATTGGCAAAACTGCAAGACCGAGTGGTGGAACACATTCCGATTTGGCTATAATGAACGACGGGTGGGCAGACAAAATTGGTAGCGTCACTGAGCTTTCACAGGACTCTCAAGGCATCCATTACACAATACCTGTGTGAAATAACTCACTGTGTGAATATGAGCACGGCTTTCGCCGTCCTTAAAGTCAAAAAATTGCAGACAGTTTTTACGTGCGAAGGCACTAACAATTAACCGTCACCGCGCACAATTCGACAAACAGCGAGAACGGTGAATTACGTTAGCCTTGTCTTGGAAGTGCGTTCCTAATAGTCCACACTTGATGTATAACTCGTGTGCGTGTTTGCCTTTGATTTTATAAGAATGTTCCATTCACTATCTAAAAACGATCACCTTGATTGCAGTACACACTATAAGATCGTTAGCACAGTTTCGAATTAATTCAAAACTATCCGCAAAATAGGTCCCTTTTTCCCTCGAAAGCACAAAAATACGCGAACCTGGAAACAAAAATTTGCCCATTTTAATCTCATTTCATTCGTATGGAATGTAAATGGACGAAGAGTTAATTTTTCGAACTGCACGGTACTTCTTCCAAAGTTATTTCGGCAGTTAACAGGGTTAACCGGTTAGCCAGACACATTACCACATTATTTGGACAGAAAATCTAAAACTTGGGGTCAGGTGATCTCGTCCTGAAGGTTAGTCTTGTTGATCGATGAAATAACCTCGGAAGAATCACCGTGTAATCCTACGCTGCTTACGATTCAGTTGAGATTACAGGGGGCGGAGCCTACTATGGGATGCTCAAGTTTAGGGATAATTTTGCAGGAACGTACCTGGTGTGCATACCTGATGAGTGGCTAGTACCACGAAACCGGTCTTGAGCTTCCGGAGAAATCTTGTCCTGTCATCCAGATACTATACCATACTACGTATATCAGAAAGCTCTCACGATCAGCGTTATATCCTTCTGCTAACCATCCCGAGAAAATTCCACTTCTGATTTATTTTACGAGTTAGAAGACGAATTGGGAAGCGTAATGTTAGTTTATGGTAATAAAAATAAGTGTACAATAAACCGATTTTATTATTACCTCTCGTGCATTATTGCTTTGTAAGACTGACGAAGCTTGAACAAAAAGAACCACCGAACTCATAAATGGTGCCTATTCTATCCACAATGTTCCGCATGCCCTATCAAAAATAAGACAGTTCTCATTTGCACAAGAATCCATATCCACACTACAAGTCTAACAAAATGGTCCCCAAGGTAAAAAAGGAAGGTGCTAAAGCCGACCACGTAGTATTTTCACTTGTGAAGGTACCGGTTGTTGGGCATTTTTACCACATTTACCATTACTTTGTTTATCTAATGGCATGGAATCTTTGTGAGAGATTATACTACAGTCAACTGCTTGGCAAATGAATAGCCGTTACGCAGCAATCAGCTTCGTTATCTGGGCAGAGTTGCAAGATAATCGATGCTTCTTCTTGAACCAATTTACGGGGGTAGCATGGACGCACTACTGGGAATTCAGCTGAAGAAGAGCTATCAAAGGAGATTTCATTCTACGGAATCGGTATGAGTTGTGGTGATCTTTCGTAATGAGAGGCTGAAATTAAAAGAAACTGGCGAAATCGCAAAGCAGTTCCCATAAACAAGCTCCAATTTACACACCGATCTGAATCAATCGCAAAATACCACTGTCGTGAGGCCAGTTGCTAAGGTTTTTGTGGATATAATGTTGGTAAAAAAAAAGATTATGGAAAATCATGCTCACAATTATTATACATACTGGCCCAATCATTTTGATATCCGAAGTCTTGTCCGGCTGTCACTCAAAAACCGAGTAGGACAGCAGTCTCTCACTCTTATAACCCGGATATTTTTTTATCGCCAGGCTGTAACGATGAAGACTGAATAAAATTCGGACACGTGCACTATCGCGACCAAACTGAAGCTCTCGTTTCCCGTTTGCAATGTGATTTCACCTGCTTTGTGCACTTCATCTACTTGGAACTCGAAAGCCAGTTGAGGAGCCTACCACCGTCTACTTGTCTAGTTGTCGATCGCTTCTGGATGAACCAGTTTGCGCTCGGGACAGTTAATGAGGATCTTAGCTCCGGTCAGCACAAGGTCGGGCTCACGTGCGTAACCACAGCCTCTTATTGTGGTGCGATGCACAGATGACGAGAGCACAGCTCGGTGACTTACCCGAAATACGTGAGGGTAATTAATGCGCCGGTCATCAGACTAATCAAGAAAAATATCTCAAACAGCCACTCGGGTGGCTTTTCCGATTAGTGTGACCCGATTCCCAATGATCTGGACCCATTTCCAAATAATTTTGACATAATTATGAAAGAATATGAAAATGGGTACTCATGAAGCAGCGAAATGCTACCGAATAAGTCTAGCAACCTAATGCTCCGGTCATTTTATACACATTTTAAATTCCCTCAATTTTCTTAAACTGTTGTTGCAGATGGTACTTGGACCAACTCATGAAGGCTGCGCACGCGTTAGTATTACTGATCTGCGATGTCTGATATGGAGCCAGTTGTCAGTAAGCCTATTTGTTCATCAAAATGTCACTACTCAATCACAATTGAGTAGCAATTATTTAAGGGCGAAACAGCTAGTATGAACCAACGGCGCCGTACAGTATTCTCGATGGACTGGGTATTGTGCTGATGCCTCAGCTCTAGTTGTATTATCAGTCCTGGTTTTAATCTTCTTTTTTTTGCACTTCACGTTACAATATATTTGATGGGATAGTTTTGAAATCATTATGCTTTTATAGATTGCATTATATAGAAACGCAGAATTTGTAATGATCTGTCCACTGGCCGGTTATCAGGTTTCAGATTCCATACAAACGAAACGATCATGTGTATAATGTTTTCACGGCAGATAACTCTTTGGAGGAGGAATCAGTGATCGGGTAGCAATATCCGCTATCTAAATAGCCAATAAACGATTACCCATCAAAGGACAAATTTCGCTTCCAATTCTGTTTTAGATTTTCATTATTCTCGGTAAAGTCTGATTTGACTTCGGTTAGTATATTCTAACAGAATTACTCCAAAGGGTATATAAAACGTGTGTTGATAACGAAGTTCGCGATGAAAGCAACGAGGAAATGTAATAGAATTTTCGAAGACAAATATGACACCGTGGAAAATGTCATGTGACTTACGTGTATCGATTCGTTCGTTCACTCAAGTCATCTCAAAAGGCAAGGTCGGTATAATATTATTTTCATACCAGATCATTATGTTCAGAAACTATCAGCACTGGAGCTACAACATTCATTGTTCGAATATAACAAAATGCTTGTACAGTTGCAAACAGAAACAAAACCTTTAATTTTTAACCCCACCACAGTATGAACACTCATCCGTATTACATCAGTTTATTGCGTAATCGTTCTTTCATTTGATCAGTGGAACTTCGTCTTCTCTGACTATTTTGCTTTACTGGTCTCCTTTTTGTGTACTGTTTGGTATTTATAGTAAAGTTACTTTACTGATTACTCCGATCTAACCAACTGCTGAATGCATGCCAAACTTTCCCATCCTGACTACCTAACCCGATTTGAAAAACTTCCGCTTGACTCTTGCATATTTTATTGTTAAAAACACGGTTGCAGATGGAACCTTTTAGCCAAACTTAAAACAGTTTTGCTCAGGACTAGATTCGTTTGCAGAATCATAGAGATTCCGAAACATTTTTATGCAAAATCTCTTAAACGAACCCGCTTTCAGTGATCAAACACTTCCCTTGGGTGCGAATAACATGTCGATGATGGGGACACAAAAATACCTATTCTACTCGACCTGCTTCCGTTTAGTGATAGAAACAACGCTCATGTGCACTACATTCAATGATCACCTATGTCCTTGTAATCGGGTTGCATCGTCAACTTGACTGAAAAGAAGTTTCACTGTTTTATACAGCTTCCTGCTGCGTTCATTGGGAATCCAGCGAGATGCAGAAACAACCTGTGAAGGAGCGACCGTGCAGAACTGATGTGCATGCGAAAGCAAGTGACTGCCTCGAACTAGTGTGCACTTTTAGCAAACACTAGACACGCGCGCAATCCGAGTCCAAAGTTTTGACGATATGCCAGACTCCCATTTCATACCGAAATTCATGGAAGTGGACAGGAGACCTAACATCCAGCTATCCGCACTCTCTCCCTCTCAGGTTATATTCACGAATATCCTTGACTGGAACCTAAATCGGAATTATGTGATCTGTCTGTGATATTATTACACATTATTCATTCGGAAACAGAGATCTTCCTTTTTTCAAACATTATTCACCTCCAAATTCTCAGTTTTTCTCACCCATTACGAAATGTTTTGTATTTCTCACCCTGAATTTTCTGATTGTGCTTTCGAAATTGTTTGCCTGAAAACCAGACTTTCCTCATCTGACCACTAATTCAGAGTATTTATCATTTACCAAATAGTATTAGATGTGCTCTATTTGATCAACTCAACTACTGCCGTGAAAAAATTGACCGTTCTACTCATTCACTTGAATAGAACAAACATTCACAACTGATCATTTCTCTCCATCCATTTTCTCGATAGTCGAAATGGTCTGGTACACTTAACTGATATTTGAACCAACTGTGGCCCCAACTTGTTTTTCGGTCCCGCTCATTCGCTCGCCGGTACGGTTTTCGTGACTTGGTGATGTCTCAAACAGCCGAGGTGATTTAGCTTTCTCGTCTCATACTGAAACGTAGCAGCTACGCTTTTGTTCATTCTCCAGAGTTCTAGGCCCCTTGGTGTGAGTCCCCGAAAATAATATTCTGACGACGATGGTTGCACCCATCCTGGTTTACTCACACCGCTATGTTCAAGCAAAAAACTTCGTCCAATTGGAGATCACGAGCAAAACCCTTAATCTTACGGAAGACGTTTATTTTGTACTTCCGTACAACCACGCAGTTCTAACTTCTATCCATCATCTCGCCCAGTGGTAAATAATTCAGTAACCTCACAAGAAAAACTCCGAGTCCTCATGGCAGTTCAAAAACCAATTCATTCAGTCTCTGGTTTTGTCTTTTTTACCCAGTGCTTGCTGTTCAGTAAAAGCGATCAACTTTCCAACACAGGTAACTAATTTCACTCTTGTCCCATGTCACGCCGAACAGCCTGACATAGCTAAGTATTCATGCTCAACTTTGTAACGTAAATCCCCGTTTGGAAAGACTAACGTATACGGGTATTGTCGAAATTCTCTAGGAATAATGGTTTTTAGAAATAATCAATCTCCAAAGCACCCTCTTAAAATTTTCTCATTTCAGCGGAAAACTTCAGATAACTTTTTTATTACACGCAAGGAATAAATTCCTAATCATATTCAAATCGTTACTTTTAGCAGAAAATTGTGGAAACTAAAACGATGAATGTTTCTGTGTTTTTGCTGTTGTGACGTTGTATAACAAGTGAACAGTTCTGTTCCCGTCCATTAGATGTACTTCCTCGTGCGAGACGACCCGGAGCTTCATTCTTCAGTAAGATAATTTTTCTAGAATAACTTTTTTGTCTGACAAACAGGGAACTTTCTTCTTTTGGGCACAGGATATCTTCAATAACGCCCCATCAACAAGGTTGGTCGTGAATTTTGCGGCCCGGCGTAGTGATTTTTGGAGACCCCAAAGTCAAGGAGCATGGGAATTTTTATCAAATCCCTTCCCAGAATGAATGCTTATTGTTCTCCAGCTGTTACCTTTTAACGTAATACAGCTACCATCTTCTCATGGTAACAGTTTTATTCTTATTAATAAAAAATATGTTTACCACAGAAACATGTGTTCGATGGGCTCACACAGTGTCATCCTTCTTCTCAATATTGCAGCGGAATTTTCCGGCTTTTCAGCAAATATTTTTTTCAACTTAGTGGAAGTGAAATGGTTATATAGCGGACAAGGTTCATACTGTAACAAAAAAGATAAGATGGGTATGAACACACGTATTTTGGCTGCCAAACAGGTCAAGTCCGTGGAACATGTACAACTGTTTATATGGTCTGTTTCCCAAACCGAGCTGCAGCAACACTGATCCGCCGGCTACCTGAGTATTTCGGCTGCCTTCTGGTCAGTTGCCTGTGGCAATTAGCTTGATTCTCTTGTACTTTATTTCCCTTTGGCTGGTCCGATTGCTTCACTTGATGGCTTGATCAGTAGCCCCTCACCTGGGCTATCATCTTGGTTGACAAAGATCCCACTGTGTCCTATCGGCTAATCCGAAGGCCTCTTTTAGTCTGTTGCTTCCGACATATTCATCGTCTGTTCTTTTGTCTGTGGCTCGATCGGCTTGGTATTCACATCGCTCTGTTACTCCAACATTCGCTGTCAAAATGCGACCTTCAAATCCAGGTCACGTATTCGAAAGAAACTAAATGTTTTTCACCTGTGAGGCTACCTTTCACCTTGATAAGTTTGTCGAACTGTTAGACAACACAGTATTCTACAAATAAGTTCGCTTCGTTTTTGCTTCTTTCCGTTAGGCAGAAACAGGGCGGACAGTTCAGAAAAAATACATACCTATCAGGATCAACATTTATTTCTGAACGGCAAAAGCACCCGTGGTGGATCTCACTTGGTGACCGAGGTCACCCAATTTCAATCGTCTATAGTGTCGAGGCTCGGGCAGCCATATCAGTGTTCGATTAAAGTAAGGGTGGGTTCGCGATGATACACTCACGGAGCTTTTTGCTCACGGAGTATTCTGTGTTTATGTATTTTCTAGATCGGACAAGAGCAACCCTCGCGGAGAAACACCAATCAATTTCATGCTACGTGTCAGCGGATTACAACAGAACTACGGTAACTGCTATCAAGTTCTGTAGAATTTTATATTCCATAATCGTGTAGTAACTCACCACGAAAAGAGACTTTAGTTACGAAGAAAACGTTTCGCCTAGCAAACGTTGTCGTCGCAGATTTCCTAATTACCTATGATAATATATCGTACACATCTGGTAATCTGGTTTTTGTACTTTTTGAGATTTCTAAACTTTTTCTCCCGAACTCCGAAGACGGTCGAGGATCCTCGTTTTATCGTACCCAGTTACTCACTTTCGTTAGCGATGAATCACACGTTTCCGCAAATCTCACACTGGTCCCGAGCATCTGACCCGTATGGGGTCCAAATAGGTCCGGGTGGGCAAATGCTGGGCATACGACGGGGAAGTTCCCTTGAAAATCATGGTCACAGCTCCCCGGGGTCATGATGGGCCTCCGGTGGGCCCAGCCCAAGGCTTCATGTTTTTCTACAAACGGGTGCCCTCTTTCTACTCTTCATTTCCCCAACTCCCGTTTCATAATCACCTACTTTATCTTACCACCGCCTCCATTAATTAAACTAGCCGAATATTCAACCAATGATAAATTGGAACAGAATGTGCCAATAAGGATTAATACGATGGATTTTTTGGGAACATTGGCACTTCAGCGTTTTAAGTTGCACATGAATAAGGTTTCCTCTGTTCGCTGTTTTTTCACCGAGTATTATTCGTTCTGTTTTTGTATGGTTATGGTATCTGCAAATGAAACGAAATAATAATAAAAGTAATGGAAGTAAGCATAATAATAATAGAAGGAAATGAATGTAATGACTACTTACAAGTAGCTTGATGAGAAAGCATTTTTACAGTGTGCACCATTGTTTTGAACAAGAAAGTACTCAGTGATTGCAAAGAAAAAGTTTGATAATGTAATCTTTCTATAGAAAACGGACTGTTGTTGGGAAAACCTGCCACACCCTAGACTCGAGCCTCTGACCCAAGATCTAAAAGCCCTAGCGTTACCGGACGCCAACATGACGTACTACTAACCCCTGAATAAATAGTATATAAGATATACCGCAATAAATGTCTGTTTGTAAATCATCTGCCGTAATAATAAAATTAATGGCGGTAAATAACAGCATACATCCACCTTGGCAAATGAATATCTAAGACATCCCAATAGGACTATTCCAGATGATGAATATGTAATCAGTTTCAGTTCAACCTATTCAACCACTAACCGTGCACTTCTGTGCGCTGGTTTCGGTTTCTACTTCCCAGCTCGGCCGAGTAGGGGGCAAAAAGAATAGAAGCATCAAGTGAAAAAGACCCGGATAATCAAAGTAATGAAGGGAAATCACGAAGATAGATAACGAGTTCGGGTGCTACTACTCCAATGGCTGCGACATGCAGCTATATCACTCATTGTCTCCAACCATTTGGTAGGCGGGTCGCGTGTCTGCCACCTGGAAGTCTAACACGTCCTACTCCGCCAAGTCCATTGGTCAAGGCTTTCAAACCTTTTTGCTTTGTCATGGACTGATCACCCGAACCTGCCTTCCAACCTCTTATTGACTAAGAGAACAGCGTACTCCGAGGAAGTCTATTGGTGGGCATGCTTAACATGTCCCAAACACCGTAATCTGTTTAGATTCAGTACTCGATCCAGAGACTGGCCTCTGATGTCCAAAGTCCTACGTTTAACCTCAAAGTTGCCGATACGGTGTTCCCACCATATTCGGGAAATGCTACGAAGACATCGGTGCTCGAACAGCGACAGTCTTCGACTATCTTTTACTCCTAATGGCCATGTTTCTGGACCGTAAAGAAGAACGGACCTAACCTTCGGTTGTACACTCGATCCTTGGCAGACAACCGGATGACAGGTCGGCGTTCGTTTTGTCCACGAATATGTAATATTATTCGTGAAGCTGTACCAGAACTGAAGATGTGAAAATAATGCCAGTAACTTATATGATTTATGTGCATGTTAGTCCCTTTACTTCATGATTTCCAGTTTCTACATTAGCTTCTTAATGCGCAAACTGTCGACAATAGTGAGTGCGGAAGCCTTGTGGCAGACGAAGCAGCATCTTTGATTATGTAAGACAAGCCGTATTTGGACGACTCACTCTATCGTTAATGATGGCAAGTTAGTATATCTCCAATATCATGTAGACGTGGTAACATTACTCATCTCATGAAGTAATATATAAATCATTTGTGAAAGTATATATGGTGACTGACCAGCTGCTTTTGCTGAATACGGTTAGGAACTATGTGTTGAGTCTGGTTGAACTCTCTGATACAACACGGACAACCACTCCATATTCTCAGTGCAGGACTGATTAGATGATCGAAGGTTTGTGCATGAAAGGTGGAGTCCAGGCAGTGCCATCAATGCCACACACTACCTGCAAGTAACTGTGAGACATATAGAAAAAAAACCAATATTTCCCTAGTGCATGGACGTACGCTTACTTAGGTATTGATATATAGTCGTGCTTCGATGCTGACGGTACGGACTGACCCATCTTTCCATGTACCGATTGACCACAATTGTTTGCTCGTGTCGGCAAACGTAACTCAACTCTTTTACTCGCTTGCTACTTCACTTGCTAATTTGCTTGCTAGCTGGCGGCCTAAAAGCCGGCTGTAGTTTGGTTAAATTCACGTTCTTATCAATGAAGAGAATGCGAAAACTGTGTTCTGCTACTACTGACTATGAACACAACATTGGCGTCGCGGAAATTAGACCTGTTTTGTGGAGTTACACTCACAGTTGACATAATACTATGGATGACTTACTATTTACGAAGATTCAACTAAATTATCCGTCGGAAGCATGCTCGAATGCTTTATTGTTCTGGCTATAGGTATATCTGCAGACACAAGTGCAACTTTATCGAGTCTACCGGCTCAAGATGACAAAGTAAAATGTATCCGAAACTGGGTTAACATTATCAATGAGTGCAATTTGGACCAGAAAGCTGTCTTACATCTCCGGAAAGTTTTTTCCGTTGATGAAAGGTTTGTGGTTTTCGTTGAGAGTTTAACTCCATTTTCTTCTACTATCCCTCGTGCTCGTCCTGTATACATACTCCATTCGATCGACGCTGGTTAAAACACTGTTTTGTTTTGTATTAAATGTGTATCACTAATACTACGATTGTTACTACTACGATTACTACATCGACTACTGTTGGTGATATTACCACTACTTTTGATGCTACCACAACAGCAACAACAACAACAACAACTACTACTACTACTACTACTACTACTACTACTACTACTAATTCTAATACTGCTACTACTACTACTACTCTCACTACCATTACTGTGACTGGGGCTACAACTTCTACTACTAAGGTGACCATTGCTACGGATACTGCCAATACTACTACTACTGGTGATGATGTCACTATTACTACCACTACTGATGATGATGATGATGCTACTGCTACTACTGCTATTAGCACTATTGCTACTACTTCAGCTGCTATTAGGATTCCGAATAACATTTCAAATACGTCACCGCGTGCATTTTCTTCTCTGGGAAGGGACAGGTGGTATAGTGTCCGGATTGAACAGTCACGTATGATGCCCGGAAAATTGATCATCTCTTTCATTCATTGGCATACATTAGTTGATGTATGGTCATGTTATGTTAGTTGACTGATGACCACCTGACACGGTGTACGAGAATTACTGTGATTTGATATGCGTCAGCGATAGTGAAAAAGAAAGTAGTCCCATTTGGAATGAGAACTAGTGCTTCATCTAAAATGTAGGTTTAGAAAACGAACAAAAATAATCAACGAGTTGTTTATCTGCCTTCTTCAAAACTAGTCCTTCGTTGAGTTCTTGCCCCATCAGAGTATCTGTAGAGAAACGTAAAACAACGAAGCATAAGAATACAAGACAATGCCAGTGCGTAAAAGTGGATAAAACTTACAAAATTTCTAAATTTTGTGATTCTTTGTCATGTATGTCCCACACTGGCATGAACAAGCACTCAAATATAACGAATATATTTAGCCGTAAACTATCGTGGTGCTTGCCTTCGTGCACGTTGTTCTTCGCCCCGATCGCGGGTGCTCGTGAATCAAAGTTCGATAGGGCTCTCGATTTCCATCAGAGATTCCTGTACGGACTTTACAATTCCTCATGTGGCTTCTACCGGCTTGTAAAAATATCGAACAGAAAAACTCATCCCTGACTGCCGCCGTGAGTTTGTTTTTGTGAGCAGGTATCTTTTGAGGACTGCCGAGCCACTTCCTCAGAAATGATGGCTGACAACATGCCATGCACGCTATCATCCATATCTTTGGTGATGTACCTTTGCAAAAGGTTCACCCAATTCGTTATTATAGTAAATCTGTGCTTAACAAAGCACAACATACCCTTGTTTCCCACCTTAGGTCATGAATTACGATGCTCTTATTATGTAGCCTGGTCACATTCTGTGTACTGAATAGCATCCAGCGTTCTTTTCCGCATTCGATATTTTTACCACTTGCTAAGATTGGACATTCTAAAGAAAGATATCCGCCATAAATAAAACAAAACGCTATGTAAAACTAAGATATTTAAAGTGGTTTGTATCTATTTGTAACACTAAACTGAAAACAGAAGCTTTCAACAAATCACATTTCTGTTGAGGAAAGGCCTGCACTAATAATGGATTTTCAATATTTATGATTTAACTGGAATTGACAAAGGTTTTTTCTCCATGTTCCAGCATTGTGACGCCAGTTAATCGCTCTTATGACTTAAACCTACCATCTAATATATAAAACTTTGCCCACGCTCCGAACTACCCATCACATTTTACAACACTGCCCAATAAAATATGCCGGAACTAACTAGCTGGAACTAACGTCCCAGTGAACAAACATAGTATGCTGGATGTAGCGTTCTTCAGTGTGGGTTGCACTTACACGACCTGCAATGGCTTTGAAGGAAAATTCGATGAGCCAAAAATCTGTAAGCGCATAAACAGGCACCAATACTTACAAGAGTGAATCTGGGAATAGCGGTCTATTTTCATGCATTACAAAAGCAATACAGTATGGTCCCTCCTGGGGGACAGGATGTCTACGAAGACAACTTAAAATACTAGGAAGTGTATATATTTGTCATGATCAAAACGTTCCATAAAAGCCCATGTAGGTTTTTTCAAAAAATACAGCAAGAAATTTTGCCCAACTCTGGCTCCTTTTGCCCTGCTTTAGCCTCCCGTAGAGTACGGCTGGGCAATGTGCTACTTGGGGTGTTTACTGATCAAACTTTGCTTTGTTAAACAGCTTTATACACTTTCCCTGCCTCCTCCACCCTTTTGTCTCATGATGAGGTGGTTCCATGTAAACGGACCTGCACTGGATCGTACCGCAAACAGAATAACCCTAAATACGGTGGAGATATTCGACGAATTACCGTAAGACCCGAGTGTTCCATATAAGGCGCTGCAAAATTGACCCACATTAGTGGGCTACCACTAACAGTATCGCTTTAATACACCAGTAGATTTTTGAGCTCACTCTGTGTATAAATTGAAGCTTTATTAAGAAAATCTCGCTGTCGTTCATCTGCTTCTCATGCTTCCATTCCGGCTCTTTTTATCTCACTTGATATCGGGTGAAGAAATTGTCAAACTACTAACTTTATTCACAGTGACCTAAATAGAAATACAAACTTCCCGAGACGATTCCACCAACTGGGCACACGTCGCACAAATCAAAGATGCATAATTTTATTCATCAGAAATGTGGACTTTCGGTGGAAAGAATCGATGATACATCAGTACTTCCGAAATACTAAATTATCGAATACAAAGTTCAACCACAGTAAAAAACGATTAAATGCGCGAGGACGTTTTTCTCACTTTCTAATATTGTGACATTGGCTTTTTTTGGGGAACTTGAATGCGTAATCACAAAAGTTTACCGGTCCAGTGAGAGACGATGGTGTTTTCAAATTCAAAAACGCATCCCATATGTACTAATGTGCTCCACTATCATCATAATGACTACAGCTCAATTATATTTTTTGGCTAAAAATGTCAGTTACCGTTTGCTCATGGATCGATATCATACACAACAATGTTGATCCTCTTTTTTTGAGTCAGACAGCTAAATTTGCAAATAGACGGTAACTCAAAAATGAATTCGACGATGTTTTAGGCAAAATAACCATTTTCTGATCAACTTGATGCTGTTTAAACATTGTAACGGCGATACTATTGCTAAGGCTATAAACTCTTAAAATGACATGGTTCTCATCTCTCTTCAGGTATGAGACGAGCAAAGGCCGTTCAAATCGTAAGAGAACAATAACAATGTACGTAAGTGAATAGAGACAAGGAAAATGAAATTGTGAGCCGGAAAACCTAAATGGGTACGTTTGGTACAATAAATTTACCACTGCTTGTTCACTTTGTATTCCACCTTGCATCCACTACTATTACTACACCACATCACAAGAGTGAATTACTTTTCCGAAACACATTTATCTGTGGACGTTTTCAAACACTTGGACTGGGAACCGTATTTAATGAAATTCAAGCAACAACACTAACGTCTTTCGGCGTATCAAAAAATCATCCTTTTCACATCTGATATTGTTCCGCAGCTGCCTTGTTAGGTATATCTGGATTTTCCGTGCGCATCAGGCTGGCATAACAAAGACTTTGGCCTTTTTTGCCGAGTCTTTTTTTACCATTATTGGAGTAGCGTGCGTTGCCGTGAACCTGTTAAATGAAAAAAATTGATGAACCGAACAATCAGTCATTTTCCACGTCGCTGCAAATGAAAGGATTGCCAACAAATTCCTTGATTAACTACCATTCGAATTAAATAATCCATTCTCACAGTATTGTTCTGTGCGTCATTGCCGTCACTGCCGTCACTTCCGTCCTGGTTTTATCCCGTGCGTCAACCTGCCTATACAATGCTTCTAGATAAAGTTCAACTGTCCATTAAATTGGATTTGGATTGCTAACGCGCTGCATTCTCCTCAGAATGTCAATGCTGAACTTTGGGTGCCCGTTGCCTTGTTGCATCTCGAAAATACCTCTAGTATGTTTCACCCCCGAAACGGTCCAGATCATCACATGCTGTGCATCATTGGAATGCTTGGTGACCTTTATTTCTGACACGAACTACGGTTTGTGCCACAGGGGTTAGCTCCGTGCTCGTGCAGCTAATGCTATTGAAAAATACAAGCCCCATGGAACTACCGTGGTTGACTGAAGTACCACGTGAGCTTTGAAGCAATTGCGTCTGGGTTGGCCGAGATCGAAAATCGGGTCGGTGGGACGGAATCTCGAGTGTGCAATCCTACGCTGACAAAGACGCGTTCATGGTCCTTTGATTCTTAACCTTTCTAACCCCGTTCTACACGAGGGCGATCAAAAACTTACATTCGCGTGATGTCCTAAGGTATTTGGCTGCTACCGCTGCGTGGGTGTCACATCTGTTATTCCGTTTCATCCAAGCTGGTAACAGATGTCTATGGATCAGGATGAAGATGTGTGTGTGTGCTTGTGCGTGTGCGTGTGAATGTGTGTGCGTGTGAATGTGTGTATGCGTGTGTGTGTGTGTATTATGTATATAGGTATGTATGTTTTGTACGCGTGTATATATATGTATGCATGCGTGTGTGTTTATAGATAGGTAGGTGGGTAGGTGCAGCGGTGAGATATTGTAGGCGGAGTCGTTGAGTAGTCGGTGCACGATGGAGATGGAAAATAAGTGAGGAAAATGAGGGTGACATGCTGACATTGGATGGGTCTTATTACTTCTACCATTACTGGTTTGGGGTGACGGTTGCAGAATACGAACCGCCAGTCCTCCTAGTGCAGCAAAGTGAAAACAGCGAATAGCAGCTCTAAAAATAGGCAACTCAATCCTTCAGGAGCTGGTGAAAAGAATTGGAGTTTGCGTCGGCTGCTCACGTATATACCGTTCGCTACAAAGTGCCCCTTCTCCCCGAAAGCAATGTACAGTATGATAAAAAACCGTAGACAACCTGAGGAGGTCGAAGTTCATAGCCTTACACTTCAGTGCTTGTTAGTAGGTGAAAGTTATAAGTATCACAGTACAGTGCATCCCATAAGTGACTCTGAGAGACTGTACACAACACACACGCAAACACATCACGTGAGTGCATAAATGCACGAGCAACTGAGACAAACCACGGCCAACTAGCTCAGTTCCATCTGGAATCGATATTCAGTCCACCTGATGTCGGAAACCCGACGACTAAAAAGACAACAGAGCGGACAGGCCTGGGATGGAAGCTGGGTAACTGAGTAAGCCCCTCTGTGTGGGTGCACAATCTAGGAACGACAGCAAACGAGAATGGTTAGTTTTCCTTGTCCCGCTCGCATACGTCCAGTCAACATCACCATGACGATCAATAATCAGCCACACTGCATCTCGCGGTTGGTCCTAGCTAGTGCACACGTGCGCACGTACAATGGAACTCGCTTAGTCGCTCAGATTTCAACCAAGGCCTGTTTGTTCAACCGGCCTTTTGACCTTCAGGATTTCGACAAAAGGCTGACTAAAAATCCATTCCAGATGGAACTGAGCCCGCAGGCCGTGGTTTATCTCAGCTGCCCATGTTCTTGGACGCCTCACATGTTAGGTCTGAATTGTGCGTGTGGTGTGCAGCTTCCAAGAATGCTCGATGAGACGCACCTCACAGTCTGTAAATTGAGCCCGATGACAGTCGATTTCGGTCGAATGCGATCGAATTCCAGTTCTAGCTACTGAAACAACTGCCAGTAGCCACAAAGCAATCAATCAACATGGTTTACGGGAAAATCCGATGTGGTGTGCCCGTGAACGGAGGATCAATGACATTGTTGCTTACTTTTTTGTCTGCCACGAACGTCTTCCAAGTGGATAAACAACTGTGCCTAGATGTCCGTACTGTCGTGGTGGCTTATTATGTTTTGTGCATTTGTATTCTACTTTAAGCCAATGGGTTACGAAGTGTATTAAACACGGTAGCCACCTGAAGGGTCATATGGCAAATGAATACTTCATCGCCATTATTTATTTCCTTTTTCGCCGACTGCTGTGTCAAAATCTGCTATTGTCGTCTTTGTTCACTAATCTGAAGTTTTACTTGGTTTTTACGCTTCGACTCCACGATTCCGTTCAATGGAAAGTATGATTTCCAATAGAATAAGCAACATTTTGTGGAGGAATACAGTGGAATGAGAGGGGTAAAATACATCGTTTCTTTTTGTATCGCGTCAGAAAAGTAAACCAGAACTGTAGCATTTTATTGGAAACACAACATTCTCCTTCTGTGTGAAACGTGTTTGCAATTGACGCTGTTATTACTCCCACGGTCTTTGACTTCAAGCCGATTATTCCGGGGTATCCTTTGTGAGCAAGTGATATATCACTCAACAGCCGACCGAAGTATTTTAACATGGAAGTGCTCGAGCATCGACGTTTTTCTCTGAATGAAAAAATAAAGTGCGCACGCCACAGGAACATTACACAATAGGAATGCTATGATGTATCCTATCCGGCTCATTATAATCATAAACTGTTAAATAACTTAGTTAAACCTGTTAAATGCACATTTATTGGTTCTTGTTCATCCCACATCTTCATTCCAAGACCGCTGGTACTACACAAGCCTAATTTCTCCGGCGAATCACTTAGCTTACTGGCATAACATACAAAAAATTTGTGTGGACTTATCTCAGATGCTAGATATGCCGGTAAGTTGTCCAGATTCCTAATTAATGACTTTCACGCTCTCAGAACTGCTGTGCTTTCGCCATTTTCTCCACTTTTACTTAAGCAACCTCTTGTGCGGCTCCTCCGGAGCAGCAATGAATTACGCTTACGTCGCAGATACTTGTCATACTGTATCACCCGAAGGGGGATTTACTCAAACAATCCGACATTCTCCAAAACACTGCGAGCTATTCTGAACAGTGTGATCTTATCCGTAACCCTTCCAAGTGTTTCGAACGTATCGTTAACCGGTCCTATTCAGCTTTCCCGAATGATGAGTATACTCTACACACCATTCAATTACACGGAATTCAACCCCCGAAGTACCTCGAAATGACACTAAGCGATAACATTCTCATGTTATTATTTGTGTGCTCAAATTGCGCTGACCTATCTTCCAAATTCAAAATCTCAGGCAATTCTGCACGACAACTAATAACACACTACCTCTCGTAGCACCGACAGTACCGTGACTAGGTGAACACGGAAGTGTCGTTTGTTATCACCATGGTTATCAATTTTCTTACTCTTTCGTCTATTATCTTAATTTAAATGCCTACAAAATACGCTGCATTAGCCAGTTATGAATCACAGAAAACAATTTCGTTCTCTACCGAGTGTTCTGATGTCTCAACCAGGTAAACTCGATTAATTGTGTGTGAAATTCACATTCATTTTTCCCTTTGTTTCTCAACGCATTTGACAAAATTTACTCAAGTTCTTCCTCGTAGTATTTTGCGTGTTGTCAATGCAGGATTCATGTCGTCAGCCGTATATCTTCCAAACTGTTTTTGATCAAGATATTTTATTCATACAATATTGCCGGTGAAGAACTTGGTGATTCCACATGGAGTTTTCTACGCTCCAGTTTAAGCGAGAACGGCTTAACTCCAAGTTAAAATGATTTAGTTACGTCTGTCCTCTCATGATGCTGTCTCCATTCCGCTGCCCTAAGATGAGCAATATGCCGTTCTAAGTCGTCAATCCCGTCCAACAACGTTAGATGGGCCCAAAACGCCAATATTAGGGGTCCACGCCCTACTTTTCTCGCCCATTCCGTCGTCATCACGCTCTGGTAACCCAACAACCGCGCTAGCACTAGCGATGCAATGGAGACAAACAATACTGGCTCACACAACACGTACTCACCAGCTGGATTCGGTCGGCTATCCCTATAGTGTATCTCACTGGTCGGTATGTTGGTGTCAATATATGCAGTTTCGCATGCACTCACGCAAACTCGCACACATACACTGCCTTTTTCGCATCCGCGTTCAGTTCGGTGAGAAGGAATAACAACCATGATTTCCAACTAAAAGTGGCCTTGGGCTATCACAGGTCTGACATATGTAACACCGTGGTAAGCGTTTTCCACCTGAATGAGTCACCAGGGACGAGTTCGTGTCTATTTCTGGGGCAGCCAACCTATTAAAATGGCCAAGCCCAATGGAATTACACTGGATTGTTGAAGCATCACGTCCCACTTCTGTCATGCACTTATGATTGCAACGCAATCTGGGCTAGTACCGCAACAGCAGTGACGTCGTATGCATGCCTTCTGCTGTGCGCTGACTACAACACACAGGAGGCGGTAAGGTAGTCTTCGGCTTAGCCGGTGGACACAGACCTTGGCAGAGTTTCGTGCACCTGAAGGTGTGAATGTGCATGGCTAGGAAGCGAATTGTGCCTAAACGTGAGCGTGTGCGGCGGCGTGAAGTCGACTGATGCGACCGCTTCGCTTACGTGAACGGGGTTGTTGTATCAAAAAATGGAGTGCGTTCACCCAGTCTTTTCTGTGCCCGCCACCATGTAGAGCGGTGATTGCTGGATTGGTGATAGCATTGATCGATCGTTATTTACGTCGTCACATGATAAGAGAAAATTATCACCATGTCTTTCGAAAAGTAGGGTCAATGTATCATTTCATGTGTGTCCGTGTGGCCACGGTGCAGGATGGGAGTTCAGCAATGGTCACCCACTAGAACACAAAAAGCACGGCATGGATTTGGATCAAAAACCGACATACTGGTACCCTTCAGAATTGGGGGACGATTAGTCAGTATTCTTTGAGATTTACGAAGCCTGGTCGCTCGTCCCGTTATTCAATATGTTCTATTTCCACCAACGATCACTCTCTCTCCTGCTAGCTGGGACTAAGAATATGTTCATCGTCTACCTAGGAAACATACGTAGAGCCAAAACACTATCTTCTCAGCTCTGCGGAAACTATTTTTGTCCAGCGGCAGATAAGAGCCAGCCCATCGTAAGTCTATATTTATGCTGAAGGAGTACACCACACATTCCATGACGATACTGGCGTCAAACATTAATCAGATTTGTTGGACGATGTGGATCACGTACATTTCGTCGCGTTCCTTTTAGGCATGATGAGAAATGCTTTGCAGTGAACCACGTGAAGGGCTTATACAATTTACAAAAGATACGACTTCATAAGTTTTAGATGGCAAATTACAACCAAGTGATGAAAGGAAATAGATGAATGAATTAGTTATTCATTGATGTCTAAAAATATAGTTTAATAAGAAAAGCATACGTGGGATGGGAGCAGAGTGATAGATTGATACCCTGAAGAATTCGTGTCGTTGAAAGTAATTAAGACGCTGTGACCACGACCTGGTGTCAATGACTCACGATTGGTAGAGGGGTCAGATAAATGAACTTCGGTAGAATGAGGGCTACCATCTACGCGCAATATGTTTGGAAATTTACTCTCGTTACACAACTGAATGCATGTTTACAGTCCTAACTACAAATACTAGCGGCATAATATATCCTATAGAATG
Organism: Fasciola hepatica; assembly: GCA_948099385.1. Classification (NCBI taxonomy): domain Eukaryota; kingdom Metazoa; phylum Platyhelminthes; class Trematoda; order Plagiorchiida; family Fasciolidae; genus Fasciola; species Fasciola hepatica. The sequence continues at coordinate 7,622,413 of CANUEZ040000105.1, forward strand.
AAGAACAGAATAGTTTGTGATATAATGACATTCAATGGGACACTCAGTTGACGATAATCAAGCTGACCGGACCAGTTTTTCTTATCTCAGAGGATTTCCGGTGCAATAGTCGTGTCTGAACACAAGTCAGGAGTATTAGATTGCACGATATATCTTCCAGGCAGTGAGGATGCACTGGCCTCAAGAATGCCACTCTAGCATAATCCAGAGTATTTACACGGAACGAAAATTGATTTTATAAGCACGTTACCGATGAGGACGAAATGAGAGCAAATTCAGTTTGCATCCCTGGCGGTATTTCATCTAGACTACTGGCCTTGTCACATTTCATCTTTATTGACACCCCATATACTCAGAAGGAATATATCACCCATGAACTCTTCGTTTTGGGTTAGTATGTAGCCTAGATACATTACTCGGCATTAAATATCGGTTTAGTCTGCTAATTTGCTTCTGTATCATCCAATTTTCGATTACAACATTCCAGCTGACGCGGTTTGTCGTATTTGCTCCGCTTTGCCTACTAGTGAGGTTTTGAGTAGTAAGTTGATAAATTCTACCTCACTTGGGTGTCTTCACATTTATCGTCCACACTGTACGCGCCGTTCAGTTTGCCCCCTAATCAACGGTGGTTACATGATTTTTGGCTGCTGACTGTTGTTTCAGTAGTAAACACTGGAATTCGACCGACGTGGACTGTCATCAGAATTAGTTTACAGACTGCGCTTTGTCGTATTGATAATATTTTACCTATTAACAAGCACTGAAATAGTACGTTGCGGATGTGGACCTCTCTAAGGTGTCTACAGTATTTTTGGACGCTGCTTTATTGAAATCAAAATGTTTTAGAATAGTGTAATGGTTCCCCAACGGTCCCAAATAAGTATATCGTTGAGTCACCTTTGGATGATATAACGCATTTACCCGTCGCGTCTTGGTCGCTTTCAACCTTATGATAACGCTGTGGTATATGGTCCCACACTTACCTCAAGGCAGTCTTCAAATCAGAGATTTGTGCTACCGCCTTTAATCCATTATCCACTTAAGCTGATCCCACAAACTTCGCCTGGATTAAGTTCGGGGGATCAAGTTGGCTATGGGAGCGTCTTTGTACTACGATACGTATGAAACTCGCATACGACAAGGCACGTTATCGTCCTGGAAAATCGCCTAAGTAGTTATGCTCAGTGCCAAGATGTGTCGGGTCAGATATTCTACTCACTTTTGACCGTTGGTGATACTGCTCAGAAATACCAGCTCGTACAGACCTTCCAATTAGGTGGCTCCCCAGACGGTCACCGAGACACCATTGTGCTCCCTTGTTGTTGTCATCGTGTCACTCTCGTTAGTTCCAGAGTTGTTTTCCCAATCACGGCTTCGACAATCATGTTTGAATAACGAAAATGCTGACTTATCAACCCAAATGATGAATTTTCGTTGTTGAACCGATCGATTCATCTGCCCACTGTCAGTCTTGGAAGATCAAAAATGTTGGTTGTAACGCTAATTCAGTACATTGTGTGAAATTCCCACGCAGTTTCCCTTTCTCACTCACGTGACTCTAATCAGCTTATTACCTGGGCCTTCCCAACCGATTCAGCCTATACGTCTTCCCTTCGTTTAACATGCTGAGTGCACTTTTACAGTAGACCAATCCGGCGGCCTACGACCATCAAGTTTTGTGCGTCATGTGTGCCCTACCTTGTGTGTCATGCTTGCATCCGGTCTTTGTTCGCTTTCTCACTCGCACCCCACGAATGACCTTTGTGCTTTCCTTCCATGCTAGAGATCACGCCACGCCTGCGCGAGGGCCTAGGTCAAGCGTGAGTGCGATTCTCTTGGTCCTTGTCTGATTCAATTTCATGGCCATGCCTATAAAAGATGGATTTCACCCTATTCCAATGACTCGGTCCCGTATTGCTCGGCATACGTTCCTCGACAGACCCCTCCGACGATTTGAAGTATTTTCCCGGACCCTTGTGACTGGATTGTTCCACAAACTGAGGTATGTTGCTTGCAATTCCAATGATTGCTCCCTGAATTACACGTAGTTCATCCACTCACCTTATTCGATTTGGGTGTCGGGTTCGTGTTCTACGAGTCACTCATTCGCTGGACGGCGGTTCAATTACATTGGTAATCTTGTGGTATGGCATTCCTGTTTCCCACCTGACTGCACGCTAGACGACCTTCGCTTTGTGAGCATCCCGTGAACTAAGAAGAGCGGACAGAGGCAAGGTGTTTAATAGTGGAAGAGTGTACCTGACCTTCATAACAATTCTTAGGCGACGATAAACTGTAGGACGTAAAAGCACAGCAACGTTAGGCTTGCTTGAAATTGACCAAACTGTTGGTATGGGACCTCAGGACCCTAGTTTAATTAGTGGGTGGGGGGGCTGTTTTTTGGTGAAACAGTGTGGACTTGGTACTGATTTTAAATGATATGGAACTCTGTTGAATCTATTAACTGAAAGGTTCGTAAATAAATTAAGTGGAATGTGCACTTATTGCATCTATTTGGTGCCAGCAACAAGATCCACAGCTGAATGACTTTTTAACTGGTGAAACCAAATACAGTTGATTCGGTCAACAAGGGCCACAATTAATTTGTCGAGCGGATGAACCAATGTAGCATGGGCCATATATTGATTTGGTACTCGAACTGATCTGTCACGATGAACCCGTAAGTTCGAGACAGACGATTGGTCAAAATATCTTAGGACCCAGTACTTTCACAACAAGTGAAATTGTGAGCCAATGGGCAGAGACCACGATGCATAAAGAATAGGTTTCGAATGAAACATGGCATTGTTTTATTTTCTAATTGCGGATGCGTGTAAAGTTTATCCACTAACAGGTTAATATCGATTTTCAAACACTTCCATTTTGAAGTACCTCGATCGGCTCTTTGATGACGAATTGCTTGTTCATAAGGGGTACCCGAGAGAAATGGTTCTATGTCACAAACTGACGAAGCCGGTTGTAAAAATGCCACAAACAGCACATTGTATCGTCAGTCTTGTGACAGTATTAGGCTAATATTTCAACTATAAAAAGTTCTCTGATTGCGAGACACGGTGATAAAGAGCGAATTACATGTGGACATAAAGAAAATAGCAGTATAATTTAGTGCTTTGCACACACAGCTCAGCGGTGGCGAGATTTTTATCTACTAGTAAACGACCGAGTTACTGCACTGGAGAATTATTACACAAATTTTCCCTGGGAAGACTTCTGGATTCAGGGCAGTATTTTGAAAGATTCTTACACGAAGAGTGTTTGGGGGCATTGATAATTTTCAGACGCAATCATGTGTCAACAACGTACCTTGTTAATTATTCCAACAAACGAGAGGGAAGAGGTAGAGACAATCAGAAGAATACCTCGGCTTGTCACTTTGAAAATATTAGTGAAAAGTATTGAAGGACAAAGGCAGATATAATTAGAGGCCTAACTGTGAATCGTCTGGGTGTTCGAATTTAGGAACAAGGACGACGCAGTTTGCGCACGAAATTCGCAGTATCGGACGACCGGTGGAAGCCGGCGTTCCACGTCATTTCGAGCAACCTGACAGACTCACCTCCGGGCAATTGCAAGATGTGAAGAGTGGAAGGATCATTTGGGAAGGCTGTGCGATATAAATTGAACGTACAATTGGAACACTTTGAAAAGGTAAGAGATGGGGATGGGATTAGAGGATAAATGATTAAAGTCCTCTTTAGTTATTGCAGTGAGATTTGCGGCTACATCGAAACCATCATTTATTGCAATCCCTGATGAGCTAGATGGATAATCGCTGACATGAGTGGAAAAAGGGCTGAATGACTGCATTCTGAAGAATGCCAGATTTTTCTGTCTGGAGTTTCGACAACTTGCTCGCAGATCTAGCGCTTGGACACTTCCGGATAAGTAGTCGATAAGCCATGTCGATAAACTAGGCAGGAAAAACACGGGATTGAAACTTCTAAGGTGAGATTGATCGAGGAATGCAGTGGAAAGCAGAGGAAAAATCAAACAAAATACATCTAGTAAATGTGGCAAGTTTATTCTGTAAATTTGAAGTGTAGTCCCATAAAACGACAACTGGGCATTCCTGATAAAATCCTAGAGTCCTGGTCCATTTTACCAGGGGAAATAACAAAACGAAGTGACAAAGAACAGTTGAAATTTATTTCACATTGTTCAATTTAATATGTTCTTGCACTCGGATCCGCCAACATATTGAGGTCATTGGAACAGCTTTTCAAATTTCCACCACGATCAGCAATGTGCCCGCGGGAGACTGTTTACATACGAAGCGATTGGCTCTCCTCCACGAAGCCTGAAACTGCCAGAACAATGGAAGAAAAGTGCACATACGTCAATGAACTACATATCCGTGAAAGCCCTTCCAATACAAATTAAGACAGAGTGAATTGGACTCAGCACGATGTATGCTTAGTCAATACTAGACCACAAAAATCTATCGCGAAACGTCGAACGCGCTAATGAACCAGTGCTCAATTTCATCTGTCGGCCGCACGACAAATGCGGATGTAGGATTTTTCAGTCAGGGTTTTGATGAAGTCACCTGTCCGATTTCCAACATAGGCGCGAAAGCTATATTAACAGGATAGACTCACATACTTTGGACTAGACGGATGTTTATAGAAAAATTATCCAATTGAACTCGAAGAAATCCAGTAGGCCGGATAGAATATTTCCGGTAGTGTTGAAAGAATATGCGTTATCCCTATGCCCAACTTCGTCCGGGTTACCTAATCTTTACCTGCGCCAGAAGAACATACCCGGCTGTCGGACAGTGGTTTCGAATACACCACTACTAAAGAAGGGCGTCTCCAAGTTCTGGTCTATGGCTTGCGCATCCTTTGTTCTAAAGATATGCGAGGAACTTCCGTTGTAAAGGATGACACCACAATCGAACACACCCAATTCTAACCAGTTTGCCCATCGCCGTTCATACTCCATCGTGGATGCCCTCGCTTTCTTTCCTCATTATATTCTGCTATCACTAGATGGGAGAAATACAGCTGTCAGACCCCTCTTTCTGGATTACCGTGACGCTTTCAGCTGTGATAAAGGAAGGAACTTACTTAACAATCTGTCTGCGGGTGGCTTTCAAACCTCTACCATCGCCTTGTTATCTGATTACTTCGCTGAAAGCCAACAATTTGCACGCTAACACTGCTGGTCTTCCTCCATTGCGCCTTGGGATTTGGGTGTCCCACAAGGTGCCATTTTGTCACCATTTTTCTTTGCTGTGTACTTATCTTCCACGTCCACTTTCGACGATTTATCGGTTTATGTACATGGTAACGAATGAATATTTGTGTGCCCTTCCCGAATGACTTCGCTTCTCATATTCTCCGGCACGGTTGCTCGGAAAACGCCGAATTGTCTTCGAACCACATCCTGGCTGTTAACTCTTCCAGATGTGCAGATCTAATTTCCTCTTCTGAAAAGTGATAGGTGAACAAGTATCGTAGAATCTGCTCCATCTGTACACATGAAAAGAAATGACATTTTTTGAGCTACATCGGTAAATTACGTTGGTGTAATTCTAAAGCTTAATCTCATACAATCTGACTAAACTTCCGACATTTTGGCAAAGTTTAGAAGGCGGACCTTTTAAGTGCAACTTCTTACAAAATGGCCCATACCACTTTGTTTATTTCAACTTTTTACCTACGTCTGTATTCTGTCAAATTGGCTTTCTGGATCCCCTGTAATCTTTTTCGGGCGACTTGAAAAGGAATTAGAACTTATCCCCAGACCATATTCTAAAGTTTTCCACAAACCCTTCGGAAAAATATTAGCAGACTCTTCACGTCAACTTTACTGCGTTCTTGTAGAATGTGGGCATGTTAAGAACACTTATTTGCTCATGCAGAAGCTCACAAATGTTTCGTAGTCTGTGTGCTGAGGGATACCTCAACAAGTCGATTTGATATTGCAGTTTATTTGATTAAATAGATGGTCTCTTTTAAAATGCAGCGCGATAAAACCTGCTTTTTTGGCATTCATTGTTCACTCACGTACCAATTTCTACGCCTGGTAAGTGGAAGATTTGAGAAAGGCCAACTGTTATCACGTACTTCTTCATGAGAAACACCGAGGTTTGGCTGAGTAAAGTTAACTCTTAAGTCTTTCACTAACCAAGCTTCGAGATTGGTATGTGAGAAAACAATGAACGCCGAGAAGAAGCAAGTATTTATCACTTTGCGTATAAAAGGTGACCAGCCATTTAAATAAATAAATTGAAGTCCTAAATTAGCTCTGAAGCACACATACACAGCGGTGCAGTCGCGTTTGCTGCAGACTACCAAAAGGTTTTGTTTTCGAAATCACCCAGTCTCACGTTATCTGCAGGTGTGATGACGTGTACACTGGCAGAAGGGATCACTGCTTGACCCAACGAGTGATGACGCAACTTGCTGGGGCAATACACAATGACGTGAAATCGACAGTTTCTTCGACCGCATGACATTTAATTCCATCAGGTCAAAAAGTTGACCCGAGCCAGTGTTACAAAGCACTGTTGCAAAATCCAACACCGAAACTATTGGCGTTCAGTGAAGCGATTCTAATCCGGTGCATCAGTCGACACTCTGTGCGCAAAAACGATTGACCCAAAATGTTTGTTTACCTTTGCAATAACCCTAACAGACTTCGCTCTCCCCAACGTACGTATTGTAAGAAATATCGATCCTGCCTGCTACACTGGTATGGTTGATATTCAATAAGCGTATTGGAGACTGAATGCTTCTTGAGTGTCTCCGACCTAACTGTTCAGGTGCTTACATGGGAAAGACGACATCTTCTGGGCTTGTCTTGACATCTTGATGATCGGTCGAAACATCCATAGGTATGAAATCGGAGGGATGTTCCACTGAGCCGTACAGCATAATTCGAGGTCTGAGATGGTTAACATGCCTGGTCCAGATGAAACCGTCCACTCCAACCCCATACGTGACTGTTCCTTCTCGTCTCACAGTCTGTCCGGGAATCCAGTTCTCCAAACCGTTTCGAAAATTGCTCACATAAACTTGATCTTCAGTCTTGAATGCTTTGACATTAATGGTTGTATGGTTTTGCGGTTGGTTAGTATCTCGAGCGACCGGGACCATGGCATCTAGGGGCAGTCTCATCCGCCGGCCTAGAAGTCGTTCAGCTGGAGACTTCTTTCCGGTGGTTGCTGGGTTCGGAGTTGAGCGGTATGTCAGGAGGAGAGGATCAATTGACTGCTGTAGTTTCCGCTCGCCTTGTGACTTGATCAGTGCGCGTTCAAACGTGTCAACAAACCGTTCTACTTGGCCATTCGATTGTGGGTGGTACATTGGGGAGCGAACGTGACGAATGCCTTTTGAAACACAATACACTGCGTACTGTGAAGATGTAGATTGTGGACCATTATCAGAGACGAAAACTTCCGGCATACCGAACTGAGCAAATATTTTACTCAGGTTTGCAATTACAGAGTTTCCGGTTATGACACGCATAGGAATAACTTCGGGCCAGTTGGAGTATGCATCGACAATGATGGGGTATTACATGCCGTCAATGGGCCCGGCGAAATCCATGTGAGTGCGGGACCTGGGGGGTCCGCTGGGGGTAGCCATGATTGGGATTAACTCTTAGGTGATAGTTTAGCTGCCATTAAACAGTTGTGACAAGCTTTTACCTCGTGTTCAATTTGTTGGTCCATAAAGGGCAAATTTGCATAACTCCGAGCAAGTGCCTTCATGCGACTGATACCGGGGTGGCCATGGTGGAATTATTTTACCACCGTTGATGACAATCTCCGGGGCACGACGCCTCGCTTACCGAACGTGAGACATCCTTTTTCAATAGATAAGGCTAACCTTCTTTTGAAAAAATCTTGCTGAGCTCTGTTGAGAAGGTTGAGGGACCAACCTGTTCTACAATAAAGCACCACGTCCTGCAATAGCTTGTCCTTCGTTGTTTCGCGCCGGATCATTGCAGCGGTGACTGGTAGACCGCGCAACGAATCTTCGAAAACATAATGAACATCGAAATCAACGGCGATCGATGCAATTACACTATCCTCATCATGGAGATGACTGCCATGATCAGCTATTAGTCTGTTGAGGGCATCGGCGTGCCCAAAACTTGTTGCTTTTATGAAGCGAAACTCAAAGTTACAGCCTAACAGCATTGTGCCCGAACGCTGCAAACGATTTACAATATGTACTGGCACCCGTGTCTTCGCGCTAAAAAGGGATAGTAAAGGCTTGTGATCAGTGAGAAGGGTAAATTTTCTGCCATGCAGCATCTTATGAAACATTTTGAGTGCGATAATTAGCACCAGTCCTTCTTTTTCAATTTGTCTGTAATTCTTTTATGTTGCTGTGAATGATCTAGAGACATGGTATACCGCCTTACAACTACCATTGGGAAATTCGTGCAATAAAACCACCCCGATTCCATACTCGGAAGTATCAGCGGCTACAATCATGGGTAACTTGGGGTCATAGTGAGTGACGAGTAAGTCGAACGTGAGAACTCATTTGATGGCGACAAATGCGTTTTGACATGCCGGTGACTAGTGCCATTCAGAGTTTCATCTCAGCAGTTGTTTCAACGGAGCCCTTAGCTGATACATCTGTGGTACAAAATTGTGACAGTAATTTACAAGTCCAAAGAAGGACTGCAGTGTTTCTTCATTGGTTGGAGCGGGCATGCGGTCTATCGCCGCGATCTTCATTGGATCCGGTCTTCTACCAGTACCGCCAATGACCGAGCCTCAGTAAGTGATATTGGATAATCCAAATGAACATTACTGCGGTTGGACTCAGAACCCGTACCCGGAAATCCTCTGGAAGGTCATATTTAAATGCCCAATATGTTCATCCGTTGTTTTGCTAACAATAATTATGTCATCTAGATAGGCCATTGCGAATTCTAGGCCTTCCAACATCGTATCCATCATCTGCTGAAAAATTCCCCGGGCACATTTAACACCAAAAGGTAAGGGATTGTAGCGATAAAGCCCCTTGTGGGTGTTTACTGTGAGCAACTCCTTGCAATCGTCCTGTACCTCAACTTGTAGGTAGGCGTCAGAAAATTCATTTTTTGAAAATATTCTACGACCGTTCAACTTGGCATGACAGGTTCCGCCCATGATGAGTAGTTGCCGGGAAAATTATTCTCAGTTGTTCCAGCCGGGCCAACTCGCGGTCAGCAAGCTCCACTGATGCGTGAGGTACAGGTCGTTTTGGACAAAATACAGGTCTAGTGCCGGAATTCACATGTAAATCTGCTTTTGCCCCACAGCATAAACCAAGACCATCGAAAAAAACGTCAGCATAGTCTGTTTTAAAACGTGAAAATTCAATAAACAAGTTTTTAGAGGACACTGATACATCATCGCTCACATGGTTTGACCATGAGAGTGGCATAGAGTCAGATGAACCATAAAATTTATTGAACGGAAACTGCCATGAATCTGATTTGTCTATCCAATCGATGTCAAGTAGGTTTAAGTAATTAAGTTTTGATATGTAACCAGTGCCACATGAACGACAGTCAGGAAAAGAAAACTCCCACAGAAACTCACCAACAAATGACAAATAATCGCCTACTGCTGCGCGAGCAATATGGGCAATTTGCTGATAAACTGATCGGCCTAATAAATTCCACGTGACTTCAGAAATGTAGTCACATCAGATACTGTGTCCACTTGCAATTTCGCTGGTAGGTTATTAATGCAAATAGAAATGCACTTCCGACATGGCTTGAAATCGCGGGCATTCATGGCAAAATTGCGGTTTGAAGAACTGCGACAACTGGTTGGTGCATCGCTGTATGAGTGTGGCTTAGGGCGGCCACGGCAGATGCTTTCTTTACGACCAATTCCATCACCTGTACGCACAAAAGCGAGCGAAATGCCACCGTCCGCAGTGCCAACATGCGGTGCTTGGTCTGTTTCGGAAGTTTGTTTGCAGAACTCGTGGTCTTCTGGACGTAGGTAAAGCGTTGATCACGGAAACTGGCTGCATCTCTGGTTTCTGGATCATCTGCGTATCGTGTTTTAAATTATTCAAGCGCTGACACTCTTCGGTGATTTGTTGTAGTGTGATTTCGGGGTCTGTTACAAGCTTGGCTAACAGCCGGGTGGTAATGTCACTGTCAGTAGGGGCGTGGAGACTACAGACAGAAATAAGAGTTTCGAACTCATCATTTGTGAGACTCTGGAGCATGAAACGTTCATATTCACGGTTAACACTGCCTACATAGAGACAAAATCATCGTCTGCACTTTTCGGAATTTGTAAACTCTGGTAACATGTATTAAACAAGGAGGAACGCTCACCAAAAATGGCAGTGAGGTGTTTTACTGTCTGTGCTAAATCAAGGTCCCTTGAATGCTTCGGTAGGATGAAACTGCAGTATTTGTCGTATTCAGCCGGACCCAGTTTACGCAACAGAAGTCGTACGCGCGCGGCCTCATCGAGAGTGGCAGCATCAACTTTAAGAACAGCTTCGCATCTACGATACTACGAGTCAAACGTTATGCCATCGTCAGACTGATCGTGAATATCACTCATGCTTTCAAACAGCGTCTCTACAGTTGATATCACCGGACTATCCCATTTTGGTTGTACTGAAAGCCGCTGGATTAACATTTCAAACTGTTCTCGTTGTTGCTCGAGCAGAGTCTGTATAAATTCCACTGGAATAGCCATTATTCAATGTCGCCAGAAATTTTTTATAACGTTCAGTCCTCGCCTGATTACCCAGTCAGATAGAGAACACAAGCCTCTGAACTAGAACAATGCGATGATATTTCTTTGCAGGGCTGTTTTACAAGGCAAGGCGACGAGCGTACAAATCGATAAAAAACACGTGATTCGATGACGCACGCGAAAGCGACGCAAAGGCTGGCCAGCCACGTTCGACCTGATGAGCTTGGATGGACAACAGCTGTGGCGTGAATCGGACTGGTTTGCGATCTCACTACAAATTCAGTTATGATAACGGACGAATGGGTAAACCCCATAAGTCATGAGGACGGTGTGGGCATTTCGGTACATGTGTTTGTCCATTTGGAGGACATCAGTCGTATTTGTTACACTCGAAATTAACAGTCAGCGTAATCACTGATCCTCTCTCTGATCGATGGTGACCTACGCAGGAATTTTCTCTTTAAACTATGGTGTCTACTGTGCTTTTTTGGCCACTGGAAGTAGTTCCAGTGCTGACAACCTGAAGCCGACCGGAATGAAGAGATCTCGCTACTTTCGGTCGGACTGTACAAGATGTGACATACCTGGGAAGTAAAATTATCGCGAAAGACGCAAGTAAGCACCAATCGAGTCGTAAGCCCTATAATTAGTTACCAATATATGTGTCGAATGTTGTTAGACGACAGGGCTCGATGGAATGCATGACTGTATATAACCATAAAACGCAATCAAAGTCTGAAGTGGAACGAATCAGATTTAAATGATGATGTAGGCTGTGTGAAAGCCGGCATTGTGTTATCGATCGCATGTTGGAGTAAGTGAACTCTGATTCATCATGTTGAGTGTATGTAATGCACTAAACCGACGCGATCTGTTCCATTCCACTGTGTGTATAAAGTTCCTGGTGAGGCGGAGTGGGTTACTGAGTCTTCTCGTTCGATTACTGTTTGTCATAGAGTAATGTGTTGCGTCGTATTTTGTTTGCATGAAGTGTCTGTTGTGCATCGCCATACATGTTTTTATTCGCCTGTTTGCTTTATATTCAAACCACAGCAATGAAGCTCATATTGATACTTGACTCCTTGCTTTGCAAAGATTCTTCCGACGCACAACATGCATTTTACATTCATAAGTTCAAAAATGTTCACGAATGCCTCAGGTGCAAACGTTGTCGAATACAATCTTGATCGCCATAGTTTTATTTTTAAGGTCAAGCTATGTATCTCATGTGTCAGAACTTATATGGTAATATTCAAGCCATTTTTCTCTTTTTAACTGTCGTTACTCCCATCATGATGTGGTTGTGGCTATGCGGTCGCCGATTATGTAATTCTCACAATACATGAAGTAGTTAGATGCATTGTTCTGCATTGATTTTGCATGACCCGCGTCCGCCAATTATTTTTGCGACTATGTGCGAGTGGAGAAAACCTCCGCTGTGCACACAAAACATGGAAATGCAGCACAAACAGATCACTGATTGACCGAAAAGTGATCTAAATGACACCGTTTTTGGGTGGTTCTAGGTCAGTTTGCTTACCCAAACGAGGCAAGCCTCTTTTACACGCCGTAAGACCGTCGCACACTTACCGGCTTACCGAACAGACTAAGCACGTGGATTTTAGTCAAGTGACCACAACAGGTTACTTTCAAGTCAGCTAACGGACCACTGTATCACTGGACTTTACGGGTTGTTCTAACTATTGGAAGCGAACCCTAATTCCTAGCGAAACAGGGGATATAGTAGAGTTAGTCAGCAAGCCTACGGAAGACCGAATGTGATGTTTAGGGTAAACTTTGCTGAGGGAAATTTTTTTGGCGTAGTGATTTACGCAACCTCATTGTTGACGAAATTATTGTAGAATGGAACTTCACTCGCCACCCATGCCTCGTCTGCAGTGGATCGTTGCTGGACGTGACCACGGGATACACAGCACGGCGTGATATACTACTTCCAGAAGCAAGAAGCTAGTAATTAGCCATTTCATTGTGTTAAAACGCTGAAATATTTTACACTGATCAATCTGCAAGCAGAAAGTTGAACGAGGATACTGTGTTTTCTTATATCGCTGCATTGTTGTTGGATGATTTGCCATGTAAAGCTGATCTGCGTGTCTGTGTTCGAAAGTACCAGATGGAAAACTCCCGGAAAGAAGGATAACGGCATGAAGCTGCCCTCAGGCATACTTGTCTTCCCAGGGGAAGGGGGGGGGGAAGGAGGATATTTAGTAAGACAGCCTTTTGGGTCCCATTAATGTGCCGTGGAACGCGACAGCCAGGTGTGCCAAGTTTGCGCGACCCGTTGCCCTAACTGTTTTGTCCTCCTCGAAGAGAACAGCCAACTGTAATACCAGTCAACGATACGTTACATGAATAGAAGACGTTCGATAGCGGCTAGTTAACGTGTCTCCTATTCGGTCTGGCAGCAAAATACCAACGTTATCCCCTCTATCGGACGAATAGATAAGACGCAAGTCAGTTTACAGATGCAAGTTGTACTCTATATATCGTGGCACCGAAACAGTACCGATACGAGAAACACACCGAACGGAAAACGAACGCAACGGCTGTGCAGAAAGCGAACCGCGAGCGCGTACAATCGGCGAAAGATCGAAAGTAAAAGTAATTCAAAACGAGGTCGACGGGAACCTCGGAAAAGTCAGTCCAGTAAAACGTACGCAACCGAACAAAACAATGAGGTCGATGTCAAACGTCAGAAAAGATCGTAGAGAAAATAGATCCAAAATGGTGTCCAGAAAATAGTCATTTTCTCAGAACGATTGAGGTCACTACACATATTTGTCAAAATTCCTAACTCTGTATGTGACCTAATGTGCGGTCATTTCCCAAGGTGGCCAATAGGTTCGCAAATTTTTCATCAAACTTAGTCTTGGTCCCGAGAGTAAGCCGTTCTATTTCTTTTGTTTTATTTCATTCGTGTGCATTATGGTATCAATCGAAGTAGAACAAAGACTAGTGCATACTAAAATAAGACCGCTGTGGGTAAACAAGGGTAGGGTTTCCGTCTCATCAAGAGGCTATATGACCAGTCAATCATAGATAAGGTTCATCGGTTCAATCACATACGCAAAACGATCTTGACCGATCCAGCATTATGTGCAACCAGTTTGGATTTTACTTTCTAGACCAAGAAATAAGATATCATAAGTGTATTTTCTACTTTCCCTTTTATTTATTATACCATGAAGTATAACTAATCAAAAGATGCCAAGTAGGGAAGAGACTGGCTGTGTCGGGAATCGAACCCGGGTCTTTATTGCCCAAAGTTCGCGATGATAACAGTAATAACTGTAATTCATCATATAGTGTCAACTCTGAACTCATCAGTAGAAACCGAGTGTGCTCTCAGTCTACACTTGTGTCATCTTTCTAAGGAATTATTAGCAATGCACTTCCACGGAGCCTTAACTCAATACACGTTCACGAGTTGAACATTGAATCACCAGGTCATCTGGGCTGATTCCCAACGAATTGTTCAACACCATCACTTTGTGATATAAATTGTAAGTTGAGATGACCGGGGATGCGTTCTTAAGCGGATTACTAGTGCAAATTAGAAGACGGTTTAGTGATTATTCAACATTTTCACCAACACCGAACGAGTTGCTTATTTTAATTTTATCTACAAACTGTACTATTCAATAAATTCTACTCGTATCCATAATTCTGAATGTGTTTTCCCCCCAGCACATATATAGTTCGTATAAATAGTAAGAGATTGCGATGTGCATAGTGCGATTCATTACGCAGTATCAACGCTTATCTTGCCATCGAGAAATATTGAAGTGCTGTACAGTTGTTTCATCCTTGTTATGAATCGTGATGCGATGTTCATTCACCGAGCCCCCACTGGGACTCGAATCCGAGGTGAAAGATTGCAAGTTAAAAACCTAACTACTAGGCTACCTGAGCTTCAGATAGTTTATCGTATTTACTCAGATAAACGTTCTGAACATGGAGAGAGCAACGTTTCACAAGAAAGCCGGTGCATTTTTTATTGCTACATACTTGCGCAACAGAGCATTGGAAGCGGTGTACCGAATAGCCTCAAGGGCTCACTGCATTTTTGGGGGTAACCCGTAACGGAAACCTGAGAATTCAAGTGATTGAAAACCACATAAGGTTTCAATAGGTCAGGTGAAGTAAACAGCCGGACGACAGTGGGCATTGTTGTCCACCACCACCAAAATGACCGGCGGCCGTGGTGGGGTTCGAACCCTTGGCCTCTGAGAGTATAAGCGAACAATCTCATCCAACAACGTGTACATTAACACCCAAATAAAGCCCAAGTTAAAAACATCACTGACTTAGCAAGAATTTGTCCATTTTAGTCGACTACAGGCAGATTTACGTGTGTAAACAATCCCGATAGGTTCAGGGGTAGAATACAAAAAATCACCTACTGTATTATTGGCGTGAGGAGTATGCATCTTATAGATAATGGAAAATCCACTTGCATTTTTCGTGCCTAGCGGCGTTGTACTTTTGGATAAGAAAAATGCCTATGGAACTTCCATTATCAACAAGAAAATTTGGTGAGCAAGCTTGGTTTCTATGCTTCACCCACTGACTGATTACAGCACATCATAAGGCCCGGAAGGCAACGTATAGAGATCAGAATAATGGTTGGTAATGTTATGGAGACAACGTGTTTAAAGGTAGTAGACTGAAGTTAGGAATGAGTATGTGATTGTTCAGCAACATTGACAGCATAGTTGGTGCTGATTACTTGCGGAGTGTGAGTTCCAGTCGGCCCGTTAGGGGGCAGCACCTCAGATATGTGGTCACCGTCGAATGAGAGATCTTAGGAGCTGTTTTGGAGCACAAAGTGGGAGATTGTTTAACCGGGTTGCTATGGCCTCTGTTGTTGACACTAGGTCGGTAGCTGAAACACTGAAAACAAGCTCGTTCGCCAAATTTGTGCGTACAAGTGCGCACTGTTAACCTTTTTCGTTTTGTTGTGAGTGGCTTTCAGAAATCGGCAAACATAAATCCGATTTGTATGAATGAACCCCAAATAGTTGTCATCCTTGAGCAAATAAAAATGGTTCCTATCCAGTTGTTGATGAAGCTTACACATAATAAATATATATATATATATATATATATATATATATATATATATATATATATATTTGCTTCCGGGGAAATTTTTTCCACACGTTTACATAATACTTACTATCAATATGAGGGCTTGCACATGTAGCCTCATTGTTCGTTGGGTTAGCAGTGACCCAGACACGAATAACTATAAGAAATCCCAGTTCTGATTCATTTGTGGGCTCTTCAATTAAGAGTATCCATTCACACTCCAGACGATTCAAATTAGATCCTAGTGAACATATAACATCGGAGTGTGCGATTATGAAGACGAGTGGGCAGAGGAGTACCGAGTACGCATACCTGATGAGCGGTAACCACCGCAAAACCGGTCTTGTGCTCCCATGGGAATTTTTTCCACACGCTTCCATACTACTTGGGACGAACAAAACTTCAAAACTCTGATGACAATACATTTCGAAAAATGTGTTGGCTCAAGATGGACTTCATTATCTAAACGAAACCTATGAATAGCAAAGTGTTATTGGGACAAAGAAACAATAGCAAATCCGTCGTCATGAGAACTGAAACCATTGCATCATTCTGTTATCAAGATTTCAGTTCAGCCGATCGATCGATCAAGTACTCCAGTTCTTCATAAACACTAGTAGATCCAATAAAACTCACTGTTACAACCAAGTGTGCTCAAATAGTTGTTCCAAGTATGAACAACTGATCCCGTGTTCACATTTGTTCGCGATCGATAACAGTTAACCGGATTTCATGCGAAAGCGTTAGGCACAAGTTAATGATTTACCGTTTTTACCACTTCAGACTCAAGTTGGTCCTATGTAACTTCATGTAGATCCTTCATAACACCATGAGATCCGTTGAATCAATTTTTAAATGAACGTATGTGATAAGCTTGTCAGCTATCACTCGACAGATCCAACACACGTGTAAGCAAAGTGAATATCCTATGAGGTGACGTAGTATCGCGTCCAGGAAGAATACACAGAACTGTCTTAAAAAGCCCATAATTTGGCGATTAGAAATAGATTGGTATTGGTTTGCTTGCCTGCATGACCCAAACAATAACACAGCACGCCTTCGTCAGGCCGGAGATGAAATCATGTCCGATGGACGAAGTCCATTCTCATTGAACCAGTCGATGAGTTCACTGGCTTCCATCCGATCGGCCGTTATACTCCCTGGAGAGAACACTCCGGTGAAAAAGAAGCAGCATAACGGTCAAAAACTATCAGATGGACGTGGGGGTGGAATATCACGACCAGAGAGTAAGCTTGCGCGGGGAAAATGGCTGATAAAAGTGAAGTGAACTGAGCCTATAGTTCGAATACAGTCAGCCCCACCTTGATAACCATGTGGTTTTATTAAGTGAACGATCAGTTGAGTGGTTTCGTGAGGGTGGCACACAGTGTTATGTGGAATCAAGCACAGCTGACCGTTCCCCTCTGTTGTATCCCATTTTACATAATATTCGTGCGTACGCGGTTAACACACACAATCGTCTCATCGCTCAGACCATGCAGTTGTCTGTACACTTCCGACTTTTTCCATGATATTCAACGTCCCTTGGTGCAACACTCCTTTGATGTACCGACGTTTTAATGTAAAACACACACACACACGTTTCTGAAAATCAGCACCGCGCAACACAAAAAGGCTGTCAATAAACCTTTCATTCTGGCACGTGTTCGACTTCCTCGGGCACCATATCGATCAAAACGGTGTAACACCCTTCCCAGATAAGGTGCGCAGCATCCTCCTATTTCCTGCACCTCAGACTATCACACAGTTAAGCCGTTTCTTGGGAGTTTTGAACTACTATTGCCGTTTCATTTCCCATTGTGCGACTATCGTCTCGCCTTTAAGCGATCTATTCAAATCCGACGTCAAGACGATCGATGTCACTCCCGAGGCCGAGACAGCTTTCGCAGAAGCCAAAAAAGCTCCCGCAGATGCCACTATGCTGCATCATCCACATTCGGATCCAAATACCGAGTTAATCCTAACAACTGATGCATCCAGTACTGCGGTCGGTGCAGTGCTCCACCACATTGTGAATAATCAATTGCAACCATTAGCGTTCTTCTCGAAAAAACTACAGGTGGCATAGACAAGATACAGCACGTTTTCTCGTGAACTCCCGGCTATTTGCTTGTCCATCCGTCATTTCCGACACCTTCTGGAAAGACTACAATTTCGTGTGCACACTGACCATAAACCCCTGACACACGCGCTTCATGCCAAGCCTGACAGACATTCAGCCAGAGATATCCGCTATTTGGATTATATTTCTCAGTTCACAACAGATATCCGCTACGTGCTTGGATTTGATAACGTTGTGGCTGATGCTTTATCCAGACCTGACACCAACACGGTGCAAACAAAATTCGATCTTTCGGAACTGGCAAACCTCCAGCGTGATGATGATCAATCCTTGCCTGAACTGCGCACATCCTCCATACTTCAGCTGAAGGATTCTCCCCTACCCTCAGCCGATGGCACAATCCTGTGTGACTGGTCTACTGGTAACCCTCGTCCTGTCGTTCCAACTTCCTACAGGAAAATCCTCTTCCATCATTTCCATTCTCGTTCCCATCCTGGTATTCGTGCATCTCGCAAACTCATTTCTGCCAGATTTGTTTGGCCCAGTATGAATTCTGATATTGCATTATAGACTAAACAGTGTTTACAATGTCAGAGAAACAAAGTCCACAGTCACACATTTTCTCCTCCCAGTATATTCACCATTCCCGATGTCCGTTTTACACATATTCACGTCGACCTTGTTGGTCCACTACCACCATCAAACGGACATACCCACATATTAACCGTTGTTGATCGTTGCACACGCTGTCCGGTGGCAGTACTTATTTCCGACACCTCAGAATAAAATATTGCGAAAGTAGTACTCCAACACTAGATTACTACATTTGGTGTACCGTCTACCGTCACCACAGACCGTGGTAGCCAATTCCAATCGACTTTGTTTCGTGAGTTCACCAAACTGCTTGGTTGTAAACACATCACAACAACTGCATACCATCCTTCGTCCAATGACATGGTGGAGCGTCTACACCGTCAGCTGAAGGCAGTACTGACATCACAGTCGAACCCCAATTGTTGGAGCGAAAATCTGCCACTAGTTCTCTTGGGTCTCCGGTCATCAGTCAATGACGACCTCCACAGCACGTCGGCTGAGCTCGTTTTCGGTACCACCATTTGTCTTCCAGGTGAGTATGTTCAACCCAGCACTGCTGACAGTCCCAACCCATCCCAGTTTGGTAAACAACTCAAAGAGCGTATGTCACATCTACGTCCAATACCCACTCGCTCGTCATCCACACACGTCTTTGTACATAACGATCTATATTCGTCACCTTTCTTTTTTTATTCGTAACGATGCTGCACGCAAACCACTCACACCACCATGTGGCGGCTCATTTAAGGTACTTATTCGTACAGACAAATATTTCGTGGTTCAGAAATCTGATAAACCAGACACTGTTTCCATTGACAGATTGAAACCCACGTATTTTGATACACCTCCATCACCAGCAACACTGACACCACCAGTATCCACAGACACACCACCAACAATTTCTGTTGATGATCCACACTCTACCATCAAACCAGACACTACACCAAACCCGCCAGCATCACCAAAACAACAACCATCCCTCGTAACCAGCCGTTCTGGCAGAAACGTTCCACATCCTGTCAGATTTCAAGACTTTGTTATTTAACGTTTTCTTTCGCTCGCCCGTTTTCTCTTTCTATTTTGCTATCGAGCGTTTGTTTCGTACAAGAACGCTCTGGCAAGGGAGTTGTGTAGGTACCTGTACATTTCCGACTTTTTCCATGATATTCAACGTCCCTTGGTGCAACAATCCTTTGTTGTACCGACGTTTTAATGTAAAACACACACACACACACACACACACACACACGTTTTTGAACATCAGCACCGCGCAATACAAAAAGGCTGTCAATAAACCTTTCATTCTGGCACGGTCTCATCTTCTGATTTGGAGTGTTTTGGAATTATATCGGTCGGAACTAACTGTGAGAACCAAAACATTTTAGGAGCTTCCACGGCGTCACTTGGCACTTATCTCAATACCATCCTGTTCTGTTCAACGAATGGTTGTCAGACCGAACTGAACTGAAGATATTGGCGGATATTGGCTCTTTGGCGCTCATTTCCTGATCACAAGAACAGCGAACAACTGTGAGTTTGTATCACACATTTTGTTTCATTTTACTTTCTAATGTACATACCTTTTTGGCCTTTTTATCACAACACGCTTCTCCGCCCATCTTAGTTCGCTAGTGTCGTCTTAGATATTGTTGACATTAATTTAGTGTACCATATAGATAAAGTAGTGCCCTACAACCACGAGTACGAAAGTACTATCACCATCGACGACTAATGGTCACATCAAGAACCGACCTATCAGACAATTGTTGAATAGCTTCTGATCAACCGTTTCATTTCAGTACATTCTTGTAACTGCGTTTGTTTTCCATATTGAAATAATAATATTTCTTCAGATGCCGCTGCTGTAGGCTGTTGCACAAGGAACTGTGAGTTGAGTAGATTCCATATAACGCTCCATCCAGAGAACGAAGAATGGCAGAGTCGCAGTTCGGAGTATAAGTTAATTAATGCTGTTCTGAACTCTATGATGCATGTTCTGGGGGAAAGTTGCAGACTTAGTATTGCGGAACAAATTGTTTTGTTCCTTTGGAAGCCGTATCTATTTCTCGCAAACCTGGTGTAAAACCCACGGGAAATGATTTTTCTTGTGTTGTGAAGTGACGAGTCCTCCAATCGGCATTCAGTGAATTCCGTCGATAGATTATTTGACCACATATGATCAAAAACGTTGGACAGTGATCGTAAGTGTAGGCGTTTGGAAACGCTTTACGTTTGTAATTTCTTTTCGCACAACACATCATACTGATATGGGGAGACCAACATTGCAAGACAGATGGTGCTGCGAATATTTTACTGGCACATATATCAACATGCTACACTGTGTCCCGTTTACCCAGCTAATAAGAACGAAAAGAAGACATATATTTCGAGATGCAAGCGTTTCTTTCACTCTAGTCAATCGCGCACGTGAAACACATCAGTTTATGTATGATAAGGTACATGGGGCACGCAGTTGTCCAAAGTCAGTTAGCTCCTGATGCCTCACATGTTGCCTACCGCTTAACTTACTGTTGCAATGACCCGAACATTGGAAGAAGAGAACGATACTTGGCTCAAAGAGTGACTGAACACATTCTCAAATGGCTTTCGCACTCATTGACTCTGTTGGACTGCATAAAACAAACTCCGGCAAGACACCCAGCATCGGCTGACGCTAGGCATCGACTTTCAACAGATTATCGAATTGACATGACCCAATCATTCAAAGTACAATTACTCAACCAAAGCTTTGTTGATCAGGACACGTAAACAACCACTGCAAACAATCTACCTACCGTGACATTAGCCACAAACCCTCCAAAGATTGCTGTATTCTTTGTAATAAACATTCTTCCCATTTTCCCACTGCGCACCACAGGTTTCGATTTCAGTTTCAGTTTATTCAATCAGTAACCTCGCACTTCTGTTCACTGGTTTCGGTTGCTACCTTCCAGCATCGTCCAGTGAAGGGTGAAAAAAATAGAAGCATAGTGATAAAGATCCAAAAAGTCAAAGTATCAAGTGAAAATCAAGAGGTCAAGGAAAGAGTCCGAATGCAACTACGCCAATGGCCGCAATACCTAGTCACATCACACAATGTCTCCAAACTTTCGGTGAGTGGATCACGTGGACCCCAACCCGGAAGTCTAACACGTCCTACTCACCCAGGTTCACTGGTCAACATTTTCATACCTTTTTACCTTTTCATGGACTGACCACCTCGACTCGCCACCCAATCACTACCTGCCTCAAAGAACAGCGTACGCCGAGGAAGTCTATCGGTGGGCGGGACTAACACACTATCCAACCACCTTAAACACTTTGGATTCAGTACTTGACCTAGAGACTAAGCTCCGGTTCCCAAAGCCTTACGTCCAGCCTCAGCATTACTGATACGATGTTCCCACCTATTTTAAACCATTCCACCAGCTCTAGTGAGTACTCAGTTCCGCCTCAGAATCAAGTCAGTTTGTTAGCCCAAAACAAAGAGTATATAGGTTGCTCTCACATTCGCCCACACGTTGCACACAATGCATTGGTCCGACTGGTGTGGGTGACCACGCCTAGGGGCTTAAGCAACGCTGGCAGCACTCGCCTCTCATCTACCGATCCACTCCAACTATCGGCTGTCTTGGCACTCGATATTTCGTTATATCAAGCCTTGGGCTTGGTATCGCACCAGTGCTGCATGCTGACGTGATTTGGCAGTCCGCCAACGATGAGTCAACGCAACCCTCACACCATCACTCGCGGGTAATGCTACGGAGATGTCGGTGCTCGAACACCGACAATCTTAGCCTACCTTCTACCCTCAACGGCCATGTTTCTGAACCGTACAAAAGAACGGGCCTACCCGCCGCATTGTACACCCGAGCCTTGACAGACAATCGAATGTCACGCCGGCGCCAAAAATGGCTGAGGTTAGCAAAAGCCAAACGCGCCCTCCGTATGCGCGATGGCAGTTCATCCGATATCTGTCCACCTGGTGAAATGTAACTGCTCAGGTAAAAAGACTTGTCTACTTCACTTAGAGCTTTCCCGCCAAGGCAAGATTTGGTGTTGAGCCAACCCAGTCATGCAATAGCATTTTACACTTTGAAGGTGCAGAACACATCCCAAACATTGCTACACCGTTGTTTAGGCTATCTAAGAAAGCATGCAACCCACCTGGAACTTCACTCAGAAGAACAACATCGTCCGCATATTCCAAACCAGACAGTTTACTGCCTGAGCAAAGATCAAAGCCGCTATTCTCACACGAAGATGGGGCTATCTCAAGAACCAATTCAATTACAGAATTGAAGAGGAAGAGGAAAAGAGGGCAACTCTGACAAACACCACTTTCCGTGATGAACTCGGGTGAAAGATGGCCGTAAGCATGAACTCGACTTCGGCTGTTTGCGTACAAGCATTGGAAAAGAGAAATAAACTTCTCTGGGACACCCTTCAATGAAAGGCAGCTCCAGAGAAGTGTGCAGTCAACTGAATCGAACAGCACTTTCAGATCAAGAAAGACAGGGGTTGTGGGCCCACGGAAGATGTGTCTGTACTCTAAGATTTGTGGAAGTGTAAATATGTGATCGATACAACCAAGACCGGATCTGAAACCGACTTGATTCTCACGCGTACACATTTCGCGTGCAATGGATAATCGGTGAAGAATAATCCCAGTGAGCAGTTTGGACGCGATACTTACCAAGCTAATTCCTCTGTGGATTTCACAGCAGGATCTGTCACCTTTCTTGTAAATGGGCACAATCACCGACTGACACCATTCCCCGGGAATATGCTCGCTATTCCGAATAATAGGGAAGAGTTTTGTCAGCTCCGAAACCAAAGCTTCGCCTCCATCCTCGAAAAAAGTTGGAGAAAATCCCATCCGGTCCAGCAGCTTTTTGCCTTTTCAAGTAACCTATCTCCCTCATAACTTCCGTTTCTGATAGAGGAGTGATATCCATCTGCATGGCGCATTCACAGAGACGACGAACAAACCTCGGCGCTTCAGTTTGTTGTTGTTGACACGAACAGAAATGTCCAAACAAACTGCACACAAATGACTGCTGACTGGAATCCAGTCTAGCAGTGCACTCTCAGCTGTCATGTTCGAAGCAATCCCAACGCCAGCCTGACCACGAACACTGGGCATCGGATCACCCGACACGCGAAGAGTGAAGTGAGGGACTGAGGTTGTGTCCGGGGTGCGAAGAGTGATCACAGAAATGGGGTCATGTATGCGCGTTTCAGAGACACAGCATACATACATACATCGAAGGCATGATGACAACGTTCAAAACCATAAGATCCCGTCGTCGGCCGTCGCTCGTCATCTTCTGATGACGCAACATCCAGCTGACCGAAGCACTGCGTTTCGGGTCATTTACGTGGCAAAGAATACCAGGCTTTTGAGGTTTGCTGAAGCGATTGCCATACATCGATGGAAACCTACATTGTGTCAGCAGAAACAGCTATTTGTTAATGTGTCTTTACCATGGTGACGTAACTTGACTATTGTAATTTTTCCCATATTTGTCGAACATAAGGGTTTTACATGAACTTATATAAACAGTATCGTTCTGCAGTATGCACCATGTTGAGATGCAGCGAAATCGTCCCGGACATAAATCGTGCTATATTGCAACTCTGGCTTTTCTTTTCAAAACTATTTCGGGAAAAGCATGTTTTAAGTGTGTCAAGAGTTTAATCGAGAGCAGCTTGTCGCCCTATCTGACATAGTGTGCGGACAATAAAGGCAGCCAAATGAAGTGAACATTTAGGCTTAAGATGTGCATTTGATTTATGCCCAACTCTTGAACTACTGTTTTCATCACAGCCGCAATTACCCGAGGCGTTTTGCATTGATCTTAAATTAAAAGAAAGGAAAATTGACAAGGCCCTTTACAGGAAAGATACTGGAGGTTTAAGGACAAATCATACTTCGCGGCTGCCCACGCCGCAGAAGGTATTTTTTTTTGAGAGTCCTAACCACAGCCTTCAACTCAAAAGTCTGACTCATAAGGCAGTGGGGTGTTAACTCAGCATGGGAACGCGACCAAAGAACCCGCGGAGGAACTTCTTCTGGTCCGTCACGTGAGATCTGAGTGCTGTGTACGTTCTGTCTTGTCGTCGCTGGTGCTTCGTTATCGATCTGCTTTTCGGATTCAGTCGTTAGCCCCATGCACCCAATGGAGCAAGCGGAACGTGGACGGGGCAGCATCCTTTAGGCTGGGGGCTGCCCAGCTTGGGTGAGTGCGATGACTTCTCCCATCGACGAGAGAAGGTGGAGGATTTTAGACCAGTAAACGGTTCCAGTCCGTGTTTAAGCGCAGGAGTGTCCTCCCCAGGGGCGTAGTGAATAGAACCGGAAGTTGCCCATCAACTGATTCTGAGACTGAACTTTGTCTGGCCTCTACACATCGACCGGTCAAGCATTATTGGATCTCCAGCTTGAGGAAGCCATCCTGCATAGCTCTTTGGGTCATGGAGACATGCAAGCGATCACACCACGCCAAGATGCAGTCTCGTCGTGATATGTTTCACGTACGCGATCGAACTGCTTACCTCTCGTAATATGTCTTCTCTCCCTTTTTTTGAAAACACGTGGACATTAGATCACGCGAGGCTGACATCAACTGCCGAGAGTCCCCGATCATAAGTGTGCGTATTATCTTACTGATTCGATCTCAAATATTCTCAAAATGAAGCGAAATAATGCACTTGAAAAGCAAACCGAGGCTCGTCAATCATTTAAAGAAAAAGCACTTTGAATTTTCGTTCTTCAACAGAACACTGTGACGGAATACGATGATACCATTTTTACTTCTGAGTCGGGCGTTCCAGCATTCGATAGCACTACTGGAATTACAGCTAAAGGAGACAGTACTGTTTTTTCATTTAGCCCGGTACCACACTTGTCGTTATGTGAATTTTATATGCAGCTTTGACTCAAGTCTTAGAGTCCATTTGTTCATTGAACACCGTATTGCAGTCAGTGATTTGGTCACGTGTCGTGCACTTCTGACTGCACTGAAGCTATCGATTGAAGTGGAAATATGTCATTATTCGATTAAAATCGTACAGGTTTTTCGTTTTTGTCACTTCTGTGACCCACCGACTAGTTCAAAACCAAATAATCCTATGCAGTAGGGATTTATATCACGCAGTTGATTGTAAGTAGTGTGGGGGATTGATGAATCTTTGTTTGGTTGACTGTCCTTTGGACTCCACAAGCTTAACTTGGTGAGTCGGATCAGCTCGGACGGGAGCGGGATGGTGCAGCGGTAACACACACGCCTTCGAGATGAGACGGCCCGGGGTCAGACCCTGGGTGTGGCGAAGGATATGCACCACTGATGAATCTGGTGCCTTCGACTGCAGGCTGGTCGGATGACCTGAGGTTTGTGCGTGAAACGTGGAGTCCGAAGGACAGTCAACCAAACATCAGGGATTGGAATGGAGAATTCCCTGATTATGCGCAGAAAAACTATGAAGTTTGATCTACCTATCCCAACATGTGCGCACACTTTTCCTGTGCCTATAAACGATAATTCCTGACTCGGACGTTACTTCAGCCGTTTGGTGTTACCATTAGTTATTCGGATTACGTCAATATTGACATGTTATCGTGAATCAGTGAAAGAAAATTTTTTTAATTTGCGGGTCACTTATTGGTTTCGGATTTGCCCCTTTTATGAAAGACGGTTAACCGTCAGATATAAAAACATTCTTTTAAGCTCTCCGTTCAATCTGAAAACACGAAGTATGAAATAGAAAAACGAACCATTCGTCGGTTGCTTTGTCCTTCCATGAGGTTTCACACATACGCAAGTATGACCTTTGATGGAGCACTCATCAGGTGGTATGTGGAAGATGCTGACCGTGTTATGTTAGGGCATAATATGGGTGGCTACTACTCCTAATCTATTCTGTTTTTGATTGGTTTCGAGAGTCTATAAAAGATCACGCCGTTCCGGGAGTACATTTCGTGAATCTCATGTCACAGCTCTGACCTGGAGTAAATTTTTATCGTGCATGACAGCATCATGCCAGGGAATCACTTTGAACGAGGCTCTTATGAAGATGATCAAAATAGGTAATTGTGTCTGTGTGACTCCATCTTGGTGTCTATGTAGTTATAATCAGGGAGGGGCATTGTTACCAATTCGGCAAACACAATAAGTGTGGCCTATAAATGTGTCTACACAGCCATGTTTTCCCCGTTATGATATCTAACACTTTCACCTTGCTCTGGCCGAGACCCAAGTTGGTACCGCTTGGATCAATCGCATATCCACTATTGTTGTCCTAACTCACACAACTCGAGCCAAATGCCATCAGTCCGGTCCGGATAGAATTACTAACGGTACGCGCCCTCGGATCTAACTCCAGGGCTTTTCCAAAGATGCACTCTTGAGTTTTATTTGCAAGACTTGATGGACAGTCAATCGGGATTATATTCTATGTAGCAACTCTATGACCTTCACGTTAAGTATTACCACTCTCAACTAAATATACGACACAAACGGAGTCTGTTAACACCATTTCCATACGGACAAGTTTTTTTCAGTTATAGTATCTGCTACTGCAGCCTTACTCTAGCCAGGACCGTGAAGAAGAAAAGTGCGCAGATGATGCGTCAACCGGAGACATGTACTGTGAGAAAAAAAGGCTAAACTCAGTGCTGTTCACTTGTCATAGTGCACCCGTCCCACGGTCGAGACACACCACCGTGGTGAAGCTGATCGAGAAAAAATCACTTGACTGTTCCTCCATTGCGTGTGGGTGAAGCATTGTCACGTGTTAGATGCCGCTTAATGTATTTGCATTTATATTTATATTTGACCAGATTGTTGTGCAGACAGAAATTCTCAATTCAGTTAAAAACGCGAATCTTCTGCAATATAACAAGGATTCTGCAGGCGGATTTTTCACATGTGGTCAGGCGTCATTCGCACTACTTAGTAGACAGTTCAGTTAGAAGAGGTATGAAAGGTACCCGACTGATGATAGATAGACCTCGACGAGGAATTTTGAAGTCCTTCTTCATTAGACCAGCAAAAATAACAGATGAGCAGAAGAGGAGAACAGGAAAAACATTGATAAATTGAAGGGGATTTAGTAGTTTCGTTAAATCCAAAATGTCTAAGCTTTCGGATTTGGTAAGATAGCTGGCGTAGTTTCTTCACTCAGTTTGAAATGTGCGGTGACCACTTCAGATAAGCTTCGATAGGGATTCCTTATTGCTTGACAGAACCTACTTTAATTGGTGATTCTGAAGAAACGGTAGATGGATCATGAGGATTAGCCGATGGAGAAGGGGTGAATATGCATTCAAAGCATTCGGACAAATCTAAAATTAAACTGGATTGAACAGAGAAATCAAATAAGAAACAGATTACTTGGAAAGCTATTGAAATCCTGGGTGGTAAAAACAGCTTGGCAAAGAGCCACGTCTTCGGGATATTTAAATATATGTGCCGGAGAACTGGTCTAACGGTTACTTATGTAGGTGGAAAACCAATAGGGGAAAGAGCCAGCTGCGTAGGATCGGCGCAGAGTCGTGAGTTTACGTGTAGAAAATTCAGATGCATCCAATTTTCCATCCTATAGAGGCTCGCCGCGGGATTGGCTGCTAGGCCATTTCGTTGGTGAACTTGACATCACGATAAGACGGACTTGACTGAGACGAGCTATAGTTAACGCACACGTAACCTATACACTTTCAAGACTGAGCTGAGAAATTATCATATTTATTTGCGAAACTATCACATAAATTTGATTAAATGACTGCAAGTGGTTGGTTGTCGCATTGTTACAGCGCATCTCATTGGTGAACTGGCCGCAAGCCTCTCTGGCCGACGATTGGTCTTCCCACTCTCCATCCGTGCGAAATAGAAACTGAACTCGGTCGTGCTTCAAATCGCGCTCACGGATGAATGTCGATCTACTGGATCAGTGCGTCCATGAGATATCAGTGAGACAACCGAGCTGTCCTCACCCTATCAATGTAGACGTTGGCGTACAAGTTCGATGCCTTTGAACCAGCGAATGATTTCCGACTATCCGGAAGACGGGGCTGCGATAGTGATCTGGGGATAACCTCAGCATTCTTTTCTGAGACATGAAGCAGGAGGTACATAAATTAATCAGGGAATAGCTTGGTACCCCGTCTGTTAGATAACAGTTGGTATTCCCGTTGCATCTTCACATTCTCAAACAGTATACCCAGAAGGCAATTTCGCACGAAACGTATGTGCCATATGTACGTATGTACAGAATATGTCTAATATGATTGAGTTCCCGTTATCATTAGAACACAGCTCTGTGTTTCCCATATGCATGTATACTGAGTATCAACAACCAACAGTAACTTATGGGACCTCACAGTGAAATTTGAAGATCTTTGCATCATCTCTCTTGAAGGTATTTTTTGTACTTCCTGGTCATCACCTTTTATTAAATTAACAAAAGCCTCTCATGTTCACCTTTCCTGATAAAAACCGCAGAAAATAGGGTATAAAATCCGTAGAGAGCGAAGGAGTATTCTTGGGGGAAATGTTGAGATGTGTGATCATCTGCGCAGGACTGTGAGACGAGATACCACCTGTTTTTCCACTGACTACAATTGGGATCGTTGACAGTGCAGTCAGCAGTTGAAATTGTGACGAAGCATTCAACTGACGCGGTTTCTTATTAAATTAACCTTGAGTTAGGACTTTCTGTGTGACTAAATGCATGTGACAGACTGTTTTCACATTTGAATCACTGAGTATCCATTATTCACTTGTTCAGTACTGAAAATAAGACACTGCAGGGTGCTAACATTTTCCTTGATTTGAAATTTATAAAAAATGGTGTTGGCAATACAAAGAACGGACATGGTCCGTTGGTTATTTATTATAAAGAACTACGGTTATTCCCATGGCAACTGAGTCAAGTGGATTGGGTCAGAATATTAATCCTAATCGCGGGTTCTCGGCACGGGAATGCACCCATTATTCATCGGCTCGGCTCGTACAGTCTTTGTGCCATGAATTCGACGATACCAAGTTTTTGATTACGAGAATAATGGTTAAAAGCGTGTTCGCTACCATCGGTCTTTTACTGCAGCGTGAATCCTTTTATGATTTATGTCAGTTAGTGTCAAAATCGTGAAGATGAAAGTTAATATTGTGACATGTAATGGTAATGATCATGTATGACCTAACTACGAAAGCAAGCTGGAAAAATGACCTTGGGATCGGAGCTTGGAATAAGAATGTTTCCTTCGTGGACGGGTTTATAGATTTGCTCTGCTGATCTGAAAGTGAGACGGCATTCTCATTGCAAGAAGTAGCAGAGCCAACGAGTTTCCGGCCTGAACGTCATACTATGGTCTCATTCGAAGTCGTACCAAGGAACGCTGGCTGCAGACCCTGTCGTGACAAGGAAATGTCTTCAGCAAGCTGTGCGGGACTAGCATTGAAACTATACCATGCGATCTTCACCGTACGCAGATTTAAGATGGTCGGTGGTAACGCTATCGTTGTGGCCTTATCGATTAACCTTCAAGGTCTTTTCATGACGGGAAATCACGTGAATTGGACACTCCTAAGGCTGTCGCAATAGTTTACGTACCAAATCAACACAAAATGATATATGCGACCAAAGTACGAGTTCGGTTGGAACAAAAACCTGTCGCTACTGCATTCGAGTCTGCGCCGGAGCGAAATTTTGCATGTACGTAGACAAAAAAAGATAGTACGTCAGTACAGCAAGTGAATCCGTACTCAGTACCGTAAATATTTCCCCAGGCATTTGCAATGACATGCCGTAGACAAGTTCTGCAGTGAAACGTTGAATATTTGTCTTTAGGCAAGTTCTGATACCGAACAGCACTAGCGGAAACGGTTCGAACCAATCGGGGCTCTCGTGTGTTTACGAGACGCTTTGACCTGACGATGGGAACGTTCTACCAGATCACTTGATTTCGAATGACATGCGATCAACTGGATACCTTTTCTACCCAGTATGTGCTTCAATGAAGGTAATAGATTAGATGCAGACTGTCGCCCAAAAAGATCTTTTGTATTATTCACGATACTTACACTGGGAACGTATTAAAACCGCTCTGGAAGTATATGATTGTGCCAGTGTAAAGCGTGTTGCATACTGGTTAAATTCATTACTACCACCAAATTCTTCTTCACAAGCAACCGAAGCAGATTTTGAGTTACCAGTAAACGTTTTCTCAAATTAATCTGGAAAAGAAGTGTACACTATAATTGTATCCTCTCTCTGTCTGTCACTTCCTGTTCGACTTTCTCACTGACACGATCTTAGGAACTACACGTTTGGTCTTGAGAATATGGTGCTCTGTTCGAAAAGTATCCGACCTTGAATGCGCGGAGGACTTCACTATTCTAATGTGAAATTAGACTGCCTCAATGGCTTTTCTAAACAGTAGCTTTGTGGGGAAAGTAGACGTAATAGATAAGTTTATTTTGGGCACCTGCATTATACTCGAAGGTCGAGCATCGGATGAAATGTCATTGCGCCTGAATAAAGCATGTTTGATTTTTACCATATTTTTCCGGCGTCTGCTACTTTGACCGCAGTCCAACGTTGGATCAGTTCTTCTGTAGGTCACACGGAGAGTAGCCATCTCACGTAGACAATACGAAGGATACAGGTGTGTTTTATTAACTGACAAAACAATAAAGTTCAGCAAGAAATCATTGTTAGGGCTTGTGTTTCGCATACTCTGAATAGAACTTCAAAGCATTCAACGTTCGATTGGGCGACCGGTGGTTTAAAAGAGGAGTAAAAAAAGGCCACTCAATGATATGGGGAAACATTTTAAAATCACTTCCAGTGAGCTTGCGAATGTAAAACATGTTGGGATTTGCAAATGAAGTGCACAAAATCCACCTACTTAGTGGTTAAAAACATATAACTAGCGCATAAATTACCACAAGTTGCATTCATGCATTCGTGATATTCTTCCCTTATATATGATACGCATTCCAGTGGGTTAACAACCGAAATGTACCCTTAGCTGAGCGTAGCCTATGAGCCACACAGAACAAGCACGATTCTAACCAGAATGGTTAGGAAATAAGTCAAACTCACCTGGTAATACAACACAGTATTTGGCCGATTAAATCTAACTGAGCAAAACGGCATGAACACAGTACAACTAGAATATTGACGTGAAGAAAGTGGAAGACTAATAGATATTCAGCGAAATCGCACCCAATAATCTTTCTCATCCCCGTACAATTTCTGCTGCTTGGATCAAATCCGGTTAAACGAGAAACTTGTGATTCGTGTAACCTAATTCGGATGAGATTGAAGGAACCCGTTGTAAAATCTGAACCTCGTCACTTTCGAGTATCGCGAAACAGAGACAGAGAAAGCCTTGTGGTCACCTAATCCCTCTTGTTCCTGTTTATTGGAACTGACGCACGAGGACTGACCAGCGCGGAATCGGTTGTTGAGGCGGGCCTACGTGGTAGACAAGCTGCTTAGTTTGACTACAGATTAATAGTGGCAGTTGACTTCTCGTAATGTGTCTGGACCAATGAAAAGCGTGGGATGCCCGAGGCTACGAGGTGAAGCCTCAAAGCTCGCCTGGTGGAGAACACGTGGTATTCTAACTTGGCTGGGCATCCATGCATTGGCTCTGGTTCCATCGGTATCCAGGACTTCCAGCTTTTTTAACCAAATCAACATTTGTCGAAATTATCAACTGGTATTTCGTCGAACAGTTCATTTTCTATTCCGTGTTTCGAAAGCAAAATATCGTACCCAAACGTTGGTAGAAATATGCGCTGTTTCACAGTGGTGAACATTCAGATGCCAAGTTCTATCGAAATGGTGTCATAATCACTGAGCAGGCTAAACCACGCTGAATGGTTTGGAAATATTTTATTTGATTTTAACACGTGCGTTCTGAAAAGATATAGTATGGTGACTTAGGACTCAGTAGGAATAGTAATAATAGCGATAGCATACACGAGTAACATAATGCTTCAAATATAAGCTTTTGAAGTGGCCGATGCTTTTCTGGGTCCTATTCAAACAAGAGCACAAAAGACTTCTTCCGCAAAACCATAAATTGCTGAGAGAGAGAGATTGACAAAGATATTTTCTGACCTAAAGTTCAAGTCAAGTCAAGTCTAGTCAATGATGCACTTTATTTGTCCGAAAAGGGCAAATCTGCAGTGAACTGTTATCAGTTATATGTTTTGGCAGTTTCAACAAATACGTGATAGAGAAAAAACTGTGATGATTGAATGGTGCTGATCAACACGCTGTGTTCGTCAGTGAAGAATTTGATGGGCAAAGGACAATCGTGACTAAGTAAGCTTTTCTCACAAGTCGTTCAAAAGATGTTCCTTTGAAATAAGAAACCTTTGCTAGATATGGAATAACCAAGTTATAAAACGTAGTTTGGGAATATATCTATGGAAATTTACCACGTATAGCTGAGTGGGGATTATTGCAAGTTAGAGATGAATGCAGTGGTGATGTGTCTTTAGAAAATATAGTGCTGCACAATCTTTCACAAGGAGAAAAATGGAATTTTTCCGCGAAATTCAATAACTCAGAGTATGTTACTGCACTTAAAAATGCATTTAAGGGAGCATTTGATCAACTCGAAGTCTTTGACAAGCAAACTAAGAGAAATGACAGGAGAGCAGCAGAATCAGTGACGTAACGCACAAGAATGGATTGTGTGGATAGATACACGTACAGACCTCACACGAGATGTAAACTGACAACCCTCTCACCTTGAGAAAGGTATTTTGTACATGATGGGTCCACTTTGAATCTGACGAGATACGTATTACCAAGGTATTCATAGCAAAGAGCTCTTTCCACGTCTGAACTTCATATCATAAGGGTTGGGTAATTTGATTGCGATGAAGATGCACGGTCAGCTGAAATGTGTACTTCCGCGTTCTTGTCGCAACTGAGTGGTGAATCGACGGCTTTGGACCTTTCCGTCATCGTATAAATAAAGTTGTACAAACACGTGTTTTTTGTATTTAACGTGAACCTTTTACTGAACCCGTGAACTATCGTCTGTGAGATATGGGATTAGGATGAATCAAATGAAACAGGACTGAAAAAGCCATAAACTTATTTCTTTCAGTTCGCTAGATGTCCTTTCAAAATCCCAAACTTTTGATCCCCGCATCGTTATTGCCTAAACAATGATAAATGGGTAATACAAACACCGAAACAAAGATCGCCCGAAGCACAGCTATCAGCCTATAAGAAAAACACGGCCCTCGAAAAGCATCACAGGTCATTGTGGAATCAGAGTTGGTCGAACCCTTAGTGATAAATCCGGTTAGCAAGCATTCTTCCAAGAATAATTCGATTGTTGATAACGGTTACGATATAGAAATTGAGTCGGGTGACCCACGATAACTGAAACGTCAGCTAATCTCATGCCCTATCTGCACTTTCGTGTCAGACATTTAAATACATTTTGACATTTTCTGAACCAACAATTGGAATGATGAAAGAATCTTTTCGAATCTACGCAATGCATCCCCATCGCCATCTCTTAAACCATGTTTCACGGAGGACAGCTGAGCCTCTCTAGTACCTTTGATATCAGAAAATTCCACGTCCGAGTACAGATCCGGAAACCGGAAATCATTCGTACTGTTTTGTGAGATTTCGGTCCTACTGAAATCCTTAAGCATGGAACACAAAAAAGTGCTAGATCCAGCTTGGGGCCGATTTTCTCGTCTTACGTATTGTTATACTTTAATAGGAATAAACATCACTCACTTCAACCTCGTGATGTATTCAATGGAAACAATTGAATGAACGACTTACTTCCATCTGGAATTTTGAAGTTTGGTTCATGGATTAACGGAAAGCATGTAGCCAAGAGAGTATCATTTTTGTGCATTGAAAACCCTCGGTCAATTGATCATTCAATCACGTGACTGACGCCAAAGCAACCCTCTGCAATCGAACTGCGTCAGAGTGAATAGTTTGTGATTTCGAAAACTGAAGTGAATAAATTGAGCGAGATGAGTGAGTTAGTTTGAGTTGTAAAACGAATTAAAAGATGCAAATTTTTAAGTTATTAGTTCTTGTGTTATTATCATTATTGGTATTAGTAGTAGTAGTAGTAGTAGTAGTGTGATTGAGATCTGGAAGATCAAAAGATGTTTGGAAATTCGTAAGACAAAACCGAATGTAAAGCCGAAATACATGAAAGTAATGGTATTCTTCGGTGGCAGAAAAGGCGTTCAAGTCCAGTCCTTCGTAATAAACCTGACCATTCCCGTTTTGTACAGCTAATTACCTAATCTCTGTATTTTTCCAAGCTTACGAAAGACGTACTTAGTCACGCTTCATCATGTTCAAACCTGGGGTCGAACTTCAATGTAACTCGCGAGTGGCTTAGGCCTTGGTCGTTTTGCGTCATTCGTATTTTACACCGAGGGCTTTCATGAAAAATTAATACGTTGTATACTCAGAAATCTCTGTTTTGTGTGGCGTAACACAATTAGCGTTTCTTGTGATCTGACTCCTGATAAACTGCTGCTATACAGAAACACTGTTAATGCCCTACCGTATCTGGTCAGAACCGAGAAATATTTTGTGTTGTTTGAGGCAGTAACTCCACTTGAGATGTAGATGAAAGTGTTGCCACCATTATTCCTAATGCTTACATTCCTCTTATTG
The DNA here is from genome assembly GCA_948099385.1 of Fasciola hepatica. Lineage (NCBI taxonomy): Eukaryota > Metazoa > Platyhelminthes > Trematoda > Plagiorchiida > Fasciolidae > Fasciola > Fasciola hepatica. Next base: position 7,657,602 of record CANUEZ040000105.1, read on the forward strand.
TGCTATGCTAAGTTCAGGGTAACATTATTATCGTTACTAGTCGCAGACACCTAGAGAGCAAGATCTATCAAGTGTCGGGGAGAAAACGTTTACTCAAACCTATGAGTCCAACACTCACAGACAAACGGAATGTGAACCATAACGCACTCAGTCCAATCTAATTAGGCTATTTTATAACCCCGTATTTTGTTTACGTGCGTTAGAAATTGAGTCGGTATTTACAAAGCAGTGTCCCTCACCATTCCATTCCAAATTGTTTTATCTGCGAAATACAGTTTTGCGACGCACACTGCACACTCACACAGCAAAAGTCGGATTCAAAACACGTGTGCCTGTGTACGGGCGTTTGAAGGGTTATTTTGCATATCTCCTCTCTCTCTCTCTCTTTATCTCTATGGGATGATAACTTGAACACTTTGTTTTCTCCTCAGATCACTAAGGTCAGCGGAATGTTGTCGCTAAACTTTTGGCCAGACTTTTTGGAATTTGGCAAATACCATACACGTTCAGTATCACTGCCTTCTAAGCTAACGCTTTGACGGTCTATAGTATTGTAAAGACGAGTACAAAACAAATCCGTCAACTGTGTTCCAATTGAGTTCTAATACTACTCCAACTGTTAGTATACAGTGACAGATTTAGTCGAATACTATGGTCACGACCATAGCCAGATTGTCGTGTGGTTTTCACGTGGGATCGGTATATCTAGAACCATTGTCAGAGGCAGTTGTTCTGTGACTCCAATATTTTTCGGTTGTATTTCAGAGCAGTTTTCAAGTGTTTATTCGAATGAGATTGCGGTTTTACTCTGTTCATCTTATTCTAACTCATATTTGATATTGTGTTCGGTTGAAGTCACGCACACTACGCGGACAATCGGTCGATATTCCCCTCATAAATGACCATACCCCTGTTTTGTCTTGATGTTCAGTCGCGCTTCGGCGTGAGCAGTATTGGCTGATCGGTTTTGCTACATGCTGATTGGCCTTACTCTTTTACTTGTAATAGCACACGTATCTTAGCTGTTGTATTTATTTGCTTACGTGCAGCTCGCTTGCTTGCTTGCTGTGGTCCAATTGCATTTGCACTCCTACAAATAAATGGAATACAGCAAGTACGTGTTTTATTGCTACTAACTGTGAAGACAACGTTTGATAAGGGAAAGTATTCTCAAATTTCGTTGACCTTGTCAAGAAAAATTCTACACTGTCAATGACAAAGCAGCTTCCATTCACTAGAGCAGAACAGCATTCTGCCAATTAGTCACCCAATGCAGCGTACTCCATTCACAGTGTAATGTGAAGAGGTGTGCGAATCAGTAGTCTTGACCGAAACATGTAATCGAAATTCACAGACCATCTGCATCTGACCAAGTAGTCTGTTTTCCCACCCGTTCTCCATAAAACTCGTGCTAAGTGCGCATTCCAGTTGGTTTCTGACCACGTGCCTCAGGATTATGAGCCTCTTTTTCTGCGCACCATCCTTGCTATTTCGGTCCATCTGGACCGATTTTTTGTGTTGATCTAGAGCTTTCAATTTGTTTCACGAGTCTTGTGTTATCCTTGGAACTGGTCATTTCTTTCCTTGTTCTGTCTGTGGCTATTGGTTGGCTGAATCAATCCACTATGAAATGATCTCTTTTCGTTCTCACTTGTTTCCCCAATGACAGAATTTGAAAGGTTCTTTTGAGTTCTTTTTCTAAAACGCTTCTCGCTTATACTTTATTCGGTTTTCACTGTAGAATTGTGGAAATCTGTCCTAGTGATATTGGGTCTTTCATCTCCTCATCTCTTTCTTTCCCATCAGAGTACCAACAAATCATTCAGACAATGTTTGTTCGCTTTATTCGAAGCAGAAAGACAGCTCTCTATCTCCGGGCCCTGTGTCCCTCGCGTGGAACATTTTCTGAGAAGCTTGCGGTAAAGCGGTGTAATAAAGCCTGAAGAACTCCTCTGACGATATTTGTTAGCTATGCTGTTTTGTTTTTTATTCCGGAAACATCATTCCATAAATGATCCCATAAATTAGCAATGCTTACTGATTATATCACCTTTATGGGCAATCAAAGGTTTGCGATTCAAACGCTAAACATAATGAACGAGAGTTTTGAAAGGTAAAAAGAAGGGAAACAGAAAACAAAGAAGTGAAAGATTTCGAGAAGTATCTTCGGATTTCAAAGGGAAGGGTGCTTCGCTGCCGCTTAAGTCGAACAGTGTTTTTTTTCTCTCTGAACCGTATATAGTGTCTCGGACTCGAAGGCCTAAGCAGTGAAGGTTTTCTTCCCAGGGGGACGAAGTCTGAACGTTCAAGTTAGCGTTCTGATCAACGCTGCGGCGAGAACATCGGTCCAGCACCCGAAAATGTGAATTTAGAAAACCTGACGTGATGAACACAGGTTTATATTCTCTACGTTACGTTTTCCAAACACGAAAGTGTCCAAGACACTACTATATATGCTTGTTCTACAGTGCGTTATATATTCGGCTTTCGTCGGTGAACTAACTTTTGATCCATTTTCGGATGCGGTCTTCGACCCGATGTAACTACGTTGATTTCGAGCTGTAGACGGGGGAGCATTCCTTTACCTGGTGATCGCGTTGCTTTCATGGATGATAGTCTCCATCTTGAATGAGTATTTGAGCCGAGGAGGCACACGTACAAAAACTCCTAATTAAGATGTGGTGGAATTGTGCTGGAGCATCCGGTAACCTTACCGTGGTTCTTCGGTTTCTATTCGTTTTGTCGGGTTTCATATACGATAATGTGTGCAAGTCTCTGAAGTGTCAAGTGACTAGGAGTTAGTGTGATGACCGTGAATTCGTGGAGATGTCTTGGAGACCACCTTTTGTCTCAACTAACCTCGCTTTTTCCAGCGTGATGAGGCATGTTGTCGACGCACATTGGATCTAGATAGAGTGAATGAGGAACACAGTTCAAGTTGAATATCATGAGCGTGCAATTTGAAACAGTTAGTAAAAGAGCTACACGTCGAAATGGAAGTTCCTCTAGCGAATTCTTCAAGGCCTATCTTCGGGGAACCAGTGATCTAACAGAAGGGCTGTGACTTTACGTGGTTGGCAGAATTTTCAATCCCGTTCGTTTGACATCATTCGGATTTTATTATTTTCACTAACCAAAAACATTATTCACCGTGTACTAACATTCCTATACAAGGCTTAGAAGAAGTATGAATATGTGAGCTTGGGCTAAATAAAAATTGGGATTTTCAGGACGCTTAGCGTTATATCTATCCTTGTCAGAGATCAATAGGATTGGTGTAAGAAACATCTTGTGAGCTGTTCGAAGCTACTGGCTTGATCATCAAATGCAATCTACGACACGTACGCTCGTGCGCTCAAGCTCACACTTCACTCTTAAATCACGTAGTATGAAGTAAAAAAGGTCAGTTGGTACTTTTCTCGTATCCGTCCATCAATCCATAAGTGCAAATAAGGAAGACGGGAAATTAGCTGGAGGATATGTGAACGACAAGATTTATCGTTTGGTGATCTCACGGGCAGCTACCACGATTGATTTATATTGGGTAAGACTGGTTTCCAAAATCATCACGTGACCACACAGTAAGCGCACTATATGCACGGAAACCCATTTTTACGAACCCAGCATGTTTTTCTCCGATTCGCATGATGTGAATGACATCTTGTTAGGCAGACAGAAGTAAGGTGGAGTAACTAACTGGATTGATCCGTTCAGTTCGAACGGGATTCAATTTCGAATGATGAGTATAGAAATTTTGTCGATATTTGAGCTTGACGTCATACCAATGTTTCGAGATCGTGCCAATACGACACCATACATGTCACTGGTTGCATAAGGAATTGCCTTAAGTAATGGGTGGGTTACGTGTTTGATTTTTCCCGGTCGTTGAACACTTGTGTGGTCATTTAAGCTCAATTTGACGGCTTTCATGGATTTCTGATCGCTGAGCTTGCTTTCATGATCAACGGAGTTGACATCTTCAGTGTGCAGGTGACGATCCTTGTACTCGTCTGTATTTGTAGGAATCGAGAGGTAAAGTTTCCGCGGTTGATAACCCTGAAGAATCCAAGGTCATCTCAGAGGTCAAGATTCCTATGAGTACCGACGAGTATGAGGATCGAAAACTGCTCCTTCATGACGTCATCTCGACTGATGATGAAAAGCCCAGGACCAAAATGCTAATGTCAACGATCATGATCTCATGAAAAGTTGTATGAGTATACCTGTTCAGAGAACGGTTTAAGAAAAATTCGTTGTTCAGGGGGTGAACATGGATTTCTTCCTTCTAGTTCATACTAGAAGGTATTCTTAGTTTTTCTTTATTTAGTAAGTTACGTTGTTAACAACGGCAAAGTACTTTTATCAGGAGGGCAATCATGACAAGTTTAGTGAAAAATTCACGTCACACGACCATAATGACCGACGGTAATATTGTGGGCTATCGGCAACCACGTCCCCAGGACTTGAAGCGGAGATCCAAATGTGAATCAGAGGTGGTGAAAAATCTGTAATGTCAACCGCGATGTTGAGAACCTGTGTCGTAGGCCCCGTAGTCAAAATAACGCGTATAGTGTTCATACGATAACTAATTATTCGGGCCTTTCTGTGATCAAATGGCTAAAGAGCTCAGATTCTTGTCTCAGTTATGTTATTTCGTTTCACTTTGTACGAAAATAATAGAGATCCATTAGAAACGATCATGTTTTCGACTCTCGAAAGTTGCCAAATGCTTCGAGAATAATTGCTAGTTTACCTGTTGGTGGAAAATGTGCAATTAATTCATGTATTACGTTTTTCTAATCATCTTTTTCGACGAGATTACCCAGTACCGGAATTTAATGAATAACCGTTTGGGTTGGCCAGATGTTGGCACTTCTCTATGGTATCAAGTCATTTTCCCCAGAGCTGAACTTGGCTCTATACGGTCCAGTGAATGGGAAATCAGAACAATTATCTGTTCCAGCTCATGTTGTACAATTTCATTAAACTAAAATTACACTAAATAATTGATATTTAGGACTATAACCTTGTCCTTTTTCGCTCGATAGAAACAGATTCCTATTTGACATTTGTTCAATATCGCTATGTACATGTGTTATTTCTGGTTTGATCAGCCATACACACACAGACACACGCCTGCCCCACACAGACACACGCCTACCACACGCACACACACACACACACAACTACACACACACACACACACACACACAGTGTTTATGTTAACGCTGGCTCGTATTAAAAGTTGAATTACTTTTCTGTTTCCCATAGCAATCCCCTAGACTTTCTTGACTCTTCCTGATGATATATTTCGGACGTTTCCTTCCACGTTCGTCTAAATCTATTAATCGGTTCACACTCTACTTATACCGAGATCGCTTTCGATGACACAAAGACGAGGTGTCTGTCTGGACACGAATGGTGGTTTGTATTATCTGATCTATCCTCGCCTAAACTGTTAAGTGAATCTCACGTTTCCGGCAAGGCTGTAGTGGGCAGGCTCTAGGCGGACATATTTTTTTCCAGTTATTCTATGTGTAGGATCCTGTGGATGTACTTGCTGAGCCTTGGTTCGTGGAGGATTTTTCCTTCTTGTAATTTTGCTGGTTGTGTACATGCAACCCCCTTCGGAAGAGCGCTGGACCTTACATACGACATGGCAACTGGGCTTGCCACCGGTACAACATTAGCGGTTCTTGCTCATCATGACGATGCACCGATAAATTACCATTCCGAATGTGGGAAATACAAACTATTTAGGTCAAGTCAGTTGGGTTGTTTTCAGCTGATGTCTCATCCGAGATTGCATTCAGTTAGATTCATTCCGTTCACGGCGTAGACTTGGATTGTGACTCGACGGGTACCCATGCGGCCAACGCTTCCGATGACGAAAAACGGAGCATGTGAACCGGAATCCTTGGCTGATTTCATATGCAGCCGGTTTTATTCGCCCAAAAAATTCAAGACCGTTGTTATCGATGAACAAACTGAAGGCTTTTGTCGGATTACAATATGAGCGTGGTGTACTTGGTAAAAACCCATTCAATTTCTTTCTTTTGAAGTACAATATCTGGATCAGAGCTATTTCCGAGGATATTGTCTCGTGAAAGGTTCTGTCTACTAGAGTGCTACCTTGCTGAAAAACAGAAGCAAACTGGTGACATACCTGTCGAACAAGCCGCATAAGTATAATATCAAATTTTGAAATGGTTGTGGACATGAATTCGAAGTGTGTTTACACTGTGTAGCTATATCAGGGAGCATTTGAGATGCTGGGATGTAGTCGACCTCGGACCGAAGACGTCATTTTTAGGTTGATGGATATTTTGTGGAACAAATGCTACAGTCTTACAACGGACAATTTTTTTCACTACTCCCCCAGGTCTCCATAAATGTACCAAAAGAGATTTTTAAATTACGCGAGTACTGTTTCTACATTTCGCGAAGTTAATCCATTGTTCCAAGGTATAATATGTATGGTTCTTGAGTTTTCATTACTGTGATGTTGGTGAGTAACAAATATTTACGAAAAATGTCCAAGTATCTCGTATCAGGCAATAGTGCGACGGATTCAAATTGGCATTTCACAGTTGCGCTCCATTTCCCCTTGTTAAGTCTCTTATCTCTAAAATGACCTCATTGTTAGCATTCGAATGCATTCAGATTTGGTTTCTTGGGTCATTTCTTTCCGGAGTTAGGGGAAGATGTCCATGTGGACACCTTGTCGGTCTGCCAACGATTTTTCTCTCGTGGTTCTAGTATTAAGCGTGATTGCGCCCGGACAGTATTGAATAATCGATTTCACCACGTATCGATTGACCTTGCTTGACGAGAGGCGAATTCACGCTAGAGGATGCAATTCCGCTCACTTCTTTCTTCCTTGTCTGCTTACTTGTTCTTCGGCTACGGTCGGGTTCTCGGTCCATCTGCTTACCAGTTATCGGACGGTAAACATTACTCTTGCAACGCCCAGTTACGAGTAGAATAACATGGGGACCCTTCCCCCCCCCCCCCCCCGGTTCTGGCGCAACAAGATGAGATCTTACATAATAGGATTCACCATGCTGTGCAAACGCTCAAAACCCACGGAAGCACCGTACAGCTGTTCCGTCCGTGACAGAAGTAATTAGTGGGGCACATTCAAAGACCCCCCATGGGGACTCGGACCCAGAATGAACGACCGTGAGTCGAACGCCTAACCACTGGGCTATCCGGGTAGGCTGGTAACAGTTTATTGAACTTATACACCACATGCTATGGTGCCTTTCCGAAATTGACTTTGAATGTTGGCAGACAATTTCCCGTACAGCGAGCGACTCCTTTGAGGTTTAGTGAGAAATGTTTGGTGTGAATAGATCGGAAGCTATCCTCAGACCAACCGCACAACGGGACAGAGTCATTCAACTTCTATGTAGTTAGGCTTTGAGCCGAAGTAGAATCGTACATTCTATTTATGTAGTACAAGAGAAACGAATAATCCTAACTTTCTTAGTTAAGTTTCATTTGCCACTACTTTGTGTCATCACAGAATAACCGTTTAATTGCCAAAATCGACTAGCTACTGCATCCGAAAGAGCTCTGCGTGAATTAGGATTTCATCCCTAATTACCACTGTGTTGCGATTGGTTGAAGTTGCACACAACGCAGACAACCAATCAGTATTCCTCTCGTATATGGACGTACGCTTGCTTGGTAATGACATCTGGTCGTGCTTTGGCGCGGACGGTATTGACCAATCGATCTTTCCTTGTATCGATTGACCTTTCTTGTGTTACGCGTGTGAGCACATGTAGCTCAGTTATTTGGCTCGCTTGTTCATTCACTTGCTTACTTGCTAGCGGCTTACGAGCCGGCTGCAGTTTGACTGCATTTACATTCTTACAAATACACGGAGTGTAGTAAGTATGTGTTCTGCTACTACTGATCACGAACACAGCACACTGATCTATAATGTTTTTCGTAGTTTATGATCCGGACACCGTATTTTAAGAGCCTTGCACCATAGTTGAACCGTGATGCAAGACTCCTAAAGCACGGTGCTTGGCCCTTAAACTGAGGGAAATACTTGAGTCCGCGTTTTGTGGCATTCACCGTATACCAATGATAAGTTTGAGGGATTCAAAGGTACAGAATTAACTCTCTGCTTCGTATTTCCACTGGATTTTTGATGATTGTCATTTAGTATGAACTCGTGTGAAAACAGTTAGTTGAACAACGTTAGTTTTCCAATTATGTCTGAGTTCGTTTGATCAAAGGCAACGATGCCGAACTGGAGTTTACAATGGATCGATCGACCGACTGAAAATGAATGAGGTAATACTGAGTTATTCAATATGACGGAACGGAATAAATGCGCTTCCAAATACTTTTTTCTTTGTGAATATTTTGGCCAATAGATAGATTGTGGGACGAGATTAACCAGTGACGTCATGTGTGAACGATATTTAAGCAAATAAAATGTTTAACTATGAAATTTTTATTTTTCGATGCTTGAAGAATTTGTGTTCTTTTGATGATGTTTCACAGAACTCAGCGTTACTGAAGGTGACACAACTCAACGGCCAAAAAATAAAGAAATTTGGGCCTGAGAACCATGGATGGAAACGCGTCCAGAGATTTGTATTGCAGATTGGTGAGTGTTATAAGTAGACAACATCCAGTATGATCCAATCAGACCCGTATCTTGGGAGCCGGCAATGGGTACCACTCAACTCGCGGTGGCGTACAGTGTTTGCATGGTAACGTACATGCCACACCGGCCATTCCAAGGTTTGCAAAAGAGAGCAAAGGATTTCTAACGCCTCAAAATAAATTTGCTTAACAAGCCCAATATAACGCCCATAATTCGTGAATTTTCACCTGCTGTGCGGATCTCTGGAACATAGCAACTGCGATCAGTGAGCGGTCCTTTTATTGGTCCTTGTCAAATTGATGTGAACTAAAACAAATGTAATGTGTGTGACTACAGAGACGGGAAAGAAAACCATTAGAAACGAAGTTGTGGAAAATCCAGGGACTGGAGAATCTGTGAGTGGAATTTTAAAGGGAACACATTTGATAGAAGTAGTATCCACAAATGAGTGGACAAAGATTCTCGGAAACACGCGACCGGTTTCTGATACTTGCACACTCCGTAATTGTTTCGTCAAAACAATCTGATTTGTGCATCACGAGTGTGACTGGAAGCTCCTATTTAGAGAGTCAGAACAAGTGGGTGACAAGAGGAGCACCGGGTACGCATGCTTGATGAGCTGTAATGACCGAGAAACCGGTCGTGTGCTTCCGAGAATCTTTGCCCAAACTTCTGTAGATTTGAATCAAATGAGAAATGCCAACTCGTGACCACAGTGTCGTCGTTCTTCAGGTTAGCTGCGTCTAATCCACATAGAACTACCAGCAAACCACCGTTGTGATTCTTCAGTAGACTGTCCAAATAGGACCTTCCAATCACACTCCTGATAAACAAAGTAGGTTTTTGTGAAAAGGGAACACTTTTTACCGTAACGGAAACAAAAACAACGGGTTGCACGAGTTTGCTTTCATTGCTCGGTTGCAGCTTCAACGATGGAACTGCCATGGTTGCGATGATAATGAGCAACCGTCAGTGTAATCCTTCCGTGCGTACCACGGGAAGTTTCCGGGATCAGTTTCAAAGGTGTCACCGGATCAATCTGGTAACCAAAATCAGCCAGGAGTTGTATTCGTCTGAGGTGATATACATCGTGTTACACGATTTTTCATGGATTTATTCAATGGTTTGGCTCTATCTGTAAAGAATATTGGTGATCAAGTTCGTTTCAGCTATCCTCAATCATTTCAATAGAACGTAGTATATGACACAATACATAAGGGATATAATCAGGGGGGAGGGGGAGTATCAGGGATTGGTGTTCACACCCCCGTTTCAGGACAAGTCTGTACGGAGACCGGATGCGACCGGATGCTTCACGTGTTAGTTTTCGGGCAGTTGACTACTGGTCACTCGATTTTGGAAATGGTAGACTGTTTCCATTTCACTTTATCCCTCGGTCACAACCAGCAAATCATCGCTATGAACGAGTCATGAGTGATAAGTGACACCAATTTATTGAAATACGTGGGTAACACTGAGGCTACATAATTTACCGATTCCGGGCAATTTTCTCAAGAGTAGTTTGGCTAGGCGCGAAATGGTAATCCGGAACTTCCCTTTCGGCCTACCACCGACTCAATGATTGATTTCATTCTGTTGCTCGCAAAACTGTGATTAATAAGGTTTGCTTTCATTGGTTACATGAAGAAACAAACAAACGCGACCTAGTGTATTGTTTTGAGCTGTAGAGGTTTTCCCCACTAACACAGGGTCATCAAAACAAAAAACATTTTCAGGTCATGCTGAATCAATCACAATACATTACGAATGATTGCCCCATGTACTGCGAGAGGTAAACATTCTGTCACTGCTTAGCTACATCCAGGTCAAGCCAGAAGTAACGGCAATTGACAGGAAACCAATGGAATTGGGAAAACACCGCGCGAATAGTGATACATCCAATGCGTGTTGAAGATGCACATCGTGGCACTGAATACAAAAGTGTGACGAACAAGATTGTTTTCCATGAATCACTCCACCTGGCTAATTCGTTAAGGATTCCTAAAATTGGGAATATAAACGTCTGGTATATGATTTTGTGACAGGATAATATGGTGGACAGAGTCTAAGTGTGAAGAAGAGCTTTTGCTAAAATGAACAGGTAATCTTTTACTTGCTTTCTAATTATTATATGAAAGTGCATTATATATCTGGAAGGCGGTCTCGGCCAGTCAAACGTTGCCGAATGGAGAAGTGACCGGTGATAGCGGGAACCGAACCCAGGACTTGGCGGTCTAAACTCCCCGACGATGGCCGTCTGAACACCGCCGGCAAGAACTACGTAAGTCGCCCGGCATAACGTGGGGGCGAACCCAGTGCTTCGTGCGAACAGAATGGAATCGGACCTATCACTGTACGACATGAATACTCGAACAAGAAAAACGGTTTACTTACTCTATTCTAACGGAAATTCTACGCGAATCATGTTTCTCAAGATAGGGCATAAATTATATGCGTATACTGGGGTTTTCGGAGAAGTTAGTAATTAGACTATCTTTGAGTTACTCTGAGTAACCTTCCTCAAGGCAGGTTAACAATATATTGCTAATTACTGACCATTATTATTATCACCGGAATTTATGTACACATAGGGCGTGGTAAAAGCAATAACGTTTATAATGCAATCAACGATCTTCATCAAATGTCCTCTTCAACGATAAAAAACTGAAACACGGAGATAGAAAATGTCCGGATCCCGTGTTGGTTTTGTTTTTTCCCCACAGACGCCGTTCGAACGTAGTGTACCCTCGCAAACTCAGCACCTCTATTGTTCCTTATATATATATATATATATATATATATATATATATATATATATATATATATATATATATATATATATATATATATATATATATATATATATATATATATCGCGTAATTAGAACGTGGGAAAGTGTTTTTCTATATTGTGACTAAATAACACGACTTTTGAGTGCAAGTGGAACTACCCTGAACCACTCACAGGAGCGTTCGGTCGGGTTGATCTGCCTAGTTAGACTACGGCTCACATTTCCGCCCGATTTCGCGGTCAGCACACGCATGGCTCGTCGTGCGTTGGAATCGAGGTAGCGCGTGGTCCGGGAGAGGATAATAATAATTGGAGGGTCAACGTGACACTTTCGCGCTGACTGCTAGCTTTGCTTGGGGGCGATTTTCGCGACCCCTTGACAGGAGATGTTCTGTTCCATGTCCATTTTGATGGCAGGAGTGCACTCACAGCACTGGAAAGTATTTCACTTTTATGACTTAACGGGAGTTCACTGTCAGCAAGACGGCCTCCTCGTGACTTGAAACAAACGTTTTATACCTTGAGCTCAGCACCTTGCTTCTGAGGCAGTGGCCGTACTCCGATGAACTCTTTGCCGGGGGAGAGTCAAACTGCGTAAACAGTAATGGTGAGATTGTGCACCTTAAGGAAATAACTCCAGTCTCGATGAAATGACAAAAATAAACTGGTAATAAAATACAGAACGATGTAAAACGTGAACGATCCCAAGCGTCGTGGTCTCCTTGGCATCCTGGAAGTTGTATTTGATGGTATAAAGGGCAAAGGCGTAAACTTAAGCAAAACGGCTCAGTGAGAACGCGGTATTGAATTTCCAAACCTGAGATGGACATTCAAGCAACAAATAGTGCACAATACACCATAGTGCTGAACACTGCAGAAACATTTATATCGCCTGGACTACATAATCTGTTATTTTACGATTCAATGTTATCTTTCAGTATTTAAACCAATTTTACTAACATCAGAGAAATCAGTGAGGACGGCTATATGCAAATATATCAGATCACACGGCACAACAATCTCCAGGATGTACACCTGCGAGGAGTGGCTGTCGAAAAACCGATAGTCATTGCACTTCTGATAGGCGAAATGGACGAACAGCCCTGAAGCCAACCGTCACAGGAATTGAAAATAAATTTGCTACGAAGTCACAGCGTTATCTCTAATCTGCTTAATTTCAATTTACTCTACGTTTATAGAGCAAAATACGGACACGGAACAGCGATAAAAGTGGGTTACCTGTTCTGTCTTTACTCATGACAACACTTCACATCAATATTTTGGGATCACTTCACCAGCCAAAACACATGATTCTCGCTACTTGCTCGATTAATGTCAGACCCGAACTGAAAGAACAGTGATTTTTTCGACTCTAAGACGAGAGTTGACAACACATTTTCTCATGCCCAAAGTATTTCATTGAGTGCCTATAACGACACAGGGAATTTGAGACTACTAGGCTTAATTACTTACATTACAGATCTTGCAACGAGAAGAACTAAACCAGTAGAAGATTCAATCAGATTTTAATGATAACGATAACTGTATTGAAATGCAGTTGTGTTCGTGTCACGGCCGAACTTGCCCGATGACTTTCGGCGCTCGAAAAAACCGATATATTCGCGACGGTTATTCAATAAGGCACGAACAGAGTATCAATGATGCTAAGGTTAGGCGTGAGATGCTGTAACCTAGCTAGAAGGCTAACCGTCATTACCTACGGACAACCCATGTACGTGATTTCCACTTCCCCGTAAAAACCGAGACGCGTCAACACAGTGGAAGTGATATACTAATGAGCAGAGAGAACGGTTTTCAAAGTACATGGGGGAAAATGAAGAAACATTCACCATCGCGTCAATTTCAGTTGCACCTTTGACAGACATATTTGACTGCTAAGGCGCTGGATTGTATGACTTATTGATTTTCGCCCGATTTCGTGGGTTTTTGTCAATCCTCAAACCTGTAGAGGCTATTATTCAACGGCTCCTGACTACCTGGTCATAGTTCACCCGAAAGCTAATGAAAATGTTTCAAAAAACAGCGAAGTGTTCACGCAAGCAAAAACGCAGGCGCCCACACAGACAAAAATCGAACAAGCATGTATACGTGTGCATACTTGCACGCACAGGGACTGTATTGAAATGTCTACCACTGACTGCAACGTGACCAAGAGTATTTTTGAACAACAGATGCTTCGAAATATGTCCCCTGGTCACTAGTATTCTGTGTAATGCTAGCTGAGCTTGGTGGTGTTTGACTCCGACTTCCTATTAGAGAGTTCGCAACGGTATTTGAAGCACAAGGTTCATAGTTTTGAGGGACGTTACCAACACACTCTGCTTTGTCTTACTCCTTCCATAAATGTAGAGACCGGAAAGAATCATAAACAGTCGAGGACACGGGGTCAAAAGGTCGGAGTGTAATGTCACATATTGAAAATCCCAACAATCTAAATATTCATGCATTCAAACTGCCATGATCGGTATTTTGTCTGTGGTTCTGACCTTTCATACCACTTGTCAATTCCGGGGAGTAAAAAATGCCTGTCATTACTGACTGCATCGTGATGCATCCGTGCATTCATCTTTCGCTTTATTTGATCGCTTCAGTTAGCAAAATCTATTTACCGGATTGTGTAAGCCTCGGAACGTATAAGAATAAAAGTACGTAGTACGAAAACCCAACATCACCGGTCCACGTCGGTGGCAAACAGCACTCTCCCTCTGAGCGGCTTGTTACTACAATTGACCTATCGAAATACCATAGAGACTTCTCATTTCTAGTCTCAGAGCCACGATGGCTGGTGCAGTGGGACCTAAAGACCATAGTGCGTCGCCTCGGATACACTCCCTCATAAGCGGAGAGTAAGCAGACACAAGGCTCAGGGCGATTGAAGTTTATCAATATTTTTCCTCCTGGTAAAAACAGTAGAACTATATGGATAGCTTCTACTGGGGTGTCTGACAAAATCTAGCATAAATTTAACAATACAGCAGGAATTCAGAATAAAGATGTGACGCAAAATGTAGACAAAAACTGTGTTAGTGTTCAAACTAGCCCGGACAGCCTCATGACTTATAGACCGGATAGGTAGATAGGTAGCATGAAGTCAACAAGAACATCATATTTTAGATATGGGATTTTTTTTGCATAAAACAACTGATAAGAACGGAGAAGAATTATAAAATCAAAATATGAAGAACAGAAATCAAAATAAACAAACTAACAAAGTGCAGTGGGTAATTCAAGTCTGCTACATCTCGCGGGTAAATCTCACAGGTGCAGGCAGTAGACTGTTTGGTGAAAAGGTGAACAAAATAAAAATATGACGCAAAGTTGTGACAGTACAGATTGTTGTTTATACTTCAGTTTGTTCTCAGAGATACTGCTGCCCCACAGTCAACCATGTTTTTGGGGAAACCTACAAAAAGTCAAAAAGGCATATTCGGGGATAACAGCAAGGCAGGTCATCTCAAAATATTGTCTGCACTTTGTCCGAAAGTTTGGTTAGCAGGTGCTTGTGCGCGATACAAAATGTAGGCAGCATCTCAGCGGAATAGTTAGCAAAGGAGCAATGAATGCACGGCCACAGAACTAGATTCCAACTTTTCTCGTCCATTTAATTTGTCCAATTCCATGACTACCACGGCAGCTACGGGGATGGCACCTGATTTCCTAACCAATTCGGAGGCTGCGTTAAGGCTTCCTCCGGTGGCCAGTAGGTCGTCCACAAGAATGACTTTATCTCCTGGTTTCAGAGCGTCTTTTTGCATTTCAACTTCGGCCTGATTGTGGTAATGTTGTGAAACAGAACAATAAAAAATGGACCGAAATGACTTGGATGCAACGAAAAAAGTGTGTGTGGTATATGCTGGTTTTGAATGGAATACGGTATGATGTAAATGGTATCAAGTGGGCACAGAGAATAGACTTGTCTACTTCACCTAGAGCTTTCCCGCCAAGGCAAGATTTGGTGTTGAGCCAACCCAGTCATGCAATAGCATTTTACATTTTGAAGGTGCAGAACACATCCCAAACATTGCTACACCGCTGTTTAGGCTACCTTCACTCAGAAGAACAATATCGTCCGCATATTCCAAACCAGACAGTTTACTGCCTGAGTAAAGATCGACGCCGCTATTCTCACACGAAGATGGGGCTATCTCAAGAACCAATTCAATTACAGAATTGAAGAGGAAGAGAAAAAGAGGGCAACCCTGACAAACACCACTTTCCGTGGTGAACTCGGGTGAAAGATCGCCGTAAGCATGACCTCGGCTTCGGCTGTTTGCATACAAGCATTGGAAAAGAGAAATAAACTTCTCTGGGACACCCTTCAATGAAAGGCAGCTCCAGAGGATTGTGCGGTCAACTGAATCGAACGCCGCTTTCAGATCAAGAAAGACAGGGGTTGTGGGCCCACGGAAGATGTGTCTGTACTCTAATATTTGTGGAAGTGTAAATATGTGATCGATACAACCAAGACCGGATTTGAAACCGACTTGATTCTCACGCGTACACATTTCGCGCGCAATGGATAATCGGTGAAGAATAATCTCAGTGAGCGGTTTGAATGCGATACTTACTAAGCCAATTCTTCTGTGGTTTTCAGAAGGGTAACTGCCACCTTTCTTGTAAATCGGCACTAGGTGTGAGCGCTCTCAAGCTTTCCACATTTTCAGTAACTAGCACACGTACGTGGGTTAATGATTTTTATCAACCGTTGGACAATAAACCGAAAGTTTTAGAGTACAGTTTCAATCACACGGTTTGGCTGATTTTGCTCATATCTAGGATCACTGCATATGTTGCTTCAAAAGCACCAGACGTTGCTAAGCAAATCAGGTTATTAACACACGTTATGAAAATAGTAACACCATCATCGGTATTTGCGTCAGCAACAAACATCACTAAATGTTGCATTGCATGGTTTTATTGGGGAATGGTTTTTTGACCTTAAAAGGCTTCAGCTAACAAATGGAAAAATATGACGAAGAAATTCCACCTAGGCCACAGTACACAGTTTGCCTGCGTTTGCATGGATGAATTCCTAGTCTGACTTGACAGACAGTAAGGTCAATGCCAATGTTCACGATTTGTTGCATGTTTGTGGGTCTCAGAAACGGAAAATAGTGGCAGCTTCTAGCATCATTCTATCTGTGTACTGGTACATACCTCTTATCCATGCCAACGGTTACCTCCGTGATATTTTCCAAGGCAGGGAGTACTAACAGGGCACGATACGACAAACAGTTTCTCAGACAGTACAATTTATGTAGTAGGACCTCACTGAACAACGGATCATGATCAGTGCCTCCAAATTTTGCTCAAAACTCAATTGTTGCTCATGATACCAAAAGTAGACATTTAGGCATTTTCATTGAATATCGGCCAATGGTCTTTCATTTTTCATGTCTCAAAAAACTGAAACTTAAGGTACCAACCATCGGACCTATCGGTTTTCTGATTCCAATCACAAACGTCCCTCTCATTGGACGATAGTAAACGCCGGAATAAATTCGAAGAACAGTAAGGCGATGTAAAACTTCAGTGCTTGCTATATTCAACGTAAGCATGAATAGATTTAACGCAAAACAATTATATGCGAAGCATTTATTTAGTTTGATAATAATTCCGTCAGAAATGCGAAAGCATGGAAACACTGTGCTCCCCTTTCATTAAACTTAGTACTTGTTCAACTCCGCTAACTATACTTGACAACTAACTGTTTAGTTCTTAACTGACTATAGGTAAGCAAAGAACCTCAAACAAAACAATTCATCTAGATCCACGTATGTTTATACAAATCTAGATATACTGAGGTACTTTATTCGTATTTTTGCACAGACCCAAGAACAATGTTAACAACATACGTATACATACAAATGGGAGCGGATACTTTATGGATGTATATATATACCTCAAATCCACTTTATTCAACATTTTTCTATTAATATTTCAGTAGAAAATTGATTATTGCATCTTTCAAAGTTACAACATAGATGTTAAAAAAGTTCCGATTCGCACATTTTGAGTTGTGAAACCGAGACTCACCTCTCCGTATTCCAAAGCATACGAGACCGAGTAACACGGCCCTGGCAGTTTTCCAGATTTACGAACCGGTACAAATCCACAATTCAATTCACATGACAACGTAAGACCAAAAAGGAATCCACGAGCGTCAATCCCGATAACAGCATCAATTTTCTGCAATTGGCACGCTTCAGTTATCCTTATACTCATTACTCACTGGATGCACACTTAAAACATTTTGTCGTATCATAAGCTTTAGCTCATCCAGCAGATCACGCGTTATAGATGGGTTACGCAGGGCGCCGAAAATATCGCTAGATAAGTAGGATAAAAATAGTCAAATACCGACAAGAACATTCAGCATACCGGAAGTTGATGCCTTTTTTCGGGAAATCGGGAAACGTGCCGATAGCATCCGAAATACCCTGAAGGCGAGCATTGATTGAGGGAACCGTTTTAGACATCTGAAAAATGCAATAATGTAGGTAAATTGTCGGGAAGAAAACCGTTACCGTCTAAACTCTTGATTTTATTTCGCGCATGTTACCAACCGTCGAAAAACACTGGAAACTACTAGATCAAAAGACTCTTTCGAGAAGGCCAAATAATGACCAAAGTAGATGCAACAACTTTATCGTCGCCAAAGTAGCTTTTAATTTATGATATAATCGTCTTTTTCGAAGGACGTTTCTATCATGGATCTAAGTAAGACTTTCGAAAAAGCCCCAAATAGTCGACTGCTGAAAAACTTGCACTTCGCTAGATCGAGGACTTACTAAGATGTCGGGTATTTTTAGATGGTTTCTAGAACCCTATTCACGTGGTACTATGCCTCCACACGGTTCGTTATTTGGTCCGTTCTTGTTCCTGGTGTACGTCAATGATTTTCTAGTCATTTCTAACTCGCTTCGTTTACTCTATGCTGATGACCTGAAGCTTTGGTACATACTTAGTTCCGATACGGATATACAGTCCTTACAGAGTGATCTGGACGTGCTGACGCGTTGGTCCAACATGAAGCTCCTTCCGATAAACCACAGAAAGTATGCCTACATGCATATAGGTCGATCAGTCATATTTGTACCACATTCTCTCTCCGGGACTCTGATAAGGACGACAGTATGTAAACGTGATCTCGGAGGGTACTGTCGACTTCCTAGAAAACAAGAAATCATACAGATAGAGCATGTGCTTCGGTAGGGATATTCGGGAAACTTCCCCGCAATGCTTTTCGGATGTGATACACTACACATGTACGACCTGTTATAGTACAAAGCTGCAACTGCATGCATGCGCACAGCTTCCGAATGGGTCAAGCTCGAAAGAGTTCAGAGCCCCCACCCGCCTCATTTCAGGATTGCGCGGGACGGGATACGAAGGTCGCCTGCAGTCAACCGGGTTGTCCCCAGAAACCTATTGGGAGATATGCGTTGACCTCCTTTGTGTCTGACGAATTGACAATTACGTGGACTTTGGCGAACTCTAGGACATTCATTAACATTAGTGAAGCGGGAATCCATTGGTTTTCTATTACTGTATTGCCTGTCCCGTAGAGTCACAAAAGTTTTGAACTCGCTTCCAGCGGAAGTGGTGGAAGAAGTGAATGGCCCATCTTTCAAGCAGAAACTAGACGGTTTTCTGACTGATCTGGTGTGATTCTCTTTCCTAATAACACATCCAAAGGTTGAGTAATAGGGGATTAAATTTGTATAATACGGTTCATCATGCAGCTTGAACGCTCAATTGACCATTTAAAACCACGGAAGCACTGTACAGCTGTTTCATCCTTGTTGGGAATCACCAACAGTGTACATCCACCGAGTTCCAATGGGGACTCGAACCCGGGGTGAACGATTGTGAATCGAACACCTTAACCACAAGACTATCCGGGCTGGCTCTCAACGGTTTGTTGAACATCTACACTACATGATATAGCACCCTTTCCGTCACTGGCTTTGAACAGTAACAACCCGCTTCCCGCACAGCGATCGACTCCCATGATGGATTCCCAACAAGGATGAAACAGCTGTACAGTGCTTCCATGGTTTTCAATGATGAATTGAGCTTTGAAGCTGCATGATGAATCATATTATACAAATCTAATCTCCTACTACTCAATTGCAAATAGTAACCAAGCTCTGTAGGTTGTTCATAACGGAATGCCTTCGTTGTACTTAGGCCCCTACAGAGAAGCCATCCATCACGGGAGTCGATCACTGTGCGGGAAGCGGGTTGTTACCGTTCAAAGCCAGTGACGGAAAGGATGGTATATCATGTAGTGTAGATGTTCAACAAACCGTTGAGAGCCAGCCCGGATAGCCTTGTGGTTAAGGTGTTCCATTCACAATCGTTTACCCCGGGTTCGAGTCCCCGTGGGGGCTCGGTTGATATGCATTGCTGATGATCCCCAACAAGAATGAAACAGCTGTACAGTGCTTCCATGGCTTTCAATGGTGAATTGAGCGTTGAAGCTGCATGATGAATCATATTATACATCCAAAGGTTGTTATGATGAGGCTCATATGGGAGGTTTCCACCTGCCTCTAATTTCAAGGACCCCAGAGAAAAATCATCAATCTTCATGTTTGAAGGGAGATGGAATCATCACATATGAGCCTCATCACAGACTCTTTAGGCTCTCGCGCAAGATCTGTTCCACCACAAGATGAAGGGATGTGGTTGAAACCTTTGAAATAATCGAAGGGATTACGGAAGCAAAGGGCCGCTTCTTCAGCTCAGAGAAAACGAAACACAGATGGCAAGAGTAGAGATAAAAGAAGCAGAGATCAAAAACAGAAATTGGAAGCCATTCGTTCGCAGCAGGTGTGGTAAACAACTGGAACAAACTACCGAATGCGGTGGATGAAGCCACGTCTGTTGAAATACTCCAGCAAAGTTTGAACGGGGCAAAGAAGGAGGTGCTTGAGGACCGCTCAAAAGGATCACTTATTCTTTCATCCATCTAATCACCCATATATCTGTGTAGGAAAAGGCCGAAAAAATTTCCCTTGGAAGATTCACCAGCGAAATCTTCTCGAAAAGACCCACCGCATAGTAAATCAGGTGTCATTCCGATGAACTGGTGCATCTCGCTGTCCACAAGCGCATATAATAAGATTGTTCCGAAATCATCATGGACGAAATTATCCTTGTTTTTATTTGCTGTCAATTGTTGGAGAGACTACTAACAAATATTCAGACTGACCGCATCATGTTCACCCAGTGTAGGTCATGGCCAATGCATTATTCTCCATTATGGAGTCCCACGGTAACGATACTTACTTTACTTTTGCTCTTACGCGACTATCTCCTGCAAGGGGAGAAGTCGGCTCCATGGATATCACGGACCATTGCTGACCAGGCGCGGCGGTCGGAGGCGACTCAGTGCAGATCGTAATCCAGTCCACTTTCCATTACCGGACTCCATAGACCGACCGTAGGCCTAGAAGCTCTACGTCTTTTTCTATTGTACTAGTCCATGTTTTGAGCTGTCCACCAAAGTGACAACGCCAACTAAAGCAAAGGGTAGAGGAGTGTTTGTCTTGTTATCTCTGAATCCGGTCGCCAAAGAGTATGGTCGTACCACTGCGGTCGTCGACGTCGGAGGACGGCGATAACATCGTCGCTTTACCTCTTCGTTGGACACCCTGTCGTGCCACTTGACTGTAAGGATTTGCTGCATGCATCAGTGGTCAAAACCCTCCAGCCTTCTGGTATCCTCAGCTCGTAATGGTCAGGTTTCGCAGCCATAGATGAGTACGGGGCGGGTGGCGGCACGATAAACACGAACTTTGGTCCTTAGGCTGATTTCACTGCGAGTCCACAGCGTTCGCCTTAGCTGAAGGAAGGCTTCTGCGCTGTCGATCCGTAATACCACTTCATCTTTTACCTGGCTGTTCGGAAGCAGAGTTGAGCCTAGGTATTTGTATAAAGAGACGTACTCGACTGGTCGGTCACTGATGGACAGTTGTTGAATTGTCGGGCCTAGATGGGTTGTGAAAGTTTGTGTTTTGGTTGAATTCACTTCTAGTCCGATGGACCTCGGGAAAGAATTGTTCCGATCGAGGATTGGTTGGAGCGAAGCGGGGAGTCTCCTAGCACGACAATATCATCCGAGAACTCCAGGTCCGAGATGTATATTTCCTGGCTAAGATGATTGCCTAGGTAGTCGCGTAATACATGATGCATTGCCCAATCAATGGCGTAGTTAAACAGCACCGGTGAGAGGGGACAGCCCTGTTTAACTCCGGTAGTGAATGCGAAATCACAGGATTCTTTGCCATACATGCGAACCCTAGCACCAATTGTCGAGTAGTACCCCTTCAACAGCCTTAAAAGCTTATTCGGCATCCCATCGGATTGGATTAAAATTCAAACAGACTCGCAGGTAATCGAATCGAAGGCGGCCCGAAAGTCGATGAAACAAGCAACCGTCGACTGCTGGCACTTATACCGATGCTCCAGTACTCAGCGCAGTGTGAAGATTTGATCCATACAGCCTCTGCCATGACGGAAACCCCCTTGGTTTGGGCGAGTGCGAGGGCCTCTTGCCTTGTAAAAACGGCTTGGTAACAACGCACCATAAATCTTTGCGGCTACATTGATTAAGCTAATCCCTCCGTAGTTTTCGTATGCCGATTCATTCCCTATCTTCGGGATGGGCAGCAGAATGGACATTCCCCAGCCGGGTGGGAATGCCTCCGCTCGTCGAAAGGAGCCAAAAAGTGCACAACCTGTCCATCAATGACGATTAATAAGCTTTATATACCTCTGGATGGATGCTATCGTCCCCAGCAGCCTTTTATTCTTCAGTCTGTTAATCATTTTTGTTACTTCCGCGGTACTAAGCGGGTTACAGTTACTCTCGTACTGAACTGGAGAGGTTGATACTGGTTGGTCCATCGAGTGGTTTATAGGCCGGTTGAGCAGTTGACCACTGTTCGACCCATCGGTCCATTTTCTTACTCTGTTCGGGTATTAGGTTTCCTGCCGTGTCACGAAGAAGTAAATTCTGTTTGCAGAACCTATTCGAGGAGTTGTGAATGAGGTGGAACAGTTCAACAGAGTCACCAGTTTCTGACGCGGTCTACATTCTTTCGGCTACTTTTATTCAGTATTTTTGCGATCAGCTTTGACGGAGCATGTGGCCTCTCGTTGCAGTCTGCGGCGGTCATCACTACCTGCCAGACGGGCTTCACGTGCTTTGGTTGACAGCTGGAGCGTGCTCTCGGAGATCCAATCTTTCGTCCGCCTTTTTGTTCTCCCGAATACCGCTCAAGTAGCTCCCTTGATTGTCGTCTTTATTCGAGTCCACTGCCCTTCCACGGAAGTTTCGTCTTCTTGTGCGCTGGTCGTGGTGATAAGTCGAGTTGAGATTGTTCGTAACAACGCTTCTCGCTTCTATGGATTTTCTAAGGCAGCAACGTTCATCCAGAAGGGTGCAGACACTCTAGCCCGCGTAGACAGATGGATTTTGAAACAAGCGTGTAATCGGACATGGTCGGTGCCGTTTGTATTGCCCGTTTTTGAGCCTCGGTACACTCGGCTATCCTTCACAGACGAAGCTCAACGGGATCTCACCAAAATGTGGTCGAGTTGGTGTGCTGAGCGACCGTCATTGGAGTAGCATGAGAATAGGTGCTTCTTGGGGTGTTGAAATCAAGTGCTGCAGAAAACCATCCTGGTGGTGTTGGCTAAACCAACCAGCCGGCCACCGTTCTCACAGCGCTGGCAGAGGCAGAATTTCCCGAGAATATAGCAAGTGGATTCGTCGGCCGTACCTGTGCGAGCATCCTAACCTTCTGGGACGAAAAGTACGTCGCGCCTCGAAACCCGGTTGATTACCCCTGCAATTCACTGTAGAATTCGTCTTTGGTTTTGTAATCAGCCGAAGTGGTTGAAGCGTAAATCGCAATCACTATAAGGTCGTGCGGGGATTCTTCGAATCGTGCCAAGGCGAGTCTGGATTAGACTAGTTCCCAAGCGATCACTGCGTCGTTAGCTGCTTTATTCAGAGCAAACGGAACCAGAACTGTCTTTCGGGCCACTGTAATACAGCCAATAAGATGTATCCACTCCCGGGACCTTTATTTGTCGGCGGACTTCCGAGAAGCACGCAATATCTACGTGACAGTAATGTAGATTCCGGATTGTGATGCATTGGCTACCAACGTCTAGACGCTTCCTGAGATTCCAACAGGCTGTGTGTTCTTTTCCTGCAGAGTGTCATCCCAGCTGCTGGGACACGAAGCGCGTTGCTTACCGGGTACGCTGTAGCATGACGAGCGCATGAGGTTCCGTGAATAATCATGGAGTCGCGGGAGTAGGGTACGAAGCGGTGTCCCCAGCACCGTCCGGCCTTTTTGTTCGAGGTTGCACCTTTAGCCTTTGCATACCCAAGTGCAGAATCCAAGACAGCAGGATGTTTCCAGAACAGCCGGTGGCCTGTTGTACGTTTCGTTCGCCTCTCCTGGAATATCGAGTCAGGTAGTTCGACAGCTTTCCTTTGTAGCCGTTGGATCAGTAGATCTCGTCAGCCCATTCAGCAGTATCTGCTTTCACATCCCGAACACCGTCCCGCCGAAGGTTTTTAGACCTCGGTAACCCTCAACCTGGTTTAGCCCGCTTGTCAAGCGGTTTGTCGGAGTGTGGTTGCTGATGCATGCTTTAGTTTCGTGGAATCATCGGTGAGAGCTGGGTGAACGATGGAGACCAAAGAGATGGAGGATGCCCCAAGGGACACGACAGCCAACCAACTCAGAGGTGCTACTCCTCTCAGACACCCCATACATCGTTATGTACAATTTGACTGTTATGATAAAATCTGCATTCACACATTTCTATGGTCGCTTTCGTGTCATAAAGTGCGTGGATTTAATCCTGGTTACAAAAGCGGCCGGTTATGGTGACAGGGAGAAGCGAACAGTATTCGTTGGAGACTCCGGATTAGTCCCTGCCGGTAGTCGGGCTACCGTCGTAAGGGTAACAGGGTGAAACGTTTACTAATGAGAGGGAAAACCAATTAGTTTTTATCACTTTCGTTTCTCGTCGCTTATTGGCTAAGCGGGCAAAAAATGCGTTCTGTCCCCTACGTTCCTTGGTTTGGATAGCATCTCGCTGATTGACTGATCAAATGTTGGTGGAAAGTTGGTTTTCAATGGGCAACTCACCAGAATTTCACTGACAAAGCGGTGAATTGTCGGTTTCTACTCATTTTTTGCTAGTGGTGACAGGAGTCCTTTCAGAAAATGGCAAGGGATACAGGAAGACAGAGGACTGACCTGAGCTACCATACTTTTGCTCAGTCTCCAGTCTCCTTTTACAGGGCAGAGTGTTTGCCCCATATGAATCCCACTACACACTCCATTGTCTTGGCTATTTTTCGTTTTCCGTCCCCAGAGAACAGGAGAAGACGTTGATCTTCAAATAATCAAAGGATCGGGAGATCCAAGAAACCCACCGATGCAAGAGACTGCACCAACAGGCATGCCTCGGTCAACTTTTAGATACGGAACTGAACTGAAACAGCTTTGAATGACAGAATGGGACTGCTAGTGGCAGTTGTACCAGATGAGTTGTTCGTTTCTCGCTTGTTGCCGTGTGTATGCCAACAGAAAACTCTACAGACTTTGAATTTTACCGGTGTTTAAATATTAGCTACACTCAAACAGTCTAGGGCCTATTTTCTTGTCTGTATTTCTAGTCAACGCACTTTACCTCACCAGATAACAAACTTAGAAAATGAGCAGGAGGCAAAGTCAGAAATCCCTTGTGCCTCTGCTAGGTGCTCGAAAGAGGTAAAGGAATATGTTGTGACATCTGCGACCGTTGGTTTCACCAGAAATACAGCAGACACCGTCAGAGCTATTGGGCTCTACCTAGACAACGCTGGACGAGTCTGAGTATGCACAGAATGTGTTAAGCTAAGCAAGAATCATTGGGTTTGCCTTCAGCGTCCTCAGGAAACCACCAACACGTGACCGAACAGTTACCTGCACGAACTCTCCCACAACAAGAAGTGTGATGCTGGAGACAGCTGAAGCTATTTTTGATTCATTTCAGTCGGTGGCACTAAAATTAAGCGTGCAGAAAACGCCAACGACACTCCGGCAACGTGTCCAAATGCAAGTGAATGAAACCGTTGCCAACAAGACGACTCAAAACAAGGGCAATGGCCATGACAAGGATAATAACCGCGGTATAGAGCAATGCGCGTAGTGTTGGGAACAAATGGAAACGGTCGACGGCGGAAGCCGAATGAACTGACTGCATCGCAACCACTAGAAGTTGGCTCGGTAATAATGTAGCAACAACAATCTTTCGCCTAGCAGGGTACTGCGCCTACAGGGCAGACAGACAAAACGGAACAGGAGGGGCGCACTTTTGATTGCTGTGCACGTGCACAAACAGATATCAGTAAAAGTATTATCCACACCAAACACACAGGTGACCTCGTGCTGTCTGAGTGCAGCGAATGTGAAGGCAACTCTAACATGCGTCTATAGATCTCCATCCTCATCTCCCAATGAAGACACATTGGTGCTGGAGCCTCTGACCAGTATAGCCGCCCAGTCCGATGGATTGAGGACTGTCGGTGACTTCAACTCATCGGAAGTTGAATTGAGGGTATTGTGGACACCGCAAGGTGGATTTGGTGATCAGTTGATAGATCAGGTGTGCAGATTCACACTGGTACAACACACAAACCAACCAACCCGGTGGAGAGTAAGCCAGTCATCCAGTCCTCTAGACCTCATACTCACTAGATCACCGGAGGAAGTCAAACACCTCGAGGTTACTGCACCTACGGGCAGGAGCAAGAACGGTGTGACCAAGTTCCTTTCGAAAGAGAATCCCTCAGTGGTATCTCAAAAACTAAGGAGGAACTTAATGGAAATCGATGGCCGGACACTAAAGATGACAATGGAGTGCAAAATGGACGGACTCCAGCCTCACAACAGAAGATGAGTGGTCACTCATCAAAGGCAACTTGATTTGGCTAACTGGCGAGTTTGCTCCAATGAAAAGGTTAAGAGCCGACCACCTTGGTGGTTCAGCAGGACCGAAAAAGCGCAGGCAGACAAGCGAGTTGTATGGAGACATTTCCGAAGCTTGGGGTCACTTTCCTTTTCCGCAGTTTCTGAAGGTTGCAAATATCGCCCAAGCGTGCAAAAATCCTGTCAGCTACAGTGCAAAGTGAGGTCAGCATAAAATGTTAAAACGTATCTCAAAACCTTCTACAACTTCGTGCATTCCATGGCCTGATCACGCGTGGCAGTAGAAAACGTTGCGCATGGGATAGGTGGATATGCAAGTAACGCCAGAGAAGCCGAAGTACTCAAAGAGTTCTTCTAGCTAGTACACACCGCAGACGCCGGAAACCATCCGCCACCAATTGAATCCCACTGCGTCCCCCCCCTTTATTGAATTAGAACTAGTTATAAATCGGTTGAAGCGAAATAAGGCAGCTGGGCTAGATGGGTTCTACCCCGCCATCCCACGTCAGCTGGCACGCCCAGTGTCCGGGGTGCTAGCACACCGGCTCGGCAGGTCACTAGCCTCGGCCAAGCTACCTCCTGACTGAGTGAAGGATTAAGTGGTGCCCATCCTCAAATGAAGCAAAAGTCAATCGCATCTAACTACGGGCCCGTAAGTCTACTCTCGGTAGCGCTTAAGGTACTACAGGGGATCATCAGGAATAGGATGAGGCACGTTGAACACTATAAGATAATGACGGCAGAGCAGCACAGATTAGCAAAAAGAAATTCATGTCTAACGGAACTTTTATTATTTCCGGACGAAGTGGCCGGTAGACTCGACATAGGTTGACGAGTTGAAGTGTGTTATCTGGGCTTCCAGAAGGCCTTTGATTAGGTAAACCATAGGCTGCTGATGTACAAACTGCAGCGCATGAGAATTACGCAAGAAGTGCTGAACTGGATTAGGGCATACCTCACTAGTAGAACGTTTCATGTTCGGGTTGAGGATTCAACGTCCAGCACAACCATAGCGTGCGGTAGGATGCGGTGGGGGTCGGTACTAGGGCCCTTGTTGTTCCTTATCTATTTAAATGACCTGATGGATACCTTGAGGTGTCCTAATTTCCCGTCCGCCAATGATCTTAAGATTTAGAGGAAGACTTGATTAGAACGCGAGGGTGAGCACAAACATTGGAGCTCTCTCTCTGAACAGAGGTAGGCGAAAACAGCTATTCCAGAGCAAGGGGCAGGAGGTACTTGGCATTTCGATGGTCGGTTAGCCAGGATGATCAAGACAGCTGAGGCCACAAAATATCTTGGCGTCCAAGTGCATGAAACTTTCAAGCCTACCCAACAGTGCCTTGTGGTGGCAATCAAATGTAATGGATTGATGTTCCAGCTGTTTCGGACTGTCGGGTCCCGGTATGCCACAATAATTCTGCCACTTCACAAAACACACGCACGTCCCTACCCGGAATACTACGTCCAGACCTGGGCACCAAAATTGGTCAGGGACAAACAGCTGTTGGAAGCCGTTTAAAGATGGTTTATTTAAATGATTACTGGGCTGCGGGATAAGAGATGCGAAAAACGACTAAAAGCACTCGACCTATTCTCGCTAAGCAGGCGTCGTCCAAGCGGAGACATGATTAGGACGTCCAAACAGTCCACTGGGTTATCCGAAACCGACAGGCCGTTACTAACCCTAAGTAACAACCCGACCTTCAGGGGACAAACATGAACTGATAAAACCCGGGGTCGTCAGAAGAGTTCAAGTACATTTATTCTCTCGCCGTGGAACAAACTACCACCAAACATGGCAGCAGCAATTAGCATTGCAATGTTTAAACGACAGCCGGATGACTGCTGGGATGAGGTTTTCCCTGATTATGACTAGCCGAATAAACATACCCTCATATGGTCTATTAGGCATCACCTCCCCTTTCCACTCGTTCCTTCCTTTCTAGGACACAACGCATCTGCCTCCCCGTCACACACGCAATAAAATATACCATACTACATCCTTCTTTTGTTAATTCAGATATACCCATGGGGGGTGGCCACTCCATGACATAGAACGAGGGTATGAAAAACCTAACCTGTGGACTTGGCCATGTAAGCCGTGTTAGCCTTCTTCGGTGGGGTCTAAGAGACTCCTCCCTCTACTTAGTAGTTATATAAAATAGAGGCAATGGCTGGGTGTCGCGATCAGCGGCATTCTTGTGTCCACAAGCTTTCTTTACCGACTTGGTATTATTATTGTAGTTCTTTTATCGCTCCTTTCAGGCTCTTGTCCTTTCTCACTGTTTCCGATTGTGGCTGTCGCCAGGAGATAGTAACCAAAGCCATCGCACACAATGCATGGTGAACGGTTGTCTGAGCTGAACTGAACCCACGGGGGTCTCTCTGAGGTAAGTACGGCAGCTGGTTGAGGCAGTGAACCCGACCATTCAACGCCATTGCCGGTTCTTCGAGAACAAACCTGCTTTTCGTTTACCTCTTTGAATCCCATCATTTAAAAACCACAACATTTGAATTATCTGGCAATTGAAGCACCGAGGTAAGTTTACAGCTCTCTAGTGCAAGAATCTTGACGTCCACTGTTCAAAGCTGCTGAAACAGTGGGTTCGCTGAAACCAGCAGGTAGGTAGCCGCTTCGCTTATTATTCTCTGCCACTTTTTCTGTTCTTATTACCATTGTTACCGTTGTAATCCTTCAGTCAATCTTTGTCTTCGATCTTTCCTCCTTCGTTATCACGTTTCCCCCTTCAAACTCTGTCATTATCCCCTCCACTTTCAGTTATCTAATACCCTTTGACCAATACCATCTCATATCCTCTTTCACCACCTTTAACTTCTCCACTTTCGTAACTTCCATCGTAGAGGTAGACAGGGCGCTAACTGGAACCCACTAAGGGACAGTGATCCTGTGAGGCTCCTCAGATTGGGGCACAGCGGAGAAAGGTCCCCCCCTTCCGCTCATCCTTACCAAATTACCGTTTGTTGCAGCACCGGATGATCCAAGGAGCGCACGGTGCAAGAACCCGGGCAAACGTGGCATGCCGCCGTCTACGTCTTGTGGTCCGATTTGAGAGCTGCAAATCCTATGACCTTATCTGAACTGAGTAACCAACAGATTGCAGCAAGAGGGGTATCTCCATGAAGAGTAATTTGTGCGACAAGTATAGGATGCTTATATACGTGCGCAAAAGAATGTGCGCACGACCCAAGTAGCACATTGCCAACAAAGCGTTGGAGTGGCGCAAGGTGCCAATACTTTTCAGAATAGATGACAGATCTTTCTACATTGTGGGGTGCAATTTGCATATATAGCTGTTGTGCGAATTGGTGACAAAAATCTGTGTGACATTTTGCAAACTTTGTTTTACTTCGTGCCCGCGTGACTAGGTAGGTTTGTTTTTAGCTACACGCAGTTATGGGTAATAATATGAATACTTACATGTCCAAAATAAGCATCTTTTAGACTATGTTTGTATTATTTGACCGTCTTATAATTATAGCTTGGGCAATAATGGCTTTAAACACTTTACATATCATATAAAAGTAGAAACTTATCCCAACGTTGTCAGTAAAACGTTAAGCAGTATTTCGTGGGAAACAGGTAGCATTATAAAATGGTTACCTGTTGAAACCTATTCTATTCGTCTTTGTTCATTTCTATAGGACACATTTTGTTATGCCAAAAAAGAGAAAGTGGCAGAGGTGTAGGAGGAAGACGGGACTGGACGCTGTGCAGTGCTCCATTTGTCACGATGCTAGTTTGTGGAAGCACAGAACTTCGTGTCCCAAGGAAAGAACCCAGAGTAAGCTATTATAATGGATCTATGTATTTGATTTCATTGAACAATTACAGCCTGCACGGCCGGTGCATCTGTCGAAAAGGAGCCACAACCGCCGGAGGTACAAATAGAAGGGGTGCATGGAGACCTGACAAGCGAAGATACACTTCCCATTGCTTGCCCATCCGTGGCGATCATTCCCGTTGGGTAAGTTATATCGTTTCCATAGAGCACCATTTTGTAAGCAACGGAAGAAATACAACTGGGAAGAAATATATCCATAGATTTAAACATGGATGTGATGCAACAGTCGCTGTCGGATCTATTCGTCACTGCAAACTTAAGCATGAAACAGTAAAGCGACGTGCTTTCCCGTGTGGGCAAGTTTGTGCCGGGTCTCCCACGTGCTCCACGGACTGTTTCTCGTACACCACGTTCGTGTGAGAAAACTCAGTTGGACAGTGGAATACATATTCACGTGGGACTGACAGACGGGATGAAGTTTTACATGAATGTTGTCCCAAATTCTGTCGAACTGCACCTGAATACATATCGGTTGTCGTTGTATCGGGCATCTTTCATTCAGATGATGACCAATTTCGGTGAGGGTAGTGCGGCGAATGTGTCCAAAAATCATGAAAGCTGGGTTTTATTGCGGTGCGAAAAAACCATATCCAATACGACTATTCGCGCCACACAGTGCAAGAACTGGATGAACTGTCACGAAGTAGCCTAAGCTATCGTAAACCTTCCAAACGATATTGCTTGAAGGCCGTGATACACCTGTGTTCGTCAGGTCAAAAGCCCTGCTGGTTATTTCGGCTGTGGTTAGTGCAACCAAAGTAGTGTGCATATTGATGGGATGATGAAGTTTACCGACATCGAAACTACCGCACAAACGAATGAAAAGTTTTGCGCTGAGAAAAGTTGCCGCCACCACACAGGCACCAGTCCGTTCCCAGCCCCACCCGTCAATATTGCTAGTGCATTCCCGTTACACTATATGCATTTGGTATGCCTTGGAGTAACGCAGAATTTCCTTACCACCTGGCCGGAAGGCGGTCATTCGTTCAGTTGCCGTCTGAATAGGTTGGGTGCCTAGGAACTTGGCGACCGAAGTCTGGAGACCCATAGCGCTCTGACTTGCGAATTCCAACGCAAATGCAGTCACACGCGTGATGTCAGACGCTGGTAAGCAACGGAATTTCGCCAGTTCCTCCCTTATCTTGGTTCCGTGTGTTTACTTCATCTATTACCTCATGATTTGTATGGCAACTTTTCACTTTTATCTCTTTACGTATATATCTTTTCGCGTCCTGTTTTGCAGCTCTCAAGAGTAGAAGCACCTCTTAGGTCCAGCGATCTATTTCCCATCTCATCGGCAATATAAAACGCAAGATATAGCCAGGACTAGTGTTTTGAACCCTTTTTCATCCCATGCAGCACAAAGGTGCACATCTTAGTCTTAAAAGTCCCATGGGGACTTTATTTTGTTACGCAGTTTGAGGTGATTTTTTGTCATGTCTCTGGATTGAGAAAGGTCTGAAACTTGGAGTAACAGTTGAACTTTGTTTAAAAACTTTATAGCTTATCAGCAAGGTTGGCGCAAAGAGGGCATTTGGTCCCGAAAAAGTACCTCTTGAGGGACTCTTTCGGGGTATTCTAATAATGCGGTATAAAATGGAGAATTACAGCCGTCACTCAAAGTATGGTTCACAACATGGAAGTACATCTTGAATTCTTTGAAAAATGCTACATTCTATGAAGATAGTGGGCACTGGAAAGTACCCGGATCGTCCCGAGTAATTCCTAAGAATTTAGACAAGTACTTGTCTACATGACGTCATGTTCCTTTCCCAAAATAGAAACTAATGAACATCGGACAACCAATACACCAGGATAAAAACGTGTAGTATAGCTTACCGAAATCTGAAAGGGGAGCACGAGCAGCTGCGTCTTTGATGTGATCAAAAATAGTCCAAAAAATGTCCCTACACCGACACCTCATGAGCTGTTTCAAGCGATGCTTAATTGGGACTATTTTGGGGACCCTTCCTGGAGTTATGTCGAGACAACTCTTATGAAAAGTCTCGCGAGCGCAAGACTTGTGTCCTAGGATACACGAAAGAAGAGGGTTCATTTGAACCCTCTTTTCTTTCGTCTAGTGAACCACCTTCCAGCTCAACAGGTTCTTAGATAGAAAAATAAATACAAGGTCCGAGAAAATCTCGCCCGAAGCCTTGTGTCCTTGAATTACTTCACGTATGAAGTAGTGAAGTGATGAATGTACACAAGCAAAACACCGGCGATGTACACACAACGCTGCAAAGGAAGACAGGGACCACTATGAAATAAATCTCTCTGAACTTAAATAAAAATAATGAACTGTCACAACCGAATGTTCTCATATGGGAGGGACTGGCCCGAACACTGCAACCTTATTGGCCACGATAACAAGAGGCCCGGTCCCAAGGTCATTTCGGAATGGCACCGTCCGGATTGCGATCTATTTTCGGCTCCTGAAGTTCTCGAGAAGATAACTGGGTTCGGGGCTGAGGCCCGAGGGATCTAAGATACTTTTTTCAGTTGATGGGGAAAAATTCCGGAACATCGAAAGCGTACCAGGCTCTTTATGGAGTGAGTGTGTTAGGTGGGACAGATCGCGCAAAATCAAATTGCTCTAATGACGGCACAAGCAATGCTAGTGTAGTGACCTCGATCGTTTTGAGAAAATGACTGTTTTCTGGACACCATTTTGGATCTATTTTTTCGACGATCTTTTCTGACGTTTGACATTGACCACCGTGTTCTCCGGTTGCCTACGTTTTACCGGACTGACTTTTCCGAGGTTTCCGTCGACCTCGTTTCAAATCACTTTCACTTTCGGTCGTTCGCTCGCGGTTCGCTTTCTGCACAGCCGTTGCGTTCGTTTTCCGTTTAGTGTATCTCTCGTATCAGTACTGTTTCGGTGCTACGAAATATAGAATACACCTCGCATCTGTAAACCGACTCGCGTCTTCTCTATTCGTCCGATAGAGGGGATATCGTTGGTATCTCGCTACTAGACCCGATAGGAGACACGTTCGCCAGCCGCTCTCGAACGTCTTCTATATTGGTGAGCCCGAAACCTCCAGAACCTCCTGGATTATTCTCCCGCCCGGTGAGTCTATGATTTTTCGCTGTTTCACGTCCTCCTTTCGTTGCACGATATATATTTTTTACGGTATATTATCGCAACGTAACCATGTCAAAGGATAAGGTGCAGCTCGGCACAGATCGCACTCTGTCTGCGGTTGCTTTCAAACCTAAGGCGTTTATCCCACATGATCCTGAGGTTTGGTTTGCAGCCTTAGGGTTGCAATTTGAGGCACGTAGGATCATTGGCCAACGCCAACGATTTTCCTATGCCTTAGAGGCAATCCCAGGTGATGTTATCGCCTCGGTGAGGGATTTAGTATTAAATCCTCCTCAAGTGCAGCCGTACGATCGGCTTAAGGAGGCCATACTGCAACATTTCCTTCCTTCTCGGGAGGAACAGTTACGTCAGCTACTGGCACGTCAGCCCTTAGGGGATACTAAACCCAGCCGCCACCTAGCTCATCTCCGGTCTCTGGCAGGGCCCGCCGATAAGGATTTGGCGATAGTTAAGGAACTGTGGTTGGACTCTCCACCCTTCCATGTTCAGACCACCGTAACTGCTCTCCCCGAGGACTCGTCCTTGGAACGAGCAGCCGCCGTGGCTGACAAGATTGTCGCACGTGTCGGCAGTGGGGCTAATCCCCTCATTGCCACAACATCGCGCAATCCTGGGAGTGTTGACCTGGATGAATCGCCGGAGAGGCCTCGGCACTCTCGATCCATCCAGCGCCGATTGTCCTTCAAGGACAGAGTTAAAATACCGATTCCTCGCAGTAGCCCACGTAAACAACGGCACGGACGGGCGCCCTCCACTGCCCACGTCCACCGTGAATCCGCCTCACCTGCCTCATCCAAGCCAGATCATCCTACCAGCGGCTTTTGTTGGTTCCACCGCGTTTTCGGACTAGCCGCCCGTAGGTGCAGACAGCCGTGTTCATACGCGGCGGAAAACGCCACTGCCGGCGAGTAGAAGCGGCTGTACTCGCCGGCAATCGGTCTCAGGTTGGCCGTTTATTTTACGTGCATGATTCGTGCACTAAGGCTAGGATCCTAGTCGGTACTGGGGCCCAAGTTTCTGTCTTGCCGGTTGGTAAGGACAAGCCAAGAGCTTCTTTGCTTCGGCTGTCAGCGGCGAATTGTTCTTCCATTCCTACCTACAGCACGAGACAGCTTGCGGTCAATCTGGGACCACGAAGACCGTATCTGTGGACGTTCATTCTTGCGAATGTTCCCACAGGCATACTGGGAATCGATTTTCTGAAGCACTATGAATTACTTGTTGATTCACGTAGGCTGCAGCTTATCGATCCTTCGTCGAACAATAAACTTACGGGTATTGCAGCTCGAACAGATGAACACCGAATCACAGGATTGTTTTCTAACATTCCGCATGATTTTCAGTTTTTATTTATTAAATTCCCCATATGGACTAAACCATTTGAAGAGATAGAGACAGTGACCGATTGTGTGGCACACCACATTGTCACTAACGGACCACCAGTCACGGCACGACCTCGCCGACTGGCACCGGACAAATTGGTTTTCGCCAAATGTGAGTTTGACACTTTACTTTCTAAAGGTATTGTTCGTCCTTCTTACAGTCCACGGGCCTCCTCTCTGCAAATGGTTCTTAAGAAAGATGGCATTAGCTGCCGACCATGTGGCGACTAACGCGCACCAAATTCGGTTATCCGTTACGATAGTTATCCGATACCCCACATACACAACATCGCGGCATCACTTCACTGCACGACCATATTCTTTAAGATCGATTTGGTACGAGCCTATCACCAGATCCTAGTCACCGCTGAAGATGTCGAGAAAACCGCTGTCACGACTCCTTTTGGTTTGTTTGAGTTCCTACGTATGCCTTTTGGTTTGCGAAATGCTGCTCAGACATTCCAGAGGTTTGTCGATAGCATTACACGAGACTTGGAATTTGTTCACGTCTATATCGATGACTTGCTAATCGCATCGTCGAGAGTAGATGAACATTTCCAACATTTGACGCTACTAGCTCAACGTTTGTCCGAACATCGAATAGTAATCAATCCTGATAAAGGTGAACTTGGTAAACCGGAACCTGTGTTACTCGGTCACAAGATCCCTCGAGAGGGTATCAGGCCTGGCGAGGATAAAGTGCGCGCTATTCTAGATTACGCCGTGCCGTCCTCAACCAAGAAGCTCAAAACATTTTTGGGGTTAGTTAACTTTTATGGTCGTTTCATACCCCATGCTGCTGAAAGTTTACTTTCAATAACTGACCTACTCCGTGGCAATCCACGTAAGTTGTCGCTTACGGATGCCGCATGAGTAGCGTTCTGGGAGATTAAAGCGACATTAGCTCAGACCACGCTCCTAATGCACCCAGTTCTGTCTGCCACGCTAAGCGTAACGGTGGATGCACCTGCCTTTGCCATCGGAGCAGTCCTGCAACAGTCTGTTTCTGGGATATGGCAGCCATTAGAGTTCTACTCTCGACGCCTCAATCCCACGGAAACCAAATATAGTGCTTTTGGTCGCGAACTGCTGGCTGCATATAATGCCGTTAAGTACTTTCGCCATGCAGTCGAGGGTGGATATTTCATCCTCTTTATAGACCATAAGCCTCTGATGCATACTAAGTCTGACTGTTACTCCCCACAAGAAGTCAGACATTTAGACTATATTTCTCAGTTCACGACTGACCTACGACGCGGTAAAGGTGAGTCGAACTGCGTTGCAGATGCTTTGTCGCGTATTTCGCTCAATGCAATTAAGTCTCCGTTTCTAGACATCCCTGCCATGTCTGCAGCACAGGCACAGGATTCTTCATGTATGGAAGCAGCTCAGTCATCGTCGCTACAGTGTCAGTCCGTACCTCTGGCCACCAGTGCTGGGACTATACTCTGCGACATGTCTACTGGCCTACCTCGACCAGTCGTACCCTCTACATATCGACTTCTCGTGTTCGATACCCTGCATGGACTATCACATCCATTCATCGCAGCCAGTTTCCGATTAGTAGCTGCACGATACGTCTGGCCGTCCATGAATAAAGATGTTCGTATGTGGGCAAAACAGTGTCTACAGTCTAAAGTGCATGGGCACGTAGCTTCGCCTATCGGTACTTTTGCTACGCCTGATGCTCGCTTCGATCATTTCCATGTAGACATTGTGGGTCCATTGACCCCATCAAACGGGTATACCTATTTACTAACGTGCATCGATAGATTTACGAGGTGGCCCCAGGCTATTCCCATCTTTGTCGTCACAGCCAAACCAGTGGCTCGACATCTGATAGAACGATGGATAGCTTCATATGGTTGTCCTTCCACGATCACTACCGATCTAGGGCAACAATTTGAGTCCGATCTATTCTCTCCATTAACTCACATGCTGGGTACGGAACGCATTCGCACGACAGCGTGCCATCCGGCATCGAATGGTTTAGTCGAACGTTTTCATCGCTAACTCAAAGCGGCTCTTAGAGCACACGAGAGCCCCGACTGGTACGAAATGTTACCACTAGTTCTGCTTGGTATCAGGATTTGTACTAAGGCAGATATTCACTGTTCCGCCGCAGAACCTGTCTGCGGCACGACATTGCGACTGCCTGGGGAAGTCTTTACGCCACGGAGTACAGACTCACTTGCCGTACAGACTTACGTTCACGTTTGTCTACGTACATGCAAAATCTCGCTCCGGCGCAGACTCAAATGCAGCAACGATAGGTTTTTGTTCCGACCGAACTGGAAACTTGTTCGCATGTATTCATTCGTGTTGATTCGGTACGGAAACCATTACAACAGCCTTACGAAGGTCCATTTCGCGTGATTTCTCGTCACAATAAGACCTTTAAGGTTGATTGACATGGTCGCGTCGATACCGTTAGCATCGATCGTCTCAAGGCCGCGTACGTTGATGATAGCGTGTCGCCCGCTGACATGAGATTCGATGTTAACCCTGCACTGCCTGTTGACGACACCTCCGTGTCACGTCAAGGTCTGCAGTTATCGTTGCCTGCTGCGACTTCGAATGAGGCTATCGTCTCACGTTCAAGTCAGCAGAGCACGCCTACGCACCCGTCCCTGAATGAGGCTCCCGTTTCACGTTCCGGTCGGAAGATCGTTTGCCCAGCACGTTTTCGCGACTAGGTCAAACACGATCTTAACCATTGCACTTCGCAGTAATAGCTTTCGTGTTTATCGTTTCGACAGGATTTGACATGCCTCATTAGTTATTACTGTATCCCAGTCAGTTCCATTGCAGCTGCCACACCAGTTTTTCGTTTTTTTTTTCGTTTCATGGAACCTCGCCATATGGTACGCTTCGCTGGTCCCACGAAATCTGGGGAATTTTTGAACCAACGTTTGCATTCTGGATCGGCCTTGTTGCTCTGGTTCCTGGCCACTGACGAACCTGCCGATTTGGCTTCCGGATATCATATTGGTTACCGGTTACCCGACACTGGGCGTTATTGGTGTGGCACACCTGGATGACGATTCACGCAACCGATGTCATTGGCAACGAATCTGGCTTACGCTCGACCATCATCCTACGGTTCCTGCATACCACAGATTTCGCCGGTCAGCATCCTACAGCACAGCTACATTCACCTATTTCGCGCGCATTCGCGCACACGAGTACCGTTTGTATGCCTTATCCTCCTTGACATTTTTTCGAAAGCTTTCTGTGCTTTCTAGTGGGGGATGCTGTAGTGACCTCGATCGTTCTGAGAAAAGGACTATTTTCTGGACACCATTTTGGATCTATTTTCTCCACGATCTTTTCCGACGTTTGACATCGACCTCATTGTCTTTTCGGCTGCGTACGTTTTACTGGACTGAATTTTCCGAGATTTCAGTCGAACTCGTTTTGAATTACTTTCACTTTCGCTCTTTCGCCGATTGTACACGCTCGCGGTTCGCTTTCTGCACAGCCGTTGCGTTCGTTTTCCGTTCGTTTATCCGTCTTATTGGTTCGTTTTCGGAGCCAGGTTATGTAGTAATAATACTAATAATATAAGTATATTTCTCGGTCATGGTCGAGATGAACGCGCTAGCGCATCATCATGGTGTAACACGTTACTCAATAAGAAGAAATATTCAAAAATTCTAAATCTGAAGGTCAAGAGTATCAGCAATAGAAAATCATGGCCAGAAACGGTTTGAATGAATCATTCTAACAAAGGTTTGCTCGAACGTTTCGAGCCAGTTTCGAATCCGGGCTGGGCGGTGGTGCGCGGTGGGGATATCAAAAAATCGCTAACGCGGTGCCAAGGAGGCATTATGAACGAGAAAGATGCAAGCCAAAGAAAACAGAGACCCACTAAGGTTCAGCAGGTGGGGTGAATTCTGAACAAAAAGAAACGGAAAATAAGACTGCAAAGGAGTCACTCAGGAAAGTGGATGCATGCGGAGAGGATAGCATTTTATGAGGACCACGCAAACACTGAATGACGGATTTACCGGATTTCAATAAACGGACTGCGTTTTGAAGCAGAGAGACATGAGACCAATTTCGTGAGGGTGAACACGTGTTGGAGAAAGAGCAGTCCATATGAAGGTGAGTTTAGATTCGGGATCAGTAACATGTACTATTCAGAAATGAGAAAGCGCAACTGGAAGTTCCTGGAGAAGTGGAAAGTCAATTTCCAGCCGGCTACGGTTCGGGGGAAAAATAAACTGTGTTAACGGATAATAAAGTGGGAAATCTCCACATGGACTTGAGCATTATTATGCTGTTCCACTGACAAATATATACGTATATATTGACGCATTTTCCTTCAGTGTTATTCAGCGTCATTTCTGGTAGCGTACGACATCGTATACGTATGTCTCGTCTGGCAGGGCAAAGTATGTGTCAGTCAATCGGCCGTGTGGCTGTATATTAGCAGCATGCGCGTGAACTGGAATTCGTGTCGGTTGCCTTTGAAAACGCTGAACGATTTGATAAGCAATTAGGGGTATTTCCTGTTGTGTGGTTTGATTTCGGTCCCAGGTACAATGGTAGGTTCCACTTGAGTCTCTGTCCATACGAGTCAAAGTGGCATCCTTGGTTAGCCAATTTGGTGACTGAGATAATGGGAGACAACGAACCTGAAATAAAGGGGGATTGCAGTCTGGACGTGGTTCCAGCTGTGGGTTATGATAATATATGTAGACAATAAGTAATGGGCTGGTTAGATCTGTGTGAGTGGGGCATGGATGGAGTTTCATTTGAGCAATCAGTGGGACCTACTCCACTTTCTAGGTAAAATAGGCCCGCAGTGGATTTGCGCTACATTGCTACGGGCTAACGAAGATGCGTACACTGGTTTGGTAACTGTGCATGCATTCCAAAGGATTCATGATTTGCCCGTGAGCACAGCATCGCTCAGATACTAATAAAGACCTAGGGCTTCACGGTTTAGAATAGTTAGAAATGATAACCCTCAGTACCTTTTGCTTACACAGAAGGCAGTTTTGCACTAAGGCGATAATATAGGTTTGAAATAACAGACTATAAGCGAATGGAACCGGCACACTGTTAGCGTTGAGCTATGTCGTTACCATCTCTTTCGGTATGGTGGTTATTCTATACTGAATAGTTTTCGAGCAGCTTTCCATCTACAAACCAACTTACTCCTCTGTTTATCCGATAGAGCAGATAACGTTGGTATTCCGCTGCTAGACCCAATCGACGACACACTCACCAGCCGCTGTAGAAAGCCTTCTATAAAGTCGACGAGAAACGACCGGGGAGCGTCAAACGCGTGTATACTTACAGGGCCTGAGTAAACAAACAGCACGCTGGCCTGTGCCAAGGAACAAGCAGAAGTAGCGCTTGAGTTTGCAGCGTGCGCGAAATAGACATGAAACAAGTGATAGACAGGGTGTGTCGATCGGTCGCTATGGTGGCACTGGTGTTCGTCTACATGAATTTCTTGTCGTTCCTGAGAAAGCTGAAGGTCCACTGGGGAATCCAATGACGGCCACCAGAAGGAGCGTATTCCGTTAATATGGGCGAGTCATTGATTGTTCTCATCTTCAAGAAGGGAATCCGCAATGACTGCAATAATCATTGTGGGATTACCTTAATTCCGATAGTCACCAAAAAGAATAAGCTTCCATTTTTCTGCATCGTCTTGCACCGGCTCGCGAGAGGAATGTCCGCGAACAGCAGGCTGGATTCCGCCCAGGTCGAGGATGCATCGACCAGATTTTTACTCTTCGCCGACTACTTGAAACCCGTCACACGCACCGCTGACCGGCAATAATGATTTTCTTAGGCTTGAAAGGCGTCTTCGATTCAGTTGATCGAACATCGTTTTTCAGTGTTCTTCATCGAAAAGGTGTGCCCCAGAAGTTCGTGAACCTACTGAGATCATTGTATTCTCATACTTCCGGCCGCGTTAGGGTTTACGGTGAACTATCCGGTCGGTTCAAAACGACCAGCGGTGTTTGACAGGGATGTACCATGTCTCCATTCATGTCCAACTTCGTCATGGACGAAATACTGGACAGTGTACCGACCGGTCGTGGAAAATCTCCCTCAAACCTTTGCTATCCAGTGTGTTTCCTAAATCACTCACTTGCTTACACTATTGGCGTGTCTTTACGAACTGTTTGTTTTTATGGACCAATTGTTGTTTGTTCGCGCCCAGAGCGCTACTTTCTCATATACTTGTTCTGGACCTGCGTGACGCACGTGCTCCTTGCTCGCACGCCGCAATTCGGTTTCTCACTTGTTGAGTCCTTGTGACCTCATTATTGAGGTTTGTATCATTCTGGTGTCATTATTCATTCGATGACTGTGAAAAAACCATAAAAAAATAATAATAACATCTGAAAAAATGTGGATCATTCTTGGAGCGCCACGTGCTGGATGCCAGTGGTTGTGTATCGTGCTACCTCCCTACCTGAATTTGGTCCTTGTGCCGCCTAGCATGAGCACCGAATGTAGACTGTTAGAGTTTGCTTCCCTGGCGAAAATTCGGACCCATCTTATTCCCACCTCTCACGGTTCCCCAAACCAGTCTTCACATCGGTGTTGTCCTGCTTTGCAATACGAAAACGACGAAAAAAGATACCGCGATAATCAAGCAATCATATCCACATGAGAATTCCTTGCTCACACTCGAGCTTAATCTCAGTACGATAGCACTATCGAGTAAGAGGGTAGACGAACTCACGGTAACGTTTCAAGGCACGTGAATAATTGCCTCTAATGTATCACCACTGTCACCCCAATAGTTCCTTTTACTTCAAGACTCCTCAGAAACTACTCAGTATAGAATAACCACCATACCGAAAGAGATGGTAACGGCATAGCTCAACGCTAACAGTGTGCCGGTTCCATTCGCTTATAGTCTGTTATTTCAAACCTATATTATCGCCTCAGTGCAAAACTGCCTTCTGTGTAAGCAAAAGGTACTGAGGGTTATCATTTCTAACTATTCTAAACCGTGAAGCCCTAGGTCTTTATTAGTATCTGAGCGATGCTGTGCTCACGGGCAAATCATGAATCCTTTGGAATGCATGCACAGTTACCAAACCAGTGTACGCATCTTCGTTAGCCCGTAGCAATGTAGCGCAAATCCACTGCGGGCCTATTTTACCTAGAAAGTGGAGTAGGTCCCACTGATTGCTCAAATGAAACTCCATCCATGCCCCACTCACACAGATCTAACCAGCCCATTACTTATTGTCTACATATATTATCATAACCCACAGCTGGAACCACGTCCAGACTGCAATCCCCCTTTATTTCAGGTTCGTTGTCTCCCATTATCTCAGTCACCAAATTGGCTAACCAAGGATGCCACTTTGACTCGTATGGACAGAGACTCAAGTGGAACCTACCATTGTACCTGGGACCGAAATCAAACCACACAACAGGAAATACCCCTAATTGCTTATCAAATCGTTCAGCGTTTTCAAAGGCAACCGACACGAATTCCAGTTCAC
This sequence comes from Fasciola hepatica, assembly GCA_948099385.1. Taxonomy (NCBI): domain Eukaryota; kingdom Metazoa; phylum Platyhelminthes; class Trematoda; order Plagiorchiida; family Fasciolidae; genus Fasciola; species Fasciola hepatica. Next base: position 7,699,907 of record CANUEZ040000105.1, read on the forward strand.
GCGCATGCTGCTAATATACAGCCACACGGCCGATTGACTGACACATACTTTGCCCTGCCAGACGAGACATACGTATACGATGTCGTACGCTACCAGAAATGACGCTGAATAACACTGAAGGAAAATGCGTCAATATATACGTATATATTTGTCAGTGGAACAGCATAATAATGCTCAAGTCCATGTGGAGATTTCCCACTTTATTATCCGTTAACACAGTTTATTTTTCCCCCGAACCGTAGCCGGCTGGAAATTGACTTTCCACTTCTCCAGGAACTTCCAGTTGCGCTTTCTCATTTCTGAATAGTACATGTTACTGATCCCGAATCTAAACTCACCTTCATATGGACTGCTCTTTCTCCAACACGTGTTCACCCTCACGAAATTGGTCTCATGTCTCTCTGCTTCAAAACGCAGTCCGTTTATTGAAATCCGGTAAATCCGTCATTCAGTGTTTGCGTGGTCCTCATAAAATGCTATCCTCTCCGCATGCATCCACTTTCCTGAGTGACTCCTTTGCAGTCTTATTTTCCGTTTCTTTTTGTTCAGAATTCACTCCACCTGCTGAACCTTAGTGGGCTTGCATCTTTCTCGTTCATAATGCCTCCTTGGCACTGCGTTAACGACTTTTCTATATTTAATAGAAACTTCGGGAAGGTCGCACGAGTATGGCGAATTGAAGTAACGGATTTTCTCTTCCATTTCAGTTGGTTGTATCAACCTTGCACAAGCAAAGGGAAAGCTGGACGGAGCTGAAGAAACCACCAATCTGGAATACGGGGTAACAATCCAAGAGGACTGATTCGTAATGCGTTTATATTTGTATTTTAACATTAATGACAGTGTGCCACATATTTAAGATATATCCTTCCATTGCTGAAGTTCGTCTTTTCGCCCTTGGTTGACTGGTACATATTTGGTGCCGCGACCCGGGAACGAGAATGCCGAAAAAGCAAGCCGAATCGGATAATCGAGAAGAGGAGACAGCTCGCTCGCCACCCAAGGACCAGCTTGGGAGTCCATGCGTCCAAGAACGTTCACGCGCGTTGACTGATTGTAGAATAGTCAGAACTCAGCAGATTCCTACCCCGGGAGCCCTTGAGAAATTTCGCATTAATGGAAACTATACTCGATGGGAGAGCCAAGTGCGGCGTTACCTTCGATGGTTCGCTGAAGAGAGACAAGAGGATATTATCATGGGGCTGCTGGATGGAGAAGCCTATGATATTTTCAATGAAGCAGACGTTTTTAGCAGTGGTGACTTGGATTCTGCCTTCAAGCAGATTCGAAGACTTTTGGACGCCCCCGTGCACCCTTCACAATACCGGCAGGAGTTCCACGCGAGAAGGCAGCGATCGGATGAAGACGTACGATCCTTCGGTCGCGTACTGCAATGGCTGAGTCAGCGGGCTTACCCCGACGAGACCAAGAAAGAGCGGGAACGCCGGGTGCCAGAACAAATAATTGACGGCTCCTCGAACCCAGCTGTGAAGCGGGTGCTGTTGCGAGGAAAGTTCAGGAATCTGGCTCAGGCTTTGTCTGTAAGCAAAGCAGAGGACCGCGTTGAACGGGCAGTCGCGGGGGTGGCAGCTAGAGACGAGTGCTGGGTCTCAAGTAAGTGGCCACCGAGGTCTCAACATCCAAGCCATGATCACCCTAATGGGAGACGAAGCTGGTATCGAGGGAAGTACGCTGGAGCACGTCGACCGCCTTATAACAAGATCCAAGGATTCAGCACCGACCGGTGGTACGCGGGTCCCCACAACAGCTCTCCCGGTACTTCGTACTCCCGGCCGGTCGAAAGCGGTCTACCCTTGTTCGGAACGAGGACACAAACTCAGAAACAAGGTAGGTCCATCGTTCCTACTGTTTCAATATGTTCCGCTTGCATTGGATCTCTATCTGTTCGAGTGAAGGTTAATGGAATCGTTTTGTGTGGGCTGGTTGATACGGGGGCCACGTGCAGTTTAATCAGTGCAAAACTGATGGCGAAAGTCGGAAGCGTTGAGTCAGCCTTCATGGCAGATGTGCTTCTCGACATCTAAAAGCTTCTACACAACCTACAGATGTCAAGTCCCCCTCGGAACTCTGTCACTGAACCAAGTACCCATCGCCCCAAGCTCATCAGTGAAGGATCTTGGGCTTCGATACACTAAAAATCTACAATTCTCGGAACATGTCTCATTTCAGACGGCCAGGGCCAGGCAGACAATAGGCCTGGCCCTCAGGTCATTTAAAATGAAACATAGTATCCTCCTTACATACCAATCTCATGCTAGACCCCACCTCGAATACTGCCCTATAATCTTCTCCGGAATGTCTAAATCGGTAGGATACGCCTTGCGAAAGTCCAGCGCACCTTCACCAAGAAGCTAATGGGATATTTCTCTCCACTGAGCTATAAAGAGCGATGCATTCTATTAAAACTTGACCCCGTATGGCTTAGACATGTCAGGCTTAACTTGTGTTTTCTATACAGACTTATTCATTGCTCTGCGTTCACTTCTAACAACTCTATACAGTTTTCCCTACTCTCGTCTTACCCTCTGCGCCACAGAGACTTCAGTCTGACCATCCCACATTCCAAGCTGGCAATCAGCTCCAACTTCTTTCTCATTAAATATTCAAAGCTTTGGAATAAGCTGCCTCGGACCATTCGCAAATGTGCGTCAATAACCCAGTTCAGCCATGCCCTTAAATCACAACTTACCATTAGTCATATGTTATCTTTGACTAACGCCAGCATATCTGAGGATCGAGCCTATGAAGAAGGCATCGAACTTTAGAACCCTAGTTTCAGTCTCTCCTCCCGCTCTCTGCTATCCGTCTAGCTGGCCTTCAAAAACGGGTTCAACTGCTAGGATCACGGCACCTTATCCCAAACCTACCATTTTCTGCCTAACGACAGACGATAGGCTTACCATTTATTATTATTTTTTACGTATAACCCACATTGCAGAAGGATAGATTTTGTCGTTTAGAACTATAAATATCTAGATGCCTGCCGGTTCTCGCTACTCACCCACGTTCACCTACCATCACCTAACCGTTATACATCCCTGCCTCATCTAATTCACTAGTCGGTTTTCACAACCATGTCTAAACAATTACTGCCTCCCTCGCCATATAGTACTAGGGCAGCCATGTAAAACAACTCTTCTCTAGCTGAAGGTTTTAGTCAACGGTGTTTTCCCCCAGCACCAAATTATCCAGTGGTGCTGGATCCTAAGATATTAAGTCCCACCACCCACTAATTCACTCCTTGATCCTCTTATTTATCCTGGCTTCCGCTCCTCTCAGCTTTATACATTTATATACATTTATATATATACATATATATATACATATATATGCATATATATATACACCTGTTCATATATATATATACATATATATATACCTATTCATATATATATATGTGTAAATATATAACATTTTTATATATTATATATATACTCACTACTGTCCTATAATTATTAACACAAGCATGTTGAGTAACTCAACGCTCCTCGATATCTCTTAGCTTACAATGTCTCTCTTCCGCACCAGGTCCCACCACATATACTTCCCTCAACACCTCTACGATTTCGAACTGGAAAATCCAGTCTGATTCATCCCACTTAGCGTGACTCACTAACTGAACTCAACACCCAGTTAGGACGTTACCATTTCTGCTCCCACCCTATCCCCCAGCTAAGGTTCTTCTGTAATTTCATGCAGAACTTGGTCTTTACTCCTCCTCAATGACCACTCTAGGCGAAATACTAACTTTTCCATTGAAAGTTTTAGCCACACTTAAACGTTTCCCTTTTAGTCTCACGTTTCATGGCCCCAATGTGCCTTTGGGATCCGCCGCACCGATGAGCCCGTGCTTAACTTTTGTTCTTCTTTTCGTTAACCGTTGATTCTCAGCTGCGTCACTCTATCTCACTTTCCTTGCCATAGTCTTTTGCATCCGACCACTTTCGCATGACCCGTCCGATGATCGCACCCACCTATACATCAATATTATATATATATATACCTTGGGTATGCTCCACTCACTTGTCCGCCTTCCTAACTAGATTGTGCCATTTTACAACACAATTTGCATATATATAAATAAAACCGCTTCGTCCTTTAGCGATGGGTGCTCGCTCTCACTTAATTCCTGGCTCAGGCTAGAACTCAGCCGTCCCATCTTGCTTTTTTGTTCCTTTCTCGTACACTGAAGCCTTGCCACACGGATTACCATTCCTTAGTTACTAGGCTTCACTTCTCTGCGCATATGTTCATGGTAAATTGAGACCCCATTCCAACCGGAATCCGTATGCCCCTGCCAAATACCAGCACGTTTGCCCCCACATGAAAAATCCTCATTTTTACACTCAGTGTTTTTCTCCTTTTTTACTGTTTGCCGTCCTCGACCACAGCAGGTGAACTGACCAGACTGTTATCTTCCTATTTTCTCATTCTCCTTCCAGACCATACCATCTACTATTTTTTCATTCCTGGTTCCCAAACGGACACCCTCTCCTCATCCACCGCCTACCTGATATCGCCCCAAATCTCTACTATCACCCAAGTACCCTAGAAAGCTACCAGTCTCCGTCTAGGGATCCCTACCAGACCGATCCACTAGCGAAACGATAACTAATTTTTCGGATAACAAAATGTTCATTTTCTTGCTTCCATATAAACGATAATCATAACCCACAGCTGGAACACTCTCCAGACTGCCGCATTCCTGATCTCTTCCAGATTGCATTGGTTACTTGGGTAGCCCTCGGCCGAATCGACGTTTGTTCCGGATTACCGTAAGGACTGGACGATTTGATCAATGGTTTAAACCTATACTCTCGCCGCTGACGTTACAAGGGGCACCGTACACGGATTAACAAAACCTCATGAAAGTCTCACCGGATCGCAGAGGTGATTCCTGACACCAACCATCAACACATACGCTCAATGTCTATTCCCAAATAACCCAACCCAACAGTTCAATTCTTCCCGCGTTGCAGTACGAAACCAATGGCCGGAACCCAGCCTTCGCAGCTATCAACTTCGTCAAACCAGCCCTTTTTTACCTGCTTCTCTCAACATTCTACCTACCACCACCTGCAACCAAGGTCTTCAAGGAACAGAATACCAGCCATCTGCAGCCAACCATAATTTGTTTAATTTAATTTAATAATTGTATATTTCGGATGCGCCCGATGCATGCTAGAATGCATGATCAGATGATTATAGTGATGCCGGAATGACAATTCACAAAAGGGTACAACAAGTGCATGCAGAGTATCAGAGAGAATGTTACAGTGAACTAAAACTGTAGTAATGTCCGGCAAATTTGAAGGTCAAGGTCGGATGTTGTCAGTTGGTCTGGAGTACATGCATAAGTGGTATATGAAATAATTACACTAGTGGAAATTCGAACATATTCAAAGGATATGTTTTTGGTGCGCTACAGAATATGAGAGATATATGGATAAAAATCTCGTCGAAGCGTTCGGTGAATTATTCACTTTACTACAGGCATGTCAAGAAGTATTAACATGGAAATATTTCAGTCTGAAAAGATGGTAGTATATAAAGTGGTGGCTGTATACTGGAGGAATCATATATGTTGCAAACAATTGCGTATTTCTTGGGAGGGATACTACCAGAGTGATGGTGGCAGGGAACGGCCGGAGTAAAACAGGTGAGCGTGCGGCAAGTTATAAACTTTATGTAGGGTTGGTATGAAATGTCAAAGCGGAAGTGGAAGACTAATCAATATTGACCGTGTGGTTACATCCATTATACAGGTGTTCAGTTCTGCGAGAGGAAAGGTAAAGTAATCCACAGATAAGTGTACGTCAATAGATGAATGCTGTGTGGTATGTACCATGCAAAAATGACAGATCAATAAAACTGCACAGGTATATCGCGGGAAGCGGCCGTGGATCAACGAATATAGAAATAAAATGTATCGGCCGGTGCAGATAGTGGTGTGATTTAGAGGCTGCATACGGGGTCAGTTTCGGTAATATAACACGAATGCAACATCTGGAAAATCAAAGGTCTCGATAACGGTGATGGTATAGCAAGTAGACGGTGAGTGTCACATTTCTAATGACCAATTTGACAGGTGTAACAAATGATGGGAACGGAGCGGCGATGCAGCATGGGAAGTGTATCGAAGACGTTCAATCGTGGAGGGAACGCAGTGATCTACAGAGCCCGAACACTCGATGCAACAGCATTGCGGATGCGATCGGATGGACCGATGAAGAGTGCAGGTAGTTACTAATTACTTCGCTGCCCACTGGATGACTACTGAAAGATATGTCAGCGCCGGACGTTTTTTTTTTTTGGTGACCGATGAAGCAATGAACAGTGACAATAAAGGTGCCAGTGTTTGAACAGTATTAGCGAGTTCTAACACGGAACGGGCATAATGACATATGGGATTAAAATGAGTTGTATGAATGCAGTGAGATCGAGTAGTCCAGGTTCAAGAAGTCCGATGGCGGGAATCTTGGGAAAAGCGATCGTGAGACGGGCGAAAATGAAGTTGTGTGTAAATCTCGTTTGTCCTGTCCAGCAAGAGAGGGTCCAAGTTATTCCTGGGAAGTGGACGGCGACAATCGTCCTTAGGGTACAGGTTCTGAAAACAAAACGGAGAGGGCTGCAGTCTGGCAATTCTACCAGCTGTGGGTTAGGGGAGAAAGACAGAACACCAATATCATGCCAGTAACAGAAATGGGTGGTCGCAACGTTGAGGTCTTGTTTTTTGGATTAAACAACATACGGAAAGCGGAGAAGACCGGTACTAGCGACTAATTCTTGTGAGGCTTAGTGAGAGTTACCAAAAAAGCAAGGAAGCGAGAATAGGCGACACTGGGGGCAAATACTTATGTGTAGTTCGACGAATGGTTTATGGAAGACCACATCGATTGTGGCGATTCGTTCATCAGAACGAGGCCTGGAATCTTGTGTTGAAATAGGGTCTCAATGAGTAAGTAGTTGAAGCGTGGATGAGACTGGTACCTTGAGGACCATATTATATATGCTGCTATGTATTTTCTAACATAATACATGCTCTTATACCTGGCGGCAGCTGATAAAAAAAAAGAAGAACCTAACCGACTATGGTAAAATCTGACAGCATGAAAAAAGAATCACCGGAGTAACGGTGGCCAGTAGGGGGTCGTGGTCAGAAGCGTTGAAAATAGGAAGTGGCTAGACAAACACGTGGAGTGTGCTGTTGACAGTCATGGAGTATAGGTTGGACTGCTTTTATTTGCTAACTATAATACAGAATGCTCCTTACCATCCGTTGGTACTGAACAAAGTTGTTAAGCTTTTGGTTAGTATCCCAGGCCCAGTTCGTAGGCTCGGGTAATAGACATGTAGGGATCATGCATACGGATCAGTTTTTGGACAGTTAGATGTTTATTTATTTCTTTTTTGAATAATAAAGAGGCCGAAGACATTGACCTAAGTTGAGGTGGGAGTTTGTTCCAGAGGGAAGAATATTTAACAATAAAGAAGTTTGACCGCATCGCAGTCCTGGATACTGGAATCAAGACCATAGAGTCCCTATGTCGTAAAGAATAGTTGGAGGGAGTTTTGACCTGGGGGGCTGAATTGCAAGATGTACGTTTTACAATATTGCAAAAGAAAGACAGGTTCATTCGTAGACGGCGCAGCCATAGGGGCTCTAGGTGCAATATTTCACACCTTTCCATATAATTTAAAGGCGAGGAATATCCTAGTAGTTGTTTGGTAAATCTACGTTGTACATTCTCAATTGCAAATCTGTCAATCTGCCGCATGTTAGAAAAGACGACAGTGCAATATTCCAGAAGTGGTCTTACATGAGTTTTAAAAATGCTTAGCTTGCTCTCTGTAAGACTGAAGGTTCTATTAATCAGACCAATTAGCCGTCTAGCTTTAGCAACCTGCACGGCCGAATGTTCGGAGAAATTAAATGTAGAAGAATATTGTAATCCCAAGTCCCTTACTTCCGGACTGTTGGGGATGAACTGATCATTAATTTTAAACATTCCCGCGGGAACCTGACATTTATACATAAGGATACAACTTTTGACAGCGGAGAATTTCATCAACCATTGGTTGCTCCATGAGTCTAGCGATAGTAAATCGCTCGTTATGCTAGCAATGGTAGAAGCTAAGGCGTCAGGTTCAAAGGAGTACACAATTTTTATGTCATCTGCAAAAAGGAACGCAGCCCCGTGTGTGATGACGTTGAAAATGTCATTAACATATATAAGAAAAAGTAAGGGACCTAGTACACTACCCTGAATAACTCCACTAGTAACTGGTCGAGGTGATGATAAACTGCCATCAACGTCCACCACCTGCTTTCGGGATGTTAGATATGATGAAAACCAACTCAGGATCGGGTCAACAATTCCGTAGGTTTTCATCTTCGCCATGAGCCTATTGTGGGATACTCGATCGAAAGCTTTAGTCATGTCAAGGAGGATTACAATCACTGATTTACCACTGTTAGTGGCCGTAGTTATTAGGTTAAGGAAGTCACACCTACAGGTGGCACAGGATCTTTTTTGAAGAAAACCGTGCTGTCCAGTGTTAATGAGGTTATTGTTTAGTAAATGAGTTGTCAGCTTATTTTTTATCAGTCTTTCCATAATTCGGGAAACTATAGGGGTGTGGTTCACTGGTCGATAGTTGGTTAGGTCCTGGCGTGAACCTTTCTTAAGAATTGGGATAATAACTGATGTTTTCCAATGGGAGGGGAAAACGCTACTGCTCATAGATAAATTAAAAACCTTTGATAGGAAGAATGGGATATCAGTGCCACCTAGACTGAAAGTAGCCGGTGGTACGGCATCTGGCCCGGGGTGGTATGACCTCCTAATTTTAGTTAGCTGTACTGTTAAGTCGTTCGGGTGAAATGTAACCGCTGAGAACTGTGCAGATGTCAGCGGCTCAACGTGATACCACATACGAAAAAAACATTTTACACACTTCCAACTCCTGCCTAGCCGAACCATTGACGTTTTGTCTCCACTAATCTGTTTCATTGACGGCTTTTCTTTTCTTTAAAAGTCCGTTATATGTCCATACACCATTCATACTCTTCAAAAGTTCACTGAAGTCCCTGCGAAGCTTTTCGCCCTCATTTGAATTTCCATATGACACTGTAATCACCTGCACAAAAGGTCCGTTTTATTATCACCTTTGACTCACTTGCCTTTATTTCACATGCTTCCTCCACAATTAGTTACCCAATGCTGGATCAGTGTCCAATATTCCGCTGGTATCTCTGACTGCACTTTGAAAGCCCTACGCTTGCTTTACTTCTAACAATGTTCTTTGGCATCTCTTCCGCCCGGTTACTCGTTGGTGACCGTCCATTTGTCGCTTATATCAGCAATCCCACGACTGTTCAGCTATCAACACCGCCCTCCAGCGATTTTGAAACCGATTCGGAATTCCCGCCTCAACCATTACCACTTTTGTTCACTCAAACACTACATGATTTTACTGGTGTATTTCGGTTGCTGTGTAATTTATAAATTTGGAATCTGTGAATACCTCACATTGACATGTACTGCTGCATACTCTGATCTTGCCTTGTGCATGTGTATTGACCACGGTCAAGAAATATACTATACTATACTATACAATTCATTATCAAGCGGAGGTGCAGCACATAATAGAGGAAATACTGAAGAACGACGTTATTCAACCATCACACTCCCCTTGGTCGTCTCCAGTGGTGTTAGTTAAGCAGACGGATGAGAAACTTCGTCTGTGCGTAGACTACAGGAAACTCAATGCCATCACCAAAAGGGATTCATTCCCACTGCCTGTCATGGAAGACTTGTTCGACGCCTTAGGAGGTAGCCGGTACTTCAGCGCCTTAGACTTGGCATCTGGGTATTAGCAGGTTGAACTTGCAGCGGAAGACCGGGAGAAGTCCGCGTTCGCGATTCCATCCGGGCTTTATGAGTTTCATACTATGCCTTTTGGGCTAACCAACGCACCTGCAACGTTCCAACGCTTATTGAATCACATTTTGGAGGGTCTGATTCGTTCGAGATGCATTGTATACATCTATGATGTACTGATTCATGGGAGAACAAAAGAGGAACATTTAGAGAACCTGGAGCTAGTGTTGGGAAGAATTAGAGACACGGGACTTAAACTAAAGCCATCCAAGTGCACATTTCTGTCCAAAGAGGTGAATTTCTTGGGCCACATTGTTTCGGACCAAGGAATAAGAACTGACCCGGAAAAAGTCAAACAAGTCCTAAATTGGCCGACGCCTAACAACGTGACGGAAGTAAGGAGTTTCCTAGGATTGGCTTCGTATTACCGTCGCTTCATCAAAGGTTTTGCAGAACGGGCGGCACCATTGAATGCTCTTTGCGCAAAGACGACGACTTTAGTTAGGACGAACGATATGAGCAATCCTTCAAAGACTTACGTTCTGCTCTTTGCACGGCACCCGTGCTAGCACTGCCCGATCTGGCGGAAGGAGCTAGTGAGTTTATCCTAGATACAGACGCGAGTGACGGGGCCATTGGTGGTGTGTTATCACAGATCGGGAGAGATGGATTAGAGCACGTCATCGCCTATGGCAGTAAAACGTAATGTAAACGGGAGAAAAACTACTGTACGACACGAAAAGAAATGCTAGCATTTATCACATTCGTAAAAACGTTTAGACAGTACCTAATCGGTCGACGATTTCAAATTCGTACAGACCATCAGGCCCTTCTGTGGCTACAAAACTTTGAAGACCCTGGGGACAGACAGCCCGGTGGCAGGAGCAGTTGCAGGACTTTGATTTCGTGATTGAACACCGTCCAGGTGGCCGGCATTCGAATGCGGACGCATTATCGAGGAGGCCAATCCAAAACCACGGAGATTGCCCGTCCTGCCCCGTCGGTTGTGTGGCACAGATCAGTCTACAGGAGGATATGGCGGAACAGTGGGGCCCGATCCAGTCCAGCGATAGCGACACGAGCCTCATCTACGCAAAATTGAAGGCAGGAGGTGAGAAACCTAGTCAGCGTGAGATGGCGGGTAGTAGTTTGTGGTCCGAGCATCTCTGGAGTCTCTGGGATCACTTGAGCATTGTGGATAACGTTTAAGTTTTCCAGTTTGGTCCCAGTTATCTAACAAAAGTCGTCGTCCCTCGGTCCATGGTACAAAAGGTCCTTACGACATTGCACACTGAGCTGGGCCATGTGGGTGTCAACAAACTAGAGCATGCGACAAGGACTCGGTTTTTGCGGCTTTACCAACGAAGAGATGTATTGGATTTCTGTAGGACATGCGAACGTTGAGGCTGCTTTAAGAATCCCAGAACGGCACCGTGTGCTCCGTTACAACCCATAGCAGCGGGATTTTCCAATAAAATAGTCGGTATGGATTTAATCGGACCCCTGCCACTTACGCAACGTGGAAATAAATACTTATTGGTGCTCGTCGACTATTTTACTAGATGGTGCGAAGCTATACCGTTGAACGTCGGAGATGCCAAAACCGTTGCAAATGCGATCCTTAAGCACTGGATTTGCCAGTGGGGTGCACCGAGCCAACTACACTCGGATAAGGGTACGAATTTCGAAAGCTGACTCATACAGGAGCTTTGTAGATCTCTTGGTATCGACAACGCACGCACTACCTCCTACCACCCACAATGGAATGGATTAGTTGAGCGTACAAATCGGACACTTATCAACCTTCTCAAAGCCTTAGTCGAGCAGGGTACTGATTGGGACACGAAAATACACTTCTGCTTGCTAGCGTATCGCGGTTCAGTGCATGCGTCAACAAACCAGACACCAAGCTTCCTTTGGACAGGAAGAGAAATTCGGCTTCCGTCAGATTTGCGACTACCCACAATTAGCAATCAAAACACTACGGCAGTGGAATACGTCAGCTAACAGCGGGACATAATAAGAAGTAGTGAAGACCTTGCTCGAGCCCATCTTCAGACAGCACAGAAGCGGCAAAAAGAATATTATGACAGAAAGACGTTTGGCACCTCATTACATGCTGGCACCCTCGTGTGGCTTCATACGTCAGTACCCACCGGGGGGGGGGGGGGCACTAACTAAATTTTCCGGGGGCTGGAGGGACCCTTTTGTGTTGAGAGGGTTGTGTCAGATGCAACCTGTGTCACTTGGAACCCGTCGCTGGATAGTAGTAACCCATCATTCGTTGTTCATTTGAATAAGCTGAAGCTCTTCGAGCAAGTAGCTCAGGGAATCAACCCAACCAGTGGGATTTCGCCGACCGAAGACCAAGGCGCAGTGCCACCAGTACAGTTAGAGCTAGAGGTGCCGATAGAAGGGGAAGAGCTGTGGCCCCGGGGACGGAGCCTTCTGGGGGGGGGGGTGAGAGCTGTATAATAGAAACTTCGGGAAGGTCGCACGAGTATGGCGAATTGAAGTAACGGATTTTCTCTTCCATTTCAGTTGGTCGTATCAACCTTGCACAAGCAAAGGGAAAGCTGGGCGGAGCTGAAGAAACCACCAATCTGGAAGATGGGGCAACAATCCAAGAGGACTGATTCGCAATGCGTTTATATTTGTATTTTTACATTAATGACAGTGTGCCACATATTTTAGATAAATCCTTCCATTGCTGAAGTTCGTCTTTTCGCCCTTGGTTGACTGTTACAACGTCTCCACCGCGCACCACCGCCCAGCCCGGTTTCGAAACTGGTTCAAAACTACCGTGCAAACCATTATCAGAATGATCCATTCAAACTGTTGCTGGCTTTGTTTTTCCACCTCTGATACTCTCGACCTTCGTACTTAGAATTTGTGAATATTTCATCCTACTGAGTAACGTGTTACACCATGATCATGCGCTAGCGCATGCGTCTCGACCGTGGACGAGAAATATACCAATATAAATATTATTATTATTATTATTATTATTATTATTATTATTATTATTATTACTAATCTAGTATCGTAGAATATCACCGATAATCGCCTTTTGATTCCGAGATCCGTTGTGAATTTGGCTACGCATTGCTCAAAAGTGTGTTACAATACTCAATAGATCAATTTGGAACGAGAAAAGGCACGCAAAATGCCAAGAAAAAGATCGGGAAAATTGGACTCTGGACGGGAAGTAACACGGCAAGTCACCAGGGAGGTTTCGGGTACATTTGATTATTTAGTTATTGCTAGATCGCTTAGTCCTGTTAGTGCTAGTTCATGTGTTATTGAGAGCAATGTTGATCGTAAGGATGTTGATTTAGAACGACAGTTGTTACCGGCTAGACAACAGGCCCAGGAAGCAGAAAAGAAGTGTATACAGAAAGAGCGTGAGCATGAGACCAACGACTACGACACTTCCGATAGATTAGGGTGCAATAAGATAGGGAGCCCCCACGCCGGTCGCAGACCACAAAACACCATCGACGATTTGCCAACGGTAGAATTGACGGTTTTCGACGGGCGATCAGAACACCACTGCAAGCTTGTCAAGCAGTTCGAGACGTTCGTTGAAAATAAGGTTACCAACCCTGGGCAAAGGCTTCTCTACCTTACTCACTACTGTCGAGGCTGAGCAAGAGAAGCTATCGACGGGTGTACCCTGCTGGACCAGGAACAAGGGTACACAAGAGCAAGAAGGATTCTAAGGGACTTGTTTGGCCAACCGTTCAAAGTAGCCCGTAACCTAATAGAGGGCGTGATGGTAGAGGCAAAGAGAACCAAGGGCGACGTCTACACAATGGCCGACCTGGTGATTAAGATGCAGAACTGCTCAATAGCCCTCGACCATTTAGGTTACAGGGCTGACCTAGACGCCATGCACACTTTGGAAGGCATAGTCCGTCACCTCTCTCCCGAACTACAGGGTCGACGGGCGGAAGAAGCAGAACGGATAAGCCGAAGCGACAGAGAAGTTAACTTTGAAGACCTGACCGAATACTCGGACGGGCAAACCAAGGCAGCTGACAGCGGGGTCGGCCGACTCATCCGGGACAGCAACCGGGCAAACAAGCCCAGTACTAGCCAAGCTCAAACCCCTGTACGGGAACATCCAAAGTACCAAAATTGGACCAATACACATGTCATTTCACGCGATGCTACGGCGCACCCCAATTGCAGATCCTGTGGTACTAGTCATGGCCTACCAGAATGCCTCACGTTCGGCAACGCCACAATAGACGGACGGTGGAGAATGGCGAGGATGGCAGGAGCGTGTTTTATCTGTCTCACCACCACGCACCGAGCGGCAGCTTGTAGTACAGCGAACCGATGTGTTTACGAGGGCTGCACGGGCAGACGCCATCGATTGTTGCACCAGGCGAGAGTAACCTTGCCCGAGGCGAGTACTAAGCCCAGTGTTATTTGTTTAACGTCGCTGTCTGCCAGTAAACCGGTACGCATGGGCGTAGTTGCCGTGAGAGTAGTGACCCAAACGGAAGTGGTCAAAGATTTGGCTTTCGTCGATAGTGGATCTGACACTACTCTAGTGAAAGAGCGGTTTGCCGACAAACACCGACTCGCTAAATGTGCGACGTCGTTAGCAGTGAGCACGGTGGGCGGAACACAGATAATGACTGCCGGTAGGTTGAGGTTGCAACTCCTCTCTCTAGACACTAACGAGGAAATTGAACCAACGGAGGCTTTCACGTTAGCAGATCTCCCCATGCAAGCACCAAAGTCGGTGAACGCAATCTTGACTAGGTGGCCCCACCTGCAGGATGTAACCGTTGTAGACTGGGAAGATGATGAAGTGGATCTCCTCATCGGCTGCGACGTGCCAGAGGCGCATTGGGTGCTTGACCAGTGAGTGGGCGACCGCCAGACACCTTACGCCGTACGCACGGCTTTGGGATGGATGTTATAAGGTCCAGTAGGGGTTCGTGGTTCCGTGAATTACTTATCCGCCGCCTAGAGTACCATCTGCAGCGGCTGTATGAAAAGGAGTTTCATGACATCAGAGACAAAAACCGTCGTTGTCTCAAGAGGATCACTTAGCCTTACAAACGGTGCGGCAAGGCACTAGAGGCCTCAAGAAACAGTTCGAGGTTCCCCTCCCATGGCGCACACCGGTCGACCCGTGGACTGACAACAAAAATTATGTTTTCCAACGATTACTACGACTGAAAGGGCGCCTCATCCGAGACCAGAATCTGTGGGAACGATATGCGGATTTGATGAAGCGAAACGAGGCCCTCGGTTACGTTGAAAAGGTGCCTGCCAACACCGACAGCAAAAGGGGTATCTGGTATCTGCCTCACCACCCGGTTATCAACCCCAAGAAACCCAATAAACTGCGGGTAGTTTTCGACTGTGAGGTCAAGTTCCAGGGCAAGTCGTTAAACGACCGCCTACTACAAGGGCCTGACTGGACCACTCCACTGATCGACGTTTTGTGCCGTTCCAGAGTGGGTAAAGTGGCTTTGTCTGCCGACATTAGGGAAATGTTTCATCAGGTAAAAATTCCGGTAGGAGAGCGAGATGCGTTGCGTTTCCTTTGGTGGGAAGGGAGCGACCGGGACAACGCAGTGGTGAATTATAGGATGACCGTCCACACTTTCGGAGCCACATCGTCACCATTCTGTGCGAACTACGCACTCCGAGAATCGGCGAACAAACATGGCGATCTGGTACATCGGACGGTGGTAGAAAGCGTCAGCAGGAACTTCTACGTCGACGACTACCTTGGGTCATTCGATGATGTGGAATCAGCTCTAGAGCAGTTCAGAGGTCTGACGAGATTGCTGGAAGAGGGCGGCTTCCATCTAACTAAATGGATGTCGAACGCTTCAGAAGTGCTGAAGGTCATCCCGTATCACGAAAAGGCCGAAAGGGTAAGAGATTTGGACGGCTCTCCACTTCCTATCGAGCGCACTTTAGGGATACAATGGGACGCGGAAACGGACGATTTTGTTTTCGAACTGAACGTCCCCGAGCTGCCAATAACCCGTCGTGGCATACTATCTGCCGTCTCAAGTTTGTTCTACCCGCTCGGTTTCGTCTCACCATGGCTGTTACCCGGAAAGATCTTGCTGCAGCGGCTGTGCCGTAAGAAAGTTGATTGGGACCAGTCACTGGACCGAGGGGACCGGCTGGACTGGGAAGAATTTTTGAACACCTTGAAGAAATTATGGGACATAAGAATCCCACGATGTTTGACTCCTGGACATACGACACGGACTGGAGAACTACATGCCTTTTCCGATGCGTCCGAAGTCGGTTATGGAGCTGTGGTGTACGGACGATGGTGCGCAGGAAATGGACAATATACTACGAGGATCCTGTTCGCCAAAGCCCGCACTGCTCCACTGAAGTTGGTCTCGATCCCACGCCTTGAACTCAGCACAGCCGTGTTAGCATTCAGGGCGGTACAAGCTGTGAAGAGATGTTTTTACCTCTTCATTTGGTCGGTCAGCTTTTGGACGGACTTAACGGTAGTACTCTACTACACAAACAGCGTCCGGAGCTGGTTTAGTACTTTCGTCGCCAACCGACCCACGATTATCCACCATGAATCAGCCACGAACCAGTGGAATCATGTCAGGTCTGGCGATAATCCGGCCGACCTGTGCTCCCGAGGTGCGAACAACTTCAGGCAACTGGACACGTGGAGGAGAGGTCCAAACTTCCTGCACTTTCCCAAGCAGGACTTGCCCGTGTTCGAATTAAAAACCCCTACGGAAGTAGAACTGGAGATCAAAGGCGTAGTGATAGCGGCCAACGTCGTTGAAGCGACATCCATTCTTTCGCGATTGGTCAGGTTTTCTTCCTGGATGAAGACGCTTCGTTCGCTAGTTTGTTTAACCAGGTCCAAGTGAAACTTACCAGTCATGAAAGGGCTACACCGCTCAGGCCGGATACCGGTCGGCCCGATAAGTCCCGATGGGT
This sequence comes from Fasciola hepatica, assembly GCA_948099385.1. NCBI lineage: Eukaryota > Metazoa > Platyhelminthes > Trematoda > Plagiorchiida > Fasciolidae > Fasciola > Fasciola hepatica. The sequence goes on from CANUEZ040000105.1 coordinate 7,716,772, forward strand.
TACAAGCTGCAGAATATGATATTTTCAGAATGATACAACTCGAGGCTTTCGCCCGAGAGCTCGAGAGGGCAGAAGAAGTGAGACCAATCAACAAAGAAATATCATCTCCAAGAGGCGATTTGAAGCATTTAGACCCCAAACTCATTGATGGACTGCTGCGAGTGAATGGTGGGCTGACCTGCTGCCACCCTAGCTTTGACTCAAAGTATCCTATACTGCTGCCTGCGAGACAACCTGTAGTAGAGCTAATAATCCAACAAGTCCACGCCGTGGAGGGACATGCCGGGGGAAGTCACGTGACAAGCGTCATCCGAAAGCACCTTTGGTTGCTGAGAGGACGAGAGACTATAAAACGCGTAATACGACGTTGTGTGCAATGGAGGAGACACAATGCCACGGCGGGCAAACAACTCATAGCCCCGCTACCAAAATGCAGGGTGAGTGCGGGCTGGTGGCCGTTCAGTGACACCGGGTTGGACTATTTCGGGCCCTTGTGGATCAAGTGTGGGAAGAGATTAGAAAAGCGATATGGATGTAGCATGACGTGCATGAAATCACGTGCGGTACACCTAGAAGTCGCACATTCGATGACGGCCGATTCTTTCCTACGGGCCTTACAGAGATTTATCAACCGAAGAGGCGCACCGGCCGATATATACTCAGATAATGGGTCGAACTTTGTGGGCGCTCACCGGGAATTGCAGCGTTGGCACAAGAACATAAACAGGGACGAACTGCAGAATCGAAGCGTGGCCTACGGCATACGATGGCATTTCAACCCCCCACAGACCAGCCACCGAGGCGGCATATGGGAACGCATGATCCGGTCCGCCAGACTGATATTGCTGTCAATCATGGAGCAGCAGCCGCCCGACGACGAGACGCTGAACACCGTCATGACTAAGGTAGAGAGAATCTTGAACAACCGCCCCTGATTCCAGTAATGAACGGCGACCCCACCCATCTGGCGCTCACCCCGAACGACTTATTGACGTTAAGGTCGAACGGGGATTTCCAAGGGCCGGTAAACCTTCGTGGGAGCTATCTCCACGGGTGGAAGCAGGCAAACTATCGTGCCAACGTTTTCTGGAGGCGATGGCTGCGGGAGTACCTACCGCCCTGCAGGCTCGACAGAAGTGGCTGGTGAAAACAACACCACTCAGGGTTGGGAATGTGGTGATGATCGCAGGCGAACAAGCACATTTCAGCACCTAGTCCTGGGGAGTAATTATGGAAACCATCGAAAGCACTGTCGGAATGATAAGAACAGTGAAGGCGAAGACAGCTAATGCAGTGCTCATTCGTGACATGCGCAGTATTAACCTACTCGAGAGCGAAGGCGGATAGGCTGATAACCCCGAGGCCCAGTGGTCTGTTTCGCACTAGTCATCGAGGTGGGTAAAGAAACGTCACATATGGAAGCAATCCCGACATACTGACGGATCGAACCATCATACACCCCGACGCACACTCACCTACATTGTACTCGTGCAAGTTTGCACGAAGACTGGAGAATCACGAAGAAACTGCAGCAGTAGATGTTGGCTGAGATAGACAAAGAGGGCCCAAAGAAAGGAAGTAAATAATATCTTCCATATTTCCAATTTTAAGTGGATCACAGGGTGCCAACAGAGGACGAACCGTGCTGGACGAGTTAACACATGGTGAACAGGAACGGAAAGGAAAGGGAGATTTACAAAATCTGAAGAATCTTTATACGGATGTGCAGTTGAACTGAAGAGGGGGAGGAAAACTCGTTGACCAAAATACGTGACAGTTGGTCGAAAACCTAGATGGCTTCCAGACAGTGAGGCCAACTGAAGTCTGCATTGAAACATTGCACGGCAGCAGTAAAAGTGGTAATGAGTGCTGTAACAGTAGTAGTGGTGGGTTCTGGTTTTGGGAAAAGGGAACGGAAGTGCTTTCGAGGGGGGCTGGTGGGCAATGTGGCTTAGAGCGATTGGAGAGCTCTATAAAGGGGATAGCGAGAGGCGGAAACAAAGAATATCGGCCGTGGCGGGGAAATATATAAAGTAGTGATGGTTGTAAGAATAAGGATAAAGTGAATAAACAATGTACAGTGCCGGGCAAAGGGGTAAAAATCAAGACGATATTCACATGTACCTGACACAATCACGGTAATCGATGAGAACCAGGTTAGCTATACTGAGGGTTGCTCGTGAGTATCTGGGTTGCCGGGAAATTGGGACTAAACAGTCCTCGAGCGGTGCTGTTGGGTAGGATGGACCGTGAGCTGGAATCTCAACCTGAAAATTACTTTGAGGAGTGAAAGCAGGACTTGTTATCCGCCATCCTAGTTGCCCCGGTACATCTTCGCGGGCATCCTGCTCCCCCCGTATGCTCAAACCAACGCGGTGGACCTAACCGCACTGTTCACCTTTGGGATTGAAAAGATTGTAAACTGCTTGATTCATCAGCCCGGAGCTTCGGTCGAGTTGGAAGCGGACAGTCCTGTGATTGAGACAACTTCATCACGTATGAGCACGGCAATTGGGGAGTCTGGAAGAAGGTGAAAGAAAGACGCTGTCTGGGGCTTCCCAGCCGAAGCTCAACGATTTTCAGAAATGGTGTCATTTTGAGACTGACATCGGGTAATATTGAGACAGCTTATAAAACACAAAGAGCTACGGCGTACTATAAAAGGAGTAAATTGCCAAGTGAACATATCAGCACCGCGAAGGCATCTAGGCTAAAGTCGGTATGTGTGGGGCTAGCTGACTTGAAAGATGCTTAAGGGCTACGGTGCCTAATAAAAGAGAGCCCTCGAAGCTGGGCATAGATCCGTTATTGGGGCAAATTAAACGAGGGTATTAGCACAAGGGTGCTTTCAAGCTTGTAGCAACCGTTCGAAGCCAAAGGGATGGCACCCAATGTGGGAGAAAGTTGAGGTGAACGGAAAAGACAGAAAGGGCACAAGGTATTAGCAAGCAAAACGAGGAAGGTTCGGTAATCAGACGAAGGTCAGACCAGAAAAACTAGAATAAGGAAAGAGGGTACTGTAGAAAATGCTGGAGAAGGTTAACGTTAATGGTGGTCGATAAGTACAGAATACGGCAAAGCCGAGGCACATACAGAAAAAAGAGAAACGGTAAACTTTGGGAGGGTGAGAGCTAAAGATTCCGTAAGGAGATTTAGACTGGACCCAGAGCAACAAACCTGTAGAACAGAAACAGATATTTCTCCTGAAATCACGGGAGAAAACACGCTGGACGATAGTTTGGGAACGGAAAGAGTGACGTTGTACCTGAAAGTTGAGGTCAGTTAATGAGCCACATCAAGTGAGGGAATTGAGACTGAATTTCCCATTCTGAAATTGCTGAGAAAGTGACGGAAGCTTATGTGGCGATATCCAATGTGGAAGAGAGGGAAGGTGATTAAAAGGATAAAAAGAAGTGTTCAGTTAATTACCATGCTTTTGCTATTGGTTATCTGGCAGAAAGATGATATCGGGCCGACGCATAGTAACTGATGCAATCTCTATAACTTCGTTGAGGTTGGTTTCAGGACCCTAAACTTGGTTTAACCAAGTAGCTGTGACCGTGTGTGAGAAGTTCCAAAGTGGCCTCTGTAAATATGAAAGCATCCTGACGGAAATATTTGAAAGTGAGATTGGTGGGATTCAGCAAACCCGCAGGAAATATACCTAGTCAACGGAGTCATGTTTCATTGTGCCGATAACTACTTCTAAAAAACGACCAAACTCTTAAACGGTCAGCGATGGGGATGAGAAAAAGATGCCAAATGATCTTCGAGGGCAAGAAGGTTCAAAGAAGCAGAGTAATGACTCAAAAGTGAGGGCCTTTTTCGTAAGAATAAGGTTCTGTCATATGAAAGTTGAATAAGCGCAGAATAGTTGGGATGGAAGGGACTTTATTTGTGGCTTACAAAAACGCAAACTTTGACTGACATCTGAAGTGCCAAGCGAGCTTTTTCCTGATTCTGGAGTATGTGAGGAGGAAAACTGAACGTAGGAAGGTCCTTGTGAAAGGTGTGGTAATGGCATACTGTCTTTTATGGAGCAGATATGCAGTGTCCTGGGGGAAGCATAACTGACAGATGTAAAGATATAGCTTGGTCAAAACGTTTACGGGAATAGCAAGTTGAGCTCGATGCCACGAAGCTCTAATGGTCCGAATTTGAGACCTAAAAGCCGTTCTCAATAGTTTACTTGTGAGGGCAGCCGACAAGCTGCCTCATGAGTTTTCTGTTAAATTTAATAATAATACTGTCAGATTTTCGCAGGCTGGGGAAGATGGCGGTAAAATGTTCTGGAAGGGGTTTAAGGCACACATGGTGTAACGATCAGCCACAGAAAATCCTTCGAAGATACTATGATTCCGAGCTTTCATGATATTACAATCTCACTACACCATTTGCTGTTTTAACATGCTTTGTGTGTCTGTGGACCAACCTTTGTTTACTTGCGCCCAACACGCTACCTTGTCATAACCCATCTTGGACTTGCTTGACGCACGTGCTTGTCTCGCACAAGCCGTTAGCTTTGTTCTCGTTTTCTGAGTCTGTGTGACTGCATAATTGAGGTTCGCACGTGTTTTACGTTATTGCTCGAGTATCGTAGAACTTACGGATCATTCTTGTTTTGGTTTTGGGATTCATTCGAATTCGGCTACGCTCAGCCTGAAAGCTTGTTACAACCCTCAAACTTAACAACTGGGAACTGGAAAACACGCAACATGTCCAGAAAAAGATCAAAGCAGTCGGAACCTGGACGGAAAGCAATGAGGCGAGTCACTGGAGAGGGTATAAGTACCTTTTATTATATAGCTGATATAAGGTCATCTAGCCCTGGCCGTGCTGGTTCATGTTTTGCTAAGGGTACTGGTGATTGCAGGAACTATGATTTATCAAAGTTGAAGATATTGGATCTGAAACAGCAGTTGTTACCAGTCAGGCAACAGGCCCAGAAGGCAGAGACAAAATGAGGACGGTGCAAGCGTGAGCACAAAACTAGTGACAACTATCCCTTCATCAGACCAAGGCAAATAGAAATGGGAGGCCCCACCCCGGCCGTCAAACTTTCAACACCGACACAACCAACGACCGGTTTACCAAGAAAGGAGCTGGTGGTTTTCGGCTGAAGACGTCGTAGCGCTACAAATTTATCAATCTATTCAAAGCCTTCATCGAAAAAGAGGTAACAACCCCCGGACAGAGGCTACTATACTTAACCCACTGTTGTCGAGGTAACTCCAGAGAAGCTATTGATAGTGTACCATACTCGGCCCAGACAAAGGCTGTGCATGGTCGAGGAAGATTCTGAAGAACCTGTTTGGCCAGCCACTCAAGGTTGCTCGCAATCCAATAGAGGTCTTGAAGTCAGAGGTCGAAAGAACAAAGGGCGGCTCCTACGCAATGGCCGACCTGGTGATCAAGATGCAGAACTGCTCGATAGCCTCCAATCATTTGGGGCGCAGGGCTGATCTCGAAGCACTGCACACACCAGAAGGAATAGTTTGCTGTCCCTCTACCGAGCTACAGAGACAATGTGCGGAGGAAGCCGAACGCATAAACAAAGGTGACCATGAAACCAACTTCGGGGACCTGGCAGAATACTCAAACGGACAAACCCGAATAGCTGACGGCAGATTTAGTAGGCTTACCCGTGACAGCAAAAGGGTAAACAGACCCGGCACCAGCCAAGTGGAAAACGCTGCACGGAAACGCGCGAAACCAGCCTTGGACGAATACACACGCCATTTTACATGAGGACACCAGAATTGCAGGACCTGCGAAGCCACTCATGGACTACTAGCATGTTCAAATTTCCTCAGAGCCACAGAAAACGAAATATGAGGAATGGCGAAGACCATAGGGGCTTGTGTTTATCTGCCCTCAAGCTTCAAACCTGGCAGCAGCTTGCCAAAAAGAACCAGATTTGGCCATAAAGGTTGTTCAGTCAGACACCACCGATTACTATACCCGGTGATGGAGCCACACAAAGCCCACTGTGATTTACTGGACGTCACAGTCTGCAATAAACCATTGCGCTCGGGAGCAGTTGCTGTAGGAATGATGATCCCAACTGGGGTGGCCAAAGCTTTGGCCCTCGTCGACCGCAGATCGGACACCACCATGGTGAATCGGCTTTTCGCCGATAAACACCGGCCCTCTAAAAGCAGGGAGTCGTTAGCGGTGAGTACGGTGGGCCGAACACAAGTAATGACCAAGGTTGGTAAACGCAAATTTAACTACGCGGCCCCGCTTGCACGACGTAACCGCCTTGGACTCACGGTTGACAGAGCGGACCTTCTTATCAGCTGCTACCTGCCGGAAGCCCTCTGGGTGCTGGATCGGAGAGTGGGCGACCGCCAGGCACCATACTCCGTGCGCACAGCGCTAGGATTGGTCCTGTATGGTCCAGCCGGGGGATATGGATCCATAAATTATTAGTCAGTGGAAAAGGAAAAAGTAGAGTACTATTGCCAGCACCTATACGAAAAGGATTTTTAATAACTTGGAGATGACCGATCACCATTATCTCGAGAAGATCGTCGTGCTTTGCAGACAGTATACCAGGGAGCAAAGAGCCTTAACCAGTTCCGGGCTTTCCTCCCGTGGTGTACACAAGCCGACCCTTTTGTTGACAACAGAACTTATGCTCTTCAAAGATTACTGCGCCTAAAAGAACTTTTCGACCTGGATCAGAGCCTCTAGAAACGATAAGCCTAAATAATGGTGCGAAGCAAAGCTCTTGGCTGCTGGAACACGTGCCTGCAACCACCGACGACCGAGAAGAGAGATGCTGCCTGCCTCGTACCCGGTTATTCATCCCAAGGAACCTGAAGAGCTGCAGATGGTCCTCGATTGTGCGGCCAAGTTCTGAGCCAAGTAGTTGATCGATCATCTGCTACGGGGGCCCGACCGGACCACACGGTTGACTAAAGTTTGTGCCGTTTCAAGATGGGCTGATTCGGCTTGTCAGCCGTCATCAGAGAAGTGTTTCCTTAGGCAAAAGGACCTGTGGTTGAACGGGATGCGTTGCATTTCTTGTAAAGGGACGGGAACGACCTGGGCAAATCGGTGATAAACTACAGAATTACAGCCTACCCCTTCGAAGCGACTTCACCGTCATTTTGTGCGAACTACACCCCTGTGAGAAACCGCTAGCAAACGAGAAGCTCTGGTCCACCATTCGGCAGTAGACAGCCCCAGCAGAAAATTCTGAGCCGACGACTAGCTTGGGTCTTTTAGTGCCGTTGACTCGGCCCTAATCTAGTTGAGGTGTCTCAAAAATCTGCCAGAGAAAGGTGGTTTCCATCTCGTGAAATGGATGTCGAACCAGAGGACGGAAGGGGTTCGAGGGCTGGACAGGTCCCTTCTTCTCGCTGAACGCATTCTGGGAATGCAATGGGATGCGGAAACGGATGAATTCGTTTTACAGCTGAACCTCCCTGACCAACCAGTTACTAAAGGGAAAAATCGTCAGCCTTCTCTAGCCTGTTCCATCCGCTTGGTTTTGTCTCCCCGTGTTTGTTACCCGGAAAACCCTTGCGAAGCGACCCTGTCGTCAGTAGGCCGACTTAGACTAGCTGCTCGACCGGGAAGATCGGCTGGAATGTGAAGAACTCTTTAGCACTTTAAAGAACCAGGGAGACATGAATCCTCAAGTGCCTGCCCTTTGGTCACTCAACACAGACAAGGCGGCTACACTTCTTTTCCGATGCTTCTGAAATTGGGTACGGAACCGTGGTGTGCGTAAGACGGTGCCTGGTAGGGGATTCTGCTTGCAAAAGCCCGCACTGCCCTAATGAAACCGATTTAGATCCCGCCTCCTGAACTCAGTGCGGCCGTGTTAGCATTAGGTGCTATACAAGCAGCAAAGAATTGTTTCGACGTCTAAAGTTGGTCAGTCAGTTTCTGGTTGGACTCGACAGTAGTGCTGTACTACATTACCAACTTCAGGAGCCGTTTCAATACTTTCGTCTCCAACCAGCTCACGATCATGCATGACGAAATGGATATGAACCAGCGGAAGCATGTCAAGTTCGCCGAAAACCCAGCCGATCTCTGTTCCCAAAGTGAGACCATCTTCCGGCAACCAAACACTTGGACCGAAGGGCCAAAATTTTGCACTTACCTCGACAGGACTGGCTCGTTTACAACTAAAGCCACCTCCTGGGTCGGAAATGGGGATCAAAGGCGCGGTGATGACGGTAGCGGTTGCCGAATGGACATCTATCTTACCGTGGTTGGTCAGGTTTTCATCTTGGATGAAGACGCTTTGATCACCGGTATGCCTGGCTAGGCTTAAAAGGCTCTTGTTGGCCGTGAAAGGGGTCAACCCATTCAGCCGCTTACGATCGGGTCAAGTAAATACTGGTGAACTACGATCAGCAGAGTATGATCGATTCAAGATAATACAATAAGAAACCTTTCACCGAGAGCTCAAGAATGACGGAGGAGCGCGACTAAGCGGTCAAAAAAACCATTTCTGGGAAACAACTCGCAACCACTGAACCCAAGACTCGGTAATTGATTTTTACGGATAAGTGGTAGACTGACCAACTCCTGCCTGATTTTTGACGCGAAGCATCCCATAATGATGCTTAATCGGCAACCCGTGGTAGACTTGAAGTTTCAACACTTGCATTAAGCTGAGGGACTCGCCTGGGAAAGCCACGCGACCAGTCTCGTCCGGAAGCCGTTTTGGATACTCAGAAAAGAGGCAACTGTGAAACGCGCAATCAGGCTTTGTGTACACTACGGGAGGAGTACTGCTGCCAAGGGTGTAATGGCCAGGTCGTGAGCCGCCATATTGTAGTTCGAGCAATGTAAGTGTTGGTGCCATTGATACACTTACTGAGCTCCGGCCTATGGATTTTTCCTTTTCTTGTGCTCTTGCAGATCAAGCACGCTCAACCCCCTGCCGGCGGAAGATTACTGCTACTTACATGCCGCAGGGACATACAGTATATGGCCCTTCTGCTGGAGAGTAGAGTGACCCCTGGGTTGTGGCCGTTCAGTGACCCTGGACATGACCACGTCGGACCTTTGTGGGTCAGGTGCTGAAAGAGGCTGAAAAAGAGATACGGGTGCATCATGACGTGCGTGAAGTCTCGTGCAGCACAATTGGAAGTTGAGCATTCGATGACCAACAATACCCTCCTCCGGGCCCTGCAAAGCGTTGTAAACCGAGGAGGCGAACCGGTATATACCTACTCCGACAATGAGTCAAGTTTTGTGGGCACTCAACGAGAACTACAGCGTTGGCACCAAAAAGTAAACTGAAATGAACTGGAAAACCAAGCCATGGCTTGTAGAGTCCGATGGCCATCCAACCCCTGCAGGCCAGCCACCGCGGTGGTGCTTTTGAACTCCTGATAAGTTCCACCAGACGAATATGGCTGTCGCTAATTGAACAACTGCGAGAAGCTGAACACCGTGAAGACCCAGGTCGAAGGGATCTTGAACATCCTCCTTTTAGTCCCGGTTTCTATAAGCAACCCCACCTATCTCTCGCTCACCCCGAAAGACCGGCCGATGTTAAGGTCAAACGTCGGTTTCCAAGAGCCAACAAACCTCCGTGGCGGTAACCTATACGGATGGAAGCGGGGGAATCATCTGGCCAGGGTATTTTGGCTGTGAGAATACCTACCCGTCCTGCAAACTCTACAGAAATGGCCCACCAAAGGAAGGCCATTCGAACTCGGTGATGTGGTAATGCTTTCCGACGAGCATGCCCATTTTGGAGCATGGCCTTTGGTTGTTTTCCTCGAAGTTATCAGCATTTCCGACGAACTGATAATAATGGTGAAGGTGAGGAACACCGAGGGAACGCTGACTCGCGACATGCTCGGTATCGGTCTCTGAAGGGCACAGACGGACCAGTCGAAGCCAACGCATTGGTAGCCCAATTATATTCATATGGGAGCCTCTATCCAAATAACAAGCGCACGCAATTGTGCCATAGCATCCATTTGTATGATAAGTCTCTACACAGGTGCTCAGGGATCCACTCTGGTTAGCGAAAGCAATATGAGCGAGTGTAAAGCTCATCACAGAATCACAGTAGACCGTGTACTACCCTGAATGCCCGACCACTATGCGTCACCCAAGGAACTGTTTTGCTACCACGACTGTTTTCGCTGATGAACAAGCTTCATAATTCTCACAAGAATTATCACAGTGTTCATTGTTTAACACTTGTCGTTGACGCTGCTGAAGGCTTTTCTCTTACCTGGTGGTACAAATATTGGTCAATTTTGGATAACCATGGTGCTTACTGCGACTCTGGATCAAACTATAAAGTTGAAAGCTGAATCGGAGTTTCGGAATAATTGTGCTAGTATGTGCACGCGAAAGAATGTCAGAGAAAGCTTTGAGGCCAAATTTAAGCTTAAGGTCAGGAGAACAAACCCGGCCGACTCCAGATGGAGGGGATTGGGAAGAGCAGAGGTGCACAGAAATCCTACTGAGAGCAGAATGTCCAGCCTGAGAACCAGACTGGATTGATGGATACATGGTTACCGTGAAAAAGAAACATTCTCTAGGGAAACGTAATATAAATAACAATAATGGTTTATTTCTCGACCATGGCCGAGACGCGCGCGCAGGCGCACGCTCATGATGTGCATAGTTACCCAAAACAGTGAACCATGCACGAATTGCAAGAAAAAGAGCCAAAAATGTCAGAAACAAAACCAAAGAGCCGGAAATAGTTTGAATGAAACAAAATGATAATTTTTTGCGCTGCAAATAATAGTTGGCTTCGAATTCGAGTAGTTTGGTGGTGGTCTTTGGAAATACAGAATATGTCGTGAGTATATAGTGCTAAGAATTTGGTTGGTGGCTTACATGTGTATTTTTCTTCGCCTTGAACAACACAACGAGCGCTAGAGAAATTCCTTCCCCCTAACCGAGAATCGCCAAATGATTGTTAAGCATTTCCTGTTGTGCTAATAATTGTGCACTTCGAGGGCCCTTTTATCATTGCTCACATTATTACATTCCTCATACTCAAGCTACTCTTCTCTGAAGCGAAGAGCTCCAGCTTTCTCAACATAATAGTGGCCAACCCGTACTATTGTAGATCGATTTCTGTAATTATGACCGCAGACTTACCAGTCTGCTACCTAAAGGATAACCACTAATAATGAAGTTAATCGGTTCGGGCCTCAGGCTTACTATAATCTGAAAGTAATCTACGCTATGCCATGAGTTACTGGGCTGCATCGTCGAGAAGTGTCTTGCAGCGACACATATAGGACTTATCTGCATTCAGAGCACATAGCTGGAGCTATCTGCTCGGCAACTGATCGTGAGCCAATATTCCACATGAGAGGACTGACATATGTCTCCGGTCATTGGCTCGACTAACATCCTATCTGTCTTAATAATAATAATAATAATAGTACATTTCTCGACCATGGTCGAGACGCACTCGCAAGCGCAAGATCATGGTGTACGACGTTACTCAGAGCGATGAAGTATCCACGAATTTCAAGAACGGGAGTCAAAATCTTCAGAAACACGACAGCATAGCTAGAAGTGGTTTGGAGGGATCGAAGTGGTAATGGTTTGCCCGACAAATACTTGTTGGTTTCTAATTTTAGTAGGTTGGTGGTGGTCCGTGGAGATACAGAATATGTCATGAGTATATAGTGCTAAGAATGCACTATAAACCAAAATGATGCAAGTTATGGATAACGGAGGCTTGCTGAGGTCCTGTGAACGGAATAAGTTCTCAGCAGGGAGGAAGGAAAAAAAGTATGGAAGTACACTCGAGAACTGTGATGAATATGAAGAGAACAGCTCTTCATGACAACGATGTGGGTCCGCAATCACGTATTTTCCCGGGTTCGATAAACATAGTAAGTTATGAAACGGGAAGACATGTAACAAACTGTATGAGAGTGCCCCCGGAAACGTTGGTGACTGTGAAAGAAACAGCAATCCGTGAAAAAGGAGAGTTTAGTTTCAGGATCAACAACCTGTATCATTCAGAATAAAAAGGCGCACAACTCAAGGGTCCTGGAATAATGAAGGATCAATTTCAAGACGGATACCGTTCGAAGGGGAAACTAAATCTTTGAACAGACACCGGGGTGCAAAACCTCCGCATAAGCTCGAGCCTTATTGTTCTGTCAAGCTGACAAAATTATATTGACTTCTTGATTCTCAGTGTTATTCAGCGTCATTACTGGAAACCACAGACGGGGGGGATAAGTGGCTTCGCGTTCGGATGGCGTACCGAAATTTTATGAGTAACAAATTCCTGTGTTGTGTATTCTAGCTCTCGTATTGGGTCGTTCCACATAAAGCCAGGGTGATGTGCATCATCTCGCGGTTATGGTTCATCTGACAGTGTGAAGTACTTGTCGATCAATCAGTAGCAGGTTGTGCGTGAACTGCTATTTGCGTGGGCTTCAATATCGATATCAGTAGGAGAGGCTTTGCGTTAGAAGACGCCAATCAAAATTCTGGTTGGAATTTGGGGGTGTTTTACGTCGTGTGGCTTGACTGAAATCCCCGTTGGTATGAAAGATTCTATCTAGGTCTCTGTCGGTATGGGTCAAAGCGTTAACCTTGGTAATCGAATGTGGAGCCCGGGAGAGTGGGCGACGAGCAATCTGAAATAAGTGGGGTTTGCATTCTGGACGTGGTTCTAGCAGTTGGTCGTGGTGGTAAGTGGTGACAACCAATAGTGAACTGGCTGAGCTTATATGAACCGTTAGTGGCACATATTGTAACACAGGTTTGAGCAATGCCTAGCCAAATTCACAACGGATCCCGAAATCAAAAGGCGATTATCCGTGATATTCTACGATACTAGATTATTGAATGTACAATGACACCAAAATGATACAAACCTCAATAATGAGGTCACAAGGACTTAACAAGTGAGAAACCGAATTGCGGCGTGCGAGCAAGGAGCACGTGCGTTACGCAGGTCCAGAACAAGGATATGGGAAAGTAGCGCTCTGGGCGCGAACAAACAACAAGCGGTCCATAAGAACAAACGGTTCGTAAAGACACGTCAATAGTGTAAGCAAGTGAGTGATGTTAGGAAACACACTGAATAGCAAAGGTTTTAGGGAGATTTTCCACGACCGGTCGTTACACATATTCCATATACTGATCTGAGTTTTAATTCAAGAGCGTGGGTAATGTAGGCTTGCAGGGGATTGAGCTGTGCTTCCACAGGCTAGCAAGGTAGCGTACTCCGGGTAGGCTACTGTGTCTGCACTTCAGAGGATAAATGGTTTGCACGCAATTAGGAATAGTGTTCCTCAAAGCCGTTTGCTCGCGCAGAATGCGGCCATCACCGAGGCGGCACGACGTCTCACTCACATAGGTTTGAAAGAACAGCATGTGAATGAATGTGATTGGTACCCCGCTAGCATAGCATATTTTTTACCGTCTCTTCTGGTATAGTGGTTGTTCTACACTGAAAATATTCTGAGGAGCAGTTAAGTGGGATTGTAGAAAAAACCACTAGGGCATCGGTGGTGATGCGTCGCTCTTGCCTGAAGCCTCTACAACTGCCGTTGTGCGAGTGAGGCAAAAGCACACCCGAAAGAACTAAGAAGGCGACAATAAAATGGAGTCACGGAAGCAACACCCCAATCAGCACAGGGGTTAGCATTCCAGTCCCAAAACAGTCAGTTGAGGGACCACTTTTAGCAATTGGTTTGCGAAAAGCTTTTGCAATAACAATAGACTTGGACAGGTCCTAAACATGGCAAAATAATTTTGCCTAATTGAAAAAGGCCGTAGTTTCCCAGCCCGGTCAGCACAAAGAGGGGGCATTGAGTCCCAAAATGTCCCTCAAGGGACTATTTTGGGACTATTTTTATGACTTGGTATACTTTGAATTACTTTGCCTGTTGCTCCAAGTGTGGTTCATATTGTGGAAATAAGCCTTGAGTTTTTTGTAAAATGCCAAGTTTTATCGGGATTTTGATCACCGGGAAGCACTCTGGTCGGGCCAATTAAATCTTGAGGGTGTTCACATGTCCAACTCTTCGTCCAAATGGAAATTAATGAAAGTTCGTTAACTAGTACCTCAAGATGAATTGTTGTAGTAGGGTTTACCAAAATTGCATAGTCAAGCAAGTGGCCCGCTGCTTTCTTGTTGTGTTCGAAAATGGTCCTGAAACTGTCCCCGGAGCGTTTTAAACGGGAATAAATTGGGATGAATTTGGGACTGAGTTCAGACTAATTTGGGACTACTTTGCTGACTGGGACGGTAATCAAAATGGGGTGGCCCCATAATGACCGTGGTAACAGTCACGCTGTCCTCTGCGTTCGTTCCCACCCAGAATGTACCCAATTTTCCCTAATCTGTGAGGCCGCCGGACCCAGACGTCGACATATGCTTTCCATTCTCAACGGTGCAACTTCCCTAGGGTGGAATCCTCAGCGATCAGATCAGACCACAGGATATAGAGGCCTGAGCCAACTTCGCTTCCGTGTTCTCGCACCTGATGCTCCATTACATCTCAGCAGCCTCCATTCCAGGTAATAGATTGCGGGTGGGCACTGGACCTGGTGCACAGGATTATATACGACCACTAGCCCAATCAAAAATCAGCAACCGCCAGGCCAATAACTAGAGAGCTAATTACACGGAGTTGACCAAGAAAAATAAGATTCACCAAAACTAAACGATATAATTTTATATAAGTCACTTCCATCACGCACCCAGATGGGCAGGACGATGGAATTTACGCTGAATCTCGCCAAGAGTCAAGTCCTGGCCACTAACATAGAAGAAAAGTGAAGCATTCCTTTTAAAATAGTGTCGCAGACAGAAGACCTGGGGGTGATGGTCACAAAGGACTTTTAGCCCTCAAGGCCGTGCCAGAGAGCTGCTAATATGGCCAGACGGGTATTAGTTAGGGCAAGCAATACTGTCACGTGGAAAAATCCAGAACTCTCTATTCCGTTTCACAAGGTTCTAGTGCGGCATCTTCTGGAGTATTGTGTGCAGGCATAGGCTCCCTATTATCACAAGAATAAGGAGGGCTTGAGGTGGGGTGCGGCGACTTGCAGCTGGAATGATCACCCGTCAGAGGGGGTGACCTTACGCCCAGCTTCTAAAGGATCTTAATCTCTTTAGAGTGACGTAAAGGACGAGGGGACCTAATAGAAACGTTCAAGATCATAAAAGTTCTGTCGGGTATAGACAGGGATGATTTGTTCGTTTCTGCCCCTAAGCACGGCACCAGGGGCCACAGACTTAAGCTACAGTGGGCATAGTCAAGGCTGGATATACGGGCTAAGTCTTTTACAAATAGGGTTTTATCCATGTGAAATATTGTTGAAGAAGGCCGCTGGGTGCAGAAATGCACCAGCTTTCACCAAGGCCCCAGATTAACGCCGGAAGAAGGCATTCTCAGTGTCAGCTGTGTCAAAGAGGGATGAGGTAATGAGCTCCTTGTATTTTTGTCAACGAACTTGCCTGTGAAGTTGATACTGTCGCCTAAATTCTTCCTTTCAGAAAAAAACGCTCAACGAGAAGTGTTAGGAGTCAAGGAATCTCACCGACAACACAACGATCTCGGGGCTGGACTGCTATCGGCCACTTTCGTCCTGTGGAAAATGAACTGAGCTGACATTTTCGTTCAATTCTAAAACAAAAATTTCCCTGTCAACTGTGTGAGGCCCTAATTACTCCAAGCCAGGTCGGAAATTACTCCATTCTCTTCAGTAGGAACCGCGGGCGGAGGTTTCCCGAGATGTTCCTACCAAAGACATTTTTTAAACTGCCCCCCCCCCTCGTTATGCGCATTTTTTGAAAATGGTGAATTGATCCATGAATTTTATATCGAAATTTCGCCGTAAAAATGGTGTATTGCTCATCGCGCTTCCAAACCCGCCAATTAATATGGCCTATCGTGTCCGGGGAATTGATGCCTCTGTTGAGTTTCATGTTATAACAAATTTTTTGTTGCACCTGTAAGAGGTTGAAAAAGCGAACATGAAATGCGCAGTCATTTATCAGTGTTAGTTTTAGATTTATGTCCACGGAGATGTAGTCTCAGCATAGCATATTTAGGAGGCCTTTCTTTAAGCTGCTTTTTATTAAGCTTAATAATAAATTAATTTCTCAAATGAAAATTCCATTTGGAGTTCCAAATGGAACTTTTATCTACTAATTGTGGTTTTGTGCACAAAGGTGTATACTCTGCATTGTTGTCTCACGTGTGTAATTACTGTGTTCACTATTACGTTCTTCTGAGCAGACTTGGAATGACCTGTTAGTGGAATCGAAAGCTTTTTCCTTTCTACTGTAGGTGCGATCTGGATCCGTTGAACATCCATCAATTTTTATTGTAGGGCGTTAGTCTCGGACGAAGATGGTGTACATAGTTTGTGAACACTACGGATGTCATTGAAACACTGCCAAGGTTCACATGAACCGTGATACCTACGTATCATGACTTTCATGAATATATGACGTTGAAAGTATACAGTATAACACAGAATTAATGATGGTCGACATCCCTCGATTGTCCGTAGAGGGAGTCGAAGATATGCATATCGAAGTACAGACGCTCGTTCGCAGATATGAAAGCTTTGGAATATATATACATAGTTGTATGTAGAATATATCAGCACTAATGTTTCCTATTATAACCTTTCTTTATTACGAAGCTGACCCTCAGTACAGTCGCAGTTGTGCTCGCCGGCGCCTAACTGCCGAACCTACTTTGGACACAACTGCAAGCCGTCGGTTTAGATGTGCCCTGTTTCTAACTGGGCAGCACAACTGTAAACGCATATATTTATATATGCGTATGTACCGGTTCCATGTGAATTCTGTAATTCTGTTTCTATTCTGTGACCCTCACATCAATCCGTAACGAGCTTGCTAGTATTTCAAACGCAAACATAACTGCTTCATCGGATGCTCGGAGTTTCCCAGACCCACTTATTACGCACTTAAGTTAGCTGATATTATTCGGCGTACAGTGTGGTACGAAGACGACCAATTTGACCTGCAATTAGGCAGATCTACTACCTGTGATACACTGGCAACTTCACCGGTCGAGCACTGATGTCCACGCACTTGAGCATCGGTTTCCAGCTAACAGAACATCTAACAGCCAATTCCATCGGATGGATAGTACAACCACCGAGGCTTTATGGCATTCATTGTTAAGACGAACCCAATGACCTCCGCTTCACAAGTGGTGCACTCCACCGCCCGTTGTGAAAGTAAACACGCCATTCCGACTACGCCCACCAACCGTCACACTACAACGGCCAATTGTTGTGCACGCGAAAGAAGACTCACGGACCAACGCTCCTAGTGAACGGTAGTGAACGCACCTGAAGGAAGACAACACCTCTCGGTACTACTCACAAATTGGCGGCCCATCGAGGCCGATTTCGCATTCTACCATCCTTGGTCCTCCGTCATCCGGCCGGAGGTTGCACACACACACGTAGTTCCCAAAACGTCGCATTGTGTATGTGCCAAAAGCGTACAGGGACGGTATTTGATGAACTCTTTTTCCGGCTAACTCAATGGTCCGTGAACCGAAGGTGTGGAAACCCGAGCCGATTGTGAAAGCCGTGGCTAAATGCGTCCAAACCCGGTACCCCTGGCCGAACCCCGACTGAACAGCCACGGAGAAACAGACACCGTAGCAACCGGACCGCGCAAGCCGCACCAGAAACGTGGGAGGCAGAGCTTGCGCGTCAGCCTATATATGACGGCTGCATCAATCAAATGTAATGAGCGGATCGACTAATGACTTGAAGGAAACTTACCAACATTTGTTCAACACAAACAATTTTTACCTAGTATTCAATAATTTCTCAGTAATGGGAGATAAGACAGTTCTCATGCTGTTCTAGTCCTTATGAGCCACAAAGAGATTAGAGAATAGGCCATCGTTGCGTAACGACTGCTTTGTTCAAACCCAGTTGGGAACTGTGCTTTCCGCCGGCGGGTTTGCAGCTTTGAAGTCCGCGCCTTGTGTTTGACTTGTGGGCCACCCAAGGGTCATTTTCGTGCGATGTCAGAAAAGAACAGGCAAGACCGAGCTGCGCCTGGTGTCTGCCTGTGGGCTTCGTGGATATATTGTTCAGTGATATTCGTGGCTTCTCAGCGGATTTATAAACAATATGAGTTCAGTTACCTCTGAGGATAAATGTGCGTGTTTGGTATGCAAGAAAAGTATTGGCCGTCGGGTCAAAGCCGTGATAAGTGATTATTGTGTGGGACGAATTCGCCTAAAGTGTACAAAATATCGATAAGGATAAGTATGATTGGCTGAGTTCCCGCAGCTCCCCGTTCCTGCAAATTCTATGCACAGGCTGTACCACAGCAAATAAAAGAAAAAGAGAAGAATCTGATGCAGTGGCGAACCAGGCACCCGCGGCACCGTGGGCAGTGAGCCCCAGGTCCGACTCCGAAGTCGCTTCAGGAGCTACAAACAGCTCATCCAGGGCAGTGAAGAAGCGGCATCGAAAGAAATCAGTGGTCACCGACATAGCCGAAGTAGCTGCAAGTTCGGAAGACAATACTCCTGTTCCGACGGTATCGAATGCAGCCGTCGGATATACGGGCCTCGGTCCAGTGCATACAGAAACCATGGGTTAGTGGAAAACGGTAAACTCATGTCAACGGACGGCGCTGCCACCAAGGTCCCAATGCTCCCTAGTCGTGAATCTGCTGGAATCAACCAAGTCGGCGTCACAAAGTAGACTAGATCACGACGTGTCTCTTCTACGGAACATACTCTCCAAGATATTCTCCACAAATGAGGAAAACCTGGCAAATAACGTGAAGATCAAAGCCGCTTTTAGCTTAGGGAAAATGAATGGGAATGGTAACCCTCATCCGCTCAAGGTGTTCTTGGGATCCGATGAGGAATGCCGCTGGGTGGTACAGCTGTCCTACAGACTACAAGGAGAGAAACAGCGACTCTTTCGATATCTTGACCCTGAGGAAAGAGGGGGGCGCCGGTTAGCATTGAGAGATCTCCGTGAACTCCAGGCAAATGGGGAAACAGGTCTTCTTATCCGGGATTTTCTTGTTCAGCGGAGGCATCTGCAACTGAGATGGGAACTCTTCAATCTCACCGGCGTCATCAACCAGACGGCCCCGGCCTTGGAGACGCAGTGAGGGTCGGTAAGGAGAGGGAAGACAGAAGAGGGCATGCACTTATCATGCCGTCTAATGTCAGGAGTCTGTTGAACAAGTGTGATGAGCTCGAGGCATGGGTGGTTCAGCACTCGCCAACATTGGTCGCCTTGACGGAGACGTGGCTTACCGGTGGGGTGCAAGATTCGGAAGTGGCTATCCCAGGATACACATTTTACCGTGCTGATAGGAACCAAGCTAGGGGAGGAGGCGGCGTGGAGATGTACATTCGAGCTGACTTCCCTTCGCTGCAGCTGGATCGCCTGATAGACCCGGAAGGCTTTGAAGAACCTCTATGGTGTAGCGTGAAGTTGACACCCAGTGGATTTGAGTCTGTCGGAGTCATTTATCGGTCACCAGAAGCAGATCCCCAAGAAATACTGACTGGCGTAAGACGGGCTGGCGATGGTCACTGTCTAATTTTGGGTGACTTCAACTCGCCGACTGTGCAGTGGGAGAACTTACAGTGCAATACAGGAGCGGATTTATTTTCCTGCGAGCTCCTTTCAACGGTGCTGCAACTTTCCTTGTACCAATAAGTCAGAAGGCCGACCCGAATCCAGGATCACCAAAGGTCTATCCTAGATCTGGTGATATCTCCAAGGCGTTCCTATGTTGGTCAGAATGAGTACCTACCGCCACTAGGGTGCAGTGACCATTCAGTGTTGACCATCAACTGATAGGGAGGAGCGACCTCTGTCCTCAGACCACACAGTGGGCTCAGCATCTGACGAATACCGTTCCTACAAGTCAGGGAGGCTGCATCCTCAGTGATGTGGTATCCGCCAGAACCGTACGACATTGACAAGGTTTCGGGAGTGGTCCGGGATGAAATCCTTCAATTATGCGAAACTACTAGTCCAGCATTCAGACATCGGCCGCATACAAAAGGCCGACCTTGGGTTGACTCGCAACTTGGGAGTCTTTTGAGGAGCCGGAATCGAACATGGAGGCAATGTCACGCGACTGGGTACGGATATGACCGATACCGCGCCATCCGGAACCAGTGTACCCAAACGAAACGAGAAAAGCGACGTATCTTCGAGGAGACGTTAGCGAAAGACTCGGTTCGGGCATCCAAACGCTTATTTGTGTATCTGTGATGGAGAAAGCGAACCACAAATGCTATCCCAGCCCTACAGGACGATCACTCGCTGGGAGTTACATATGAACACAAGGCAGAGATACTGGCGAGACACTACTTGTCAGTCTATGCTCATGAGTAGAGGCACAACCGTCCCTCACACACTGCAGTGGGTGCCCCTCAAATGTCGTGCCAAGAACTCGCCGAGGAGTCAACCAATCCCCGAGACCTGATGGTGTTCATCCTTTAGTGGTAAAGGAGGTGGCCGATGTGTTCACTCAGCCGGCCACACAACTGTTCAACGCGTCATTAGCAGCGGGAAAGCTCCCCCAAGAATGGAAGAAAGCGGTCGTCGTGCCACTATACAAAGGTGGGGCGAAGGCTGAGGCTGTCAACTACCGACCTATCAGTCTAACACCGGTGGAAGAAAAGGTTATAGAGAGCCTGCTGGAAACGTGGATCCGGGAACACATTGGGGTATACGACCTACTTTGCCGACAACAGCATGGTTTTGGAAAAGTAGGTCGTGCCTGACAAACTTTGGCCAGGAGAGAACTCTTGCGAGTTAGATCCATTATGCCGTGTAGAGAGCCGGAGATTTTCGTTCCGATGTACCAGGCCATAGTTAGGCCGCATATGGAGTACTGCGTGCAGGCCTGGGCACCGTACTACCAGAAATATATAGACTGTCTGAAGAAAGTGCGAGGTCTAGCCACTAGAATGGTGGCTGGGCTAGGGGGGTTTAGCTACACAGAGCTTCTCCGTGCCCTCGACCTGTTCTCGATGGAACGACTGCGCATTCGCGGGGATTTGATGGAAACCTTCAAGGTAATGGAGGGGCTGTCAGGAATAAGACGAGAAGACCTTTTTTCTCTGATTCCCGAGAGAGCCACAAGGGGCATAGCCTTAGATTACAAAGGAAGCATTCGAGGCTCCAAATTAGGGCGAAGTACTTCTCAAATAGAGTGATACCCTGTTGGAATGAGCTCCCGGAGAAAGTCATAAATACCACAACAGTGAAGGCTTTTAAAAAAGCAGTAGACCTATGTTGGGTGGCAGTATACCCCTAGTTATATCAATCAGCTTTTAGGGTCAGATGCAATTTAGTCATTGTTTCCACCTCTCTCTGCCAGGGCTGATACTGCACAAAATTTCTGCCTTTCAGAAAAAGAAGATCACGGCGTGTTGGGAGCTACGGAAACATGCCGACAACACAACTATCTGGACACACGATTGGCTCTAGCCACACCAAGTCCTGTTTTAGTCGAACGCACGACTTGTGGACTCAATTCCCGTCCAGCGAATAAAGACGCAGAACGACATCGATTGATGGTTTTTTACTTGTATTGATTGCCCTGTATGAAGTACAGGAGAAGGGAGGCTGATCGAGCTAATCACCAGAGCTGATGAGCTGGAGCGCGCCTTGCCGTTTTGACGTAGTGTGACGAAGGTTCTTCTTTTTTTTTAAACGTGCTCTTATTTTCACACCGGTGGACTTAAACAAGGCGCGCCTAAGCTCTAAACTCGCGATTGTATCTTATTGAATTTGGTGTCTGCGAAGCCGGTACATCAGTCCCCCTCCAGAAGGACGACCGAGTAGGAGAACTTCGACCTAAGAGAGCGTCGTGAGTTGAGCCAAAAAACAGCTGAATAGTTCCAGCTGGAAAAGGTTTGTGCTCGGCACCTCTAAGGTGATCTAAGGACCTCTGGGCCATATATAGCCGCAGAGAAGGTTACTCACGCGTGAACTGGTGGGGTATCCTCTCCCCGTGCTCTCTATCTAGAAACCTTAAGTGGGGACAGGGACGTGCCGAACCATGTACAAGGCACGTAGGCAACAACAACAACAAAAAATGGTAATGTTCCTATAGTGACACATGTCCATTGTTAGTGACCCTAGAAGAGATAAGAAAAACTGGATACAGTATGCAATCAAAAGGGGAAATCTATGTAAGAACAATAAAGTCAACGAATCGTGCAGGGAAACGAACATGCCTACCAGACCTGGTGGAACGTGATGGGGGGTCGACCTGTGACTCACGCGTGCTGGAGCTAGATGTTGTTGGGGTCGGGCAAACGTCTGTGTTTTTACCATCGACGGGCAACGGCGTAGGCTGGGTTTCCGAGTCGGCGAACGCTGGCTTAGGGCGGTCGATGCTGACGGTTTCTTGCCGACCATTGAGATCGATGATGAACGTTTTTTCTAAACGCCGAATGACTTTGTGCGGGCCAGAATAAGCTGGAGTCAACGGGCGGCGGCTCGGCGTACGCAGAAAAACGTGCGTGCACGTATGTAGATGACTGGGAATAAACGACGGCCGATCTGTCGAACGGACAGGAATACCAATCTTCTGACGCATGTAGATCATGAGACGTTGAGTGTAGTCTCCAAGGTTGGGGAAAGGTGCGCTCACCTTGGGTGCGACAAATTCACCAGGGAGACGAGCGGTGGTGCCGAATGTCATGGACGCAGGTGTGCAGGGAGTGTCGCTGCGCAACGTTTTGCGAATGCCCAATAAAACCAGTGGTAAGACGTCCGTCCACTGAGGATTGTTGTGAGCACTGAGCGAAGTTTTGAGGTGCCGGTGAAAACGTTCGACCAAGCCATTTGCCTGGGGATGATAAGCTGTGGTGCGAATACGCTTACTGCCAGTCAGTTGGAGGAGATTGTCGAAAGTGGCAGATTCAAACTGAGCTCCTCGATCGGTGGTTACTGTGGTAGGACAACCAAAGCGGGAAATCCAGTGTTCCATGAACGCACGGGCGACAGTTTCACTGGAAACATCCGGAATGGGTATGGCCTCGGGCCAACGAGTGAAACGATCAATACAAGTGAGTAGGTAGATCATACCTCGGGATGGTGGAAAGGGTCCCACAATGTCGACGTGCACGTGAGCGAAACGGGCGTCTGGAGTCTCAAAATTTCCGACTGGACTGGTGGTATGTCGCTGAATTTTGGCTCGCTGACAAGCAATGCAGTTACGTGCCCACTGACGAACGTCGCGATCCATGTTTGGCCAAACAAATCGGGCACGGACTAGTTTGCATGTGGCCTTGATACCCGGATGGGATAGACCGTGCAACACATCGAAAATTGTACAGCGATGTGAAAGTGGTACGATTGGCCTTGGGTGATCCAAGGTGGTGTCGCAGAGGATAGTGCCAGCAGATGACGGAAGAGGCAAAGCCCGCACTCGGAGACTTGTGTCGCGAATGGTTTGTTGAAACTCAGGATCCTGCTGGCTTCGTGCCAGGTCCTCGAGATTGATACCGAGAGCAGCGGGCGACCCGAGACTGTGGATCCTGGAAAGAGTATCTGCAGCCACATTAGCTGACCCGGAGATATGACGAATGTCAGTAGAAAATTGTGATATGAAATCCAGCTGGCGAATTTCTCGTGGAGAATGACGATCAGACGCGTTGCGGAAAGCATACAGTAGTGGCTTGTGATCTGTGAAAATGATGAATTCCCGTCCTTCCAGAGCGTGGCGAAAGCGACGTATGGCGGTGTAGACGGCAAGTAACTCACGACCAAACGCACTGTATTTGGATTCTGCGGATGACAGGCGGCGTGAGTGAAAAGCCAGAGGCTCCCAGGCGCCGTCCACGGCCTGCTGGAGAACGCAGCCAAGTGCGACATCGGAAGCATCAACAGCGATACTGACGGGAGCATGGGGATCCGGATGACGGAGAAGAACCGCAGACGACAAGGCCTGTTTGAGCTGAGAAAAGGCCTCCTGGGCTTGCTCGGTCCAGATGAGGGTTCGTTGTGTGCCCCGCAAAAGATCAGTGAGCGGTTGCATCGGGGTGGCGCAATGCGGAATGAACCGGCGGTAATAATTGACAAAGCCGTTAAAACGTTTGAGCTGTTTGAAGGACTGTGGAAGTGGAAATTCAGCAATATCACTGACCTTGGTTTCAGCCGGACGAATGCCGTTGGCGTCGATGATGTGACCGAGGAAGAGCAATGACGGCTTCCCTAATTCAGTCTTGGCGGCATTGATGGTAACACCGTGCTCTGTTAACCGCTGGAAGAGCTGTCGAAGATGAAACTGATGTTCGTCAACGCTGGGACTAGCGACAAGAATATCATCGATGTAAGAGTGAACGAAGGGCAGCCCGCGGGTAACACCGTCAATAAACCGCTGGAACGTTTGGGACGCGTTGCGCAAGTCAAATGGCATACGGAGAAACTCAAATAGACCAAACGGAGTGGTAACGGCGGTTTTTGCAACGTCCTCGTCGGCGACCGGAATTTGATGATAGGCCCGGACCAGGTCGATTTTGCTGAAGATGGTGGATCCAGCCAGAGCAGATGTGATATCATGAATGTGAGGCACAGGATATCGATCTGGCGTTGTGACCTGATTGAGGCGACGATAGTCACCACACGGACGCCAGTCGCCCGAAGTTCTCTTCGGCACCATGTGCAATGGAGAGGCCCACGGGCTGTTCGAAGGACGGATGATGCCTAGGTCCAGCATTTTCTGGAATTCAAGACGAGCGACGGCCAGTTCGTCTGGGGCTGGGCGACGCGGACGGGCAAAAACAGGAGGTCCAGCGGTGCTGATGTGATGTACAACAGCCGAGCGCACCACGGGTAAGTGGTTTGCCGGTCCGGTTAGAGACGGAAACTCAGCTAAAATTTTGGCGAAGGTATCGTTGGCGATAGGAGCTACGGACGGTCGAACAACGTTGACCAAGCAGACAGATCCAACAACAGCACGATGAGTCACAGGGTCGGTTAACTTACGAGAAGCGGGATGTAACGAAAGGTTGAAATGATGCAGAAAATCAACTCCTAAGATGGGCTGGGAAACGTCAGCAATGACAAAAGTCCACTGAAAATAACGACGCAACCCCAGATCTAACTTTAGACGCCTAGTACCAAAAGTGGATATACGAGACCCATTGGCGGCCTGAAGCTCTAAAGTGTGCCGGTGCTGACGATCAGAAGGGTTAGGGGGAACGACACTGATCTGTGCGCCAGTGTCTATCAAAAACTGACGGTGGGAGATGAGGTCCTTGATAAATAGAAGACGGCAGGGTGTAGGGAGGCCAACGAGCGCTGCCGTACCTACACGTTGGCCGACGAGTTTCCCTGGTTGTCGTGGAACGTGCATGGGGGTGTACACTTCCTGGCGCTGGCACGATACTGGCGGTGATACCAACACCATGTCCAAGTGTGTGTATCGGGAGAGGCTGGCCTAGGTGGACTGCGGGCGGCAATAGGCCGAAGGGTGCGAGTTGGGGAGCGGCCACGACGTGCCGAACGTGAAGACTGAATAGCGGTCACGTCCGCCCGAAGGGCACTGAGTTGTGCAGCTAAATCTGTGAGAGTCGCCTCCGTAGTGGTTGTGGACGAACGAACACACTGACTAATTTGGGCGGAGGCGGTTTCCATGAAACGGTCCGCCGCCAAAGCCAGTCTGTCTAGTGAGACTTCATCTACGAGAAGGGCCAGAGTGCATTGCGCTTGTTGGGGTAGCTGCTGCATCCACAATTCTCGCAACATCATGTCACCAACTTGGATGCCCTTGGCCAGCTGTCGCATACGACGCAGAAGCTGTGAAGGCTTCTGGTCACCGAGGGAAATGCCACTAAGCAGCTGACGAAGACGGTTTGAGTCGGAGACCCCGGTGCGTTCTAAGATAGCCTGGCGAAGCATATCATAAGGCTTGTCCGTGGGTGGGTTGGAGATGACATCCTCGACAGCTTCAAGAATATTTAAAGGAAGTTCGGCAGTGAGATGCACATACTTCTGTTGCTGGGAGGTGATTCTGGAAGCAGCAAACTGTGCTTCCAGATGAGTCAGCCAAAGAGAGGGATTACCCGGAATGAAAGGTAACGCTTTCACTGGGCGCGCAATAGAGAGCGTTTCAGGCACCGCAGGGTCAGACATAGTTAACTTAGCGTCATCCATATCAAATAGACAGCAAAATAAATATACGATGGCTGATCGAAATCAGCACCAAAAAAGGCTCAATACGTATGTGCACAACGAAAACAAAGGGAACGCTGAAGGGCACGGACGATATAATAAATAAATAAAAATTATTAATAACTTGGAACGGGTTCACCAATTTAGTCGAACGCACGACTTGTGGACTCAATTCCCGTCCAGCGAATAAAGACGCAGAACGACAGCGATTGATGGTTTTTGTACTTGTATTGATTGCCCTGTATGAAGTACAGGAGAAGGGAGGCTGATCGAGCTAATCACCAGAGCTGATGAGCTGGAGCGCGCCTTGCCGTTTTGACGTAGTGTGACGAAGGTTCTTCTTTTTTTTTAAACGTGCTCTTATTTTCACACCGGTGGACTTAAACAAGGCGCGCCTAAGCTCTAAACTCGCGATTGTATTTTATTGAATTTGGTGTCTGCGAAGCCGCTACACTGTGCAAACTGAACTGGAATCGCTATACGAAGCTGAGAAACGAGACTGTAAGCCTTTTGAGAACTTCTAAACGGGAATTTGAGCTGAAATTGGCCCAGTCTGTAAGACAACAGCCGAAGAAGTTCTACAGCTATGTACAGTCTAAAGGCTCAACAAGAAATGCCGTAGGTCCGCTATCCACTAGAGAATATGGTATTGTCACTGACGACCAGGGCAAAGCAGACGCCCTGGGGGAATACTTTGGTAGTGTACATAGGATAGATAGTGGGGTACTAGTAGATCTGGCTCCGGTGCATCCTCCTCAGCTAAACGAGCTAGATCTTTCAGAGGAATGCGTGCGTAAGTACCTACAGGAGTTAAACAGCCACAAGTCAGCGGGCCCAGATGGCATTCATCCAGCTATCATCAAGCCGTTGGCGGATATCATAGCTCCATCGGTATGCAGATTGTATGGATCCACGTTGGACCAGGGAAAGCTGCCTCAGGACTGGAAAGTCGCGGCAGTCGTGGCAATACATAAGAGTGGGCCTAAGTCGGATGTGCAGAACTACAGGCCGGTAAGCCTAACTAGCATTCTCTGTAAAGTTCTCGAGAAGATCATCCGTGCCCATATCTGCCAGCACTTACTGCAGCACTCCATGCTGCGCCGGGCTTAGCATGGATTCCTGAAAAATTGATCTTGCCTGACCAATCTCCTGTGCTTCTTAGATGAAGTAACTCGACGACTGGACGAAGGTAAGCATGTTGAGGTATGTTACCTCGACTTTAGCAAGGCGTTCGACTCCGTTAATCATCGTCTTTTGCTATACAAGGTGGAGACTTTCGGGATAGGTGGGCCAGTATATAGGTGGCTGGAGGACTTCCTCTCCCACAGGACGGTTTATGTCAAAGTGGGGGACAGGTGCTCCAGTTTGGTGAACGTCACCAGTGGTGTACCTCAGGGATCCGTCCTAGGCCCGGTCCTATTCTTGTTATTTATTAATGACCTAGCATCCACTCTTCAATCGCCCAGCTTTATTTTTGCGGATGATGTGAAGATTGTTGGATCTAAGGGTAGGGCGCACTTGGGCAGGGAAATAGGCACCGTCCTAAACTGGGCATACAAATGGGACTTACCTCTAAACGCTCAAAAAAGCCATTTGTTGTCAAGGGCAACAGAGAGCCTAACTGTCGCTCATGATCAAGGGCTGTTCACCGTAGAGGCAGCCAGTAGGGTTAAGGACCTGGGGATCATCATGAAAAGTGACTTCAAATGGTCGGAGCAGTGCAACGCGGCTGCGCATAAGGCTCGTGGGGAGCTCTTTAGACTGCGATCAGCTTTGTCTTGCCGGAAGCCGGAGGTATTCGTACCTATTTATATGGCTATAGTACGACCTCACTTAGAAGGTAGTGTGCAGGCTTGGTCACCCTTCTACAAAAAGGACGCCGCCTGCCTAGAGAAAGTCCAACGTCTAGCCACGCGAATGGTTGAAGGGCAGAGGGGTAAGACTTGCGAGCAGAGACTCTGTGACCTGAATCTCTTCTCGTTGGAAAGAAGGAGAAGTCGAGGAGATCTCATAGAAACGTTCAAAGTAATGAAAGGCTTTTCTGGCCTTAGACCAGATAGTCTATTCCAATTGGCCGTAGACTCCAGAACAAGGGGACACGAAAAGAAGTTGATAAAAGCCCGATCTAGGTTGACGGCTAGATCGCACTTCTTCAGCAACAGGGTTGTGAACAGTTGGAACGGTCTGCCTGGTGAAACGGTAGATCTGCAGACAGTCCAATCCTTCAAATGTGCCCTTGATCGCAAGTGGTACGAGATCTTTCCTTGTAGTGAGCCTTAAGAATATCAACTAGATGGATGACGGGTAGCACTGTGGTCCTTCTGGAGTATGTTTTAGCAGACTTTTTCCCTCATTGCATACTGTCTCAGTGAACGCTCACGATGCAAAATGTCTCTCGCAGTTGATGTGCAATGAGGTTTTCCGTTTCCCTCTCATTTTTAGCAAGGATTCGACGAAATACACTCGGCAGTGGTGGGTGCATAACTGGTGTGCATACCATCGAAGGAATTCTGGACGCTCGATTGGCTGTGGCCATTACCTGTCCTGTGTTGACTGAACTGAACTGAACTGAACTGAACTGAACTGAACTTGCCCGTGATGCAGAAGACTTCAGGATCATAAGGAACATATGCAAAGACAAGATTAGGTCCTATCAGAATGCAGTCCAGCGATCTGTACTTGATCGAGCACGGACCAATAAGGCATTTTTCTTTCAGTACATGCGCCGTCTAAGGGGCACAGCTCCGACGCCATTAGCTCTCAAAGATAGTGCCGGATCTCCAATCACTTCCCCTAGCCAAGTAGCCGAGGCATTCAGCTCCTACTTCCGTACAATTTTTAGCTCCATTCCCATATCATCCTACCCTACCGTGCACCCGTTATCTCTGACCACTACCCTTAACCGCGTAACTATTCCCATTGGTGCAGTCGCTCAAGGTTTCCGACGGCTCAACCAATATTGCTCTATGGGTCCTGACCTAATCCACCCCCGTATCCTCAAGGAAGCCGCGGATACATTAGCTGCTCCTTATGCCTCGCTTTTTCAGCGATGTGTTGACGATGGAGTTTTCCCCCGTAACTGGAAAAAGGCAGTGATCGCACCCATCTATAAGAAGGGTAGTAGACACCTTGCTTCTAGTTACAGACCCATAAGCCTCACTAGCATCCCTAGCAAAATTTTTGAGGGAATTCTTAAGAGTGAGATTCTTTCCCATCTTCATAGAAATAAGATCCTCTCCCCGTCCCAACATGGGTTTCTTCCTGGCAGATCATGCATCACCAATATGCTTACTGTCATGGATAGTCTAACGAAAGCCTATGATGATGGCCAGCTCTCACACGCTGTATTCATCGATTTTGCTAAGGCCTTCGATAAGGTCCCACATGCCCCTCTTTTTTATAAGCTGCAGACGTACGGGATCACAGGCTCCATGTTGGCCATCCTACGTAGGTTCCTTACCGACCGCACCTTTGTGGTTAAAGTCGGGAATGTTTTGCCTCAACCCTCCCCAGTAACAACTGGGGTCCCCCAAGGGTCGGTCTTAGGTCCTCTTCTTTTCCTGATCTATATAAACGATCTACCGACAGCCCTTCCTGCGAACATTGCCATGTACGCAGATGATGTAACCCTCTGGAGTTCAAGCGTGGAAGACCTGCAAATTGCAGTTCATGAAACAAAACGCTGGTCCGAGGATTGGAACCTCCCAGTTAATGATGACAAATGCGTGAGCATGTCTTTCGGCAGAGAGACTGGTCACACGTTTTCCATTAATGGAGCAGCCACTCTGCCAAGGGTTGACCGACACAAGGTGCTCGGTTTCTGGTTAGATTGTAACTTATCCTTCTCTCATCATCACGAACTTGCGAGCAAGTCTGCCTTTCGAGTCCTAAACATGATTCGAAGGTCCTTCCCGCGCATATTTAAGGATGATTTCCCCATCATTTTCGGCACTTATATCCGACCTCTGCTGGAGTACGGTAGTCAGATAGTGCACTCTGGTCTTGTCCGAGACCGTGAGATCCTAGAAAGGGTTCAGCGGGCCTCCACCAAGGCAGTAAGTGGTCTATCCCATCTTCCTTATCCCGTCCACCTCTCACTCCTCAACATCTATCCCCTTGACGTAAGACGCGTAAGAGGTGATCTGTTTTTGATGTTTCACCTTTTTGAAACAGGTCAAAGCGATTGCTTCTTCTCCGTCTGTCCAGCCTCCTCTCTCCGTGGTCACAGCAGAAAAGTTTTCAAACCGAGGCCACGCACTTCACTAAGGATTAACTTTTTTAGCTATAGGGTTATTACCATGTGGAATGCACTTCCGGAAGGTATTGTTCTCTCGCAGAACAAAACTATCTTCAAGAAAAAGCTAGACCTCTACCTGGGTCTCTCCCAATAATTCCCTCTGTCAAAAAAAACAAAACAAAATAGTTGTCTTTTATCGCATATATGTTCATGAATGCCGCACCCCCACTCAGTTTAAGGCACTGTCCACAGTGTGACACTGAATGAGGTTATATGTATCTTGTTTTCGCTGCCACCCGCGCCCCCCCCCCCCCCCGCTTCTTTTTACTCTCGTTTCAGCTCGGTGAATCCGACAGAAGATCAAAGATTTCCTAAAGAACCGGGACAATTGGGCTCAAAGCCTCGAACCCGTGTAGTACTTCAAGACTTCAAGACTAATCGCACGCGACCGCTGGACGATGACCAAGGCCGAAGAACACCCTACGGACGCAATCCTCGTGGATTTCAGCAAAGCTTTTGACAAAGTCCCGTCTATTAGGTAAGCTTAAGGCTCTTGGTGTTGTAGATCCCTTGATTCTGTGAATAGAGGACTTTCTAAAAGGGAGAACCTTTGCAGTACGAGTAGCACAGTCACTGTCAACCTGGCAAGTGGAAACTAGTGGTGTTACACAACGATCGGTTCTGGGTCCGTTTCTATAGGAGCCAGGAATATATTCCTGGCCTATATCA
Source organism: Fasciola hepatica (assembly GCA_948099385.1). Taxonomy (NCBI): domain Eukaryota; kingdom Metazoa; phylum Platyhelminthes; class Trematoda; order Plagiorchiida; family Fasciolidae; genus Fasciola; species Fasciola hepatica. The sequence continues at coordinate 7,747,904 of CANUEZ040000105.1, forward strand.
ATGGTCTACCACCAGATTTTCAATCGCCGTGTCTCATCTACGCAGGCGACCTTAAGATCTGGCGCGCGATTACATCGAATGCAGACGAGCTCGTTCTTCAGAAGGACATCAAAGCCCTTGAGAGGTGGTCAGATCTGTGGTCACTGCTAGTCAGCACCGACTAGTGTGCGCATATGCGAGTACGGGCACCGCCCAGCAGTGGGATGTACAATATTCACGGGGCACCCCTTCGGTGTTCTGTCTACGAAAAAGATCTAGGAGTGATGGTGGCCTCGTCACTAAAAGGGAAGCACAACACTGATAGAGTTTGTTCGTTAGCGTGGAGTATCTTCGGGCCGATTACTCGATCATTCGGCCATCTCTCACTCAACTCCTTCAAGGTACTGTATGCAACCCATGTGCGTCCCAGGTTGGAATACGGGGAGCCAGCGGTTTTCCCTTGTACGTTAGCAGAAGTGGCAAAGTTAGAAAGAGTACAGAGAAGCGCAACCCGCCTTATCGGAGAGCTACGTGGGGTCAGCTACGAAGAGCGGCTGAGGATCACAGGGCTGTTTCCAGTGGCCTATCGGAGAGTCCGGGGAGACCTGATCTTCACCAGGCGTATCATCAGAAGCGACTTTGGCCCAAAACTGCGTGCAGAGCTCCCTCTTCGCGGACATGGCCGTACGAGAGGGAACCGGCTAACTCTAAAGAAACTGCAGTCGGTGGGCCTCCCACTGATGTACCGTCTGTCTCGGACGGTGACCAATCTATGGAACTCGCTGCCAGCCGAAGTGGTCGAAAAGCCTAACGATACATTGTTCAAGCGACTTCTGGATGTATTTCTAAAGAGGCGGTGGGAGACACATATGAGTCTACATCACTGAGCTGTGGTGAAGAGGCTTACAAGGGAGGGATACCCTCTGCCTCTATTATAATAAATGAAGAATGACTATGAGTCTAGGAAACTTGACTCAAGCGGTCAGTTATGTTATCAATTCTGCGAGGCCATAGGTATCACTCATTGTCCGTGATCGTGTTTTGTGTATTGTTTGCCTACCTGGATTGTGTCTCGCTTTCCGTGCTATGGGTCTATGTGACCTCGAGCCCTGTTTCTTCCGTACACCTCGTTCAAGAAATAAACTGCGCAGTGGTGGGTGCCTACGTAGTGTGTATGCCATGGAATGAATTCCGGACGCTCAATTGGCCGTGGCCATTATCTGTCCTGTGCAAACTAAACTGAACTTTAAACTTGGTGTCGTGTTGTGATTGTGTTGTGTGTCTTTCATTGTACCAAAGCCGGTGCAAAACCGATCGGCGTGATAGTAAAAACCGCTGAAAAACCGATCGGTTTCGGAGTGGTTTTTGCCAGTCAGTTGAAGTATGTGATATGCTTCCTTAATTTCCTTCACTTTTCCCAGATTACGTATTACGATGCTCATTTCTATCTCCTAATTTATGATCTTCCGATAGTTGTCATTATTTTACTCATTTCGAGGGAACCCTTGTAGCACCCAGGCCGTTCGTAACATTGGTTTCAAATCGGTTTTCGGTCGGTTTGTTTAGTAGCCATTCTACACGGATCAACGTTGAATTTGTACGAAAAAAATTGACGACCGAAGTCATTCGCAATGCTTGTTTGGTATTTTGTTTAAATATATTGGTTTAATTTGTCGAACTGTCCTGAAAACCTCGGTATAGATCTCTCTATTTTATTCCCTCAAAATGGGTAAAATAAGAACAATAATAGGAAAATCATAAACTAGGAGATAGAAATGAGCATCGTGATACGCAATTTGGGTTTGTGAAAGGAATTAACGAACGTATCACGTATTTCAAACGGATGGCACAAACCGCTCCGAAATCGATCGGTTTTCGGCCGGTTTTCCAGCGGTTTTTACCATTACGCCCATCGGTTTTCGAGCGGTTTCTGAGTGGTTTCAGACCGATTTCCTGTACGATTTCTAAACGGCTTCCGAGCGGTTCGTGCCATCCGTTTGAAATACGCAGTATGCCTCGTCAATTTCTGTCACTTCTCCAAAATTACGTTTAACGATGCTCATTTCGATCTCCAAATTTATGATTTTCCAATTAATTGTCCTTATTTTACCCATTTCGAGGGGATAAAATGGAGCAATCTACACCGAGGTATTTCAGGGCATTTCGATGAATTGAAGCAATACATTTAAATAAAACGCCCACCAATAATTGCACAGTACGTCGGTCGTCGATTTCCTTTGTACGAATTCAATGTTGATCCATGTAAAATTGCTACTAAACATACCGACCGAAAACCTTTTGAAAACCGATGCTATGAACGGGCTGGGCACTACAAGGGTTATTAGCCGTGAACTTTCACCGTGTGTGGCTTCTTGACGTCAATTAATTTGTTATCGAATTTCATTGAGTTGAGACCTGTGTCAAACGTGCGTGTCTTCCGAGATATAGCAAACATTCACGTCAAAACCAGTTTGTTGATTCCGCTTTGGTAAAGAAACTGCCCGGCGATGGGCAAGTAATTGCAAATTAAATGATGAAGCTGGGTCATCTACCAGACGAATGGCTTTACGTTGGACGCGGTCGAGATGAGTTAATGAGGAAGATGAAGGTCTACCCCGCACGTGACATCAGTAATCAGGTGTGGGGCGCATTTGAGTTTTGTGCAGGGGAAGGGAGTGGGGTGGTTTAAAGAAACCTGTGGCGCGAAACAGTAGACAAATCTTGCGCGCAGCACGAGAAACATATGAAGATATGTAGGAAGACCAGGATAAGAAGAAGACAATCGAAAGACTCAGGAGAGGCATCGAGTTGGAGAACGAAGGCGAGCCGATTCAAAATGCCGGTGAGGAGAAAAAATGGTGTTTGAGAAAAATGGAGATGTTTTAGAAATATTGAGGGAGCAAGATTTTGAGAGCTACAGGAGGAGATCCGTACAAGGTTCGAGACGAGCGATGTTACAAGAGCGCATTGGTCACGGCTGATGTTGGCAGTGGCATGATGGGATACAAAAGTAAGTAATGAAGAGTGGCATTGTCGGCAAAAGCGGGGATGGGGTTGGAAGTGGTGGACAAGTGATCAATAATGAAAAGCAGGAAGAGGCTGGGTAGAGGTACAAAATCTTGGGAAACACTAACACCAGCACCAGCTACACCTGAATAGCCAACACAAGCTCCATCCATGCTTGTCATAATCTCCCAGGCATTTGTTCGAAACACAAGAAGGAAGGCCGAATTACGTTATGGTTTCTGTGGCTTGAATCCGCTTAACGTCCGTTCTTTCCAATCCTGAACATCAGTTGTATAAATTCCCGGTTGTTCTGCCTACGCTATTGTGGAGAGTAAACTAAACTGTTCAACTTATTGTCGATCAGAAATCATCTCGCTTATCCACGCCAGTGCTCGGAGGCTTTCTAAGGATTCGCCTGTCGCACCACTTGTGGTCGTTCTCGGTGGACCGCACCGATCCCGTTTCTAGGATTTTCTTCACTAGTCTGTGATCAACAACCCCATCGCAATCGTTAGTCGATCTCGCTGCAATCCGCTACTGATCCTTGCTAATGCACGCGTGTGCATGCACACGGATGCACTGAATCGGCCACTCAGGTTTCAGTCTATACCTGTCTGTTCCGTGATCCTTGTGACCGTCAGACCTTTAGGCCACAGGTGAACTGAACTCCAATACCGATGGCAGCGTAACACGTAGCCCCATTTACTGTACGAGAATTTTATATCTCCTGTGAGCGGTGACCTTTTGAGCATCATATGTGAATTATATATATATATATATATATATATATATATATATATATATATATATATATATATATATATATATATATATTAGTTTCCACTTATTTAGTCACTAATCTCGCATTTCTGTGCTATAGCTTCGCTAGCTACCTTCCAGCATCGTCAAGCCAGGGAAAAAGAATAAAAGCATGAAGTAAGAAAGATCCAAAGACTCAAAATGATGATCGGAAATCAAGAAGACGAAATATGAGTCACAATGTATCTGTGCCACTGGCCACGAAACCTAGCTAAATCACTTAATGTTTCAACCATTTGGCAGGCGTGTCGAGTGGACCTCAACCGGGAAGTTTAAGATGCTCTACTTGGCCAAGGTTTAGATGCATTTTTGCCATTCCGTGAACTGGCCTCCTCGGCCTATCTTCCAACCGCTACCTGCCTCAGAGGACAGTTTACGCCAAGGAATTCTATTGGTAGGCATGCGTAACAGATGTCCCAACCACCTTAACCCGTTTAGCTTCAGTGCTTGATCCAGAGACTGATCCCTGATTCCCAACGCCCTACGTCTAATCTGAACATTTCTGATGCGGTGTTCCCATCATATTCGATCGTCGATACGGAGATATCGATGCTCGAACGCCGACAGTCTCCGCCTATTTTCTACTCCTAATGGCCATGTTTCTGAGCCTTAAAAAAGAACCGATGTGACTGCCGCAGTGTACACTCGACTCTTAACAGTTTGATGTCACACCCATTTCACGGATAACTGAAATTAGCAAAATCCGAACTCACTTTCTATGTACGCGATGACATTCCATCCGATATCCGTCCACCTGGTGAGGTATAACTGCCCAGGTAACAAAACATAACATTCTGCTACAGTTTTTCCTGCCAAGACTAGGTTTGGTGTAGAGCCAACCTAATCCTGCAGCGGAATTTTAAACTTTGAAGATGAAAACGCATCTCAAGCATTACGGCACTTCTGTTTAGGCAATCTAAGAAGACTTGCAACTTACCTGGATCTTCACTCAGAAGAATGATATCGTCCGCATATTCCAAATCAGATAGTTAACTACCTGACCAAGGATCGATGCCACTGTTCTCACATGAGCATAAGATACACCCTTCAGTGAGAGACAGCACCAAAGAACAGTGCGGTCGACTGAATCGAACGCCGTTTTCAAGAGAGACAGAAATTGTGGGCCTACGGAAGATATGTCTGTACTCTGAGCTTGGTCGAAGAATAAAGATATGGTCGGTACAACCACGACCGGGATTAAAACCAGCTTGATTCTCACACGTTCATATTTCGCGGGCGCTTGATAATTTGTGGACAATAATCCCAGTGAGCAGTTTAGACGCGATACTCACCAAGCTAATTCTTCTGTGGTTTTCGCAAGAGAATCTGTCACCTTGTAAGTCGGTGCAGTCACCGATTTATACCATTCCTCTGGAGTCTTCTTACTATTCCAAATGACCCGGAGGAGTTTTGTTAACTCCGAAACCAAAGCTTAGCCTCCATTCTTGAAAAAATGGAGACAACGTATCCAGTCCAGTGGCTTTGTACTCTTTCAAGTAAGGTATCTCCCGCACTACCTCCGTTTCTGTGGAAGGGCTGATATCTGTCTGCGTCGTTATTCGTACAGGTATGTTTGGAAGGTCCACTTTTGAAGTAGACCAACTGAATTTTTCCTTGAAGTGCGCCGCTCAACGATCCAGACGACATCCCTGGGAATGAATCGATAAGCCGTCAAAATCCTTGAATAACTCACCAGGATTCTGTTGACCGGTACCTCTAATCAAACCAAATGGTTGCCAGTTTTGCTAGCAGATACGGCCTCCTGCAATTTGCTACCCACAGTTGCTCACGGTCAGTTCTCAGGCTCCTAGTCAGTTGGCGGTTCAGGAATTCACGCACTTCGTCGAGTGCGGCATCCAGAGGGACTGATCTGCGAGCATCCAACAAAGCAACTCATTTCGAAGATACTCATCGTTTATGAGGTCTGCTTGAACCGGAGTCTTGTGTGGCATTGGGAGTGGCCCACAAGGCTTTGTTCTGTTGCTAGCGTTCGTCTGGGTACTGGATATGTGTCTGCATCGATAACCCTATGGACAGCTCTGCGTGGAAAACGGGTCGTCGGTTATCCTCTAGAAGCAACTGTGTGGGGCAGGAGGCTTTTGCGCGGGCGTGACCACAGTTGAGACGTAAATGGAAGCGAACACGTACCGAGGCGTGATCTGAGTCCACAGATGTAGATCAAAATGAATGAGGATCTTCCATTGATTCACACCAGCACTGACCAATGAAATTATGGTCACTCTGAGTCCAAGGTTGTGAAGACGTAGGAGGACGCTGTATGAATCCATGCGCCTTCTTATGGTAAAAGTTCGTACTCGTCGGAGCATAGCTGAATGAGACAATTACCGTTGATAGTGCGATCGGCCAGGAATGCAAACGGGCCTTCAATGCGTCTTTCGAAATCTCCAAAACGGTCAACTTGGGCGTTGAAATTCCCGGTACTGACCACCACGTCCTTTGAACGCACGCTTCGAAGCAGTTGAGACAAATCCTCTTAGAATTCGTCCTCGGTCTTAGATGAACTGCAGTCAGTGGGTACATGCACAGACACCACAAACAGACATCGAGGCTTCAGTTTGTCGCTGCTGACACGTACACAACCGTTCGACCGAACTGCTAACTGGAATCCGGTCTATCGCTGCGTGCTCAGCTCTCGTACTCAAAGCGATCACAACGCCGGCCTGACGATTACTAGACACCGGATCACCCGACACACGAAGAGTGAATGAGGGACTGAGGCGTATGTAGGGGCCGAAGAGTGATCAGAGAAGTGGAGGGCTTGTATACTTGTTTGGAAGGCAGCATACATCTATTTTGTAAAGTTTCAAGAGTTCTAGTGGGGGCAGTCTGGCGCCCTATCGATATAGTGTGCGGACGCTGAAAGCAGCCAGTTGAACTGAACATTTAGCCTGAGGAATGCACTCGATTCATACTTGACTCCTGAACTACGGATTTCTTCAGAGCCGCAGTTACCCGTGGTGTTTGACTTACCGAAAGGGAAATTGGTGAGGTCCTTTACAGAGATGTTGGAGGTTTCTGGGCACATCATAGTTCGCGGCTGCCCACATCGCATAAGGGGTTTTTCTTTGGGAGCCCTAGCCGGAGCCTTTGACTCAAAAGTCTAATCAGCAACGCAGTGGGCCATTAGCCGAGCACGTGAACGTGACTGAGTGACCCGTGAAGGAGCTTCTTCTGGTCTGTCACATGAAACCCGATTGTTGCAAGCATTCATTACCGTTTTCGTTGGTGCTTTGTTTGCCATCCGGTTTTAGGATCCAGTCCTTAGCCTCATGCACCCAATGGAGCAAGCGGAACATAGACGGGACAGAATCATTTGGGTTGGGGACTGCCCAGCTTAGGCGGGTGATAGCTGCCCAATGAAGTGCGATGACTTCTCCCACCGTCGAGAAAAAACCCCAGGTACTCCACTCATACGTCCATCTAGTGGAGGTTTTTAGACCGATGAACTGTTTCTCTCCATGTTTATTCACTAGAGTGTCCTCTCCAGAGGCATAGTGAATAGAACCAGATGTTGCCCATCAACTGGTTCTGAGACCGGACTTCGTCTGGCCTCTACCCACTGATCTGTCAGGCGTGAATGCATCTACGGCTTGAGGAAGCCGTCCTGTATAGCTCGCTGGGTCATGGAGGCAAGCAAGCCATCACACCACGCCAAGGGGCAGTCTCGTCGTGATGGAATGCGCAACGACTGTAGAATTCATCTTGGGACTAGCCTAATTCTGCTGGTCACCAAGGTATTAGCCTCGATTGTGCTGCGTCGTCTAATTCCGGCTCGCGAGAGGAACGCCCGCGAACAGCAAGCGGGATCCCACCCAGGTCGAGGATGTATCGATTAAATTTTCACTCCTCGTCAATTACTGGAGTTGTGTCACGCACACGGTCGACCGACAATAATGGTCTTCCTCGATCTAAAAGACGCGTTTGATTTAGTTGACAGGACCGCGCTATTCAGTGCTCTTCACAGGGAAGGTATGCCCCAGAAGTTCGTGAATCTGCTGAGTTCATTGTACTCTCAAAATTCTGGCTGCGTAAGAGTTTACGGTGAACTATCTAGTCGGTTCGAAACGACGAGCGGTGTTCGACAGGGATGTGCCGTTTTTCCATGCTTGTTTGACTTCTTCATGGACGAAATACTGGAAAATGCCTTGGGAGATCTCCAGGATGTAGACATCGATCTAGGAAATGGTGAGAAGCTGTGTGACCTAGATTACGCAGATGAGGTTGTCTGCTTGTTCGAATTCGGCATGAGCTTTGCATCGACATACGCTTTGCACCTTCAAAGTGTAAGGTGATGTTACAAGACTGGTCGTCAACGATTCCGAGCTTGATGCTCGATGAAGAGGTGCTGGCAGTTGTTGACGACTCCGCCTACCTCGGTAGCTGCGTGACGACGGATGGGAGCACAGTAGTAGAAGTGAGCACGCGTATATCCAAGGCTCGAGCGGCGTACGCTGGACTGAAGCACCTGTGGTGCTGACCTGATATTTTACTGAAGTTGAAAGGTCGTGTATACTGTGTCGCAGTGCGTCCAGTTTTGTTGTATGGTTGCGAAACTTGGAGTCTGCGTGCTGAAGATATTCGTCGTTTTGAGGTTTTCGACCACCGATGTTTATGTAGTATCGCTAAGATCGGGTGGAGTAGCCGAGTAGGCAATGCTGAGGTCACAAATCGAGTATTGGGTACTAATGCGGAGAACGTTTTGTCACAACGTATCCAACTTAGTAGACCTCGTTGGTTGGGGCACGTGTTACGTATGTCAAACACACGTCTACCATACCGTTTCCTATTCTCCGTTTCTCCTTGGGAGTGGAAGGGACCACGTGGAGGTCAACAGATGACGTTGCAGCGAGGAATTAGAAAATGTACAGCCGACTTAGGAAGAGTAGGTGCTTCACATCTTCGTGGTTGGGGTCCAAAAGATCCGTCTACCAGTTGACTGGAGACACTGAAGGATATGGCAGCGAACCGTGAACAATGGTGATAGTGTTGTCACTTTCTATCGAGTCAGAATGATTGATCGATGTGCGTTTGTACAGTTAGACTGTGTATTCCGTGTGTTGGCTACTAGGGCATTGTTTCCTTTTTCCACCCGTGTAGGTCCACTCCCTGTTCATCTTGTATATTCATACTTTTTAATTCAGCGTGCAACATGGTGAGAGAGGCAGTGGTCAGTGGGGCTTACCCTGCTGCTTAACATTGTACGATGATGATGATGATGATGTTGATGATGCATAGCTCTTTTTGTCGTGCATACATGCAAGCCATTTGAAATAGGCACCAACGTGATCGACCAAGGACAATCTTATGAATGCAGTCCACGAACCCGAATTTACTAGTCAAGCTTTTCATTATTTTCTGAGCGAAAATACGCACTGATAATTTACAGAACATGCTGCTTTCGTTTAACAAGTAGTGGCAAGTCTCTAAAGTTCGTACTTAGTCGATTTAAAGGTTATGCTGCTTTTGTTCAGCGACACTTTGTGGAATCTCGGTTTTTCCCACACGCGCGACACTGATTGTGCCCACTACGAGCAGTTTCTAGTAAACAGTTTGATTACTGGGCGCGTCTTGTGGATCCTAACATGATGAGTCACTGGTTTTACTTTAAACAAGAGCTAGGAAGGCTTTTATAAAAGACAAAATTGAATGAAAGGCTTATGTTAGTGTTTCAAGTCGCCAAAATGAATGTTAGCATGAAACCTCTAGGAAGGAAATGAGCGACTTTTTTTTATCCATGTATGATCAATGAACACCGCCTTATTCGAAATTGCATAACTCAATACATTTAAATTGCATGTTTTCAATTATTAAACCTTCAGCTTTTTTAAGATCGAACGTAAATTTCATGGAGGGCTGATCTCCGTTAAGCTTGACATGAGCAGCTAGTGGATAATGTTTATATTTTCGATTTACTTTCCAGGAGTCGAAGAGAACGTCCTTGGTAATGCTATCCTTTTTTTCTAGATTTTATTCATTCGGTGCACTATTTTGAATCCTTCATGGGCTTTTTGGACGATTTTAATGCGGTCTATGCAAACTCAAGGGAACCATCCCTACTTGATGTTCAAAAAGTCGTTTTCGAACATTTCGAGGACCTGAGAAAAAGTTCACGAGATTCGTCTTCAGAACCGTTTGTTGATACACAAATTACGCCCGTCAAGAGGGAGCTCTGTTCATGGTGTGTGTCCTTCATCTTCTGTTTACCGTTCTCTCCAGCCGTCTAGATCCAGGTGATGATATTACGCTCTTGGATTTGTTGAGATATCGAGATTTGCTAGCTGCAGTCGCTGTCGGCCGGTCAGTTTCATGCGAAGGAGATTTTCGGAGGCGAAGTAAGTCTCGTCAAACGAGCGAGCTAAAGGTGGGTGCAACACGCTTTCTCTAATTTTCTCCACCCACTCAGGTTTTGCATGGTCGCGTAACCAAAGCACAACTAAATATTCAGCAGGAATTGCTAAGATGCGTACAATGTACTCACGGCAGCTTATCTCCCCAGTCGGAATCTGTTTGTTTTGAGTTGCTTTTAAGACGTTTCGAGGGTTATCTTAATTGCTCAAGAGCTTATGAATATAAATTCCTGGAAGCTGTAGCTGTTGGCCGAAATGTTGGTATTGGTTCTGTTGTATTTCGTTGCGTTCAAATGTTCGCGGTAAGGAAATACTGAATTTCTAATATCTTATGGTAGAATTACAAACTCCTAATACCTGGAGCTGGAAAGAACTGCTTATCACTTTCGAATCAAATGAATATCATGAACTTCCAGGTGAGTGTGCTACTTGGCTAAAAGGAAGCTGTTTTCCACTTCTAACCTTGCGCAATATCCTGTAAAGAATAATTCTCGCTAATCCTGTTTTTCATAATGATTCAATTACGTTTTTCTGATGAACACAGTAACCTACTACGGGAAAAAAATTTACTATCGGTACTGATCAATTCAAAATTAGTGTTTAGTTTAGAATGGGCTCCCTTTCCAATAATTCTGATTTCACCACAAGGCTTGAATTCTTATTCCGGATACTAAAATTATTTGTAGTAGCAGACTGATCCGTATCAATGATATACATTTAAAAATATCAACGGCTCCGATATTTACCAACTATAACTTCGAAAATACAATGTTTTATATCAAGAGAAATGTGTAGTATTGCTGTTTGTAAACGAGGATTTGCTTGCTTTTTATGACCAGCTCGTTTATCTGGGGTAAGCTGATTTCGTTAATTGTTACAATCCGCATAATATGAAATTCGTGTTGTTGTCACTGAACAGAAGCGACAGACAATCCTAGGTCAGGCATTTCTATTGGACTCTTAGTGAGTTTTATGTTGATGCATTCACACTGCTTTGTTTTCCAATTTGTCCGGTAGCATTTTCCACGTGACTAACGCCGTCCAGTCTACTGCTTTCTTTCAAACGGCAATAGAATTTTGGCGTAAAGTGTTCCATAATTTTTTACTTTATAAGATTCCAAACAGCTACTCTGCCCTGGAACGTTAATTACACACATCATACTTACTGTTGCTTTCTCTTGGGAGTTGTTTAGTTAACTGCGCATGCGGGTTTCACGTTTTCCGTATGACTCAACCCATGAGAAACAGTGAGAACTATAGTAACCTTCTATGTACAGAACCGATTTTCTGGTTCTTTGTGAGGATGTAAACCGTGGATATTGTTTATATCTACCGTTTTCACTGATTACCAACCTATCAGGATGAAGGCGTCAAACTCGCAAATAATGAAAAGCTAAGAAACCTAGATTACACCGATGACCTTGCCTGCTTAATCCAATACACGGAACATGCGCAGTGTGCACTAGGTAAACTCGCAAGAGATGCGGCTCCATTCGACATGCGCTTTGCGCCTTCAAGGTGTAAATTGGTGTTGCAGGACTGGACGTCAACGTCTCTTATCACATATCCCAACCACCTTAACCTGTTTATATATATATATATATATATATATATATATATATATATATAATCTGAGTGTACAAGTGTGAAGATGAGTGGGCAGAGAAGTACCGGGTACGCATACCTGATGAGCGGCGAGAACCGCGAAACCGGTCGTGTGCTTCTGGGAAAATTTTGTCCATACGTTTACATACTACTTACTATCAATATATATATATATATATATATATATATATATATATATAATGTATGTATTCATCGATAACCCTATACGATGTAAAGAAGCATGGTGCCATACAAGAAGATGAAACAGAAAAATATAAGTGGGAAGCCAAAGGGGAAGTTTCTCAGAAGTCTGACCGCAAGTTTTCACAGCATAACCGCCACTGAGCACGACACCGAGTCCGACAAAATTTCCGGCCAGCTATGTAGTGGATCTCGAGGTCTCCAATTATGTAAGCGTAAGGAACCGACAGAAGCAAGTCTTGACGTCAACACTTTGACAGACCGGTGCCATGTCATGGCTTGGCCTCCACTTTGTCGTTTCCAGCCAACTCTAGGCTCAGCGAATAGAGTGCGACGGGAAAGTCGATGAGGTGGCATACGTAGCACATGTCCCAGCCAACGAAGCCGATGAAGTGATATGGTAGCACTAATTGAGTACGCGGCACGCCCAGTTCCGTAGATGCGCGTTCGAACTGCGGAACTGCTTATTCGCTGTTGCCACTAGACTAGCAAGATACTCCTCAGGCATCGATGATCAAACACAGACAACCGGTTGACATTGGCCGCTCGAACAGGCCAGGTCTCCTAGGAGCACACTACGCACAGTAGCGTTGTACACCCTACCCGTCTATCGGAGAGAGACGTCACGCCGTCTTCACAGGTGACGTTAATTGTAGAGCGCCGCTTGAGTCTTTGCTATTCGATTTTTCACATAATCTCCAATCAGTCCATCAAAAGTTACACAGCTTCCCAAGTAGACAAACTATTCAACATTTTCTAACCGATCATTACCGAGGGTAAGTGCGGGGATGGACTCCTGCCAGTCTTGTAAAGACACATTACACTTGGAGGGGGGAAAACATTCCGTACCACAATCCGGACGACGCCAGATTGTCTAGAACGCACTGAGCCGTAGCAGAATCGTCGCAATACGATGTCATCTGCTTAATCTAAGTCTAAAATTCTGTTACCAGGTGGAAGCTCAGCAGCCTCGTTCGTTTAATTTCCTTGTGCCTCTCTTAGGATGTTGTCGATTGCAAAATTCAACAAGAAGTGTGAGAGTGGGCAACCTTGATGCACGTCGCTTCCAGCTGGCCTGAAGTCTGATGATATAATGTTTGGATGATTTTGACATACTTATCAGACACTTCCTGTCTGATAAGATAGTACCAGAGAGCCGTCCTATCAATGGAGTCAAAAGCTGCTCGAATATCCAAAAATATGATTACCAGTAATCTACGATGTGTGTAGCGAAACTTAGGTATCTGACGGATGGTGAATGTTTGGTCGATGCACACGTGGTTTGGACAAAAACCTGACTGCTCTTCACGGACATGAGCACTAGGAAAAATTTACGAAGGATTATTGATGCTAATAGCTTTGGCGCAACCGAGATGCTTGAGCAGATGTTTCTAGTTACTTTCATGAATATAGGGATGGTGGATGCACAGTTCCAACTTTGTGGAGTGTATTCATTGAGTCGATTCTCGGTAAGCAGCGCTTTGGAGAGGGAAATACCATAATTGAAGAAGGCAGGAGGGAGTTCTTCAGGAACGAGGGCCTTACTGTACTTCAACAAATAAAGCGCACGATTGACTGCTTCAGTGAATGGGACAAACCGTCCATGGAGCGTGAATTCTTTCAAACGGACTACTGAGTAGGGGCACTGGCACTGAAGGTCAGTTAAACTGCTCCTCAAAGTGCTCTGCCCATCGATCCATGCGCCATAAAAGCTGATGGATTGGTTAGCCGTTTACCTCGCAGATCACTTCACCCACTCCAGGCCTCTTGGCCCCTGTGGGTCGTATGAGCTGGAAAAGTCTCTCAGCATTGCCGGTGGCAGCAGCTTGTTTCGTTTCGGCTGCGCGTACGGACTACCAATTTTCTCGACTTATGCGCGCGCTTCTTATCAAACTTCTTCGTAGTTAGGCGCGGGCACCGTGGTTGGCATATTGTTGTGCGCCTCATGCGCCACCTGTGGTTGATTTGGAATCAGGGTTCAGCCATCTGTACTAGACTCTGGCTATCTATCAGTCAGCCAACCCGATGGAGAGGACCGGTAATTCCCTTTCGTTCTCTCATTTTAGTGGGAACACCTTTGCCCCGAAAAGGCGGTGAGTAGGACTTCCTCATCAGACGCTGTAACAAACGTATGGTCATCTGAGAGCATTTAGAGAGGCGTTCAAGACAAGTAGCCACCTCGGTGCATGAAACACCCACTCTCGATCATACTAAGGCATTTAATTAGATCCAGTACTTGTTTCACTCATTGACCACTTTTTCCTAACAACACGCCTAACGTCAACATTGCTGATACGATGTTCCCATCATATTGGAGCATTTCTACGAAGATGTCGATGTTCAAACACCGACAGTTTTCGCCCATCTTCTACCCTTAACGGTGATGTTCCTGAGCCGTATAAAAAGATGGATCTAATCGCCGCGGTGTTTACCTGGCCCATGATAGACAATCGAATGTCACGTTTGCACGATAGATGACTTAGGTTGAACAAAGCCAGACGCGCCTTCTTTATATGCGACGATATCCGATATCTGATCATTTGGTGAGGTGTAACTGCTCTGCTGTCAAAATAAGGTTTTGTGTAGAGCTCACACAGCCCTGAAATGGCATTTTACACTTTTGCAGGTGCGAAACACATTTCAAACATTGCTTCGCTGTTGTTTTGTCTATCTAAGAAGGCTTTCAACTTACCTGAATCTTCACTCAAAAGAACAATATCGTCTGCATATTCCAAGTCAGACAGTTTAGTGCCTGAGCAAAGATCAACGCCGCTATTCTCACACGAAGATAGAGCTATATATTGAGTCATTTCAATTACAGAATTAAAGAGGAGGAACAACAGAAGGCAACCCTGATGAAAACCTCTTCTTGTGGTGAACCTGGATGAAAGATTATCGTAAGCCTAAACTTAGCCTCGGCTGTTCTCATACAATCACTGGGGAGGAGAAATAAACTTCTTTAACACATCTTCCAATTAGAGATCGTACCACAGGACTGTGCGATCGACTGGATCGGACGATCAAGGAAGACAAAGATTTGGGCTTTTGAAAGGTGTGCATGTTCTCTAAATTGTGGTCGATGCAACTCCGACCGGGTCTGAAACCGGCTTGATTCTCACGAGTGTATCTTTCTCGAGCGGTGGATAATCGGTGGAGAATAAGCCCAATGGGCAGTTTGGATGCAATACTTACCAAGCTAATTCCTCTGTGGCTCTCGCAAGGGGATTTATCACCTTGTAAGTCGGTGCAGTCACCGACTCACACTATTCCCGAAGAATCCACTCATTATTCCAAGTTGTCAGAGTGAGTTTTGTTAACTTCGCCTCCATCCTTGAAAAAATGGAAACAACGTATCCGGTCCAACAGGTTTGTATCTTTTCAAGGAATTCACCTTTCAGACACCCTCCATTTCTGACAGATGAGTGACATCTACCTGCATTGTGCCCTTACAGGTATGTTCGGAAGGTCCACTGTTGAAGCTGGCCAACTGAATTGTTCCTTAAAGTGCTCCGCCCAGCGGTCCAGACAAGTCCCTAAGCATGACTCAGTGAGCCGTTGGATTCTCTGGTTAACTCACTTACATTGGTCTTCCGTGGACCGGTGCCTCTAGTCAGACGTAATGGTTGCGGTTATTACCAATAGACACAGCTTTCTTCATTTCCCTACATTTTACAATCCACCACCGCCCGCGGTCATTTCTCAAACTCCTAGTCAGTTGGCGTCTCAGGTATTTACGCACCTCGTTGAATGTGGCATCCTGAGGAACGAGTATTTAAGCATTTAACAGAGCAAATTTCGTTAGACGAGGAAAACAGGCTCGATAGTGAGAACATCTAGAACGTAACGAGCGATATCCATAGCTTAGGCTTTATTCATCACACAATACATGTTTGAACGCTGAAAAGAGATAAAAAAATATCAGTAAAAAAGATAGATAACACCATGTCATCCTCCTCCGCTTAGGCTTTAAAGGTTAGGTTCCGGAAAGGTCAATACCACAATAAGATCTACTAAGGGCGTCTGCAGTTGTGTTTTATTTTCCGAGCCTGCAGGAAACATCGAAACTACAGGGCGATCGTCCCATTTTTCAACGTAAGATCTTATCACTCTTAACCCGACCTAAATGGTCCAGTGCACTGGTCTGGTACTAGCAATTAACCATCACCACCCACAATCGGGCAAACAGTGACTATGCCTAATAACGTTAGTAGTTATTGCTAGTTATTGACTGACCCATCGTCTGGTAGCAGATGTTGAATGGACAATGTTGTGTGTTTGCCTTTAGTCTTATGATAAAGTTTGGTTTACTGTTTAAGAACAACTACCTTGATGCAGTAGGCGTGAGTAAAAATGTATCTAAATATTGCGAAATGCATCGTGCAACTTGATGTTACTGACTCATGCTTCCAGGTATGATAATTCTATTTGGCTTTACTGTTCCTCCATCAATTTTTCCGGTTTTCTAGTGAAACATTTTTTTTATTTTGCAGAGGTTCATTAAGGTTATCACGATCCAGTGGTATCTCTCTCCATAAATAAATCACTTTTCTAACAATGGAGCACTCTGCTTCGCGTGACAAACCTTGCAGTAATATGGCAATTTGACTTCACTTGGAAAAAGTTGTAATCAATTTGTGGTAAAGGGTCGCAGTTCTGGTGAACCGCTTAGTCGCTCAAGTTTCTGCATAATGTTATTTCGTTTTTTAGTTCAGCCTATATCGGTAACAGTACAGGATGTAGAATTACGTGGAATGCACTTGGTAGTAAGGACACTGATCGGTAGGTAAAAGATATTATCGATCAAGCTACTGTCCATACCCATTCTTCTCAATATGTACGTGGTAAAGACTAGTATTCCTACTTATACACCCCTAAATCAGCGAGAGACAAAGCTGCTTCAACAGTGAAACGACTGGGAAGCGCGACCAAAGATCAGATGTAAAACAATTGGCCCACATTTCGTCATCAGTGTCGATCATCCGCGGTATTGCAATCCTAATTGAAATAACTAGCTATTTCATCAGCACCTACTCACAAACGTGGAGCTACATATAAACGATCAACACAAGGTGCACCTATATGTTCGCCGTAACCCGCATCCCCACCTCCACTGACTCATTCAAAACGCGGTCAAATTACGTTGTAGTTGTCATGACACACCCGTTTATCAGCCTGTAATCGTGACTGCCCTAATAAGTGGGAAGATGTTACAAGATACCGCCATCCTTAGCTAGATATTATCTAATCATTCGACCGGTATGAATGGACATCACTGCTATCTCAATCTCTCCCGCCAGAACTATCTGTTCCTCATGTCAATCCGTAGCGGTACTTTCGGAACCTGATAAATTCCCCACAGACTACCGTTAATTTTGCATTTCTCAACTGTCAGTCACAGAGTTCTTTGAGTGTTAAGCACGTCCAGCGGTGACTATCGTGGTATTTGTACATGGCACGACCTGGAAGCACAAATTCTACTTACCTTTATCCTGACATGACTGCGCATTCATTCCGTTGCCCCAAGGGGTCAGTGTGTCATTCACTAACCGTCATCCTCAAACTAGTATTGGTAGATGTTCTAAGACCCCTCCAATATTAGCCAGTCGCAACACTTTTCCTCTATTCACCGTTCATTCAACGGCTTCGCTCATATCAGCAATGCAGTCGCGTTATTCAATATTAGGTCGCTGCACCCACTCACGTTTAGCTGCCAACTTGTTTTTCTAGTCATGCACACTTGCGCCTTCCGGTGCATAAAGTCCTCCATTGACTGGTTTCATCCAACTAGCCCTGAGATTGTCCCACCACTGTGCGTTGCAGTTAGCGCACACGTGTACGAGCATGCATGCACCCACAAACACGTATACCCTATTACACCCGTTCCAACCACCACTTTCTCCCGTCAGTCCGTATCAGTAGTTCTCAAAAATGATGAATCAACCACAGACCCATTATTCTGTTTTCTCAACCTTTGGTCACGAAGTTCATTGAGTGTTGTTCGTGTCAGGGAGTCGGAAATCTCCCTGAACACGTCATCTGCAAGGCTGCAGTCCGCACTCTTCCAATCCACGACCAGGGTGCTTAGTGAACACTAATCAATGACAAGAACAATCAGTCTATCACATGTCACTGTTCACACCGACCATTGGCGGACAACCTACTGCCTACCTTTCACACCAACCCGCCAACCAATCAGACTTCTGACATACTGTGATTCAACTTAACCAACCACATCTGCTCACCACGCTGGGTAATCAATAAGAACGCCATATGTGTTCATACATCCCTTGCCTCATCCTATATAAAGTGTTCGCTTTTACTTGTTCGTGGTTGCTTCCCTGTTGGGATTGGACGATCGAGGAATCACTGGCCGGGGATAATCCAGAGGTTTTTACACTGACACAACAGTTCGAACTACAGCAACAACGTTATCGTCGGTGAATTTAGACGTGGCATCTGAAGGTGGAGCGTTATGCGTAGCTGCCGTTTGAGGTAGAGTCAACGAATGTTGATAGGGTATCGACTGTTGTTCAGCCATTTATAACGCTCTGGATAGCTCGAATGGCGTTTAAAAATTCAGTGTCCCGTTTTCTAAATAAATTTACCCGATATGATTTAACAAGACATCGCTGCGGTTCTCTTCAGCAGTGGTTGACCTGAAATTGCAACCAATCGCTGACGATTCCAATTCCTGTGCTAACCTATCCAGAGACTGATCAATTTCTTGTTCTGCAAAGATGCGACGGACAAAGACTTCGTTAGTTTCTCGATGGCCTTTTCGTACGTGCCAAAACCCACAATATGCTCATGTACCACTGAAGAAATATATGAAATTAACAAGTCCAGCTTATCGGGATTCTTAGGTTCAACAGAAAATGAATTTCAGGCGGGAACAAACAGAACATTGCTTATTTATCGCCTTGACATTATCAAGAGAGGAAGGCAGGTTTTTTGTTCAGACAAAATGATGTGGACGAGTAATACCGGGACGACAGAGACTTTCAGCTCATTGATAGGATGTGTGCTCGTACAGAATGCTCGTGATAAGGTATCGGATGCGGGACTCTGAACCTGAGCGATATATCGTCATAGGAGAATTGAAAAAACTCAATACGCCAACGTTGGATTTTGTCATTCTTTACCTTGCTACTGATTTTTATGTCGTTCATAAAAGCGGCAGAATGCTGGTCTATCATAAGCTTGAAGTGTGCACCCAAAGGACAATGTCACCAGTTTTGAATAGCTTCGACAATCGCGTAAACGTTACTGCTGAGTGATTTCGCTACGTGAGTGACAGAGTACAAGAGGAGATACTTCGGGACGACCGCTTTGATTGAGAGAAGCAGAGATTGTTATGTCGGAGGCGTTGGTTTCGACCATGAGTGATGTGTCTTTATCGACTGCGAATAGTGATGAATGGACTAATTCAGGTTTTCAATGATTTACAAGATGAAAGTACTTTTGGGGAACAGGGAAAGCGCTGTTGATGATAAATGGCTGAATTTTATCCGAAAAACGGGAAAACCATTGGGAGTAACATGAAAACATTCCAACGACTCTTTGTCGCACCTTCAAATCCCTGGAAAAAGAAAGTTAAAGAAGATCGTCAAAGCGTTCTGCGTCAGGCTGACTCGTTCCTTTAGATACTTCATAGCCCTACAGTCGAACTACGGTAATGGCGAGGACACACTTGTTGTGATTTAGGGTCAGACCATAATTCTCAGCGGTTTTCAGGAACCGTTTCAGGTTGACATCGTGATTGATGACATCCCTCCCACAGATAGTAGGATTGTCACCGTATACAAACGTTCCTTCGAGCATTTCACGTCGAACAAGCTCGTACATCGCGCGCTGGTAACAGGCAATACTGCTGGGTACTCCAAAAGATATTCGGCGAAACTGGTAGAAGCTGTTGCATGCTTCGAAAACCGTATACTGCCGTTTGTTTTCTCTTGCAGGATCTAATGGTACACATCCCGTAGGTCTAAGGGGAATTTTCCCCACTAGGTCGTCTACGCGGGGTGGAGGGTGTGCATCTAGGAAGGTCAATCGATTGATGTTTGACTATAGCCGACCACCATCCGCTGCTCCTGGCGTTTGTTGGTAGTAACCAGGACTAAGACCCGCCATGGTGGTCGAGAAAGTTCGATTGTACCATTGTCCGATAACCTAACGACTTCTGGTCGAACGAAGGTTTCATCGCTGTAGCTGCATCTGCTCGATTTTGTGCAAATAGGACGGCAAGAGGGATCTAGAAGTGCGAGTTCCCTGTAATTCATTCAACCTTTGTCTTCTGCCCCCAGCCACCTCTCTTTGCCTCATCTACCCACTGATAACACGCCCGATACTCGCAACTGTTCATTGTCGAATAGTGTCGTGAATAACCCTCTGTCTTGTAACTCACATTTTCTCAAGCCTCGTCAGCCTCTGAATCTCGGCTCCTTCAACGTGCGTACGCTCATACAGGTCGGTCAGCAGGCGTGCCTAGCCCTCACAATAGGCTCTCTGAAGATTGATGTCTGCTGCTTAAGTGAAACGCGTATCCAGGATTCGAGAGGTGTGATTCAACCAACTGTTCCTGTTGTCTCATCGAGGTATTTCCTACGCACTTTAGGAGACGAAGTAGTTTGAGGTGTGGGTCAACGTGGTGTAGGAATAGTCTTGACTGACAAGGCTGAGGCTAACCTTTTAGATTGGATTCCTGTTAACTGTCGTATATGTGCAGTTAGACTCCAAGGGTCAGTTGGTGGTCGAAAGAATAGTTGTGTTAAGCGCAGTTTGTTTGTAGCCTCGGCATATGCTCCAACGGGCTGCAGTTTTGACATGCAGAAAGATGAGTTCTATGATGCACTCGCCACCCTCGTTCGCAGGGGCAAAGGTTCTGACCTTGTGATGCTAGCAGGTGATTTGAATGCACAAGTTGGCAAACTTAGTGCATCAGAAGCTTGTTTAGGTGGGCGTTGTGCTTTATCCGCTGAGCGTACAGATAACGGGGATAGGCGTCGTCAGTTTTGGGCAGGCAATCGATTGTTCTTGTCTGGCACCAATTTCTGAAACAGCTCGCATCGCACAACGACATGACGCTCCAACTCCACAGGTACTTTGAGTCAGATCGATTTTATCGCAGTAAGCTACCGGTGGCACAGTTCTGTTCAGAACTGTAGGTCCTACTGGTCCACGTACGTAGAGGTGGACCATGCATTAGTTTCAATGGGATTATCTCTGCAACTCCATGGTCATCGCCTTAAACCGCAACCCCGGTTAGCCGTGCAATCTTTGTCTGATGCGGTGAATATTATACATTTGTTTCTGTGCTTCTGCTTCATAAAAGGAAGCCAAAAGAACATTTTTAAAGAATATTTATTAGGACCTTATATGGTTCTTCTTTTCAAGTGTCAGTGTCGGGCTTTTGGTTATCGGTAAAATGCAGCGGGTCCTTGAGAGCACGGAGTATGGCCCCTTTACCCAAACTCATCCCCATTTTCAATAATTGATAAATAATATAATTACTTTTTGCCTGTTCGTTTCTCAGACACTTCAGGACACTCCGTTACCAGATTGTGTTCACCGTCAACCCGGAGGCCGGAAGAAATCGTTAGTCCTCGTCCCTGAATTGGTTCTGATGTTACTGTTCTGCCAAATGCCGTTGGACGCGATTTACATTCCCTTTGCTGTCTCTGAGTTTGTTGGTGAGTGTATCGACTTTTGTAGGTCATAGAATTTGGAGGGCAAAATAGGCTTGCTTCCCACGCTAACTATTTGCAGCACAGTTCTGCGGACCCAATAGTGACGCAGCGGGAATGCATTTTGAACTTTGTTCATGAATGAAGGTGATGGTTAACACAAAGCAGATCGTACTGTTGATTACGCCCATCGAGAGTGCGTTGATCAATGCCAGATAACCTGTTCCTTATTCTAACGCGATGCCATCCTGTATACTGCTGGTTTCCTCACCGACTCCGGGAGTCAGATTACCAGCGTGTTATCCGCATCCAAAGTGAAGTCAATCGTGTGCGAGGATGATGTGGTTGGTGCGTGCTTGCAGTCCTCCGTTCGTTGAAATCGATTACCGGTCGTTCTAAGATTACCGCTACGTAAGAAAACATCCTTCTTGATCATCTGCTGTGTTTTCTGGTGATAGCGTCGAGGATACTATTTTTCGTAGGTTGTTTGGTTTACGGACGTTGAACAGATTGTCTTAAAACGTTCCAATAGCATCGCCGAGGATGCTGGTTGACATCGGGACATTTTCCTATCATGTGGCTGAGCTGAACGAAATATCCAACAACAAAAATTGTACTTTCTTTTTGACATAAACGAACAATGCAGTCAGATTATAAGGTCAGTCTGCACGGACAATTTAGAAACGAAGTTTAAGTATGGTGTGAAGTTTTAGTGACCTTTTTATGTTTAACAACTTAAATTCACACAGCACCCATCAACTGAAGGAAGATTTGACCAGTCAGCGGCTTCTGAAAGAGGGAGGGTCGTCCGTCAGCAATAGCATACGAACCTGCATCTTTAGATTGATATTTTGCCATGTTGACAGTTTACTTCACTGTTGTTGGCCCCTTGAAGAGGATAAGCCAGCTTCGTGATGATATCGTCATGAAGTTTCATGGATGTTCGTACTTTTTGACCTCCGCAGGCGTATCCCTGGTCAAACTGGCGATCGTGCACATACCCTTGATTTTATTCTCACCTATGTCTCTTCTCAAACTTCTCCGCTCTTCCTCCACTTGGTTCATCTGACCACTGCGTTACTTTCTGTCCCATCCGTTTTACTCGCCCCGACCCTCCATCCACCTCGAGACATTTTAGCGTTACAGTTCATCCAGCTGAGACAGTCTTCGCGATTTCCTAGCTTCCTATTCTTGGAACGACTATTACTTTAATTTGGACGTTCCCGCTTCCGTTTCTAAGTTCACTAACATTGTACTTCAAGGTATGCAACATTTCATAACTTAATTTTCCAAACCCAAATCCCTCGAATGCTTCAACCACGCATGTGATCGTGCTGTACGCTTGAAACGTTCAACATTTCGCAGCTGGCGCCGCTCGCCCACTCCGAACTCCCACCGCCGCTTGGTGCAAGCCAAGGAACAGGTGCTCGTCAACCGTACAGAGAGCTGAAAAACGTTCGGTTGGCTGGAAAGCCGAACGCTTACTCTCATCTGGCACTGGCAGCTGAACATTTTGGTCTCTCACCAAAGCAGCTTCCTGCAGTTTTTGCCCTTCCGATTTCCGTCTCATCCGAAATTCCTCGGGCAATCTTGTTTTTGAACCACACGAGAAAGCTCAGGTTTTTGCTTCCCAGTTTGTTTCCAACTCAACTTTACCCTCTAATCCTACTCCTTTGGCTCCTTCTCTTCCCTCTGCCTCTCATTTTTTACATCGTATCAGTACTGTTAAGATCCGCCAAACCCTGCATTCTCTGAACGTGTGCGAATCACCCGGTCTGGACAGTATACCACTCATCGTCCTGAAAATGTGTGCCCATGAAGTGGCCCCTATCTTACGTCATCCATTCCGTTTCTCTTTAGCTTCCTTCT
Source organism: Fasciola hepatica (assembly GCA_948099385.1). Taxonomy (NCBI): domain Eukaryota; kingdom Metazoa; phylum Platyhelminthes; class Trematoda; order Plagiorchiida; family Fasciolidae; genus Fasciola; species Fasciola hepatica. The sequence continues at coordinate 7,771,434 of CANUEZ040000105.1, forward strand.
TTTTCCGATTGCCTGGAAACACGCCATTTTTGCTGTATCCAAACGCGGTAATCTTTCTAACCCGAATAGCTGTTGTCTGATTTCCCTCACATCTATTATTTCGAAAGTATTCGAAACTCCGAACAGCTGCGTACCTTTCTCGAACGGGAAGGAGTTCTGAGTGGTCGCCAATACGGATTACGATCGCGCTATTCCACCGGCGATCTCCTGATTCTCTTGGTCGACTGCACTCGAAAATCACGGAGAAACACGCATGATCTCGCTCGACATCTCTAAGACTTTTGACCAAGTTTGGAACGAAATGTTTCTGACGAAACTGCCCACATTCGGGTTTTCCTGCACTCTCGTATCGTGGTCACCAACTTCCCTCAGTAAGGGAACCACTTCCGTCTCAGCCATATCCTGTAAATGCTGGCATTCCCCAAGGTTAAGTATTTGCACCTATTCTATCTTTTTTATTTAATAATAATCTCTCCACTACGTGCAACCCATTCCATTCCTTCGCCGATGACGCCACCCTTCATTCTTACCGCAATCCCTGTCATGCTGACACCAACATCAGTCGTAACCGCAGGGCAATCAGTGTATCTTTACGGTCTAATCTCAAACGCATCTCCTGGGGCTCTTACAATCACGTTGCATTCAATACTTCCGAAATCTCTCTTCTCTCATTTTCTCTGAAACATCATTCATTTGCCTTTCATTTATCTTTGAATTCAACTGTACTGCACTCCACGGATTCCATCTCTTTTCTTGGCTTATCTATAAAGTCTTCAGTATGTTAGTCCGCTTTCCTATCTCAGCTCGCCTCTTGTGCTGTTCGCAAAGTTGGTTTTCTGTTTCGCGCCAGACACTTCTTCACACCAGCTCATCTTCCTTTGTACAAAGCTCAAACCCGTCCCACAGTTCAATACTGCAGTCACGTGTGAGGTGGGGCCTTGTCTTCCTCTCTTTCTCTTCCTGATCGGGTTCAACGAAAGGCCATCCGGCTGATCGACAACCCTTCTTAAATTTCCAATCTGCAGTAACTGGCCCATCGTGGGGTTGTTGCTTCGTTGTCCCCATTATACCGATACTGTTTTTGATTTTGTTCTTCTGAGCTTGCTTCCGCAATAACTCCTCCCAAAGCCTTTTCCGGATCATCACGCACTCAGGCAACTAGTCATCGTTATCTAGTTTCTGTCACTAGATGTGGTATTTCAATCTTTAAATCTTTTTTCCCGTGACCGGTAACTATGGAACACTTTCACTTTCTGTCTTCCCATCCACTTACACCCTCTCTCTCTTGAAAAGCAGGATCAATAAACTGGTTCCTACTTAAATGTTCCCCCACAACCCACTTTTGCAATACGTCTGGTGATTATGGGGTAGCCCTTATGTTGTAATTCATTTTACGTGTAATAAAAAAGAGACGTCCTCAGCGCCACGGTTTTTCGGATGGCACACTTCTAGCTTTTGCGCAGTCAGGTGTAGGCTGCAAGAAAGCAGAGTGTTAATGCGTGTTCGACGGCGACTCTCTAGGGGCTCGTTTGCCATCCGATTGAATTGAATTCAGCCTAGGGATCCATGCAACCCTGTTAGCTCGACAGATTCCCTTCATCGCCGTTGGACTATACAGTAAATCTGATTTACCCATTCAGGGCTAACTGTCTTCACATGTTGAACACCGTCCCACGGAGTTCTTTGGACCTGGGTTACCCTCAACCTGGTGTAGCACCACTCCACCACGACGAGACTGCATCTTGACGTGGTGTGATGGCTTGCGCGCCTCTATGACCCAAAGAGCTATACAGGATGGCTTCCTTAAGCCGGAGATGCAATCATACCTGACAGGTCAATGGGTAGAGGTCAGACAAAGTTCAGTCTCCTGGTCCTCCAGGTTGGGGGTTGATTTGAGCTGGCAACTCAATCGGCAAAATCAGTGGAAGAATAATTGATCCAAGCAAATGGGCTTCCACTAAGCCATCCCGTTGTCTTTCGGATAGGTTCTTGTTAGAACTAAAGGCTTTGGATGAGGACCCTAATCATTCTCCTGCTTTGTGACTGGACACCCTAGCAGTACCCATCCAACATCTCCCATGAATTGCACGAATACAAAGAATTCCATACTGCATCGGTCGTCGCTCAGGATAATCAGGACCGCTCTGCCCATTGCATCGAGCGGGGTGGGTAGTGATAAGTAGGCTACTGCTCAGAGTTCCCTCTCTTTTATTCAACCTTTGTCTTCTGTCCCTAACCATCCCTCTTTGCCCCATCTATTGACCCATTATGCTCCTACTGATAACACGGCCGATACTCGCAACGATTCCCTGTCAAATAGTGTCGTGAATAACCATCTATATTGTAACTCACATTTTCTCAAGCCTCGTCAGCCTCTGAATCTCGGCTCCTTCAACGTGCGTATGCTCATACAGGTCGGTCAGCAGGCGTGCCTAGCCCTCACAATAGGCTCTCTGAAGATTGATGTCTAGTGCTTAAGTGAAACGCGTATCCAGGATTCGAGAGGTGTGATTCAACCAACTGTTCCTGTTGTCTCATCGAGGTATTTCCTACGCACTTTAGGAGACGAAGTAGTTTGAGGTGTGGGTCAACGTGGTGTAGGAATAGTCTTGACTGACAAGGCTGAGGCTAACCTTTTAGATTGGATCCCTGTTAACAGTCGTATATGTGCAGTTAGACTCCAAGGGTCAGTCGGCGTTCGAAAGGATAGTTGTGTTAAGCGCAGTTTGTTTGTAGCCTCGGCGTACGCCCCAACGGGCTGCAGTTTTGACATGCAGAAGGGTGAGTTCTATGATGCACTCGCCACCCTCGTTCGCAGGGGCAAAGGCTCTGACCTTGTGATGCTAGCAGGTGATTTGAATGCACAAGTTGGCAAACTTAGTGCATCAGAAGCTTGTTTAGGTGGGCGTTGTGCTTTATCCGCTGAGCGTACAGATAACGGGGATAGGCGTCGTCAGTTTTGGGCAGGCAATCGATTGTTCTTGTCTGGCACCAATTTCTGAAACAGCTCGCATCACACAGCGACATGGCGCTCCAACTCCACAGGTACTTTGAGTCAGATTGATCATATCGCAGTAAGCTACCGGTGGCACAGTTCTGTTCAGAACTGTAGGTCCTACTGGTCCACGTACGTAGAGGTGGACCATGCATTAGTTTCAATGGGATTATCTCTGCAACTCCATGGTCATCGTCGCAAACAGCAAACCGGGTAAGCCGTGCAACATTTGTGTGATCCAGAAGTACGCATCCGGTATGAGCAGAAGTCAGCACATGAGCTAGGATCTACGTCGAACAGTAATGTGGATGGGCATTGGGCTCATATCAAACAGGCGATGCACTTTGCAGCAGGTTTTGCCAGTGGTCCTCGATCCGTTGTCCATCAAAGACACTGGATCACGCAGGAGGCGCTGAGTATAATAGAGCAAAAGCGTCAGCTTTCGAACCGTAAGGGGATAAATAAAATGCGGAGAAAGCTGCAACGGCAAGTTACGAAATGCCTTAAGAATGATTGCGAAAATTGGTGGGTCGAGGTAGCCGAAGAAATGGAAATAGCAGCTGCTTCAGGTAACAGTCAGAGACTCTTCAAACTTATTCCTGTCACCGGTGGATGACGCATCCAGGTCAGTGAAACGATTTGGGATAGGAATGGAGAACCCATCCATAGCAAACAGCAAAGGCTTGACCGTTGGGCCGAATACTTCAAGGAGCAGTTTAGCTGGCCGCGAGCTAGTGTAGTTACTTCTGTGTCCACAACTGCGACTCCTTGGGTGGTATCACTTGATCCCCCATGGGAAGTAGAAGTAGAGTCATGTATTCGATTACTAAGGCGGGGAAAAGCGGCAGGTCCCGACGAACTTCCTCCAGTTCTTTTCAAACTGTGTGGAGATGCTTTGATTAAATTACTTACCGCTTTGCTCCGTGACATTTGGAACGCGGAACGAATTCCTTTAATATGGAGTGAGTCGTTGATTGTCCCCATCTTCAAGAAGGGAATACGCAATGACTGTAGTAATCATCGTGGGATTAGCTTAATTCCGATAGTCACCAAAGTATTAGCTTCGATTTTGCTGCTTCGTCTTACACCGGCTCGCGAGGGGAATGTCCGCGAACAGCAGGCTGGATTTTGACCAGGTCGGGGATGCGTCGACCAGATTTTTACTCTTCGCCGACTACTTGAAACTCGTCACACGCACCGCCGATTTTCTTAGACTTGAAAGGCGCTTTCGATTCAGTTGATCGAGCAGCGCTTTTCAGTACTCTTCATCAAAAAGGTATGCCCCAGAAGATGGTGAACCTACTGAGATCATTGTATTCTCATACTTCTGGCTGCGTAAGAGTTTACGGTGAACTATCCGGTTGGTTCAAAACGACCAGTGGTGTTCGGCAGGGATGCCCTTTGTCTCCATTCCTGTTCAACTTCGTCATGGACGAAATAATGGACAGTGCGCTGCAAGATCTTCAGGATGTAGGCGTCGAACTAGGAAATGGTGGAAAGCTATGTGACCTAGATTACGCGGACGACGTTGTATGCTTGTTCGAATGCACGGAACATGCTCAACGTGCACTAGATAGACTCTCACGAGCTGTAGCTCCATTGGGCATGCACTTTGCACCTTCAAAGTGCAAAGTGATGTTACAAGACTGGACATGAACGATTCCGAGCTTGATGCTCGATGGGGAGGTGCTGTCAGTTGTTGACGACTCCACCTACCTCGGTAGCTGCGTGACGACGAATGGGAGCACAGTAGTGAAGGTGAGTACGCGGATATCCAAGGCTCGAGCGGCGTACGCTGGACTGAAGCACCTGTGGGGCTGACCTGATATTTTACTGAAGTTGAAAGGCCGTGTATACTGTGCTGCAGTGCGTTCAGTTTTGTTGTATGGTTGCGAAACTTGGAGTCTGCGTGCTGAAGATATTCGTCGTTTTGAGGTTTTCGATCATCGATGTTTATGTAGTATCGCTAAGATCGGGTGGAGTAGCCGAGTAGGCAATACTGAGGTCAGAAAGCGAGTATTGGGTACCAATTCGGAGGACGTTTTGTCACAGCGTATCCAGCTTGGTAGACTTCGTTGGTTGGGACACGTGTTACGTATGTCAAACACACGTCTACCGTACCGTTTCCTATTCTCCGTTTCTCCTTGGGAGTGGAAGGGACCACGTGGAGGTCAACAGATAACGTGGCAGCGAGGAATGAGAAAATGTACAGCCGACTTAGGAAGAGTAGGTGCTTCACATCTTCGTGGTTGGGGTCGAAAAGATCCGTCTACCAGTTGACTGGAGACACTGAAGGATATGGCAGCGAACCGTGAACAATGGTGATAGTGTTGTCACTTTCTATTGAATCAGAATAACTGATCGATATGCGTTTGTACAGTTAGACAGTGTATTGCGTGTTGGCTACTAGGTCATTGTTTCCTTTTTCCACCCATGTAGGTCCACTCCCTGTTCATCTTGTATATTCATACTTTCTAATTCAACGTGCAACATGGTGAGAAAGGCAGTGGTCATTGGGGCTTGCCCTACTGTTTAACGCTGTACGATGATGATGATGATGTAGCTCCACTATCGAATCGTTTGCCGGGATGTGGGCACTTATTCGTGTTTCAAAATCGTGGAGCCACAGGTAATAGTCGGTACCTGATGGGGACCAGAGAGATGGAAGGTACCCTAAGGGCACGGCAGTCTACCAACTCAGAGGTACTACTATCAGACACCTCAGACACCCCTGTGTTTATTCACCGATGTTTCTTCCTATATCTCGACGTACTTGGTAACAAAGAACGCGATAGCACTCATTGAGCTATCTCGGATGAAGTACTGTTTTGTATCCAGGGTGCACGTTTACACTTTGCCAGCCCCAGTAACATGCGGCATTGACGCGATATCCGTTTGTTCATCAAGGGTCGAGTCTGCGCTGCGCCATTTTGGCAAGTCTTTCTGTACGTCTCAAGGATGTGACCACTGCGGGTGGAGAGTCCACAATGTGCTTAGATGTTTTTTTGTTTGTTTGATTTCTGTTTCTCTTTAGTAGCTGTATGTGTGACATGAGGAAATTTCCTCGTTCCCTTTGTTTTGTTTCTGGTTTTTATTATTCACTACGCTTGAGCACTTCTGGCCAGGAGTGCGGAACGCTAGCCAGTATATCACCTGTGGATTGTCGATATCGGAGTCCTCATTGGTGGTCGCTCAGCAGTCCCTAACGTTCCAGAGGCATTCGCAATCGGTCTTGAATCATGATCTCCATAGCTTTTGAAATGAGGAAAGCTAGAGAAATCAGGCGGTAGCTGTTTGGCCCGGAGGCTCTGCGTTTTACAATGGGAAAAATTATACTGCGGAATAAGCTCATCATAGTACTCAGAACACGAGTTGTAGGCGAACATATGTTTTTCGGTGATTTCATTCTCAAATCATTACAGTCACATTTATATGAAAACGAATTGTTAGGAAGAGTTGGAAAGTCTCACTAAGTCGGTTCGGAGAGTTAAGGGTGAGGAAGGATGGAAACCCGTGTGAGTGACCAGATTATGTAACCGGTGCTAATTAGCTTACGTCACCGCTGCGCCCGGCTGTGTAACACAGTTGAGTGTTGGCCATGGGAGTTGTAGTGCTTGGACTAATTTTCGCTGCGCGCAAAGCTCAGGCTTCAAGAGGCGGATGATAATTGCCTCGGCAGTTGCTAGTATCCGGAGCCTAATTGCTCTTGACACGTGTTGTGGGACCCGGTAGACGACTTTGAAGGTGGACTGGTTGTCGATTGAATGCCCAGTTTCTAACAAGTGCGAGACGATTGAACTTGATACTACTCCATTGCCTTCGTGTCTAAACCATCGTGGGTGATGCTCCTTAATGCGTTTTGATAGCTGTCTTGCCGTTCGACCTATGTAAGTAGCACCACAGGTGCACCTGAATTGATAGATGATCATGGATGAGGTCAACAAGGCAGCTTATCTTTACTTTCACGTCGGATTGTTGGTGACGTGAAAAACACGCATCTGATCTTGGCAGCGTTGAAGATGGACTTACCCGTGGCGCTCAAAATTTTACAGACTCTATCGGCTGCGACATCTCCCTTGAAAGGGAGTCGGATGAATAATACTTTCTTTTCTGCTTGTGTGATTCTCACTGGTTTTATCCGTTCGGTTCAGTTTCTTTGGATAAATTTCTCAAAATAACCGTTGCTAAGTAGCGTCTTCCTTATGTTTGATAGCTCGGCCTCCAGAGTATCCGCAGTGCAGAAATGTTTCGCCCTGTATAGAATACAGCGTATCAGATTACGTTTGTAACCAAGTGGCACAAAACTGTGAAAGTTTGTGTACTGGCCATTCCAGGTGGCTTTCCGATACACCTTCCTCTGGATCGAGCCATCAGGTCATCTGGTTAGGTGTACATCAAGAAACGGTAGGCAATTTTCTTCTTCCATCTCGATGGTGAGCCTGATTGCGGAGTGCGTAGCGTTAAATTCGCGTGATATATCATCTAAATTGGTTTGCGCATCTGCTATGCAAAATATATCATCCATATATCGGTAGTAGTGGTCCAATCGACTTACTGTTCTGCGTAATGCTTGAGTTTCCAGTTTTGCCATGAAAATGTCAGCAAGAAGTGGTCCCAGAGGTGACGCCATAGCAACCCCATCCTTCTGACGATAATAAGTGTTGTTGAACACAAACTGTACATTCAAAGTCGTCTACCGGGTCCCACAACACGTGTCAAGAGCAATTAGGCTCCGGATACTAGCAACTGCCGAGGCAATTATCATCCGCCTCTTGAAGCCTGAGCTTTGCGCGCAGCGAAAATTAGTCCAAGCACTACAACTCCCATGGCCAACACTCAACTGTGTTACACAGCCGGGCGCAGCGGTGACGTAAGCTAATTAGCACCGGTTACATAATCTGGTCACTCACACGGGTTTCCATCCTTCCTCACCCTTAACTCTCCGAACCGACTTAGTGAGACTTTCCAACTCTTCCTAACAATTCGTTTTCATATAAATATGATTGTAATGGCTTCAGAATGAAATCCCGGAAAAATTATAACTGCTTCCTGTAAGACATGGAAGGTACCAGACTGGCGAGAAAGCCGGAAAAAATAACTTAAAATGGAAACTGACCGCGGGGCCCACACGTTTGCATGGCGGTGAAGGGAACACTATGCGGATCAGGTGGTATTGTTTAGTGATTCTAGAGTTTTGCAGATCTTCCTGGTTGTGACAAGGTAGAAAGGAACGAATAATAATAAATGACGGGGGTGAAATTATAAAAGATTTGGACAAGGTGGCTTTCTAGGCAAACCCGGGGGGTGGGGATTCAGCTTCCTCGTTAGGCTCGCAGACTGGGGAGCCGAAGGAATTGCAGTCAGGCTGATACATAGCAACTGTACTAGTTTAAATCACTGGGCCAGTCTCGTTGGTCACTTCCCAGTGGTTTCTGGAAGCGCGTGTTACAGATGACTAGCTTGGTGGCGTTAGCCAAATTCAGTAGGTAGTATCCATTCTCGCAAAGTTGGTCGAGTCCGGACTTTCCTGGGACATGTCAAATGGTGCGCGGACTGTCGCATTGTTCGAATAATGCAAAAGTACCGGTTCATAAATTTCAAACCAAGGAAGCCAGTACTGGTAACTACCTTATGATCCGTCTTCATCCCTTATTAATGTTCTTTTCAGGAGATCATAAAAAACGTTTTAAGGAGCTGAAATTTTGTCACCCTTTGTGGTTTGAACCACCGGATCCCCGAACACGTGCACGACTGTTCTACGACATGGTCGCGCAGTTCTGCTTTTGTAACGAACAAAGTGATTCCCCAGTCGAAACTACCAGCATTTCGTCACACTGTAAACGCATTCGAACGAATGCACTGGTTGAGCACAGATCAGAACCCAATTTTGGTCCAACCAGCAGCCCTAGTGCGCCCTCGAAGTCCACAAGAGTTCGAGCGAGAGGTGTTGGGAGCGCGCAAGCATTGGACGCTTCAAAGGTCAAACTGACTCAGCATCACAGTGACCACGTAAGATCCCAGTGCATTGATTACCATGTTTTTAATTGTTCTGTAATAATCTTAATACTCGCTAACCAAAACCCGTGTGTATGACAGTTGAGTTCGATGCTTCATGCTTCACGACACCGGTTAGTGGAAGACAGAGTGGCTCGTCTTCGGTACCTCACGAAGTAGCCAAACACAGCACGTTTATATAGGTCTAATAAAACAGGAAAATCTAAAAGTTACTTGGATTGGAATATTCGTAAAGGTGAGAGGGGTAATAAACAACACAGAAATTCACCTTCGTTGGTTGATATGTGAATAATTTAGTCAAAGTGTAGTGTATTTTGTCAAAACAATGTTTCTGGCATATACAATGAATATTTCGATTAAGCGACAGATAAACACCCACTACTGGGTAGAAACATTTCTACTTAATCCGAACAGTATAGCCATAGGCTTTCTTCTGTGAACTTGGATAGGATAACCTTGGAACAGAGTGCTATCTGTCATCGCGTTTGAAATAATGTTTTCCCTAAGGCAAAACTGGACAATTTGATCTAGCACATGTCAGGAGTCCTGAAAACCTCCCTAAAGTCAAGCTTTTAGCCGTTTTGAACGTGCCAGGCCGAGTCAGCTAATCAACACACTTCCACCCACGCATGTGACTGAACCAGCCGAGTGAACACAAAAAAAAACTGGTCCGACAAAACTAGGGAAGAAAACTCATTCAGCCGTACTCGTCAAGGCGGCAATACTATTGGACGGGCGCGTCGGCGATTTATTCTACTCCCGCTTTAAATGGCATATCATTCTTTCACACAATACACGGGCTTTTGGCGGGTTTTCTTTTGTCGTCGTTTGTTTTTCCATTAGCGGGCTGGAACGATCGGAATTGGTGAACAGAATTCGCGTGCGTGGGCGGTCACAGGAATCAAGGGGTAGAACAGAACGCCAGCGACGAAATAAAGTTAGAATTTGAAAACCTGTTCAGTCTAATGTCAGATCTAGTACCATCATCTGAAATTAACTTACCGAAGTTGAAATCAAATTTTGTCTCTGCTTGTATGACTCAACCATCGGTAGGAAAAATAATTCCATCGAAGGAACACTTGGACAAACTGAAAGACCTCAAGAAAAACAAGAACATAATTTTCTGGAACCTGATAAGGGCTCTGGCGTTGTAATTCTTGATCGAGTTGATTATTTGGCGACAATGAATGCATTATTTCAGGACAGTTCTAAGTTCTGGAAAAATGATTGACCGAGATTAAATGGCGTAAATCGAAGAAGTTTGCGTCCAAAGCTGTCGGACAACTGAAACAGAATGAAATCATTAGCTCCTCTACGTTCGAGAGCAAATACGACCAGTGACGATACATGTACCGCCTTTGATGATCAAGTGATCATTATCGTGGAACTTAAATCATGACGTCCCGGGTTTGATTCCTGCCCTCGCCGGTAACTTCCCTATTCGGCCGTTTCCAATTGGCTGTAGCCCCCTTCCGGAAACATTATACAGTGTGGATAAAATATCTGCGGACATTCTTGGTAGGTCGAATTTCGCAGCCTACTAGTCAAAAGCTTCTTAGTAAGCAAAATAAAGCAAATACCTCGTAGTGTATAGTAAAGTCATCTAGAAAAGCGTACGTGAAGATTGGATGATAGAAAAACAAATTAGCGGACTTGGCCGTTATTTACTATAGGTTAACGGCTCCAGGCTCCACACTAACCTAACTTGAAGAGTTCGTGGTTGATGAATTCCTTCCAAGTATATGGGGAGCCAATAAAGATGAAATGCGATAAAACCAAAAATCCTGACAAGTTGCCGCCATGGTGGATGCTGACCGAATTTGCCCCCGTTTCATCCTCAGCGTTAACACGTTTGTTCAATCAAATTTTGTTTTTCTGTGAAAATATCTTGGATTATGCTTGAGTGGCATGCACGACGCAAGTGCACGTTGACTGCCCGGAAGATGTTTGAAAGTCTAAATCAACCACCTCGACTGCAGCATGCACTAATAAAGATGCAGCGAAATGCCCCGGAATATATCGTGCAATCTAATGCTCTTCACTTATGTGTTAAAAGGCTCGTATCGTATCTAACGTCCTTTGATATAAGAAATACTGACCCGGTCACCTGTGGAATCGTTGTTTAAGTGCCTCATTAGATTTCATTGTCATACATTATTTTGCTTTAACTCTATAGGAAGTGCATAGTTGTTAGCATTTGTACTCGGGATTATAATGATGCGTTCAATTGTATGACAAGAAAAAGGTTGCCACATATATTACGTGAAGATGGTGGCCCGTCATCTACCCGAGGTCATTAATCTGACCCCTTTACCATTCGCGAATACTTCACTCGTGGTCGTGGCACAACATGTTAACTTCGCTGAACGATTCATCAGGCGAATAAGATTCTCTTGGTAAACTCCATTCAAACTTAATTAGTCGCTTTCGCAATGCTGTATGCCATAGATATGGTAACCTAGGTCATATCCAAACCGCGTGCAGACAGTAATCCACATATATTTCCATATACAGATGTGATTCTTCTAACATTGTTCCCTCTGTGGTGGATGCAGATTATCGACACAACTCGTCCTTTTCTCATTGGTGACACAATTCGGCATGATTTCTTTATAGACACTGAAGGTGTCGAATCTTTAATTCCCATTTCTGTTTCACGTCCTGCTATCCCTAGTTTCCTACTAAACCGAACTGATATCATTATTAGGGCAATAACCGGATATGCGTTACTTATTTTAAGCTTATCTGATGCTTCTCTCAATGATTAACCAGGACATTCCTTTGGCTGAGCCTTCTTCCTTACTAAAACTGAACCTTCACTTGGGTTGAAGGCTATTAAAGGCATCAACATTTCTATTTCACTTTTATCACAGAAGTGCACTTCGTTGTTTGAAATAAGTTTACTTATATTGTTCGTAGTTCCACATACGTTGATTCGGATTCTCCAATACCTACTGAACCTGTGGTAAGAGGTCCAGATACCACAAAAACCATTCGAATTGTGATGGGCGTTATTCATTATATATATATATATATATATATATATATATATATATATATATATATATATATATATATATATATATATATATATATATATATATATATATATATCCCACCTGTTTTTAGACGGTGTGCCAGAAACATGGTACAACCGGGGAGGAAGGGGTAGATTGCCCGAGCCCATGATTTGTTTGTGGTCGCAGTACTGCCAGGTCGCCCAAGCCAAAGGAGGATTCTCTATCATGCTTTTATATCATTACAAGTTTTGTCGAAAACAATACACACGGTGTCCGATAACCGCGCTTCATGCTCCTACGCGACATCATTAACACAGAACTATCTAATTTTGTATCTGCCATAACTATCAAGTAGTGGCGACGTTTAATGACAATGACCCTTATGGTCTGTTTGTGTATAGTGATTGGCTATGCTCAGAGTTCAGGCGAAACCATATTTTTACTACTACCAGTGGGCCACAACTATGACGGAAATAAGCCTCGGACCGAAAATGGAACTTTTTTTTACAATTAATTAACCCAAACGTTGTTCTGAACGCAACGCTCATACACGGTATTGAGCATTTGGTCTATCTTTATTCTTCAGGATTTTTCACAATCTCGTCGGTATTTTTACAACTACATTTATATCTGCATCATCAGATGGTAATTGTATTGACTGGACCTTGAAGTTGTGCATAAACTTACAAGTCTTACAGTGAATAATTAACGGACAAATTTTTCTGCACGATTTAATTCTCAAATCACTCGTGGATCGAAGCATGAAGCGTTATCGTGAAAAACTACCACGTACCAAGGTGGCTTCGTTTTGTTGAATTCGGGGACTTTTTCAATCATAGCGCTGAAGATTCCCCCAAAATTCGAGGGGTCTGTACTCGAATTCCACCGACAAAGCTAAACATGATTTATTCCGATCCGAATCAAAAATGAAGGTTGGTATGATATGTCTCCATTGGGCGAAATAACTTTTCGGAAGGAATTATTACACCAAGCGAAATTTTTCTTAGCCTTCTGCGGCACATCACATACCAAACACTCATACGATAAATGAAACCCTCACCAAAACGACCGGCCTCGTGATTTGAATCTATTGAGGAAACCGATGGGCGCTCTCATTCGTTGGACTTGCAGTGCAGCCTACATATCACGTGATACTAGCTACAGTATGGTTTTTGGGATCGGGTATTCTCCTGGAGCTTCGAATTTTTAATACTACTACTGATAACAGTGGCAGTAGTTAAATTTCGACTTTTTCTGATTTCTCGTGAGAAAAATCGCTCGGCGCTGTCAGCTCAAGAAATGGGTAAACGACACAGGAATTTGCAAATTATACATTCAAATGTGCTTCTTTTAACCTCTAATTGATCGGATATAGCTGTCTACGCAAATTGAGTGAACCGTTAATGGTAATTAAACGGACGTCAAGTCGTTCAATTTAGTCAGTTTAGTACGGCCTTGCGTAGAAAATCCGAGTCGAATAGCAACTTATGTAGTATTAGACCAACGGTATGTCATCAATTGGGACAGTGTTTATCACTAAACCGTTTGTGGTTCAACCTCGTATATTAACTTTGGTTTCCTGAAAGTGAATGACTTCAATGAATCTAGTCAAATTGCAATAACCAATAACGGTTATTGGATTGTGGCTGTTCTGGTTGCTACTTCTCAAGAGAAGCCTAACTGAGAAAGTATGGCAAAGTAGGACGAGAAGTAAAAAATATGGTAGCAATATGATTATTAGGTTATGTGAATACAAATACCTCACTTGTCGTGATATGTAGTCGTATCTTCCTGCCTATGGATGTCGTGGAGGTCCGACACAACAGGGAGTGAGAAAGCTTTGGGATATTCCTGCGCTAGCTTAAGAACAGGGATTTGCGGCACTGTTTTTGGTCGTAATACACATAGGATCGTTCCACTCATTCAACTTGCTAGTTCTTCTACCTCTGAACTGTGTACCTGGGATGGTTCTTCCGTGATTTATCCGATAATCGATGCTGCTATTCGCGGTAAAATACTGAGCAAGATACGGCAAAAACAGTTCAAAATTATGAGCCTCTGCAATTCTGCTTTGATCCTCTTTAAGGAGGTGCGGAGAAAATTCAGCTCCAGTGAATCTCTCCATCGCTGTCGTGATAACAATGTAAGCAATCAAGGAAGTGCGCTCAAGTGACCTTGAAGACAACGCTTACATTGATGCGAACTGGAGTTTCCTTTTTTAATCAAGTTTGACAGCCATCGGCAAACCACATATAAGCACAAGAATCAAAGATATATTGACCGAAAAAATGGCTTCTACCAAAATATTCGGGTAGTTCACCTATCTAAATATAACCTAGAACAAATTATGTGGTCCTTTTGATCAGTTTAACTATATTTCCTCGTCTTGATAATGGTTAGTTTACTTTGTTCGGAGCGTTTTACCCTAGCAGCCAAAATCACACATTCAACTACCGATTGTGCAATAAAGAATCAACGTAAATTGGGGGAATCTCTGAATAAATTAGTATCGTTACCGGATGACCTGATATACCTGATGTAAATCACGAACCTGGAAATATAAACTGAGCAAATTTCCCGATCGACGCTACCTGTACATACGATCTTGAATTGTATGATCGCTGATGGAAATAAAATGGTAAGTAATGCGACGGAAGATCAGGCTGTTTAGGTCTTCAAGAATGCCGACCAATCGTCCTCCGATTATGAAAAAAACCAGTATTCACTGATACACCTCTCGCAGAAACCGTAGAATTTGTTCGTGGCCACATCGAGTGATGAGGACAGAACACTGGTTAACCGGCTGAAGAAATTCAATCCGATGTGGAGCTCCAGTTCAGAGGTGATATTACCGTCAAAAGGATGGAATCACAAGGGGTTCACTCGTAGGTCCGCCACTGACCGAATTTTTTTGGAAAAATTGGGAACGGTAATATTGTAAAAACGCAGGAGAACGTGTCTTTTATGGGCGTTACATGGACGATATCGTATGCGGGATAGATAGTGACTCCAGGAGGTGAAGTTTTTCCAGTGTGAATTTACGTCTCCTAAGCTCGCAGGTGAATTTGCGTGTTCTCCATCACCCATCCCATTTTTACACATATCCCAATCTGAGTCACTTGAATTTCCATTTATTTTATAGTACTTATATAGATGTGGTGTATTTGGCCAGCTAATGAAATACCAAAAACGAGAGTTTTTTAACCCCCCGTCAATCACCGGGTTCGTTACGGTAAAATCGTATTGCTGATCTTCTTCATTTGATATTGTTCGGTTGATTTCAGTAGCAAGATATTCGATCTGATCGTAAATTGTTTCGTAATGCCAAATCAGCTAGTGAAGTCATTTTATGCTCAACTTGCTATGCTAACTATTGGTTTGTTGTGAGGGCACGTGCTTACCTAGCATCGGCGGACAGCCACATCACGTCGGTAGTCGGCACTGCTGCGGTACCAAGCCCGAGGCTTGAGACAACGGAATCTCGAATGCCAAGACAGCCGATCGCTGCAGTGGATTGATAGATGAGAGGTGAGTCCTGTCAGCGTTGCTTAAGCCCGTAGGCGTGGTCGCCCAAATCAGTCGGAACAATGCGTTGTATGCGATGGGTGGACATGTGACAGCAACCTAAATATTCTTTGTTTTCACTAAACTGGACGATTCTGAGGCACAACTGAGTTCTTTCTGGGGATGATGGGATGGTTCGAAACAATTGTATTTCATTCTTCCCGTCACTGCAGTCCCCAACCCCGCAACCACCGAATTCCACCAAGAAAAGCACGAATTCTAAGTCAAGACATCAGAATTCAAGTCGCCCAACTTCGGAGTCACCAGTTCGTCGCTCCAGTCGGTTAGCTTCTACAAATTTCGCCAAATTACCAAAAAACAGCAACAACCACCGTCCTGATGAAACCGTAAATAGCGATGAAGCAGATGAAGCTGAGTTCGGGGATCTGTCTATTGATATTAGCACAGATCCGGAAGAAAAAGACAAGTAGGTTCTCATTACCTTGTAATTGTCTTCCTGAGATAGTTGTTTCCAGTATTTCTTTCACTTCATTTCATAACCCGTAACCTGTAATTTTTTTCTTGTGCACGAATGCATTGCCAGTAGTATACCCTTCACCGCATTTGCTCATTGCGATAAATATGAACATGAGACTGGTCGGTACCCAACAGGTTAAGCGTGCTAACGAGCCAGGTGATAGCTGAATGTTTTCTGCCACCGAAGTTGATCAGTGTTGGTTCGATACCTGCGAAACCTTCATTAAGCGATCGGGTACTTTCTCTTTCTTCAAATCTGAACTGACAGCAATAAAACATCATCTAGCGTTGTTCTTGTAGTTAGGTTTAGGTTTTTGAACATTCACGCTGTCGTCAGTGCCACTCGTGGATTGAGTTACCCCGGTGAACGCCTGTTTACGGGCGACAAAAGTGCGTTTCGTGTCTTCACGCTTGCTGTAAAAGTATATCGGTTCAGTGTTCTGGCTTGTTTTGCTCCCAGTAATAGTCGGCAATTTTATAAGAATGCGTCTCGTGGGTAGCGCTGCCGCTAATTGTTACCTTCCCACTTGTTCGAATATGTTAACGTGGTTCACTTAAGCAAATAAAGTAGATGAGTCAGTGCAATCAATCATACTTCAGCTACTGTTTTCGAATTCCGTCTCACAGTGTCCCGTCTCTGTCGACGACAGCTCTTCCAACCCCTTTAGTAATTTCTAGCTCCTGTTAAACTCAGTTTTGTTCAAACAAACATTGGTAATGCCCTGCGTACCGTGGCTTTGGTTGCTATCTCTCAGCGGGAGCCTCAATCGAAAATTATGAAGATAAAAACAAGAGTGTGGAAAGAGTAAGAAGAGAAATACTGTAGTGTCAAATCGACGAAGAAAGTTTGTAAATACGAGAGCGTCATTGATCGCTTCATGGGCCTTGTTTACGCTGATAGAAAGCTCCAACCGGAACCAATGATGATGCTAGCTTCTTCACACTTTTCTCCCATGCCATGAAGTGAGGGGCCTTACTCATCTTCCAACTACTACAAGCCTTAGCGAACAAAGCGCGCAGAGAAATCCTATCCGGGGGAATGAACAAAACATTACAACCACCTTAGCTTAGTGACCTTTAAAGTTTCATGCAGTGTTTTGGTTCGCGTGCCCAAGTCTGTCCGCCGAACCTCAGCTAAATTGGTTGTGATGCGTGATCACTGATTTGAGCTAACTCATCACGAGACTTGAGTCTATTGAGGTGTTGATCCAAGTCTACGGGCATCGCGATTCACATATAGGATATCCAGTCAGACTTTTCTCAGACCTCTTAGTTCATACTTCTCCGTGCGAAGTCACATAAGATCTTCCGCTCCTAAAAGGATTCCTCGTTGCGCAATGTTCGCTGCAGCGGGTAACCGTTGGAAAAATGAGTAAGGGTGGCCACTCCGTGACATGGAACAAAGGTATGAAAAGCCTGATCTATGGACTTGGCCATGTAAAACGTGTTAGACTTCTTGGGTGGAGTCCAGGAGACCCTCCCACGCAGTGGTTATATACGTCAGGGAATGTCTAGGTGTCGTGATCATTGTCGTTCTTTTATCCACAAACTTTATTGACTTGATATTCATATTTGTACTTCTTTTATTGCTCCTTTCATGTTCCTGTACTTTTTCATTGTTCCCGATTGAGGCTGATGTCAGGACATAGCAACCAAAGCCACCGCATACAGTGCATGGTTAGTGTTTGCCTGAACTGAATTGAACTGCTCCTAATAGGCCAGCGAATTCCATACCATGTTTGTACTATTTGGGGTTCCGTCTGACCGATCCACGCCTTAGAATTTCACAAGACTGACAGGAGTCTGCGTCTGAACTCGCCCTTTTTGACGGCCAACCAGAGTTAGCCCATAACCTCAGGTATCTGGGGTACTTGATTACAGCTGAAGGTTGTGTTGGGGAGGTGATCACATCACGAATAACGAGAGCCAGAGCTACTTTCATCAAACTGCAACATCTGTGGCACCGCCGTGACGTCCGATTTTCCTTTAAGGGACGGGTGTTCAACGCCGTTGTTCGTAGTGTTTTGTGCTACTGATGCGAGACTTAGCCACTCCGCGTTGAGGATGCTAGGCGGCTCTCCACGTTTGTGGTCGTATGTTAGGCGTGGATAGCCGCCTGACTGAGTTGGTCGCTGTATGCCACCTCCGATAGTTTGTACATATTTTGCATAAGAGGTGTGAGGAAGCTAGCACCAGCATTGGTTTCGGTTGATACTTCTCGTCTCTCTGGTTTGGGCCCAAGAGATGAGGATTGTCGTTGGTTAGAGACGTTGAGGGACATGATTCAGAAAGGAATTCAAGGGCGCAAATTCTATATAGCCTGTCTGTTGAATTCTTTTATTCTATAAATTTTCACTTATGTCATGTGGACAAACAGAGTCATAAAAAGCGTCAGTAAAAATGCTTATCCTACTCTGTTGTACTTCTTCCCTCGTTTTTTTGTTCCTTTTGTTGTGCTGGCATCATGCTTAATTTCAAATCGGTGTAAATACTTATATCCAAACCATTTGAGGTAAGATCTGAGAGTGATATTATCGTGGAGTAAGCAAATCTCGGAGTCCTCAGTAGAATTTAAGGTATTTACTATGAGTAATTACGTGCACGAACCGGATTTCTGCTCATCCTGTGTTTGGTTTGCGCACAGAACTGCGACTCGCGAGTATGTACCGGGACTGCTTTGGGGTTGCTGCAACCGATTTAGGAAGATTGAAGAGTGTCATTGGTGCGCCAAGCTCCCCCATTCATTCATTTCATTCCCTGTCTGAACACTCTTCGTGTGCACCGGGCTTGTTGGTTCTGGTTGCTGTCTCTCAGCAGAAACTTTAACCTGGAGCCCAAAGATTAAGATAATTGAATAAGTTGGGAGAGAACTACATACAACAGTATCGGATGTTCATTCATTTCCCCTGCTTATTTTTTCTCAGTTAGTTCCGTCTTCCCCTTTTGGACGTTTTTACTTGACTCGGTTCACTTCGAGTCACGACTGACACTTATTGATTTGCGTAGTCTGAAGATAATTCGAAGATCATTCGGTGTCAGAAAAGTACATCGATTAAGTATACAATCTATTGTCTCCAGCTTTATCTTCGTTTCCATAAAGATGAGATGAACTAAATCAACACGAACAGTTCAGTCGATACTCAGACAAGGAGACCTATTCGGCTGTTCGTGAATAAGCCAGCGGGTCGCTTATATCTCTAGCTGGTTGCTTGTTACAATCGTGATTCGAGGATGACCAGTGACCACGTGGTGTGCGCGCGTTCATTGAACAAACAACATTCACCCTCGTGCACGTAATTGTCCATGTTTGAAGGCCAGGTGACAAGCAATACATCATGTTGAGAAGTGTGAGAAAATACTGTTCATCAACTGTGGACCCATTGAGGAAGCAACCTATTCTTAATCGTCCGATGTGAGGGCACAAAATGAGCGAAGAACGTGACTGGAGACCGTAAACTTGCTGAACGGTTGGCATGGCAAAAAAAATGGAAACACGTGAAACGTAGGAGGCAAGTTTCGGAACTGTTAAACACGGACGTCATTGGACATCACATACTGCCATATCCGTTAATGAGCGAGTGGGCGTATTAGAAACAAACCGGGGAGTCTTAAACCGTATAAGCGACCAAGTTCAACAGTTCTCAAAGCTATTTTACTGCCACAACCGGCCAAACTTATCGACCCCGGTAGACATTATTAAAACAAAGGAGTTAATTCGGGATATGTACTACACATGTCCCGGACAACGAATCCTGATAAATTTTAGTGTTTGATCTGGTGAATCGCGTCTGAGCTTCAGCATTCGTCGTCTGGTGTTCCCACCAACCTCGATCAATACCTTGAAATCTAACTCACGTCTTCCATCCGCAGTGGTTAAGCATTTAAGTAGCGTAGAACAATTTGCCTAGCTGCTGCGATGTACACTCGAACTTTCAGTGAAAAAACAGGTATCTTGCCGACCCCCACAAAATGGCTGAGGTTGGTAGAAGCCAAATGCTCCAAACGCATACCAAAATTCAATGAAGCTTCATCCAACGTCTAAACTCCGACTGAAATGGAGCCATTTAGATGGTATATCTTATCTACCTGATTCGTCCTTGGTGAGGTTTTTTTGATGGTCCAAGTGATTTTCTTTATCCATTCGTTTTCGCATTCCATTTTTCTGTTTCATGTTAACGTTTTCCCCTTTAAGCGTTAGTTTATTATGCTTCTCGTCGGGTTCTCTTGGAGGGTATTCATCGGAGTGAAAACACTCATGTGTAGGTTTATTATGCACCAAAGAAAACACAACGTAACCGGAGATCATTTCTAGTCTCGTATTAACTGAACTAGAAAACCACAGGCAAAGTTCGAATTAACGTTTGATTGAAGGAAACGCTCTACGAATGTGTCTGTTGGTTGCCTAAAACGTACCTTCGATTTTTTGTTTATCACTTTCACACATTTTGATGCGGTACCATTTCAGTGCCTCCGAGGTTACTGTAGTTTATCTTGGTAATTGGTAATAGTGCACCTGAGGACTGTCCCTATCGTCCGTGCATCAGGTAAAACACAAATGAACTCACGGTGAGTTACACCTACAATTCAGGTTAATTAGGAACTGCATATGATTGTTAAACAGTTGGTCAATGTTGATATGGTTCGATCTGGGTTGACGAGAATTTCGATGATTCTGCTTGAAAATGCTCAGTTGAAATAACCAAGACCTCTCTTAGTAATAGACCTATAAGCTCCAAGGAAGTCTTGCCGTGACGATCCTCAGCAAGGTGCCAATAGTGCGCGTGCAGCATACAAGAAGCATAGGCTGTGTGCTAATAAACAAACCGCGGAATGGCCCATGCTCAACATTGTGGGATCCTCAGCGAAAATGTGTCTTTTCCTAACCATCCTGTGACGTAGATCAACCCTCTCGACTTTCATGTGCAAGCAATCCTCCCTCCCATCACTTTCGCTCAGACCAAATGACACATCCGATCTTACCTCTCTGCGTAAATCAGTTCTCACCACATGTGCTGTGGTCAGCCGAACACGTTCAGGCTCGCTTGAGGCGAACGGTACTTCTGGTCCTGCCTCACCAATCACGGATGATCCAGCCAGTCCGCCTGAATCGACCCAGGCTGATTTGGACGCAGTAGAGTTTACTCGTACCACGTGGCCGGTTGCTGGTGAGTTCCGAACACATGCTGTGATACTGTCCATTTTATGAACTATTGCAACAGAGTCTAAGCCATATCGACTCCGGTGAATCATACTAGAATGTTTTGATTTTACTCACGGTTTCCAATCATAGTGCAGTCAAAGATGACATGAATGGAAACGTATTAAGCGAGTAGACAGAGCAACGAATGGTACTTCAAGGAAAATAAATAGATGACTAAAGAATAGGGACGTAAGTGCGCCACTAACCTGATACAATTAGTCATATTGCTTTGTGTTACCGTTTCTAAGGCATTAAAGTGTGAGACAAGGATTCAGCGCTGAATTCGAAATATTCCGCTCGATGCAAATGTACTGTTTTCCTATTGTCGCCTGGCATTTCTCCTCACAGAACAAAGCGCAGTTGCAGGAAAAGCGACTTTGTATTTCTTTACGGTAAAGAGTATGTCGGGCACATGAGTTGACTAGTCCTAGTATTGAAAACAGGGATTCTTCCAATCGAGGCTAACAGTAACAACAAACACCGAACCTTAGTAGTTCACACCAGTTGGGACGTGTATTATTGATTTTCGTTTCAGCGGACAATGTGACGGATGTCTACCTCTGCTGCTATTGGAAGAACTCAACAGCTAACTACTATCATTCATATTAGTAGACGAAATATAAATTCGAAACCCTAGGGGTAGGACCAAAATCATTGAATATCGACTTTTTCGGTGTGCACTACTTTCCTTTACTAATTAATGCTGAAGTTTTGTAACTTGGTTATTATAATTAAAGGTATGGTCGATAGTCTGTCGACTGAAACCCGTATCACCGCAGAGGTAAAAGGTTCTAACCCCACCGCCAGTGGTCGCACTGGATGTACACAACAGTGCTCTGCCACCCGGCTCGCTACCCCACGCCTGGTGTATCGGATACACAATCTAAAGTGTTACGGTTAGGATTGTTGGCTATCCCAAGTAGCACAGTCCATGGGACGTGTCCCTTACACTGTTCCGTGACCAACCTATGTGTCATTGACATTCACGCGTGATTCATTCCGACCCCGTAGGCCTTGCACTCCTGTGCGCAATGCTTATCTGTCCTCCGCTCTGTTTTGTTCCACTTTGTCAATCACATGCAGCTAGGTGCACGTGAGACTGAAAATAACCTTTTGCTCCCGTCCACCTGTCACGTTATCGTGCTTGCGTTTGCCGGACGATGTACCCGAACACGTTCGTTCTCACGTGCTACTTACGACGCGCATGCATGCATGCATGCATGCATGCACGCGCGCGCATCACTGTGACGTCACTGATACCACGGATGGCTTACTGTAGCCAATCAAACTTTGGCACTTAGCCACACACCCTTGTTGATTCGTTGCTGCTGAGCAGTCCTGCCTGACCGCACTCAGTCGCATGTTCTGCTTGCGCTATCCAATATATTATTTCTTTGTTTGCCCGTTTGCATACGTGTTTACCGATGTGCCAATAAACGTATTCAATTGCGTATTGTGTTCGGATTCTGAACACAACATACTGCGCCCATGCATGATCAAGAGATAGGTTACCCAGCTGGTTGAAACCCTAAGGCTAGTCTGCAAAATTCTTCCATACTAATAGGCCAAATATCTGAACCAAGTTGGGATCTGCAATCTTCCATGTGCTACCGACCAGTAGTGCAGCAAAGGTGGTAATTCGTTTCACTTTAATTCAGTTTTGTATGTTTCTTTGTTTTACGCCTCTTCCAGCGTTTGTTAGAAATCATCTTGCCCAAAAGACGTTCACACTCTATCTTTTTCACCCAAAATCCTTTTACTGTGCCTTGGTTACTGGATATATTCACACGATGACCGGCTGACGTCGATTTGTTTATGTCTCTGAGTATCTGCTTGGTAGTGGTGTGGTTCAGTTCTCGTACATGCAACTCGACCATCACCTTTCATTCGCAAAGCCACACGCTGGGTGATCCAGGCATTGCAGAAAACATTGATTTCCACTATCCCGAAATGTCTTATTTTATTCACTCAGCCACACGAGATCAGGCGTGGTAAGTGTCTTCCCCGTAGAATACTTTCTCTTAGTTATCCTGGGCTTAAGTCACCTATGTGCCTAATGCGCGCGAGAGTGAAATCCAGCTGCTACATAACTATTGTACTGCAACAGGGGAAAGCGTATGTTTAACGGAGCGAGTTAGGAAAATCGATGGTGATAGGATATGGGTTAGTGGGGAAACGAGCGTGGTAAGGCACAACAAAAGATTTATATGCTCTAGTGCGAGCAAATAGATGTTTGTGCTGGGATCGAGTGGCAGATGATGAAATGAAAGTGTTAAGATCGGAATGAAGCGGGAGGGGGAGGGTGCGCTGTCCTCCAAATCAAACGTACCTTGTTGGTGTTGGGTTGCGATAAAGCGGATGAGCAGGTCATAAATGATGGCACTTTGTCGAGACAAATCTTTCACAGATGGTCCGGGGAATATGACGGGGAAGCGTAGAGCCAGTGCGGCAGGGTGCATGAAAATACAAAGCGTCTTATTAAATGAGACGGGGTAGAAAATAACTTGAGTCGTATGATGTAAAAGGTAGGTCATCGGACTTTCAAGCAGGCTGCCCCGACATGATCCGTCCAGGTAACGTCACGGGTGATGGTTACGCCAAGGTACTTTACCGGTAATATTTTTATTCGTTACCCATTGATGACTAGGTCTAAATTGGATATCATTGAGTTAAGGTATTGATGGGTTTTATGGTGACAGAACCGAACTTTGTGGGATTCATCTTCAAATTTTGTCCTGAAGACCAGTTGACGAGATCAGTTATTCTTTCCTGTAAGAGTGCAAGTGTGGAGCTGTTAGAGTTGGGCATTCCAAAAATCCCATCTTCGGCATATTCAATGGGGAGCCAATCGTCCTAAATGGGCCTGGAAGATGTACCAAACAGGAAACAAAAACGATGATGGAATGACACCCTGGAGGACGCCTTGTGTAAAGCAAAGCAGGGAAGAAGTTTGGTCATGGTATCGTGTAAATTATTGTCGGTTGGAAAAGTAGTTAGACGAGAAGTTAATGGTAAAGGTTCTGGCACCCGAGTCAGCAGGTACATGGAGTGATTCTAATCGGTGAACGCAATTACCTACGCCACCATAATCGAAGAAACGAATGCTAACTAATTGATTTTCGCGACCAACGGATGATGAAACAGAGTTGGTTAGAGAGGTCAAGGCATCGAAGGTTGATCGTGATCAGCAATGGGCAAATGGTTTGGAGTTCAACACATTAGTCTGTTTTGATGTAACTCTTAGAATTTTCTTTTCAAGCCCTTTAAAAGCTACCGATGTGCAAACCATGGGACATAATTTGGATGTACCCTTTTGGGATACTTGACTGTTAGAAGCCACTTTCCAACGGTCGGAAAGAACATTGCGATTTGATCATAGGTCAAAGAGATCTAAAAAAACGGGGATAATGTGCTTGCACATTTATTCAGCAAGATCCGTTGTAAGAAGCCTGGACCGCATGCTTTGTTTTCACGGCGGCAAGTGAACTCTTTGTATACGTTCAAGGTGGTGATACTCCCCATGGCAAGGTTCTGGTAGTAGTCAGCATCGTGGTTTAGGATGGCTGATGGGTGTGAGGTAGCAATAAAGCAACGATGGAGTTCATCAACGTCTGCTAAAGGTGGCCGTACACAAGGATTAGCACCGCCTAGGTGCATGATCGCCTTCCATGTCTCCCTGCAATTGCTGTCGGTGGTTAGCGATTGGACGTACGGAGCGTTCAGTCTTTGAAGCTCAGTTCCGATGTATTTTGGTAAAGCTCACACTATGTCATGGTCTCTGGTCATAAAGACGCCCTCCTTTATACAACGCAATCGCTCCAGTTGAGTGGAAGAATGACGGTCAGATCGGATGTACGGAATTTCCGTGGGCTGCAAACATTAAAGCACGGGTTAGGCTACTTAGTTAAATGTTCACAAAATAGCGATGGGTCGGAGTGATAAAATGCTTGGGTCAGAAATGCCATCCATATCTCTGAGTCGCGTGAGGTTTTCTGGGTAACATTGTCGACTGTATGTTTTACGGTCGCGCCTTTGAGTGAATCGTTTATGTCTACTCTTGGAGTAAATCACGGCTCAGAAGAGCCGAGTGGTGGGTGACAGGCAATGTGAAACGAACCTGGATTGTTGACAAGACAAAAATCGAGCGTGGCATCAAGTCTGGCGGGAAAGGTGACATTATTGGACGAGCCAAGGAATGTAAGGAGGCTCACATTGAATCTGGTAAAGTCGCCACAGACAATACAAGGAGATACAACGGTTGAATAAGTCTTCTGCCAACCTATTTTTTAGTACCACAAACAGTAAAACTCTTTGGCACGGAATCAACCTTTCGTGCGGTCAGCGGGTCCGGTCAAGAAGCTCTAATGTAGATGCCGTCGGTCTGAATGCTGCATTCATTCACCAATCCATGGACGCCCTACCATCCTATACGCTCTCTGTCCCTTCCGAATTTGAACACTTTTTCTCCAGAAGTTTTTTCGGCTTCTAAGAACCTCAGCTGCGGCTTCCGCTGTTGGCCCAGATGCCCTATCCTTCACCCCGCTTATGTTTTGAGCGAGTCCACTAACAGAGATAATGACTTCACTCACCAATAGATCCGTTGATACCGATGCTGTGGCTGCTTCCTGAAGGCCCGTAACAGTTGTGGCTATTCCCAAACACTCCACTCCCAATACTTTGTCGAAACGTTTTCGTCCCACAAGCATCACTTACTCTACACTCAGATTGACTGAGCGCGCCATCCTTAGCTGATTGTGTTTCTCTTTTGTTGTTCCCAGTGACCCTTATTAATCCGCTTACATACCCAATAGATGTACTCTGGACGCATTCGCTTCAGTTTGTTATTTTGTTTCCAAAAAGTCCGAGGAGTTGTACGAAATCAATTCGTTGTCTTTCTCAGCTATTCCTCTGCTTTCGATTCTGTTCTCCGTTCCCTGCTTCTTCAAAAGTTAAAGTCTTTTAGCTGTCCATGTTCTCCAATTACGTGGCTCACGAACTACTCTTCCAACAGAACTCAGCGTACCAACGTTGGTAACATTTTGTGGAATCTCTTAATGAAGTATTCTGGTGTTATTCGGGTTGGTGTTCTTTCCTCTGTCTTTTCACTACGTATATTCGTGACTCATCCACGGCTCATCCTGCGGGACATTTTAGGTATGCTACGTGGTGCTTTGTCAGCCACTCTCCAATCACCCCGACTTCACTCCTTTTTCTGAGAAATTAAGTAGTATCCAAAATTCGTCATTTCTTTCTGACCCAGATCTCACAACTTCCAAATGTTTCGTGTGTATATTCACCCTTTCTTGCTCTGCTTATCCAATGAACAGTCAGTCTTTTACTCTGTCCGCGTTTCCGGAGCTCAGTCGATCAAGTCAAGTTCTATAAGCACCAATTTACGGTGGACTCTCCATATCCTGGACAGTGTGAAGAAATTACGTTGACTTTCTTTTCAAATCCTCAAACCAAAGCAATTTGGTGTCAAATCAGCTGTCGCTCTCTCCTGTTTATCAGTGTATTCTACTAGTCTTCTTTCACTGCTCTCCTATTATTTTTCCTGGTCTGCTTAAGAAAGTCTTTCATTCACTACACCACGGTTTGGCTTTCATCAATCGTGCTTCTTTTATTCCCATGGCTTCTCTCATCAACAAAATATGTGCTCTGCACATCTTCGCTTGCCAAAATCTCACCATGAAGATTCCTACGAACTCCACCCATTCTCTCTGCCATAGCCCGTCTGTTAGCCGTTCACATCTTTCCATCCGTTTCGAGTTTAAACTCATTCAGTCCCTTAGAAATTTTAATCGCAACTCTATAGTGCTTCATTTAGCGCGTATTCTTCGAAATCAAGTGATGTTGCAGCGGAACCTCGAGACCATCTCGGTGATTGAATCTGATCCTGATTTTCCCATTTTTTGACGTTTTCCAATTCGACAGTTGTCGTTTTCGCCCCTTTTTATGACCGAAATGTGAGTTGTTAAGTTACAGAAGTCCAATAAAATACAGTACGATACAACAAAGTTCAGCAAATTTGTAGTTGCAAGATCGGAAATTTTTATCAAGCTTAGAGCGAGGACAAGTTGGGGAGATGTGCACGTTAACAAGAACTATCGACGTGTGATGATTTCGGTGTTAAGGTTCATACTCTAACACACAAGTGCTGATGGGAGTCGTGGAACGCGAAAAAATACTTTTCGTCCGTGTACACCATTGTTCATTTGTCAAAGTTGTGATGCCTCCGGCCCCGTTTGCGGTAAGGAGCCAGGCGGTCGACGCCGAAGGAATCAAAATTATTCGGTGTGATAATCTCATCATCAATATAAGTGTGGAGCCTGGTTACTTGTAGCTGTATACGGTTCAACAATATCTCGCTAGAACGAAGATTAGACCGCGCGTAATCGGAATTTTTTTATATTTACGTCGTTTCATGATTTAATTGGTCGAGTACGAGCTAACTTTTCTCTCTCTCTCCCTCCGCTGATTTGATCTAATAGCTCCCCTTGAGATACCACTGGAACCAGTACAGTGCTGTTCGTCGCCGTTGCCGCGGACATCCGTGAATTGTAATGCCTCACCAGAACGTGACATATCTCGTGATCAAGTTGGTAAGAATTAGAATTTGAAGAGAGAAGTCACAATCACACTATTGCATCTCTATTTAAATTGCTTGGACGAAGATAGAAGCGATGTGTGAGGCTTCGAAGCTTCATTGAAAGTAAAATCAAGTTGATTTTGTCACCATCCTTTCTGTTTTGGTTTTCAAGTTCTTGAATCTTATTGCATATGTGATAAGTATGTATTATCTAATGATACTAGATTGTCAGTGTTTGCAAAACTCGTAAACGGCGGAGCTCGTACCTACCGTGCATAGTTTATAATGCACCCGTCACTGACCTTTTTGAATCGATGCATCAAGAACGCTCAATGATGATACTAACTGCTGTATACTAATGGCAATATTATTTCAATTTGTAAAGGTGAACCCATAGGATTTTCATCATCTGTCTTCGTATATTGCTTTACTATGGTACATCAGTCAACAGAATGTGATTTAGTTCACAGAAAACGTGTCGTGAATGGACGTTCGTATCGGCAATTCGTGTGGCACATTTAGTGGTGCAATTCATCTTTCTCGTTCAATCACCACACAAATAGAAATGCATGATAACTTTGATCAAGTGTAATGATTGTGCCGCTTATTCGATACGTACCGTGCGGGGCCGGCTAGCCGCACAATCAATCCTCAGAAAACTGGTTTTGTCGATCTGATTGACACGGAAGATCGTCAGTATTGTAATTTTGACTCAGTGTTGTTGGTAACTGTTTGGCTAATCACAATAACAGTCCACTGCAGACCCCAGCAAAGACCACAATAACCGTAGTAGTAAAGTCCAAATGGACAATAGTGACAAATTTGTGACTATAACCAACGCGTAGAACAGTTTATGGAACCATGTGTTCTCTTAGTGGATTCAATCAGGGTGTTATGATGCATGTCCCCCTATTTTCCGATGTAGTAATTCTGTTGCAACGGGGCTATGAAATAATTGGTGATGTTAGTAATTCACCGGTTTAAGTATAATGGATAGAAACAAGTCAAAATAGAGTTAACTGTTCAGACGGAACCGATTCACCGTTAAATAAAAAGCGGTTCAAAAAATTTCCAGATGGTTTAAATTTAGCATTATTAAGAAGAAAAGAAAACTATTCATCTCGTAAATTCGTTTTCAGAAGCAGATTGTGATACTACTGTTGACGTCAAACAAAATGATACCTAATCGTCTCTCCATCGCGTATCACTTTTGCCTTTCCTCGTGTATAGATCAACACACAGGAACTCCTGGGCCCGTATCAGTCGCCACCATTGAACTGAATGGAACGCCTGTCCTGGTACAATTTACAAATACGGTGTGGGCTGTCGATGAAAGCTGTTTAGCCTGTTCCAATAGAACCAACGCCGAAACAGGCCTGTGTCCGTTGTGGCCATCTTGTGACTCACTGAAATCACGATGGGCAAAGAATGAGTCAAAACTGGGGAATGTTCAAGTAGGTTTGTCTGAAACTTGTTTGGCATCATCAACTTGGGTGGTACACAATAATACACTTTCGTCCGGCAGGTTACCACCCCCGGCCATTTGGGACCTCATGTGGTTCGCTACTCCAAGTCTCAGGGACTGGTTGCCGTTTACTTCTGACAGTACAATGAACCTTTGTGGATAAGAGGTGTACCCCTTCCATTGCACTTCTGCGCAAACATGTAATAAATAATAAAATAAAATAACTGTTGTAGTTAGTTTCTCAAAATAATCGTTCATATTTCCTTCCTCTTCATCAGCGGATTAAAATAAAGCGTGTATAATATTGAACTTTTGCCATAATAGTGTCCGCAGTTTATCATGAATTAGTGTTTTGAAGACAGAAAGAAACAGCTATGAAGTCGATCGAGAGCCATAGGCGAAGGAACACGTGACAAATTCGAAACGGACCACGACTTCCAGAGCCGATCCTATCGACGAACAGGAGGATCTTGGCAGAACACCAGACACCTAGAAAGATGGTCCAGATTGAATGCTCGGGAAAATTGAACTAACGCAGCTGAACACCCTTGTGAGCACATGACCAAATGGAAGGCAAAATGCGCGCATGGCAGAAGGATCGCTTTTTTATAGAGTGTAGGGGTAAAAGCAGCTGCACATGTCTTCCCCTTTTTTAATTACCTGACTGGATGAATACTGCTTGTGTCTTTTCATTACACTGTGGCAGTATGCATGCTTCAAGTAAATGGCCGTTAAAAGCAAACTAAACGTTTAACTGGAGAAGCACGTAACGGCTTTTGTTTCCAATTCTTCGATGGCATTTTAGTCTATCACAGGACTGTTTCGGACTACTATCCTTTTTATTTTTTGTTAGTAGCAATTACCAGAGGTATGTATTAAGAGTAAAGGTTTAATCAGTACAAGACAGAGATACATCTGTTCATGATTGGAATCGATTGGAATTGATTTTTTATACTATTTATTGCTTCTTTGGAATTAGTCACTGTTACATTTACTCTGTCACTCGCGCAGTGTCATATACAATCTTCGCTCTCCTAACTCCAATCGCACTAGCCCTCTGGTTAGAACGCGTAGGCCACATTGTGTAACAGCACACATTCAGTTGACGCGTTGTATCCTAGAAGCACTCATGCTGGTATGTTCTATCAGGTCGCGATGTTGTCCCGTGATATGCGGGACACGACCGATCCTACTTTGCGGACCGTCGGAACAGGTTCCTGTTGAATTAGTGCTTTTATCGAGAGGCTCATCAGGATTACCAGACGCTATAACTTATGTTATTCATTTCATGGGAAAGATTTATGACCATAACTACAAGAGCCCATTGAACTATCATGGAAACCGGTAACTGTGATCCCAAGGCGTGGAATTTAGCATCACATAGGGCGCCTCATTAGGTTGGGCTCGATGGAGAGTCGAGTGAAACCAAAATTGCCTACCACTGGAGCTGGACAGTAGTGGTGTGTTTTAAAAGTCGTCCTTCTTTTCCGTAGTCATTGATTTTGAATACTCGACCACCGTGGGGGTATAGACTGACTCCTCGTCCATAGACAACTAGATCTCGTTAGCACTCAGCCATTCAGCGCCTCTCCGAAATCCAGGTCAAAAGTTGAACTGACAGAATCATGAAGGTCAGGATGACGGATCGGGTGGATGAGAAAGGATTCCCTTCAGGTGATGGCTTGTTGCATCATCAGTTAGCCAGTCAGAAGAGACGTTGATCGATGCCAGTTTGATGCGATGGTGCGATGATTGATAACAATGACTCTTGCATCCTATGTAAACTGTCTGTTTCTTGTTAGTAAAATGATATAGTTCGAAGGCCGAGGTCGCTTTTCACTAAAGCTAGTGGATTGGATAGAACAGCCAAAACCGGCTGATTTTGGCCTAATTCATATGGCACTTTCGGCTGTCCACAGGATGAGACATCTCCCTTCTTGTTCCTTTGAAGTGCAAAACACCGCTCCAAGTCGGAGCTGATCAACATCAGAACTCGATAACGCACGTACATGAGACGCGTTCGATTTCCATCAAACTCCGTTGCGTTTGTTCAATGGTCTATTGTATCCTGTAGGAATTAGGTCAGTTCTTCCGTACAGCGCGGGGATTTTTCACGTGCGAGTAGAAGATTGTCGACATTTCAATTTCAGTGTTTGGGGAAACTTACGCATACTGGTGCATAGACCTCTTTGTCGTGCATTGTTCATTGGGATGAGTAGTCGTCAGTATATCAGTGAGGGTGTCCAGTACGCGGCACAAAATAAATATTTGTGGTAGACTTGACTGTGCATGACTTTTAATCCCATCTACGATTTCCGAAATCTACCTGCTCACTGAAGAATATGGTGGATTGTCTTGACCGATGATGCTCTTCTATTTACATTATTGCTTCACCTGTCCAGCAGTATCATTTGTGATCCTTTTCTTACCGTTTTTATAGCCCTAATTTTAAAGCCTCCGATCTTTTTTGTGCTTAGGATGGCAACCAGAACCGTCGAACCCAATGCACGGTTTTTAGTTGCACAAACAAATTTAACAAGATACCTAATCGGTCTCTTAGAGAATCGTTTTTCTCCTCTTCACCTTCAAATAGCCGGTGTATTTGCAGATCAAGCCAGAGTATTTGGGCGATTGGGGTTGCGAGGTTCTGAGTCCTTTCGAACTGGCTCAAGCGTGGCTCGGTTCTGTGCTGCGTGACAAGGCCGATATTGTCAGGGGTATGTAATCGGTGTTTTATTTCTCTTTTTGCTATCAGAAGTCATTGAGTTTGTGATCTACGCATTGATAGTGTTTGGCTATATTTTTTGCACTCTTACTTTCTTATGATACTGGTATTTGGACTAAAAGTACCATCAACGGCGCCAGTTGAATTAAGACTATGCTGTTATCCCCAGACAGAAGTGCTTAACTAGTTTTATTCGGAAAACGAAATTCCCGAGTATATTTGACTTGAAAATGTTTCTCGTTGGGGGCCAAAGTCCCAGTGCAAGTGTTCCTTGTTCGGTCTAGGGGGTTTATTGCATAAGTATTTCTTGCAGAATGGTTGTTGCAATCCGAGGGACTGCTGTACCGGTACGTGATAAATAAAAGAAGCAAAAAGTTATGATAATCACGTGGCTGGGTCCACAGATATTGGCGTACTACCTCGAATACTGCATGCGGGTTCTGTTCACCACACTTAGTTTTAGGAACGCTTCGCAGTTTTATTCAGGAGCTTCCTGGTCGACAGATAAATTCAGAATCCAGATAAACTGTGCATTTTCGATTCAAAAATATGGCACTCAACTTTCCAAATTTCTTCTGAGCCTTCTTATGGGACAATGCACATATGCTGCATGAGCAAATATCTAAATGGACGGGTTCGCTTGCACCATTTGGCCTAGCTTAGCTCCAGTATCATCACTAGCGTTGTCATTGTATATCTTTTGAAGGCCGCCACAGATTGTTTCGCCCCTTGCATATAATCCTAGAAGCTTCAGGTTGAAAAGATCCCGAATCACATGCCAGCTGCAGCGAAAGCCGTATCAGTTCTTTTCGACCCACCCGTTCGTGCAAAAGAATAATTTTCACGCGAATTCGCTCCCCCACGGCCCTCTTCGTACCGTTACCTGTCACTCCTAGTCTAGACTGATTGGTGATGGTAGTTGAGATTGAGTTCTCATTCATGAGAACAGGAGTCCATCTTGAGAAAGTGATATCACGAACCCTTCCAAGTTATTGATAAATGGCCTCCAAATACCTCAGTATGGTCGGGGGTGGGTGTATCAGGCTCCGAGATGGCTACTCGTCCTGAATGCCACCCGAAATGCTCCCAAGTGACCGTGCGTCTAGCAGCCTCTGCTGAGGAAGTCCTACTCAGTGCCTTCTCGTGGCAGAGGTGTTCCCACTAAAGTGAGAGGACGAAAGCGAATGCCCGGCGCTCTCCACCGAGTTGGCTGACTAATAGTCAGTCTGAGGGAGATGGCTAAACCTTGATTCCAAACCAACCACGGGTGGCGTATGAGGCGTACAACGGTATGGTAACCGGCATCTGTGGCGGAGAGGTGCACTGGACATCCAGGATGTTTGGCCTCATCCGAAAGGCGAATGAACCGAGGAATCAGTCACCGGCCCGCAGTGGGTTACGGACCCCACGTTTCGTCCCGCTGCCTTGCGGATTAAGCTTTGGATAGCTGAAGACTCCAGTCGTGGATCCCAAAGAAAACCACCTACTTTCGCTTTGGCAACCTGGCAGTATCGCGCCCACAAACAAATCATGGACTCGGACTATCTACCTCTTCCTCCCCGATGGTACCATGTTTTGTTTGGCACACAGTCTAAAACCAGACAAGTGATATATATATATATATATATATATATATATATATATATATATATATATATTGTTTTATTTAGTGTTATCGAGAAGACGAGTTACTGGGACGCAAACCTCGTTCATCACCGTGTTCTTCTGTCCGCAGATATATGAAAAAGGTATATTTGACGATAGAATGCATGGTTTTGAACTGTCATTTGTGTCGATACACTTCGTACTTTTTGCTACCTTAGACTAAATGAAATTCCATAAATGCGGCCGCTTTCACATTGTTTGTTCCGTGTGGTGGCCAGATTAGTACTTCCTTGCTGATCTTTTTCTCTCGTCTGTTGCCCGTCACCATCTCTTTGGATGCTGAATCGGTCAGCAGTTTTCGGTTCACTCTGTGTAGTCCTCGAAGTTGTCAATCTCGTCTGCTATTTATCGAACGCTCAAAACGAGACCAAATCTTTACCAATCCTAAAAAGAGATTTGTAGATGCCCGCGCGTAAATGTAATTCAGCATCACAGTAATGCTCATTTGGAGCAACTTTCCCTTATTTTGATTTACTTGAGTAATCAGATAACGTTACCACGTAAACGGATTTTTCTCATATCGCTTTGTCACTTTTTCTTTCTTTGTTTGATGTCCTCGGTAATTCATGCACAATACATAGTGATACTCATATTTCACCCACGCATTACAGTTCGCGTTCGTGTGGATTCTGGGGAATTGGTATGGTTGGAATATCAGTCGTTGAATGAACTTCTTTCGGCCCATCCGGATTTGAAGTGAGTTCACCCGCAGGGAGTGGTGGCCCAATTTACCGTTATTTGTCCGTTGTTCATCTAGGTGCACGTCCACTTGTGTCCATTGTCCGCTTACCTTACGTTGCATATCATCTTTTTATGATCTGTTTTGAACTCAGTGATCAGTGGGCATCATCTTCTTCCAAGGAAATGATACCGTCAAGCGAATTACCCGGGGGAACGAAAATTCCCCCAGACAAGTCATTTCCTTGCTTTTTTGTGCTTTGTGTTTGTCAGTTCTCATGCGCTATTTTTCAATAAGAATAAGAATTTTCTCTGCTCCTCTAATCCTTTTAACACGAGTTGATCAGGATCCAAACTTACGTGAACGAGAATTACACTTTCCTCAGTGGGAAATGACTTGATTTACAGTGCAGTGGCGAAGTTTCTCTTGGCCATTCGTTTTTCTGAAACTCGTTGGTCATTTGGACAAATGTACGTTGACTTGGCTTGAAAACCCACGTACACTTGTTCCCATTTGCCAGAGCATGTCATGATAAGATAGCTAGGTACAGGTTTGCTCTGGTATTCCACCGTTGACATGCCTTAGACTGACGGTTGTGATTGTCTAGTCTTCGTTTGGGCTAGTGACTTGGTGGTTTTTCACAAATTATAGCTGTTTGATTCGGGTTGGTACAGTCTCTCTCTTCCACTGAAGGATCCCAATGGAAGCCGTGGTCTTTGACCCAGTAAAGTTTAGTTTCCACTTCATAGATAACCCGAACTTATCAGTATTTTTTTTTCAGTGCTCTAGCGATCGCTTGAAATGTGTACCGCTAAAATATGCGGAAATTTTACCTGAAGATGGTATCTCGACATCCACTGGAACTCATTTGTCTGATACCTTTAGCAAGAGCGAATAGACAACGCGTTGTCGTGGACAGAAATGTGCGTTAGTGTTTCCAAAGACAGAGGTTCTTTATGGTATCATTATATCACTGTTCCTCTTCTAGGTATAGATATTAAAACTAATGTTCGAGAGTAGTCTAGTTTTGTACTTCAATCAATAATCTATTCACCGGTCTACTTTCCTTCATAACCCGGTTTTATTTGGTATGCGTTGTCATTTTAGAAGGTGTAGGAAGCCGCCAAAAAACCTCCAACATCTTCTCTGTAAAGAGCCTTACTAGAATATTCCACCATTAAAGATCCATGCAAAATGCCGTGGATAATTGCGTCCCTGACGAAACTAGCAGTTCAGGAGCAGGACATGAATAAAGCACATTTCCTAAGCCCACATGTTCACTTCACTTAGCTACCTTCAAAGTTCCCACATTGTCAGCTATGCTGACAGGTTGCAATCGCTGAAACATTTGGAAATTTCGAGATAGATGCATGTTGTCTCCGTGTGTCACCACTCTTCGCATCCCTGAGATACGGCCCCAGTCTCTCGCTTCACCACTCTTCGCGTGCCACTCTATCCGATTCCGAGTGCTCGTGGTCAGGCTGGAGTTGGAATTGCTCTGAGCGTGAGTGCTGATCGCGCACTACTTTACTGAATATATATATATATATATATATATATATATATATATATATATATATATATATATATATATATATATATATATGCATGGCGCAAACGCAGCAACAGCTTTCACAGAAATAGGAGAGGGGAGTACAGAACAACAACAGAAAAACCAGTTAGTAAAATGTAAAATGTCGTGAATTTTTTCACCGAACACTTTGAGCCTTTTCCACCATTTGATTTATCTGAATAACATTTTTTTGTGAATATAGGGTATGAGAGTTCCACACAAAGACCAAACAGCATTCGCGCCACTGACTTCTATCCTGAGCCATGTCCCCCAATGTCTCTAACCAACGACAATCCTCATCTTTTGGGCCCCAACCAGGGAGGGCGGGAAGCACCAACCGAAACCAATGCTGTTGCTGGTTTTTTCATACCTCTACCCTAAGTCACGGACTGATTGCCGCGTCGCTTCTTCTTCCAGCCTTGTCCAGCACGTGCAAATGGAGCATGGAAAGGTAGACGATAAACAAACATTCACAAAACATGACCGAGCCACCAGAGGCGGTGTAGAGTTATCACTTCATTAGGAGGGCGGCCATCCGTGTCCAACACACGACGGTGCACCTCGTCATTACTCAGTCGATGTTTCCACTGGAGACATCAGTTTCCGACCACAGAAAGACGCTCAATAACATAAACCCGAAGTGATAAGGTCTCTCAATCGTAGAGTAAATATGACGGAAAAAGCTACCAACGCGATTCGGGGATCGCAAGTTTGAATTTGAATCACGGTTCCCATGATTTCGTACAAACTGAGCCAAGTTCCCCGATGCAGGTTCCCACATATTTGAAAAATCTTAGCTGTGTATGTCGCTTCAGCTCTTTCACTGAGAGCAGCACCAACGCCGGCAAGACCGGGAGCCCCAGCCTCAATGTCCCTATAAAAGCGTGAGTAAAACTACACGGAAAAATTAGATTGAGGGCAGTAATCGAATGATGGAACTTTAATCATGAATGCGTGTTTCTTGAGTGCAACACACATCGGTGTCGAGCGTCGCAAGCGCTCGAGCTAAACCCGCCTGTTATCCTATTCGCATCTGGGTTCACACGGACGGAGGAGGACATCAGTCAGTGGTATCGGGTTCGGTTTGACTCGGAAGTTAGACCGGATACAATCATCAGTCAGTGGTGTGCAGTTCGATTGGACGGTTCTGTGCATGTCAACAGCAACAGACTGAAGCATCGATGCTTGTTCTCCGTGTCTGTGTGTGCGCCAACTTACTGCAGTTCCTCTGAAACCAAGGTTGAATTCTTCTACGAGTTGCCTCAGCCACTTCAAAGCATGCCGTCGGCAGGTGTGATGGTGATTACCAGGGATTTCAGCGTCCAAGTTGGCCATTTGGAGGATTCCGAAACGCACTTTGGAGGCCCGTTTGTTATTCAGGCAGATGACACCGGTGACAACGTTTGTCTCATTCGGCTGTGCTCTGACCACAGACTATATCTGGCGAGTACGAATTTCTGCTGCAAGTTGCGGTGTACACTGACACGGCGTCCTCCCACGTCTTCACAACGTTGGAATCAGATTGACCATATTATGATTGGTCACCGCTGGCGTGGATCAACTGAAGTTTGTCGTCCGTGGTCGTACCCAGGCCAAAGCCACCCATCCCGCGCAGTTGCTTCTGGACGATAACCAGCAGCAAAATTTCCAGACGCAGCTGTCTACACGATAATCGATGCAGCCGGATGTTCAGGACCCGGATGAAAGTTTGAAACAGATCAAGGAAGCTTTGTATACCGCTCCAAACACCACCCAAGACCCTGATTCAATAGGCCTCCTAAACGATGGATATATTGAACATCAGTTACTCTGTTGGATGCTCGCAGATCCGTCTCTCTAGATGCCACATTCAATGAAGTGCGTAAATCCCTGAGAAGCCAACTGACTAAGAGCCTGGGAAATGACGGTAGGCAGTAGTGAATTCCGAAATGTAAAAAATGGAAAAGGCTGCTTTTATTGACAATACTCACAGCCTTATCCTTTTGATCAGAGGCACCGGTCCACGGGAGCCCCGGGTGAGTTAATCAAGGAATCCGACGACTCACTGATTCACTCTCAGGGACGTCGTCCAGATCGTTGGGCGGAGCACTTTAAGGAACAATTCAGTTGGCCTCCTTCGACAGTGGACCTTCCAAATATACCTACCAGGGACACAATGCAGGTGGATATCGATCCTCCACCAGAGATGGAGATTATGCGGCAGATAGGTTACCTGAAAAAGTACAAAGCCGCTAAACCGGATACGTTGTCTCCATCTTTTTTCAACGATGCGGCGAACCTTTGGTTTCGGAGCTGACAAAACTCTTCCGTATTATTCGGGATAGCGAGCATATTCCCAGGGAATGTTGTCAGTCAGTGATTGTGCCCATTTACAAGAAACGTAACAGATCCTGCTATGAAATCCACAAAGGAATTAGCTTGGTAAGTATCGCGTCCAAACTGCTCACTGGGATTATTCTTCACCGACTATCCATCACGCGCGAAATGTGTACGCGTGAGGATCAAGCCAGTTTCAGATCCTGTCGTGGTTGTATCGATCACATCTTTAAACTTCCACAAATCTTAGACTACAGACACATCTTTCGTGGGTCCACAACCCCTGTCTTTCTTGATCTGAAAGCGGCGTTCGATTCAGTTAACCGCACAGTTCTCTGGAGCTGCCTTTCATTGAAGGGTGTGCCAGAGAAGTTTATTTCTTTTTTCCAATGCTTGTATGCAAACAGCCGAAGCCGAGTTCATGCTTACGGCCATCTTTCACCCGAGGTCACCACGGAAGGTGTTGTTCGTCAGGGTTACCCTTTTTTCTTCTTCCTCTTCAATTTTTGTAATTGAGTTGATTCTTGAGATAGCCGTATCGTCGTGTGAGTATAGTGGCACCGAACTTTTGCTCAGGCAGTAAACCGTCTGACTCGGCAAGTGCGGAAAGATCTACGTAAATTGCAGGTTTTTCTGGATTGTCTAAACAACAGTGTGCCAATATTTGGGGTGGGTTTTGCACCTTCGAAATATGAAATGCAGCTGCAGAACTGGGTTGGCTCTACGCCCATTCTTTTCTCGGCAGAAGTGGCTCAAGCTGAAGTAGGGAACCGCTGTGTGTGTAGTGATTATCATCCATCCCCATTTGACAACTTAATGAGGCCTTTAGAATTGAATTATTGCAGTCAAACACAATATACACATTGAACCCGTAGTAGGATTGGTGGCGTTGATTTGGCTAATTATTAAAAGACCGATCTAAGTGGGACACCAGTTGTGTCCAGTAATCAGTAGTCAAACAAAAGCATGTATGTAAGTGGGGACGTGTATTCAAGTACGCCGTACGATAAGCGGTAGTTTGGATTGTAACGATGTGTTGTATTGCAGTTGGTTAATCGATCTCTGGTTGGGAGTGGGATATCGCTTGTCGCTGAAGTATGTAGCAAGTTTTCTGGCTGACCGAATTCGTCGGTTTATTATTTACCACTTCATGATGTATTCAAGTTTCCCAATGAGTGATAGAAAGAAAGTTATGGCGTTAGAGAGGCTACAGCATCTGATTCGCTGTGTGAATGGTAATACTCCTAATGGTTCTCTTCAGGGATCTTTTGGATTTAGATTTCACAAGCCTTCATGGTGTTTTATATGTACCATATGGATCGTGTTTTTCGTTCTTTTACAAGCTGTACAGATTGAAGTTTTTAATTGTTTGATATATTCAGACGGAATTGGTGTTGATAACATTACCTTGTCACCGCATACAATGCGACTGTCAGAAAGCAATCTGAACCACCAGCTTTGTTGATTACTATTCGTAATTAGAGTTTGTCCTTCTCCTTTATGTTTAGTTACTGATGAGTAGTGGGTACGTACATCGTAAACGTCGGACATTCGTGATATATTTTCTCTGTTTCTAAGGTATCATATTGGTTTATACTCGAGTTTTAAAGTGCGTATTACACGAACAGTTCACGTATTTATTCATAACTTCGTTTTCTCGAAGGTCTACATTTCTACTGTTATATTACCCTTCTGAGTGCTTCATTTGTGGTACCGAGCGGAGGTTCGAACTCTCAGCCTTAGTGTTTCTTTCACTGTACTATAAAATTGGCCATCACACGTCAACGGCATTAACAGATCTAGTGCCGAATTCGCCCATTCATGTTTGCATCTGTTCTTGTTTCCCCCACAAACTTAACTTATTTGTACTTATTAACAACTCTCTTTAGTATTGCAACTACAGTCTAATTCACCCCCTTGTAACCGATTTATTGATTCGTAACGCTAAGAGTTTCTTGATTTACTGATTGTATCGCAACCGAACTGCGCTACAGTTTCGTTCAACTGCTTGCTTAGTGGACCGTTTTTAATTTCTGCACTGTCCCGATTTTCAGAAAGTTACTGCCCATTGTTCTTGGTTTCTCACCTGGTCGTTAGTCTTTTTGCTGTATATTTATGCTTATTATATTGCTTAAGATCGCGAATTATCGGTAAACACGGTTATTCGATTGGAACTTGTTCTACTGCCCGTAACCGTGTTCTGCCCATATCGTGCGTGTAGCTAGTGAGACTAAGTTTGCGCCAGATTCACAGTTCTATACATCGGGGCAGTCGCAACAAGCTTCATAACATTTGAACTAAACTGATTCCTTGCAGAGCACCGAAAAATCGACTACATGTTGATATTTGCGCCTCAATAATCTTGTTTTCACGGAAGCTTGCATCGGCGAGAATTTTTTCAGTATGCAAAATATACGGTGTGAGCAGTCAGGCTGGTCTCTGAGCCCAGGAGGATTTTTAGCTGATTTGCCTATAGCGAAGCATGAAAATAACGCGGTGTGGAACACAATTCAGATGGGACACATTTCCAAAATTTCTTTTCAAGCCTTAAAAAAACTATGATTAGATTAAGCTGCGGAAGGTCGTGCAGCACGTGGTACAATCTGATTGGTCATTGCTGTCCAGGACGAAATGGTACAAACGCCAACTGTGTACGACCACAGGCGTGCACGGTGTCAGATCAAGCGTGTGTGTGTGTGTGTGTGTGTGTGTGTGTGTGTGGTGGTGGTGGTGGTGTGTGTGTGTGTGTGTGTGCGTGAAGACAACTATTCAAGACGAACACAACATAAGTTATGAGTTGCGGGTTAGTGTCAGTGTTGATCGTTTAGATCCCATAGGCAGCCGACACAATATTTACGGACCACGTATGTGGGTCATGCACATACAGACATACGAAACTTTTGTGCTTGTACAACAGTTCCCGGGGCAAATCGTAATCGACGCACAATCATCTTGACGACAGACCACGATACATTGCATCCAGGACTAGTTTTGTTAAACAATCATCGTGTTCCTTCGGTGGATTCGGTCAAAAGCTGTTTGAACAGAGACAAAATGGGTAGGTTCAGTCCATGTGCCCGGTATCACTCTGCCATAGATGACGAGAATGAACGTGTATTCTCATTTGCACTAGATTCGTCCGTTATTCTGCTCCTCATTGACTGTACAACAATACTGTTATCAATACTCGTACTCCCCTCCTCTCTGACAGACCGGAAATTAACGCAGGCGTCTTGTCTGCCCTGTTTGACAAGTTACTCAGGTGAGACTCGTTTTCCCAATTGTAGTTTCTTTTTTTCTGCCCGCCTATATCCTTCTTTCTGTTGCGTGTCTTCCAGTTGATTTTCATAAAACCACCTATTTTGGAAATTTCCCCCTGGGGAAGATCAAAGATGCACCGGGTTTGTTATCAGTTGTCTCGCTTTCGAAATTCGGTGATCTGTTGATCAATTAGTTTAACTCAGTGGAATGAACAACACATAGTACTGATCAACAGAACAAATCAGTTGAAATGTGTTTATCGTTTGTTCTTAGTTGAAGGTAAAGAAAGAATCAAAGGAAAGAAAACCCCGGTGTTCCTGTCTTCAGCGAACGGGATACAATCCCTTCTTGTTGACAGCAAGCCTTTCTCTGATCGATTCTCATTACTCTGTATTACAGTTTATCACCAGGATCGTACTTACTCTCTCATGACAATACTGCCTCCTATGCAGTGTACGAAGCAGTATCGGAGCAAGAACGTCATAACGGTCGTCCCAAGTAAGTATATATTCGACTTTGATGACGAGAACCTTGTATTTGAAGCATTTCTCCTACTTTTCTGTGATTATTTTTTTGTTGTTGCTGTTATCTGTCCTCATCTCGACTCTTACCGTCTTGAAGTTGATTGCTTGGTCGTTCAATGTGAATTGATCGAATGGATACTATCCTGAGGTGGGGAAATTGTCTGGAAGAGTTAAACTACCACTATAAATTAATATATTACGAAACAGTCAGCTGCGAGCTGTGTGCGCGTTTGGTTCAACCAAGCTTGTCCATCGGACGCGCATCATCGTACGAGGGGCTTGTACGAGCTGTTAAAATAGGAACTCTGGTCTAACCCTGCCTTAATACCAAACAACACAGTGCTCATGCTATTGCCGCTTCAGTGCAATGGTCACAAACGATTTTCTTCTCTTTAGTGGACGTCTCCGTAGATGGTATGTTCATCATGGTGAATTGATGATCATGGCCTGTCAGAAAAACTGAGGTACATATGTGGAGCTTTCACGTGCAACGTCTCAGGCTCTAGTTGCTGCGCAAGTCCCATTTGTGCGGCAATGATCGCAGACAGATTTTGACATAAATGAAACAACTATACAGTACTTTTTATGCGTCCGTCGGGCAATAAACTGTTGGTATTGCATGAAGTTTGTTTACTCAGTGGTTTATCTTTTTCTGCTTCGTTTGTGCTTACTTGACGGATTTCTTTTCCATGTGGATTTCGCTGAAATGTATTGTACATTGAATTGAATTATCGAGGTGAATTGGTACTTTATATGTCACTCTAAGCTGATAACCAGGGTGGGCACTGCACTGTATTTACCAGCATTTGCATGCTTGGTTGATCGAATATCGGTGTTCCCGTGGCATTCTTAAGTTTCTCCGTACTTCGAGTAATTCTTCTAATTATTTTGTTTTGCGGTTCAGTCTCCTCCGCATCTGAAGACACAGTTTGCTTTAGCTTTCTCAGATCACAATCCGAGAGCAGATTGACTGGTCTTGGGTGTATGATATTGGCTAGTGGAACACATTGAGCTACCTAACCATCTAGATCTTAGATAGTTTGTGCATTGGTTAAATAATTCATCGACAGCTTCAACGTTCAACTCAACATTAGGAATCGTGGAATTACTACAGATGTTTCATACTCGTTAGGAATCACCAACAATGTACATTCATTCACTCCGGGTTCACGTCCTAGTGGGATCTCGGTGGATGATTCGTGACATGTCGGGTAAATCAG
The DNA here is from genome assembly GCA_948099385.1 of Fasciola hepatica. Lineage (NCBI taxonomy): Eukaryota > Metazoa > Platyhelminthes > Trematoda > Plagiorchiida > Fasciolidae > Fasciola > Fasciola hepatica. The sequence continues at coordinate 7,814,722 of CANUEZ040000105.1, forward strand.
CTGTACAGTGTTTCCTGGTCGGGGTTGTACTGACCTCAAGCAGAGCTACATGCTACCGGGCGCGTCCCCAGGTCGCGGATAGGGGCACGGCCACCAAACCGGTGGCTAGTCCGGAGTAACGTGGGTTAAATCTCACTAAATAAGCAACAGCGCCTGAGAACGTGATAGGTCCTCGCCTGGCTAGCGTCTTCCTTTCTACAATACCGCATAGCTTTTTTGGCTGCACTGTGACGTGGCGCATGTGACCCGCCACCAGATAAGGCCGGTGCCCTTTCTGCATTGCAGGTTGAACTTAGATGTGCAAAGGCTAGAGGTGCATCCCCGAACGAAAAGGGCCGAGCTAGGCCACCGAATATCACAAAGGCCCCGGACGGTGCTGCGGATACCGCTTCGTATCACTATTCCCAAGCCTCTATTGTTTATCGGAATTTACGTGCTCTGATCATGCTGTGGTATCCCTACTGAGCGACGCGCCTTATATCTCAGTGCTCTAAGTAATAAGACAGTGAGCTGGAACCCTCTGCTGTGGAAAGCACGCTGTCTATTAAAATATAGGGATGCTACTAGCTTTAGGTAGCCAAAGTAATGTGATGCGAACAATACATAATTACCACGTAGACATTGCCTGCTTTTCGGAAGTTCGACTACCCTGCCCCGGCACTCGGTATTTTAAGGCTCCGGGAGTGGGTACATCATATTGGCTGTATCACAATTGGCCCGAGGACGATTCCGGGCACCATAGTGTCATATTCGCCCTGAGCAAAAAGGCTTACAGCGCTCTGATTTCTTGGGAACCGATTTATTCGAGGTTGGCCATGGCTTTCTTCAAGGGCTCTTTCCAGAACCTGTAGGTGATTGTTGTCTATGCGCCGACAGATGCCGCTGATAAAACATAACAAAAGATGATTTCTAAGACAGATTGCAGGATCTAGTCAATCATGTTTCAAGAAGGAGTATACCCTTCATCGCCCGCGACTGAAACGCACGAACAGACCCCTCGAATAAGACCACTTTCCATGTCCAAAGAATTTTGGACTTAGCCAGCGTTGTGAAAATGGAAACCGCCTCGAGGAATTTTGTCGATGATAACAGATTAGTCATCTGCAACACACGCTTCCAACACCCCGAATGGACATTCGCTGATGTAGTACTCAAACGATGGTCGTACAGCCCACCAAACTGATCATATTCTATCGCGATCCCGTGGGCCTCATCAATAGAGGACTGTCGAGCGTACCGCGGCGCAGTAACGGAAGACAAACGTTACAGACCCTACCCTTGTACGTGCGCACCTCAAAGTCTCATCTCTAAGCCGAATTAACGTCTCATCCCTGGAAGTACCAGAAAAACACAACGCTATCACAACCCAGCTGGCCACTGTAACTAATGTTCAGACGGATGAGTCCTCTATGGAAGGTGATCAACTCGGTGGTCAAACAGGCTGCTTGGAAGGAACTAGGGAGAACCGCAAAACGTCTGAAAGACTGCATCTCAGCGACCGCCTTGCAACTACCAGCCAAGGCACATGAAGCCCCACTGGTACGGACGCCGAAGACTGAAGCGAGAGATCTTGCACTCGGCTTGAGTCGGTCGCGAGAAGCACTGAACAGAAGTTGTAGAGAAGATGGAGATCACTTCCGGTACTGGCGACTTCGGGAAATTATTTCGCCATCTTGGCAACGCTCCGAATGGGCGATGCAAGCCTGAATCTGTCCTGTGAAGTAGCAGACCAAATTATTCCCAAACAGAAAAATCGAGGTTTCGGTAGAGCATTTTGACCGGCTACTCAACCGACCTTCCGGTTACACCGCGGACCTTCCATCTTCCCCAAGTGTAGAGATGTACGACGTCAACTGCGAGCCACCAACTATGACGGAGATCGCCAGGATGGTCAACTAGTTGAAAAACAGAATAACTGCTGGAGAGGATAGCATACCACCAGAAACGTATAAGACCTGCTTGTCATCACGGATAGACAGCCTTCACGTGCCGTTCCGATCTGTATGGGATAGTGAAAGATTTCAATAGACTCGGGTGAGTCTGTTCTGTTACTCATACCCAAGAAGGGAAATAAGACAGTGTGCGAGAATTATCTGGGATCAGTTTGATTGACGTCGCTGCAAAGATTTTCTGTATAATGCTGTTGATCGCTTCTCAGTAGCCAAACACTACCGCACTCGACCGAACCAAGGGATTACCGCCGTGGCAAAGGCTGTATAGACCGAATCTCCACAGTTTTCTGAGTACTGGAGCACCGCTACAAGTTCCAGCAGCAAACAATAGCTTGCTTCATCGATTTCCGGGCTGCCTTTGACTCGGTTAATCATGAACGCTTATAGGGTATACTAGAATCTGACGGTATTCCTGTCAAACTCTCAAGGACCCTGAGGGCTTACTGTGCCTCCACTAGCGCACGTGTCCGAGTGTATGGCGAAGAATCATCAGCGTCCGCAATTAACCCCAGAGTTAGACAGGGCTTCCTCTCTCACCGGTATTGTTCAACTGTGCTGTCGACTGGACACTAAACAAAGCCGTGGTTGATTGCTCCGGTGTCTAATTGAGTTCAGCGGTGCACATCTCGGACGTGGAGTTTGCGGGATGTGTTGTCCTGCCAAGAGATTCTTCTGCCCTACTTCAGCTAGTCCTAGACTGACTCAGCTGCTTACGAAGATTATTGGTCTCGAAGTCAATTCGTCAAAAACGAAGGCTTTTTCAACTTGCTCTGGGCCCTCAGCTCAGAAGTTGTCCATCAATGGTCAAGTGATTGAGTGTGCACCATCACTCATATATATGGGGTCAAATCTGCCTCCGAATGGTCAGGCGAAGGATGAAGTACTGTCAGGGATTGACAATGCACGAAGAGCGTCTCTTCAGCTCCTGTTTGTGCTATAGTCACGGAGGGAAGTAGCTTTTGAACGAAGATTCGCGTGTTCTTTGTCGTTGTCTGACATGTGCCCACATATGGGTATAAAACCTGGCCGCTTCGAGCTGAGAATATCAGGAGGCTGGAGGTGTCCGACCACTCGTGGTTGCACGGAACTCTTCGTATCAACTGGCAGAAAAATCCATCAAATGATAAAATCAGGAGTCAATGCTGCGACATCGACAAAATCTTTGTCCTCCTTCACCGGCGTCACCTGCTGTGGTTCGGTCATGTTCTCCGGCGACCCGAGACAAACACTCTGCCCGGCGCCATGTACAGTCTGTCCAAAAAAATTGGGAGTCACCTCAATTCACTCGAACAAATGCAAACAATGCTGTCGCAGACCCTCTGATTGACAGCATCCAACACGATTTCTATCGCTAAACAATTGTCTGTTTTACATTTCTGGCTTGAAATTTGGTAGCATAAACTGGAATTCGACCGTAAGTTAGGATTTTGATCGAACTGAGGTGATCCCGAATTTTCCGGACAGACTGTACAGTAGGGTTCTGTCGCCTTGGAGGTCAACTGAAAAAGTGGTTGAGCACCGTCAAGAAACACATGGAGCGCCTCGGACAACATACGGTCCATGGTCTGCAACACTGGAGAAAAAAAACTGGGTCACGATTTGCGCTGAGCTGGCATCCAACCGCCGCGTATGGTTGATGATGATCCGTGATATCCACGGGGTCGACTATATTCTCTGGCCGGGGATAGTCGTGCGGAAGTGAAAAAAGAGTTAGACGTAATACGAGGCGATTGGAAATATCCCTGGCTCACACTATTCTACATCAAATGACGATCACAACACAAACGAGCATTCCTTGTACCCTAGACCTGTCATCTATTTGCATTCAACAACCATATGGCCTACGTAGCACAGAAGTATAACCTCATCGTAATTCTCTCTTGTTCAATCAAACCGACCTCGGGGGAACTGTACTATAAAATAATACTTTTTTATTGTTCCTATCTGTTTGTTTATTCTGTTTCCGTCCTTCATGTGTCGGATGTTTTTTTTTGAATGAGGCCTAATAAACGACCTTCATTCTGCTTTTCCCCCGTACGGCAGGTTTGTCTGATTCAACGATAGAGACATTATGTGACTATACTTCAAGTCTCAGAGTCCCTAATGCTGCAGTGGGCCTCTTAGGTTAGGGGATGCCCGTTCCACTGAACACATGCGGAAGCATATAATAAATAGCAGAAAAAACGATTGCAGGCAAAATACTGGTCAGGTCGATCAGAATACAAAATCCTTGGCAGCTGATTGTGATTTGCGCTCTGTACCCGCCAAAATGTATGAGGATAACGCATTTCGCACCTACTTATAGTATAACAGCACTTTATTAAGAATGATGGAACAACCATCACTCAGTATCAAAGCCTTTTACGACATGGCCAGATCAATGGAGGCCGATCAAGATGGTTAGTTTTACGGAACTGAAAACGTCCCCTGTGGGTCGGTCATCCGTCTTACCCCTGTGTACAACTTGCACCAATCCCCGCAAGTGAATCGGGAAAAATTACTTCGGCTGTAAATAAAAAATTGCCTGCATCGAATGCCCTGGCAGAGAAGCAATTTGTAAGTCTTGTGAAAAAACCAGATTCTTCAAACGTGTAATTGAAAATAAATCACTTCATCCATTGCACTGCCCTTAACTCTTCCACTATCTTCCGATGTAACGACAGTCGTCTATTTCGAGCAACAACCGAAATTCGCAATGTTGAACGCCGATCCTTGGTTGATACGGGTAGGGTCAAGAGCCATATATCTCAGAAGGCCGTCAATTCGCTTGGCTGGTCAGACTCGAAAATTACCGTAAGGACGACTTCATCGTCTTGTGTCATCAACGGCTGCTGCAATGTAACAATCCGTTACCAAAATGTTTCCTACGACAAAGTCACACCATCATGCAGAACTTATGCGCTGACGTTCGAGTGAATTATGGTTCCTTCGGATTGCGCGAAAAAGTTGAAGTATCATTCGAAGAGAAACGCTCTATTTTCTTGATCTGCCGCTAAAATCCAGCCACCGCCTCACTTTGCTTGTCTGCCTTCTGATCATAAGCCCAATACCACAAAATCCCGTAGGCATTCGTTTGATGACAAGCTATATATATAGCGCATGAGCCGAACAACGGTATGCTCATCGGCATCTGTGGCGGAGGGATGTACTGGGCACCCAGGGTATCTGGCCCCATCCGAAAGGCGTATGGACTGAGCCATCAGTCACCAGCCCCCAGTGGGTTACGGAGCCCACGTTTCGCCCCGCTGCCTTGCGGGTTAAGCTTTAGATAATTAAATACTCCGGTTGTGGACTCCTAAGAAAACCACCTGCTTTGGCTTGGGAAACCTTGCAGTATTGCAATCACAGAAAAAAGACAGATCATGGAATCTCACATCATGTACCCCTTTTTTCCCCGTCGCATTGTTTTGTTTGGCACACAGCCTGAAATTAGGCGAGTGTGAAATATGATAAATAATATATAATCTGCTTGTAAACGACCGGATCCCAGTTCCTTTTGCGGACATTGAATTAGGTGTCACTCTACTTCTAAGACGTGACAAATAATCTGCGCATCGGGCAGTCATCGCCATTGTTCACGTCTGCATTTCCACCAGCTGTTGGCAATTGTTGCATAAATGGACATCTTGCCCGAACCCTGGGATCTGTTTTGCAATTTTTTGGGTACTACAATTTCAATCGTGGCGTGTCATCACTTTTGCCACTTGTAAAACGCATTTTAAAAGGATTTTGTTTATTTATATCTTTTCCGTTTTAGATGGGGACATCCAGTAACTGTTGGGCTTATTTTTAACCACGGACATCTTGGCACTTCTCTATAGTGAACCAATGTAATAGCCTAACAATTACGGACCTCATTGCACTTACTTCGTACTTTTATTTCAGCACATCTTCACCCAACCGTTCAGAGGTAGTTCTTCTCCAAAATGCATTTGACCGTTTTAAGAGGTTAGCATCGGCAGTGGTCAGTCTCGCGTCTGTGTTCGAATCTCAGAGCACGGACAGTGCAGAAGTTCACAACGAGGCAGTCAACCCGTTGTGGCTCGCTGTTCCTCGAGCCCGTCTGGACCTCGATTTACCCGCCGGTTTGGATATTGGTGGGCAAAACCAGTCAGGACGCGTGTTGCGTCTTCCCGCGTTGCCTCTCAACCGTCTTCACTCTTCGCGGTCTGAAGAGCATCTTCCCCATTCAAACATTTCTGCAAAAAAAGAAGTCCACAACCGGACGAAACGTTCAAAATTAAACAAACCAACCTCCTTTTTGGGTCACTCTCAGAAGTCAACACTCGTCTCCAAATCAGCTGCAAAACGGCATCTTCGAAGACAAGCCAAACAATCCACACAATAATAATTCTGGTTGTGTCACGTCACAATTTGTACTGCAGATTTATGTTGCGTAACTTTACCCGAACTTGGTTTTTTCATTGATAATCCGTTGCCCAGCGTAAATATGATATCCTTCCTTCACTTCGCTCAGTTGTTTTATGAAATCTCGTGGATTTATGGGAAAAGCTAGTAATGCGAAAGGTATGAAAAGTTCTTTTTGACATCTCGTCTCAAATATTTGCATTTATATATTAACAAGCAGATAGGGATCCGAAGGGAAATCCAAGCCTTAGGATGTAACAAAGCGCCCGTATCCGATGGCCTTCCCAAGCTCTTTTTAAAGTTGGTGGGTTGCAACTCGTTAGAGAACCTCAAATTGTGTTCTCAAAAGTTTGAAATTCTGAACGGGTTCCCTACTTTTAGGGAAGATCGATTGTTGTTCTCATCTTTGGAAAGGGCTCGTGCTAACCGTAGGGGTGTAATCCTTATTCCAATAGCGTCGCAGCTGCTAGCGTCTGTCGTACTTCGCAGGCTGCACCCGATGCGTGAAGAGGAGGCTCGCTAGGGGCAAGCTTGGTTTCGTGCCGGTCGTGGATGTATCGACCAAATCCTCAGTTATACGGGGACATGCGTCAAGGAACTTGGCTCAGTTTGTACGAAATCATGGGAACCGTGATTCAAATTCAAACTTGCGATCCCCGATTCGCGTTGGTAGCTTTTTCCGTCATATTCACTCTACGATTGAGAGACCTAGTCACTTCGGATTTATGATATTGAGCGTCTTTCTGTGGTCGGAAACTGATGTCTCCAGTGGAAACATCGACTGAGTAATGACGAGGTGCACCGTCGTGTGTTGGACACGGATAGCCGCCCTCCTAATGAAGTGATAACTCTACACCGCCTCTGGTGGCTCGGTCATGTTTTGTGAATGTTTGTTCATCGTCTACCTTTCCGTGCTCCATTTGCACGTGCTGGACAAGGCTGGAAGAAGAAGCGACGCGGCAATCAGTCCATGACTTAGGGTAGAGGTATGAAGAAACTAGCAACGGCATTGGTTTCGGTTGGTGCTTCCCGCCCTCCCTGGTTGGGGCCCAAGAGATGAGGATTGTCGTTGGTTAGAGACATTGGGGAACATGGCTAAGGATAGAAGTCAGTGGGGCGAATGCTGTTTGGTCTTTGTGTGGAACTCTCATACCCTATATTCACAAAAAACGTTATTCAGATAAACCAAACGGTGGAAAAGCCTCGAAAGTTGTACGGTGAAAAAATTCACGACATTTTACATTTTACTAACTGGTTCTTTTGTGATTGTTTTTGCTTCGTTGACACTATGCTGTTTATACATGTGTATATATTGATGGTAAGTAGTATGTAAACGTATGAATAGAATTTCTGCGGAACCACACGACCGGTTTCGCGATTGTTGCCGCTCATCAAATATGCGTACTCGGTACTCCTTTGCGCACTCATCTTCATGATTATATATATATATATATATATATATATATATATATATATATATATATATATATATATATATATATATATATATATATATATATATATAAACGTAAAGCATTTTGAGAATGAGGTACCGTGACAGCACGGCATGGCAACAAACTCACCTGCGCAAGTTATTTATTTGGGAGCGCCCGTTTGTTACGGCCATGGCAATTCTGGGTGGCTCTGTTTGCATAGTTCAGAATTCCAGTTGCTGTGGCTTTGCATGTGGCAATAAGGCGTTTGCATAAGCCTTTACACAACGTCTTTAATGCATTCGCGGAGTGGATATATGCTCATTGTCTACCAGCTGTTGTAGGACCCCGCTCGAGCTGTTGTGTACTTTATCTTTACACATTGATGCCAGTCAATGTCCTGTGGTTCTTTTGAACAGCCCAGTGTCCCAAATGCTGTGCACTGTGAGTGCAGGCATATTGATGTGTAATGCACGACATTCGATATGCTTTATCGCAGCGTGCATTCGTTACAGAATACAGAAGCGGAAAAATGAGGGTTTCCTATACTACTGTCGCCCAAAGTAGAACGAATGATTCGCATTTAAACGACAACTTATCCTTGGTTTTGTAGACAATGAATCGTTTCTTAGATAAAATCCTAGCATGCACTGCCAGGTAGCATTTGTCGACCCTGTCTAGATCACTTTCGTTATTGCTTAGGCTGAGATCCAACATTCTTTTCAAAAATCGACTGGAAATGCATGCGTGTAAGCGTGGTTAGACCGTGTATTCTTCACAGTAGCAGAGATGGTATATCTCGAGCACCTCTCCCTGGATTGTTGCAAAAAGGTCGGTTATCTCCAAGTAAAACTTTATAGTCCACCGGTGCTGGTCAACTGATCGCTATCGTTGACTTTAGGTCTTGGTGTTCCGGGTTCGATTTCTACCAACACCGGTTACTTTCTTAATCGGCAGTCTTTGATTTACTGTGGTCCCTTGAAGGAATATTGTGATTTGTTTTATAATTAATAAGGGAAGTAAAAGATTTATCATTTATTCAATGTTTTCAATAAGCACGATATTGACGAAATTCTGCTTGCATATATTGGCATGTCTTTCATGACCGTTACTCTACCACTGAACTCACTTATCTCGACACCGAACCTAACTTTGGCGAACTAACCGGAAGTACTTGGGCCAGTAACATTGCACGGTTAGTCCAAGCGTGCTGCTTGGACACACGACAAGAGTAAAAGCGTGCTGTTCATGTAGGTGGAACGGAGTTCAGGTGAAAGAAGTCTACGTTAACGTTGATTGAAATGTTTCGAATCGGCTTTGTCTCTACTGTTTGAAAACCGGAGGTTCACTGACGTCAACATTTGCTGTCGATGAGTTGAAACCCCCGTTTTCCCACAATCGAAACTGCGTTTTATATTGACCATTTGTGAGGTGGGATAATCAACACCTTTCTTAATTCGTACGGGGTTTGGAACTACGAAAAACTGTCAGGAACACTACTCATGTGATCCATGTTTTTTAACGAATGTAGTATCCTCTAATGGGGTCTTGCGGTCAGCCATTCAACGTCTGACTTATTTGTTCATCCCGCGAACTGCGTTGCACCTCAATCACCTTATACTGATAGGTGATCCGTATGTTACCATAACGCCCATACATAGATTCTCGTCATTTAGAAGGCACTCCATAGTTCAGTGTAGACGGTAAATGCAACGCGATATTTGGCAATTTCAAGATAGCCAATCGGAGTGTGTAGATTGAGCAGTGAACAGATAGAAGTCGGAATGAAGTATGAATAATGAGCTCATTTAAAATACGCATTTGAATTATGTACTTATACGATTTTTTGAGTAGGCATCCCGAAAGTCTGCACATTGGAGTATCGTTGATTATCATCACCTTACTGGAATCAGAAGACGCATTTTCAGTGTAAACGTCAGCTGGAAGTTCCAAAACACTGAAGTGAATTCGATCTACAGGTAAGCGATGTACTGAACCGATGTCTACACACAGAATTCCCATCATCCTTGTGCTAAATTGACCTAGAAAGATTCCAAAAGCTGGACATGAAAAGTTGCATCACTGGTACACTGTTCGCCTGAAAACTCACCCCGTTCCCTTGAATAAACTATTGTTATAAGGCTCCATACCGCCAGTTCGGAATATTTCAAAGAAGTCAGCAAGGTTGTACTTCTACGTCATACAAACTACCGTTGCATGAGATTTGTTATGAAGACCGGACAGAAATGAGTAATATACAGTCTGACAGCTCACACATATTTCTGTTCTTTTGAGTTCACATGATATTCTCAAAGGAGAAGACCGTCTGGCGTGCAGTCGGAAGGTGGGAATCGGGGAAGTCACTACACGAGATTGCCAAGCACTTTGGTCTTTTAGGACGGAGAGTGTGCAGATGAATCGATCAGTTCAACAATGATGTTTGGTCATTTGGACCGATGGGTTAGTAATTTCCTTAGGCATGATCGTTGATGGCGTACTTGGAAACATATCTTAAACTAAGAAAAGTGATATGCTGACAGCAACAATACAGTACAGTCGAGGTTCAGTGCCTGCCTGAGGAGTCATCGGGTGGGAAGGTTGGAGTGAGCTAATATTTCTGGACCGCATCGCCAACAACTCCTGAGCCGATACATCTTTACACTGTTGAGAACAAATACCAAAGCGATTTTCCAGGTCTACAACGCGGCTGCAAATTGTTACCTTGACGTACGTGAGTTTCGTGCGCATTACGGTACAATGACGCTCCACCTCGATCACCCGATCTCAATCCAGTCGAATATTTGTGAAATCAGAGGTGGTACTATACAGCTCTAGAGGAGTTGAAGATTATCTTGAATTAGGAATGGGACCGTATTTCACTACATGATATCAGACAGTTGATAGCAAACATGACGGGACGGCTAAATGCTGCCATTAGCGTCCGAAGGTGGCTCAACCATACGCTGGCGTTTGAGAACGATCCCACTCTTCTATTCACAACAAACACCTTACAACCAATAATGGGTAAGTTTCTTATTTTTTCGGAAGAGGTCGGTGTTGTTTATCGGCGCGTTGTGTACGAGCCTTCAGTCAGTTAGAGTAATCTTAGATTCGAACGAAGTATGCCAGATTTTAAAAGCTTCACCAGACTGAAATATTTGGTGACGCAAGCATCATTTCCGTATTTACGAAGTATGTCCACTCTTTGTTGCGTTCTGGTAAAATGGATGGGTAAATCGATTGAATCGCATTCTTTAGCTTGATAACTAAGTTCATCGTCGATTCGCTGAATTAGAGATGTCCGAGTACCATGAGCAATCGTCAACATCCCAACCTTTGCAACCACTGCGTCATTTTCTGAGCCACAAAATGGATGTTATTGTTAGTAACTAACACGTTTGGTACATTTTCACCACTGAATGTCTTACATAGAGCTCCAATTGTAAAATCAGTGTCGATATATGCGAAATAATGTTCTGGCTAATCAGAGCATGAATCAACAATCAAAAGAGCCGAGTAATTATTCAGAAATGGGCCACAGTAATCAGCACGTATCCTTTGCCATTTCTCACAGGATACAGATCAGGGCGTCCACTTCGATAGCTCACAATGTTACTGGCCGAAATGTAAACTATGTAGCGTGGCCGAAGCGGTGTAGGAACGACAACTCAATCATTCAGACATACTATCGGGTGTTACCGCGAAATCTTATGTCGTGGAACAGAAAACCAAAAACGGACTTTTTAACAACTATTGTCCATCCACAATTTAGGGGTAGCAAAACTGGTCCACAGCAACGGCGCTCGCCAGCAATCAGATCTTTTCGTTCGTCAGGAAGTGGTTGTATTAGTAACCAATTAGATTCACAGTCTTCGGTAAGATGTAATGCAAATGCGGGCTGCGTTTTGCATAACGGTGGTAATTGTTTCAGTCATGCAGATACGGTAACCCCTCAAGCAGGAAACACTAGTTGAGATCGCTCAAACTGCTCCTTGCTGGGAGTATTGCATTCAGAGAAGTAGGTCGGTAGAAGAAAGTAGCGGTGTTTTCTAAAAATATGAACGCTTTTGGAGTGGCTACGCTGTTTTCTCTCGTCGTCCTTGAAATTTACTGATACTCTTCTTCAAGTGATCATACTCACTCGTTGTTGATATCGTCGATTGGAAATGTCACGTTTGATTAAGTATGCCGTGTGAACCTAAGGTGTTTGTGGTTTACACAAGTCGTATTTGGATCAGAAGACGCAGACGAGCAAAGAGTATAGCGATCTGGAGATGACTAATTTTGGATGTGTAAATTCATGACCAAAAATTACTCTAGACAAAGATAACCAATTAGCACTTAGCTTTAAGCAGTTTGTATGTTGTTCAGTGTCACAGGGCTGGACGTTGTTCGTCTGCTTGCAGTAAAGATAATTGGTTTCCGCCAATAGGAACACACATTTTTGACTGCTCTGCTTGCGGACGGTTGATCGTTTAACTCCCTTAGCTAGCATCGCATCCGGTGTTGCTCTCAGTCGTAAACAGGAAAGACATTGTTTAAATACAAACGTCCTTCACCTATTCCATCGACGTTTATCGTCTTTCGGCACGCGTCGGGACTTTTGGCTTGTTGCCTGTTCCATGGGCCATTCTCGGGATCTAGTTAGTACCTGGTATCCGGAGTACTAAAAGAGCATAAATGCCCTTAATCGAGTTCACGGCAAAAGAAGTCCATTCTACAGGGACCTAAGGAAGGACTTGTGATGTTGCCATGAGTTTGGAGACTAGAAATATGGTGGGTCTTACTTGACAGCCACACGAACAATTTTGTTTAACTGATCAGTTACCGAATTTGGCCGCGCCACTTGCTCTGCCTATGTACCCTGTCCGCATGCTGATGCGTCCCTCCAATGCAAGTTATCGCGCTGCAGCGATTTGAGTCGTTCATTTTCGCGCGCTGTCGAGTACTGTCGTCATTGTGTTACCAACCGTGGACCCGGGGTTGTAGACCATGTACCAGAGAAGGTCTCATTCAACTTAGAGCATTTGTAAACTGGTGAACCTGATCAATAAAGTTATTCCGCAAAGGATTCTGGTGAATCCTTCAATCACCCGTTTGTACGTCTATATTCATACATATCTGGCCAACTAGACATCAAACCTACATCTTTACAATACTTGGTTTATTTATTTTACTCAAATACACCGTTTAGATCTTTAAAAAAATTTCCCATTCTCTGTAGGCATTGCATTGTTCAAGTTTATATAATATTTGAAAAACAACACTATAGTTATGGTTAACAGCAACAGTAAGCTTGACCCTGAACCTTTTATATCGACAGTTTCTCTGCCGTCCCAAACCTCTGTAGCGGTTCCGAAGATATTAAGTTCACTGAAATGCGATTCCAAGCTCAGAGCTTAGATGCGCCTTGTTTATGAGTAGGTATCTGTACTTAGGTTTACTAGGGAATGACAGCCGCTCTGCAGGAGCATCCAATTCCGGTACCAGGTCTTCCTCTAGCTATAGGCAATCTTCCTTTTCGAATCTTTCTTACCAGTCACATAAAGCGACTCATAATTAGGACAGTTTTACTCCAAAGTATTTTCACATATCCAGACCTGATTCAACCGGTGCGGCATGATAATCTTCTTCGGTCGGGCATATGGGCCTATTTTAGAAGTCCTGTAGGACATTTGGGTGATCCTCATCAGTCATCCATTGAGGTACGCAACTGCCCAAGCAAATGTTGACCAGGCTCTTCGATAGGTCAGGAATTCAGCTTAGCCTCAATCCCTTCAATCGACTGGTTGTTTGAAGTCTGCTTTTGTTTAGGTTCATCTGACACCAGCAAGCAGAATCGCCATCTTGCGCCACGAGACTCTGGCGGAAAGGCGCTCTCCAGCTCGTCAGCTCCGGCCATTAGTTCGTTCAGTCTCCCATCTGTCATTTATACAGGATAACCAATATACTCACCAGAACCCATCAGTTGTTATCGTTCTGCGCGTTCCATTCGTTGGACGGGAATCGAGTCCACATGTATCGTGCGTGCATCTAAAACTCTTCATTGACAAACCTCAAATGTGGCTTCTCATGTCACAGGCTGAGTTCGAAACTCATAGGTTCAGTGATGTAACGGAAGTTACAGCACCGGAACGAGTAGGCAGCGACACGGAATATGGAGAACTACTGAAGCGCAATAGGCTAATAATTTGTTTGGAAAGGGGAAGAGCGCTTTCAATGTATGCCATGTTAGAAAGTGATGGAACTTAGAGTTGGTCACCAGGAGTAAAATATCGAGTGATAGGGCTGCGAAAGCAAAGACGCTGCAGCACTAAGCCATTATTTGCATATGTTCGACTGCCAGTCGATGTGAAATAGAAATTTTCACGTGGTACTGTTTGCAATTTAAGACAATTCTGGAAAACTCAATCTTCGTAAACACATATATTCATCAACTGGAGCATCCGCTTTTCTGATAGGTATGTGGCTTTTGAAGACTTGAATTGAGATTCAGTTCGAAGGGGTCGAAATTTGGTGGAAAGCTTGTCCTAGATTTTAAAATAAACTTGAAGGAAGAAATGCGACTTGGGAATGGTTTAGTTATGTCTGTGGAAACAACGAGGAGCCCACGGTGGAGACTAGTTGTTTGATTTTCACTCCATGAAAACCATTCTTTTCTTCCTTTGTGGAAATTCCGGCTGCGGTTTTTATGATGAGATTTGGGGACCCAAAATAGTAGCTGACATTTTGGTGCTATTCAACTTTCTAGCAACCTCTCTCTGCAAGGGATTTCCGTGAGCCGTTATTTTGATGGTCTTGAACGAAGTATTACTAGCTACAACCCGCTGCTTACTGATAAATTCTGTTGCCACTTATGCATCTCAGAACTGGAAAAGTAAGAGCCTTATGATCGGTTTACCATTAGCTATGACTTTTATCTAGTTTTCATATCCCCATTGGGCTTTTTCAATTATGTACATCATTTTTGATCGTCATTACTGTATCGGTCAGTTTTTCATTTTCATTGTTGCCGAGATTTTGTATATCAGGCGGTATCAAAAATTTTATAATTCCAGACTAGTTCATTTCCACAGGGTACCGCCAAAATATGGTCTAAATACACGTAGACATTCTTCAAACCACTTGTTGCTTCATGCATAAACCTTTGAAAGGTTTAGGCTGCATTGCTGAGTCTAAACGGCGTGCGCAATAGCTCAAATAGTCCGAATGTAGTTGTGACAGCGGTTTTAGGGATGTCAGCCTCAGTTACCGGGATTTGGCGGTAGGCTCTAACGAGGTCGATTTGGCTGAAAACCGAACAACCAGATAGAGAAGAAGCAAGATCTTCAATACATGGAATGGGGTGCCTGTCTGGGATAGTAGTCAGGTTGAGGGCCCTATAGTCGCCGCAGGGGCACCAGTCGCCATTAGGTTTAGAAACCATGCAAAGGGGCGAGACCCAAGGGCTAGTGGACGCGCGTATTATGCCTAATTCTAGCATGTGCTCGAACTCAGCCCGTGCTATACGGAGCTTGTCTAGTGCCAAGCGATGTGGTCGACTAAATGCTGGGGGTACCTTAGTGACAATATGGTGGGTGACGTTGGTGGTCACCGCGGGAAGGGGTCCAAGTTGTCTTAGCATTGCCGGGTAAGCTGAACGGAGTTCTGCGTAAGGGTGTTCAGCCTGAGGTTCGACGAATAGAGACGTGATGTGATTCATGGAGGAATACGAACCGGTTACGGAAAGAGAAGTCTGCCGGTCGACAACTCTCCGGTATCCTGCATCGACCAGGAGGTCGAAGTGGTCAGGGAAATCGATACCTAGTATGAGATAGGGGACGTCCGCTACTATAAGCACCCAGCGGAAGGTGCGACGTAGGCCTAAGTTTATCGTGAGTGACTTACGGTCGTAAGTAGCAACATCAGTGCCGTTGGCATCACTGAGTTGTTGGACTGATGGAATCGTTGCATCACCTGCTTCCTTCGGAATGACAATAACTGCTGCACCGGTGTCAATTAGGAACAGTCTATTGGAAATTAAATCTCGAACATGCAACAGACGACTGCTTTTATGGCTGCCGACCGCGTTTGTTGTCGGAACGCGTCGGGATATTAGTTTCCCTGTTTGGCACCTTGGAAGGTGCAACCGGCTTCGCAGCGCCGGCCCTTCTCATAAAACCGTTTGTGATATCGACAGTAAGTTGATCGAGATGGGCTAACGAGGCGGTTAGGGGAAGGGCTTCTGAGACATCCACGTCGGTCTGAGCTATGACGCCCAATTTGACATTCTATCACATTCACCTTTATATCATACAAATCCATCTACACAACCGAATCGACCTCTATCTCCCACACTGCAATTACGCGATGATCATACGTTTAATGGAGCTTCTGTTAGTTTTCACAATAGTGAACTCCGCACCGGGCTTCTATCTTTGATATTAATCAGTGCTTGATCGGTACTGAACAAAATGCACTCAGTGCGTTCCATGGCCGTCACAGGATATTATGATTTCATTTTGCTAACAAACACTGTTGCCTGATATTACTCCCGCTGAAGACACTGCTGTGGTAGGTAACATGGCCTTCGGGGGAAAAAGATCAAACCAGCGCGGGGGAGGCTGTCTAATCTATGTAAGGGAAGGCCTCGTCGCATCTTTGTTTGAGCATCCAATTCCGGACTGCATGGAAGATTCAGTGTGGCTCAACATCAAAACCTAGCATAATGACATTTTGATTGGTTGTGTTCACCATCCGCCTGGCCAAAGTAGTTGTGACTTCTCAACTATTACTTATGCACTGAATCTCGTCGCAAACCTCCCTTGTGGATC
Organism: Fasciola hepatica; assembly: GCA_948099385.1. Taxonomy (NCBI): domain Eukaryota; kingdom Metazoa; phylum Platyhelminthes; class Trematoda; order Plagiorchiida; family Fasciolidae; genus Fasciola; species Fasciola hepatica. The sequence goes on from CANUEZ040000105.1 coordinate 7,831,288, forward strand.
TAAGCTCGTAGCCGGTGACTCTAATGCACCCGACGTTTGTTGGTCAACTTTCTCCTCTCCACAAAACTCACTTGAATATGTGAATACCATCAACCTTGAGGGAATGAATTCAACACGTGTCTTCACCAACAAGAGTAAACAACACTCTAGACTTGATCTTTACCCTGGGTGTTACTCAGGGGTTCTCTCTGGTCCAAGAGAAATTTCCTGGAAGTGATCACTCCATGGTCTCCTGTAGGTTCTCTGTCTCCAAAATGCTCCACCAAAATCTACCCGTTGCTAGCTCGTTCCATCATGCCAAATAGGACCAGTTACCTTTGATCATACGCACCCAGAACTGGGATGAACTTTTCCCGTCTTGCGAACCACAAAAGGTAGCAGACAAGCTTTATTCTATTTTAAATTGCTGTCTCGATATGATCGCGCCCAAGAACGACTGCGTTAAATGTGCAAAACCAAGTAAAATATCCCGAATGAAACAGTGACTCTTGAAGCTACAAGGTGCCTCTCTCAAAACAAGAAATTTCTCGTTATACATACAATCAGTCCACCTATCTTGAGATACCATCTCTTATTCAGAGTGGATAGAGAAAAACCAAGAACAAAATGCTTTGCGTAACTCGAAAAGAGTACAGACTTTAGTTAAATTGATGAAGCATAGAAACGCTTAATCGGCCTCAGCTATTGCTTCTCTGTTATACAATAATACTTGTGTAAACAAACCAGAAGACATATCGGAGGCTTTCAGTGTGTCTTTTGCATCCACATTACAAATGGGTCTCCCATAGCTATTTCGATTTTGACACTTAATTCTTCGGAAATTCTGTCTACGGTTTCTTTTCACCCAGAAGATATATCACTTCTGTTGACAAGTATTAGAGTGTCCTACCACCCTGGGCCTAATGCGTTACCTGCGGCCATTTTCAAGTTGGGCGGACCCGATGTTCCAATTTAATTGTCAAACATATTTAACTTATCTATGCAGCACAGTTTGTATCCTGGTCAGATGAAAACCTCAGTTATTAGTGCAATTTATAAAAAGGGATCAAAACAAGATCCGGCAAGCTATAGACCTGTCAGTCACACCCCAGTTGTCTCAAGGATAATGGAAAGTCTGATTAAGGCTGAGCTTACGAATTGCCTTCTCGGAAGTAATCTTATAAATACGGCCCAGCGTGGTTTTCTTAGAAACCGCTCTTGTTCTACTTCTATGACTGATTTTTTAAATCTCATAACGATGGCTGCCAACAACGGCAAGTAAAAGATTATAATTTGTCTCGATACGACTAAAGCTTTTGGCCGAGTTTCTCACTCTCAACTTTTAGCCAAAATAAAAACTTATGGCGTTATTACCCCTTATATTCTTGGCTCTTGTCTTATTTGTCTTCAAGCTATTTGGTGTTAAACGTAAGTGGCACAGTGTCACTACCGAAAGCTGTAACTAGCGGAGTCATTCAAGGTAGCGTTCTAGGACCGATAATCTTCCTAATGTATGTAAACGACATATCCGGCGTAATCCCTCACGGAATTCCTTCTCTCTTTGCTGATGACGTAAAATTTTTGTATACCCTTGACCACCATTCTTTGAACACTACCGTTAGTAACATTGCAGGACTTCACTTCCCTAAGCACTTGGGGGACCTCTTGGTTAATGAAGTTTTCTGCTGAGAAAAGTAGTATTTTAACTCATGAATGTACTGCACCACCAGGGCTGCTAGCCCATGTAGCACGTTGCCCACCGCAATATTCCGGCAACATGCCGGTAGCAAGTGGGCAGAGAAATAGTGGACAATTTATAAAAGTATTCACATAATTATTCTTCAGATGGCCTTGTGAGTAATAATATGCGGTTTTTACTCATATTTATGTCCGTGAATTGCGGTGCAATTGTGGGTCTTTGTTTTAGTCAAGTGAATGCCAAATTCAAATCTTGAAGCGGTTCTGCCTTGTCGCACGCGTCACCAGGTTCTGTCCATAATCGTGAACCGTTTGGGTGCATTTTGGAAACTGCTTCATATTAATCAGTTGCAATGGCTGAAATAAATAAGTGGAAGAGATATCGTATGAAGAAGAAAGAACTGAGCTCCGTGAAGTGTGCTGTTTGTGGAGAAGCCACACTGTGGGAGCACCGCGTGCGTTGCCCAAAGTTGGATTTGCCAGGTGAGAGTAATCGCTGTCTTGTTACTTTCATTCTAGGGAATTCGCTTATAAATGCGGCCCTATGATTCCAAGGAACGCGCCGTTCGGCCAACAACGTGAGGCATGCTTGCAAGAGGACACTATTCCGACGACTTCTTCAACGCAGCCAGCAGTTATGAGTAATTTAATCGTTTGAATACCAATATTGACTCATTTGCTTGCAACAGTTGAGGCTCCCACTCAAGAAGCCGTTATCTCTGAAGGACAGCCACGAATAACAGGTCTTGGTTTCGTTTCTGGCGCACTAACTTCCGTTAATAGTTATTCCTTTGCACTGCTTACGACGTGCACCACAGTCTGCTGACGATGGAAGTTCACTTTTGAACTCCTTGGGAAAGGCCTTTGTTCGTTTTCGACTGTCTTTGGTCCAACAAAGGGGAATCTTGGAAGCAATCAGTGAACATATACGGAATCTTTGTCGGGACCCAAGAACGTTGTTGGGCACACCAAGGGAGTGTCCTATCACGAATTTGGATAACGGGCTTTACATTCACGTTGGACTGAACAACGTTCTGACGAGACAGCTAGGGAACATTACCACAGTCCCTGACGAGAACAACATTCAGGTGAATTGTGATGGTACTTCGGTTTATCGTTCATCAAATACGCAGCTGTGGCCAATACTAGTGAGAGTAATCACGCCCGTCTGCCTGCCAGTTGTCACCGTCGGTTTTTATTGCAGTGTAGGAAAACCGTCCAACGTATCAACTTTCCTGGGTGATTGCGTGACGGAGTTGAGCAGAGCTTTAACCGAAGGAATACCGTTTGGGGACAGGCGCATTAAGTGCCGACTGTTGTCAGTGATCTGTGATACTCCGGCCCGGAGTTTCATTAAACAGGTGAAAGGTCCAACCGGTTACTTTGGCTGTGATAAATGCATCCAACGCGGCTTGCACTTTGAAAAAAGAATGACTATTCCCTATGTTAAGTGCAAGCTTCGTGACGACGAGGCATTTCGTACCTTGCGCCATCGAAAACATCACATCGGCGTGAGTCCCTTTGTTTCCCTCCCCCATTGACATGGTTCAGGCGTTCCCATTAGACTATGTGCACCTTGTCTGTTTGGGTGTTATGAATAAACTTTTCGATATCTGGTTGCATGGTCCGCGCAATTCATTTGGTCGCTTGGATAAAAGTGCCTGTGAGGACCTTGGCAATCGGATAATGCATTCGCACGCCACCACTCCGTGTGATTTCCAGCGGCTTTGTCGCCATGTTAATAATATTGACCGGTGGAAAGCCACGGAATTCCGCACATTCTTATTGTACTTGGGACCTGTTTGTCTTAAAGGCTGGTTGAGCGAAGATGCGTATGAGCATTTCATGCTGCTTTCGGTTGCTATTTATATTTTGTGCCATCCAATTTTGTATATGTCATGCAATGCTTTCGCGGAATCTATTTTGAGAACATTTGTTCAAAGATTCTCTTCTTTGTACGGTGTTTCAAATATTACGTACAACGTCCACTCATTAATTCACCTACCCAAAGATGTTCTTATTCACGAGACGCTGGACAAATTTTCCTGTTTCCCCTTTGAATCTTATCTACGAAACTTGAAATTTAGTATTCATGGTCCCAGAAATCCTGCTCAGCAGTTGTATCGGCGTTTGTGCGAGCGGATTACTTCGGACATCCCGGATTCCACTGCCCACATACAAGATGACGTCGGACAACCAATTCACCGGTTCCGTGGATGCAAAAATGCTGTTCTACTGAACCACATTATCTTTTCTCCCAGCCCACCAAACAACATCGCCATCGCCGATGGTAAACCGGTTGAAATTGTCGACATATGTGAGGCATCGGTTAGCGTGAAGTATTTTAAAAACCCGTGTCAATTTTTCAGCAAAACCCATGCGGTTTAACCACCTGTACATATATTCCGCTGACGGTTTGCACGATGATATTGTAAAACTTCCTGTTAGTGGCGTTGTTTGTAAGTGCTTTCCCATTACCGTTGGCATTCTTCATGTAATCGTACCCATATTACACACTTTTAACTATTGATATTTCACTTTTTGATATGTGTCTGGTACTTGAAATTTATAATGAATAATAACTCCGCGTAATGCCAACTGCTAACTTTTTAAGATGTACTTAGTAGTTGTTTTCGTATGTGATAAATCTGTGGCCATCGTTCACAGTAACTGGCTGGTTGATGATAAAAGAGTACGTTGGCCCAAGTCGCCAACCTTCCAGGTATATCAGAGATTGCTGTTGGAAGGTTCGAAATTGGAGGATAGTGTTCCAAATTACGAATTCCATGAGGTATATCACTCAGGTAAATTCGGAGTATACTCTTATGCTGTCAGATAACCTGAAGGATGCAATGGATTTCGAAAGGAAGTTCATCGGTGAAACCGACAGGTCAGTGTCGTCGGGGGACACATTACCGATGACGCCCTTTGCCGAGCGCTATTCCGTTCGCCACAGGTGAGATATCACTTTATTCCTTATTCTTCAAGGGTACTCATTGCTTTCACATCAGGTGAGAGTTCTGTGGAACTCCCTATACCTCAGCAAATTCGTATGGAATCTCCCATATTGTCGCCAATGTCTCCAGGACCAGTTTTGGACTTAGCCCACCCCTCACCTAGGTAAAGTAAATGCAGCTTTTCTCATCACGCATCTACGTAGTCCACCAAAATTGACATATGAGGGAAACCGCGGAAGTATGGAGACAGCAGCTGCATTCAACACTCCCAAGTTAGTGGTTTTATAGATCAGGCAATAAGAACATTTCGTATAGCTCGTCCCATCTGCTAACTACCAGTCAGTCGGCCGGTCAAATGCAGGATTTCCTACAAACATGACAAGGTGACTGATCTATCAACCCCACTTATGATATTCAGACTATATGGAACGTATTCTCTCCTGCTTAAATGGTCTGCAGATCGACCATTCTTTGCTAATGGGGAAAATTGACGGTTTTAACAGCCGCAGTGAGGGCGGGGTGGCCTCCACCTACGAGCCGTTCCAGGCTAACGATGAAGCTCATCTGAATAGGTTGGAAAGTGACCTGGAAATCAACAGAAATTTTAACTGCACAGTGAGTTGCATATTTCGTTAGGCTTACAAATTAAGGTGAACGCACTGCAGCGCCACGCTGGCACCGATCTGGGATCAACTGTGCGAAGAATGTTGTCTTCGTTAGTTGGAGGAAACCTGGCGCTCCGATGTAATTGGACCGGAACGCCCGGAAAAATTCCAATCGGAAATTATCGATTTCCCTACGCTGTGATAGGTAAAGCTGTTTCATCAACGCCAAAATTAATTTCACAGAAGCCGTCAAAACAACTACTCGGTTCCAAGAGGTACCACCTTTGGATACCGAGCGCATCATGAAAAGGTGGTTTACGGATGCTCGGGATCGAGGTTTCGGTCGTCGGATTGCCAGGTAAGCTCAAATTCCCCTGTGAAATACAACTAAAAATGTTATACTTCATTTGTGTACTAAAATTCGATAATGTCACATTCTTCGTTTACGTTGCAAGGTATGCGAAGTTTTCGAATATGCTATATATATATATATATATATATATATATATATATATATATATATATATATATATATATGGCCTGTTGTAGGGTAAACGGAGGGCCAGGGAAGCTTGAGGGCACATAAAATTTGTTTTTTAACCTCCACAACCCCCCTCTATGTGCTCAAAAAAATTTGTATGTGCCCTTAAGCTCCCTTGGCCCTCCGTCCACCCTACAACAGGCCATAGACCGGATAAAAACTGAAAACACACGAGAAAAACAATACACATCCGGTTTTGATTTAAGCCCGGATTACAATTGTTTTCTTCCCCTCCCCCACCGCTTCCATTATTAATTTTATCACTTCCAATTTATCTAATTGGTTCAAACCTTTGACTTGTGGTAATATATTGCGATGTAATGGCATGATTATGAATCACTGAAAACGAGCTTGTTCGCAAAACTGTGTTCTCCAAGTGTGTTCATTGGTAATTTTCCCATATATATATATATATATATATATATATATATATATATATATATATATATATATATATATATATATATTATACCATCGTTCACATCGCCAAACCATTGTTTCATTTGCATTTTCCGTTCCAGATCTCGCCGGCACACAACATGAAGTTGGGAGAATATGTTCAACCTTCTCTTGTACAGTGATTTTTATAAAACTTTATCACTTACAGTTACTTCTGCATTTTCTACTCACTAGTGCTTTTAAATGAGTTTGCTTCCGATCGCGATAGAGCGCTTTAAGAACCACTTATACATGAGAGGTTGGTAATGTACATGGACCATCGATAAAACCGTTATTAGGAAAACGGGAAATTTGATGCGTTTAGCTAATGTAGTTTCCTGGCAGTGATTGTGGTCACCCTTGGATAGTGGCTAACGAAACGTTTTTATCGTAGGAATGGGATTTGGAATTTGGAGGTACGTGGAGATGGATTATGGTTCAGAGCACGTCGATTTTTCACTTGCCCACCCTTTACCGGAAGATCACCGGCATATTACCGGAAAGTCACCAGTGCTCTACCGGCACATTACCGGAACCGGTCCGGTGCCGGTCCGGATCCGGTGTGCTATTAGGGTAGGATAGATGGTCAAATAATTGCAAACAATTCATCGATACTAGACTTGGGTCTTCAATACTCTTGCTCGCTCAACTTCTCGGAACACAGCTATTCAAGTTTCGATGGCTCGAAGGTTGATTGGATTACTTCATAGAACATTTCTATTACAAGAAGGCAAATTCAATGTCTATAACACCCATGTCAGACCACTTTTGGAATACGGATCAATAGTCTATTCCAGTATGCGACAGCGTGAGCGAATGCCCATTGAGAATATACAAAGAACTTTCACGAAGAAATTACTAGGTTATTCTACAACACTGAACTAAAAGCAACGCTGCAATCTTCTACATCCAGATCCTCTCTGACTACGACGACTAAAAATTTGTTTTTCTTCCATAAACTTACCAAAAACCATGTTTTTGGTTCATCACCACAACTCAGATTACCCACTAACCTTCGGTACTCATTACGGCAAAGAAGTTTCTCAGTGGCTGTCCCAATCACTAGGACTAGTCTGCGGTCTAATTCCTTCATAGTAAAGTACTCTTCACTTTGGAATAAAATGCCACTAGAAGTTCGTTCACTCGACCACCCATCAGCGTTTAGAAAGACGTTAGATGAATTCTTTTTAGTGCTGAAAGTAATCCATATTATCGACCCTCACATCAGGGAAGATAGGGCTCATGGAATTGGTCTAGGTTTTCGATGAACTTCACACCGTTAACCAACTAACCACAGCTGGAACTGTTCCAGACCACCGCTTTTCTTACGATTTTCTTCCAGGTTAGTTCTGTCATTTGGATATTCAATAACGTCGACCATCGAAGGAATTTTCGAATTCTCCGGCCGCTCAATACGCTGCAAAGATATATCGAACTCCCTCAATTGGTATTTACCAAATTACTGGCATCTGGAATCATACGACAGCGAAAAATGATAAACTACAGATGGACTCCATAAACGGATAGCTTGCATCATCCTCTGAGTCAGTGCTCAACAACTCTCCGGGATGCGCCATCGACACTCTCCTCATCACCTCCCAAACTCCACTTAACTAGTGCCTACTGGCATTCAAACCTCTAAGCAATTCGATAGAGAAAATGCGGTGCAAAACTAGGCAAGCGAATTTTGTTCCTTATTGTCGTTCTGCTGACACATCATGACACGCATTTTTCGAAATGCATAGAAATCTATGTTCATTGACGCCTTTCAGCTTGCCCCTCATAAACACGAGTTGCAGCTCGATCCTCAGTTCAGCTTCACAGAATGTAAGGGAATTTTCTTGAATCTTTCTACAAAGCCCGGCGTGACTTTTCTCAATGGTCATTTCATTTTACCTTCCGCAGAATAAAAATCGGTATCCCTGCGATTGGAAAACAATAAACCCGCCTTCTTGCATATAATCTTCCTTACCAGTTTTGGGCTCGACAGGCTTTTGACTGCAATTATCCTGAAGTCGTTTTACGATCATGATTTGTTTGGCCCCATCTCATTATGGGTTCATTTCTACCATTTTTTACGTCGATTCTTCTCATTATTCGACGTTTCAGCCAGCTGACCCCCACCAAGTGCGCCCTAATAGTGTCTAAACATAAAAGCTTAAATATAGCCCGACTGAAGTTGTGGGACTGTTATATGTGGAACGGTTGGGATAGATGAATCAGTGACCGTAGAAAATGAGATTGACGTGAAATGTTATGATGCTACTTTTGTTTGAATGCGTGCCACAAGGGTATATAAGCTTTGTGATCAAGGTCATCGCCGTCATTGGCCGCGATGGCTGCCGGCGCGGCTCTGGTTGGTGGTTCTGCGGTATTTTCTCGCTAAGGTCGCGATATGAAGAAGAGTTTATCAGACGTTGAAAATGATTTTCAGGTTTTTCAAAGCGAAACTTCAGCTGTTTTCTATATTTATGACAGTGTAGTTACCGTTGGCTGTATAATTCACCAAAATCAGTATCAATTATGCATGTTTGAAAGATGCTCCAAAAGTAGCTTTTTCCTGCACCCGGAGGCTTGGTTATGGCAGTGTTCTCTTTCACAATGACACTGATCCTCAATTATGCTGGGTAAATCCTCCGAAATTTGCCCCAACCAGTGACAAATCTAATCTGACCCCTCATTTTACTCCGCCTTGTACATGTTCGATGCACATTTTGCCTGCTTCTCTATATTTGCGTGGCTCGTAATCTTGGTCATGCTTACGGCAAGCATCTCGTTCATTTGCGAGAAGTAAACCATAACCACTGAGACCACCGTAGACGTGACCTACCTGTGTCACTTCGGTGGGATTATTCAAAAACTGTAGAAGGAAAGTGCTCACTAATTATTGGAGGGCGAGCCCTCTCAGCTTCTTCGATCGCTTTCGTCGAGGAAGTCAACCAGAAGAGACCGTGGAGTGCCAACAGCATGTATTCTCATGGGGCCCGAGTACAGAGACCGCACGCGGGGGCTTGTCAGGGAAGTGTCGGATGTAAAGCTTGCGGTTGTCCAGATTTCCCCTGGTAGGGTACCAACTCACCCTCCTGCTCCCTGATATTTAATATTCGGCATAAAATTAAGGCAGCACTGATGCAACCCCTTCTGATAACCCGCAACAAATAGGGCATAGAATTGCGAATTCATAAAACGTTTCGGTGCGCCATTCTTGTAATGAACCTACTGATTTTCGCAGTGTGTTTTTACTCAGTGGTACATTACGAGATCCGATCAAAAAGGAGGATAGTGAGCAAATAAACTGAGAAACGGGCAGTTTATGTGATTAAGAAAAAGATGTGAACTTTTCCAGCGATTTTTAATACTTCTGAGCTAACCCAAAGCGCTCTGAAATGGTAAGCTTGTTGGGATTTCAGCCTAATAAGCTTTTATGCAGAGGATTGATTAGTTCGACGGGCGACAATGTTTGAGGAACTTCTATAATGTTAGTTCTATTCACTTTTGTTCAGAAACAGCTTGTAGGCTGCATTTTAGAACAAGATCCAGCTACTTTGCAGATCTTGAACTCGATTGAATCAGATTCCGTTCTTAACGCGAATGAGGTATTCTTCTCCACCCAAATAGAAAGGAAGAATTAAATATTGATTATGTAATGCAACCAACCCTGGATATTCTTATCATCTGTGCTGAGAAAGAATGCACGTTCTCAAATTTCAGGCCCACGAAAGGTGCTAGGAATTTTAAAAGTAGCACGTGATATGCGACCGATTTATTGGCTATGGATGCAACCACGACAGTATGTTCGTCTACTGTGAACTCTGAATGAACGAGCTAAGGACGCACATAAAACCCTCATGTAGGATGGCTTCAACCCACCACGCTTTGACCAGATGGCCAAAGTTTTCACTCCGAGATAGCAGGAAGAGTGTTACTTAGAATGAGTAAATGTATACGCATTGCATCAGCGTATTCGATAGGATGCCAGATATAGATCTGGGTGCGTACTATCCTTGTTCTATCTTACCATAAAGAAGCTCCTAAACTACGTAACGGCGCCGCTCTGCTGTGCACCGTTTGGTAGCCTCAAGACCGGTTAGTGAGTTCCGCAGTATAGGCACTGATAAGCTTCGCAACTTGGCGGCGGAGCTGAATCGGGATACGGAAGGCTGAAATGAAATAAAGGGATTCTTAACGTTCTCCAGGACAAGGGTTTACCTCAGCTACGAAGAAGCAGGGAAGACAAACCAGTGCGGTGACAGACTGCAATAACCAAGGCTTTTAAACGTGGAAATCTTAACAATCCTTCCGGCTTTCAGCTACCAAAGACTCGTCAGACCGGGCCCAGGAATGAAGCGAAAAGCCTTCTGCAAACTGCTAATTGGGAGTGAGCTGCGATCGCTTAAAAGCCTAGAAAAGCAACCGAATGAGTTCCACAACTGTAAATACTAAAGGCCCCACAAACAAATAGGAAAAACAGGGACCGCGGCAACTCCACTGATTACACTGCCTTTACAGATCAAGCAATTCAAATCTTAGCGGCCGACCCCATCCAAACCGCAATTTGCAAAAGTTCGGAAGCAACAACCCCAAAAGTTAACCTTTGGGTCCGACCCAAACCAAACGGCTATGTATCGCTGCCAGCTGAGGCAATGGCATTGCTTATGTCGATGGAAGACCCCGAATATGGAGTTAGTGGGCAAAAGTGTCCTTTTCCACGTCCCGGGATAGTCCGAATGTACACTGCCTCGGAGGATCTGCTACTCTCAACTCCTTAATTGAGTTATCCTGCTCCGTAATAGCGGTTCGTGTAAGCACCCCACGGCTATCGCTCACCCAGTTGGTCAACCTAGATCTACTCAGTGGTAACAGGTGCGACAACACTTCAATCAACTTCAAAACATCGGCGTCACCAATGGTTGAGACAGGACAACCATCCACATAAGCCCCGTCTATTACTGCTTCTGGTAAACTAGGGCAGTGACCGTTGGCAAATACCTCAGCTCTTTTATTAGGGACAGATCCTGCGCACAAGGAAGAAGAAATAACTCCAAACGGGCTACCAATCGGTTTAAACTCTGCAGGTTCTTTTAAGGCACGTCATCCGGCCACCACAAAAATCGGAGTTCCTCACGGTCTTGTTCTGGTTCAAATTCCCGCAAAACGTACTTCATATCTGCGGAGATGGCTACCTGTTCCTGCCGGGATTGAAATGGCATATGTACCGAACTTGTTGCTACGTTTGATTCATGCAGCTCATGCTTGTTCGGAGATTCGCCGTAGCACTGCTGCTCAGCCCAAGGCCACTCTTGGCTGCTCTGTTTTTTCGGGTTAACTACAGTGTGCGGCAAACACTAAAACTATCTCCATTATCTTCTCTGGCTGATTGCCCTGAAAGCGTGAACCCTCTCCCATACCGGAGAACAACAGACCAATATCTTTCCTAAAACTCTGCATCCTTACTCAGTCTTCTGCTGATTATGAGCGGACAAAAGAACGCCAAATCCTGCTTATACCGGTTATTCAAGTTGTTATTCTTTCAAGGTGGACTAAAGCAAAGGCGTTCCTCCCTAAGCCATAATTAAGTTCCCACGTTACTGGCAGCATGCTCGTCCCAAACAGACACAGTAGTGTGAGCCGTGGCTTTTTGCTTAGAACCTTGACCATGCAATTTAAAATGATCCTGTTCGACACTGAGCAGCCTGGTATAAAATGAAAATATGTTTCTACTTCCCCGTCGGATATTGTCCGGGGACCCTCGTAAGGTACAACCCAACGAAGCATGGCCAGAAAACGGATATTCTTTGTGACCTGCCCACCCTTCAAGAACCCGGTGTGTTTCAGGAGGATCTAGGCACACCAGGATACCAACAGTCGAGTCAGGAATGACAGTAAAATCTACATCCTTTATGCTATCCCATCATGAAAGTATTCTTGCTTTTGGCATCTTTACCGTTACCCCCAAAAACAGAAGGTGCCAAGCGCACTCCACTCACTACTGTCACTTCCTCGCGGGTAACAGATTTCACACGGAGTGAAACAGTCGCAAGGACGAACTGTGCGGCCTACCAGATTGTTTATACTCACCCTTGACTCCTTCCTAACCAAACTCAACCCATAGGCCAACTCAGCCACAGCGGTAGAGGTGCTGGCTCTTTTACTGGACATTCAATTAACCAGAAAGATTCTTTCGGTCCGCCGATGATAACTGGAACAAAGCTACGCTTACTCTGGAATCGTAAAGAATCTATAATGGAAATCTCTCCAGGTGTTCTAAAAGCTTTTTGAATGTGACTATTTTTGGAGTTGCTTTATTAAGCTTGTTCAAGCCCAAAGCTTTCACTCTTTCGTTTGATTGTGTGAGTCGCTTCAGTTTCTTGTTCAGCTGCTTTTGACCATCAAATACTGCCACCCACACTGTGAGTAGGCTGTACTGCGCCTTATTTGTGTTCCAATAATGTGAATATGGGATCCTGTAGATCCCTCTCCTGAGCTTCGGCTCTCTGCATCTCCTGCTATTTCGTATTTTGCAGATCAAACACGAGGAACACTGGGAGAAGACACTGATCCTTGCATACTTCAATTTGTCCACCCTGTTGACGGGAGGATGTGAAAAAGCGCCTTGTGAAACAGCAAAACAACTTCGAGCTTTCTGAGCGCTAAGGTTCTCTTAATCCAGTTAATTCCATTGGACGCTTTGTGATTGGCGGCGTAGCACTGCGACCCGGACCACAAGATGCCCGATATCGTTTCAAAAAGATATCTTGTGGTTGCCCCCCGGTAATTCAGGTGCACCCGTTGGCCCTTCTAAGATAACTAGTCCGTTGAGGATCTTCAGACCTACTGTATTAACACAATTACGCTCGGTGGCAAGCCCTAAACTGCCAAGCGGTGAAGTGCTATGTTCAGGCCCAGCTGCACAGAGTCTGCCGATAAGGAGCCAATTAATTTTGTTCCATCCGCAAAACAAAAAAGCACGAAGTTTTCCGACCCGTGACCAATTCATTTATGAGCAGAATGAACAACATAGATACAGAAGGCCGAGCCCTGGGGTGCACCTCTTAGCAAGCACCCTTCCTGGGACAGTCTATGCTCCAGTGTGCAGCTAAAGTCCCGCCTGTGATAACGTTTGGATCCGCCTGTTAGCAAACGGAAACGGATAGAATGCATTCAACTTCATCAACAACGAACTGTAATTGTCTGATCCAAAGGCGCTTCTTGAAGTAGAGATAACATACTTTTGGTCTATCTCCCAGGTCTAGCTCTCGAGTAACGCCATCAAAGGAAACTATGGCGTTTTACAAGTAGGATCCAAGACGAAGAAACCTTGTCAGCTCGCCCTGATTAATCTCTGGGCGTTTGAGTGGCTAGCCATCTTATTTCACCAGACTTCTCCAATACCTTAAACAATACCACCATCAAAGTAACAAGCCTGCGGTTGATGCAAGTAAGCGAAAGGCTACCTAGTCTGTAAAACTGTCGAAAACTTTGCCAAAGGCTCACATAACTGTGTCTGTTTGGGACGAGCATGCTGCCAGTAACGTGGGAACTTAATTATGGCTTAGGGAGGAACGCCTTTGCTTTAGTCCACCTTGAAAGAATAACAACTTGAATAACCGGTATAAGCAGGATTTGGCGTTCTTTTGTCCGCTCATAATCAGCAGAAGACTGAGTAAGGATGCAGAGTTTTAGGAAAGATATTGGTCTGTTGTTCTCCGGTATGGGAGAGGGTTCACGCTTTCAGGGCAATCAGCCAGAGAAGATAATGGAGATAGTTTTAGTGTTTGCCGCACACTGTAGTTAACCCGAAAAAACAGAGCAGCCAAGAGTGGCCTTGGGCTGAGCAGCAGTGCTACGGCGAATCTCCGAACAAGCATGAGCTGCATGAATCAAACGTAGCAACAAGTTCGGTACATATGCCATTTCAATCCCGGCAGGAACAGGTAGCCATCTCCGCAGATATGAAGTACGTTTTGCGGGAATTTGAACCAGAACAAGACCGTGAGGAACTCCGATTTTTGTGGTGGCCGGATGACGTGCCTTAAAAGAACCTGCAGAGTTTAAACCGATTGGTAGCCCGTTTGGAGCTATTTCTTCTTCCTTGTGCGCAGGATCTGTCCCTAATAAAAGAGCTGAGGTATTTGCCAACGGTCACTGCCCTAGTTTACCAGAAGCAGTAATAGACGGGGCTTATGTGGATGGTTGTCCTGTCTCAACCAATGGTGACGCCGATGTTTTGAAGTTGATTGAAGTGTTGTCGCACCTGTTACCACTGAGTAGATCTAGGTTGACCAACTGGGTGAGCGATAGCCGTGGGGTGCTTACACGAACCGCTATTACGGAGCAGGATAACTCAATTAAGGAGTTGAGAGTAGCAGATCCTCCGAGGCAGTGTACATTCGGACTATCCCGGGACGTGGAAAAGGACACTTTTGCCCACTAACTCCATATTCGGGGTCTTCCATCGACATAAGCAATGCCATTGCCTCAGCTGGCAGCGATACATAGCCGTTTGGTTTGGGTCGGACCCAAAGGTTAACTTTTGGGGTTGTTGCTTCCGAACTTTTGCAAATTGCGGTTTGGATGGGGTCGGCCGCTAAGATTTGAATTGCTTGATCGGTAAAAGTAGACTTATCTTGTCATTGGTCATACACACCAGTTTCGTCGTTTTGGATTTTACGCTGACCAAACTGGGTCAAATGCCGTCACTGATCTCTTATTCTTCGAACAACGCAAGGCTTGTTGAAGAGCTGTGGTGTATCCGCGCTTTTTAGGGAAGAATTTGATATCGAGCTGCTTCACGACGATAAGCAATCAAGAGGGGCACCTCTGAGATCACTTACCTCACAGCGCATGGAGATGACCGCAGCTGTAGTGGCAGCTCGGTTGTCAGAGGATATCGGGAATGAGAAGGAAACTTCTTTGTCTGAGGTGCTTCTAAAAGATTTCCCGGTCGTTTTACACTATACAAAGAATGACGGAGTGCACTGGACGTTATTTCTAGCCAACGGAGTTCCGAAAACCGGAAGGGATTTACTTGCTATGCAATATAGGCAAGCAGCGGGAAAGGAAACCCCGGCCATTCCCGCAGTCCAGAGGTATAAGTGTGCAGTGTAGCGACCAGCGGCGGTGTTGTAGCAGTCCAGCTTTTCTAAGGTTAGGAAGGCCCACCTTTCGTCAGTACAAACAAACAGAACACCCCGGCTGGAATTTTAAAAAGCGGGACACGTGCAGCTACAGGTAGTTCATTTCCTCTAGTCTTCCAAATCTCCAGATCGGTAGACTATGTTGGTTTCTACCCCAGCTAATACTTTTCGCTTACGACTTGGTATGAGACCGCATTTCAACTGGCAGCCCCGACGGCTTTGACCGTAGAATCACCAGCCAACCTGCCACTGGATCTTGGAATATAAAATACTGATGGTTACACCATTTTTTCATATGTCAGATAAGCAACACACACTCCTGATACTCCCGAGGATTCGCGGCCCACTTAGGTCCATCGCCTTGACCGGCACACTTCGGCCGTGGGGGGCGTGCACAGCTATGTATGGGCGCAATGAGGGTGGCGGACCGAACCTCCTCTAACTATCGATTGTGGAAAATCCCCTCAGAAACGCCGCAATTTCATGCTTCCTTGACATCTTTAGCCCACACACACTATTTGCTTGTTTTCATGCACGATATGTTTTCATGAACCAAAGTTTCTTTGTTCGCGTCCAACGAGCTACTCTGTCATATCCTATTTTGGACCTGCTTGACTCATGTGTTCCTTCCTCACACGCTGCAACTTGGTTCCCATTTTCTGAGTCCCTGTGATCGCGTGATCAAGCTTCGTATTTGTTCTGTGTCATTATTCATTCAATAATCTAGAATAGTAGAACTTCACGGATAATCGAGTTCTGATTTCGGAATCCGTTTCGAATACTGCTAAGCATTGCCTAAAGGCGTCGTACAATACTCAGATTATCAAGTTGGAAAGAGATAATGAGCAACATATCGAGAATAGGATCAGAGCAATTAAAATCTTGACAGGAGGTAATACCGCAAGTCATTGGGGAGAATTGAGGCACTTTTGATTCTTTAGGTGATCCTAGGCCCCCTAGTCCTGTCAGCGCTAGCTCGTGTTCTACGGAGGGTACTGTGGATTGAAAGAGTTTTAATCTATTCAAGTTGGTATATTAGATCTAGAACTGCAACTGTTATCCGCTAGGCTGAAGGCTCCTGAAGCAGAAGAGAAGTGTAGACAGCAAGATCTTTAGCAAACGGTCTATCCGACGGATCAGGACGAATAAAAATAGGAAACTCTGCTCCGGCCGTCGAATATAAAACATCAGCACAACCAAGGAATGACCTGCCAAGAGTAGAACTGACAGTTTTTGACGGACAACCTGAACACTAAAGCAAGTTCATCAGGCAGTTCGGAACTTTCGTCAAAAATAAGATATTTGGGGAAATTGAAACATGCTTTTCCGGAAATCATCGGCCGTCGCTCGTCATCTGATGACGCACCATCCAGCTGACTGAAGCACTGCGTTTCGGGTCATTTACGTGGCAAAGAATACCAGGCTTTTGAGGTTTGCTGGAGCTAGTACCATACGTCGATGGACACTTATGTTGTGTCAGCAGAAACAGCTCTTTATTAATGTGTCTTTACCATGGTGACGTAACTTGACTATAGTAATTTTCCCTATATTTGTCGAACATAATGGTTTTACATGAACCTATATAAACAGTATCGTTCTGCAGTATGCACCATGTTGAGATGCAGCGAAATCGTCCCGGACATAAATCGTGCTATGTTGCTACTCTGGCTTTTCTTTTCAAAAATAAGATAACCAAACCGGGGCAAAGGCTTCTCTATTTGGCCCATTACTGTCGAGGCCGAGCAAGGGAAGCTATCGGTGGGTGTATCGTGCTCGACCCGGGAAAAGGCTGCACATGGACAAGTAAGATTCCGAGGGAAGCGTTCAGCCGGCCATTCAAGGTAGCTCGCAATCTAATAGAGGGCAGGATGTTCGAGGCCAAAAGAACAATGGGCGACCTCTATGCAATAGCCTACCTAGTGATAAAAATGCAGAACTGTTCAGTAGCCCTCGGCCATTTAGGTTGCAGGGCTGACCTTGAAGCAACGCACACACAAGAGGGCAAAGTCGGCTACCTCTCCCCCGAACTCGGTGGGCGGAAGAGGCTAAACGAATATACTGGAACGGCCGTGGGGCTAATTTCAAAGAACTGACCGAATGTTTGTACAGGCGAACCAGTGTGGCCGACAGCAGGTTTGGTCGACTCATCCGGGGCGGCAACCGGGTAAACAGTCTTAGTACCAGCCAGGCTCAGTTCACTGCACGGGAACATCGGAAACATCAGCCTTGGACCAGTTCACACGCCATTTTACGCGAGGCTATAGCCCATCCAGGTTGCCGGTCTCGTAAAGCCAGCCATGGGCTACAAGAATGCCCGAAGTTCATCAAGGCCACAACAGAACGTTGGGGAGTAACGTGGACCGCAGGAAACAGTTTTATCTGCTTAAAAACCACACATCTAGCGGCAGCTCGCCAAACGAGGAGCAAACGTGGTCACGGAGGTTGTCCGGGCAGACACCACCGATAGTCACACCAGGCGAGAGAAACTTCACCATAGGCGGACACCAAGCCCAGTGTGATATGTTCAGCGTCACGTGACGCCAGTAAACCAATACGTTTAGGAGTAGTTGCAGTGGGAGTGATGACCCCAGCTAAGGTGGTCAAAGCGTTGGCTTTCGTCGAAAGGGATCAGGCCCTACCCTGGTGTAGGAGAGGTTTGCCGACAAACACCGGCTCGCTAAAAGCATGACGTCGTTAGCTGTGAGCACGGTAGGCGGAACACCAGCAATAACTGCAGGTCGATTGAGGCTACAGCTAATCTTTTAGACACTAAAGAGAAAATCGAATCAAAGGAAGCATTTACATCAATTGAACTCCCCGTGCGAGCACCAAGGCCTGTGAACGCAATTTTAACTAGGTGGTCCCACCTTCAGGATGTAGCCGTCGTAGACCGGGAGGAAGCCTAAGTAGATCTTTTCATCCGCTGCGATGTACCAGAGGCACACTCGGTGCCGGACCAGTGAGCAGGAGATCACCGGGCACCTTATGCCGTACGCACAGCACAAGAATGGATGTTATGTGGCCCCTGAGGGGGGTTGCCCCGTAAATCATGTATCAACCGAGCTGGACCGAATAATGTATCATTTGCAGCGGCTGTGATAAGAGGCCTCACGACATTGGAGACGGAAGACTACGATTGTCTCAAGAGGACCACCTCGCTCTGCAAACGGTGCAACAAGGAACTAAAGGTCTTGAAAACAGTTCAAGATTCCCCTCCTATGGCGCACACTAGTATACCCCTGGGTGGATAAAAGAAACCACGCTCTGCAAAGGCTACAGCGACTGAAAGAGCGTTGCATTCGAGATCAGGATCTGTAGGAACAATAGGTAGAAGTAATGAAGCGAAACGAGACTCTCGGCCACTTTGAAAATGTGCCTGCACCCACCGACGGCCGGGAAGGGATCTGGTATATACCTTATCACCTGGCTCTCCACTTCAAGAAACCAGAAAAGCTAAGGGTGGTTTTCGACCGTGCAGCCAAGTTTCAGGGCAAGTCGTTAAATGATCACATGCGACAGGGTTCTGACTGGACCAAGCCATTGATTGAAGTCTTGTGCCTTTTCAGGGTGGGAAGGGTGGCCTTGTCCGCCGACATCAGGGACGTGTTTCTCCAGGTGAAAACGCCGACAGAAAAGAGAGGTGTGCTGCTAGTTCTACGGTGGGAAGAGAACAATCTGAATAAAGCCGTTATAAGTTCTAGAATGACTGTCCACCCCTTCGGAGCGATGACATCTCCGCTTTGTGCGAACTACGCCCTTCGAGAAACAGCAAACAAGCATGGAGCTCTGGTCCACCGGTCAGCAGTAGGCAATGTCAGCGGAAACTTCTACCTCGACAAATATCTTGGGCACTCAATTATGTAGACCCAGTCCTAGCGCAGTTCAGGTACCACTCAAGATTGTTGGAAGAGGGTGGCTTCCATCTCACGAAGTGGGTATCGAACGCGCCTAAAGTGCTCGGCTTCATTCCGTACCACGAGAGAACTGAAAGGGATCGAGATCTGGACGACTCTGCACTCCTTATCAAATGCACGTTAGGAATAGAACGGAATGCCGAGGCGGGCGACTTTGTTTTCGAGCTAAAGGTTCCAACCAACCAGTAACTCGTCGTGTATACTATCGGCTGTCCGTAGCTTGTTCGATCCGCCTGGTTTTGTCTCTCCTTGTCTGTTACCCGGAAAGATCCTGCCGCAGCGGCTCTGTCGTAAGAAAGTCGATTGGGACCAGCCACCGGGCCGAGAAGACCGGCTGGACTGAAAAGAACTTCTGAACAATTTAGAGAAACAAGGAGACATACGGATTCCAAGACTCTTTCCCCCTGGTCGTACAACACAGACAGGAGAGCTACACGGCTCTTCTGAAGTATCCGAAGTCGGGTGCGGAGCGGTGGTGTACGGACGATGGTGCAAGGGAGATGGACAATACGCTACGAGTGTCCTGTTTGCCAAGGCCCGCTTGCTCTGACTGCAACCGGCTTCGATCCCGAGCCTCGAGCTAAGCGCAGCCGTGTTAACAGTGAGGGCTGCACAAGCTGTAAAGAGGTGTTTGAACATCTGTTTTCGGTCAACTAG
Organism: Fasciola hepatica; assembly: GCA_948099385.1. Taxonomy (NCBI): domain Eukaryota; kingdom Metazoa; phylum Platyhelminthes; class Trematoda; order Plagiorchiida; family Fasciolidae; genus Fasciola; species Fasciola hepatica. Next base: position 7,851,214 of record CANUEZ040000105.1, read on the forward strand.
CGTTTGATGGACTCGGCGGTAGTGCCGTGCTAAATTAACGACGTCAAGAGCCGTTTTGGTACATTCGCGGCTAGATGGCTCGCGGCCATCAACGACGAAACTACTATAAACCGGCGGAAACATATCAAGCCTGGAGATAATCCAGCCGATCTGTGCTCCCGAGGTGCGACCAACTTCCGGCATCTGGACACGTGGACGGAAGGACAGAAACTCCTGCAAATGCCTCAACAGGACTGGCCCGTTTGTTATAACACTGGTATATTTCTCGGCCATGGTCGAGATGCACGCGCTAGCGCATGATCATGGTGTAACACGTTACTCAATAGGATGAAGTATTCACAAATTCCAAATATGAAAGTCGAGAGTATCAGAGATGGAAAAACAAAGCCAGCAGCAGTTTGAATGGATCATTATGATAATGTTTCGTGCGGCAGTTTTGAACCGGTTTCGAATCCGGGCTGGGCACTAGTGCTCGGTGGAGATATCGATAAATCGTTAACGTAGTGCCAAGGACGCCTTTTGAACGAGAATGATGCAAGCCAAGGAAACCGGGGGCCCACTAAGGTCCTGCAGATGGAGTAAAGTTTGAGCAAGAGGAAAAAGGGGGGAGGGGGAAATTGTAAAGAAGTGTATTCGGGAAAATCAAAGCATGCGAAGAGGATAGCCATCCATGAAGACGATGCAAACCCTGAATGACGGATTTACCGGAGTTCAATAAACGGAATGAGTTTTGAAGCAGGGGGGCATGAGACCAATTTTCGAGAGTGAACACTGGTGGATGTGGGAGAAACAGCAGACCATAAAAGGTGAGTTTAGATTCAAGATCAGTAACACGTACCATTCTGAAATAAGAAAGCGCAACTGGAGGGTCCTCGAGAAGTAAAGAGTCTATTTCCAGCCGGCTACGGGTCGGAGGAAAGACAAATAGTGGTAACGGATAATAAAGTGGGAGATCTCAGCATGGACGTCAGAGTTATTATGCTGTTTCACTGACAAATATATATGTATGTGTTGAAACATTTGCCTTCAGTGTTATTCAGCTTCATTTCTGGTAAAGTACGACATCGAGTGCGTAAGTTTCGTCTGGCAGGGCAGAGTATGTGTCGGTCGATCAGCTGAGTGTGGCTCCATATTAGCAGCATGCGCGTGAACTGGAATTCGTGTTGGTTGAGTTTGAAACGCTGAACGATCCGTTAAGCAATTAGGAGTATTTCCTGTTGTGTGGTTTGATTTCGGTCCCAGTTGCAATGGCAGGTTCCACTTGAGTCTCTGTCCTTACGAGTCAAAGTGGCATCCTTGGTTAGCCAGTTTGGCGACTGAGATAGTGGGAGACAACGAACCTGAAATAAAAGGGGGATTGCAGTCTGGACGTGGTTCCAGCTGTGGGTTATGATAATGTAATAATGAATAATAACGGTTTATTTCGGAGACGTCCGAGGCATGCCAAGTGCATAATCAGCTGTTTACAAGTGATGGAATAAACAGACAAAACCCTTGAAAATGTGGAAATTAACATGACAGGAGTTGAAAAAAGGGCTAAGAAGGGGGAGCTATGTGGGAAAGGAGAGCAGATAAAAAGCAGCAGTCAGGGTGTGCCCCTGCTGTGGATCAGCGGTTAATGGAGGCATATAAAACCAGTAAAGGACGAGGCATAAGAGTGACAGAAACTACGGGGGTAGGTGGAAGCAAAGTGATTGAAATTAATGGCATTTCAGTTTGTTTGGTTCATTAGAGAAATGGCCATGGGTAGTCTAACTTTGAGAACTCAGTCAGATAGATGAAACTCTGTTGTTGATTGTGTCCTTAATTAAAGGGAGCAAGGTCGGAGAAGGAGTTGGTCTTAGAAGTCGAGGCCCCTCTCGTAAGCTACTTCTTCTGCCATGCACATATTAGATAACTGTAGCGCGCGAATAACGCTGAGATATGGGCTGAGTGCCGACAGAAATTGGGACTTGGTTTGTGAAGCTCGAAGAGCAACTTGTTCCAGACTTTGGAGTAGACAAGAAGGAAAAGCGTGACCGTATGGCCGACTTAGCTATACTAGAAGGGACAGTAAAAGGCCTGTGCTGAATTGAGTAGGGGGATTCACGGGAGAAGCTTACTGGGTCGAAGGAAGAAGACCGGTTATGGAGCAGGTTATACAAAAAGACTAAGTTTAGTCTTAAGCGGCGAAGCCAAAATGGGTCAAGATTCAGATTTTGGCGTCGTTCTCTATAGCTTGAAGACGTGGACCAGCAGAGTAGTTGTTTAGTGAAACGCCTTTGTATGCTTTCAATGCTTTCAACTCTGTCGAATTTCGTCATGTTAGAAAATATTATTGGGCAGTATTCGAGCAAAGGCCCGAATTGTGATTTGTGGATGCTGATGATGCTGTCTCGGAGACGAAAGGAGCGGAAGAGAAGGGCCACACTTCTTCTAGCCTTGGCCGTTTGGATGGCGGCGTGTTCAGAAAAGTTGAGGGAACAGAAATAGTTGAGGCCCAAACCGCGGATAGTAGGTAGACTGGCTATTGAGGACCCACCAAGAGTTAAGGATCCAGGGGGCAATTGGAACTTGTAGGTTAGGACCTTGCACTTATCAGTGGAAAAGCTCATCCTCCAGGTGTGGCACCAGCGGTCAAGTGCTGCGAAGTCAGCGAAAATGTTGCAAACAGTAGGGATAGCATCATTAAAAGTGAAAGAGTAAACTATTTTTATATCATCTGCAAACAAGAATGGCGTGCCGTGGTGTTCTAGATTCAATGCGTCATTAATGTACATCAGAAATAGAAGAGGACCCAGTACGCTTCCCTGAATAACGCCACTTGTAACAGGTTTCGGTTTAGAAGTATGTCCATTGGCGAGGACCACTTGCGAACGATGAAAGAAAGCAGTGGGTCACCAATGCCGAATGAACGCACTTTGGAGAGAAGATGCAGGTGCGGAACACGGTAGAAAGCCTTCGACAGATCTAGGTAGACAACTACTAATGCCTGCCCGTTATCAACAGCCTTAGTGACTAGGTTGAGGAGGTCATACTGACATGTGGTGCATGATCGCGATTTGAGGAACCCGTGCTGCCTATCGCTAAGAAGGTTAGAAGCGAGAAGATGGGTGGTAATGCTATCTTCGATAATCGTTTTCATTATTCTGGAAATGATAAGGGTATGGTTGATGGGACGGTAATCAGCAAGTTCGTGGACAGGTCCATTTTTGTGTCCTGGAATGATGACTGAACGCTTCCAGTTCGACGGTACCAAACTAAACTTGAGTGACAAGGTGAATAGGTTCAGTAATAAAAGTGGAAGGTCCGATCCACTCGGTAATGATTGCAGCTGGGGGCAACCCGTCTGGTCCAGGACGCGCAGATTCTTTATAGCGTGAAATGAGCCTGCAAATAACGTTTACTTTAAAGGTTAGGGTAGATAGGGAAGAGCTGGTAATAACCAGAGGATTTGGGGGCGCTGTGTCCGAGGCGAGGGCCATGGAATTGGCGAAGTAATGGTTGAAGGCCTCAGCGATATCAGAAGGGGAAGTGGCCGAAGTTTGATTCGGTAACACAACATATTGGATCATAGTATCCGTTGCCGAATTCCTAGATTTGCGTAGGAGTGAGAGTTTCAATGCTTTATTGGGATGCCTTAGGGCTTTGGATTCTTCGTTGCGGAGCTGTTTTTCCTTTAGGTCCCGGATAATATCAGTAAGACGTGTTAGTCTCATGAGAGGAGAGAAGTCGTGGTTTTGGAGGTAAAGTCTTTGCATCTTAAGGTAATTTCGTTGGAGGGATGCAAGCTTGGATTTCCTAAGGGAGGAGTTTTGGGTTATTGGGCTAAGTTTCAGGAGGCAGTTTCCCATGTTAAAGTAAAAGTGATCAGCCGCTTGTTGGGGGTCAGCCGTTAGAAAAAACTGCTCCAATCTTGGTTACTGATGAGATTGGGCACAGGGTTCCAATTTAAACGGACGGGATTGTTGACTGGGGTCAGATAGTCTGATGGATAAGGATGGAATGAAAGATTACCGGCCACTATCTTTCAGTCGCTACCCGGAAATTTATTCAGAAAGGAAACGGAAAAGTGGGAAACGCTGTGGGTGAATATAAGATCTAGTATGTTGGCGTTTCTAGTAGGGGTTTTAACGTGTTGCACCCAGCCCCAATGGGAGTATGGGACACAAAGTCTATTAAGTTGGGAGGTGCTGTGAGGTTTCTCCAGGATATTTTAGGCCAGTTAAAATCACCGGCTATGATTTTCGCCGCCGAAGGTAGTAGTGAAAGGTAATCAAAGGCTTCAATTAAAGGAGTTAAGTCTGCAGTAGTAGATGAGGGCGGGCGATAGACACAACCAAAGTGCATGACTACAGTTGAGAACCGAATTGTGAGCCACAGAGAATCCGAAATTGAGTCGAGTGCGGCATGTCTGATGGGGACTACTGAAATGGCGTGCTGTACGTACACGAGGTACCCACCTCCGCATCTGTCGATCTTATTTACCCTAAAAACCTTGCACCCTTCAAGCATAATTTCGCTTGTGGAGGTGTGTTCGGTGATCCAGGTTTCAGTAATAAAGATGATATCAGGACTGGAGGTTATGACATAATTTTTTAAGTGATGAAGCTTATTTAAGATGGATCGCGAGTTAAATAAGATGAATGACAACCCACTCATGTGGAAGTGAGTGTCAGGGTTAGGTAACGTATGGGAGTGCACGGTGAGGGGCTTGAGTTGCAGCTATTACCGAAGAGAAGGAAAAGCGAGCTTTGGATGCCTCCTCGATGGTTTTGGAAGTATCAGCCGCGAACAAACCGGAAATAATCAATTTTGGGTTATTACGAAGTGAAACAGAAGACCTTAAAAGGAGTAGGCCTGCTACCTGTCCTGATTCGTTGGGATCGTTCGACGCTCCAATGCAGTGATAGAATACATGGTTATGGAAGGTATTGGCTTGCCCACGTGACAACCTTGGTATTGGTTATTGTGTGGTAAGAGCAGGCCTCAGAGGGTGGGGACTAAAAGAGTTTGGGATGGTTTCGTCGCCCATCGATGCGACTTGCCCGGGTGGGGCAGGATAGGAATCGGCGGTTGGTAAGGGGTTATATGGAGGTCATTTTCGAAGGAAGTTTTGGTAATACGCAGTGTTGCTTAGTTGGCCTTTGGAGTTCGGTGTGCTACCGAAGGCATGAACGACTGATAAGGTGCCAGTGTTTAAAAGTGGTTCATGAGAGCTAGAAGGGACGAAAGATTGTGGGATTGTATGCCACAGGGTGAGAAAAATTTACTCGAAGGGGGTTTGTGGATGTATCCTGCACGTAAAACGCCTGTGGTGGGGCAAAACGAAAATTTTGGTACGGTAAAGAAACTAGCGGGATAAACGGTGGCGGCACGGAAAAGTTAGGAAATGAAGAGCTAGGCAGATGCAGCTTTGAACAATAGCTGTGAGGTGCTTTGCGAGCATCTTCCGTATAAATGCGCGTAGAGCGGGGATTTCGCTGGCAGGAATTACGGTTTGAGAAACTATCTATTTTGGGAACAGAAACTGTAGGTCCCGGCATTAGTGACATCTTAGAAGGGTGTCTGTTCGCTTCTAATCTTTGCATGATATTAGGGGTGCAGCCTGGTGATATAAGGCGGTCGTTGCCCAATGAACTGAATGTTGAAGCCTTCAGTAGGGATGGAGTGTGGGTTGCCGAATTCTGGATTTGCGGCCATGTGTTACCGTTGGTATCGATACTCCGCATTGGGGGCTGGGTGTAGATCGTTACCAACTTTCGGCCCATTGGTGATAAGTTAGATTGCAACAGTGAGGTTATGTCCTTAGGTACGCTACTTCTTGACAGCTTGTTTACGGGAGTATGCCCTGAATTCCGAAGGGTTTGATTCGAGCGAAAATGACCTGGCAATGGTATGGTGCGGTCACGCGGATGGGTTTCAGTCGTGGCTATGTGGTGTGGACAAGAACGACCATACTTTGATTTATGTGTCGCCTTGGGAGAGTGATTCAAAGTTGTTAGGTCAGGGAGGCTACGCTATTTAGGTAGCTGCTTCTGATGCACTGGGCTAAGCTGTCTGGCAGGACTCGGTGGATTCGAGTCCCAGGCATCTGCGACACTACTGACAAGCCTAGGGCGCTTGGAGACTGGTGGATTTGGAGGGGGCCCAGGCGTTGCGTCAAGGTCTACGTCGGACAGTTGTTGGCTGATAGACGTTGGTTGTGTAGAGTAGGTTAGGGGAATGACGGGGTTAGGTGTCTTTTGGGCGGGTTCCTGCCTTGGATGTTTGCAAGAGTTCGACTTTCTCAGCACTTCTCTTTGTAGTGGCGTTTTGTCGGGTGCTATTCGAATGTTCTTGTATGGCGAATTAATAGCAATAACTGTTTGTTTATGAATAAACTCACTGGCTGTCAGTGAGTCCGGAAATTGGAAAAGTAGGGGGCATTGGTGTCATTGTGTTTGTTTGCGTAGTCTGCTGCTACGGCATATCACACGTTCCATGTTAGCGGCCTTCAGCAAGGTACTGCTGACCATGTTGAGTGAGGCCCTATCGGGAATGTTAAATACAATGGCGTGATTCGAGTTTCGTATTCGTTTTGAAACCTCTGAAGATAGGTTATCAATGAAGTTACACGTGGCAACTAAGTTACAGTCCGTAGTTATCATAGAGGGCTCGAAGAGTTGAGCCAGTGGTGTCAGAATTCTGGTGGCCCTTTCGAGAGCTTCAATCCGCGATTCGAGTGAGCTAACGTGTTGTAAGAGGTTGTCAATCTTGCTATTTGCGTCATCATAGATTTTTGGTAATGAGACGGAGTATGGCGTAGTGATTGGGAGATGTACGGCTACGCGTGGCAAAGTCTTACTGGACGGTCTGCTTCTTTTGGAATTGCGCATTGTGACTGCAGGCTTCGGATAACCAACTAGTTTCATTGAAAGTTTAGCGACTGCAAAGAGCCTAAATACGGAACGGAGATGAAATTCTATAGGAAGTCACCTAGGATGTTTGCAAACAGGGTTGACCAGGTGGTTTCACTGTTTGGACGAAGGGGGTTAGAGTTTTAGCCAAGGAGGAACCGATAATTAAAAGGGTTGATTCAGCAAACAATCGCTGAGCACTTTATAGATGGGCTCACTAGGGGTGATTTGTGGCAGGTAAAGGTCTAGATTTCCTATTATAGGGTTGTGTTGATTTTTCACGGTAATAATTTATGGACCCACGGTGGTGTGTCGCGGTTATTGCCACGGACTATTTGAAGCTTCAGAGTAGATAACTATTACTGCTAGGAGCTAAGTAAAAACAGGCCTAAACGATGGAAAAAGGAAAAAAACAAGACAACCTGATATATACGTCAAGTTGACCTTGACCTTGATGCGGGCTTATGAACTAAGGCCACTTCTGGAAATAGAGCCGAAAGTGAAAGGCGCGGTGGTGACGGTGACAGTCGCCGAACCGACATCTATTTTGCCCCGGTTGGTCGGGTTTTCCTCCTGAATGAGGATGCTTCGGCCATTGGTGTGGTTGGCCAGGTTTAAGAGACGTGCTGGCCACAAAAGGGATCCGCCCATCCAGCCGTGCAGGAGTAGGCCCAATAAATCCTGATAGGTTACGAGCCACTGAACACGATTTATTCAAGGTGATACGACGGGAGGCTTTCACCCGCGAAGTCTAGAGGGCCGAAGAAGCGAGACCAATCGACAAGAGATTATCATCTAAAGGAAACCTGAAGCTTCTAAACCTCAAACACATTATTGGATTACTACGGGTAGATGGTAGACTAACCTACTCCTAGCTGAGTTTCGACACCAAGTATCCCATACCGTTGCCGGCTGGACAACCTGCGATAGAACTATTCAACACATTCATGCCGTAGAGGGACATGCCGCGGAAAGTCACGTGGCAAGCTTTATCCGAAGGCCCTTTCAGTTACCGAGAGGAGGACCGACGGTGAAACGCGTAATCCAACGTTGTGCACGTTGTAGGAGACGAACGGTGGTAGCGGGAAGACAACACGGCTCCGCTGCCAAAGTGCTGAGTGACTCCAGTTTGGTGGCCGTTCAGTGACACCGGGCTGGACTATCTCAGAGCTTTATGGGCCAAGTGTGGAGGGAGGTTGAAAAAATAGTACCGGTGTATCCTGACGTGCATGAAGTCACGCGCGGTACTCTTAGAAGTTACGCTTTAGATTACGACCAACTCCTTCCTCTTAGCCCCGTAACACTTTATCAACCGAATGGGCCTACCCACGGATGAACACCCCGACGATGGGTCAGACTTCTTCGGAGCTCATCGGGAACCACAGGAACTAGCTGCAGAACCAAACCGTGGCTCATGATATACGATGGCACTTCAACCCCCGCAGGCCAGTCTTCGCGGTGGTGTGTGGGAAAGCCTGATCCGGTCAACCAGGCGAACATCACCGTCGATCATCGAGCAACAGCCACTTGACGACGAAATGTTGAGCGCCGTCATGACCCAGGTCGGAAGAGGTCTGAATGACCACCCTCTAGTTCCAGTATGTACCTGCGACCCCATCCGCCTGGCCCTCACTCCAAACGACCTATTGACGTTAAGGTCGAACGTGGGTTCCCGAAAGCCTACAAACCCTTGTGATAGCTACCCTAATGGATGGAAGCAGGCAAACTACCTTACCGAGGTATTTTGGAGGCGATTGCTGCCGGAGTACATACCGGTCCTGCAAACTCGACAGAAGTGTCTGGCCATGGCAAGACCATTCAAAGTTGGGGATGTATTGATGATCGCCGACGAAAATGCCCATTTCAGCACCAGGTATTTGGGCGTTATCATGAAAATTATCAGAAGCTCTGATGAACTGATAAATACTGCCAGAATGAGAACCACCAAAGGGATACTAACTGGAGAGGTACGCAGTATTAGCCTCCGCAAGAGTGAAGGCACAGCGGCCGACACCACAGAGCCCCGGTAGACTGTTTCTCATTCGTAGTTAAAGTGATTAAAAGCGCCTCTCGTGTGTGTGTGGTGGCATTCATGACATGTTTACGTACTCGACCACACTCACACCCAGTCACGCTCGCATGTGAGACACTTTCCTGCTCAACAGTCTCCGAGAAACGTCGCAGTGCTCACTGTTCCTCATTTGCAGCTGACTTTGTAGAAGACGTTCCCTATATGTGGTGGTATTTATAGTTTACTTGCACACCCAGAAAGCGCTCACCCTCAATCACACACAAGTACATGGGACACGTTTATGCGTCATGACCTCCATAAAACACGACGCAGTGCCCACTGTTCGTTGTCTATCACCGACATCGTGGAAGATATGCCCCGAGCTCGATAGTTGTTACTATTTGCCCATGCACCGCAGTGCGACCTCTCGTGACACCCACACGCACACACACACATACGAGCACACGCAGCCAGTGCACGAAGGCTCTCCCGAGGACAGCACCTATGTATCCCGGTTCACGCCAGGCATCGATCAGCCTTTCTCACAGACGATGCTGAGTAACGCCGCGTCGGAGCAGCCACCGGATCAACTGGGATAGTGTGCAGAATACTGATTCCAGAAGTGTTAGGCACGCGCGCTGACAGCAAGGTCTTTGTAAGGCGAATGAGTGACCTTATTCCAGACCTTTTACTCCGCCAAGGTACGGGGGGAATTTGGTGAGCTGTATGACGACCGGTTCGGGGAAACCTTTCCAGAAACACCGCAATTCCACGCTCCCTTGACATCATTAGCCCACACACACTATTTGCTTGTTTTCATGCACGATATGTTTTCATGAACCAAAGTTTCTTTGTTCGCGTCCAACGAGCTACTCTGTCATATCCTATTTTGGACCTGCTTGACTCATGTGTTCCTTCCTCACACGCTGCAACTTGGTTCCCATTTTCTGAGTCCCTGTGATCGCGTGATCAAGCTTCGTATTTGTTCTGTGTCATTATTCATTCAATAATCTAGAATAGTAGAACTTCACGGATAATCGAGTTCTGATTTCGGAATCCGTTTCGAATACTGCCACGTATTGCTCGAAGGCGTCTTACACCTCATGTGTCCGCTACACGAAGGGCTTTTTGAGTCGGGTGCACGGTGAACGGTCAGTACATCCAACAGTACCAGTGTGGAGTTAGATTAACCTGCCTAATAAATGTCCTGCTTTCCTGTACCCAGCTTCCCCGTCAATAAGCGCAGTGTGTAATTTGGGGACAGGTGCTGCCCTGGAGCTTCCATTTTCTTCGTTCTTCAATGGACTATCCCTGGACCGGCTTGAAACCGGTTTGGCTAAGCACCCATTCGGTGACTTCGGTGAAATTAATAGCATGACACTGACTATTACCCCGATGTGACAATGTTAGTTTTATCAGAGTATGCCAGTTATTATGCGGACTGTGTCCATGAGTGCACGCTAGTGGGTAATTGGTGTGCGCCCGCTGCTATATGGAGAGGACAGTGGTATAATCCCACTGTCCGTTGCAGGGAAGAATAGGGTATTCCGTGTGGTAGATGACGGAGTGGCGGTGCCAAGATATTTGACGTGGGTCTGTCCGTGTGTTCGTCGGTGCTTGCTTGTGCGTTTGATAATGTTAGCCAACTACTACCCACAGACAGCGGGGGGATAATCTAAGGGTCTATCCTAGCACCCCAGGTGGCGTGATTGAGTGTGACCAAGAAGCCATTTCGGCGGTTCGGCGTGAAAGGGCACGTGCAAAGATTGTTCACTGTACGTGAGTTCCTTCACATTAAAGTGCCCAAATGATTTCTTGGTCACACTCAACCACGCCACCTGGGGTGCTAGGATAGACCCTTAGATTATCCCCCCGCTGTCTGTGGGTAGTAGTTGGCTAACATTATCAAACGCACAAGCAAGCACCGACGAACACACGGACAGACCCACGGCAAATATCTTGGCACCACCACTCCGTCATCTACCACACGGAATACCCTATTCTTCCCTGCAACGGACAGTGGGATTATATCACTGTCCTCTCCATATAGCAGCGGGCGCACACCAATTACCCACTAGCGTGCACTCATGGACACAGTCCGCATAATAACTGGCATACTCTGATAAAACTAACATTGTCACATCGGGGTAATAGTCAGTGTCATGCTATTAATTTCACCGAAGTCACCGAATGGGTGCTTAGCTAAACCGGTTTCAAGCCGGTCCAGGGATAGTCCATTGAAGAATGAAGGCTAATTTGGTGCGAAGTGAGCGGTACTCCGGAGATGAACCCGATCAAGGTAAGAAAGTGTGCACTGGAAGGATGAAGTAGAGGTGCCGCCGCTAGCTTACTCGACAACCTCTTGCACTGTACCACCACCGTGTGTATTGTGGTGAGTGCACTTAAGCCAATGTACGGAAGCACTGACAACCACACACCCTATTACACTCACCACAAATGTGTGGTGGAAAGTTTTCTCAGACTGAAACCGCCAATCTTTAGCGGGTGGTTTAGAGTGAGTATAAAAAGTGCTTTCAGAGTCTGATCCCCTTTGAGAAGTTCTTTCATGGGTTGAGAAAATAAAGTTATAACTATGAAAGAGATTAAAATCCAGTTCGTTTGTATCTAGCTGAGGGCGTCGGTATGCTTTAAAGCCCTTGCTGGGTTAAGGCGGTCTTGATTAGAGGGAGATGAATGAATGATATTGTTCGAAGGAGTCAAGACAGACACAAAACTGGAGCTTGTGCTAAATGAAAAGGTACCCATGAACCAGACAGTCATTTCACTAACAGTTTCAATATACTTAATGATCACGTCTTGTCAGTCGGTGGTACTTCCCACACTGTCCAAGCAGTTTCTCTCCTCACTGACTGTACAGTGCTTCTGTGTGCTGTATACGTATGGAGGCTGATCACTGTCATATTCATTCTGGGATGAATGTGCGTCAGCAGCGGATTTTTTGACAATTACATCAGTTACTACTGCGACGGAATACGAATTGATGTGGTCAGTCAGAATTCCAGGTGGCTACATGATTCAACAGAAGTGCTTGGCTTTACCAAAGTTTCATTTCAGTTCATTTCGGTTTCGGAAAATGAAGTTATGTGGAATTTACCAACACTTCCGAAATTCTCCCAAGTTACCCTGAACCACATGTAACCCCAACTACGGGATTCCTTCAATCGCCGGGCAACACGAATTATGTCCAAGTTTGAGATAAGCACAGATGGCTGTGCACGTGCCAAAGCAGATGCAGTGAATTTTGCCATAACTGCCCTACGTGGTTGCCATACTTGTATGAAGGCTTGATTAAGATTATGCTATGAAGCCAGTAATCCCTGGTAGTAAGTAGACATTAGCTCCATTACAGTATGCCATGTACTGGACGAAAACAACAACTAGGTTCAACCGGTAGTCCGTTTGGTGGGTTCGACGTTACGGAGTAAACATACGCCACTTCGCAAAAACCACATTGGTCTTGATAGGGTAAGCTCTGTTAGGTTGGCAATTTATATAACAGAGGAAAGTTGTTGAAAGCCGCATGATTAGACGAGAATCGTTTTTGCGTATTGGGCTTCCACAAGGTCCATTTACCCTGTGGTCAATTGGAGGTGGAAAGATGCGGCCACACGTCACGGCAAGCTATAAATCTTGTTTCTTAGTTCGGTTGTTGCTGAGAAGTAGCAACTAGAACAGTCACAATCTAATAAACAACGTTGGTTATTCGAACTTAACGAGAATAACTGAAGTATTTCATATTCAGGCGACCAAAGTTAATATGCGAAAATAAACCACGAACGAGTTAGCGATAAATACTGTCCCAGTGGGTGACATGCCGCTAATCGATTAATACATAGGCTGATATTCGACTCGGGTTTTCCATGCAAGGCCCGTTTATTAGCAATAAATGAGTTCGTGCCGAATATTATGCCACAAACAGTCCACTCGATTTGCGTAGACAACTCTACCGATCATTTTGTGGTCAAAAAGCACAATCCAATGCATAATTTGCAAATTCGGTGTCGTCCACTGACTTCTCAAGCGGATAATTCCACGCGATTTTACAAGCGAGAATTCAGAAGGGGTCATGCTCTAACCACTGTTAATGTTTTCAGTAGTAATATTAGAAATTGGAAGCTACAGGGCTTTACCTGTTCCCGGAGTGCACGCTGTACCACACATTCTCTGTGCGGGTCTCGCTTACTGCTATCAGTCTTTTCCCTTGCCGCATGACAATGGCTTTTTAGTCCATCCTCCTCCATTTTTCGCTGGCTCATTGCTCTATTTCTCCTTCGATCTTTTACTGCTTTTGCACTATGTTGATAGGTCTTGTTCTTTGGGAGAGGAAGTGTGAAGTTCTGAGGGTGAAGCTGTCCTGGTGGGCCAGTTAGCTGCCGTGGCCTCGGTGGTATTCAGACACATTCCGGTGGCAGGCTGCCGAGAGCAGCGGGTGGGCTTAGGAGCCTGGTTGCTTTACCAAGAGTGCCGGAGGTATCAGGATGCATAGGTGTAGACGGAGGCGAGGTGATTTTGCAGTGAGTTGTAGGTATGGTTGAGTGACCAGACGAAGAGCTAGTAGAAAAAATGGAAACATCTAGACTTTTGGGTAACGTGCGATCACGGGTGGATGGGTCGGAGGAACCTTCATCAGCTTAGTGGATGCTGGGGCGCTTGTTCCAGCCTAAGGATTTTCTTGGGCTGTTCAGAATATTGAGGTTTCTGTCAGACGGCTCATCTGGCGGGGCAATTGGCGTACTGTCTAAATCTACAGTGACATCGCGGCTTGCAATAGGTGGCAGCATCGTATGATGTCCAGCCATAGGTACACCGGAGTTTCGGGGTGGATTGACGGTTGCATTTATACCAGAGGTATTGTCCGGAAATATCTTGGCACACTTGAGACCAGTTTTGGCTGACTAAAGATTGCCGGCTAATGAAGACCTTGATGACAGCCTCATTTGTAAACTAGAACAGTAGTGGACAGGTGATGCGCTCGGGAGTTTTGCGGAGTCTGGCACAGTGGCACGGTTGTGAGCTGAGGTTGCAAGAACTTAGGATCATATTTTTAGCAGCTAAAAGAAGTATTCCGTCTAAAACGTTAAACACGATTGCAGAGTTTGCCTTTTTATCGGTCCGAAGATTTCCGAGGCAGTCGCGTTCACAAAGTTCGTAGCCAGTAGTAAGTTGGTTGGAGTATGGTGTGCGGCTGGATCAAGTAAAAACGCTAAAGGCATTAGTTGACCTATAATCAGGTCGACGGAGTCAATTTGAGAGGGGGAGACCGCTTGGATTTCCGCTCATTTCCGTAGTTTCCCTGTTGGCATGTTCAAGTATATCTATCAGGAAAACTGAGCAGTTTTTCGGTGAGTTTTTGAGTCTGGCTGTTTTGCGACGGCGGTTGCTGACAAAAGTTTTAGGTCGGCTGGTAGGAGATGTGGGCATACCTATGGTGGTAAAGATACTAATGGCCAATTGGATAAGCTGTGGCAATGTGCAGGAGTAAGAGGGCCATACGGATGCCTGGGGGTTAATGCAGAGCAAGGCCAATATATGTGAAAAATAAGGAGGAGAGTGCTCATCACTGCAGATCGACATCGGTGGAAATAATTATGTACAAGTTGTTGAGCTGAAAACTGCAACTAGTTTCTGCTGACTGTGCCGCTGGAGCTTTTCCGGATTTACTACGCGAGTATATATATATAAACTTACGCATATATATCTATGTGCACGCGCTCTGCATCTTGCAGTTCCTCACCTGCCATTTCTCTTGCTATCATCCCAACGACCGTCATCATAGGCATCCATCAACTCTACATCTGTGCCTCACATCTACCGTATCCAATCCTTCTAAATCGTTTTTGTCATCTGATAATCCCTCTACGTCTTGCATTGCTCGCTGCTTGTTTTACGGTGAGTTTTGTGTCCTGTCCGCCGACAATTCACTGCAAAGTACCAATGCTTCATTGTCATCTAATCCACTGCAATGCACCTCACCTTTTTCTCCATCGTTCCTCGCTACTGCAATTCTTTATACCGATTTCCAGCCTTTCTCATGTTTACCAGTCTGCCTCCATATGTAATTGCCCGGGACCAGCCATTCAGTCCACCTGACCTTGAATTTCAAATTCACCGGGCGTCCATTCAAATCCGCTCTTGAGCTCATTTAAACTCCAGACAATCCCTATGGTGTGCATACGTTTATACTATTTTCATCCTACCTTATTCATCCTTCTGAGCCTTTTTACCCAATATTTTAATGAGAGTCTCCATATTTCCATGAATTACATCTGTCCATTCCATCACCTGTATCTATATGATCATGCACATGGCATGCTTCGGGCGCTTCCGAAATAAACCATTATTATTATTATTATTATTATTATTATTATTATTATAAAGCTGGATGGTAGGGCTGAGTTCTAGAGTATAAGGCTGTTTCGTAACGTGCGATGCGAAGATTTCCAACTCAGTATTTTGAGGGGATCGGCTCAGAGGTGTGTTCAGACAAACAGTCAGTGAATTTTTCTGACATACGAAGACCCTCTAGAAGCTTCAGTTACTAGAATTTCTCTAGAATCCTAATAAAAGCTATGCCGGAATCATTTTGCAGGTCAGGCAGAAAGTGGAATAGTTGGAATGTTCTTTGACGTAGACGGCTTCAGTCACCTTACAAAGCTGATTTCCAAAGCGGTATCTTGGAATCTACTAGTGTTGTCTGACTGAGACCGATATTTCGCTTTGCTCCCACCCTAGGAGCAGCTCAAAGGTCACTTTCGCAAGTATCTTTTATCACCGGGTGGCCTCAGAAATTGGTGTTCAAAACAAATCCGGCGATTCTTTCTGGGTCAGACAACATCCCTACGAGCTTCAGTTTTAAGGATTGTCCCAGATAGCCTAGAAAAAACTATACCAATAACAACGGGAAAACTACTCGGTGTAACGCAGTAGGCTTTTGGGTTTCAGGGATCGTGCGAGTTCGGCTACGTAGTTCTCAAGGGCGTCATACAAACGTCAACCCGCAAGTCTGACACCTACATGGTCATGCCCACTGGTCACGGAATTCGTACTTTTTTACCATACCCTGGACTGGCCTGCTCGGCCTATCTTCCAGCCACTATCTGGCTTGGATGGCGGCGTGAGCCGAGGAATTCCGCCACTGGTCATGGAAATACTCGTCTCACTCACCTTAACCTGTTCGGATTCAGTACTTGTTGCGCAGACGGAACTCTGGCTCCTAAAACCTACCTCTAGCTCCAGCATTGCTGGTACCATGCTACCTTTATGCTCCAACATTTGTAGGGAGACATCGAAGCCCGGTTGCCAGCCGCCTTCGTCTATCTTCTATCCTTAACGGACGTGCTTCTGAGTCATACACGGGAACACATCTAACGGCAGCTTTGTACACTCTAACCATGGCAACCAACTGGACCTCACACCTACGCCACAAATGGTTGAGGTGGGCAAAAACTAAACGCGCCTTCTGTATCGGCGATGGCACTCCATCCAATATCTGTCCTCCTGGTGATATGTAACTGCCTAGAATACAAAATCCTCTGCTTCAGCTAGAGCCTCCCCTGGCAATACAACTTTTGCCATAGGGCAAAACCCGTTGAGTGGCCGCGTTTTAGGCTTTGAAGTTGCGGAGCGGATCCAGAGCTTGCCCACACCGCAGTTTGGGCTATCTGCGGAAGGTTTCAACCTACCTAGATCATCACCCGGGAGGAAAATATCCTCCGCGTATTCCAGGACGGACAGTTTGCTGCGTGGGCAGGAATCATCACCGTCATTCCCACACGAGAAGAGTACTACCTCCGGGATCTATTCAGTTACGAAATTGAAGAGCAGGGACAAAGCAGCGCAACCCTGACGAACACCACTTCTCGCGATGAACCCGGGGAAAGGTCACACACCCTTCCGTGAAAGGCGGCTCCAGAGGACTGTGCTGTCGGAGGATTCAAACTCAGCTCTCAGATCAAGAAACACTGAGATTGGGGGCCAACGGAAGGTGCGCCGTCGCTATCAGATCTGGAGAAGAGCAAAGCTCTATGGTCGACACAATCTCGGCCGGGTCCGGAACCAGCTTGGTTCCGACGTTTAGTTATTTCCTGGGCTCGAGCACTGATTCACGCCATTTCCTGGGAATTAACTCGCTGTCCCAAGCGACCATGGAGGGTTTCGTTAACTCCGAAACCAAAGTCTCACCTCCATTCTTGTAAAAAGACGGATAGATCCTATCCGCTCCAGTGGATCTGTACAGCTTTAAGTAGCCCATCCTATTGATAAACTCAATTTCTGATGGACGATTGACATCCCCTGCATGGTCTGCCTCAGCGTATTCGGAAGGTCCACTGTAGAAGTAGGCTCACTGAACAGCTTCTTAAACTGCTCCACCTAGCGGTCCAGATGACCCCCGTGACAGTGAATCCGTGAGCCGTCGGGCCCTTTGGCTAGCTCACTTGCCCCGGGCCTCAGTGGACCGGTGTCTCTAATCAAACGAAAGGGTACGATTATTTCCGATACACACAGCGTTTTCCGTTTCCCTACATTTCGCTTTCCGACAGTGCTCGCAGTCGCTTTGCAGGCTCCTAGTAAATCGGCTCCTCAGTGGTTCATGCGCTTCGTTGAACACAGCATCTGGAGGGATGGATCTTCGAGCATCCAGCAGGGCAGCTGATGTTGGAGATATCCATTATTTATGAGGTCTACTTGGACCAAATTCCTGGGTGGCACTTAAAGCTTCATACAAGGCTTCCTTGACCTGTACCCAGCGTCCACCTGGGTCGTGTTTATCCAGCTGCAAATATAGCCGCGTAGACATCTTTGCCTGGTAAGCTGATCGTCAGTTATGGTCCAGCGGCAACTGCAAAAGATGGGTGGCACATACTTTGGCGTGACCACAAACGAGAGAAAAACAGAAGCCGGCATGTACCAAGGCGTGATCTGAGTCCACAGCTGTAGGCCAGAATGCACGGCGATCTTCAGCTGATCCACGCCAGCAGTGACTGATCACGGTATGGTGATTCTGAATCTCACCTTGTGAGGACTCGTGAGGATCCCATATCAGTGTACGGCTATTCTTATGGCAGAATTTCGCGCTCACCGGAAACAATATGTGACCTGGGCATAACTGACTGAGACGATCACCGGCTTTAGCGTGATAGGCCGGAATAGTAAATGGGCCTTCAGAGTGCCCTTTTAAACCCCCGAAGCAGCCAACTTGGGGGTTGGAATTGTCAGCCATGACAACCACGTCTGTTGAACACATACTTCGAAGCCTTTGCGACAAGTGTTTTAAGACTTAGTCCTTGGTCTCGGAGGAACTGCAGCCGTGGGCGCATACGCCGATGCGACGAACAGGCCTCGACGCCCAGTTTGTTTCTACTAAAGTGCACATAACCGTCCAACCAAAGTACTCACAATTGACTGCTAACTGGAATACAGCCTATCCATGTACGCTGAGCCCTCATTTTCAAAGCAATCCCAAAGTTACTCTGACCAAGAGCGTTAGAAAACTGATCACCAGACACACGAAGAGTAGAGAGAGAGCATGTGGTTGTATCTGAGGCACGAAGGGTGATCATCGGAGCGGGGTCTCGTATGCCCATTTTGGGAACACTGCAAGCACCTATTTCGAAAGCGTAAAACGTTTTATCGGAGCTGCCTGCTGCCCCATCTGACAGTGTGCAGACGTTAAACACACCCAAATGAAGCAAGCATATTGGTTTAAGGAGTGTATTCTGTTTATACAAAGCCTCTAAACTACCGGTCGCTTGAGAGCCCCCATTGACCGTGAAGCTCTGCATCGATCCTAAATAAGACGGAAAATCGGTAAGACCCCCTACAGGAAGGACGCTGGAGGTTTTTAAGCTAACCATACTTTGTGACCACCCACTCTACAGAATGGGTTTTCTTGGAGAACCCCAACCGGGGGGGTTGACTCAATAGTCTGGCTCACAAGGCATTGGAGCTTTACCCACTGAAAAACTTCGGACCTTCCACGTGAGACCTAGTTGTTGCAGGCACTGTCATGTCTTCGCTGGTGCTTAGTTATCAGTGCGCCTTTCAGGCTGAGTCCATTGCCAACCGCCCCCAGTAGAACAGGCGGAAAGTGGACGGGGCAACACCCTTGGGGCCCCATCACGAAAACGGGCGATAGACGCCAAGTGACATACCGTGAGTTCTCCCACAGTGGAGAGGAATCCCTGGTATAACAAGCTTTGAGCGATACGTAGCCGAATTCATACGAATCCTGAAAAACACAAGATTGGCTAGTAACTTCTGCGATACAGAATTATTGAAATAATAACATCATAAAACATATACAAATTTAAAATGTGCGATCACAAGGGCCTAAAAACCAGAACAAAGTTCATGGCTTGCAAGAGACGAGCACGTGCATCATGCAGGTCAAGAACAGGATATGACAAAGTGGTGTGTTGGACGCGGACAAACAAGGGTTAGTTCATGGAAGTGTGGATTGTACGAAGCAAACAAATAATATGTGTAAGTGAGTAATTCCATGAAATCACGATATTATGGTATCTTCGAAGGCTTTCCACAACCGATCGTTAAACCGGGTACTCCACTCTTGCTTCACCTTATGGAGGCTTTTAGTCCGGCGAACTGTTTCTCCCTGTGGTTCTTTGTCGAACTGTCCCATACAAAGATATAACGGTCGGAACCAGATGTTGCCCGTCATCTGATTCAAAGACTGGACCTCGTTTGTCCTCTACCCACTGGCCTGCCAGAATGACTGCATCTGCTGGCTCAGAAAGCACCCAGCATTGCCCCGTGTGCTTTGGAGGCACTCAAACCATCACTACACTTCAAGGCAAGTTCTCGCCGTGAGGGTATTTCAAGACTGGAGTTTCCATGTGGGCTAGCAGTGTCGGAACTGAAAAGACACGGCGGACCCTTCTGAAACTGATATCACACTCGACTGCCCTCCCGCGTCAATTGAGGGGTGCATACCGGTGGCCCCTTCTTTCCCTCAGATGAGGCGGATGGAAGGGGTGACGGGGTTATTGCCATAACCTCCTCGCTTAGTGGTTTCCCTGGTGAGTGCTGTAAGTCCTAAGATTTTGGAGTTTGCCGGCCTGGGATCCGAAACGTAGGTGAAGGTGACTTCCACCGGATTCAGTTTGTTCTCGGAGTATTTGGTGTAAAGCGACAGTGGGTCTGGTTTCTTAGAAGCAGGCTGTTGCTGGTAGCCTCGTGCTGTTCGACCGGCTGCCGTACACGGGGGACCTCCCGACAAATTCTTAATATTAGAGATTCTGCTGGGCGTGTCATATATTTCGGTTGACAACGCAGGGTTAATTACGGAACCTTGTGGAGTGGCTGTGGTGGTGACGAACGTGTGGGTCTGTGAGGCTAGTGCATGAGCTCGCTTGAGGACCTTTCTACCATCCTCAGTCTTACTGTGAGCACAAATTGTTCACCACTTTCATGGCTGACGCGAGACCACGTCTTCCGTGGACATTGTGCTACTAATAAGCGCATTTCCCTCAGCAACTGCGAAGGCGTTATATCTATCATTTGGGTTTCGGGGAGAACGGGATACTTTTATTTTCTTTTGCTGCAGCATGCTTAATAGGAGCTGCCAGAAGTGAGTCGTACTGGCTGTGACACGGGGGTTCATAGCTGTATCCCTGATTTGTGGGATCATACTGGGCGGGATTGCCCAGAGCCGTCCATGGTATCTGGGTTGCTAGCTAGAAGCAACAGTCTCCTGAACGCGGAACCAGAATGACGATGAAAATTTTCGGATCTTCTGGTATGAAGTCCAGTATGCTTACGTGCGCTGCTGATCACTGTGGTTCAGATCCGGGTACAGTTTTCTTGTTCTTTACGAAAAAAAGTGCATTGCGGAGACAAACTGGGTTGGGCCTTTGGAACGTTGTTGGCCAATTGTGATACACAAATACCCCATGAAAGCAAACAAAAACTGACTGGAGCAGCAAAGGCGACCAAAAAGAAAAAATACTGTTCTGCCCTCAAATAAAAGGTTCAAGATTTGAAGGCTTCCGATGGAGTTACCTTTATATATACACGATAAAAGTGTAATAAGGCAGACGAAGTAAAAAACTACCGCAAATGCGGTCCGGCCAGGTCACCTGAGTGGACAAACTAAAAAAGACAAAGGGAATGGGCTCACCAATTATAGAAAAACACTGTTCCCCAGATTCTACCGTAGCACTCGTTGAGGATATCAACCAAAAATGATCGTGGATTGCCATTCTCCTGTATTCTAGCCCAGCCCACTCACAGGGGCAGCACGCCGGCTTTGGCCGATGAAATGAGTCGGGGGGGGGCTCTAGTGGTTGACGCGTGCTTGAAATGTGTGGTCAGATAGGTGATGTACGGGGTGATTGGCTGATCACTATAACAGCAGAGAGGTGGTGCTCTCGAGTCTTGTCTGAGCGTGAGATGTTAGAGAGGGCCTAGAGTACCTCCAACGACGCAGTATAGGGCCAGCTAAACCTATTTTATCCCTTCTGCTCATTACCTACCCCTTTGGATTATGACGCATGAGAGGCCGTTTGTTCTTGATGTTCCATCTATTTAAGGAGTGTGAAAATGGTCGGTTCTCCTCCACCTCTGTCTTTTTTCTCTCCAAGGTTACAGCGGGAAGATCTTCAGACCGAGACCGAATAACACCATACGAACTAATATTTTTAGCTGAGGGGCAATTGCTCTGTCAAACTCTGTTCCGGGAGATACTGCTCTTGCTCTGATCAAACCTATCTTCGAAAAAAGCTGGGCCTCTCCCTCAGTCTTGCCATGTAAACCCTTGCGCTAAGAAAATAGCAAAATTTCTTTGGATGCCTTTTTTCTGCAACTCCTTTCCGCCACGCTTATAATGGTTACTTCTGTGAAGGCGTTGTCCATAAGGAGACACTTCTTGATATCATTCGGTAGTCAGTCTTCAAAATTAGAGGCTGAAAGAAACCCCCCCCCACATAAACTTCAACAGTGATTTTTGTGGCCGACTCTGCCTACCCTTATTGTCATTTCAGCTCAGCGGCCCCGACGGAAGAAAGCATATTCATCATGAGACGGGGAAATCGGGGTGAATTTCGTGAAATTGTGTGATACTTCATGTCTTCAGGGCAAGAAACCTGGTCTGACCTCTAAGGATACTGCAATGAGCAGGAGGTTGGGAGCCATGTTCGCGTTCCAATATTGTTAACTCAAGATCCGTTTGTTGTATCTATTGAGCCCTTGTTGTATTGCGCACAAGGCTAACCTGAAGAATTGCATACGGATACGGTACAAAACCGCAGTCCCGAATCCACTGACACTTCGCTGGTAGTCAGAAAACCAAACTCGAGCCACAGAGACGTTTATGCGAACCTGTACAGCAAGTAATACAGAGCGAGAAGCGACCAAGGAGGATTCACGAGAGAGCGAGCTATTGGCGATCGAAAAGGGAACAGCCTGGTTTGGAGTGGTTAAGCAAAGCTTCTGCATGGGGTGGTAGTAAAGACGTTGATTGCCATAAATGAATGCAGTGTCACTACACAACCCAAATTAGCAGACTGGGGGGGATAGTTTTGAAACGTTAATCAGCGACCGTATTCGATTTTCCTGAAGAAGCTTTTACGACTGTGAGAGAATATCAAAAAACGACAATGCCAAACAGGATGTGGACCACTTGCAGTCCAAAGTGTGTTGGACGGAGAAGGAAAAGACTCCGAATGATGCTTTCTTTCTTCGGCTGGATTGCTTTATGGCTCGATAACTGCCCCTACATTCATATTGGACTGGTTTGTCCTTCCTTGCTTCAGATGTGCAGAGCCATCTCAGGGGGCTGCCTGCCAGTAAAAAGCTGGTCGGGGTTGCCAGAAGAAAGACTAGGTGTGCCAAAACCCTCACATGCTTACAGACGGCGGGATAATAGTGGCCCGTCTCCTCCACACGCCCGTCCTCGTCGCAGGTAGATAAAATGTTGGCAGAAGAAACGTTATTCGCAAAAGACGCTCGAAGGGCGAGTGATAGTCCTAGGCGGCTCGATGTGGACACAGAGCTAATAGAACCTGTAGGCATATTTGGTCTTTTTTTATTTCAGAAGGAGTAACGATAACAATAAGATCCTGCCGACGATTAGGTGCAACGAAAACTGTGTCTACGAAAAGTAAGGATCCTAGCACTACCTGACCCTGACGGCCACGAATCGCCGGGGTTTTGTGGGTTGCTTGGAACCGTGTTTGCTAGTGCTGTGGACACGGGTGCACGTATGACAGTAGGTGTTGTATACGGTTATGCAGAATCCAGTGGATTCTCTACCTCCAAGAAAGCCAGTTTTAGTCCATCTATGGAAGACGTTTTCCTCTCACCCTTAAGTTCAGGGGCGCAGCAATTTTTCCTTCACTTAAAAACCCGATGACAGCCTGAAATGAGAGTCCGTAGCGAGCATTGTGTACAGTCCGCATGCAAGTGGACAGCCCTCTGGGCATTCACACTGGGACGCTCTGTTCCGTTGTCAGTGCTGCGTGCACCTCACGCATATATTAGTTTAGGCTTTGGGTGCAGTCTTATTAGTTAAAAGGTTGCAAACGTTTTGGGGCAGCCAGCTTCCCCGGCCACCGAAGTAGAAGCGCAAATAATAGCCCGTTCTGCTTTCACCCGACTGCAAAAGCCTAACAAGACAAGGAGAAGGGCCTCTAGCCATTTCGGGTTTGCGTGAGCTCTTAAGCCTCCTTTGAGTTGTCTGCAAAAACTCTCGATCAAGCCGTTAGCGGATGGATGGCAAGCAGTAGTTCTCACTTGTTTGCGTCTCATTTCATTCACTAGGGGAGAAAACGTACCTTGGAAATAAGTTCCTCCATCAGCTGTGAAGATGGGGGGTCATACAAACTGTACTGCCATCGTTCTAGGAAAGCGCATGCCGTTGTTTCGGATGAGCAGTCAATTAAAGGTGTCGACTCTGCCCAACACAGAAAAAGGTAGATGCAAATCAATAAGTAAATTAATCCGTTGGATGGGGACGCAGGACCTACTAGGTCGCCGTGGACATGACGAAACCGTGCATCTAGTGTGGTGAACTTGCCGACAGGACTTTTCGTACTCCTGGTTACTTTGGACCGCTGACATTCCAGACAGCTAGGTGCCCATTCACTTATATTCTTTTTTATTTTTGGCCACATAAAACGGCCAACCACGGGTTTAACCGAGGCTCGTATGCCAGGGTGTGGCTATCCGTGCAGTGCCCTAAGAACGCCCTTGCCAAAAGCAAATTGTACCGGTGGACGGAAAGTTTTTTGCGACATGTTGCACAGGATCGCACCCTCCGATGAAGTGAGTGGCCATGGTTCAATTTGGAGAGAGCTACTGTGAAAAAGTTGCTCGACTTCTGGGTCATGTACTTGCGCTGAAGAAAAGCAGCCGAGTCAATACTACCGGCCAGTGTAACGAGATGGATGCAAGAAACAGCACCTGCCACGGTATTGAGCTCACCTGAGATGTGTAGCATATCCTCTGCGACCTCAGCGGTGTAATCTAGGCGACGGGGTTTCTTGGGCCGGTACTGGTCTATAGCTGACTGCACAGAGAGGATTGGATTGTGGTCCTAGAGGATGATGATTCATCAGCCCTCCAGCATGCGCCGGAAATGGTAGATAGCCCAGTAAACTGCGAGAACTTCATTGCCAAATGTACTAAACCTGAATTCGGCCGGCTGCAGACTCTCGGAGAAGAAGGTTATGGGGTGTCATGTGCCTTGTACTTGCTGTCGTAAAACAGCGCCGACAGTCAGGTCTGAAGCGTCGGCTGATAGTGCCATGGGGGCTTTTGGCTGGGGATGTGCAACGACGGTCATGTTGGAGATGGCCTGCTACAGTTCAACAGGGGCGGAACGGGCATTCTCGGGAAATTCGAATGTTTCGTCTTACCGCGTAGTAAATCTGCGATAGGTGACGCCATCTGGGCTCTTTTGATACTTTCTTGACCGAATGAACACTTCACAGTGCTGACAGTTGCCCCAAATTGAGACGAGCGTTCGTTAGGTGTTCGTGAAAGCACAGCGTGGTCGTCAGGTGTCGCGCTAGCGACTAAGGTGTCATCTAAGTAGGTGCAACCACTTCTAAACCCTGACAGGCCTCATCTGCAAGTGGCTGGAAAGTTTGCGCCGCACTGCCGAAACTGAATGACATTCGGAGAAACTCGTATAGGCCAGAAGATGTGATTACTACTGTCTTCGGCATATCACTAGGATTGACGCAAGTTTGGTTGTATGCGCGAATCAAACTCATGTGACTGGTAATGTTGAAACCACTCAAGCTTGTTGTGAGGTCCTGGATACGCGGAGTTGGGTAGCTATCTGGCTTGGCCCTACCGTTTAGAGCCGATGATCGACATAAGGTCTTCAATCGTCTTCGGATATTTTTGGTACCGTGTGTAGCGGAAAGCCCATGGGCTTGAAGATGGCCTGCCAGTACCAAGATCCGGCATGTGCTGAAGCTTTGCCCTGGCTGTTTTAAATTTGACAGGTTCCAAGCTCATGGCTTAAAAACGAACCTTTGGGCCACTTGTGACCATATGGTGTGGTGCCTCTGTCGACGTCTGTGGTGGGACTTTGGTAGGTTGTACAGCCCACAGAGCTCGTGCGGGAGCTTCGGGTAGCAGCCTGTGGCGACTGGAGTGATAAGGAATGGAGAGATGGGTAGCTTCATTGACGTTGTGCTGTTGGTTGGCACATCGGTACCACCGTTGCCATGATGATCTAGCAAAATATACGTCAGGTCTTGCACGTATCAGTCGGAATATCAGGGAAATGAGTGGGCCAACCGGTGCAGGCGACAACCATGTGAGCCCTTCCCGGTCACAGTCGCCTACTTTTTATAGCCTATAGAATATACGGTACATCCTTCTTAGCAGACTCAGCCCAGGTAAGCACCATTCAAAGTTGCATGGTGTTAGCCCGGTCTTCTTCATGGTCCTTGGCAATGAGCTGCTCAGAGGTTAAGGCATGTGCTTATGCTGGATCAGCGGCATCCGCTAATTCGTCTAACTCTGGTTTATCCCAAAAACACGTAAGATAGCTTACGCGTTATTGGAGAGTGCTTGAATCCAAAGCACATATGATGTTGTACTATCCACTTTGAGGGCAGAGGTCTGTCCCCGCATAAGACGAAGGAGTTCAGCCAGCATCTCAGGGCATTGTCACCTAGCTTGATTCCAGGCACCAGTTGTTTTAGCCGAAAACCTGATGTCGTACCGAGGCTCCCCGATATGACATCCCTCAGTCTATCGTATGGGCTTTCTTTGGGTGGGCTACCTGCGGCTTCCCTGGCTTCTGGAGCCACAGCCGGCGGCAAGTGCCCCGCGTTGCCCATACTTAGTAGACTGGCTGTATTGTGGGCCATTGGAAGTGGTGCTCCCACTTGAGCCAGTCAGCACTATGGATTTACGGGTAAGAACTCGGGAATCCCCACGTTTATTGAGGATATGTCGGACAGTCCTATGTCCACTACATCTTTAAAGTCTAATGTTGATGCATCCTCCAAATTAGCCATTTTCAGCAATGAACCGAGCTTTATTCGATATGCAGTCTCTAGCACTCGAAACGTCACATGCTTGCTTGAATCACGCTGGACTCACAGATATTGCGCAAAGGGCTAATCTGGCATAAGGATACGGTACACCACCGCAGTCCAGAGATGCAATAATGCTTGGCTAGTAGTCAGAAGACCAAACTTGATCCACAGAGATGTTCATGTAAACCCGTACAGCAAGGAGTGCGGAGCTAGAAACGGCCAAGGAGGGCTCACTAGAGAGCGAGTTATTGGCCATCAAAAAGGGAGCGGCTTGGTTTAGGATGGTAAAACAAAGTTTATACAAGGGGTGGCAGTAAAGACGCTGATTTCCAAAGATGAATGCGACTTCACTACAGCCCCCTTGGAGTTTTCTCCCCCGTATTTTGGAGCCAGAACACAAGCAACTCCCCGCGGAGGAACGCTGCTCCTTGCGTGCTGTTTTTCGGTGACCACGCCGGCGGGACCGGGCGGAATAGGATGCCTTGGGACTGAGTGATTCTGATTCATTGTGACCGATAGTGATCTCGTAAAATAGTCTACCCAGTGAGATATCCCGGTGAACCGGATTCCCCCAGTTTGTCTGATTTGAAGAGGTAAATAACACTGCTGGCTGGTCTAGCTGGCTCATAAAACTTGCCTCGTGATATTCGATTGATTTTGCAAGGCGGGGTTGCCCGCTTTACTCGAGCTGAACAGAATGCCGCGAGGCTGAACCATCTCCTATTGTCCAGTAATCTATCTTCCAGCTAACCTTCAATACCAGCAGCAAGATGTTGCCAAAATCCGTATTTCGAAACCTCTCCGATTTTCCGTTGCCACTTTACCGGGTGAACTATTGTAGAGGCTCTTCGGAGGCACAAAAACAAAAATCGATAAATCATCTAAAATCAGTGAATTTTGATCGCACATAGAGTTCAGATTCCCCTGGGAGCTCACCTCGTATCACAATCAGGCACAAATCACCTACCAGCTCCATTAATTCACTGGTAGTTTCTTCAAGGAATGCCGAGTCTGCTGGAGAGACTTTCATTAGTCAAGCTGTAATATGTGCCGCGGATCGGTTAAGGCTGATCGGTGACTCCACACACACACACACGAGTAAAGTTAACTACATTCACTGTAAGTAAGAGGTTACTGTTTGAGTGATGTTTGTTTAAGTAAACCTAAAGTTTTCTGGCTAGAGCTCACAGCCAAGTCCCGTTCCGCTTGCTCCTAAATGATGGTGCATCACCGACTCACTGGTTTGACTCTAGCCAGCCAGCCTCCTCAGATCTGTGAGTTCGATTGGACTGACAATACGCCCCCTCAAACTCTACCGGCCTTCTTATTTGTCGGCTGAACTCGTGGGGCCCACCGCCGGGACAGGGATGCTCTGGAAATCTCAGAACTATCTTTCGGCCCACTGGAGCTGTTCAGATAAAAGATGTTCATGGGATCAGGGGACTTTTGGGCTCAAGCATTGTACCGGTGTACTACTTAAGTACTTCTTTCGCTGGGGAGGGAGGGAAGGCAGTGTGGTTAGCAGGCCACTGGCAGCCATATTTTTGCTTGAATATTGTGGGCGTAGGATCCCGTTGTTGCACTTCCTGAGCGTGCGTACTCATGGAGTATCCTCTCTGTATTTTGCGGCTGGACCACAAGCAACTCCCGGCGGAAGATATCTTGATGCAGGCAAAGGGAGGCATACGGACTACCAGGGAGGAAGTAGCGGCATCTCCGGCAACTGGCGAGATAGCCCGGGTCAGGGGCTGCTTATCGAGCCGTCAACTGAGACAATCGGACCAACCGAAGGGAAATGACGCCAAAGGGAAGCAAGCCGTCGGTCATGGGCAACTGGCCAGAATGCAACCGAGGAGCTCAAGCAGCGGCAATAACAAACTTGGTGCTGCTCAGCCTGGAAAAGTGCCTATATAAAAGATTGCTTGTTTCGTGACTTGATTTATTTGGCCGGTGAAATACAAGTATCCTGCCGTGTGTGGTCACTCTTGTTACACTACGATCAGTGAGAGAAGAGGCTGGACAGAAGGAGAAGCAATCGCTTTGACCTGATTCAAAAAGGTGGAATGTAAAAAACAAACCACTTCTTGCGTATCTTAACTCAAAGGGATAGAGATTAGGGTGTGAGAGACGGAAGGGCTAAGGTAGGTGGGACAGGGTCCATAATACCTTGATGAAGGCCCTCTGAACCCTTTCTAGGATCTCATGATCTCGGACTAGACCAGGGTGCACCGATCCTTGTATACAACAGTGCCGCCACACCCGAAAGAATTCTGGAGGCTGAATTGCCTCTGGTCTCAACTGGTCCTGAACGTACTGAGCTTAACTAATCTACCAACAGTGAAGTAAAGTGAATTAACTATCTTACAACTGAAAATGTGCAAGTGATGTACTCGGTGTGTACCGCAGTTAGCGGCAGCTCTTGTTTGAATTCGGTCGCGCTCCGTTGCACGGTGGGATGGTAAGTCTTTAGCCGATATTGTACGGTCTATTTCAGGCGCCAACGTCTGTGAAAGATATTAATGGCCACGTCTACATCAAGGCGTTGTCTCAGTTTTTGAAGAAGTATGTTTACCTACCCACTTTTTAACTGTAATAATAGAACGGGAAAAGTTAAGCAACCTGAATGGTCGGACATAGTAAAGCTCACCTCGGCCAACGAACTGGCACCTTATGATCCGGATTGGTTTTATGTCCGTTGTGCTGCTATCCTCCGCCACCTGTATATTCGTCAAACTGGAATGCTAGGTCTCCGTCGGATTTTCTCTCGTAAACAGCGGAATGGAGTAAAGCCTTCTCATCGCGCTCTCGCACACTCGTCTGTAATCCGCAAAGCTCTGCAGCAGATGGAGGCGCTTGGCTTGTGCACCAAGGTTGAGTCTGGGTAAGTTCAACTAGAGTCGATACATCTACATTGCGTTCTTTCTGGAAGGTGAAGGGATCGCTCTAAATGGCGTTATTAGCATGCTATCGGGTGGGCGGAGTTCGTGCCCGCTTCTCTTATCGGGTTGCGTGTATCGCTCATTCGACAGTATGATGCTTTCCCATTCCAGTCAACTCACTTGGAATATTGCTTTTGCCTGCACCAGTGGACGGTGTTTCGTGCATATGTCCTGTACACCGACGGGATTCGAGTAGCTTGACTAATTTATAGGTGTGTGCCATTACGGCCTGTTTAGTTTTCTGAGTCAATTTAATGTGACTTTGAGTCTGTGTTGTCCGCTGGATTATATCTTCAGTGCACTGAAATACTCAGTATTGCTAATTTAGGTGGTCACTTCTGACCTCATCTGGGTAGTTGTTTTGCTCTCGGATTTAAAAAAATATGATTCTCACTGTTTCATTGTCCTCAGAGTTGATAAGTGACGAGTTCAACCAGCAATCGGTTTTGACCATTGAATTAGACACCACGTCTAGCCTGTCTCACCTATCGACCTGATGCCTTCATAGTTCTTTTTCTTGCATTTCAGTGGAAGTTTCTACCTCTTAATGCTGAATAACATCTGTTCTTTTTTTAGTGGCCGAGCCCTCACATCCGCCGGACGACGAGATCTGGATCGCGTAGCGTATCAGCTTGTGAAATGAGTTCGAATATAAAAAGCTTTCGGACGTCGGCCTTTGCCTTTTTACTCCGTCTAAACCGATTGAGATTGCAGTCTGTGACGAGAAGCCTGACTCTAGAGACAGGACCTAACGTTCAGTAATCCCAAGTAGTGGCGTATCCCTTGGTGTTTGTCCGCTCGAAGTGTTCGGTGGTGTCACGATCCAACGGCTGGTCACACCACGTGGCCACCGACAGTCCTACCAAACTTGCTTCAATGCGTCAAAATAACCATTTTAGCAAAACCGCTCAGAAACAGGTCGATTTTTACTATCACGTCGATCGGTTTGTTTAGTAGCCGTTTAACTCGGATCAACATTGAATTAATACCAAGGAAATCGACAATCGGAATAATGTACAATGCTTAGTTTGCGTTTTACTTCAATATATTGGTCCGATTCATCAAAATGTCTTGGAATGCCTCGGAATAGGTCGCTC
The DNA here is from genome assembly GCA_948099385.1 of Fasciola hepatica. Lineage (NCBI taxonomy): Eukaryota > Metazoa > Platyhelminthes > Trematoda > Plagiorchiida > Fasciolidae > Fasciola > Fasciola hepatica. Next base: position 7,881,676 of record CANUEZ040000105.1, read on the forward strand.
TATTATCGGAAAATCATAAATTAGGATAGAAGTGAGCATCGTAATACAAGGGAAAATATGGACTTAGGAGAATGTGGTATTTATATTTCGCTACGACAAGACATCACGGTGGTGCTATGTGGTGTCTGATGGCAGTTCACCCAATATATAAAGGAGCCGAACAAGCGTCGTTTGGCGCAGATGTCAAACCACAATAAGTAATTCTGTTGAGATCAAATGGACATATTACCGTCGGTAGTTCGATGTACTTCGTCTTTACATGCTTTGGGGTTCATGACGAAATAATGTTCGGATTTGAAATTCGCAGACGTGGAAGTGAAGTAAACAACGCTAATACCCAGCGAACATCGTCGGTGTTTTTTTTTTGAGCAGTGCATTCACTGACCATCCTGGCGCAGTCTGTAATCGTATCAGCGTTTCTGGGTGCTTGTTATACAGTTTTAGTGTGTTTATCCTTGAAAATGTTTCAGTCGAGGGCTCTAGTACACCACTCAGATGGAGAAGCCAGAGTCTTGATTCATCAGATATTTCGACGAAAGCTTCAGCATTGATATGATAGGAGGAGAGACGTTGCTGTTACCCGGTTAGACGCGAAAATTCAGTCGCTGTGCCACGACACTTCGTTGTTGCATGGGGCAACTGGGATGTTGCAGGGCGATACTGGTGGTGGTTGCGCACGTGCCTAGTGGCACAATTGATTCTCCTTAGTACGGGTTGGTTTTAGTAGTCAACTGTGTGAGCGCTTTGTTTTTCTAAGCGCATGTTTGAGAGTAGACGCTGCGAAGTGTTGTATTTGCCTCGGCTGGTTGGTGTTTCTCCGACTTGCCCACAACCGCGAGATGCTAACGAATGTCGGCCCTCGTCACTTACGTCGGCAGCAGCGTGACGGCAGGTGGAAGCGCGCAAGTAGAGGCGAACGCGCAAATCCGAAGCTCGGACGGCGTACGCTGGGTGATGCTTGTGATGCCGACCTGGTCTCTGGCTAAAGTTGGAAAATCGTGTGCCGCGTCGCGGTGCTTAGATTTTGTATGGTTGCGAGACATGAGGTCTGCGATCATAAGATATCCATCATCTTGAGATTTTGTACCATCGATGTTTACGAGCTATCCCTAAGATAGGATGGGATGGCCGAATGAGCAAATAAAGTACTGGGTACCAGTTCAGAGAATGTTCTGTAAAGGTGTATCCAGCTTCCTGAACTACGTTGGTTGTGGCGTGCTACGTATGACAAACACGTCTACCGTGCCCTGCCCTGTTTTCTGTTCCTCCTAGGAAGCGGGAGAAGCCCCGTGGACGTCAGCAGATAACATGGAAGTGAGGGGTGAGAAAATGTACATCGAACTTGGGAAAAGTAGGTGTCTCGCGTCTCCGTGGTTGGAGTCCAAAAGACCCCTTAACCAGTTGGCTGAAGACGCCGAGAAATGTGGTAGCGGACTGTTAACAGTGGCCACAGTGTAGTCATTTTCTGTATGATCAGAATGACAGGTCAGATGTTGACTAGGGCGTCCTGTTTGTTCCCACCCATGAAGGTTCGCTCCATGTCCACTTTAAATATTCGTTCTTTGCATTCCTACGTGCAACATAGTGAGAGTGGCGGTAGCAGTAGGCTCGCCCTCCTGTTTAACGCTGCAGATGTTGATGATTGTTCACAGGAGAATTGCGTTAAATAATTATAGAGATAATTCTTCGACTAGTTTTCATCGAACTACTGTCTATGCCGTGGGTTATTGTATGACTCGCTGTAGGAAACCTTGATGCAAATCGTACTTTACCACCCAAGATGCGAACTATCGTGCCACCCTGCAATCACTAGTCGATCTCTCGCCGTGGCCACCTAAGTCTCAAAGCACAAACCGTAACCAGTGACAAGCGCCGCCCGGCAGTTCAGTTTTACTTAGTGACTCTACACGCCTTAGGACTATGTCCGGTTTTCCTCGTGACTGGTGTATCCCTGGGACGGTCTTACGCATGGGATAAGAATGCCCCTCGTATTTAGGATGCTCGTTTAGGGACGAAGTTGGGTGGATAGTCATAACGGACAATGACCACTGCGTAATGAGAATTCACACAGCTCCGGGGATGATGTAGAGGCGGTTTCAGGCACGGTGTGCATCACCTGGTTGGGCTGTCGATGTGATGATTCGAACCACTGGTGGTCAGGGCGGTGCTAGTGAAGTGGTTTGAACACTTTCAGCGTGTGGAACAGCCATGACTGGCATAGTGTGTCGATCAGAGTCGGTTGGAGGTTGAAGTCGCGCAGCAAGTCGGGTTCTTCAAATGCCACTCGACTGAATATTCGTGACTCTTGGGTTATAATTCAGGTAAATGTCATGGTTAGAACTAACGAAAAGTCAGCTGGTTGAACTCTCAGGAGTATACTGGTCACCGCAGCGCAAATGCTCCTGTGAGTCATCTCATAAGAACGCGAGCCGCTTGGACAGCATTGTTAGGAAGCCACTGGACATAAGTACAAGGTGTGCCTAGATGGCAATACAAATCGAATCTTCTGTTAAAAGCATGAGTGTAGACGTATCTATGACAACAGGTCGTAATCTGGCGAACACTCATTGTGGAGCTGTCTTGTTTCAAATAACTTCCGTTTGTACGCATAGTCGACCGCATTCGCAAATTGCAGTAATAAATCACCTGAAAGTTATCTCATTTGCTTACAACCGTCTCGTGGCGTAGGTTATGACTTTGTATACATAGCGCCATTGATGTTCTTTGGTGGGGGGAGGGAACCTAACCGGGCTCTATATTCTGTTTTAGTCGGTGATGCTGAATGAGGTTTTCTTCCAAACTCGAACTGAATAGTTTGAGTGAAGAACAAACACTTTGTGACGGACAGAACACTGCATTTGCCACTGGTGTGTCTATCACTTAAGTGATAGGTACTAATTAGCACCCCATAGGGTTTGTATAACAGCCCAGTTAGACTGTTTGGCTGGTGACCGCCTACTCTATAACAGGCACTGCTGCTAGGCGCTGCGCGTGATCTCTGCAGTCCAATCGCTGTTGCACCGACGAGACCTATCGTACCAGCCCTCCAGTGCTAGCTTGGCAACCGCAAGCGCGTACTGACGACCTTCAGACACTTTTCCAGTTACGAATAAAAGTGCCCAACACCAGTTAGGTTGCATACTTACTGAGCGAACTTGGCTGCTAAAGTGCCAACTCGTAGCTTCTTGGGTCGCATCTGACTTTGTTGTGTGGTTTCTGACAAAGTCAGCATATGGCGAGTAAGCGGATCGGTAAGGTAGCCCGGAGAGTGGTATGTTCACTTTGAACTAGTGCCATCGAGGCAACACTTCCTACTTTTCGGTAATACATGCATCATCATAAAAAACCATGTGCGTCCCATCTATATCCGGGTCGTTCGTGTTTATTCGATCGGTCTCTCTGGAACCTCTTACACATACCCGAACATCACGGTTTGTCGAACGAGGTAGGATGGCTTCGTAATATGGAACTCAACATTGATCTTCCGTAAATGATTGTGTGCATGTTTTTCAGGGAACCTATGCAAAGGCTTTAAGACCAGAGATACCTACGATTCGCCATATCAGGTTCATGTGGTTGACAGGAGAAGCGTAAGACGTATGCATACGCGGTTGTCAGACACTTGTTATTTCGGAGCTTTGCTGCGGCCAGCTCCGGATTTGGTATCCTTTGGTACCCTCAAGGTTCGTACTGAACAGGTGAATGACAGGTGATCGGGGGTTATAAGCACTTATCAATGGACGCGGGAAATCCGAACCCGCCAACGGTGGTTTTTAGACCGACAAACTGCTTCTTTCCGTTTGCGGCTGTAATCTTATTTGAATCGAATGGAGCGTGCATGGGCGAGGAGTCCATTTTTAGGATCACACTGATTCTTCCAAAGTTAATTCGTCGGTTAACACGGCTAACCCTCAGAACGAGGACACACGGTCCCAAGTATGGATTTTCGAAATAAGTAGCGTGGCATTGTATCTGGATGACAGGTTAGCCGTGTCAACCGACGAATTAACTTTGGAGGAGTCACTGTGATTCTAAAAATGTACCCCCCGTCCGTGCGCGCTCTATTCAATTCAAATGAGATTGCAGCTGTAAACCAACTTTGAAGTGCTCAAGTAAAAGGATGATTGGGTGGAAGAGTACCAGGTACGCATACCTGATAAGCGGCAATAACCGCGAAACCGGTCGTGCTTCCGAGGAAATTTTGTCATCCAAATACAGAGCCATACTAATACTTCTCTCCATGTTTATTCGTCGAAGTGTCCTCTACAGAGACATAGCGGCCAGAACCGGAGGTTGCCCATCAACTAATTGAGAGACTAGACTTCGTCTGGCCTCCACCCATTGGCCCGTCAGGCATGATTGCATCTCCGGGTTTAAGAAGCGTCCTGTAAAGCTCCTTGAGTTTTGGAGGCACACAAACCATCACATCACGTCGCGGTGCAATCTCTTCATGATGGCCTCAAGTTGCTCGATATCTATAGTGGTGCCACTTTTCCTCGAGGCTGCGATGCGCCCTTTCACTGCACTCATGCTATACAAAAACAAAACTGAGTGGTCCATGGGGTGCACGAGGAAGTTACCGGGGTTTGCATTGAGGCAAACCAGTGAGGAGAGTTACCACTGACAACGGTTTTATAATGGCGGGGGAGGATTCGAACAATCAACTGCTGACGGACCGGACCTGACCGACCGATGCACGTTCACTAGTTTGAGCACCCAATATGAGTTTCCAGCCTTTCGCTCCATTCTCGCCACACATCCTTCTCTACGTAAGCATAGAATCGTTTGAATTCAGCAGGCATAGTATTGTTAGGACTTCCACATTGTCGAATGCCTACCATGGGCTTAATCAGCCTTGGAAAAAGAGCGCAGTTCAGGAAGTCTTGCCCTTATTCGTACATCCGGTATTTTTCTGTTCAGTTCTTTACCGAATTCGCACAGTCCAGTTTGAACAATCGTTAACCGCGCACTAGTTCGGTTTGCTGCCTCAGCAGGAACTTCACTGGGAATGATCCTTACCGGGTACATGCGCACCGCATCCCTAACAGCTTAGCCTAGTAAGCATTTGTGTCTGAAGTTTTGACGTGTTCCGTGCACCCAATCACGTGATTTTGCGTCTGATCTCAGGCGTTCGAATACTTTCTACTGATCGCAGAATACCCCTGTGACAGGGCGTGTGGCTAATAGGAGTAGCCTCTCTGGGTTGGAAGCCGTCATACCCTTGGGGTATCGCCCATCCCCTTGGTTTCCGTCAGGTGCCCAACCGTCACCTGCAGCCACATCCGGGCAAAACCAGACTGAAGTTCACAAAGCCGGTGAAACGGTGTTCGGCATGCGGAGGCGGTTACAGCTGAATGAGATCACCAGACCTAATATATAATCCAACGGCCGTGAAGGAAACCTGCCGAACTAAAAAAAGTCGCTTTTACTTGTTCTAATCTTCATGCTGGCTCTTTATTCCCCGCCCCTCGACTTTGTAATTTTTCTCTGTTGTTGTTGCGTTGGCACCATGCTTGTTCTCAAGCATTATATATATATATATATATATATATATATATATATATCCCTAGGTTGGATTCAGTTTAATCGAATAGCGAATGAGCTCCTAGGAAGCCGCTGCCAACCATGATACGTAGCTGCCTTAGTTATTTTGTTGTGCGAAGGCTAGAGGTGCACCATCGAAAAAAGTCGAGTGGCGCAAGGGAAGCCTCTTGTAACAAACATCCACAAAACCTAATGACCATATCATCTACACGCCCTGTTGCAACGAGCTTGCTGCCAACCGTCAGGTATGAGCAGCCGCAGTCGGAGACACTCACGAGGCTGGCTTATCCTCACCAAGGAGCCAGCTGCAATAAAGTAGTAGTAGAATAACACTAGGTTTACGACCGACTTTACCTCAGAGACTTAGTCCTACTCGTCAGTCCCTCCTCAGACAGCTTAAGAATTATGAATCCGCCTGCTTAACACACTCATACTATTGGGTAGTATCCTTCTGAGGCGTTGAATGTACAGAAGCATCCAGGTTCCACAAGAGAAATGTTTCTGGAACATGTGAAATCAGCTTCGGTAGGTCGACCCATCGTTTATATCCATGCCTAGCAACTACAAAAATAATGTCACTAACAAACTTTCTAGTATGCAAACTTCTGCCTGACACGCATGAACGTCGGTGACACCCATAATACCCTAATATTTTTCAAACAACACAACAAGGACGCACCTTCGAATGACCTATTGACATCTAAAATAAGGCTGAACCAGACTTCATCTGATAAGACTGAACGGAACCCAGGATTATGTGACAAGACAATTGGTGGTAGTTGTATTGTAATTTCCTATCAGATAAATTTCAGCCATGGTTGGTGGTAAACATAAAAATATGCACCAGATAGCGGAGAAATTTCAAGCAACCACAGTAATGTCCCTAGCAAAACAAATAGTTAGAACGAAACCGCACCGGTCGCAAATCGATTCGGCACTCGATGTGCATGGCTGGTCATGAACAAAATACCAAAGATGCACTAATATATACAATACAGGTGACGGTTGTCCGAAAGGAAGTCCTGCTATACGACTTTGTACCGACCACGAGAGGCGGAGCTGCTTGCCTGAAAAAAGCAAATGACATGTGAGAATGGAAATTTCCTCAGATAATGTCAAATAAAAACGTATAAATGGACGCACTCATGTATGGGGGTGGAGTAGTGTACTACTTTCATCCTCAAAGAGAAGTTGGTTTTCCACAAGTATGATTATACTGGAGGAGTGCAGGTAAGGTCTTCTATCAGGAGATGGCTAACGGTTTATCTCCACAATTCTAACTACTCATCGAAGTAGGTGACATTCGGGGACAAGTTGCTTACGTTAATAATAATGATATTGCGAAAATAATTACAGAAGGGGGGTCGGAGTGGTAGGAACAAGTGTAATATTCCGGTGTATAAAAGAGCGTTTATAGGGAAGTGCTGTAAAAAAGACCGGCCGTGTTCAATCTAAACGAGTCTCGAATTCCGCCGTTTTCCGGGAGATAGCCCTTAACACTTACCATCCAACATGGGGATGAATCGACTTTGACAATCCGGTGAATACGAGGCTTGGCGAGTATGTATTCGTGGCCATGAAGCGCTGCATTGTGAAGGGGGTTAAATATCAAATCACTGTGGACCAACAGTCCTTTCAGTTGCTAAAAGAGCCCTAACGACGGCTCCTGTCTTTTGTCACCCCGGGAGGATTGCTGACACTTTTGTCAGGCGTTTGGATGTGCTCCGTATTTCTACCGGAAGGTCACGGATAACCGACGACACCTGGGCTTGGAAGCGTTACTCAAGATGAGGCCTCCTAGCTATCTTGTATGAACGGTACCAGCATTTTCGCTTCCTCGCATCGGACGGCGCGCGTAAGCTGGTAAGAAGCTCGGGATGCTTTGGTAGCAGCCAGAGACCATTGTTCGAACGGTTTGGAGGAGCCGTTGGTGCATACTACGAGGTCAATGATCTTATCTACATTGGGGATGGTACGAGGGTTTGTGGAGTTTACCTACAGTGTCTGGCTTAGGGATAATTCAAATACCAGTTGATTGCAAGTCTTCGCAAATATTAGTAGTCTTTATATCAATTTCAGGTTGGACAGGGGTGATTTATTATTCTTTAGAACCCGCGGTATTTTCACCGTTTCCAGAGACAAGGCTTAGATGACGGTAATGCCATGATGTTCTACAGTGGTCTCACAATGGCAAGGTGAATGCCGTTTGACAGAGTGGTTTTTGTACCTTCAAATTCCTCACAACGGGTCACGATTTGTTTAATATGTTGTTCATACTCGAGCACGGGAACTACGTTGTATTGCTTTTTCCATCTATATCAATCTGCCTGTTTATACACGATTTCTCCCACTACGTGCAACTGCAATTTTGTGATGATACTCTACAAACTGCATTTCCGAAGAGGGATTACGATACAGTTGATTGCTGTGTGCACGTGTCTGTCAGTTCCATTTTCATAATGTGAAAAGATGGGACTCAAAGTTTTTTCGAGGATAGTTACCGTGAAATCGATTCACGACAATGACTCAAACAAAGTTTTCGAGTTGTGTAAAAAGCAATAATATATGAACTATTACACAAACGAACAGATAGAGGACCGCGAAACTTACTGATTTTAACATTTCATCTTTGATTACGCGCATGATTTCTTTCTTGGCTACAGCAATCTGACGCTCGTTTACGGCTTCAATGCACAAATATAGTGGTCGATCATCCGTACTATCGGGTACATGTGTCTTCGACTTGGATGGAGGCATGTACACTCCGCGTACGGAGACACCCACGTCACAGTAGTCGTTCAAGTGATTGAGCATTTCACGACCGGTCACGCGCCAACGGACATTTTGGGGAAAGTCGTTGATCACCAGTTCTTCCTCAAATCTGAGATACGAGAGGGGGGAAAATCGGGTCAACACTTCAGATGGATATAGGATTAAAGTAACTACTTTTGTAGCAGTTGCACCACCTCCGCGTGGGATTATGATTGGCAAAACTCGTGTTATCCACACTGGGTTTGTATCGGTACTAAAGTAACGTGTCTGCATTTTTCGTTCCAGTACAAATGCGCATTCGAGGAGAGGTTCAAATATTGACCACAGTTTAAGCCGAAGTCAGTGGGCAAGTAAACAGACTGCGCTATTGGTGCAGACTGTTTTCTTCAATTACAAAATCCAGATAACTACACTCATTTGTCTTTATCACCCAAGCCGTATGGAACGAATGTGCCAAAGGGATTATTTCCACGAACTTCAACTGTATTCCAAAGGTCACAAAAACGAAAGCAAACGCAAATGGTTCAGTACAGATGAAGAGACGGTTGAGTCTGCTCTTAGTCAGATAGATCATGTAGTAGATCACGTGTGTTTATATGTAAAATTGCTTGAACACAACAACGGCTACAAAATCGGAACATCAAGTCCATTAAAACTGGGCATACATGCGCATAGGACCGTGAGAAAAAACGCGAATCGGATTTAGTTGAAATGTAGGGTAGTTAATCATAACAGACTGACCTTACGCGAAGGCCGTGAAGCTGCAGTGGCCTCGGAGAGCTACGTAATTCGTTATTGACATTGGAGTATAAACTCACTTATTCGTTAGAATTACCGAGCGACAGGATCATAACAAGCCAAATTTTACTATTTAAAATAAAAATCTGTACCACTGAATATCTTTTATCAAGTATAAAAACAACTGGAAGCGTACAAATACCGACCTGCGAATCATATCGCTTCCCGCCGGAGCTGGGGTCTCCTCTTCGGTTGGTGTGGTCTGGAGTTGTTTTGAATAGCCAAGTTTGGCATTTAGTTTCTCGGCCGCCTGTTCAGCTAGCGTGCGACTGGATGGGGCCGCATTTGTCGAATTGGCTCCCGCTGCAGAGGCAGCTGCTGCGGCTGCTGCCGCCGCCGCTGAACCCGCCGGACCACTGGTCGACGACGGAGTGGTGCCTTTAAGAACGGCAATTGCAGTTGCCTGAGCTGCGTCGGCACGAGTGACGGCGGGCGCTGGCGGTGGAGCATTCAAGTTTTTGGTCAAACCCAGCTGAGCGGCCTTCTGACGAGCAAGAGCTAGAGCCGCATTGATTGGACCTTGGTTGGCTTGGGCGCTGTCAAGGGAAAAACGCAGTCTTATTCGCATACCTCTTATAAAAAGTAATCACGATATGAATCATCCTCCGCCCCGTAAAACCCATATGCAGAATGAATGAGTTGAAATGAGATTGGGTTGTTGGTGGAGGTGGATAGGAGCGTGTCACCAGCTACGCTAGCAGATAACAACGACCACATGGTTTGTATTTGGATGACTGGGATGGTGACTGTCGATTTATGGTCACGGAATTTTAAGTTATGGGAGTAACTCTTTTCAAGTGCAAAGAACATCAGTGCAGATGAACGCAGGTCGATTCTGCGATGACCAACACTAGTTTTAGACTGAAATCACTAAAAGCTAGACGACAACGTTTGCCGGTCCTCTCACCCTAGTCCATGAATCTGGAATTTATCCATCCGAAAATTAACTTTCTTCTACAAAAGTAGAAAGATAAAATCATGAGGCAGTTTTTATGGGATCTATCAGAGACTCATCCCGGTGTACGCCATTCGTGGGCAACGAACTTGATGACCAGCGCAGTAAACTATGCTACTCGTAAGTAGCGAAGATCTGTAATGACAAATGTTAGGTACCATGTTCAGAGACTTGAGCGTAACAAAACCAAGAATTCGCGGGTAGGAATGTAATTTAACGTACGGGAAAAGTGTCGCAATGAGACTCGGGAAAATAGATACTAAGTTCAAGTGTTCCTTCCATCTGTGTCCAACAGAGCCACGGTTCACTTCATATTAAACATCCATTAACCATACACATGGTGGGGTGGCTTTCGCACCATCTCCCAGCACCAACTCCAATCGGAAATAATGAAACAGAACTACAAATACTAGCGTCAAGCTGATGAAAAAAGCTCGTGAATACAAAAACCCCACTGATGGCAATACCTAGCCATATTCTCCAGTGTATCTAACCATAGAGTTGGCGGGTCTCTTGGACCCCACCCAAGAAGCCTAACACAACCTACATGACGAAGCCCATTCGTCAGGCTTTTCATCATACTTCCTCCCACGTCATGGTCTGGCTGCCTTTATTCACTTTCCAACCATTACCTCCCTCGGCGAACACTGCACGCCGAAAAATCCTGTCCGAGGACATGCGCAGCACATATCCCAACCACCTTAACCTCGTGAGCTTCAGCTTTGCGGCTGACGATTTGATTGGTGTATCTAAGACTCTCCGTCGAACCTAGCATTGCTGATAAGGTATTCCCACCAGATTCGAGCAATCCTATGAAGACATCAATGTTCAAATACCACCGACCTTCATGTACCTTCCACCTGCAGTGGTCAGGCTTGTGAACTATAAAGAAGCACTGGACTGACTGTTTCAGCGTACATCCAACCCTTGATAGATAAACAGATGTCATGTCGACACTAAAGATAATTCAAGTTGGCAAATGCCAAACGGGCCTTCTGTAGATGTAAAAACACATCCGATATCATACCTCCGAGTAAAATGCAGCTGCCTAGATAACAAAACTTATCTACTTGGTATATAGGCGCCCCAGATATCAAAAGGTTTGGTGTTGGGCCAACACAGTCCTGCAACAGCATCTTGCACTTTAAAGGTGCAAAACGCATTCCGGAAATTGCTACGTAGTTGTTTAAGCTGACCAAAAGAACTATGTTGCCCACATATTCAAAATCCGGCACTTTTTCATCCGGGAAAAGTTCAAAACCACTATCATCATATGAAAAAAGATTGGCCTCTAGGACCATATCGTTTACAAAATTAAGGGGAAGACGGGAGAGGAAATAACCCTGACGTACATCACTTCTCGTGGTAAACACGAGTGAAAGATTACCGTAAGCCCGAACTCGGTTTCGGATGCACATGTGAACGGACTTTATGATGAAACTAAATATCTCTGATACACTCCAACAGGAGACAGCGACAGCGAACGGTGCCGTCGACTGAGGCGAACATCGCTTTCGAGTAAAGAAAACACATGGCGGGCCTACGGAAGGTGTGCCTATGTTCTAAGATTTGAAGATGTCATCATCAAAACCTCAGTCGAGTCTGAAGCCAGCTTGATTCCCGCCAGAGCACTGTTCGCGATGAAGAATAGAACCAGCGATGCTAACAAGACTTATTCCCCTATGGTTTTCACGTGAGGACCTGTCGCCTTGCTAATGAATCCGCACAATTACCGATTTACACCAACTCTTTGGAACTTGTTGTTCTTCCCATATCAAACCCTGGAGTTTTGTCAACTTCAATGATGAGCCCCCAGAATCAAGGAGGGTGTCTAAAGCCGACCTCCACCCCCTACCCACGGTAGTCTTTATAACGAAGAATAACTTATGATGTCAACAAAAATTGATGTAATCATGATAAATCAATATGATCCGATTCCATAAGGTATTAGTGCTCTAGAAACCGGATCTCTCAACCGGATAGTTGCGAACGGACGAGCAAAAACCAGTCAGCCACAGAAAATGCAGACTGAACAAAAACTACTATGGGGAAGCCGAAAACGGAGGTCAAGCAGTGAAATCGCGACTTTCACATGGATCAGTGAATCAACACAAGTGAGTTCCCTCGTCTATGATATTCGTTCCCTTCCATAAAATAAAACAGTCGCATTTATATGAACAAATTTCCACCTGCGAAGAGACACTCCAGCTAGTGAGCGGGGTTAGTGACAATAGGAATTTGAATCGAAGCTTTTCGGCGACATATCCCGGCGAAGCTGATAAAAATCATATGCTAGAGTACCTTTATTTCGAATACTGCCGTTTGGATGTATGATGGTGATGATACCTCTAGCTTTTTTTTCTATACGTAACACAACAACTACGTAAAACATCACGGAGCATGATGAGGTCAATTATACGCAAGTTGTAGACGAAAAAACTTCTGCCAATCGAGTCTCTGAAGTCAATTGTTCGATTGACAACAGTCGCTCGTGTACATTATGATCAAATGGAAGCGAAAACAAGGCACAAAGTTTGCGGATTCAAGGCTGAAGATAAAATGGACGAAAAATCACCGACCTTGTTGCTGCTAATCGATATCTCTAACAATGTTTCCACACTTCGAATCAATAATAGAGCTCGATGACTTCCAAACAAAGGTCAGTGACACCATAGTCAACAAGCATGCAGCTATGTGTGCCATGGGATCAGTTCAATGCGGTTTCGACTAGCTTCCTTTGTACAGGGCCGTTCGGTGTGGGCAGCACTTACCTTAACCAGAAAATTCGATCGAACTCCACACGACTATCGAGACGCAAAAAAGTCAGGCGTTCACTGCTGTTCATCCGGTCAAAAGTCGCGAGATGAGTTGCGAAATCGGAGGCCGCGTACCGGACCGTGCGGTCAAAGCATAACTACAGGCAAGCGGAACGACGTCTGCATATCATAAACTAGCCCATGATTTTCCAATTCACCTGACGAAAAACAAACAATACCCGGTTTCAGCTATGCTGGGCGAAAGTGCACAGAAAAACGAGCTACGAGGAGAAGTCAGCCAAACCAAAAGTCACTTACGCAGCGGCGGCTGCTGCTACCGCGGCAGCGACCTCGGACATGGTCTGTTCCACCGGTTTAATGACATCGGTCACTTTACGCTTTGTGGTCATCATATCCTCGATCTTGGAATCCCAGTCAATCGCGTTCGAGTCCGGCTCCTCATCATCGGAATCTTGCAGGCCTAAAGCTGCCTTCTGAGCTTTTCGCTTCTCCGAGCTGAGCAGAGCCTCGGATTCGTCAAACTGGAAACCTTTCCCACGGAACCCGGACGAACCGTATACTTTTTTACCCTCCTAAATTGTTTCAGAGTCAAAGAGACGGAAAAGTAACAATAAGGGTTGTAAATTTTAAACAGGGACTATGAGTAGAATGAACGGTTTCACATTTACCATTGCATCGAACACAATTTAACAGACCTGGGCGTCTGAGATGAAAAATTTTAAAACTATCGCTATTCACAAAATAACTGCGGTTTACTTTTAGTGAATAACCTGGTGAATGAATCTCGTAAGTTTTGCTGCTTTCTTCCAGTTGGGAGTGAAAAATTTACAGTACAAATATGACGAGAATACAGTAGTGAAAATGTAATTAAAGACAACCGAGTTAAAATAAAGTACGCATTGGTAACATGTACTGGAAAAGGGCAAACCATAACCGTGAATAGGTAAACTTGCCAAGAAAAATGTGTACTCACACTCACTACAATGAATCTTCGTTCTTATTTTACTTTTTTTGTAATGTAGTAATTGTACAATATTTCAGGAAGGGGTTCGCGGCTGCCAGTTGCGGAATGTGACCGGCGGTTGGAGCAGAGTTCGTACCCGGGAGAGAAGAGTTAGAAGCCCCCCGTGATGACCTTTTGACTACCACCGGCCACACAAACTTCCAATCAACCAAATATTTAAGTGGTTCACCAATAGGATCGAAAAACAAATGGGACAATTAATGCAAGATCAGGTTGTTGGAATCTTGCAGACATAGGTGTAGACACAACTGAGAAATCAGTATGTAAACGATCAGACATTTGTAGGTACTGCAGAAGTGAACTGAGACTAGCTGAGAATAGCATCACGAATACATTTCCGGACGAGTGGTCACAGCTGGGTATCTGCGAGACAGTCTCACAGATGAAAGAGGATGTGAGTGGCAAATCAATGAACACAACAATTGGTCGTGTTCTAGAGCCTACGGTTTTCACACAACTTTACCAACTACTAACTCCGCACTTCAGTGCTTTGGTTTTGATTGCCACCTCGCAGATTCCGCCAGGTGGAAGCAATTTGCATCAAAGCACGAGGCGCAAACGAATAAAAAGGAGAATCAAGTACACGAAAAAGAGTGAATGCAACTAGGCCAATGATCGCAGCAACCGGTTACATCGTTTATTTTCTTCAATCATTTAGTAGATACCTCTGATAGACACCGACCTGGAGACCCGATGAGCCGTACATGGCCAAGATCACAGGTTCTTATATATTTATGCTATTTTACAGACTGGTACCTCCAACTAACTTCCACTTACCACCTGCATCAATGAACAATGCATTCCGGATGAATCTATCTGAGAAAAAACGGAACACATGCCCCACCCACCGTAACCTGTTCGGACTAAACGGTTGGTAGAGAAACTGAATTCTCCTCCCCAACAGTCCATGCCTTTCTGATGCTGTGTTCTTAACAGCTTGGAATAATGTTGCGAATACACGGGTGTACAAACAGTTTTCAAGTAGCTTTTCGTAAAGGAAACGTTTTGGAGCCATATAGCAGAAAAATGAAATACCTGTCGTGGTGATTATCCGGCGGAATGCCACACCATTTGCATGCGCTATCGATCAGAAGGTGAGATAAAGCTGCCCGGGTAACTAAAAATTATCCCACTGGATTAATACTTGTCATGTCAAGATAAGCTTTGATGTTGGACCAACCCAATCATAAAGCAGTGTTATACGTTTTGAAAGTGTAAAAACGTATTTCTAGAGACGTAGTAACTAAAAAATAAAGATAAGCGATGTAAGATTTTAAAACACCGCATGAAGGTGTAAAACGTACCTCAGACGTTGATAAACTACAATTTAGAAAGGAGTTCATAAGCTATTTTGGTGTTCAATCAAAAATTATGTGCGTATTTTTGTTCGGAAGACTTTCTGTACGAACAAAATTGTGGTCATGCTTACATGGAGATCAATCCATTTCAGAAATCACCTCAACCACGGAAAGTTAGTGATTCAGGATAATTCTGAAGGAAATTACTTCTCGTGGTGAGGCACATGGTAAAGGATAGGACAGGATAGATTCATTTAGCTCGAACATCATAGAACAGGAGGCAGTACCATCAAACTGTTCTGCCAACATGTCCGAAATTAGCTTCCAGATAAGGAAGAAACATATTGATTGGTCCACGGAAAGTGTTTATGGTTGAAGGTTTTTTGGAATTTGAAGCAGCTTATGGTCCGCAACGCGAACGTTTTCCGTGGTCGTCAAAATAATCCACACAGCCAATTTGAATGCAATGCGAACGAAGCTGATTTCTCCGTGATTTTGATGCAAGCACCCGTTACCTTACTTACCAACCGATACAATCAATCATCCATAATATGCTTTAGGGATCTGCTTCAGACAGTATTCTCAAGAGCGAAGCAGCAAGCCGTTGGATCCCTTGATTACCTGCCTCATTCACGTCTGCTCTACAATCGACCATGGCTCGTACTCATTGCTGCAACTCAGTTGACACCACAGGGATTTGCATACCATCCCGCATGTTACCGAAAGAACTGATCTGCGGACGGCTAGCCAAGAAACTCATGCAGAAGATATCCATTGCTTCAGACCTGCCAACACATGTCTTGCATAGCATCACGAGTCGGGAAATGGGCTTCCTTGATCAGAAACTAGCGTAAATACGCGTCGTGGATTTTCAGTTGCAGTGACCACCGAGAAATTTCTGCCAGAAAGCAGACGCCGGTTGTCAGCTAGGAGAATGTGCATCATGGGTGACCTCAATGTTGGCGCATTGACAGGCGATAAATGTGGACCAGAACTGGAGACCATCGTTGAATTATCCAAGCTAGAGTTTATTGATGTCAATATGCTTGATGAAACGAGTAATGCTGTTCGGCTTTGGTGTCAACAGAACTACAGTCTGTCGGCGTACAGGAACGGCACTCCGAGTTGATCACTGAAAAACTTGCTGTTCCTCATCGACCGGTTTCGTGAGACTGAACTTTCAAGAATGGGTGTATCCCTGGATGAAAGAAGCTGTCCTGTATGGGTATGTCGGAGGAATACAAGCAGCCATTTCGCGAAGATACAGTCTCGTCGTGATGGACCTAAGGTCCCCAATCACCAAGTGAAATAGTCTTACAGACTCCAGTTAAGGAGCCCTCGTGAATCAATAGTTTGCTTCAGAACCCGTATTCGTATGGGAACCGTATCTTAACGAAAAGATAAAACAACCGCATCTGATGCGGCAGTCCAGGCAACTAGTAAACTACCTAAGTTCAACTGCCACGAGCAGTTACACACTAGATCTGAGTAATATTAGGTCTAGAAGGGAGATCCCCAGAAGGATCAACATAATTAGGTAACAAGAGAAACAGTTATCTCAGTCACATCCAAGGCATCGGTCAACGAAGAGAGAGAGGGAGGGAAGAGAGCAGCTTGATTGATAGTCATCTGCAGTTAATAAGGTAAAGGTGTTTCCGCCGTTCATATGCGCTTGTTTCCAACAGTCTGTGATCTCCACACAACAGCCTTTTTGATAAATGTTGTCAACTTGGGCAGTCGGAATTACAGATGGCTGGTCTAAGCGGTTTTCTGACGGAAACGGATGTTTAATCTTAGCGCTTAAATCTGGGACAGAAACAACAGAAGATCCATTAAAACAAAATTAAGGAGCATTTGATGAAAACTCAGGCAGAATCTGTCTTCAACTACGAGTGTGCTGACCGAATAACGCACGCGCCGGTGAGAACGGTCGATATCGACTGGAGCCCCGCGTGGACACTGATTGTATTTTCTACTATAGATTGAAATACAAAGGACAACGGAAAGGAACAAATCCTAAAACCACAAAGGCTTGCCGCTAGTTGGAAAGATCCAAACAGTCACAGTGAGTGCGACGAAATGTAAACGAGGATATTCCAGCATGACGGCCTATCAGTCCGTTATCGATATGAACGAACACTAACCATGAACCGGGGGCGGTGGATGTGACTGGAAAATCCCAAACGGAAACTAATTGGTTAGGAGGGCAAAACTAGCAGTAGAGAAATGAAAAAACCGGTGGTAGTCGAGTAATTTAATGTTTGCTTACTACCTCGGAGGTTAGAAATTCGAATTCCATCACTTTCCCCAAATGACAGCCTCTAATTGGCGGCGACCCATTTTATGGAATATTGTACTATCAGTATATAATAAAAAGGAGATAAATAAAAGGAAGATGAGAAAGACATCATGAACACGAAGATGTTGCATCGACCCTTCTTCCTTCTGTGCTGCCGGTCACCGATCTGTGACCTTGACACAACTGGCTGCTTCGTGTAAATCAGACCATGTCACCATTGGTTTTGTTACCTATTGGTCGTCACCTGCCCGTAATTATCGCAGTGAGATGTGCTGTGAATACAGATTTTAGCGGTAGTTCACATTGTTGTTTGTTTATGCATTCAATTGCGAATAGGGCACAAGAGAAAGGCTGGTAATCGCCTCAATCTATTTCAGTTGTTGAGCAGCTCAATGCAAACTGTGCATTACTAACTTGCCAAAAGACGGTTACTGAATATTTTCGTTGAAAACAGAAAATTGTGTGGGAAGATACACGAACCACATTGTAGTACTCCGAGCTGGAGAACCACTTACCGCTTCCATTCGCATTTTGTAACAGTTCCACATTACCAGCAAATCATTCGGAACAGGCTGGTCACTTAGTTTGAATGCGCGAACCACATCGCCGGCATTCCGTTCCTGATCTGGGGTAATGAACGTATAGGCGAATCCTTTATTTCCAGCTCGTCCAGTACGTCTAAACACATAGGTGAACAGCAATGAATAGAAAGGACAAGATGGAAATTAGCGCTAAGGTGGTATCGTCAAAAAAGTCGTGAAAGCCTCCATGAAACAGAAAAGCTGTGAAATGGCGCGTTAACATGGGAAATCCAACCGATCCGCTTCCGTGTAACACTTCAGCTTGTTGAGTTCAACTCACAGTTAATCAACCATACGTATATATATATATATATATATATATATATATATATATATATATATATATATATATATAATGGGTTAGCAGTGACCCAGACACGAATAACTAGTAGAAATCGCAGTTGTGATTCATTTGTAGACTCTTCAATGCAGAGTATCCATTCAAATTAGAACCTAGCGACAATATAACATCGGAGCGTACCAGTATGAAGATAAATGGGCAGAAGAGTAGCGGGTACGCGTACCTGATGAGCGGTAACAACTGCGAGACCGGTCATGTGATTCCGGGGGAAGTTTGTCCGCACATTAACATATTACTTGCTATCAATAAATATATGTGACGGTTGTAATGGTTTGAGAATGGAATCATCGAAAAAACACGCCTGGCTGCATCTTGCGTCCCGATAAAATATAGGTTTTGGAACTGACCCAGATAGCTGCCTCAGCAAAATACGAGGAAAAAGAAAACGTACCCACATCGATGGACATAATCTTCATAATGATTTGGACAATCGTAATTGATGACCAGGAGTAAGTCGTTCACATCCAAACCACGTGCGGCGACCGAGGTGGCAATCAGCAATCGGATATTGCCCCGCTTGAAATCCGTGATCACCGAGTCCCGATCGTACTGATCGATACCACCGTGTAGCGACAGACACGGGTAGCCGTATTTCATCAGGACACGCATCAGTTCGTCCGCGCTCTCTTGTTTCTCGACAAAAATGAGCACACTGCCCATCTCCTGATAGATACCCAACAATTCCAGTACTTTGTAGAATTTCTCATCTTCTGTTAGTATGAGCTGCAAAAAATCCGGAACGGAGACAACGCAAGGCGGAAGGAAATAAATAACATTAGACATGCAATGGATAATTGGACAGCTTACAAAAACGATACCCGATATCCGAACAACTGATGGAAAACGCATGGAAATCCATAAGTTCGGAATTTGGATACTATTGCGTTTTCGACTCAACAAAGTCTAAAAAGATTATCAGCAGGTGTCCAATCCGTTTTTCCTGTTACACGCTTACAAGTAGGGAAGAGGTGCACCCCATAGAACTATTGGGGAAAGCCGGAAACCCAGTCGTACCACGGAATAAAGAATCACAGAAAATCCCAAAAGCTCAGTTGAGGTCACGAGCTGGATGACAGCGGATGGTTATTTAACAGAAAAGTGACTGGCGATGCCAAAATTCGAACATCTCACCTCCGAAGTGGAAGGTAAACACTCTAAACCACCACCGGTGTACAAGAAACGTGGAAGTATCGATAAGAAAAACTGAATGCATAGAGGAGAACGAAGCGGTACCTGACCATGAAATTCGACCACATCCTAATATTCGACGAACATGATCAATACGCCAAACTTTCCGATCTGTCAATGCAGTTTATTCAACCAATACCCTGGCATTTTTGTACTCCGGTTATCGTGGATACCATCCGGCATCGTCGAGTCAAGGGTAAAAAGAGAAGCACAAGGTGAAAAAATGCAAAAAATCAAAGTAATAAGTGGAAATCACGAAGACAAAAAAAACGTTCAAACGAAACTATGCCACTGACCGCAACGCCTAACCGTATCACTTAATGTCCCCAACCATCAAGTAAGCTGGTCTCGTGGACCCCAACCCGAAAGCCTAATACACCGTAATTGTCCAAGTCCGCTGGTCAGGATTTTCATACCTTCCTGCCTTGTCGTGGACTGACCACCTCGACCTATCTTTCAACCACTACCTGCTCCGGAGGACAGTGTAAGCCGAGGAAGTCTATCGGTGGACATCCGTAACACATGTCTCAGCCACCTTAACCTGTTTAGATTCAGTACTTGATCGAGAGACTGACTTCTGGTTCCCAACCCCCTACGTCTAACCTCAACATTGCTGATACGGTGCTCCCACCATACTCGGGCTATGCTAGGGAGACATCGACGCTCAAACACCAAGCCATCATCAATCTACTACCCATAATGGCCATGTTTCTAAGCCGTATAAAAGGACGGACCTAAACGCCGCATTGTACACTCGACCCCTGATAGACAACCGGATGCCACGCAAACGCCACGAATAACTGGGGTGGCAAAAGCCAGTTGCGCCTTCTATATACGCGGTGACACTTCATCTGATATCTGTCCACCTGTTGAGATGTGACTGCCTAGGTAACAAAACGTATATAATTCAGCTGAAGCTTCCCGTGACATCACAACGTCTGGCGTACAGCCAAACCAGCATTTTACCCTTTGGAGGTGCAAAACACATCCAAAACATTACTACACTGTTGTTTAGGCTATCTTATAAAGCTTGTAACTTACTTGGATCTTCACTCGGAAAGGAAATATCGTCCGTGTATTCCAAGTCAGATAGTTGACTGTCTGAGCAAAGGTCGATGTCGCCATTCTGACACGAGGATAGGGCTATCTCCAGGATCAGTCCAATTACAAAATTAAAGAGGGAGAATGAAAGAGCGCAACCCTAACGAACACCACTTCTCCTGACGAATTCGGGGGAAAGATCGACGTAGGTACGAACTTGGCTCCGGCTGTTCACATACAAGCATTGGAAAAGAGAAATAAATATCTCTGGCACACTCTTCAATGAAAGGCAGCACCAGAGGACTGTGCGGTCGAATGAATTGAGCGCCACCTTCAGATCAAGAAAGACAGAGATGGTGGGCTTACGGAAGATGTACCAGTGTTCTAAGATCTGTCGAAGAGAGAAGATATGGTCGATACAACCTTGACCGAGTCTAAAACCGGCTTGATTCTCACGCATGCACTCTGCGTGGGCCTTGGATTATCGGTGGAGAATAATCCCAGCGAGCAGTTTGGATGGTATACTCACCAAGCTAATTCTTCTGTAGTTTTCACAAGTGGACCTGCCAACTTTCTTGTAAATCGGTGATTCTACCGATTCACACCATTTCCTGGGAATCTGTACACTATCCCAGATTACCCGGAGGAGTTGTGTTAACTCAAGAATCAAAGCTTCACCTCCGTCCTTGGAAAAAGATGGAGACGACTCATTCGGTTCAGCTGCTTAGTACTTTTCCGAGTAAACTACCTCCCGGATAACCTCCATTTCTCGTGGAGGAGTGATACTTACCTGCATCGTCTCTCTGGCAGGAAAATCCACTGTAGAAGTGGGCCAACTGAACTGATCTTTAAAGTGCACCGCCCAAAGGTCCAGACGACGTTCCTGAGAGTAACTTAGTGAGTCGTCGGATTCCTTGGTTAACTCACTTACACCTGGCTTCCGTGGACCGGTACTTCTAATCAAAAGGTGAAAG
This sequence comes from Fasciola hepatica, assembly GCA_948099385.1. NCBI lineage: Eukaryota > Metazoa > Platyhelminthes > Trematoda > Plagiorchiida > Fasciolidae > Fasciola > Fasciola hepatica. The sequence continues at coordinate 7,903,288 of CANUEZ040000105.1, forward strand.
TTGCCAGTATCGCCGATGGACGCAGCCTTCTCCATTTCCCTGCATTTTGCAATCCAAGGTCTTTCAGAAAAATGAGAAATCGTATGTCCCAGACGGACACCCCATGGAGACGAATTGTTCGAACAAACGTTTCTCCTTTTGTAGGTTACTCAAACTGCCTCCAATAATGCCAGCAAAAGTGAATTCGTTATCTTCGTTGAAAATATTTTAAGACAGACACGTGGATGTTCAACTGAAATGTGTGTGTGTAGGTGGGAGTTTACCGAAATGCGTAGAGAAGGGGGTACGGCAAGTCAAACAGCCTTTTACGGTCAAGAAAGATACCGCAAGAATACAAATTAGGATTCAGGATGGAGAAGCTTAAAGGAGGTCCTTTGGCCGCATATCTAATTACTTCGCGCAGTTAAGATAACGTTTAAAATGATTTAATCAAGTCTTAGAACCTACCCAAACAGTGAAAGTGGAGAAGTTCTTTTGAACTTCACTGCTTTGAAAAATGACTGCCAGTGAGTCTGTGGTTAAAAGAGTTTGCGATTTAAGACATCAGATTAGGATGAGGCATTCAGATCTTGTTCATTTACTAGATGAAAAAGTGATAATAATTCCAGTTTGAAATAGTGAGGTTAAACTGTTTTCTGACAATGTGAAAACAGTTGTATGTACAAAAAACTGCCATGTCACAGTGCAGTATAATGTATTCTCTGTTAAACGTCGCATTGGTTACTAGTGACGCAAGAGGAAGATGCTAAACAGAGGACAGAAAAAAGGAGGAATACTGGGCAGCAGATTCATAATCTAACGATATGTACATTTTTGTATTCTTCAACTTCTTGAACGGGCGTAGAGTTGCAAGCTTACCACCGCTCGCACTTCGCTGTCATAACATTCAGCATCATCTACAAACATGCGGACACTTTTTGGGTTTCAATCAGAAATATACGGGAGCTAATCCGTCTGAGTATCGTTTCTGGTTGCATTCGAGCATTATCCCTTCACTCTGACACACACAATCCCATAGACGTTTTTCTGTTATACGCAACAGGCAAACAACAAGAATCCAACTAATCGAATTTAGTGAGACAGGTGATTGTCCGATAATGTATGACCTGACCAATAATCTTGATTTCACTTCAAACCGGTCGAATTCCAGTTTGCCTACCGAAACTACTTTCAGTAGTCCACCAACTGAACAAACAAGTGTACCCAGATCCCCATACGGTCATGATAGCTTATGGTGTTGGTGCATTTGTCTGTCGCCAAATACTAAACACCAGAGGCATCACTTCAGTATTATCAGTCTTATTACTTCGATTCACCTTCTCCAGATTTCGCGAACAGCCGTGACCACAAACTTGGAGTCCGTGGGCGCCTTTTGCAGATAGATTTCAAAACATATCCGTGGGGCAAAAATGGTGGGGGCGCGGTGCAGTAGCTCTGACTATTTCGTTTCCGTAGCACGTCACGGAAACATCACAAGTGCTTCAGTTTGGCATAAGCTACGAGTATTTGTGACCGGATTTACTCCCAGTGAGATCGAATGATCACATGCATGTAATCTGAACCACCCCCACCCCCCATGATTTCGCGCAATAGCCCAGTTGTCCTGGTACACGATTCACACATGTTGGTGCACACTCAGCTGGGTGCACCACCACTCGCATTCCACACAACCTCATTACTCGTTGAATCAATTGATATTTGGTTCTTTTCGTCTATTCTTTTGCAATTTTTCAATACCTAAACTCACAACGCATAACATCAAGCGTGTTCAAAGAGGGAAAGATTTCCTGGCCATCGGTAACGAAGTACGAAACACCACTTATTTGGGCTCAGATGATTACTATAGTAGTGGCGGTCGAGTTAGCATAAGCTACTCACTATTGAGCCTGAGTATGATGTTCGGACCGACCATTTTCCAGACAATCTCAGAGATAGAAAGACAATTCCGATGTCGTTTAGCTTTCTATCACACCTGATTTAACAGGGCTTTATGTTGACCATGACTACAAATTTCCTTGTCTCAGAAATAATGCAGCGGGCTCCCGTGTTCAGGTAGTTCGCCAACATCTACCGTATTCACATATAGTACTGCAGTGCTCATCTGTTTCACATTGCTGCCCAGAAAATTCATATGGAGGATAAAATGTTACGCATATTCCCATATCACGTTTACTGTTGGGTCACGTGAAGACAGCCGGGGAATTACGAAGTATACTGGAGACTAGAAGTATTGGGAAAGGGTGAAAAAGCAGCAAACTCACCGCATGTTGCTCCACATCAGAACAAACTACGGAACGACCGCCAACTTGAATCTCGATCGGGTTGGTTAATGCTTTGCGTGCCAGTAGCTCCATTTGCCGGGGAAATGTTGCTGAGAACATTAGGGTCTGACGATCCGGACGACAATTCTCAACGATACGCATCACTTGCGGTTCGAACCCCAAATCGAACATGCGATCAGCCTCATCCAAAACCACATATGTGCATCGTCGCAAGTTGGTAACACGCCCTGAACATGCGGTGGAAGGAAAAAGTTAAGTTGCTTAAACAATCAGATGAAGTCATCCAAATTCATCTGGACGGAACTGATTAAATTAGGGAATACTTTTACACCGGAAGTTGATTCTGCGATCTAACACTTGCAGAATTACAAAAATAAACCAGGAACAACGAGGATAAACAGACCTGTGACGACTATGTCAAGGTAATACCACATCGACCGTTATTGGGTCTTACGAATCAGTTCTACAATTCTCATAAACTTTTTATTTTTATTTCAAGATTGCGCATGAGTTCACCGGAAAGGATATACCCCATAGCTTCGAAGGCCTACTGCATTATTAGGGATAACCAGCTATCTGACCCCGAGAATTGGAGCAGAGAACCACATAAGGTCCAAATAGGCCAGCTCTAACAACGAATCGCGCGTCAGTGGATTACTGTCTATTCCTAAAGGTAACTGCCAGTGGCGGAATTCGAAAATATGATGTCCGAGAGGGTAGATAAACGTTACAAATCGTAAAGAAGAGCGGACAATCCTGTTGTACACCACTTCCGGTGGTGCGTCTAAATAGAAGATCATTGTAGACATGAACTCAACTTTGGTTATTTCCATGCATACAGATTTTATGGTGCAAATGAATTGTGACAGTGAGAAGTGCAGCGTCCAAAATCAACTACGGACAAAGCTAACAAGCTGACCGGAAACCTCCGATATCCTTTTGAATTCATCCGATCTACGGGCAGTAAGAAGCCTGATGTGAGCAACACAACTCGCAAAGGAATTTTACAACTAGCTTACAAGTTCCACGGCCTCCAAGGCGCTAGATGGAGTATTTCGGGCAATAACTGATTCTCAGCATCATCATCATCGTACAGAGTTAAACAGTAGCGCAATCCCCACTGACCACTGCTTTTCTCGCCATCTTGCACACTGAATTAGAAAGTATGAATATACAAGATGGACAGGGAGTGGACCTACAGGAGTGGGAAAAGGAAAGAATGCCCTAGTAGTCAACACACGGAATACACAGTCTAACTGTACAAACGCATATCGATCAGTCATTCTGATTCGATAGAAAGTGACAACACAATCGCCACTGTTCGCGGTTCGCTGCCATATTCTTCAGTGTCTCCAGCCAACTGGTAGACGGATCTTTTGGACCCCAACCACGAAGACGTGAAGCACCTTCTTTTCCTAAGTCTGCTGTACATTTTCTCATTCCCCGACGCCACGTCATCTGTGGCCACGTGGCTTCCTCCACTCCCTAGGAGGAACGGAAAATAGGACACGGTTAGGTAGAAGTGTATTTGCCATACGTAACACGTGCCCCAACCAACGAAGTCTACTAATTTGTGTACGCTATGACAAAACGTTCTCCGAATTACCACCCAATACTCGCTTTCTGACCTCATCGTTGCTTACTCGGCTATTCCACCCAATCCTAGCGATACTACGTAAACATCGATGGTCAAAAACCTCAAGACGACGAATATCTTCAGCACGCAGACTCCAAGTTCCGCAACCATACAACAAAACTGAACGCACTGTGGCACAGTATACAAGACCTTTCAACTTCAGTGAAATTTCAGGTCGGCGCCACAAGTGCTTCAGTCCAGCGTACGCCACTCGAGCCTTGGATGTACGCGTGCTCACCTCTACTACTGTGCTCCCATCCGTCGTTACGCAGCTACCGAGGTAGGTTAAGTGGTCGACAACTGACAGCACCTCCCCATCAAGCATCAAGCTCGGAATTGTTGACGTCTAGTCCTGTAACATCACCTTACACTTTGAAGGTGCAAAGCGCATGTCGAATGGAGCTACAGCTCTTGCGAGTCTATCTAGTGCACGCTGAACATGTTCCGTGGATTCGAACAAGCAGACAACGTCGTCTGCGTAATCTAGGTCACATTGCTTTTCACTATCTCCTAGTTTGACGCCTACATCCTGAAGATTTTGCAGTGCACTCTCTATTGTTTCGTCCATGACGAAGTTGAACAGGAATGGAGACAAAGGACATCCCTGTCGAACACATGTCGGTTCGAACCGACCGGATAGTTCACCGTAAACTCTAACGCGGCCAGAAGTATGACAATACAATGATCTCAGTAGGTTCACGAACCTCTGGGGCATACCTTTTCGCTGAAGAGCACTGTTCGATCAACTGAATCGAAGGCGCCTTTCAAGCCTAAGAAAAGCATTATTGTCGGTCAGCGATGCGTGTGACGCGTCTCAAGTAGTCGGCGAAAAGTAAAAATCTGGTCGATACATCCTCGACCTGGGCGAGCCGGTGTAAGACGAAGCAGCAACATAATAATACTTTGGTGACTATCGGAATTAAGCTAATCCCACGATGGTTACTACAGTCATTGCGTGTTCCCTTCTTGAAGATGGGAACAATCAGTGACTCGCTCCATATTAACGGAATACGCTCCTCGTTCCAAATGTCACGGAGCAAGGTCGTAAGTGATTTTATCAACGCCTCACCACCCAGTTTGAAAAGAACTGGGGAAATTCGTCGGGACCTGTCGCTTTCCCTCGCCTTAGTAATCGAATGCATGACTCTACTTCTACTTCCGCTGGGGGCTCAAGTGATACCACTCAAGGAGTCGCAATTGTGGACACAGGAGTAACTACACTAGCGTGCGGCCAGCTCAACTGTTCCTTGAAGTACTCGGCCCAACGGTCAAGCCTTTGCTGTTTGCCTCTGACTGTTACCTGAAGCAGCTGCTATTTCCATTTCTTCGGCTACCTTGACCCACCAATTTTCGCGATCATCCTTAAAACCTTTCGTAGCTTGCTTCTACAGATGTCTTCATATCTTATTCATCTCCTTATAGTTCAAGAGCTGACGCTTTTGCTCCATTATACTCAACGACTCTTGCGAGATCTACTGTCTTTGATGGATATCGGATCTAGGACCACAGGCAAAACCTGCTGATACGTGCATCGCCTGTTTGATATGAGCCCAATGCTCATCTACATTACTGTTCGTCGTAGATCCTAGCTCATGTTCTAACTTCTGCTCATAACGAGTGCGTACTTCTCAGCGTCGGTTGCTTCACACAGCAATTCCTTCGAACGAACTCGTACTCCACGGGCAGTCTGTGCTATCACGCCCACCAACTCTTCAAGCGGCATTAGACCACTGACGCTGACTACGTCCCTTCAACTCTGTTCAAGGATGGTTCCCTCACTCCATTGACAGCTCGCCAGCGTCTTTTGCGAGTTTATGATCTTATCAAGCAAAAAATGTGTATTTATCACTCCGATCTACAAGATGGGGCTAACAACGCTTGCTCTTGTCACTGGAGGATGAATCTGATCTCAGCCGCGTTGAAGTTGTCAGTCACCGTAGTACTGTGTACTGTCCCAAGGATACAAACAATAGGTTGATAGCTGTCCCAGCTAAGGATACATCGATCATTTGTCAGTTGCTCGAGGTCCGCAACACGTATGGGAGATCAACAGTACTCATATTGTTGGACATCCAATCCGTAAATTTGATTTCAACCATCACACAAAATGCAGTTGTCTGGAAAATGAAATCTCCCCAATGGTTGATCATTACCTCATCTAAGTTAAGACTTCATTTTGAACCAACGCAGCCCTCGATCACAATTAAGCATTTTAAGTTTGCGGAATACATCCTCGACCTTCGAAAAGCCATAACCAGACTTCCAATCTATGCAGTGCATGCAACTTCTAACAGCAGAAGAGACACAACAGATGATCAGGACCTGTAGAATTCAAATCAAAGTGACTATATCGACATGGGTTCTATTTTCGTGTTTAATGTGGAAAGCTCATCTGCACGGAGTATGTGCCCTATGATGTCCGTACATGCCACATAACACACTGCTGATGAAAAAGTTGGGAGTTAGAATTATTAAAAAACCACCGACCTGTGCGAACCACCATCAAAGAGCATTATCAACTCGAAATAAAAGCATATAGAAAAAGTGTTAACCGTACTATTTGAGGAACAACTGGCCTCACCTCCATTGGCCGCGAGCATATCAATCATTCGTCCGGGCGTGCAAACCACAATTTCCGCTCCACGTTTCAGTTCCGCGATCTGCTCACTAATTCCTGTACCACCGTACACACAGACCACACGAGCATCCGTAGACTGGCACAATTTTTTTGCCTCTTTAAATATCTGTAAAGCTAATTCCCGCGTGGGACTGAGTAAGAGAGCAATTGGACCCTCGCCCGGATCAAGCGGTCGCTGGTGTTCCAAATGACGCATTAGAGGGACAAGAAATGCCAACGTTTTACCGCTGCCGGTTTTCGCAATCCCGATCATATCTCGACCGGACATGATGACTGGCAGAGCCTGACACTGAATCGGAGTCGGTTTGTCAAACTTGTTCCTGATAAGCGGACAAAAGATAATAAACATAAAGTGCAAGACAAGAGCACAGCAATGGGAACAACTAATACAGGGTAGCCAGATCATTAATTTGGTCTGAAAAGTCATTGGAATAAGTGAAAAATATTTGCTTTGCAGCGGAAACCTTCACTGAAATGTATGTATTGTCTTTGGCCTCCACCAACCTGAAAACCACGCGGGGCACTGTTACGCTTCGCACGCGTCCGTATCGAAGGGTAATCTGCTGCATCAATATTTCCTCCTGATCAGAAATCCTCGGCGATATTTGCCCAGCAAGTCATCCCCACGAAATGTCAGACTCGAACGAACAATAATGTTCGAGGGGCTGAATACGTGAATTCGAACCTTGTTGGTGCCCGTTGACGTCGGCGGTGGGCAGCAGAGCATTACCAAGGCCAATTTCGCCGTTCCTCCTAGTGGAGGAAGCCACCTGGAGGTCAACAGATGACGTGGCATCGGGGAATGAGAAAATGTACAGCAGACTTAGGAAAAGAAGGTGCTTCACGTCTTCGTGGTTGGGGTCCAAAAGATCCGTCTACCAGTTGGCTGGAGACACTGAAGGATATGGCAGCGAACCGCGAACAGTGGCGATTGTGTTGTCACTTTCTATCGAATCAGAATGACTGATCGATATGCGTTTGTACAGTTAGACTGTGTATTCCGTGTGTTGACTACTAGGGCATTCTTTCCTTTTCCCACTCCTGTAGGTCCACTCCCTGTCCATCTTGTATATTCATACTTTCTAATTCAGTGTGCAAGATGGCGAGAAAAGCAGTGGTCAGTGGGGATTGCGCTACTGTTTAACTCTGTACGATGATGATGATGATGATGAATTTCGCCGGTTGTCTACGTTTTAGAATTCAATACCTGAGTATGACTGGAGTGAAATGGACGCTTTTTTGATCATAGTACCATTGGGGAAAACCAGGAACCATGGTCATGAGATATGGAATGGAGAACACGTAGGACAAAAACAAGTCACGCGTGGTAATCATGCAGACGATGGTGGTGGTGAGATTCGAATCTATTACCCCAGAGTTACACTATTGGACCGTCTATAGCTTCCTATAGTAGTGAACCTGTGGCTATGGAGCCTACCCTTACTGTTGTACTTCTGCATACATAAGTGAAAAAAACGTGTTATCTATGCGGTATCGGAATGTTCACAGAAACCATACAAGTACCTCAAAATAATGCTGTAACTATTTGTTAGCACGAGTTTAATGATGTGGCTGGCAGATGTCCAATACCCCGCTCACCAATGGAAAAATGACAAAGTTTCCAAAGAGTTGGGTCCGTGGTTGAGCAGGAAAATATCTCTCCATAACATGGTGTAGTCATCCAGAATTTTGATAGTTTCACTTTGCACATTTTTAAAAGTTTTTTGCCAGGAATGTGTATTGCGCTTAGGTGTTGGGGCCATTGAGTATTGGTCGTGCTCATAACTACCACTGTAGTATCGTTTGTGATTGACCGAAGAATCCTCTTTTCTTTCCGATCCCCAAACAAATTTTTAGGGTTAAATGCTATATAACATTAGCTTTTTTTAAATTGTTTATGTTTCCTCGTGCTTGGCAACGAGTTACACGTATTTTGGGATGCAGTCAGAAATCGTGTAAAAACGCGCTTCAAAAGGTTTGTGGGCACTCAAAAAAATAGCATGCTGGTTAACGAGCTGCTCCAAGGCAGCATACTGTTTCCAAAATGCCGATACGGTCGATAATATCTTCAAACGTCCGTTCCTTTGTGGGGAAACTTGATGAAGCATCCAACATTACTTCGCAAAACGAATGAAAAACGGAGTAACTCTCCTCCAGAAAAGTTGGCTGTATAGATCGGTGATAGGTACAATGTTTGAGGTGCGACTGGCCTGCGAATCCTAGAAACCGTTGGTAATCACTTTTATCCGTCGCGAGTGGAGCAAGTCCTCACATCTTTCTTATCAACTCAAAATGATGAAGACCAGTTGCATCGCTATTCATTGTCAGCCACTTTTTCTTAGATCATTTCGACATATTGTCCTCGTCAATACATGTTGCAGTTGATACTCCTACTGATGATATCGAACAGTTCATTGATAGCCATTCCAACTAACATTACATGTCGTGATATCTTTGTGCACAACAGTAGGTGATTTCAACAGACCTGATTATTTCTTTCAAACCACCTTCGGTTTTATAAATCTCGTGTGCTTTCCAATACGCTACGATGTCCTTTTGGACTTAGTGTCAGTTAACTATCCAAGTATTTTCATTGTGTGTAAACATGCCCCCATTAGCACTTCTGATAATTGCAGTTTACTTCTTTATGCTAAAGCTTATTGCAGGACCAAATCTTTGACCAACTCCCTGAATTCCTCGCGCGCTTTCTGCAAACGTGCTCGCACCTCCAAGAATCTAGACAAGATTCAAACACTTGTTGGCTCTATTGATTTCTAATATCTTTCCGTTTCGCGGTGCGCCTTCATACTGTGAACAGTTAGCGGACTTCCTCAGCTTTTTTACTTCTTGTATTGCTCCAGTGGAACCTATCATACTCGATCTGATAGGTTTTCTTCCCCTCGCTTGAAGAGCTACGGAGAGAGCATACAAACCTGGCCGGAATCACGCCACAAGAGCCTATCCATACTCAAAAGACTGACGTACAACGTCTGAATAAATTGTACTTAGACAAAATTCTAGATAAGAAATGCCGTGAAATATGGAAAGCCCTGAAACAGTTGTGTTATACCAATCCCAAGTTGAAGCTAAACATCGAAGATCTAAATCACCAGTTCGCCGTAAAATCCGACGCACTCTCATTTCCTTCTCCATTTAAAGAGATCCATGAACCCAAACCCGTTACGCCTGGCTTTGTCCTTGAGATTTTTTAAGACAAGTACCACAAGTCTGGTGGCTCCGACTTACTTTCTCCAATGGTACCAAAAACCTGTTTCCGAACTCACATCCCCTTTGACTGATCTATTCAATTGCTGTATTGATTCTCGGGTGACTGCCGATTGTTGGAGATCTACACGCATCACGTTTGTATCCAAAAAGAATGCAATAAATATCGTCTGGTAGTTTGCACTAATTTGCTGAAAGTATTTCGGAATGTATTTCTTCGTCACCTAATTCGCCAAGTTCACTTTCCTGGCTCGACAAAATCTGTCTACAGAACCACCCTATAAACACTTGATGCCGTTGGTTACATTATTACCGCCACTGCTCCTATTCTTGATCACAGTGACCTTACTTTAAAGCTATTTTTCTTGATTACACGAAGGTGTTTGGTTCTCTTCATCGCGCTCTCCTGTATTCTACACGCTTGCGACTATTTTCCTAATCACACAGTTCACTTCTCGTGGTAACAGGCACCCGCCTTCTCTTCCAGTTAACTCTAATGCTTTTCAGGGTGTCATTCTCTTCTCATTTCCTTTCCTCTCTTTATATAAGTAGGCTCCATATTTCTCCAAATCTCATTGGCCACACAAACGCCGACGACACTGTACTGAAGGTTGAACATTCACCGTTTGGGGTACCTAAAGCATCTGCTTGACTTCTCGAATGTCCCTATAACGGGAACGAAAGTTAGGATTGTCTTCAAATCAGCCTGATTGAAATTTGTAACTGGTCCACTTCTCATTCTTTCTAGTTCAACGTTTTCAAATGTGTTCACGTGCTCCTCAACCTTCAATGCAGACTGCGCTATCGAACTGTTTATGTTAATAGTCCATATCCTTTCATTGATAATCAATATCTTCCTAGAGCTAATTCCGTCTGTCACACAGCAGTTAAACAAAATCACATTTTTTGGATTAGTCATGTTGAAACAGTGCTCCAAAAAGTCAGAAAGCCTTCTTTATAATCGTCCCTACTAAGAAAACTTAGGGTATCTTATATTCTTGAACGTTAATTTATAACTTCTCACTGGCTTCACTATTCCCTGTAATTCGTCACGGTTTCGACATTATCACAAAGTCTCTTAAATTGCTGTGCCGTTGTAGCATAATCTCACTCACTTTGTCGTTAGCAAAGCACTTCAATAGTTCCGACAAATTCTCTAATGGATTACTACATAACACCAATCACTACATTCACTACATACTCTCCAAAGCTGTCTCTTACTCTTCCATTCGCTCGAAATTCAGGATACTTCCTTTGCGCACGTTTACGTATGGAAATAACCTCATCCCTTTTGCTGTGCGCCTACTCGTAGACCACCACCAAATGATCAGTGGTTTTACTTTCCACCTTCGTCATCTATCCCAATGCATTTACTACCTCATTTCGCTTCCATGCCTTCCTCTCCACATTCCAATTAACCCTTATACTATTTTATCTTAGATTCCACGGTAAACGACGCGAGTGCTGAAAATGCACCTCATATCGGATGCATGAAAGCGTTTACTGACAAGATCTGACTTTTTGCCGTTTCGCCAGTTTTCCTTGATTTCATATTGGTTGCCAAGGTCAATAGCGCCGATCCCGAAGAAGATTCTGCAGAAAGTGGATCGCCTCTAAATGCTTCAGTATGGTCGGGGATGGGTGCCTCAGGTTCCGAGATGGCTACCGGTCCTGAACGCCTCTCCAAACGCTCCCAAATGACCGTGCGTCTAACACAGCCTCCGCTGAGGAAGTACCACTCACTGCCTTCTAGTGACGGAGATGTGCCCACAAAATGAGAGGACGAAAGCGGATGCTCGGCGCTCTCCACTGGGTTGGCTGACTGACTGATAGTCAGTCTAAGGGAGATGGCTAAACTCTGATTCTAAACCAGTCCTGGGTGGCGTGTGAGGCATACAACCGGCAACTGTGGCGGAGAGGTGCACTGGGTACCCGGGATGGTTAGCTTTATCCGAAGGACGTATTAACTGACCATTCAGTCACCGACCCCCAGTGGGTTACGGACTCCACGTTTCCTCTCGCTGCCTTGCGAGTTGAGCTTTGGATAGCCAAAAACTCCGGTTGTGGACCCCTAAGAAAACCAACTGCCTTGGCCTGGGCAACCTGGCAGTATTGCGCCCACAAGCAAATCATGGACTCGGACTATCCCCCCTTCCTCCCCGATTGTACCATGTTTTGTTTGGCACCCAGTCTAAAACCAGACAAGTGTGATATATATATATATATATATATATATATATATATATATATATATATATATCACTGTACTTTATCACATCTTCCCGATTTTCTGTGCATTATATTTCTTTCTCGCACAGTACGTGGAAGATCCAGCTGTAAATCTCACAAGTGTATCAAATTGTATTTTGATCTAGAGTTCACACATTGTGCGAATACGGGTTCTGACATGTGAATCAGTAACTTTATCTTGTTGCGTGGTAATTACGCAGTTTCTATCTATCATTTATCCAAAATATGCTATATATAACTATCTCAATAAATAAAGACTCATTTGTGTTTCCATGCCCGCGATTCTTTTACATTATCTTCGTGCGTCTCAGCAGGCCAGACTCGTTCGGGTATATTCCACAGCTAACTGCGGTCGCAAAAATCATAAACTAACTTGATTTACCAAGCTCACTACGCAGTTCGTCTTGGAGAAAAAAATTCTGGCTGTTGATTCTTAACAAGGAAACAGCTGTTCGGTGCTACCACAGTTTTCAATGGTGAACTCAGCGTTCGTTCTGCATGACCAAAAAATCATAAACTCATGTATAGTAAGGTGGGTCTGTAAGGACATAATCTCTATCCATTTCAACGTAATCATGTATTACCATGAGATAAAAAATGTAAAGGCATTGGCAAACACTTCATCTACAGACGGCTTGGTTTACTTGGCAGACAGGACGTCCAGAATCAAAAACAAGAATGCAGCCGGCCAAGTGGATCGATCGGCGGCCAACACTTGTCTGAATCAACTGGGGCCGAACCAACCAATCCGGGTGAAACCAGACAAACCACCAAGAACAGCCGCTTAAGAATATCGGTGGGCTAACACGTTTTCATGCAAGGATGTGGTTATGACCGTCACGATCTGTTTTGCACCAATAAACCAAGATGGTTCGAAGGCAGAAGACCCTTCTCATTAGAGCCAGTGGGTAGGACTCAACAAAAAGTTCAAAAGAGCGTGGGTATTGGCTACGTGAATTCCGACACAACTGGAAGAGGGCGCACTGTGCGGTGTTAAAAGGATTTGTAAGCACTACTGGAGGTGCGTATTTTTATTTTTGCTACTGATAACGATGACAGTAGCTAGGTTTTGGTTTTTTCTGATACCAGAAGAAAAAAAATACATCGGGTTTTACGACAGCACCATTTGACAATTATAGGTTATAGATCGAACAACCTGTGCACTTATCCATAATTTCCAAATAGTATCGGCTGATCATGCATACTCTAACTAAATTTAGCAAAAATATAAATTCGCACTTCCGGGGGGTGTTAACAGATTCCTTGAACACGATGCTACTTGACAGTGACTTTTCTTGGCTAACACCTCGAACCAGACACGAAACACGTAGTCTTACTGTGCGTGTCCTCATAAAAACCGAAAACAAGACTAATTACATTCAAACCGAATCCGGTGATGATGAACAGTGACTAAATTGAAAACCATTCATCTATGTGCTCAACAGAAAGCAAACACCACACAACTTCATCAAAATCTGTAACGCGTCTTTTGCGTAATCCCAATAAATTATTTTATTAAACCAGCCAATCATGACATCAATAGCAGCAACCGTTAAACGGACAAGAACTCACCGTTTTAAACAAGCTAGCAACCGCGAACTTATTCCGCCTTGAACCCAGGTTTTCAACGGTTTCGGACAATCCTTGCCACGAACACGGATATTTTCCAAACTAATACGATAAGCTTTCACATCCTCTTTGGACATTTTGATCAACTCGGGGACCTCAATGTAGAAGTTTTTGCGAAACGGTTCATAGTAAATCTTTGAATGATCCACCGGGAGTAGTTTTTCTTTCTTTTGTAACTGAGCCAGTGCATCTTCAATGGTTTCTTCTTCTTCTTCATAAGAATATTCCATTTCATCGATGTTACTTTCCATTAGTTCGCCTTTGCCTATTTCTTTTTTCTTCGTGGGTGGCTTTTTAAGGTCATCAGTCAAATCTGGTTTGATATCATCTAGTTCTTCCTTTTTGATCGGAGGAGTTGTGGCGGATGGGTCAACGGATTGTCGTATTTCTTCGGTTAACGACTGGAAAATAAGCATGATTGTTTTGCATGGGATAATTATTAGATGGTAAACATCCCTGGTTATTGAAATGCCCATTGTGCACAGATCGAAGTGAACGTGCATGGCAAAAAAGTCCGACATGAACATCACAATTTGACCGGACCACCTTTACCTACTTCTAAGTAATCAACTGCTGAATACGGTGTTTCGTTTGTATGAAGGTTTATTTAATTTCGCTGCTGGATAGAAAAAAGTGACGCGTTGCTCAGGTGGCCACGGTTAAAAATCAACGACTTCATTGCAGCGGTTTTTTCACCGAAACCTCATGAGTTTGGTAGCTTCCGTGCATCTTCTGTGAGATACTAGAGGAAAGGTTGCTTGAGCAGTCAATCAGCTGGTGTATTCTTTTGACAGTACAATAGTAACACCTATGCTCATTCACAATGAACTTTTTTTCATTACATGCTTGTGCATGAGTACAGTGGAAGGGGGTATACACTCCATAGCCACGAAGGCGCACTGCACTATGAACTGGACTTCGTTCGAGATTATTGGGAAAATTCCTGGCTTCTATACGGGCAATACCCATTTGTCATTGACCTTCTGTAACGAAATAGACAATATAAGTGCCTCAAGCTAAATATGGTTATTTAAAGATCATACAAAAGAGCACTGTTTTTGATAATTCAGCTGCCCTGATCTGAAGGATACCTAGAAGCAATGATAAGGCGAAGTTTAGGCGACACCATTATTGAGAAAGAAAATGGAATCCTCCACACCAACTATCATAACAACTAGCTCTGTGATATGAATACTGTGACCACTGCGAATCGAAAAGTGCACGCCATGAAGGTGTCTCACAAGTAATACAAGTATAATTATGGTAAAAATCGTTCGGCAGATTTGAAAATTTTTGTAATGATCTAAATGTGAAAAGTCATTTGAACCGACGCATGGGCGCCGTTCACATTTTAGTACCAAGTAGTACCGTTCACAGTGGATCTCCGGAGAAAGACGCTTAGACACGTTCCCGCGCGCAGATGCGACGAGTTAGATGGATATTCTTGAGCATGATGGGAACACAAGTTGGTGCCCTCGAAATGCCCGAAGCCCATCGATGTGGTCTCGTAGCTCAGTTGGCAGAGCACACAGAGCGCTGAAGCGTCCGTGAATGTCCATGTATCAACTCAAATACCGCTAAGATCAACTTTTCACAACTGGAACATTTCAAAATAGTCATGGTGGTCCAAAGGCATCCGACCACAGATGTTGCTGAAAGAATTTGTCTGATGTAAACTTAGTTCAGATAATCACTGACCAAACACTAAAATGCAGTAAATTTGGTGTCAACCTCCTAACGCAATGCGCTAGGTAAGCGAATAAAACGAAAAAAAAATTATTGAAACATCAGTGACGGTACGATTCAGTGAAAATACTTTCACTCATTTTCCTCTCAGTCCCGGTTTTGTGCCACTTCCTTCAACTGACCGAACCACGTAGTGAACGTTTGGTCGGCGCGTTTGTCTCTTGTGACTCGACTTTTTTGACATTGACGTTTGAACCAGTTTTGCTTGCTTGATTTGCAAGCAATTCGAATATGGTTTTGCTTGGGTTGACTCTAGCCCGCGGGTCGGTCAGTGTTGAGGTATTTTGTATCTGTATGATAGTTGAGCACATTTTTTCTAAAAAGAACCCTACTCGAACACCATGGAGCGCTTGTCGTCTTTGAGACCATGGTACGCATGACTCGACCGACAGCTCTGCGTCGGTTACAAAGTTTCTCACTAGCACGTGTGTGATGTAGAGAGAAAAAAAGCGAATTGAGCCTCGCCAACACCGGTGACACAAAGCACACCATTACTGTCCAGTTTGCTATCACGCCTGCTCTACCGGGGCGTTACGTGAATTGTCGCCCGAAATTCTGTTAGGACCGTTGTCGGATAGAGCAGTGAACTCTTGCAGTAACGGGGCATGCTTATTTCACAGAATTTATGAGATGAAAAAAGCCAACCAACTACTACGTACGACAATTTTGATCGCTGCTTTCTTGTAATAACTGATACAAATTAGGACTGAAAAGTACCTAAAAAAAGCCAGGAAGGGTCGCTAGTACGAGCGAAAACATAAGCAAGACGAGATACGAGAACAGGGAAAAGTAACTGGCTGTGAAATAGGGCCATATGGATATATAAGCATGAATTGAGCATAAACCGCACGGGAATGACACAATTCAAATAATCGGACATCTAGTAGATAAGGAAAGATCTGCAATACAGAGGCACCAATAGTCAATAAGCCTACTAACGCAGTTTTTCTGGATCTCAAATCGGCGTTCAGTCACTTGACCGCACAGTACTCCGGCGCTGACTCATGTTGAAGGGTGTAACAGAGAAATTCATTTCGATCATAAAGTCCGTTTACATGAATAGCCGAGGCCGAGCTCGGGATTACGATGATCTTTCACCCGAGTTTATCACGAGAAATGGCGTGCTCAAGGGTTGCCTTCTTTCTCCCTTTCTCTTTTACTTAGTGATTGATATGGCCTACAGACCACCTTTTTGTCAGACAAGGATAGTGGCATTGAACTTTTTCGGGGTGGAAAAGCACCAAGCCTTAAATATGCGGGCGACATAGTTCATCTAAGTGAAGATCCAGATAAGTTGCAAGCTTTTCTGGAAAGCTTCAACAACTATGTAGCAATATTAGGCATGCATTTTTCATATTCAAAGTACAAGATACTGTTGCAGGATTGGGTTAGTCCAACACTAAAGCTTTCGGCCGACTATAGACCAAGTAGATAAGTTTTGTTATCTAGGCAGCTGCATTTCATACGGAGATAAAATATTAGACAGCATCTTTGGATATACAGAAGGCTCGTGTGGCATTTGCCAACTTGAATCATTTTTAGTGTCGATATGACATCTGTTTATCTATCAAGGGTTGGATGTACGCTGAAACAGTCAGTCCAGTGCTTCTTTATGGTTCACAAGCCTGACAACTGAGGGTGAAAAAACACGAAGGTCGGTGGTATTTGAACATTGATGTCTTCATAGCATTGCTCGAATCTGGTGGGAATACCTTATCAGCAATGTTAGGTTCGACGGAGAGTCTTAGATACACCAACCAAATCATTGGCTGAAAAACTGAAGCTCACGAAACTAAGGTGATTGGGATATATGCTGCGCATGTCCTCGGACAGGATTTTTCGGCGTGCAGTGTTCGCCGAGAGAGCTAATGGTTGGAAAGTGAATAAAAGCAGCCAGCCCATGACGTGGGAGGAAGTACGATGAAAAGCCTGACGAATGGACTTTGTCATGCAGGTCGTGTTAAGCTTCTTGGGTGGGGTCCAAGAGACCCGCTAACTTTATGGTTAGACACATTGGAGGATAAGGCTAGAAGTCGCGATCAGTGGTGTTCTGGCATCCATAAACTTTCTTTATCAACTAGATATTAATGAGCGTAGTCCTCCCATTAATCGTCTCCTAATCTTTTTTCTCTCCATTATTTTCGATTGGGGTTGGCGCTGAGAGATAGCAACCAAAGCCACCACACCCAATGCATGGTTACTGGTTACCTGAGATGAACTGAATAGCCACAACACTTGATTGTGTCGCATAATTTATCCCCCCCCCCATTTGCGAAGCGACTCACGCGGTTCCGGAATAGAAAGCCTGACATGTCGAAGACTGTATTTTTCTGTCACATAATGGGCCGGTCCCCGTAGATTGTCTGCCGATCTACACCCAAGTCGGTTTAAAAAAAAGTCGACTAAGAGCAGGAACAATACACCGAGGAGAATTGATACAATCTGACAGGTGGAATATGCATTTAATCAAGCGAAGAACAAGGGTGCCCGATACTCCCAGCGGTACAGGTTGCATAGATTGACCTGATAACTTACCTGCATATAGGCATCCAGCGGATCGACATCATCTTCAGTTTTCTCGGCCTTTGCAGACTTTTTGTTTGTCTCATTCTCCTCATCTTCGTCTTCATCTTCCAGGTTCCATTTTCTCGTATGCGCCATCCTCGTGGACTCCGCAATTCGTTGGTGCACGCTTATGATGTCCTGTTTTAGTCTTCGTTCACGGCGCCATCGTTCCACCCGCTCACGACGCTAACCAAGGAATGAACAACAGAGGTAAAAGTTGTAGAAAATACGCTCGAAGTGAACAGAACAAGCAATCAAGATTGGGAGAGTGAAGACACAACAACATATCAGTCATCGAATCGAGAAGAGAGTGCAGAATACTGTGAGCTGGAGTGACGACCTATTTTGTGAACACGACAAAATCTCACAGAATCGACGCGGTCACCAAGGTCGTAAATAAGTGGGTGCGTCCGAATGGTACACTTGTTTCACTACTCCTGGTAGTACCACGCAGCGCGAAAATTAAGGAAGATCATCGGACCTTTCACAGATGCATCATAACAGTGGAGTGGCACTCTACTACTAATTCCACACATATCGAATAAATCTGAGTGGATGTGCAGTATGATTCTGAATATCAAATGAACATTTTCCTAATCCCTCGGACCATCATGCTGTTCGACTGTTATCTTCCTCCCGGCAGCGCTGTGCTCTTTTGATGCCCCGGTAGGTCTTAGTCAAGGCTCACAGTTCAATGGAACTGTTGCTTACTACGTGAACACTTTCCGTAACGTCATTTAAGCAGCTAAGGACAGACTAAGAGAAGGATGTTGTCATGTGAACATATTCTCCACTACTTTACTTATTTTCACTTTTACACAAATATCTCCTGATTGATGATGAGTCGGCTCTATGAATATCTTGTACCATTGCTCACCATGCGCGGTGGTTGGAAGCGAGTTCGGTGCAAATTGCGGTCCAGTTTTTCTCCCACTGACGGGCACCATAGATCAACCGTAAGCCTAAGCGCTCTACATTCTTCTCAACAGTGTTGATCCAAGTTTTGAGCTGGCCATTAAGGCGACAGCGCCATCCAGGGTAGGGTTCAGGTTCCGTCTTGGGTCGCCGTAGGATATGACCCAGCCACCGCAGTCAAAGACATTGGGGGACGTTTGAGAGTTCGACAATTTTGCAGCACCATTTCCTAACTTCATTGTTGGATACTCTGTTGTGCCAATTTGTTTTCGAAATACGTCGCAGGCACCAGTGATCAAACATCTCCAACTTTCTAGTATCCTCGGCTCTCAATGACCAGGTTTCACACAGTAGATACGTACCTTGGTCCGAAGGCCGATTCCACTGCGGGTTCACTGAATGCAGACAGCGATTCACACTGATCGTATCTATTCCAAGCAGTGAAGGTATAGAAGAAGGCAAAGAGACTGTTGGCTGTTGTAGTTTATTCTTCTTATACATCTGTAAACGGATGACCGACTGAAGGTCACTCCAGCGAATAAACACAGAGGCACAGTTTACCGGTCTAAAAACCTCCACTGGATGGACGTAGGAGTGGAGTATCTGGGGTTTCTCTCGACGGTGGGAGAAGTCATCGCACTTTATTGGACAGCCGTCGCCCGCCTAAGCTAGGTAGCCCTGGCCTTAAAGATAATGCCCTGACCACGTTTCGTTTGCTTCATTGGGGGCATGGCGCTAAGGACTGAATCCGAAAAGCGGACCGATAAAAAACACCAGCAAAGACAAGACAGAATGCTTGCAGAAATCAGGTCCCACGTGACAGACCAGAAGTTCCTTCACGGATTCTTCGATCACGTTCCTGGGCTGGGTTACCGCCTCACTGCCTTGTGGGTCAGACTTTTAAGTCAAAGGCTCCAGTTAGGGTTTCTAAAGAAAAATCCCTTCTGTGATGTGGGCAGTCACGAAGTATAATTTGCCCAAAAACTTCCAGCACCCTTCCCATGGAGGGCCTTACGATTTTTCCTCCTTTATCCAATATTGATGCAAAACGCTACGGGTAACTGAGGCTCTAAAGAAATCAGCAGTTCAGGAGTCGGGCATAAATGAAGTGCACTTCTTAAGCTTACATGTTCGCTTCATTTGGCTGGCTTCAACGTCTGCACACTATGTCAGATAGGACAACAGGCTGATCTCTCTAGAGCTCGTGAAACTTTTAAAGTAGATATATGCTGTGTCTCAGAAACCCGCATACAAGACCCCACTTCTGAGATCACCCTTCGCAGCCCAGATACAACCTCAGTCTCAAGCTTTACTCTTTGCGTGTTGGGTGATCCGGTGTCTATTGCTCGTGGTCAGGTCGGCACTGGGATTTCTTTGAGCATGGGGGCCGAGCGCGCACTGCTAGACTGGATCCCAGTCAACAGTCGACTGTGTGTAGTTTGGTTGAGCGCTTTCGTGTGTCGACAGCAACGGACTGAGGCATCGATACTCGCTCGTCGTGTCTCTGTGTGCGTCCACCGACTGCAGTTCCTCCGAGACCAAGGACGAATTCTACCAGGACTTGTCTCAGCTGCTTCGAAGCGTGCGTTTACCGGATGTGGTAGTCATTCCAGAGGATTTCAACGTTCAAGATGGCTGTTTGAGAAATTCCGAAGAGCCCATTGGAGGCGTGCTTTCTATCCCGGCCGATCGCACTAACAACGGTGATCGCCTCACTCAGCCAGGCTTCAACCACAGATTGTTCTTGGTAAATACGAATTTCTGCCATAAGAAGCGGCATAGACTGACATGGCGTCCTCCTATGTCTTCACAACGTTGGATTCAGATTGATTATACTGTCACTGGTCACCGCTGGTGTGGATCGAATGAAGATTGTTGCTCTTTTTGGTCTACGCCCACGGACTCAGATCATGCCTTGGTACGCGCTGCTTCTACTTACGCCTCCTCCGTGATCGCATCCACGCAAAAGCAACCAGTCCCACGAAGATTGTCCTAGATAATAACCGACGATCTGCTTTTCAAGTAGAGCTATCCACACGGTTATCGATGCAGCCGGATATACAGGACCCAGGTGAAAGCTGACAACAGATCAAGGAATCCTTGTGTGCCGCTTCCAATGTCACACAGGACTCCTATTCAAGTAGGTCTCATCATCGTCATCATCATCATCGTACAGAGTTAAACAGTAGCGCAAGCCCCACTGACCACTGCTTTTCTCACCATCTTGCACACTGAATTAGAAAGTATGAATATACAAGATGGACAGGGAGTGGACCTACAGGAGTGGGAAAAGGAAAGAATGCCCTAGTAGCCAACACACGGAATACACAGTCTAACTGTACAAACAAACATCGATCAGTCATTCTGATTCGATAGAAAGTGACAACACAATCGTCACTGTTCGCGGTTCGCTGCCATATCCTTCAGTGTCTCCAGCCAACTGGTAGACGGATCTTTTGGACCCCAACCACGAAGAAGTGAAGCACCTTCTTTTCCTAAGTCTGCTGTACATTTTCTCATTCCCCGATGCCACGTCATCTGTTGACCTCCACGTGGTCTCTTCCACTCCCTGGGAGGAACGAAAAATAGGACACGGTACGGTAGACGTGTATTTGCCATACGTAATACGTGCCCCAACCAACGAAGTCTACTAATTTGTGTACGCTGTGACAAAACGTTCTCTGAATTAGTACCCAATACTCGCTTTCTGACCTCATCGTTGCTTACTCGGCTATTCCACCCAATCCTAGCGATACTACGTAAACATCGGTGATTGAAAACCTCAAGACGACGAATATCTTCAGCACGCAGACTCCAAGTTCCGCAACCATACAACAAAACTGAACGCACTGTAGCACAGTATACAAGACCTTTCAACTTCAATGAAATACCAGGTCGGAGCCACAAGTGCTTCAGTCCAGCGTACGCCACTCGAGCCTTGGATATACGCGTGTTCTACTCTACTACTGTGCTCCCATCCGTCGTTACGCAGCTACCGAGGTAGGTTAAGTGGTCGACAACTGACAGCACCTCCCCATCAAGCATCAAGCTCGGAATCGCTGACATCCAGTCCTGTAACATCACCTTGCACTTTGAAGGTGCAAAGCGCATGCCGAATGGAGCTACAGCTCTTGCGAGTCTATCTAGTGCACGCTGAGCATGTTCCGTGGATTCGAACAAGCAGACAACGTCGTCTGCGTAATCTAGGTCACATTGCTTTTCACTATTTTCTAGTTCGACGCCTACATCCTGAAGATTTCGCTGCGCACTCTCCTTTATTTCGTCCATGACGAAGTTGAACAGGAATGGAGACGAAGGACATCCCTGTCGAACACATGTCGGTTCAAACCAACCGGATAGTTCACCGTAAACTCTAACGCGGCCAGAAGTATGAGAATACAATGATCTCAGTAGGTTCACGAACTTCTGGGGCATACCTTTTCGATGAAGAACACTGAAAAGCGATGTTCGAGCAACTGAATCGAAGGCGCATTTCAGGTCTAAGAAAAGCATTATTGTCGGTCAGCGATGCGTGTGACGCGTTTCAAGTAGTCGGCGAAGGGTAGAAATCTGGTCGATGCATCCTCGACTTGGGCGGAATTCAGCCTGCTGTTCGCGGACATTCCTCTCGCGAGCCGGTGTGAGACGAAGCAGGAAAACCGAAGCTAATACTTTGGTG
This sequence comes from Fasciola hepatica, assembly GCA_948099385.1. NCBI lineage: Eukaryota > Metazoa > Platyhelminthes > Trematoda > Plagiorchiida > Fasciolidae > Fasciola > Fasciola hepatica. The sequence continues at coordinate 7,925,853 of CANUEZ040000105.1, forward strand.
ACCATCGGAATTAAGCTAATCCCACGATGATTACTGCAGTCATTGCGTATTCCCTTCTTGAAGATGGGAACAATCAGTGACTCGCTCCATATTAACGGAATACGCTCCTCGTTCCAAATGTCACGGAGCAAGGTCGTAAGTGATTTTATTAACGCCTCACCACCCAGTTTGAAAAGAAGTGGAGGAAGCTCGTCGGGACCTGTCGCTTTCCCCCGCCTTAGTAATCGAATGCATGGCTCTACTTCTACTTCCCGATGGGGGCTCAAGTGATACCACTCAAGGAGTCGCAGTTGTGGACACGGGAGTAACTGCACTAGCGTGCGGCCAGCTAAACTGTTCCTTGAAGTACTCGGCCCATCGGTCAAGCCTTTGCTGTTTGTTATGGATGGGTTCTCTATTCCTATCCTAAATCGTTTCACTGACCTGGGTGCGCCGTCCACCGGTGTCACGAATAAGTTTGAACAGTCTTTGACTGTTACCTGAAGCATTTCTTCGGCTACCTTGACCCACCAATTTTCGCGATAATTCTTAAGGCTTTTCGTAACTTGTCTTTGCAGCTTTCCCTGCATCTTATTCATCTCCTTACGGTTCGAAAACTGACGCTTTTGCTCTATTATACTCAACGACTCTTGCGAGATCTACTGTCTTTGATGGACATCGGATCTAGGACCACAGGCGAAACCTGCTGCCACGTGCATCGCCTGTTTGATATGAGCCCAATGCTCATCTACATTACTGTTCGTCGTAGATCCTAGCTCATGTTCTAACTTCTGCTCATACCGGGTGCGTACTTCTGGATCACACAAACGTTGCACAGCCAACCGGGTTTGCGGTTTGCGACGATAATCATGGAGCTGGAGAAATAATCGCATTAAAATTAATGCATGGTCCACCTCTACGTACGTGGACCAGTAAGATCTACAGTTCTGAACAGAACTGCGCCACCGGTAGCTTACGGCGATATGATCAATTTGACTCAAAGTACCTGTAGAGTTAGAGAGCCATGTCGCTGTGCGACGCGAGCTGTGTCGGAAATTGGTGCTAGACAAGAACAATCGATTGTGTGCACAAAACTGGAGAAGTCTATCCCCGTTATCTGTACGCTCAGCGGGTAAAGCACAACACCCACCTAAACAGGCTTCTGATACACTGCGTTTGCCAACTTGTGCATTGAATTCACCAGCTAGCACTACAATGTCAGAACCTTTACTGCTGCGAACGAGGGTACCGAGTTCATCGTAGAACTCATCTTTCTGCGCGTCTGAGCTGCAGTCCGTTGGGGCGTACGCCGAGACCACAAACAAATTGCGCTTAACACAACTACCCTTTCGAACGCCAACTGACCCCTGGAGTCTCACAGCACATAAACGACTGTTATTCGGGATGCACTCTACGAGGGCAGCCTCGGCCTTTTCACTCAAGACAATTCCTACACCACGTTGACTCACAGCTCTAGCCTCTTCGTCTCCTGAAGTGCGCAGAAAATACCTCGATGAGATACCAAGAGCAGTTAGTTGAGTCACACTGCTCGAATCCTGGATACGCGTTTCACTTAAGCAGCAAACACCAATCTTCAGAGAGTTCATTGTGAGGGCTAGGTACACCTGCTGACCGACCTACATGAGTGTACGCACAATGAAAGAGCCCAGATTCAGAGGCTGACGAGGCTTGAGAAAATGTGAGTTACCAGACAGATTTGACAATGAGCCGTTGTGAGTATCGTCCGTGTTGTTAGTGGGGGCATTATGGGTGGATAGATGGGGCAGAAGATAAAGGTTGAATAAAAGAGGAGGAACTCTGAGCAGTAGCCCACTTATCACTACCCACCCCGCTCGATGCAATGAGCAGCGCGGTTCTGATTATCCTGAGCGACGACCAATGCAGTATGGAATTCTTTGTAATCGTGCAGTTCATGGGAGATGTTGGACCGGTACTGCTAGGGTGTCCAGTCACAAAGCAGGAGAACGATTAGGATCCTCATCCAAAGCCTTTAGTTCTAACAAGAACCTCTCCGCAAGTCAGCGGGATGGCTTATTGAAAGCCCATTTGCTTGGATCAGTTATTCTTCCACTGATTTTGCCGATTGAGTTGCCAGGTCAAATCGACCCCCAACCTGGAAGACCAAGATACTGGACTTTGTCTGACCTCTACCCATTGACCTGTCAAATATGATTGTATCTCCTAATGTTGGCAATCAGAAAATTCACCTCCCACCCACGATGTGAGATTGGGTATTATGCTTCCCGGTTGGTGTACGATCTATCTGCACTGCGTGGGAGGCGACCAACGCACGAAGAGCTGGTACAGGATGAAGCCACTAGACTAGAACGGAAACGCACGTTACCTACCACACGAAATCCTTCTGTTCCGTGGCATTATCATGCTTTAGCTAAATTCCAGTAGATGAATACAACATCGCCACTGTGAATCAAGACATGGTAGGGAGTAATCGTGCGGGTGGGTAATGAGTGCATGGTTCGAAGGCTGAGGGTTTGCATGGCACAGGATGGTGGCATATTTGGGCAGAAAACCGAGCGCGGTCAATGACTGGCTTTCCCAAACACAATTTTGTCGAGATTCATGTCAAGACTGCAGAAGTCGTGGACCATGTCGGTACACGATAGCACTAGCAAGAGGCGACGAACAATGGATGGAATTATGTGGTTGGATATCACGTTTTCTAGTGGGTTTGCGTTCTACAGCTGCAACCTCATTCGAATCGTGAAGAGCGTACATAGACACAGAGTCAATTTTTAGAACGGCACGTCAATGCACGCTCAATGCGATTTGAACGAGATTACAAAGGTAAACCAACTGCGGAGTGCTCAAGTATAGGGATGATTGGACAGAAAAGTATCGGATTCGCACCCCTGATGAGCGGTAACAACCGAAAAACCGGTCGTGTGCTTCCGGAGAGATTTTGTCTTATCATCCAGATACAATGCCATACTACCTAAATCTGTGTCCCGTTTACGTAACGATAAACGTGACCACTGTGATGTGAGCTGGCACAAGACGAAGCGACTTAATTACTACGAAAGCAATGTACAAGACAATGTGAAAGTGAACGTTTGGTGAATGTCACATATAGTTCCAGTGGTCAATTAGTTACGCTAATTATTATACGACATACTGGAGTGAGGATTAATCAATTTGCGGACAACGAAACAGTAGATTCGCGTTTTAGATGAAACCCAAATTCGGCACCCAAACCGGAACGAAAAGAGCTATTTTCCGCGCCTCAAAGTTTGGATAAATCTGAGATAGTCATAGCGATGTGGCAATGTTTGGGATGCGTTCAGTACCTTCAAAGTGTAAAATGCTGCTGTAGGAATAGGTTAACTCTACACAAAACCTTACCTCATCCGGCGAAGCCCTGGCTGAGGCAGATAAGTTTTGCTACCTAGACAGTTAAACCTCAATATTTGGTCACTTAACGGATGAAATGTCGCCGCGTATACTGTAGGTGCGATTGGCTTTTGCTAACCCCGGCCATCTGTGGCGCACGGTGTGACATCTGATGGTCTACCAAGGGTCGAGTGTACACTAAGGCTGCTAGATCCGTTCTTTAATACCGAACGAAAACGTGTCCGTTGAAGGTAGAAGATAGGCAAAGACTGCCTGTGATCGAGCACCGCTGCCTCAGTGGCATTGCCCAAATATGCTTGGAACACCGTACAAGCACGACTGAAGTTAAGCGTAGGGTGTTTCAAATCAGTGGTCAGTAGCTGGAACGTGCTGAATTTAAACAGGTTAGGGAGTCTGGGACATGTATTACCCATGTCAACCGATAAGCTTCCTCAGCGTACGATGTTCCTCAGGACAGGCAGTGGCTGGAAGATAGGTCGAGGTGGTCAGTCCATGACACGGCCAAACAGTGCGAAAACCCTGACCAGTGGGCTTGGCCAAGTAGGACGTATCCGAATTCCCGGTTAGGGCCCCCGAGACTCTCCAACCAGATGATAAGACATTTAGTGGCATGGCAAAATGTGCCGGCTAGGGGCGCAGTTGCACTCGGGGTCTTTTTTGTCTTCGTGATTCCCGCTTATAAATTTATTTTAGTCTCCCTTTTACTCTATGCTTTTATTCATTCTGCCCTCAGCTAGAAGATGGTACAAGGTAACAACCAAAACCAAAGACAGAAATACAAGTTTGATGACCTGTCATACAGATATTTACCGCCAATAAAATGGTTAGCTAGAAGAAAAATTTTCAAAAGTGAGAATGAACTAATGCCTACTCCTGGTATGCTCCAGATGGAGCGAATTGATAGAAAGTGCTTTCTTATGAGTCGAATTCAGTGCCAGACTCACTGACTCAGCCAATAATGACACATCAACTCCAGCGGCCAAAAGTGTTATTCACAGAAGATTATAGCACAATTCAGTCTGTTTGGTCAGCGTGTTAGAAGGAGGTGAAGTCCAGTTTACTGAACATTTTGAAGTATAACGAAAAGGATTTCCATTGATAATCCCCCTAGCAGTTTGAGAGCAATAATCCACGAGAAAAAGCGGTAAGAACTAAACTCCTAAAACGAGACAAAGTAATTCCAGCTTACTTTTTGCATTTCAATATCTAGACGCCTTTGTTCGGTCTCTTTATCCATATTTGGTGTGATAATCAAAGCACCCTCCATTCCGGAAACGCTTTGCCCACCGCTTCTAGCAGCTTTAATCATATCTGCGGCTGCGTTCGCGACTGCGGTCATACTCCCAACAGCGGGAGCTCTGGAAGCCGCAGCCGCTGCCTTAGCTCGTACGGCTGCTGCTGCAGCTTCCTCAGCAACTTTGGCTTGTTGTTCTTGCTGCTGTTTGGACGCGAGAAGCGAACCCATCAATGAGGACGTTGGCAAGGGGGCACTACTGGAACCACCAAGTGACTCTTCCAAAGTATCTGCAAATGCACGGCGATGTAATACCGGAGAACGCGATCGTGAACGTCGGGAACTGCGATGTCGGTGCGAATGACCATCATCACGACGACTGAGGGGGGAGGAGAATTTTGACAAATTTCACGATTAGATACCATGAGAAAGGATGAATCATGAATAATTAGGAACAAAATTATAACAATTCTCTCTTTATAGAATTTGTCTGAAGCTCTTACCTCTTCTTTTTCAACTAATTCATCTAGGAGACTTCCATAAGACACTCCGCTGGAATGGCATCCGTCATTTACGCATAGGCTTAGTGACGATGATTACAACCAGAAATCTAGTACCCTCAGTGTTACCAAACCTCTACTTACACTTCAGTCGCACAAGTACACACAGTCAATAAATGGAATTCAAAGGGTTCGGCGAAAGGACGGTTACATAAGAGAAAACACGCTCAAGTGCCCCGGTCGCTGAAGTCGAACGGTAGTGGTCGCGCGGTTTAAGTGTTTATCATCTCAGAAGGCGGAGCTTCAAACCCCATTAACGTCGGCTACTTTGGTGGTAGACAGCAAACTACTGCCGCCCAGCTCCTTAACACGCCTGATTTGTTGGGACTTACTGTGATTGTAATCTCCATGTCTCAGGGTCACGGATGCCGATAATCTCTAATAGCGTACTGGGTCTTTTAGATTACCCTTGGTTGTATAAGTTTTCGTATGTTTACTCGTTACTTTGTGCATAGCATTTCATAAACGGTTGTTTTTTTCGGATTTCAGCTGATGTACCCCATTTATTAGAGGAGTAAGACGTTTCTCATTCCGACTTCATCTTCTCAATCATACTCATCTTTCCGATTGTGTTGATATTCTACGTGTCAATTCACTTGCCAAATGATTTATGGATCGCTATATTCGCTCTGACAAATTTGACACAGATCTGAACTCCCTGCACACTTCCAGGCGGTGGATTTACTGGTTTCGCACCTTCAACGCCTTTTAAGAAGCGTGCGATCAGATGACTCAGGTAACTTAGACGTGCCTGTTAACCTCCTTTCATCTTATGTTCATGGGCATATGTCTGATTGTAAGACTTTTTAAAGCGCCATTTCACTTATTCAGTCCTTGCATGAGCGCTACAAAAGTGTGATCATCATCTTTTGTCTCGTATCTTCATGCTACTTGTAAATAGGATAGTGCACAATGTTTAGACCAATTCGTACACAATATCAAGATATCAGCGAAAGATTGCGATTCTCGTTCGGTGACGGCTGAAGGGTATCGTGGTGATGCCATGCATGACATCCTTATAACTGAATTACAGTCAAATAACACAGAAAAGAGACTTCCAGAACTGATGAGTTTGAATTTTCAAGCTGCTTACGATATGGCTAGATCATTAGAAGCCGCAGAGAAAGTTACGGTCCTACGGAGCTGAAAGCACTTCGTGTGGCGCGACATCCACTAACTCCGCACGTAAATTCTGAGAATTGAATCTGAACCGATTACGTTTACCATGCCCGGTGGTGGTCGAGTGGTTTAGAGCGTTTGCTTACCAATTCGGAGGTCAGAGATTCAAATCCCCGACATCACTCGTTACTTTGGTGATAGACAGTAATCCCCACTGTCGTCCGGCTCGGTACCACACCTGATCCATTGGGACCTTATGTGATTCCCCACCCCTAGTCTCAGGGTCCGGTTATCTATGGTAGTGCAGTGGGTTTTCGTGGTTATGGGGTATGCCCCTTCCATTACATTCATGCACAAACATGTAATAAAACAAAAGACGTGATATTTATGTGGCTGTTCCAAACATCCCTGCACGAAATGTCCTGCTAGAGAAGCTACTTGTAAAGCTTGTTGGGAAACAGAACGTTCAAACGTGTATGAAACTCGAAAGCAGCAGCTTTATCAATCTCTTCTGTGCTTAGTCTCATATTATCGTCCGTTGTTATGGCTGCAACTCCTGTCCGTTTGTCTTGAGCGACCAAGTGCTGTAAGTTGTCTGTTCACATGGTTTTACGATCATTATTGTTCTCTCCATTTCATCTATGGTACCGCTGTTTTAGAATGAATAAATCCTAAATCGAGGCTCCAGTTTATTCATTAAAAACAACCATTTGTGCATGACTGTTTCTTTCTCAGGAAGATTTCTACTAATACCAAGATTCTTGTAAATGGAGTGGAACTTAAAGCTCCAATAGACACTGGAAATTCCCAAAGTTGTGTCCCAGCTGACTGTTAATACTCTTCATTAGCCACCTCATCCTTGTGATTCGGAAATCACTATGGCCTGGATATCGTTAATCTGCAATATTACAGGCTACTGAATTGTATCAACTCGCTATCGGGCTATTTCCCGTGAAATCGTTAAACTCCCTAGGTAATGACAAATTCGTGCGCGGACGTCCTTCTGGGACACGAATTCCTGGGAGTGCATGAAAGAGTGGGAAAACCAGTCGGTGGTACATGTGGTATGTCCCTGTTATGTAGACAGACTGAAAAAATCCAAGCACCCCGTTATTCGCCCACTTGTCGAAAGATCGCAAACCAATCGCACCGAAATCTGGCTGACACTCCCTCAAAGATGAAAACTTTAGTAAATGTGAGGTAAAAAAAAGCTTCTAAGTAATCGTATTATTACACCCTTAAACTCGAATTTTGACCACTATAAATATCAATCATAAGGAAACAATGGTTGTCGATTACAGTCAGGAGACTAATCGTTTCACGCGACTGAACATCTACTCAATTCCAAAGATTGACCAAATGATACAAAATATGTTAGGAAGTTGAAAACGAGAAAAATTAAGTAAACCATTAACCAGTTCGAGCATGTTAGGCCGGAGTAAATAACCAATAATTTATCAAGTCACACAAGACAAAATCCTTTTTTTCTAATCGAACAGTCATCTACAGTCCGGCGCAACTCAGCTCAACGGATCAATAATCTATCCGGCAAACGCTTTTATCAATCTAATTGACCTGATAGGGCTTGAACCTAATTGGATGCGCGGGTTCGGGAATGTTCGATCTTCGCTTTAAATACCGCATATTAATTTCTGAAAAAACGGTCGTTATGGTGAGTTAAGATGTCGTTTTCTCATTTTTTGTAGCGGGCCGGGGTGATCGGAGTTTTCAGCTAAGATCGAGTATACAGGTTTTCCAGTGAGATCGTAGAAAAGAACCTGTGGACCATAACACAGACGTAGACCAACGTTGCCGGACGTCGGACCGGGAGAGATTTCAGAGTGAGCTTGCTGCCCAGCTAAGTAGCTACATACACGATGACTTGTCAGACCTCTGACAACACATCCAAGGCGCCAAAAAAGTAGCGAGTACCACATCTTGTGGATCAGTCGCACGGCATACAGCCACGCACTGGATCTCATCGGATTCTCTGCAATTGCTAGACAGCCGCCGGAATATCCCGGCCGGAAGTGAAAACCACAATGCCCGCGCCCAACTACAAAGAAATATGGCTAGAAGCTTGCACAGTGACCGAGAGAATTGGTGGTCCGAACGCACGGCCAAAATGGAACAAGCTGCTGCCACCGGCAATGTTCGGAGATTCTTCCAACTCATCTGATCCACAGGGACCAAGAAGCCTGAAGTGAGCGAAATGATCTGCGAGGTAAACGGTCAACCAATCCACCAGCTTTCATAGCGCAAGGATCGATGGGCAGAGCGCTTTAAGGAGCAATGTAATTAGCTTTCAGCGCCAGCGCTCCCACTCAGTAGTCCGTTTGAACCAGTTCATGTTCTATGAACGGTGTGCACTGTCCCACCCACCGAAGGAGAAGTCAATCGTGCGCTCCACCTCCTGAAGCGCAATAAAACCCTTAACCCTAACAAAGTCCCCCCGGCACTCCTCAAAGATGGTGGTATACCTCTCTCCAAAGCGCTCACCCGCCTCTTTACCGAGATTTGGCTCCACGAATGCGCCCCACAAGGCTGGAACTGTGCATGCATCATCCTTATATACAAGAAAGGAGCCAGAAACATGTTCCAAACATCGAGGGATAAGTTTGATCTCGGTCGCATCAAAGCTGTAAGCGTCAGTAATCCGCCATAGATTGTCCCTAGCGCACGAACAACAAGTCCATGAAGAACAGTCCGGTTTTCGACCCAACCGCAGGTTTATCGACCAAATTTTCACTATCCGTCCGATACTTGAGCTCTGCCACACATCGTGGACCCACAGTAATCATGTTCTTGGATATCCGAGCAGCTTTTGATTCCGTTGATAGGACGGCCCTCTGGAGTTGTCTTGTCAGACAGGGAATGTCTGATGAGTACGTCGAAATCATCCAAGCGCTATACCAGCAAACTTCAGGCCGAGTACGAGCATATGACTCATCGTCACCTTAACTTCCAGTTGAAAGTGGCGTGCGTCAAGGTTGTCTTATCCCATCTTTCCTGTTCAATTTTACGATCGATGACATCTTAAGAGAGCCACAAGGAAATCAAACGAACGAAGACGGTGAGCTTTCATCTGGTAACAGACTTTTAGACTTAGACTATGCAGATGACCTCGCATTGGTCTGCGACCACGCTACTGTGGCACAGTGCGTTCTAGACAGTCTCGCGTCGTCTGAATCGTGGAACGGACCGTGCTTTTCGCCCTCCAAGTGTTCAGTGTTTCTACAAGACTGACAGAAGTCTATCCCCACACTTACCCTCGATAATGATCGGCTATAAATTGTTGAAAAGTTTATCGACTTGGGAATCTGTACAACTGTTGACGGGTGGATCGGAAGCGATGTGAACAACCGAATAGCGGAGGCTCAAGCGGCGTTTTGCAATTAACGTCACCTGTAGAGACGGTGTGACGTCTCTGTCTGATTAAAAGGTACAGTGCACGACGCTGATGTGCGTAGTGTGCTCCTATACGCTTGTGAGACCTGGCTTGTTCGATTGGCCGCTGTCTACCGGTTGTCCGTGTTCGATTATCGATGCCTGAGGAGTATCTCGCGAGTTTGGTGGGAACAACGAATAAGCAATTCTGCAGTTCGTACGCGCATCTACGAAACTGGGCGTGCCGCGTACTCCAGTAATGCTATCATATCACTATCGGCTTGGGCTTATGCTACTTATGCCACCTCATGGACTTCCCCGTCGCGCTCCATTCGTTAGATCAGCTGAGAACGACAACGTGAAGACCAAGCCATGACATTGCATCGATCTATTAAAATGTTGATATCAAGACTTGTGTCTGTCACCTCCTCACGCATGCACTACACAACTGGCTGAAAACTTTACCGCATATCGTGCTCAGTGGCGGTTATGTTGTAACAACCTGTGTTTGAACTCCAAAGAAATTCTCCCTTCGATCCCTCATCTTTATTTTTCTATTTCATGTTTTATGGCACCAAGCCTCTTGACTTTGTACCGGGTTGTCGATGAATATATATATATATATATATATATATATATATATATATATATTGCATAAACAGGTTAGGGTGGCTGGGACATGTGTTGCGCATCCCATCGACAGACGTTCTCGGCGTACGCTGTTCTCCGATGCCAGCAGTGGTTGGAAAATAGGTCGAGGTGTTCAGTCCATGACATAGAGTTTACCCATCATAATGAAATTCTCTTTGTGTAATAAAAATAAGTTGTCAATGAGCAGCCTACACGACCCATCAACTACGTCAAACCTGATAATATGAAACGACCAGTGATGCTTGACAAGAGTGTTCCATCTCGCAATCCCTGTTCAGCTTCGTCACCGACGAGATGATCATCACTGTCGTACAGCGTTGAACAGTAGGGCAAGCCCCACTGACCACTGCCTTTCCTATCACGCCGCGTGCAGAAATAGAACGAATGAATATAAAAGGTGAACAGAGAGTGAATCTACAGGGGTGGGGAAAGGAAAGAACGTCGTAGAAGCCGACACGCCGAATACACAGTGTAAATGTGCAAACACATCGATCATTCTGATTTTACAGAAAGTGACAACACGATCACCACTGTTCACAGTTCGCTGCCATATCCTTCAGTGTCTCTAGCCAACTGGTCGCGGGATCTTTTGAACCCCAAACACGAAAGCGTGAAGCACCTACGTTTCCTAAGTTTGTTGTAAATTTTCTCATTCCCCGTTGCTACGTCATCCTCCGACCTCTACATAACTTCTCCCACTCCAGAGGAGAGACGGGAATAGGGCACAGTACGGTAGACGTGTGTTTGTCATATGTAACACGTGCCCCAACCAATAAAGTCTACTGAGCTGGATACACCGTGATAGGACATTCTCTGAACTGGTATTTAAAACTCGATTTCTGACCTCAGAATTGCTCACCCGGTCATTCTATTCAATCTTAGTGATACTACACAAGCATCGATAGTAGAAAACCTCAAAGCGGAAGACATCTGCACAAAGACTCTGTCTCGCAACTACACAACGAAACTGAACGCACCACCGCACAGTATACACAATCTTTCAACTTCAGCGAAACATCAGGCTGGCATCACAAACGCTTCAGTCCAGCGTACGCCGCTCGAGTCTTGGATATACACGTGCTCACCTCTACTACCTTACTCCCATCCGTCGTCACGCCACTACCAAAGCAAGTGAAGCGGTCGACAATTTTAGCATCTTCCCATCCAGCACCAAGCTCGGGACCGTTAACGTTGACGTTGCACCTTCCTATCGAAGCAGAATCACTAACCAGTGTGCGTTTGTACATCTAGATTGTATACTCCTTGTATTGGCTTCTTCGGCCTGCTTTTCTTTCCCAACCCCTGTAGATCCACTCTCTGTCAATCTTGTATATACATTCTCCCTACAGCCACATGCAATATGGTGGGACAGGCAGTGATCAGTGGGGCTTGTCCTGCTTTTTAACGCTGTACGATGACGATGATAATGATAATGATGAAAACACCTATACTAATGTTGCAATATGTCCTCATTTTGTATTTTAACGACTTCGTCGCACATCAATGTGGTATTTTTTCTATTTCATGCTTGTGCATGATTGTAGTGCACGAGGTATAACCTATAACCCAAAAGGCCCGTTGCACTACCAGGGATAACCGGTAACCTGGGTGATTTGCGACGATGAAGAACCATTTAAGGTCCCAAAAGGTCAGGCGTGATAAGGAGCCAGGCGACAGGTGATTACTGTCCACCACCAAGTTGGTCGCACACGTCAGATTCACCTTCTCAGGTTATTCATCTAGGGCATGATTATTGCTTTTGTTTAATATAGTTACATTATGCAATTTGAGTGATAAAAACGGATAAGATTTTTTCTAGGCTCACGATATGTTAGGTAGGTATAAGAGATTTAGGCCTGTTGCACAAGAACAAAATGGAGGAATTTGCAAATGGGTAGGTAACATGGATACTGGAGTGCATACCTTTTTCCATGATTCACTACGTGTAAAAAATGTGTAATAGAGAAAAAATTAGGTCATAATTTGACCAGAAATGGGCAATTCAATTATTTCAGGTAGTAGACAGTCCCGGTTTTCACCCACTGCCTAACCAAAACTCTGATTTGTTAGTCCGCGTCTCTCATTACATATACACGAACAATACACCATCAACCAAACGATCACGTGCTTACCCATTCGTAACTCGCGCAGAGCTTTCACAAACATTGGAAAAATAAACCATAACGTGAATTTTGTGCACTAATTTCCTTGTTCTTCTTTCTCTTGACCACATTTTGTTCGAAACTCGATCGGGGTTAAAGTGACCTCGAACAGAGCTGCATGCTACCGGATGCGTCCCCAGTTCGCGGACAGGGGAATGGCCCCTAGATCCGTGGTTAGCAGTGAATAAGTGGGGCATGGATTCGCAGCCGTGGACGAGCAGTGGCGGTATCTGAGGACGTGGTGCGTCTTTGCTTTCTAGTGTCTTCCCCTTTCAAATGCCACATAAGTCTGTTGACTGCCTTGTGGATTGACACATGCGGCGTGTCGTTGAAAAAGGCCATTGCTCCTACCTTCTTTCAGGATTCACTTGGATGTGCGAAGGCTAGAGATGCAGTCTCGGACAAAAAAAAACGGACCGGGCTACCGAGTATTACAGAAGCCCCTAGCGGTGCTAGGGAAACTGCTTCATCTCACTATTTCCGAGATTTTCTATTGTGAAATTACGCGCTCTCATCATGATACGGCGTACCCGGTAAGCGACGTGCCTGGTGTCCCAACGGTCCAAGTGACAGGGCAGTGAGCTGGAACCCTCTACTGTAGAAAACAGACACGCAGTCGTTAGAATGTGAGGACGCTACATGATGTAGGTGGTCAAAATATTATAATGCGAACCCTACATGTTTACCACGTAGACACCGCCTATCTTGTGGAAATTCGATTACCCAGCTCCGGCGCTCAATCTGTCAAGGTTCAGGGAGTGGAACAATTCATGGGCTTTGTCACAGTGTATCTGAGGACGACTCGGGACCCCATGGTGCCGCAATCGCCCAGAGTAAAAAGTGAATAGCGATTAAGTTTCCTGGGAACCAATTTCCTCGAGGTTGGTCCTGACACGCTTCAGGGACTGTCGCAAGAACTCGCCGGCGACTGCGTCCTATGCACTGACCAATGCGGCTGAAGATACAACAGAAGAGGACTTACATAGCAAAATTACAAGATCTAATCAATCTTGTTTCAAGGCGTAATATACTCTGTTTCTGAAGACTGGAACCCACGAACAGACCCCTTGTATGAGTCCACTCCTAACGTCCCAAGAAAGTTTGAACTTGGCCACCGTCGCGAGACTGGACACCACCTAGTGAATGTGACCCTTGCAAACAAATTAGTCAACTGCAACACGCACTTTCAACACCATTGACGATATTCCAGTGCGATTCCATTGGGCTTTGTCGGTAGACAACTGCCGAAAGTACCGTGGCGCAGTAACGGGAACCGAAAATGGTACAGGCTATGTCCTTGCACGTGCGCGCTTCAAAATTTATTTGCCTGCACGCCCCAAAGTCTCACCACCGAGCGGAATTGATGCCGCAGCTCAGAAAATTTGAGAAAAGCGCAATGCTCTGTCGGACGTTATTGCGGCGCAACTGGCTACTATAAATAGCGTGGAAACGGATGAGTCTTCCGTGAAAAAACAATGGAAGGTGCTCAAGACAGTAATCAATGAGGTAGCTTTAAAGGAACTAGGGACAATTGGATAACGTCTGAAAGACTGGGTCTCAGCGAAAAATCTGCAGCTATCACCCAAGATACAGGAATCTCGACTAGTAGGAAGCACTGAACACCGCAAACTACAGCGAAAGGTCCCGCGCTTGGCTAAGTTCGGTCGTAACAGGTATTAGATATAAGCGGCAGAGAATATGGAGACCGTGTCGGGTACTGGCGACTTCAGAAAATAATTTCTACTCATTCGCAACACTTCCAATGGACTATGCAAGCTTGAGTCCGTCCTACGTGGTTTAACAGGCCAGATTATGTTTTTATTGCGGCTAGCTCCCTGTAAGAGGATGAGCCGGCTTCATGGATGTCCCGAATGGCATCTGCCCATGAAGAACGATCAGAGGAGAGACCTGAACACAGGGAAATTCAGTTGTTTTCATCTGCGAGCACCGTAGACAGACCGGAGTTCTAATCGCTCAACTTCCGACTTGACAGTACTGATCCATATTTGCAGCTGTACTCCAAGGCGGCAACGTCCATTCTAACATCGAACAGGAGAGGTTCTGCTTTGAGATCTGTGTTCGGACGCCGCAGGACATGCCCAAATCACAGCAATTGTCGGCGTTGAAGGAGCACTGACAGGCTTTCGATATCGAAGCAGCAATGTCTTATTGCGTCGTCTGAAAACATGTCATGTCAAGACACTTTGAGACCATCTTACATCCGGTCCTCAACCGCACAGAAAACTTTGCAGAAGCCATGGGACTGGAGACCAATACATCGAAGACAAGTATTTTTGACCTGTGATTCACAGTCCCTACAACCGATATTCGTCAACGGCAGACAAATTGAGCACGGCTCAGCGTCCAAATATCTGGGCTTCACGATCCTCTCAGAAGGCTAGGCTGAAAATAAAGTTGAGCTGCGCACTGACAACTGTAGGACTGCGTCTCACCCCCTTTTCAATACACTGTGGGCGCGCAATAAATTTAGTCTCTAGGGCAAAGTCCGCGTTTTTGGACCGCTATGCACCCAATACTGACCAACGGCTTGAAATGTGGCCCCTGCATGTTGAGGACATCAGGCACCTGTTAAAGTTCGGCCATTGGTGTCTGCCAGACTGACCCCGAACAGAGAAAAATCAAACACTGGGTGGAGTACTTTGATCGGTTTCTCAACCGACCTTCCGGTCACACCGCGGATTTACGATCTGCCCCGAGTGCAGAGATGTATGACATCAACTGCAAGTGGCAAGTATGACGGTAGTCGCCGGATCGTCAACCAGCTGAAAAAAGAAAATTTTCTGGAGAGGATACTAACCCACCAGAAGTGTACAAGGCCTGATAGACAGGCTTGACTTACTATTCCGATCTATATGGGAAGGGGACATCTTTGAGGGACTGAGGTGCGCTTATTCTGTTACCCATTCCCAAAAAAGAAGCGAAGACAGTGTATAAGCGAGATACATCTACGCGCTTCACATCAAAAAACAACACAATCTTCTAAATCTGTTTCACCCCAAACGCCATCCTTGAAGGATGCAATCTTAACCGTGGGCAATTCGACCAGCTATTTCTGCGGTTACGCTAGTCATTTGCGCTGTACGCTCTGCGGGGGAAGCTGTACGTAATACTCCCTTTTGTCTGGTGATATTTCTGCTGCAGCACCCGCTTTTTTATCGGGTGCTATCATCAGCATGCATGCAGACGGTGGTTCTGTGCATGCATTGATTGATAGCCGAAGTTCCGAGAATTATATTTCTCAAGCTATTGTAGGAAAACCCAAGTGGCCCGTTGTGGATTCACAAAAGTGAGTCATAATGGCATTTACATGCTTACCTGGTACTACATACGGACTTTATTGTTCCCCCTAAGTATTGAAATTTTTTATGACCAGGTTAGACTATCTGTTTTCCTCACATTTGTACTGACGTGTTGCTGGGTTATGAATTTTGAAACAACACCAACAAGTTGCAATCTTTTTCAAATGCACTACCCACTTTCTTTATGGCTAAGTTGTTGCTTGTATCCGTCTCAGTCCCTCATTCAGCATCTCGGCATCGTTTAACACCGTACGATGATGATGATTCGGCATCTCTTCAGACTGTAGACCAGTCATCGCCAAGTCCTACCATCACTCCTCAAGATGTACTATTCGTTGAATCAGAAATAAAGACACTTCGTCAGTCCGGTATAATAGAATTGCCCGTCTCGATCGAGGGCGCAAGTTCTGGTAACCTCTAATGAATAAAATAAACGAAGAATGGTCTTCAATCAACCGATTCAATTATGTTGATACTTATCCACTTCTCCGCGTCGAAAATACGAGTTTAAAGATTGCCGGTTACTCTGTGTTCAGCACTCTCTATCTGGAAAGCGCCTACGATCAAACACCGATTAAAGTTGAAGACCACAAGTATACAGCTTTTGAAGCTTGCAATCGACCCTGTTAGTTTCATCGTATTCCCTTCGGTATAACTAACGGAGTTGCCTGCTGAACTATTTGCGGCCAGAACGAGAACGATCACGTCCGTAACTCAGACGGGTTCTTGGAAGTTGCCACTAAATATGGCACAACCTTTAATAAAACCAAAAGCACTTTCCAAACCACAAAGATAAATACCCTGTTTTACGAGGTGCCCAATAGTGTCATTAAACCAGACCCAGAAAGATCGCAGCCCTTGTTAACGCTTCACCTCCCAGCAATCTCAAAGCTCAGCAGCGCATTGCTGGCATGTTTACATATTACTCTAAATGCCTCAGTATGGCCGGGGGTGGGTGTCTCAGGTTCCGAGATGGCCACTAACCTTGAACGCCTCTCGAAATGCTCCCTAATGATCGTGCTTGTCAAACAGTCTCTGCTAAGGAAGTCCTACTCACTGCCTTCTCGTGACGGAGATGTTCCCACTAAAGTGAGATTACGAAAGCGAATGCCCGGCGTTTTCCACCGAGTTGACTGACTGAGTAACAGTTAGCCTGGCAGAGGCGGCTAAACCCTGGTTCCAAACCAACCATGGGTGGGGTATGAGGCGTACGACGGTATGCTTACCGGCATCTGTGGCGGAGAGGTGCACTGGGCACCCGAGATGTTTGGTGGGAATCGGTGATCGCACCGATTTATGAGAAAGGCGACAGGTCCTCCTGTGAAAACCACAGAGGAATAAATCTGGTTAGCATCGCATCCAAACTGCTTGCTAGTATTATTCTCCACTGGTTATCTAACGCTCGCGAACAGTGCCCGCGCGAGAATCACGCTGGGTTTAGACCTAGTTGAGGTTATATTGATCATATCTTTACTCTTCGACAAATTTTAGAACACAAACACACCTTCCGCAGGCTCACTATCTCCGTTTTTCTTGATCTTAAAGCGGCCTTCGACTCAGTCGACCGCACAGTTCTCTGGCGCCGCCTCTTGTTGAAGGGTGCACCAGAGGAATTTATTTCCATCGGAATTTCCTTTACATTAGTAGCCCAAGTCGAATTCGGGCTTACGGTGATCTTCCATCCGAGTTCACCACAAAAAATGGTGTACGTCAGAGTTGCCCTCTCTCTCCTTTTGTATCTAACTTTGTTGACACTTCTGCCAACAAGTCTCAACCTAAATGGCTAAATTCAATCCTATATATTTTAATCATCAGTTCTGTTTTTTTTTATGGCAAAGATGTCTGCTCTCTTTCCAGATATATCATTCAGGCTACGGAGAACACATTGGTACGGACCCCAGTGTTTGTAGCAGCGACTGGTCTATATTCATATAAAGTCACTATCCTGAGACGCCAAACAAAAGCAGATGACGTCGCCAACAGGCTGTTGAAGTTCATTTGTAATGACAAACGGACGCTCTATGCCTTTGCATTTCATTAAAACTGAATGCTAAAGCTAGTCCTTGTCCTTAGGAAACTGCATCTATTCCGCGCATACAAACATACCAGGACGTTCAATTTTATTATTGCTAGCATGCCGTAAACAATGATGGGCCTAACAACAGCAGTCAGGTCCATCCTCCTTTACAGCTCAGAAACATGGCCGCTGAGGAAAGAAGGTTCAAGAAGATTATCGGTGTCTGAGCATAGATGTCTTTGAAGCATTGCTTGAATGTGGTGGGAACACCACTCAGCAATGCTGAAATAAGGCGTGAGGTGTTAAGACTCAGAAATCAGTCCCTGGAGAAAGCCCTTAATCTGACAAGTTGCGTTCATTAGGCATGTACTACACACGTCCTTGGTATGCATTGTTCCCCAAGTCAGTAAGAGGTCGGAAAATCGGTGGGTGTGATCAATCTGTGACATGGATAAAGGGTTTGACTTGGTGGAGTGGGATGTTTTAGATCCTAGGTTGGAGTCTATGAGATTTCCCTACTGGAAGGCATGTATAGGTGCCGCAGTCGGTAGCGTAGTTGCATTTGGACTGTTTGCTTGATCTCTATTTTTCTACTCACTTTTGTTCTTGATGGAACAATAGTGAGAAGCAGCAACCAGAACCAGTGCACAGAAGTACGAGGACAGCTGTTGTATGAGCTGAATCGCACTGCTGACACGCACATAGAACAGTCCAGTGAAAAGACACCACTCATTTTACCTTTTAAGTTTCTCTCAGAACTGTACAACGCCTTCCGTTCCTAGGGTCTTCAAATTGTCAGAACTAGAAAACTATTTTCAACAGTATTATCTGGTCTATTTCCCTTTTAGTACAGTATGTCGATGCACCTTGACATTCGTTTCCTGCTGTTGTTTGGTTAGTATACAAAAGTTATGCGTTTCCTAACAAGGATGCGGCAGACACGTGCATTTTCAGACGCTGCACACTGGACAGGGAATGTCAAGGGGTTCCATCTGCAGTTGCACAAGAGTCTAGTTTTAGCTGAGTGGTTACCAGGATCCTAAATAAGACCATCACGATGAGACTGCACCTTGATGTGGTATGATGGCTTGCGCGCCTCTATGACCAAAGAGCTGTACAGGATGGCTTCCTTAAATCGGAGATGCAATCATACCTGACAGGTCAATGGGTAGAGGTCAGACAAAGTCCAGTATCTTGGTCTTCCAGGTTGGGGGTCGATTTGACCTGGCAACTCAATCGGCAAAATCAGTGGAAGAATAATTGATCCAAGCAAATGGGCTTTCAATAAGCCATCCCGCTGACTTGCGGAGAGGTTCTTGTTAGAACTAAAGGCTTTGGATGAGGATCCTAATCGTTCTCCTGCTTTGTGACTGGACATCCTAGCAGTACCGGTCCAACATTTCCCATGAACTGCACGATTACAAAGAATTCCATACTGCATCGGTCGTCGCTCAGGATAATCAGAACCGCGCTGCTCATTGTATCGAGCGGGGTGGGTAGTGATAAGTGGGCTACTGCTCAGAGTTCCTCCTCTTTTATTCAACCTTTATCTTCTGCCCCCAACCACCTCTCTTTGCCCCATCTATCCACCCATGATGCTCCCACTAACAACACGGACGATACTCGCAACGGCTCATTGTCAAATAGTGTCGGGAATAATCCTCTATCTTGTAACTCACATTTTCTCAAGCCTCGTCAGCCTCTAAACCTCGGCTCCTTCAACGTACGTACACTCATGAAGGCCGGTCAGCAGGTGTGCCTAGCCCTCACAATGAACTCTGAAGATTGGTGTCTGCTGCGTAAGTGAAACGCGTACCCAGGATTCGAGCAGTGTGACTCAACTAACTGCTCTTGGTATCTCATCGAGGTATTTTCTGCGCACTTCAGGAGACGAAGAGGCTAGAGCTGTGGGTCAACGTGATGTAGGAAGTCTTGATTAAAAAGGCCGAGGCTGCCCTCTCAGACTGCATCCCGAATAACAGTCATTTATTTGCTGTGAGGCTCCAGGGGTCAGTTGGCGTTCGAAAGGATAGCTGTGCTAAACGCAACTTGTTTGTGATCTCGGCGTACGCCTCAACAGTCTACAACTCTGATATGTAGAAGGGTGAGTTCTCTGGTGAAATCCCAACAATTGTTCGCGGGAGCAAAGATTCTGACAATGTATTGCTAGCTGGTGACTTCAATGCACAAGTTGGTAAACTCAGTGTGTCAGAAGCTAGGTGGTCGCTGTGCTTCACCCGCTGAGAATACAGATAGCGGGGATAGGCTTCGCCAGTTTTGTGCAGACAGTCGATTGTTCTTTTCTAGCACCAATTTCTGTCTCCACTTCTGTTCAACTTCGTCATGGACAAATTATTGGAGAGTGCACTGCAAAATCTTCAGGATGTAGGCATCGAACTAGGAAATAGTGAAAAGCTATGTGACCTAGATTACGCAGACGACGTTGTCTGCTTGTTCGAATGCACAGAACATGCTCAGCGTGCACTAGATAGACTCGCAAGAGCTGTAGCTCCATTCGGCATGCACTTTGCACCTTCAAAGTGTAAGGTGATGTTACAAGACTGGAAGTCAACGATTCTGAACTTGATGCTCGATGCTTGTCGACCACTTCATCTACCTCTGCAGCAGCGTGACGACGGATGGGAGCACAGTAGTAGAGGTGAGTACGCGTATATCCAAAGCTCGAGTGGCGTACGCTGGACTGAAACACTCGTGGCGCCGGCCTGATATGTCACTGAAGTTGAAAGGTCGTGTATACTGTGCCACAGTGCGTTCAGTTTTGTTGTGTGGTTGAAAGACTTGGAGTCTGCGTGCTGAAGATATTCGTCGTCTTGAGGTTTTCGACCAACGATGTTTACATAGTATCACTTAGATTGAATGGAATAGCCGAGTGAGCAATGCTGAGGTTAGAAATCGAGTATTGTCACAGCGTACACAAATTAGTAGACTTCGTTGGTTGGGGCACGTATTACGTATGGCAAATACACGTCTACCGTACCGTGTCCTATTTTCCGTTCCTCCCAGGTAATGGAGGAAGCCACCTGGAGGTCAACAGATGACGTGGCAGCGAGGAATGAGAAAATGTACAGCAGACTTAGGAAAAGTAGGTGCTTCACGTCTTCGTGGTTGGGGTCCAAAAGATCCGTCTACCAGTTGGCTGGAGACACTGAAGGATATGGCAGCGAACCGCGAACAGTGGCGATTGTGTTGTCACTTTCTATCGAATCAGAATGACTGATCGATATGCGTTTGTACAGTTATATTGTATATTCCGTGTGTCGGCTTCTACGACGTTCTTTCCTTTTCCCACTCCTGTAGGTCTACTCCCTGTCCATCTTGTATATTCATGCTTTCTAATTCAACGTGCAAGCTGGTGAGAAAGGCAGTGATTGGTGGGGCTTTCCCTACTGTTTATCGATGATGATCCTAAATGAGAACCAACTAGATGTGTGCACAATTTACTGCTATTTTTGCTACCAACAAAAAGCCTCTTTTGAAGTGAGGACGTACTCCACGATTCAACAGGAATAGATGTCGGAAGTTTTAACCACAGTAAATATGCCGAACAATACGGTGATCCGTTAAGAAAGCAATGCGGTCCCCACTAAAGTTTTCTTAGCGAGAAAAAGTTAACGACGAGATCGTCGTAAGAACAAAGGTCGCTCATCCAAAATAATTTAGATCAAAAGGAAACAGACGGCCTTAAATAACACTGTGGTGGTCACGTTGCTGGTAGCCATGTTAGTGTTTGATTAATGTATGTGTGGGATCCTGCTGAGATACTAACTGACCTCGTTGAGTTTTCTCAATGCGATTTCAAATCAAAAAGGCGCAAACTTCCACGGAGGAACGCTGGTTCTTGCACACTGTAACACTACATTTCCTGATGATACGGTAAGACGTATTCACAACTGAATTTGCAACTGCCAATGCTTACTTAAAAATGCAATAAAATTGATAATTTTCGTTGCGGGAGGACTGAACTGAATCCATGACCAGACGAATACTCAGAATGTGAAAGAAGCGGACCTTCATAAACTGTGAATTTTCAAATTTGATCTGATGAGAATTTTTAGGCACTGTAACAGTACAGAGACATAAGAGAATCGAGGTATTGAGGCCCTGTTGTAGCGATAGTCATCTTCATGCTTTTACCACCTTTATTGTTTAAGCGAACGCTGACTGTCAGCCGCGGTTGCCATTTGACCGTTGCTCTTGCGCACGCTCTCACGCACGCTCCCAAATACACGTTAATCACTATTTCTCTCAATCGCCTTCTCGTTCTCACGGGTCGTGAAGAATACCGTTCCGGTTAACATATTCGAGTAACGCGCAGGTGGTCCACACAGTACAAAGGACCGAAGGACGCGTCTAATAAGGAAACTGCGAAGTTAGGTTTAGCGATCTCCCGGTCAGCAAAACAGTCCCAAATTCGTCCCATCTTAGTCCCGTTTAAAACACCTCGGGGACATTTTTGGAACTATTTTTGAACTCACCGAGAATACAGAGGCCTACGTGCTATACCTTGAAATTTCGGTAAGTTCTACTATATTACTTCATCTCGAGGTACTAGTTAATGGACTTTCATCAATTTCCATTGAAGAAAATAACATGATCTGTGAATAAACTCGAAAATTACTTGGCACGATTCGAATATCTCCTGGTGCTCAACATCCCTATAGGAAGTAGCATTTCACAAAGAACTCACGGTGTACCTCCATACTGAGTCGTGGTGGAAGCAACGGGCGAAATTCTCCAACTTATACTACATACTTAAGATAGTCCTTTGAGGGACATTTTGGAATTAAATTCTTCTTTTGTGCGGACCGGGTTGGTAAACGATAGTGTTTTTCAATGAACTAAAATTACTTTTCCATGTTTTAGATCTATCCGGATCTCATGACATGACAAAAATTATTCTGAAACTAACTGCTAAAAATCAGCCCCTCGCGAAACTATGTTTGGACTAAAATGCACACCCCTATGCTGACTGGGCTTACATTGTGAAGGAATCATCGAAATTATTGTTTCTCGTGCAGAAAACCCTTAACTAGACTTCAGCACACTACTGTGACGCACTATAAATAAGCTGCTTTGCTTAACACCGAAATAAAATTAGGTATTACGGCATCGGGATAGACTGCCATGCAGCATGCACTACTAAGTTCACTTGACAATGAGAACTAACACAATAGCAAAGAGCCACGAAAGATGCAAACTGAAAAATATGATCAGAACTAAGGTGTATTGAAAAACGAATTAATTTTCATAAAAGACGGCACTGTCGCACCAAACGGCGAAAAACAAAGTGAGAACTCAAAAAAGAGATACCCAGCAAATAAACTCGAGGACAGCAGAAACCTGATGAGCATAAAACATCCAAATAATTTAATCCACTGAGAGTATGCGCGAAACAAGTAGCAAGGTACAACAATTGCCATATCAATCATCACAAGAATGAAGAATGAGGAGTGAACCCACCGACTCATCCCGGCACCGTGACCTTGAAAAGAAGGGACCTTCAACTGTTCCGCGTACTTTTCAGGTCAGTTCAGTTCAGTTCAGTTCAGTCTGCACAGGACAGGTAATGGCCACGGCCAATCGAGCGTCCAGAATTCCTTCGATGCTATGCACACTAGTTATGCACCCACCACTGCCGAGTGTATTTCGTCGAATATCCGCTAAAAATGAGAGGGAAACGGAAAACCTCATCGCACATCAACTGCGAGAGACATTATGCATCGTGAGCGTTCACTGAGACAGTATGCAATGAGGATCAGTCTTGAAGCCTTGAATTAATTCACGGCTACGAGGCTAAAGCCTAAATGTTCCTGGATCTTGTGATTACCTTGTTATCTGACTGTCACCAGCGAGCTGGAAGATAGTTCTCTGGGTAATGGCGCAATAGGAAAAGGGAAAAGCTTTCAAAATATATCTTGACAGTGTCTTGACTGTGGCTTTGCCGGTGACCTGGTAGATAGACAGCTGGACAAAGCAAAAGGGTTCAGGACATTGGTCTTGATGGTATCTTGCTCCTTGGATTGCCGGGGATCTTGAAGATAGACCATTAGACCACGGGAGAAGTACAGCTTCGCTGCAGTCCGTTCAGCTAGAGTGGCACGAAGGAATCCACCGTGAGAAATCTGTCAGACATCAAACAGAAAATCAGGGATCGAACTACCACAAATGAAACGGTAATATCAGCTGAAATAGACGTTTTGTGATGAAATGAATTACGTATAAAAGAAGATGAAACAAATTGGGTTGGGTGTAACCGAAGGCAAAGAATATTATAAAATATTATTTATATCATCAAGTTTACGCTGATATATAAGACCTAGCGCAACGAAATGTCAGCACCCATCTCACTCGCTGGCCTCGTGAATGACCATGACAGCTGACAACTCCCATACGTTTTCCAGATTGATAAAAGACTTTTACGAAGATCTCTTCCATCAATCGCAGACTTAAATCTTCCATGCGAAGTCCCGAGCCCGCACCTGGATATGATGGATATCCACAGGCCCGTCATGCCGGATTGTATCCACTTTGCTATCATCAGGCTTCTGGCAAGTGCCTTTGCCACTATATAAGTTATATAAAGATAGGGTAATGACGCCACAGGATTGGGAAAAAGCAGCCGAAAAGTGGTTGTACAAGGGGGGGGGGGACTCTGCCCTGAAACTGGACTCTATAGACCGGTTAGCTGACCAGCATTCTGTGCTAAGTGCTGGAGAAGATCGTCCCGGTGCGTGGCTGTCAGCATCCACCAGAGGATTCCAGGCTTTGTCCAGCTCCGCACGGATTCCTCAAAAGCAGATCATGCCTGACAAATGTAGCACTTCCTAGACGAAGTCACTCGCAGAGTGGGTGAAGGAAAAGTGGGAGAATTACTTCATCATGAATTCAGCAAAGCATGTGACCCAGTGAACTATCGGTTTCTACTAGTGACTTTGGGGTGGAGGAGGGCAGATTAAGGGGTGGCTTACGGACTTCCCTTCTGGTAGAACGTTTTGAGTTAGAGTAGGCAAAAGGAACTCCAACCTGGAAAATGTCGCCAGCGGTGAACCCTAGGGATACTCCATACGCGCACTACCGTTTATTCTACCAGTAAGCGATCTAGAATCAGTTATATGGTCACCCAGCTTCGTTTTTGCAGACAGTGTGAAATTAACGGGTGTTCACGCGCCAGAGGTTCTGAACAGAAACGTGGTAGCTGTTCCAAACTGAGCACGCAATTGGGACCAACACCTCATTGATGGAAAATGCCACTTGTGGTCAAAAGCAAGGATAAGCCTGATGACCTTATACAACCAAAGCCCACTTACCATAGGGGCAGTAAACAGGGTCGGAGACCTTGGAATCTTAATAGCTTCGGATCGTAGATGGTCGGCTATTGTGCAGCAGCTGCAAAAATGACTCTTTATATTGAAATGAGCTTTGAGGCATCAAAAATCATGGACTTCTGTGCCAAAGTGCGTGTCTATATTTGGGCTTATTTTAGAAAACGGCGTTCAAGCATGGCTAGTCTTCCGCAAAATGGACGCCGCCCGTGATGGAGAAAGTACGACGTCTTGCAACGTTTATGGTGGAAGGACAGAGGGGCAAGACATGCGAGCAGAGACTTCAGGACTGGATTTTTCCCCTGTGGAAAAGAGGGGACTATAGGGGGATCTAATAGAGACGTTTAAGGTACTTGAAGGCTTTCATGGGCTTATATCTGACATTCTATTCCAGATGACCCCTGACTCCCAAAGAAGAGGTCACGGGAAGAAGCTGAAGAAAGTTCGACATAGTTGTTAGTTAGACCTCACTCGTCCGGCAATAGGGGGTAAACTACCTGAATATACTGCTAGAAAGGGTAATAGAACTGGGGTCCGTTGAGAACTCAGGAGGCTCTGGATCTAACACTGATCTTGGAGCGCGCTCACGGGAAAGGCAGATTGGGGTCTGTACGACTGGCTCCATCGTTAGGCTTTTCTATTTGGTGCTTGATGATTTCGTGAAAGCTTGCCGGGAGCCGGAAAGATTTGTACCAGTTTACATGGCTATATTACGACCTCACTCAGAAAGTAGCGTGTTGGCTTTTGGTCAACCCACTACAAAGATGATGCAGCCTGTTCGGAGAAAGTTCAACGTCTATCCACGCAAATTAATGAAAAGCGAAGGGGTAAGACATATCCACAGAGGCTCCCCGGTCTTAATCTATTCTCCCTGGAAGGAAGGAGACGTCGAGGGGATCTCATCGAAACGTTCAAGGAAATGAAGGGCTTTTCTGGCCTTAGGTCGTATAATCTATCCCAAGTGGCTTTAGATCCCAGAACATGAGGGCACGAAAAGAAGCTGACGAAAGTTCGAACTAGGTTGACGACTAGATCGCTCTTCTCTAGCAAAAGAGTAGTGAACCGTTGGAACGGTCTGCCTGATGGGATGACAGGCCTGCAGACTGTCTGGTCCCCCAAAGGTGCCCTAGGTCGTAAGTGGTGCGAGATATTTCCTGGCAGTGATCGTTCAGTGTGTTTACTAGATGAATGAAGGTTGGCACTGCGGTCCATCTTAGGTGTGTTTTAACTGACGTAATCGTTTGTTGCATATTGTCTCAGTGAAAGCTCACGGTGCATGGCGTCTGTCGCAGTTAATGTGTGGTGAGGCTTTCAGTTTTTCTCTCAATTTTAGCGGTGATTCGACGAAATACTTTCTGCAGTGGTGGGTGCTCAGCTGGGGCGCATACCTTCGAAAGAATTCTGGAAGCTTGTTTGTTCGTGGCCACCACCTGTCCTGAGTACAAGGCAGCGCGCGAAGCGGTTCGAAAACCCCACTTTTTGGTGGGTAACGATGAATGAAACTACCATAATGGGATTTGAACGGGCGCCAGTGAGCAGGGCCTCCGAACACATCACGCCGCTAAATTTGATTGAGATAATGGCGGAATCAGTCTGCCACTGTTCCCGTTCACATCTGCTTAAATAATGAGTCTCGTTTTAAAATTTATACCCCTTTGGAACTGGAAAAATAGCAATTCACGGTAAATGCCGCAAGGCATAATAAGTCAAAAAAAAATATGAAATTGGTCTACCAACCTTTTCTTATGTATCTGCTATAATGTCCATTCGTATTGCAAAATGGATGCCTTTTTGGAACTACATTAATTGCGGAATATGGAAATATGTCAAATGATCTTTCGTAGATGTGGTTCGCCTGGAACAATTCAAGGAATGCTACAGAAATCCCTTCCCCTTCAATGTGTACAAGTTGTACGCTGGAGGGCCACTGTGCAATCGCCTGCATGAAAACCTCTGTAACAGCCGGTCGTGGAAAATCCCCCTATTTCCCTCGCGATTCAGTGGTTTTCCCAACATCACTCGTTTGCCTACACTGTTGACTTGTCTTTACGAACTGGTTGTTTTTTCCGGACCAATTATTGTTTGTTCGCGCCCAGAGCGCTACTTTGGCACACCCTTGTTCAGGACCTGCATGACCCACGTGCTGTTTGCTCACACGCTGCTATTCGGTTTCTCGTTGTTGAGTCCTTTTGATCGTATTATTGAGGTTTGTATATTTTTATGTCATTGTTCATGTAATAATCTAGTATCGTAGAATATCACGGATAATCGTCTTTTGATTTCGGGATCCGTTGCGAATTTGGCTACGCATTGCTCAAACGTCCGTTACAATACTCAATAGATCAATTTGGAACGAGGAAAAACACGCAAAATGCCAAGAAAAGGATCAAAAACAGTGGAATCCGGATAGGAAGTAACACGGCAAGTCTCTGGGGAGGTTTTGGGTACATTCGATTCTTTAGTTAATGCTAGATCGCCTAGTTCTGTCAGTGCTAGTTCATGTGTTAATGAGAGCAATGTTGATCGTAAGGATGTTGATTTGCATAGGCTGAGAATACTAGAACTAGAACAACAGTTACTATCGGCTAGACTACATGCCCGGGAAGCAGAAAAGAAGTGTACACAGGTAGAGCGAGAGCATGAGACCAGTGACTTCGACACTTCCGATAGATTAGGGTGCAATATGATAGGGAACCCCATGCCGGTCGCCGACTACAAACCACCATCGATCGAACTGCCCAGAGTGGAACTAACGGTTTTCGACGGGCGAGCTGAGCAATACTGCAAGTTTGTCAAGCAGTTCGAGACGTACGTCGAAAATAAGGCAACCGACCCTGGGCAAAGGCTTCTCTACCTTACTCACTACTGCCGAGGCCGAGCAAGAGAAGCCATCGACGGGTGCACCATGCTCGACCCAGAACAAGGCTACACAAGGGCAAGGAAGATTCTAAGGAACTTGTTTGGCCAACCTTTCAAAGTAGCCCGTAACCTAATAGAGGGCGTGATGGTAGAGGCAAAGAGAACCAAGGGTGACGTCTACACCATGGCCGACCTGGTGATTAAGATGCAAAACTGCTCAATAGCCCTCGACCATTTAGGTTACAGGGCTGACCTAAATGCCATGCACACTTTGGAAAACATAGTCCGTCACCTCTCTCCCGAACTAAAGGGTCGGTGGGCGGAAGAAGCAGAACGGATAAGCCGAAGAGACAGAGAAGCCAACTTCGAAGACCTGACCGAATACTTGGACAGGCAAGCCAAGATAGCTGACAGCAGGTTCGGCCGACTCATCCGGGACAGCAGCCGAGCAAACAAGCCCAGTGCTAGCCAAGTCCAAACCCCTGTACGGGAACATCCAAAGTACCAGCCTTGGACCAATACACATGTCATTTCACGAGATGCTACGGAGCAACCCAATTGCAGATCCTGCGGTACTAGCCATGGCCTACCAGAATGCCCCAAGTTCGGCAACGCCACAATAGACGAACGGTGGGGAATGGCGAGGACTGCAGGAACATGTTTTATCTGTCTGAACGCCACGCACCGGGCAGCAGCCTGTAGGACAAGGAATCGATGTGGTTACGAGGGCTGCACGGGCAGACACCATCGGCTGCTGCATCAGGCGAGGGTAACCATATCCGAGGCGAGTACTAAGCCCAGTGTTATTTGTTCAACGTCACGATCTGCCAGTAAACCGGTACGTTTAGGCGTAGTGGCCGTGGGAGTAGTGACTCCGACTGGGATGGTCAAGGCGTTGGCTTTCGTTGATAGTGGATCCGACACCACCTTAGTGAAAGAGCGGTTTGCCGACAAACACCAACTGGCTAAAGGTGCGACGTCGTTAGCGGTGAGCACGGTGGGCGGAACTCAGGTAATGACTGCCGGTAGATTAAGGCTGCAACTTATCTCTCTAGACACTAACGAGGAATTTGAGCCAACGGAGGCATTCACGTTAGCGGATCTCCCCATGCGAGCACCAAGGTCGGTGGACGCAATCTTGACTCGGTGGCCCTACTCGCAGGATGAACCGTTGTAGACTGGGAAGGTGATCAAGTGGATCTCCTCATCGGCTGCGACGTGCCAAAGGCGCATTGGGTGCTTGACCAGAGATTAGGCGACCGCCAGGCACCTTATGCCGTACGCACGGCTCTGGGATGGATGTTGTACGGTCCGGTAGGGGTACGTGGTTCCGTGAATTACTTATCCGCCGAAACGGACCTCATAGAGTATCATCTGCAACGGCTGTATGAAAAGGAGTTTCATGACATTGAAGACGAAAGACCGACGTTGTCTCAAGAGGATCACTTCGCTCTACAAACGGTGCGGCAAGGCACTGGAGGCCTCAAAAAACAGTTCGAGGTTCCCCTCCCATGGCGCACATCGGTCGACCCGTGGACTGATAACAGAAATTATGTTCTCCAACGATTACTACGACTAAAAGAACGCTTCATTCGAGACCAGAATCTGTGGGAACGATACGCGGATATGGTGAAGGGGAACGAGGCCCTCGGTTACGTTGAAAAGGTGCCTGTTAACACCGACAGCAAAAGGGGTATCTGGTATCTGCCTCACCATCCGGTTATCAACCCCAAGAAACCCAACAAACTGCGCGTGGTTTTCGACTGTGCGGCCAAGTTCCAGGGCAAGTCGTTAAACGATCGCCTACTACAGGGGCCTGACTGGACCACGCCACTGATCGACGTTTTGTGCCGTTTCAGAGTGGGTAAAGTGGCTTTGTCTGCCGACATTAGGAAAATGTTCCATCAGGTGAAGATTCCGGTAGGAGGACGAGATGCTCTGCGTTTCCTGTGGTGGGAAGGGAGCGACCGGGACAACGCAGTTGTGAATTATAGGATGACCGTCCACCCCTTCGGAGCCATATGGTCACCATTTTGTGCAAACTACGCTCTCCGAGAATCAGCGAACAAACGTGGCGATCTAGTACATCGGACGGTAGTAGATAGCGTCACCAGGAACATCTACGTCGACGACTACCTTGAGTCATTCAATGATGTGGAATCACCTCTAAAGCAGTTCAGGGGTCTGACGAGATTGCTGGAAGAGGGCGGCTTCCATCTAACTAAATGGATGTCGAACGCTTCAGAAGTGCTGAAGGTCATCCCGTATCACGAAAAGGCCGAAAGGGTAAGAGATTTGGACGGCTCTCCACTTCCTATCGAGCGCACCTTAGGGATACAATGGGACGCGGAAACGGACGATTTTGTTTTCGAACTGAACGTTCCCGAGCTGCCAATAACCCGTCGTGGCATACTATCTGCCGTCTCAAGTTTGTTCGACCCGCTGGGTTTCGTCTCACCGTGGCTGCTACCCGGAAAGATCTTGCTGCAGCGGCTGTGCCGTAAGAAAGTTGATTGGGACCAGGCACTGGACCAAGGGGACCGGCTGGACTCGGAAGAATTTCTGAACATCTTGAAGAAATTAGGGGACATAAGAATCCCACGATGTTTGACCCCTGGCCATACGACACGGACTGGAGAACTACATGCCTTTTCCGATGCATCCGAAGTCGGTTATGGAGCTGTGGTGTACGGACGATGGTGCGCAGGAGATGGACAATATACCACGAGGATCCTGTTCGCCAAAGCCCGCGTTGCTCCACTAAAGTCGGTCTCAATCCCACGCCTTGAACTCAGCGCAGCCGTGTTGGCAGTCAGGGTGGTGCAAGCTGTGAAGAGATGTTTCGATCCCAACATTTGGTCGGTGAGCTTCTGGACGGATTCAACGATAGTACTTTACTATATCAACAACCTCCGGAGCCGGTTTAGTACTTTCGTTTCTAACCGACTCACGATTATCCACGACGAATCAGCCACGAACCAGTGGAACCATGTCAGGTCTGGCGATAATCCAGCCGATCCGTGCTCCCGAGATGGGACCAACTTCAGGCAACTGGACACGTGGACGAGAGGGCCAAACTTCCTGCACTTGCCCAAACAGGACTGGCCCGTGTTTGAATTAAAACCCCTACGGAAGTGGAACTGGGAATGAAAGGCGTAGTGATAGCAACCAACGTCGTCGAAGCGACATCCATTCTATCGCGACTGGTCAGGTTTTCTTCCTAGATGAAGACGCTTCGTTCGCTAGTTTGGTTAACCAGGTTCGAGGGAAATTTACTAGTCATGAAAGGGCTACGGCTCTCAGGCCGGATACGGGTCGGCCCGATAAGTCCGGATGAGCTACAAGCGGCAGAGTACGATATTTTCAGAATGATACAACGCGAGGCTTTCGCCCGAGAACTCAAGAGGGCGGAAGAAGTGGGGCCGACCAATAAAGACATGCCATCTCCAAGAGGCGAGCTGAAGCGTTTAAACCCCAAACTCATCGACGGACTGCTGCGGGTGGATGGTAGGCTGACCAACTCCCACCTGAACTTCGACACAAAGTATCCTATACTGCTGCCTGCGAGACAACCTGTAGTAGAGCTAATGATTCAATACGTCCACGCCGTGGAGGGACATGCCGGGAAAAGTCACGTGACGAGCCTCATCCGAAAGCGCCTTTGGTTGTTGAGAGGACGAGAGACTGTAAAACGCGTAATCCGACGGTGTGTGCAACGCAGGAGACGCAATGCCACAGCAGGCAAACAACTCATGGCCCCACTACCAGAATGCAGGGTGACTACGGGCTGGTGGCCGTTCAGTGACACCGGGTTGGATTATTTTGGGCCCTTGTGGATCAAGTGCGGGAAAAGATTAGAAAAGCGGTACGGATGTATCATGACGTGCATGAAGTCACGTGCGGTACACCTAGAAGTCGCACATTCGATGACGACCGATTCGTTTCTACGGGCCTTGCAAAGATTTATCAACCGAAGAGGCGTACCGGCCGATATATACTCAGATAATGGATCGAACTTTGTGGGCGCTCAACGGGAATTGCAGCGTTGGCACAAGAACATTAACAGGGACGAACTGCAGGATCGAACCGTGGCCTACGGCATACGATGGCATTTCAACCCCCCACAGGCCAGCCACCGAGGCGGCGTATGGGAACGCGTGATCCGGTCCGCCAGACGGATATTGCTGTCAATCATGGAGCAGCAGCCGCCCGACGACGAGACGCTGAACACCGTCATGACTGAGGTGGAGCGAATCCTGAACAACCGCCCCCTGGTTCCAGTAATGAACGGCGACCCCACCCACCTGGCGCTCACCTCGAACGACTTATTGATGTTAAGGTCGAACGAGGGTTTCCAAGGGCCGGTAAACCTTCGTGGGAGCTACCTCCATGGATGGAAGCAAGCGAACTATCTGGCCAAGGTCTTCTGGAGGCCATGGCTGCGGGAGTACCTACCGGCTTTGCAGACTCGACAGAAGTGGCCGGTGAAAACAAGGCCATTCAAAGTTGGGGACGTGGTTATGATCGCCGACGAACGCGCACATTTCAGCGCTTGGTCTTTGGGAGTAGTTACGGAAACCATCAAAAGCACTGACGGAATGATAAGAACGGTGAAGGTGAAGACAGCTAACGGAGTGCTCATTCGTGACATACGCAGTATTAACCTACTCGAGAGCGAAGAAGGAGGAGCTGATAACCCTGAGGCCTAGTAAACCTTTACACACTAGTCATCGAGGTGGATAAAGAAACACCATATATACCACACGGTCTCCTTCAAACACGTTACAGTGCTCGCGGTCTTTCGTTGACATTACAGAAGGTTCTTTCCGATATGTGGTGATGAATGCGATCCCATTGTACATCCCGATACATACACACATGCACGACGCACTCTACATCCCGTGAACCCATCAAACATGTGACAGTGTTCGTTGTTTTGCTTTTTTGTTGACGTTACCGAATGCCCCTTGCATATGTGGAAGTAGCGGAGCTCAGGTCACACACACATGCTACATTTTACTCGTTTTCTTGCCACACGGTTTTTTGTTGACATTGCAGAAAGTCCTCCTTTGACGTTTAGTCATACCTGTGATTTCATTGTAACCCCGGCACACACACTCACACACACATTCAATCAAGCACATACATCCAGGACCGGACGGCCCTTTAAGAGGACAACACCTATGTGATCCTTCACGCCCGCCATCGGTCATTTGGTCTCGTGGGAAATGTAGACTAGCCTCACGTCTATGTAGCCAATGGGTTAGGTGCGACCAGTAGTAGAACGTTGATGACGAGCATTAGACGAGCGCACTGTGTAAGTCAAATCTCGCAAATCGAGCAACGCGTAGCCAATTCAAACGAATCCCAAAACCAGAACAAGATTGATTCGTAGCTTCTACGCTACTAAATTGAAATGCACAAAGGATACAAATATATACGAAACTCAAGTATGCGGCCAAATAGACTTCACAGTAAAACCCAAACGTCCAAAGCCCCGTGGCTCAAGCACGACAGTCAGAAACGGTTCAAGGCCAAATTCAAATGTCTCACATGGATAAACAAACGTGAAAATGTGTGGTGTATGAGCGAGCTTTCCAAGATAATGTTAAATATAGTCAAATTCACAAAGCACGTTGAACATTTAGAAGGATTTTCAGTATTCGTTCGTTACACCGCCGGCCAAAATCCTTCCGCGAAAATGGTTGTCTAAGGTTCAGGAAGGGGTCATGATTCTCACCCTATCTACCTTTAACTTATTGTCAGTGCCTGTGGATACTAACTTCCTGTGTTATCTGAACGTGAAACAGGTTTTTGTCGTAGTCATCATCGCACAATCCATAAGGAACCAATTCCAAATCCCGCTGCACAACTTGAGATTGACATATTCATCAGGAGACCGGCGCATATAGTCAGACGCACGATGAAGATGAAGGCTTCGCAGAGTGAAGTGTTTCGCCGCACGAAATAAGTCTAAGCATCACAAGCAGTAACCCATTGCCACAACTGGTTAGACTAATTTTGTTTACAAGCATGAGCGCAGAAGTTGAACGCAGGTGCAACGCCTAATGAGATATCGCGTAAAATTGACAGGTCACGAACCAGTGGAATTACATAAAATTAACGCACCAAGTCTTCCGAAAGAAATGAAAACCGGTTTCTGATTATGAATAAATTTCGAAAACAAGTGTACGGCGGACAGTATCGAAATACACATGAACACGGAGATTGATCGAATACTGGCATCTATCAGAGTATTTCAAAGTTTTTCTGTGCACAAAATATG
Organism: Fasciola hepatica; assembly: GCA_948099385.1. NCBI lineage: Eukaryota > Metazoa > Platyhelminthes > Trematoda > Plagiorchiida > Fasciolidae > Fasciola > Fasciola hepatica. The sequence goes on from CANUEZ040000105.1 coordinate 7,960,160, forward strand.
TGACAATCAATATTGTATAAAATGTAAATAAATGTTCTTCTTTAAAGATAATAATAGTTTCACAATGTGCTCGCAGCTAGTATGCCTCACCTGAACTGTTCAAGTGAAATACTGGTGAATTTCTCCTCTTCGCCTATGTGCACGCTAGATAGAAACTGGAACTAAGTACATTTACAACCTTTCAGAAAAAATGGGTCCAGTTGATTAGTTGTAGGGCATGAAATGCAATAAAGTGCTGAGTAACTCGGAGCGAGGCGATCTGCGAGCTACTTTGTCTTTTGTATGTGGTTTCGAGCTCGAATCATCAACATTTTCCTCGCTGTTTCCTGCTACGAGTGGATTAACTCTCTGATGTCTCGAACACGTTCTTCGTTTCTTCCGTTTCCTGTAATGTAACACAACTGTAGGATCTGTCCAATAGGCAAGGCTCAGTTCGGCGGTGGTGCAGTTCTCCTTTAGCATTCGTGCTACCTTAAAACCCAATACCAGTGCAGTCGTTTTGAGCTCGTTTAGGGATACTGACTTCAGCTCAGCAATTTTTGTTTTGGCAAAGGGTACTTTGTTTTCCCGCCGGCCATGCAGTTCCACCCAGGTACCGTACACTGTCACTGGGTCGGCAAATTTAAAGCTGCTTTGGGTGACCTGCTGGTGTCCTTTTTTGAGATATTTCAAAAGCCTCCGGGCAACTTCTCCTTTTCTCAATAAGTGACTTGACGGTGGTCTCTCGGGTATAGCAACTTCATGTTGCCCACTGTGACGTCCCGTCTTTGAATTCGCCATCGAAAGCACCGACTGATCCTTCGAGTGAACTTCGCTTTCCTGAGATGGACCGTTGGATTCAATATCGAAAGGCTGATCGTGTTCTACAGAGGCACTTCTCTCAGCAACATTTGAGCAATTTATTGATGCCGATTGTTGAAGTTCGCTCGTCAGGGGTCCGAGAAGTGTCCAGCCTAGTATCGTTCGCGTAGCGAATGGTTCTTTTCGATTGCTTATGCTCTGTTCAAGCACCCAGTGAGCCTCTGGTACATTGCATCCAATTAGTATGTCGACGTGGGGGCTAGAAACTTCTTCGAACTCTATGTCCCTGAGATGAGACCATCTCTTGGCGATCGATCTAACAGAGTCGACTGGTCTCATTGGCAAGCTGTCTATTGCAAAAGCTTCCGGAATTTCTACGGTCCCCTCATCAAATAAAGACGTTAACTGCAGGGTCAGCCTCTTAGAATTGCTAACATGACCCCCTGCAATCGTGCTGATAGTGAGCGAGGTAGGCTCGCCTATTAGTTCACAGCTTTCTACAAGCTCGCGAGTAATCAGCGAGGTATCCGACCCCGTGTCCAAAAATGCATTGACCCTCCTCAGTCCTTTAGGTGTCACGATACCGACAGGTACGATGCCTAATATTGCCGGTTTGAAATCATCATGTCCCGTTGAACAGACAATTTTGGGTTCATCTGGCTGAATAGGTCTATTGTTGAGAAGGCCATGCAGTAACGAATGATGATTACCCAAGCATCCGTCTTGGTTGCATTTCACTCTTAAGCTGCATTCAGAGGCTCGATGAGAGTTGTTCAGACACATAAAGCATGAGCCAATCTTTTTTACTGCGCACCACCGATCGGGTACACTCATCCCATGAAAGGTCGGACAATCTGGTAACCGATGTGGGGAGTTGCACAGCTTGCATTCAGCTGACCTCTCGGGTTCTTGACTTATCATGTGCATGTTAGCCAAAGACTGGGTTTGGTTACAGTCCTTCTCCACAATTTGAGATGTTGGTTCCCTTCGCGCCAGTCTGCAACTTTCGCGTACGATTTGTCCAAATCGACTGTTGACGATACGGGATTGACGACCTATGAACTCCGTCAAATCGTTGAACGTAGATTCCCGCTCAAGCATATTTATTTTTTCAGCTTCCTCTGCCCATCGGCTCTTTAAATCAATAGATAGACATCGGACAATGCATTCATGTGTGTGCAATGCATTCAGATCAGACTGGTATCCTAAGTGCTCCAGTGCTATACTGCAATTCTGCATTTTTATCACCAAACTCGACAGTGATTCAGCCTTGCCCTCAGTCCTTTTCGCCTCCAATAAAACACTATCAATTAGGCTTCTAGCCACCTTGAATGGTTGTCCAAACAAATCTTTCAGGATTCTGCGCGCCCTGATGTACCCCATCGGTGGATCAAGCATCGCGCAGCCTTCGATAGCATTTTTGGCTCTCCCACGACAGTAATGTAATAAATACAAAAACCTTTGACCAGGATCTGCAACTTTGCACTCAACAAAATTTTCGAATTGTTTCATGAATATACAGTATTGCTCGGGGTGCCCGTCGAAGTGGGACAGCTCCACTCTCGGCAGGTCAAGAGCCAAAACCTCGGTAGTTTCAGGCTGTCTCAAGGGTCTATATTCTTCGATCACAGTGCCTTTTCGATGTTGACATTGTGAACTACATGGACTCTTTGTTGGCTCTCTGAGACCAGTTCCTTGTGTAAGGGGCTCTGCTTCCTTTCTGGCTAACCGCAGCTCGTTTTCTAATTCTATTACTCTCATTCTATAAGTACTAATATCGTCAAACGCATCGCGGTTAGAGATATATGACCTGGCACTGACAGAGCTAATGAACTTAGCATTATCTAGAGAATCAATAACACCCGAACCATCCCCAGAGACTTGCCGAGTTATTTCCTGTTGTCTCAAAAGGTCCTTGCTTCCTCGTCTGGGCATTTCCAATGGGTTTTCTCGTCCAGGTTCCACTTGAGTACTGTAAGTCAAATCTCGCAAACCGAGCAACGCGTAGCCAATTCAAACGAATCCCAAAACCAGAACAAGATTGATTCGTAGCTTCTACGCTACTAAATTGAAATGCACAAAGGATACAAATATATACGAAACTCAAGTATGCGGCCAAATAGACTTCACAGTAAAACCCAAACGTCCAAAGCCCCGTGGCTCAAGCACGACAGTCAGAAACGGTTCAAGGCCAAATTCAAATGTCTCACATGGATAAACAAACGTGAAAATGTGTGGTGTATGAGCGAGCTTTCCAAGATAATGTTAAATATAGTCAAATTCACAAAGCACGTTGAAAATTTAGAAGGATTTTCAGTATTCGTTCTTTACACACTGACAGCAGGGCCTAGGCAGGTAGAAAGAATCAGTACCCTCATACCGAACCTTTGGCTCTGCTAAGGATCCAGGAGGATTTTGGTGGGCGGTGTAACAGCCGGTCGTGGAAAATCCCCCTATTTCCCTCGCGATTCAGTGGTTTTCCCAACATCACTCGTTTGCCTACACTGTTGACTTGTCTTTACGAACTGGTTGTTTTTTCCGGACCAATTATTGTTTGTTCGCGCCCAGAGCGCTACTTTGGCACACCCTTGTTCAGGACCTGCATGACCCACGTGCTGTTTGCTCACACGCTGCTATTCGGTTTCTCGTTGTTGAGTCCTTTTGATCGTATTATTGAGGTTTGTATATTTTTATGTCATTGTTCATGTAATAATCTAGTATCGTAGAATATCACGGATAATCGTCTTTTGATTTCGGGACCCGTTGCGAATTTGGCTACGCATTGCTCAAACGTTCGTTACAACCTCCCTCAGACTTAAGCTACTCTTGCAGAGGGGTTTAGGCCAAGCTTTCCTAATATAATAAGTACTGGCCAACCTTTACTTTGCTAGACGAATCTCTGTAGTTATAACGGCCGACTTATAAGTCTGCTACCCTAAGTAGTCTACACTAGGGCTTGAACTACTAGGCTTCATCGTCAGGAAATGCCTGCTTCTCAACCGAAATCCCATGAAGGGATTTACTAACGTCTCCGGTCATTAGCTTGACTAACTTCCTATGTGTCATTCTCGCTGGGCTGTATATATATATATAATGCCAGTATATATATGTACACATATATATGTATACATAAATATAAACATATATATACATTTATATACGAATCTAACCTACCATCCAGTGATCACTAGCGCGAAAGAAGACTCACGAAGTGAACAAGCGCCATAAAGACCTAGTTGTGCTGGCCCAAATAAAAGGGTTGTCGCATGGTACAGGGGGCACGATATTGCAAAGTGGGAGGTTTAGAATATCTGTCGAAGCGGGAGGGACAGGAGGGAGTGCAGGGTGTAAGGTACTAGAGGGCATGATATCGAGGAAGGAGTGATCAGTGACATAGGTCTGTGAAAGATTACCGATATGGTCCATAAGGCGATTGGCGATATGGCCACGGGTGTGGAGTGCATCGGTCAGGAAAAAGTGAGATCTTGACTGCGGGCGACCCACATGTTGGGCAGAATCAGTAAAAAGCAGGTAGGTCGGCGTGTGGTGGGGGTATGTGGGTGAGTAAATGGGGTGTAGTGTAGGGTAGGGGACGGGAAGGGAGCAGCGAAGTCTGGAAAGGTTTGGAAGCTCGTAAGGGGTACGAGGGCCGGTAAGCGGGTAGGGGGGTGGGTGGTACCAGGAAGCGAGATACGTGCACAAACCTGGAGCATCCGCTGGGGTACGTAGGCGGTACTTCGGGATTAGATGGGGGTTAGTGGAGGGGAGCAGAGGGGAACAGCGGGGGAAAGCTGAGGCTGCAGTATGGAGGGGTGGTGTCTGGGGGGCATGAAGGGATATAGGGTAGCAACGGAGACGGAGAATTAGTATTACCCATTCGGTCAGAGAGAGGAAAAGACTGGCGCGGCTCCGAAGGTTACTCCTACCTATAAGGGATGGCGGCTTTGGAGGAATCTGGATGGTGGTCCCACTGGTTTCCACCTGCGAGGTCCGAGGATGCGCTTTAAGCAGATGCCGATTAAAAGTAGGGGCTAATGGGTGGGGTGATTAGTTGAACAGGTGCGGACCTGGTGGGAGTACCAGGTAGGCTCATAGGAGGATTGTAGGGGCAATAATGATGATAACTACGAAGTGTCGCGGATGAGCTAGCAGCAGCTGGGTAGGTTGCGGAGTCGTTAGAGCGAGAGCGAAGGTTGATAACACTTGTCAACGGCTCGGGGGACGGATGGGAAGTAGTGCGGCCGGGGCTGATGACTGTACCAGGGTCTCGTCTTGGCTTCGAGGCTATGATGGCGGAGCACTGGTTTAGTATTGAGATAGCGTGTCACTTGGGGCCTGTGTTTGGGGGGCGAGAGCTACTGGAGGAGACGGTAGAAAAGGGAGTTTGTGTGGGATTGGAACCGAGGCGGGAGTCAGACGTACCTGAGTAGGCGGTTTGCAGGTAGACAGGATGAGACTCTGGGCTCGCCTGTGACTTCTTTCCAGTGGGGTATTGAGTAACCTCCATGTCGGTCTCCGTGAGGCCAGCCTTCATGCGCAAAGCAGAACTGCTTCTCAGCGAGCGAAGTATTTCCCGTTAGAGGGGGGTTTTTACCAGGAAATATCTTAATGTCCTTATACCGCAAAATGGCAGCAATTGTCGACTTGTTGCTAATGAACTCTACGGCTGTTAGGTCGTCCATGATCTCTCATGATCTCTTGCGTCGGTAAACCATCGTTTTATGGTACTCTCCATCTCCAGCGCGGAAGACTCCCGGAAACGATTGTCAGATTTTATGGCATCTGTAAATAAACAGTATTTACATTACACTAGACTGACCAATGACGGCGTTAGGAAACTTGAAACTTCCCGCTGCAATTTTCCCAGCTGTTCCGGTCCAATTGCACGTGAGTGCCAAATTCTCCCCGATCATAGATGCAAGCATTCGGCGGATACTTGATCCAAGGTAGGTGAATAGATGACTCTTGAGTGCGCTGACCTTACAATATGATGCGGAATTATCCTGTCACTTAATTTCCCCGTAAAGTTATCCAGTACTGCAAGATCTTCCTCCAACTTCAGAAGATCGGTGATATTGTTTGCCTGTAAAGGCTCGTAGGCCGTCGTATTTGTCGCGTCCAGGCGACAAATTATGCCGTCAAGTATGGCGATCATCAACGCCATTTTGTTGCAAAGGCTATTTTGAATTGGCAGCATCCTTTCCAAGTAGTCTGGTAATCGTAGTAGCTGATAATGAGAAAGTTACCTTGCCACTTCTTGGCGTAAGCGGGCATATGCTGTGGAGATGGGGGCGTTGTTACAACGTGTGTTGTGCTAATTGAAATGTAGGAGTGTTAGTAAGTTTTACGCAAAATACCTGGGATCGGCCACGTTTGGCAAAGTGGCATCTACCGTGAACCTCCCCTGAGACTTCAATATGGGTGGACTATAAGTAATATGAAATGAGAAGATCGCACTGGACTTACCTTGGTGATGAATGACCAAGAGACGTGATATCACCGGTGGAGTCGGGTGACTGTATCGGTGACTCCCTTCGGATCCTCTGCGACAAAGGTATCCCGACAATACTACCATCAGATGAAAATGGTACCGGTATTCTAAAGGGAACGTGATAACGTATAATAAGGTACCTGTGGCGAATGGTATACCTCTGTGAAAACGGTGTCGTGGGCAATGTATCATCCGTTGACATACCAGACGCAGGAAGAAAATTCCTCTCGAATTTAATTGCATCTTTGAGATTATCTGAGAAGAATGCATATAACTAAGAATGTTACCTGTGTGACAAATCTCCTGAAAATCGTAGGCTAGCACCGTTTCCGGCAAACATCCACCGTCCAACAACATTCGTTGGTGAGCCTGAAAAGTGGATGACTTCGGCCAACGCACCCGGTTCCCATCAGTAAACCGATTGCTATGAACAATGGCTACCGAGTCATCGGAATCAAACATGACGACTAAGTACATCTGAAAAGGTTAGTTCACTCGGTCTCATGTTAAAGTAACGACAGAAACCTAAGACTTCTGCTCTAAAAAGAGAAGTGTTACTTCATGAAGGTGTGTAATATGGGTATCAACACAATATTACTATTAGCGAGACAAATAAGAAAACATTCACACAAAATAGTATTTACAGAGACTTAGACAACATTGTCATCCAGTCGGTCAACAGAAAAAATATACAAAAGACTGGATCTCATTGGCGTAAGAAAAAAATCGCGAGGGTTTAAGAAATAGCGAATAATTGTGGAATCCCCAGAAATGCCCCCAACAACTGATGGTTTCCCACCTGCAACGACAATGTTGTTTGGTGGTGAGCATGACAGAACCATTCCCCTCTCCACCACCGCTGTCTTGCATGCCCGGGAACGGGTAGCCGCATTCCCAACGTCATCGCGGATGGCCTCAAGTGATTCGTTGTTCTCGGGAAGTGTTCCCCCAAGCAAATGCCGATTCAGCTGCTGAGCGGGATTCCTGGGACCTCGAATGGAGAATTTAAGTGTCCGTAAGAAGGAATCGAAAGGGAAACAGGAGAAAGAGTCTAAAGCACCATGATGAAGAACGTCTGCTGGTAAATGAATAACAGCGTGAAAGTTGTACACGATGTTAGAAACACCATAAAGGGAACTCGTTTTTTACAATTATAGGCAGGATGGTTTCTGCGAATGCGTTACAAGTTTTGTACAAAAAGAGGTGGCACAGTATGGTAATGGCAACGAATAATAACATGAAGTGATCATACGCATCATCTGACAACAAATACAAAAGAAACATGCGAAATTCGGTGGCCTGCCATCGTTTAACATTATGTATGTGTCGACAGAGTCGCTGAAAATAACACGGCGTGTCTGAGTGTGACTGAAGTATACGGCTTCCCAGTTCTACAGTAGCAGCTTTGTCCAAGCGGCCAAATGTGTCATGCGGCCCAAACAACCACAAATCAATCAACCTCTTCATCACACCCAAGCAAACAAGGTGCATGTAATCCAGTGGAAAGAGTTTAACCATGTCAATATGGAGAGAAAGAAAAAGACTCACGCCAACATGATGTTTGTGGTGTCGACGTGACCGGAAAGCCTCGTTGTCACGCAACTTGCATTTGACATGAAGGAATGTTATCCTTTTTCCGCAGTGAAATCCACGCTGGATGCATTTATCACAGCCAAAGTAGCCAGTAGGACCTTTCACTCGTCTAGCAAAGGGCCGTGCCGGAGTATCACAGATTATAGGTGACAGGTGACACTTCACAGACCTCTCACGAAGCTTGAGGCCTTCTGTCAACAAATGGTTCACCTGTCTGACAGTTTCACTTACATAAGATGACACTTCTGATGGTTTCCCACGACCACAATAAAAACCGGCTGTAAGTACGGGCAAGCGATGAGGCTTAACCACCCTGGCAAGGACAGGCCACAGCTGCAGGTCCGACGAAAGAAACACAGAAGTGCCGTCACAGTTTAACTGGAGAAAGACTTCGTCGGGTACAGCGGTGATGTTACTCAACTGCATCTGCAAGCCTTCGGTTAAACCCATGTGTACATATTCGCCATTTTCCAATGTTGTGGTTGGACAATCTCGTGGAGTGCGCAACATTGTCCTTGGGTCCCGACGTATGTTCAGTACATGTTTGCCTATGGCCTCCTGTATACCCTTTTGCCGCACCAGCGTCAGTCGAAATCGAATGAAAGCCTTCGATAGCGAGTTAAGCAGCGAACCACTCTCCTCTTCAAACTGTGATGCACGTCGTAGGCTGGTCAAAGAAGTAACTAATACAAAAATCAGCATAGAAACAGGGTTTACCTGACACTGTCGGCCTTTCTTCGGGTGTAATTTCGGGTTCACGAACTGTCTGAGCCGCCGAAACTGTTTCATTTGGTGTAACATGATTCAGCAGTGTAATTTACTCAACATCGTTGGTTGTGATGTGGAAGCACACGGCTGACCGAGTTCACCTCTTGCAACAGCACATCGCTCTTCCCCGCGGCACACATCTTCGGAAACCACAGCGATGATAGCAGCGCTGTGCAAAGGAGCCCGATCGATAAGCACAGCACTATTCACTCTGTAAAATGATTCTCAATTATATAGACGGGCATAAAGTGGTGACAGTGGCTTGACCGCCGTGTTAAAATGCGCCAAAACTATAAGGGACGTGAGAGCAAAATACGGCTTGAATAAGCTGTTACGGGGAAGAAGAAAGTAAATTTCTAAAGCTGAATGGCTCAGCAGCCAATTGAAGGATGCAGCAGGAAATAGAGATTGGCACGAATCGAGGACCGAACACGGTTGAAAAGTTTACAAGAGACCAATAAGCGAGAAATGTAGGCAGCGAAGGGGCAAAAGGATGCAAATCAAACGAGGTTTAGGTTAGATCAAAACATCTGCAGTACCGGCGAATGTCAGGAAAGTTGAACAGGATATTGATATGATAATTTTACTATTGTGGAGGCTGAGAAAATGCTGAGCGAAATAAACGGGATATATAAAGTAGTGGTAATGGAAGCAGGGGATGCAGACCGAGTCAACGTTGGTGGAATGTGCGGTGTAATATGATGGAATTCGTGGCACATGAATATCTGTCATCCCGACAAGCCAGGACATGCCTCTGAATTGTCGGGTGTAACTCCCTTTCCTTGACAGGTGTTATTGTTTATTCAGAAAATGATCCGCTGGAAAGGGTCGAGGGAACGGCTACGCGTGGATAGTTCCATCGGCATTTGGAATGCAGGGACCCAACTTGATGGGTGTCAGGCACATTTGAGCAATACGTTGCCAAATTCAAAGCGGATCCCGAAATCAGAACGCGATTGATCCGTTAATGCTACGATACTAGATTACTGAATGAACAAGGACTTAAAACAATTATGAACCTCATTTATGCGATCGATGGGGCTCAGAAAACGAGAACCAAGTTGCGGCGTGCGAGAAAGGAGAACGTGCGTCACGCAGGTCCGAAAATAGGTAAGGCAGAGCGGCATGTTGGACGTGAACAAACAAAGGTTGGTTCATGAAAAAATACAGTGCATAAGAACAAGCCAACAGTGTATATGAGCGAGTGATGTCAAGGAAACACGCAATTGTGGTGTTTCTTTGGAGATTTTCCACAACCGGTCATTACGATGCCCACCAAAATCCCTCCTAGTCCTAGCATAATCAAGGGTTTGGACTAAGGGTACTGATTCTCCGTACCTACGCAGTCCCTGCTGACAGTGCCCCCACCTAATACTCCTGACGTCAGCATTCTACTCACGGTCGCACTTGATCCGGTGGCTACACCAACGCGATGTTAATCTGCGTCATTCATGATAAAAGCTGGTAGACGGCCGACGTGAAGGGGAAACACGTGCTGTCCTCGGGGGAGCCGTCGTGAATTGGTTGCGCGTGCTTGTGTGAGCGTGTGTGCATGTGGGTTTCATGGGTGAGGTCACACTTGGTATATGGGTAAACAGCAGCAACCGCCACCTACGGGAAGAGACTTCCACAAGGCCAACGAGGAACGGTGAGCACCTTGACGAGTTTCATGGAGATCACGAAGCTTGAACATGTTTTGAGCCTGTATGTATGACTGGGTGCTAGTGTGTTTGGGTGCGCGAGTAAATCATAACAACTACCACACATGGGAAACGTCTTCTATAAAGTCAGCGGCAAATGAGGAACGGTGAGCTTTGTCACAAGTTTGTTGGAGACCGTGGAGCAGGAACCTGTCTCATATGCGTGTGTGATTGAGTGTGTGTAGTTGAGTATGTGTGTCACAAATGCAGCCACACAAGGGAGGTGATTTTAACCACGTCACTGACGAATGAGGAACGGAGCACCGGGACTTTATGGTGTCGGCTGCTCTGTCTTCACTCTTGAGGAGTCTAAAACTGCGCACAATGCGGGTTAGTATTCCGTTGGCGACCTCCACCTCGAAAGTTCTTATCCGTTCGTCAGAGCTTCTGATAATTCACATGATAACGCCCAAGGGCCAGGTGCTGAAATAAGCGTGCTTCTTAGCGACAATTAATACACGCCTAACTTTGAATGTTCTTGCTTTGGTCAGGCACTTCTGTCGAGTTTGCAGAGTCGGTAGGTACTGCCGCAGCCATTGCCTCCAAAAAACCTTAGCAAGATAGTTTGCCTGTTTCCATTCATGCAGGTTGCTGCCATGAAGGTTTGTCATCCCTTAGAAACCCAAGTTCGACTATAACATAAACAGGTCTTTCGGGATGAGCGCCAGATGAACGGGGTCACCGTTAGCCACTAAAACCAGTGGGCGGCCGTTCAGAACTCTTTCGACCTCGGTCATGACGGTGCTCAACCTTTCGTCGCCGGGCGGCTGTTGCTCAATGATCGACAGCGGTGTTCACCCGGTGGACCTTACCAGACGTTTCCATACACCACCGACATGATTGACCTGCGGTGGTTCAGACCACGGTTTGGTTCTGCAGCTCTTCCCTGTTCGTGTTTTGGTGACAACGGTGCAGTTCCCGATGGGCCCCCACGAAATTTGACTCATTTTCGGGGTGTATATCTGCTGGTAAGCCTCTTCGGTTGATAAACCGTCGTGGAGCCCGCAGGAAGGAGTCGGTTGGCATCGAATGCATAACTTCCAAGTGTACCACATGTGAATTTATGCACGTCGTGTGAACCAGTATCATTTTTCTCAGACCCTTCCTACACCCGACCCACAAAGGCCCGAAATAGTCTAGCCCGGTGTCACTGGACACTCACCAACCTGGAGTCACTCTTTATTCTGGCAGCGGGACCATGTGTTGTTTACCCGCTACGGCTTTGCCTCTCCTACAGCGTGCACAATGTTGGATCACACGTTTCACAGACGCTATTCCTCTCAGTAACCAAGATCGTTTCCGGATGACGCCTGTCACGTGACATTCCCCGGCGTGTCCTTCTAAGGCGTGAACTGGTTGAATCTTTAGTACTATCGCGGGTTGTTCGGCCGATAGCAGTATGGGGTACATCGCGTCAAAACCCAGGTGGGCGTTGATCAGCCTTCCATCTACACGTATAAATCCAATAATGTGTTTAGGGTTTAGGTGCTTGAAGCTGCTTTTTGTCGATTGGTCCCGCTTCTCCAGCACTCTCGATTTCTCGGCTGAAAGCCCCTCGTAGTATCATCTTGAATAAATCGTGTCATGTGGCTCGTGACTCATCAGGAGATTTTGGACCCACTCCTAGGCAGCCGGATGGGCGGATCGCTTCCATGACTATCAAATGTCTCTTAAAACTGGCCAACGAACTACTGACCGAAGAGCCCTTGTCCAGGAGGGAAACCTGACCACCAAGGACAACATTATTGTCGATTGGGCGACTGCCACCACCATCACCACGCTTTGATCTCTAGTTGCAATTCCATAGGGGGCTATCGTTCGCAAACGGCCAGCCCTGTTGAGGCATTTGCGGGAGTTTTGGACCTCCCGTCCACGTATCCAGTTGCCGGAAGTTCGCCGCATCTCGAAAGCACAGGTCGGTTGGGATGTTGCCAGGCTTGGCACGTTTCCATCGGTTTATGGCAGTTTCATCGTGAATGATCGTGAGCCGGTTAGCAACTAAAGTGCCAAGACGACTGCTGAAGTTGATATTGTGGTACAGCTCTATCGTCGAGTCCATCCAAAAACTTGCTGACCAAGTATAAAGGACGAAACACCTTTTTGCCGCCTGTACCGCCCTTACTGCTAACACGGCTTCACTGAGTTCGAGGCGCTGGACCGAAACCGACCTCAATCAGAGCAAGCTGGCTTTGGAAAACGGGATCCGCGTAGCGTATGGTCCATCTCCCGTGCATCATGGTCCGCACACCACCGCTCCGCACCCGACTTCGGATGCGTCAAAAAAAGCATGCCTTTCTTCTATCTGTGTTGTGTGACCAGGGGGCAAGCATCATGTAATCCGTATGTCTCCTGGTTTCTTTGGTGCTCAGATATTCTTCCCATTCCAGTCGATCTTCGCAACCCAGTGGCTGGTTCCAACTGACTTCCTTACGACAGAGCCTCTGTAGCAGAATCCTTCCGGGAAATAACCAGGGAGAGTCAAACCCGAGCGGACCGAACAAGCTAGTGACATCCGATAGTATACCACGAGGAGTTACCGGTTGACCTGGAACGTCTAGCTCGAAAGCTAGGTCGTCCCTTTCCGCACTGCATTTTACTACCAGTGTGCGTTCGGCGGGCAGTGGAGGGCCGTCTAGATCTTAAACCCTTTCCGCCCTCTCGTGGCACGAAATGATTTCGGGCACTTTCGAAGAGTTCGACTTCCATTTCGTGAGATGGAAGCCACATTCCTCCAGCAATCTTGTAAGGCATCTGAAGTGCGCTAGGGCCGAGTCCTCATCGCAGAATGACCCAAGATGTTCGTTGAGGTAGACTTTTCCACTGACGCCGTCTACTACCGACCGGTGGACCAGAACTCCTTGCTTGTCTGTTGTTTCTCGAAGGGCGTAGATCGCACAAAACGGAGATTCCATTTCCCCGAGGGGGCGAATGACGAGTCAATGAATTATCATCTCTTTGTTCAGGTTATTTCCTTCCCACCATGAGAATTGCAAATCGCCTCGCTTTTCTACCGGTACTTTCACCCAGAAAAGCATTTCTCTGATGTAGGCTGGCAAGACCACTCTACCCACGCTGAAACGGCATGGGGCCTCAATTAATGGCGTGGTTCAGTCAGGCCCCGGTGGCAGGCGATCGTTCAACCACTTTCCCTGGAACTCAGCCGCACAATCGAAAACCACCTGCAGTCTTTCGGGCTTCTTGGAGTGGGAGACCGGGTAATCAGGTATATACCAGATCCCATTCCGGCCGTCGGTGGTAGCAGGCACCCTTCAAAAGTAGCCGGAAGCTTCGTTTCGCTTCATTACTTCTGCATATCGTTTCCACAGGTCCTGATCTCGAGCGTAAAGTTCTTTAAAGCTCAGTGGCTTTTGCAGAGCATAGTTTCTGCTATCAACCCTAAGGTCAGCCGGCGTGCGGTATGGGAAGTAAACCTCGAACTATTTTTTAGGGCCCCTGATTCCTTGCTGCACTATCTGCAGAGCGAAGTGGTCCTCTTGAGACAATCATGGTTTTTTATCTCCAGTGTCATGAAACTCCCTTTCATGCAGCCGCTGCAATTGATGATGTATGCAGTCCGTTTCTGCTGATACATAATTTACGGAACCACGTTGACCTACTGGACCATTCCAGTGCTGTGCGCAAGACATAAGGTTCCTGGCGATTGCCCACCCTCTGGTCCGGCACCTAATGTGCCTTTTTGCACATCGCAGCCGATGAGTAGGTCCACTTCGTCGTCCTCCTAGTCTAAGACGGGTTCATCCTGTAGATGGGGCCACCTAGTTAAAAACTGCGTTTACCGACCTTGGTGCTCGCATGGGGAGATCAGAAAACGTAAAAGCCTCCGTTGATTCGATTTGCTCGTTGGTATCTAGGGTGATGAGCTGCAGTCTCAATCGATCTTTAGTTAGCACTTGTATTCCGCCCGCCGCGCTTACCGCTAACGACGTCGTGCTTTCAGCGAGCCGGTGTTTAACGGCAAACCGCTTATTCACCAGGGTTTTGTCTGGTCCCCTGTCGACAAAAGCCAAAGCTTTGGCCATCCCATTCAGGGTCATCACTCCTACAGCAACCGCTCCAAGCCGCATTGGTCTACTGGCAGACCGTGACGTTGAACAAATCACACTGTTTCTTGTTCGGCAAGCTGTCGCCCGGTGTGTGGTATCAAGGCAGATAAAACACGTTCCTGCGGTCCTCGCCATTCCCCAACGTTCGTTTATTGCGGCCTTGATGAACTTCGAACATTCAAGTGGACCATGGCCAGCGTCGCACGACCTGCAGATTGGATGAGCTATCGCCTAGCGTGAAAAGGCGTGCAAATCCGTCCAAGGGTGATGTTTTGATAGTTCCCTTGCTGTGTTTTGAGCTTTGCTGGTGCTGAGTCTGTTTGTTCTATTACTATCACGGGGGAGTCAGTCGAACCCACCGTAGGCTGTCCTGGCTTGCCTGCCCGAGTTTTCGGTCAGATCCAAGAAGTCGGCCTCATGGTCTCTCTTGCCTATGCTTTCCGCTTCTTCCGTCCACCAAACTTATGACTCCGAAGGAAGGCAGCGAACTAAACCCTCTACTGCATGCAATACGTTGAGATCAGCCCTATACCCTAAATGATCTAGGGCTGTGGAACAGTTCTGCATCTTGATTACTAGGTCGGCCATTGCATAAAAGTTGCCCTTTGTTCGTTTGGCCTCGGAAGCCACACAGTCTATTATGTTACGAGCCACCTTGAGTGGATGGCCGAACGGGTTCTTCAAAGTCTTCCTTGTCCGTGTGTAGTCTTGTTCCGGTTAGAGCCCGGTACACCCATTGGTAGCTTTTCCTGCTTAGCCTCTACAGTAATGAGGGAAAAAGATTAGGCTTTGTCCGGGGTCGGTTGTCTTGTTTCTGGCAAAAGTCTCGAACTGTCTGATAAACTTGCGGTGGTGCTCAGGTCGTCCGTCGAAAATCGTCACTTCTCCCCTTGACAAATCGATTGTTGGTTGTGTTGGTGCCTTGTGTTCGACGGCCGTCTAAAATTTCCTGGTTTCTTTTGCCCTGATCTGTAGGATAGGTCGTTGTAGCTAGCTTCATACTCACGCTCTCTTTGTCTGCACTTTCCCAGTGCCTTCTGGGTCTGCTGTTCAGCTGATAATGATAGCTGAAATAGATCTGATATCCTCAAATTGAATGGCTTAACATTCTTGCAATCGACAGCGCACTCAGTAATACATGAACCAGCGCTGGAGCTGCTAGGTGATCTATCAATAACCATGGAATCGAAAGTGCCCAAACCCTCCCCAGCGACTTTCCGTCTTACTTTTTGTCCGGATTTCGGTTATTTCTATCCTTTTCTGGGCGAGTTGCCTGTTTTCTCGTTCCAAACCAATCAACTGAGTATTGTGACACGCTTTTGAGCAATACGTAGCCTAATTCGAAACAAATTCCGGAACCAATACGCGATTGGTCCGTAAATTTTACGATACAGGATTAATAAATGAACAATAACATAAAAAATATACGAACCCCAATCACGCTGTCACACGGACTCAGAAAACGAGAACCAACTTGCGGCGTCCGAGAGACAATAACTTGCGTCACGCAGGTTTAAGATAGGATATGACAGGGTAGCGCGTTGGACGCGAACAATAAAAGGTTGGTCCATAAAGACATACACTTCATGAAAAACACTCAAGTAGTGTATGTGAGCGAGTGACATCAAGGAAACACGAAATTGCAGTGTCCTTGGAGGGTTTTCTGTAACCCATCCTTATACCTCGCACTGCTGGTCAGCGGTCTGCGACCTACTAATAAATGCCTCTAAGACATCCATTTGGTAGATAGCTTGGGCCCTCAGCCGACTAGATACCTTAGAGATGCTAACAAGCGAAAGAAGTTCACGAAGGTGACACAAAAATGGACCTCTGGTTGGTCATGTCGGACAACTTCCTGCCTGAATAGCAGTGCTGCGCGTCCATTCAAAAAGCCTCCAGGGAACTTCACAGGCTTAAAAGAACCGTTGCACCAAGAAAACTCTGGGTTCTATCGCCGCACTGCAGGGATTTATTCCCGCCGCACCCGGAGAAATGTTTCCAAGCATGGCGGTTCTTCTTGGTAAAAGACATCCATCCTCTAGAACAGGTTCAGTGACATTCCACAAGGCGGTTCGTGAGGCTAAGAGGCTCTTCGTAAGAGCAGAAACTCAAGGCATTAAACTTGTTCTCGCAAGAGAGCAGGATTCGTCGAGGCGACCTAACAGAAGCTTTAAAGATCGTCACTGAGGACGTTGGTCTCCAGGTGTTGACTTCACGGTTGTTGACCCACAGCACGGCCGCCAGTGGGTCTCCATTGTAGTCCATGAAAGAATGAATTCTGAGTTGCCTCAGAGAGAACACCTTCGCCTTTAGGGTTGCAAACCACTGGAACCAGCTCCCAATGGAAGTAAAGACCACCGAAACGGTGGTTAAGTTTAAGCATCGGCTGGATTGCTGCGGGTACAGCTTGTTTACCAAAACCAGCAGGTAGGTGGCCATCCTACCTGTAATTTTTTCGCTTCTCCCGTCCCCGTTATCATTGCTGCAGCCTGACTCCTCAGTCAACATTAGTCTTCGGTTATCTTCGTTCTCGCATTTTCGCCCCAAAACTCTATTATCTCCTCCATTTCCAGTTGTTCGCCAACCTTCTACCTGAACCACCCCATGCCTTCTCCCATCATCTCAGACTTTCCACATGCATGACTTCCGTCCTTGGGGTAGGTGAGACTCTAGCTAGGATTGACCAAAGGGTAGTGATCCCGTGAGGCGTTTTAGATCAGGGCACAGAGGTGGAAGGTCCTCCTTTCTGTTTAGCCCTACCAAATCACAGAGAAAGACTATGTTTCTTCGGTTTGGCGCAGCACTTAACGATCCAGTGAGTTCACAGTGCAAGAAACTGAACAAACTTGGCACGCCGTCGCCTACGTCCTGTGACCCGAAGTGATCCGGTGTGGAAAACAGCCCCATGGAAAGAAGTGGTAAGCATGACTGTTGGCGAATCACTAACCAGAAACCTGAGTGAAGCAAAAACGTAGGGGGTATTCGGGCTCAGAGCCCGATACCAAAGTAAGTTCATCGTTGCCCGGGAAAACTAGGAGGAAGGAGGAGTAGCTCTTATGCAGACTTATGCTTGCAGTATCGGCAGTAAATTGAGGAAACTTGATGTCAGGTCAAGGGGACCGCACTGCATAGCTATTGCCAAAACGGCTTCAAAACAGCGATAGGTTAATCCCAGCGTGTCCGGAGGGAGTGAGTGAGCACAGAGCTGACCAAGAGGACGCAGGAATAAGGGGAGGAGCACATCTGCTAGTTGCCCAAAACAATTCAAAAGGAGAGTAATAATATATTACACCCAGTACACAGGCAATAACAGAACAAATAAAAATTCAGGATAAGCAGATGGAGCTAGTGTATGTATACAAAGACCGTCCTCTAACGCGGAGGAATACGCGGGTCTGCTAGGATACCCAGCTCTATCATCTAGAAAGGCAGAAATATCTTTAGTTCTGAGGGGTCTTAGCACACCAAAAATGGATTGGTGAACAAACTGGGCTCCGGCGGGGTCCTTCAGTCAGAGGTTGCTTGACTACATCGGAAACAAGGCTCTAATACGGTGGGTCATGCGCTAGGGATGCCGGATCTGGTATTACCCAAATTTTGTAAGGAAGCAGATAAAGTCCGCCTTCATGCCCTTCCATGGCAGAGCGACCACGAAACCCTCAGGTTCAGGTAACTCGGTCAGAGGAAGTTCCCGCTGGAAAGGTAGTGTAGGACCTTCAGGAAGTTGGGCGAAGGAAGCCTGATAGCGATGGCAGAGTTTCCCACTTGGGATACAGAGGGCAACGTGGAAGAAATGTTGGGGGTTATAAGAGGCCACTCATCACGCGTGGTAGAAGAAGTTGCTCCTCTATGCACGGTTCGTAGAAGATGCTAACCACCACGAATGATAAGCTGTGTGCCCCGGGCATTGAGGCTCAAACACCAGGCATGACCGAGATCACAGGAATCTGGTTGACATGGGAGCTTCATCCAGTACAGGCGAACAAACAAGCAATAGTGGGTCAACGGAGTTCCAAGAAACCAACAGATGATTTGGGGATATACAGAGTAGCAAAAAAACCCCAAAAGTGCTTCACGACTGCAACCATGGTGAAGTGATCTTAATGGTTGCAGTAAGCGAGATAAGGATCGGGAATGGGGACCCAGCAAAGGACAACAAGCACGAGGCAGAAGTTCTTAGAAAGAACTGTCAGGAGGTCCACTGTGCACACCGAGGTGATTCACAGCCGTTTTTAAGGAGGCCCAGATCTAGGCAGATGAAGGAGCTTAGGATCAGACCGGAAGATGTTCTACTGGCTTTAGAAGCAACTGACCGGAGGAAATGTCCAGGACCAGTGAGCATACTCCTACAATCCTAAAACCGCCGGCCAGGATACTCGCAGGCCCTTAGGTTGAGTTTTTCAACCGATCTTTTAGGGGACACGGTTGCTTGTCTAATGGAAGACCGCGGAAATCGTGACAATAAGCAGAGATAATGAGAGGGATTAAGTGTAGGATTATCGGCCTGCTAGCCTAAACGCCGCAATCCTGGAAGCAATGGGAAAGGAGAATAGAAATGCATCGGTGAGGCTCCTAGAGAGGAATATACTCAATTCGGTGGAACAACACGAGTTCACAGAGGGAAAGTCCCGCCTCAGAAATCTCCTGCGCTTCCTTGACGAGGCAACCCGGAGATTACACCAAAAAGAAGAAGATGAGGAGTGCTAACAGGACTTTTGCAAAGCCCTTGATAGCGTGGACATCGAACTGTTGCCGCATAAAACAGAAGGTATGGATGTGGCCACAGCGCTGGGGACTGGTCAAAAGCCCACCCGTGCGGTCGAGGGTTCTATGTCAAGGTTCAGGGCGGAAGGTACTCAAAGGCGAGGGTGACGAGTGGGTTATCGCAAGGTTCAGTGCTCGGGCCAGTTATATGTGGAGGACCTCCCGAGTACCCTTTGCAACGACCGGTCGAGGGAATTCTGAACAACCGCCCACTGGTCCCAGCAACCAACGGAGACCCCACCCATCTGGCGCTCACCCCGAACAACTCATAGACGTTAAGGTCAAACGAGGGTTTCCAAGGAGCGGTAAACTTTAATGGGAGCTGCCCTCATGGATAGAAGCAGGCAAACTATCCTGCTAAGGTTTTCTGGAGGCGATGGCTGCGGGAGTACCTACCAGCTCTGCAGACTCGACAGGAGTGGCTGATCAAAACAAGGCCATTCAAGGTTGGGGGTTTAGTGATGATTGCAGACAAACACGCGCATTTCAGCACCTGGCCCTTGGGCGTGGTTATGGAAACCATCGAAAACTCTGACGAAACGATATGAACTGTGAAGTTGAAGACCACCAACGGGACGCTAATCCGCGACCTACACGGTATTAGCCCACTAGAGAGTGAAGATGGGAGGCTGATGACACAAAAACCCAGTTGATTATTTTTAACTCGTCTTTGAGGTGGTTGCAGGAACCCCTATGCTTGGGGGCATTTACAACATACTGGCATGTTGAAATATCCTAGACTCTGACACATACTCACTTACATGGCGCACGTTTATACTTCATAACCCACTATCAAACACGTTACAGTGCTCACCGTTTTTCGTTGACGTTGCAGAAGGCCTGTCGCATATGTGGTAATAGCTCTGATTCTATCATACACTCACACACACTCGCACAAGCACATATAGTGAGTGCATGTCGGCTCTCCCGAGAACAGCACCTATGTTCCCCCTTCACGCCTGCCGTCGATCAGCCGTTCCCATGGACGTTGCAGAGTAGCCTGGCGTCGGTGTGGCCACCGGATCAGGTGTAATCATGAGTAAAACACTGACGACAAAGTATTAGTTGCGAGCACTGAGAGCAAGACCTAGGTAGAGAGGAAGAATCGGTACCCTTTTCCCAAACCTTTCACTCTGCTAAGAATTGGGAGGATTTTGGTGGAAGGTGTAACGACCGGTCGTGGAAAATCCCCCCAAAACCCACTGCGGTTCAGCCTTTTCCTTAGCATCACTCACTTATTTACACTATTGACTTGCTTTATGCAATGTACGTTTTTATGGGCCAACTTTTGTTTGTTCGCGCCCAGCGCGCTGCCCTGTCATATCCTTGTTCTGGACCTGCGTGATGCATGTGCTCTTCTCTCGCAAGCTGCAATTCGGTTCTTGTTTTTGAGTCCATGTGACCGCATACTTGAGGTTTGCGTCTGTTTCGTCATTGTTCATTCAATAATTTGGTATTGTAGAATTTTACGGATAATCGCCTTCTGATTTCGGGATCCGTTGGGAATTTGGCTACTCATTGCTCAAACGTGCGCAATACTTTTGGATCCCCATGCTTCATTTTCGCAGACGGCTTGCAACATGTCGAATCTCCTCGGTTCATCCAGATCGAGGAAGACCTGGGTGCCATCCGTAA
Source organism: Fasciola hepatica (assembly GCA_948099385.1). Lineage (NCBI taxonomy): Eukaryota > Metazoa > Platyhelminthes > Trematoda > Plagiorchiida > Fasciolidae > Fasciola > Fasciola hepatica. Next base: position 7,980,976 of record CANUEZ040000105.1, read on the forward strand.
CTGGACAGTTGCCTGGTACCTGCCGTTGAACGAAGATAAATGTGTGCTTCTGCTAGAAGTTGAAACAGGATGGGACCCGCTTCCTGAACCCGGACAATCCAGAACCAGTGGCTCAAAAGGCAGAGATCCGGGACTTAAGGATGATCCTAACAAGCGACTTGAAGCCTTCGGCGCAGTGCCTGCCAGCGGCCAGCAAAGTGAACGGGGTCATGCACCAACTGTAAAGAACAAATACTGAAAATCCCTTCAAATGTCCCACGTGCTTTGTGAATTTGATTATATTTGACATTACTTTGAAAAGCTCGTCTATGCACCAAATTTCCCCGTTTGTGTATCCACTCGAGGCGTTTGAACTTGGCTTTGGACCGTTTCCGACTATCGTGCTTGAGCCAAGGGGCTTTGAACCTTTGGGTTTTATTGTGGAGTCTACTTGGCCGCATACTTGAGGTTTGTATATATTTGCAGCTTTTGTGAATTTCAGTCTAGTGCCGTTGAACCTACGAATCAGTCTTGTTCTAGTCTTGGGATTCTTTTGAAGCGGCTACGCTTTGCTCGGTTTGCGAAAAGAAAACTCATTGGAAATACCCAAACGAGGTAACAGATTCCTTATGAAACAACAGGAAATTAGCTCTGCAAATCTCTGTGGATGACTTGGGTGTTATTGATTCTCTGGATAATCCTAAGTCCATCTGTTCGCTCTGTGCTAGGCCACATATTTCTAATCGTAATGAGTTTGAATGTCCTGGTATCTATGGAATGAGGGTGATAGAATTGGAGAATTAGCTGCTGCTAACTAGAAAGGAAACAGCCTCTTAAACGAGGAACTGACCTCAGCTAGCCAGCAGGAAAACAAAGTAATTCACGATATTAACATCGAAATGGCGACCTAGTCGATGAACATTAACCCTTGAGACCGCCTAAAACTGCCGGAGTTTTAGCAGTTGACCTGTCGAGAGTGGAGCTAGAACCTCTCGAAGGACATCCAGAGCAATACTGAATATTCGTTAAGTAATTCAAAACATTTTTTTGATTCAAAATTGCAGATCCTAGGTAAGAGCTTCTTTCTTGATGCAGTGCTGTTTCAGGGGAGGGGGCAAAAGTGCTGTCGAAAACCGCGCAATGCTTGATTCACCAATGGGGTATATCAGGGCACGCAGAATCCTGAGATTGTTTGAAAAACCAGTCAATTTGGTTAAATGCTGGATTGATGGTGTTTAATTGTTACTTACTTATGCCTACCTACGCTACTCCGCGTCTTTTCGCGTGCTGTTATCCATTTATATTCCGCTAAGCTATCTAGGGTTATAGTAGAAGTAATAGCTCCTAGGAAAATCCCCCAACTCAAAATAATTCGGGAATTTTTTCTAAACAATAAACTCATAGGCAACCAGCTAATCTACAAAACTTTGTTAGAATAGCTTCCTAGCTGCCATTCTAGGATAGTTGAGTGTTTCCCGTTATCAACACGCCTAGCTCCATTTCCATAAAATTACTTTGCCAAGGCCTACCCAAACCGACTTCCATCTACCCTCACAACCGATTTACAAGCCGTTTCCAATCCGAGAGCACTAAAAGCTCCCGACTCTCCACAGCCTTGGTACCTTGCTCGATACCACTAGCTGATATACACAGTGATGCTGTTATCAAAGCTAGGGCGCTAAAAGGAAACCTAAAACCTCCGGAAGAGCCACGTTGTCACCGCTTGCATCTATTGTCGATTCTTCAAAACACCCGAGCACCCAAAGTTTGCTAACCACTGGTCGCTTCCTGGACTCAGTTGTTTCTGAATTCCACCACAGAATTAAAAGATCCAAAAGTGCTGTAGTCCTTAATATTCCGTATTGTCTTCTACTTTTCTCGGTTAAACGATAGTTGCTTCTTGCGTGCGATATGTCACACTAAGAGTGCGGCTGCACATCTGTTTCAGTTCCGTGAGGAAAACATTGCCACGAAATTCATCAGAATGAGAAAAGCTATCTCCAAAGCCACTCCATTCAAAAGCAATAATACGGTCGCCGACAAGACCCCATTGCACGGGGATGTCCCTAGGTAGGCATCGTAACAACCTCGCGATTCAGGGCCACCCACATCCCCGCTCAACAACCCACCACAGCTGACACATTCACACCCACATCATCGACCAACGCACCACCGGTAGACGTAGACTTTGACATATCCCACTCGGCGCCCATCTAAACGGCTCCACATTGAAACCAAATCTCCACCATCACCTAGAGGACACACCGATAGCCAGGCCATAAAATCACCCCTCACCGGCAGCTACCTCCCGGCTATTGGCTTGTCATCCAAACAAGCAGATAAAGTGATTGCTTCCAACTCGCCCCTCCGCACCAACCAGTCAGCGACAACATCGTCCCCAACAAAATTGAGCACAGCTTTTTACCCCATCCCTGTTGCCTCCCGTAACCTAGATCATCTCAGCATTGACATCACCACGCCCCCATTTGCCTCAAACACCAGCCTGGGGCCTCTCGTGTAAGTGCTAAACAAACTTTTACCCAACCACCATTTCCGTCACCGGCACATCCACCGGAACTCCTCGGTCCCCCCATCAGTATTCAACCTGTGCACCCAAGTAAACATCTAAAGACCCATGTAGCCAACCCTAATGTAGTGCGTCCGGCAACTCATATGTCAACTTCATCCTGTCTACCGATGCCCTGCCGTACTGCAAATTTGCACCTATGCAAACCACCACCATATTCGGCATCACCATTCGAACATTCTCATTTTCCAGTGCGCCAAGCACAACGTTCATTGCACTCGCTCAGTGTTTCACCCGATCGAATTCAGTTACCGGACCTTCCTTTAAGCCCCTCATCCCACTGCAGCTCTTTCCCGTACCCCGGCAATTTACCTACCCCAATCCAATCGCCGCAGTATACCATTAGCCGCCCGTTCGAATAGGGTTCCCACCTCACCCAAACGATTGTGGATACATCCCACGGCCACTCAGTACCGACGCGAAATACCAGTTTTTTCTTATGTGCCCTGGGCGAAGCGTGGCCATATACCATAGCTCTATCCCAGTATATTCACCTCCACCTGTTCCTCAATGGTGGTGTAACCACCAGTCAACTCACTCGTATTTCATCCACAAACCGAGGCCCCTCCTCTATAATTGCAGACAGTATTTCTGGCTTCCTTCCACTTCACTCTGGTTCTTCGCTTCAGACTTGTCCTCTCACCCTTAACGAAGCTCCCCCAGCCTTCTTGGTTGATCCTCCTGCGGCCGGCCACTCCACGCGCTCCCAATCGAACTAAGAAATCACTAAGTTTGATCTTGCTACCTGCCCACCAGCTCCTCCCTCATCTTTACTGGTCATTCTGCTGCTGACCAAACGTCCCTTTATTGGTCCTAGATTTACACACGCAGTAATCTACCCAGGATTGTCTCATCCACCTGGTCAGTACCAAAACTAGCAAGGCCACTTCCTCTATCTCCTTCAGCCTCGAAGCTTTCACAGCCGCCTGTTGTGACAATACAGGTAAGCGCAGCAAGCACGTCCGTTTTCGTCATCCACATTCGCTCACTACCAGAAAAAATTCATCTTCCACGTGTCTGGGTCCTCGTGTCTAATCTAAGACATCATCCTTATCACGGAAACGTGGTTTAATGCAAACACTCCCAACTTAGACCCCACCATACCTGGTTACAAGGCTTTCAGCAACTCTAGAATACATCGTCCAGGAGGGGGTAGCCTAATATACTGCAGAGAATCTTTTCCTGTTTCTTTATTGCAACACCCTACTCTTGACGCGGTTGACTGATCAGTCTGGGCAACAGTAAAACTGCAGTTAAAAGAACTCTCGCTAGGATGAATTTATCGATCACTCGAATCAACCGGGGACAATACTGTACCTATTATTGAAGCCTTCCACTTTGTCTCCGCCTACATCATCGACCACAAGTTGATTGCAGGTGATTTCAACGATCCAGGAGTGTGCTGGCCATCACACTCTGGCCCACGACGCTATCAGGATTTCGTTACCTGTACACACCATGGTGGTTAAACTCAACACGTTCAACCATATGCTGGGGGAAATAACACTCTAGATCTGATTTCTCAAGGGCTAAATAAGGTAACCACCTCTGTAGGAGATAGCTCCCCCAGATATGACCACAGGGCTGCCCAGTGCGCGTTCTCGGTACCAAAAATCGTTGCTTTCTCCAAACCGCCTGCCACACCATATCACTAAGCTGACTAGAGCGGCCTTTCAAGCATGACCAGATCTCAAAATTTGGATACGTAGTTTCTTTCGCCCGATCCTCGGGTGGTAGCAGATCAACTATATTCTATTCTCAGTCAGTCTTCAAGCACTTGTCGCTGCTTCGTAAACACCAAACTTATTAAAATGCAGTTGCGAGCTTTGAGCTTAGGCGCGCCTTGTTTACGAATAGGCATTTTCACTCGGGTTTGCTTGAGAATGACAACCGCCTCCCAGGAGGGGCCAATTTCGGTGCCAGGTCCTCCTCTAGCTATAGGCAATCTTCCTATTCGAATCTTTCTTATCAGTCACATAACGCGGTTTATAGTCGGGGCAAAAGTACTTCAAAGTACTTTCACTCATCCAGACCCGATTTAGCCAGCATGGTATTATAATCTTCTCCGGTCAGACATATGAGCCTATCTAAGAAGCCCTGTAGGACATTTGGGTGGTTCTCGTCAGTCATTCGTTGGAGTACGCAGCTGGCTTAGCAAACTTTGACCAGACATTTTGATAGGTCAGGAATTCAGTTTAGCCCCGTTTCCTTCAATCGACTGTTGTTTGAAGTCTGTTTTGACTAAGTCCACCTGGTACCGGGAAACTAGACAGCATCGCCACCTTACGCCACACTACGCAGGCGGCAAGGCGTTCTTCAACTTGTCAGCTCTGACCGTTAGCTCGTTCAGTCTCCCGTCTCCAGCCAGTTATACGGGGTGACCAATACAATTACTGAAACCCATGGACTGCTATTGTTTTGCGTCCTTCTTAGCCGGACGGGCATTGGGTCCGCAAATCGTGCTTGCATCTAAATTGATTAGCCCGTTTCAAGTTACTTTTCTTTTTTCTTTTTTGTCTGTGCATTACACTGTTCCTTTTGTTTTTGTTGTGCACATAAGTACTGAGGTTTCACTGATGTTGATTTTGGTCTGCCATTGGCATATTTATTTCATTGTCTTTTTTTGATACGGATGACTCGAAGCTAACTACCTCCGGGCCTGCAGTGCTTGGAAGGTTTCCCATCGCGAGCCCAGTGAAAGCACGTTGGCGTTTATTCCGGGTAATTCCCCCTTTAGCCGACTCATCTGGAAGACCAGCTTGATGCTTTCAGAGTCACGTCACAGCTACAGAAGTATGTGCATCTCGCTGCCGAACTTCCTCTAAATATTCTTGAAGCTGTCGAAAATATCATCTCCAATCCATCCACGGACGAGCCTTATGATGTACTTCGTCAAACTGTCCTAGAAAGCACCGGGGTCTCCGAATCAAACCATCTCCATCAGCTGCTCAGTGGCATTTCCCTCGGTGACCAGAAGCCTCCACTGCTTCTGCGTCGTATGCGACAACTGACTAAGGGCATCCAAGTTGGTGACATGATGTTGCGAGTATTGTTAATGCAGTAGCTACAAGAACAATCGCAATGCACTCTGGCCCGTCTCGTGCATGAAGTGTCACTAGAGGGATTGGCTTCAGCGGCGGACCTTTTTGTGGAAACCGCCTCAGCCCAAATTAGTCAGTGCGTTCGTCCGTCCACGACCACCACGGAGGCGACTCCTACAGATATAACCACATAACTTAGTGCCCTTCAGGCGGACTTGACCGCTATTCAGTCGTCACGTTCGGTACGCCATAGCCGCTCCCCGACTCGCACTCGCCGACATAGAGCCGCCCGTAGTCCTTCAAGGCCATCCTCTCCCGATGCGCTCACTTGGACATGGTGTTGGTATCACCGCCAGTATCTTGCCGGCGCCCGGAAGTGTACACCTAGGTGCAAGTTCAGCTACAACCAGGGAAACTAGTCGGCCGACGAGTAGGTACGGCAGCGCCGGTAGGCCTCCCTACGCCCTGTCGTCTTCTCTTCATCAATAACCTCATTTCACACCGTCAGTTCCTGAACGACACTGGCTCACAGATAATCGTCATTCCCCCTAACCCTTCTGGCCGCCAGCATCGAAACACTTTAGAGTTTCAGGCTGCCAATGGGTCTCGTACACCTACTTTTGGTACCAAGCTTCCCAAATAAGATCTGGATGTGCGTCGTTTTTTCAGCGGACTCTTGTAATTGCTGATGTTTCCCAGCCCATCTTAGATTTTGACTTTGTGAATCATTTTAAGCTTTCGTTACATCCGGCTTCACGTATGCTAACCGACCCCTGACTTATTGTGCTGTTGTTGGATCTGTCTGCTTGGTCAACGTTGTTCGATCCTCCGTAGCTTCCGACACCAGCGAAGCCCTCGCCAAAATCTTAGCTGAGTTTCCGTCTCTCATTGGGCTGGCAAACCACTTGCCCGCCGTGCGCTTGGCGGTTGTACCTCACAACAGTACTTCGGGCCCTCCTGTTTTTGTCCGCCTTCGTCGCCCAGCCCCAGACAAACTAGCTATCTCGTCGTGGATTCCAGCAAGTGATGGACCTAGGCATCATCCGCCCTTTGTAAAGCCCGTGGACCGCTCCGCTGCACACGGTGCCGAAGAAAACTTCAGGCGACCGGCGTCAATGTGGTGACTATCGTCGCCTCAATCAGGCCACCACTCCAGATCGTTATCCTGTGCCTCACATTCGCGACATCACCTCTGCTCTGGTTGGATCCAACATCTTCAGCAAAATCGACCCAGTCGGGACCTATCATCGAATTTCGGCAGCTGATGAGGACTTTGCAAAAACTGCCGGTACCACACTATTTGGCCTCTTTGGGTTTCTTCGTGTGCCATTTGGCCTGAGCAACCCGTCTCAAACGTTCCAGCGGTTTATTGGCACTGTTACCCGTGGGCCACCCTTCGTTCACCCTTATATCGATGATTTTCTCTTCGCTGGCCCCAGCGTCGCCGGACATCAGCTCCATCTTCGACAGCTGTTCCAGCGGTCAACAGAGCGCAAAGTCATCATCAATGCCGCTAAGACCGAATTGGAGAAGCATTCATTGCTCTTCCTCGGTCACATCGTCAACGCCAACGGCATCCGTCCGGCTGGCACCAAGGTCAGTGATATTGCCGAATTTCCGCTACCACAGTCCTTCAAACAGCCCAAACGTTTTACCAGCTTTGCCAATTATTACCGCCGGTTCATTCCGCACTGCGCCTGCCTGATGCAACCGCTCGCCGACCTTTTGCTGGGCAAACAAAGTACCTTAATCTGGACCGATCAAGCCTAGGAGGTCTTTTCTCAACCCAAACAGGCCTTGGCGCCCGCGGTTCTTCTACGTAGTCGGGATCCCTATGCTCCCGTCATTATCGCCGTTGGCGCTTTCGATATCGCAATTGGCCGCGTCATCCAGCAGGCCGTGGACATCGCTTGAAAGTCGCTGGCCTTTCACTTAAGCCGCTTGTCATCTGCAGAATCCAAACACAGCGCTTTCAACCGTGAATTACTAGCCGTCTACACCGCCATCGGTCACTTTCGTTACGCACTGGAAGGACGAAACTTCATCATTTCCACGGACCACAAGCCATCACTATACGCTCTCACAAAGCATCGGATCGTCATTCTCCACGAGAAGTTCGCCAGCTGGATTTCATATCACAGTTTTCTACTGACATTCGTCATATCTTCTGGCCGGATAACGTAGCTGCAGATACTCTTTCCAGGATCCATAATCTCGGGTCGCCCGCTGTTCCCGGTATCAATCTCGAGGACCTGGCACGGAGCCAGCAGGATCCTGAGTGTCAACAGACCATTGACGATACAATCCTCCGAGTGCGGGCTTGGCCTCTTCTGTATTCTGGCACTATCCTCTGCGACACCATTTTGGATCGCCCAAGGAAAAATCGTACCATTTTCACATCGCCTTCCTGCTTTCGATGTGTTGCACGGTCTATCCCATCCGGGCATATAGGCCACATGCAAACTGGTCACTGCCCGTTTTGTTTGGCCAGACATGGACCGCGACTTTCGTCAGTGGGCAAGTACCTGCATTGCTTGTCAGAGAGCCAAAATTCAAACGTATACTACCGGTCCGGTAGGATCTTTTGACATTCCATACACTCGTTTCGCTCACGTGCACGTCGGCATTGTGGTATTCTTGCTACCATCCTGGGGTAAGATCTATCTAGTCATTTGTATTGATCGTTCCACTCGATGGTCCGAGGTCATACCCACTCCGGATGCATCTAGCGAAACTGTCGCCTTTGCGTTCATGGAACACTGGATTTCCCGTTTTGGGTGTCCCGCCACAGCAACCACCGTTCAAGGAGCTCAGTCCGAATCCGCCACTTTCGGCAATCTCCTCAACTTGACCGGCAATAAGGGCGTTCACATCATACCTTATCATCCCCAAGAAATGGCTTGGTCGAATGCTTTCGCCGGCACCTCACGACCGGGCTCACTGCCCACAACAAACCTTAGTGAACGGACTTCTTACCACTGGTGTTATTGGGCATTTGCAATAAGTTGCACAGCGAAGCGCCGTGCCCGACTGCATCCATGACATTCGGCACCACTGTTCGTCTTCCTGGTGAATTTGTCGCACCCAATGTGAGCGCCTCTGTCCCGAGCCCTGGAGATTACTCTCAAAGTCTCATGATCTGCATACGTCAGGAGATTGCTATTCCTGTCAATTCGGCAGCCCGACCGCCGTTTATTCCTAGTCACCTACATACGTTCACGCACGTTTCACTGCGCACGCCGAGCCGCCGCCCATTAACTCCTGCATATTCCGGCCCGCACAAAGTCATTCGGCATTTAGAGAAAACATTCATCGTCCATCTCGGTGGTCGTCAAGAAGCCATCAGCATCGACCGCCTTAAGCCAGCATTCGTCGACCAGGAAACCCAGACTGCCGTGATGCCCGCCGATGGCCAAAGCATGGAAGTTTGCTCCACTCCAACAGCGTCTAGCTCCAACACGTGCGAGTCACAGGTCGACCCCCCATTACGTTCCACCAGGTCTGGTAGGCGTGTTCGTTTCCCTGCTAGATTCGTTAACTTCATCGTCCTGACAGTGATGTTTGTTTTTTGATTGCACACTGTCTCCGGTGTTTCCTGTGTCCTCCAGGGTCAGTCGGTTTTACCTGGGAAGGGTCTGGCAAAGCACTGAGGATGGACGCGTGTCGCTGTATGTACATTACCAGTTTTTCTGGTTACGTGCCTCGTACATGATTTGGCACGTCCCTGTACCCACCTGAGGATTCGAAATAGAGGGCGCGGTGAGAGGATACCCCATTAGCTTACGCGTGGGTAACTTCTCCTGTGGCCGTATATGGCCCAGCGGTCCTTAGATCACCCTGGGGGTGCTGAGCACAAATTTTTATCAGCTGGAAATACTTGGCTGTATTTTGGCTATGACGGCATCCCCCAAACACTCTTTCATCTTGGTGGAACTGACATCGCTGCTATCTTTATGAATCTCTATAACTTATCTTTTAAACATGGCATTTTTTCATCCCAGGGGAAATCTTCAACCATTATTCCTATCCACAAAAAGGGTTCTGTGCATGATTCTTCAAATTATCGTCCTAATAACCATACCCTTTTAGCTGTCAGAATAATGGAGCGTTTGATTAAACAGCGGATGTTCGATTATCTCAATTCCCATAAACTCATTCACTACGGTCAACATGGTTTTCTAAAGTCACGTTCTTGCACCACATGCCAGTTTGATTTCTTCAAACTACTAACCACGGCAGCTGACGACGGAAAATCTATGATTGTCATCTACCTCGATATGAGCAGGGCATTTGACCGAGTTCCTCACTCCCGGTTGTTAACAAAACTCCGGGTCTACGGTATCCATGACCCGCTTTTATCGTGGATAACTTCCTACCCGTCGGACCGAACCCAAGTCGTATATGCTAATGGTCATCTATCGCAACCGGCGCCTGTCACTAGTGGAGTCATACAAGGAAGTGTTCTTGGCCCGCTATTTTTCTTACTCTGTACCGAAGACATTTTTTCGACTGTACAGCACGGCATGTCTTTCCTTTTCGCCGACGACATCAAAATCGTTTATGAGTTCCGACATCAAGATTTGAGCAAAACGCTGTCTGAAATAGGTCGTGATCTTGAGAAACTTGATCAATGGTGCACTTCATGGCTGATGTGCTTCTCGACACCCAAAAGCTTCCACTCAACCTACAGATGTCAAGTCCTTCCCGGAACCCTGTCACTGATCTAAGTACCCACCGCCCCAAGCTCAGCGGTGAAGGATCTTGGGCTTCGATACACTGACAATCTACAATTTTCGGAACATATCTCATTTCAGACGGCCAGGGCCAGACAGAAAATAGGCCTGGTCCTCAGGTCATTTAAAATGAAACATAGTATTCTCCTTACATACCAATTGTAAGTCAAATCTCGCAAATCGAGCAACGCGTAGCCAATTCAAACGAATCCCAAAACCAGAACAAGATTGATTCGTAGCTTCTACGGTACTAAATTGAAATGCACAAAGGATACAAATATATACGAACCTCAAGTATGCGGCCAAATAGATTTCACAGTAAAACCCAAACGTCCAAAGCCCCGTGGCTCAAGCACGACAGTCAGAAACGGTTCAAGGCCAAATTCAAATGTCTCACATGGATAAACAAACGTGAAAATGTGTGGTGTATGAGCGAGCTTTCCAAGATAATGTTAAATATAGTCAAATTCACAAAGCACGTTGAACATTTAGAAGGATTTTCAGTATTCGTTCGTTACACCAATCCCATGCTAGACCCCACCTCGAATATTGTCCTATAATCTTCTCCGGAATGTCTAAATCGGTAGGATACGCCTTGCGAAAGTCCAGCGCACCTTCACCAAGAAGCTAATAGGATACTCTTCTCCACTGAGCTATAATGAGCGATGCGCTCTACTAAAACTTGACCCCGTATGGCTTAGACATGTCAGGCTTAAGTTGTGTTTTCTATACAGACTTATTCATTGCTCTGCGTTCACTTCTACCAACCCTATACAGTTTTCCCTACCCTCATCTTACCCTCTGCGCCACAGAGACTTCAGTCTGACCATCCCACATTCCAAGCTGGCAATCAGATCCAACTTCTTTCTCATTAAATATTCAAAGCTTTGGAATAAGCTGCCTCGGACCATTCGCAAATGTGCGTCAATAACCCAGTTCAGCCATGCCCTTAAATCACAACTTACCATTAGTCATATGTTATCTTTGACTAACGCCAGCATATCTGAGGATCGAGTCTATGAAGAAGGCATCGAACTTCAGAACCCTAGCTTCCGTCTCCCCTCCCGTTCTCTGATATATGTCGAGCTGGCCTTCGAAAAAGAGTTCCACTACTAGGATCATGGCAGCTTATCCCAAACCTAAAATTTACTGCCTGGTGACAGAACCTAGGCTTACCACTCACTATCACTTTTTTACGTATACCGCACATAACCTACCTTGCAGTAGGGTACAGTTTTGCTGTTTACAACTAAAACTATTTAGATACCTGCCGGTTCTCGCTACTCACCCTCGTTCACTTACTATCACCTAACCTCCATACGGCCCTGCCTCATCTAATTCACTAGTCGGTCTTCAAAACTATGTCTAGACAATTACTGACTCCCTCGCTATATAGTACTAGGGCAGCCATGTAAAACAACTTTCCTCTAGCTGAAGGGTTTTAGCCATTGATGTTTTCCGTCAGCACAAAATGGGACATTAGGTTCCATCGTCCACCACTTGACTTCTTGATTTTTTGACTCTTCTCTTATTTATTCCGGCTTCCGCTCCCCTCAGCTTTCTCGCCCAGCAGTAATTTGCTTTCCCTAATAATCCCGGGTGTGAATCTTTCATCCCACTCCTCCACCTTCCAATAGCTACCTTTTGGCCTCAATTTCCTCCTTCTATATTTGGGTTCCTAATGTGTCCCAGCTGCTTCCCTGTGACCCGTATAACACCACTGTGGGATTTGTCATATACCCCCTAGACCTTATATGCAAACTTGCCATTCAAGGTTCTTCGTTTTGCTCAGCTGCTTTCTCACTTAGCCCTCAGACCCTGGTCCAAATGCACCTCCACGGCTTTATTAACCCCGGTAGATAAGACTCCCCGATGAACGGCCGAATCGGTAATCAATAACTTTGCCTAGTAGTGTAAACCCAGTTTGCCCTCACGAACACCGAATCACAATATCAACGACTCCTTATTTCACTAAGACCATTGTGCCTCATTTCCAACCTCCGTACTCTTGTATGTTATCCCGATCACGCTAACCCTCAGCTGGAACATCTCCCAGACTACGATCCGCCCTTTTTCATTTTCAGAACCACCCGGCCATCACGTTGCCTGGCTGTAATATGTCGTACAGACAGTCTATCTTCTTCCCTGACTGTCGACACCCGCACCAAAGGCCGGCAACCGCGAATACGATCTAGCCACCGGGTTTCACCCACAAGAGGCCTTGGTATTGCTGCGTATGCTTTTCTGAGGCTTACTGAAGAATTCTCACTACAAGACCCTCCCGATGTCGAAGCCACCTTGCGAGGACTTCCAATTAAATAGTGGCCCATCTGGATTCGGCGATGCCCTCCCCCTTCCCATGATGGAACAGAGAACAAAAACCGCAGCCAATCCTTGCCCAAAAAGCCCAACACGGACATAGAAAAGCCACAAGAAACTCAACAGAATAGTGTATTCGCCAATTTACCGGCATAGCCTGGTCTATTGCAAAGGTTTTCACCCTTGTCTTGCCTTATTTTGTTCCTCGTGGACACGGCCTTCCGATTGCTGATTACTCCTCCCTGGAACTTCATCCACCTTCCACCAGCGGCGAACTGCCGAAAATAGATGACACACACTACTTCCCACGGAAATCGTGTCACCTTTTCAGGGGGTACCATTTCTTTTCATGTCCACAAATCTATGAAAATTAGTATTCCCCTGCGAACCTTCATGAAGTTCTTCCCTGCCTCCTTTGTCTCAACACCAGTTACCCTCTTTAGTGAACTTGATTGTGCATTACTGACCATTTTCTTGCACATTTCTTGTGAACATTGTATTTCCTAGGTCCTAAGCTAGTGTCCGTCCGAACATTCGTGCATCCTGGCCGATTCAATAATATTGCCACAGTTGAATCGAAATTAGTTCGTATTCGCCGTGTAATCTCTGGTCGCTTTGCTTCATTTAAACTCTCCTCAGCCTTATTCCATTGTTTCTGTGATGTGCGAACCTCTCGGAATTTGTGAATTTTCCATCTCTTTCAGTGATATTGTAAACTCTGATCTTGCTTACATGTGTGCCTGTCGACCACGGTCCAGAAGTGTACCGTTATTAGCATTATTATTATAAAATGCGGAATAGACTGACCGGAGAAATAGTTGGCGCAAAATGTCTAAAGCTATTTAAAAGGATGCTAAATGCCAAGGTGGACGAGTTATTCACAGAAGTAGAACACTGAGAGGTAGGGAGAAATGGTAGTTTACTCCAGGCTTATCAGTGTCTTTGTCCGTGCCTACGACCTTAGGCACCAAATGTGATGGAGAGCTGACGCCGTGGTCGTCTCGCTCCTAGCTGGGGAGAAGAGCGCTTCTTCTACTTCTTTTTCAGTCGACCGGAGTAACAAATCCATCCGGTTAAAAAATTGGAAGGAATCAACAAAGTTGCCGTAGTGGGTGCCGATCTGCGTGCATGCCACTGAATGAATTCTGAAAGCTCGAATTGCCCCAGCCACTATCATTTCTGTGCAACCTGACATAACCTCACCTTAACTGAGCCGAGCTCGGGCCTTACGACTAGTTTGCTCTGCAGATCTTTGCAGCTTGGTTAAAGGCGAATGAAACTACCGTAATGGCATTTGAATGTGCGCCAGTGAGCAGGGTCACCGAAGACATCATCCCTCTATGTTTGAATGGGAAAGTGGCCAAGTTAGGTTGTAACTGATTCCGCCCACATCTGCTAAAATTGTGAGTCCTGTTACGAAATTTAAACCTTCGTGGAACTGGGAAAATGGCAGTATACGATAAATGCCCGAAAGCTTTTTACGTCTTGAAAAAAATGACGAAATTGGTCTATCAACTGATGTCGCTGCTGGAGCCTTCGCAAATAACAGTTCACAAGCTACCTTCTGCTGATTGACTGACAAGTCCCTTACCCAGCCTGACGAACCATACTCACGGGATGCTGCACATTACCCTGGTCTCATGTGAAACAATCCGGTAACATAGCCAGAGTACGCAACACAGGACTTTTTTACTCATTAAATTTCTATGCGCCATCCGAAAGCAAGTCCACTTATCCCCCCATCCATGGTTCCCAATAATGACGCCAAATATCACTGAGAATCAATAAGTCAATATATTTTTGTCAGCGTAACAGAACAATAAGGCGCGAGCCTATGCGGAGGTTTTTCGCTCAGTTTCCTCCTGCAAGATTTCATTTTTCTTTTGATCATTATCCGGCTTGAAATTGATTCTTCACTAATTCAAGGCCTTCAAGTTGCGCTCCTTTTTTCTAAATGATACGGGCTATTGATCCTGAACCTGGACTCACCTTTCATATGGATTGCTGTTTTCTCCACTTTCATCAACGTTTCCTAGTCCATTTCCACACGGTTTGTTCATATCTCCCCGTTTCATGATGCACTCCGTTTATTGAGACCGGGAACATCCGTCATTCCGGGCCATCGTCGTCTTCATAGAGAGCCGTTCTCCTCATATTCACCAAAGTTCACCAGTGTACTCCCATTCATTTCTTTCATCTCTTCATGTTCATAACTTATTCCATTCATGGAACCCAAATAGGCCTCCGTTATCCACAGCTTGCATTATTTTGGTTTATAACGCATCCTTAGCGCTATATTTTCACGACCTAAGCAGGTTTCATCCACTATCATCATATACCAGAATGATCAGCCCCAGCGGTTCACTTCATGGGTAGCGCCTAATAGAACCACCGGGCCGCATCTACGAGTAGCCTGGATCATCTCGCCGAGTATGAAGTGAAGGAATCGAACTATGTCCTCCTCGTATGCCACCTGGCTAATTCTTTTACCATCCAGTAATTCTTTTACCCCCACTGAGTTACCTCTTACGTATTGACTGTGGCGAACACGTGTAGACCTAAAGTTCACACTATTCAGAAGCTTGTTGAGCATACGGCCAGTGAATTCCCGTAATTCCGCTGTACTGTAAAACCTACCCACCAAGTCATGCACCAAAGTCTGTCGAAAAGCAGCCAGCCTCCCATTGGCTATATATAACCCAGGATTGTCTATAAGGAACCTACGACCGTGGACCATAAACCACTTCGCTACACAATATCCAGTTCCCTTGGCGGCCAAAGTAAAGAAAGCTCCACACTCCAGTTGTTACGAACGTTTGAGCAATGCGTAGCCAAATTCGCAACGGATCCCGAAATCAGAAGGCGATTATCCGTGATAATTCTACTATACTAGATTATTAAAATAAACAATGACATAAACAATATACAAACCTCAATAATACGATCACAAAGACTCAACAACGAGAAACCGAATGGCAGCGTGTGAGCAGACAGCACGTGCGTCACGCAGGTCCTGAGCAAGGATGTGCCAAAATAGCGCTCTGGGCGCGAACAAACAACAATTGGTCCAGAAAAACAACCAGTTCGTAAAGACAAGTCAATAGTGTATGGAAATGAGTAATGTTGGGAAAAAACACTGAATCGCGAGGGAAAAAGGGGGATTTTCCACGACCGGCTGTTACACCGCCCACCAAAATCCTCCTGGATCCTTAGCAAAGTCAAAGGTTCGGTATAAAGGTACTGATTCTTCCTACCTGCCTAGGCCCTGCTGTCAGTGCGCGCGTCTAATGCTCGTCGTCAACGTTCTACTACTAGTCGCACCTAATCCACTGGATACATAGACGTGAGGCTAGTCTACATCTTCCACTAGACCAAATGACCGATGGCGGGCGTGAATGGTCACATAGACGTTGTCCTCGTAAGGGGCCGTCCGGTCCTGGATGTACGTGCTTGAGTGTGTGTGTGTGTGCGTGTGTGTGTGTGCGTGTGTGTGTGTGTGCCGGGGTTACAATGAAATCACAGGTATGACTACACATCAAAGGAGGACTTTCTGCAATGTCAACAAAAGACCGCGTGGCAAGAAAACGAGTAAATGTAGCATGTATGTGTGACCTGAGCTCTGCTACTTCCACATATGCAAGGGGCATTCGGTAGCGTCAACAAAAGGCAAACAAAGGACACTATCACATGTATGATGAGTTTACGGGATGTAGAGTGTGTCGTGCATGCGTGTATGTATCGGGATGTACAATGGGATCGCATTCATCACCACATATCGGAAAGAACCTTCTGTAATGTCAACGAAAGGACCGCGAGCACCTTAACGTGTTTGACGGAGATTGTGTGGTATATATGGTGTTTCTTTATCCACCTCGATTACTGGCGTGAAGAAGGTTTACTAGGCCTCAGGGTTATCAGCTTCTCCGTCTTCGCTCTCGAGTAGGTTAATACTGCGTATGTCACGAATGAGCACTCCGTTAGCTGTCTTCACCTTCACCGTTCTTATCATTCCGTCAGTGCTTTTGATGGTTTCCGTAACTACTCCCAAAGACCAAGCGCTGAAATGTGCGCGTTCGTCGGCGATCATAACCACGTCCCCAACTTTGAATGGTCTTGTTTTGGCCAGCCACTTCTGTCGAGTCTGCAAAGCCGGTAGGTACTCCCGTAGCCATCGCCTCCAGAAGACCTTGGCCAGATAGTTCGCTTGCTTCCACCCGTGGAGGTAGCTCCCACGAAGGTTTACCGGCCCTTGGAAACCCTCGTTTGACCTTAACGTCAATAAGTCGTTCGGGGTGAGCGCCAGGTGGGTGGGGTCGCCGTTCATTACTGGAACCAGGGGGCGGTTGTTCAGGATTCGCTCCACCTCAGTCATGACGGTGTTCAGCGTCTCGTCGTCGGGCGGCTGCTGCTCCATGATTGACAGCAATATCCGTCTGGCGGACCGGATCATGCGTTCCCATATGCCGCCTCGGTGACTGGCCTGTGGGGGGTTGAAATGCCATCGTATGCCGTAGGCCACGGTTCGATTCTGCAGTTCGTCCCTGTTAATGTTCTTGTGCCAACGCTGCAATTCCCGTTGAGCGCCCACAAAGTTCGATCCATTATCTGAGTATATATCGGCCGGTACGCCTCTTCGGTTGATAAATCTTTGCAAGGCCCGTAGAAACGAATCGGTCGTCATCGAATGTGCGACTTCTAGGTGTACCGCACGTGATTTCATGCACGTCATGATACATCCGTACCGCTTTTCTAATCTTTTCCCGCACTTGATCCACAAGGGCCCGAAATAGTCCAACCCGGTGTCACTGAACGGCCACCAGCCCGTAGTCACCCTGCATTCTGGTAGTGGGGCCATGAGTTGGTTGCCTGCTGTGGCATTGCGTCTCCTGCATTGCACACACCGTCGGATTACGCGTTTTACAGTCTCTCGTCCTCTCAACAACCAAAGACGCTTTCGGATGACGCACGTCACGTGACTTTTCCCGGCATGTCCCTCCATGGCGTGGACGTGTTGAATCATTAGCTCTACTACAGGTTGTCTCGCAGGCAGCAGTATAGGATACTTTGTGTCGAAGTTCAGGTGGGCGTTGGTCAGCCTACCATCCACCCGCAGCAGTCCGTTGATGAGTTTGGGGTTTAAACGCTTCAGCTCGCCTCTTGGAGATGGCATGTCTTTATTGGTCGGCCCCACTTCTTCCGCCCTCTTGAGTTCTCGGGCGAAAGCCTCGCGTTGTATCATTCTGAAAATATCATACTCTGCCGCTTGTAGCTCATCGGGACCTATCGGGCCGACCGGTATCCTACCTGAGGGCCGTAGCCCTTTCATGACTAGTAAATTTATCTTGAACCTGGTTAACCAAACTAGCGAACGAAGCGTCTTCATCCAGGAAGAAAACCTGACCAGTCGCGATAGAATGGATGTCGCTTCGACGACGTTGGTTGCTATCACTACGCCTTTGATCTCCAGTTCCAATTCCGTAGGGTTTTTTAATTCGAACACGGGCCAGTCCTGTTTGGGCAATTGCAGGAAGTTTGGCCCTCTCGTCCACGTGTCCAGTTGCCTGAAGTTGTTCGCACCTCGGGAGCACAGGTCGGCCGGATTATCGCCAGACCTGAAATGGTTCCACTGGTGCGTGGCTGATTCATCGTGGATAATCGTGAGTCGGTTAGAAACGAAAGTACTAAACCGGCTCCGTACGTTGTTAATGTAGTAAAGTACTATCGTTGAATCCGTCCAGAAGCTCACCGACCAAATATAGAGATCGAAACATCTCTTCACAGCTTGCACCACCCTGACTGCCAACACGGCTGCGCTGAGTTCAAGGCGTGGGATTGAGATCGACTTCAGTGGGGCAACGCGGGCTTTGGCGAACAGGATCCTCGTGGTATATTGTCCATCTCCTGCGCACCATCGTCCGTACACCACAGCTCCATAACCGACTTCGGATGCATCGGAAAAGGCATGTAGTTCTCCAGTCCGTGTCGTATGGCCAGGGGTCAAACATCGTGGGATTCTTATGTCCCCTAATTTCTTCAAGGTGTTCAGAAATTCTTCCGAGTCCAGCCGGTCCCCTTGGTCCAGTGCCTGGTCCCAATCAACTTTCTTACGGCACAGCCGCTGCAGCAAGATCTTTCCGGGTAGCAGCCACGGTGAGACGAAACCCAGCGGGTCGAACAAACTTGAGACGGCAGATAGTATGCCACGACGGGTTATTGGCAGCTCGGGAACGTTCAGTTCGAAAACAAAATCGTCCGTTTCCGCGTCCCATTGTATCCCTAAAGTGCGCTCGATAGGAAGTGGAGAGCCGTCCAAATCTCTTACCCTTTCGACCTTTTCGTGATACGGGATGACCTCGAGCACTTCTGAAGCGTTCGACATCCATCTAGTTAGATGGAAGCCGCCCTCTTCCAGCAATCTCGTCAGACCCCTGAACTGCTTTAGAGGTGATTCCACATCATTGAATGACTCAAGGTAGTCGTCGACGTAGATGTTCCTGGTGACGCTATCTACTACCGTCCGATGTACTAGATCGCCACGTTTGTTCGCTGATTCTCGGAGAGCGTAGTTTGCACAAAATGGTGACCATATGGCTCCGAAGGGGTGGACGGTCATCCTATAATTCACCACTGCGTTGTCCCGGTCGCTCCCTTCCCACCACAGGAAACGCAGAGCATCTCGTCCTCCTACCGGAATCTTCACCTGATGGAACATTTTCCTAATGTCGGCAGACAAAGCCACTTTACCCACTCTGAAACGGCACAAAACGTCGATCAGTGGCGTGGTCCAGTCAGGCCCCTGTAGTAGGCGATCGTTTAACGACTTGCCCTGGAACTTGGCCGCACAGTCGAAAACCACGCGCAGTTTGTTGGGTTTCTTGGGGTTGATAACCGGATGGTGAGGCAGATACCAGATACCCCTTTTGCTGTCGGTGTTAACAGGCACCTTTTCAACGTAACCGAGGGCCTCGTTCCCCTTCACCATATCCGCGTATCGTTCCCACAGATTCTGGTCTCGAATGAAGCGTTCTTTTAGTCGTAGTAATCGTTGGAGAACATAATTTCTGTTATCAGTCCACGGGTCGACCGATGTGCGCCATGGGAGGGGAACCTCGAACTGTTTTTTGAGGCCTCCAGTGCCTTGCCGCACCGCTTGTAGAGCGAAGTGATCCTCTTGAGACAACGTCGGTCTTTCGTCTTCAATGTCATGAAACTCCTTTTCATACAGCCGTTGCAGATGATACTCTATGAGGTCCGTTTCGGCGGATAGGTAATTCACGGAACCGCGTACCCCTACTGGACCGTATAACATCCATCCCAGAGCCGTGCGTACGGCATAAGGTGCCTGGCGGTCGCCCACTCTTTGGTCAAGCACCCAATGCGCCTCTGGCACGTCGCATCCGATGAGGAGATCCACCTCATCATCTTCCCAGTCTACGACGGTTACATCCTGCGAGTAGGGCCACCGAGTCAAGATTGCGTCCACCGACCTTGGTGCTCGCATGGGGAGATCCGCTAACGTGAATGCCTCCGTTGGTTCAATTTCCTCGTTAGTGTCTAGAGAGATGAGTTGCAGCCTTAATCTACCGGCAGTCATTACCTGTGTTCCACCCACCGTGCTCACTGCTAACGACGTCGCACCTTTAGCCAGTTGGTGTTTGTCGGCAAACCGCTCTTTCACTAAGGTGGTGTCGGATCCACTATCAATGAAAGCCAACGCCTTGACCATCCCAGTCGGAGTCACTACTCCCACGGCCACTACGCCTAAACGTACCGGTTTACTGGCAGATCGTGACGTTGAACAAATAACACTGGGCTTAGTACTCGCCTCGGATATGGTTACCCTCGCCTGATGCAGCAGCCGATGGTGTCTGCCCGTGCAGCCCTCGTAACCACATCGATTCCTTGTTCTACAGGCTACTGCCCGGTGCGTGGTGTTGAGACAGATGAAACATGCTCCTGCCATCCTCGCCATTCCCCACCGTTCGTCTATTGTGGCGTTGCCGAACTTGGGGCATTCTGGTAGGCCATGGCTAGTACCACAGGATCTGCAATTTGGTTTCGCCGTAGCATCTCGTGAAATGACGTGTGTGTTGGTCCAAGGCTGGCACTTTGGATATTCCCGTACAGGGGTTTGGGCTTGGCTAGTACCGGGCTTGTTTGCTCGGTTGCTGTCCCGGATGAGTCGGCCAAATCTGCTGTCAGCTATCTTCGTTTGCCTGTCTAAGTATTCAGTCAGGTCTTCGAAGTTGGCTTCTCTGTCGCTTCGGCTTATCCATTCTGCTTCTTCCGCCCACCGACCCTGTAGTTCGGGAGAGAGGTGACGGACTATGCCTTCCAAAGTGTGCATGGCGTCTAGGTCAGCCCTGTAACCTAAATGGTCGAGGGCTATTGAGCAGTTCTGCATCTTGATCACCAGGTCGGCCATGGTGTAGACGTCGCCCTTGGTTCTCTTTGCCTCTGCCATCACGCCCTCTATTAGGTTACGGGCTACTTTGAAAGGTTTGCCAAACAAGTCCCTCAGAATCTTTCTTGCCCTTGTGTAGCCTTGTTCTGGATCGAGCATGGTGCACCCGTCGATAGCTTCTCGCGCTCGGCCTCGGCAGTAGTGAGTAGGGTAAAGAAGCCTTTGCCCAGGGTCGGTTACCTTGTTTTCAACGAACGTCTCGAACTGTTTGACAAACTTGCAGTATTGCTCAGCTCGCCCGTCGAAAACCGTTAACTCCACTCTAGGCAGATCGATCGATGGTGGTTTGTATTCGGCGACCGGCGTGGGGTTCCCTACCTTATTGCACTCTAACCTATCGGAAGTGTCGAAGTCACTGGTCTCATGCTCTCGCTGTTTCTGTGTACACTTCTCTGCTTCATGCGCCTGTAGTCTAGCCGATAGTAACTGTTGCTCTAGTTCTAGTATTCTCAGCTTATATAAATCGACATCCTTACGATCAATATTGCTTTCAATAACACATGAGCTAGCACTGACAGGACTAGGCGATCTAGCATTAACTAAAGAATCATATGTACCCAAAACCTCCCCAGAGACTTGCCGTATTACTTCCTGTCCGGATTCCACTGTACTCTTATTCATTTCTTTCATCTCTTCATGTTCATAACTTATTCCATTCATGGAACCCAAATAGGCCTCCGTTATCCACAGCTTGCATTATTTTGGTTTATAACGCATCCTTAGCGCTATATTTTCACGACCTAAGCAGGTTTCATCCACTATCATCATATACCAGAATGATCAGCCCCAGCGGTTCACTTCATGGGTAGCGCCTAATAGAACCACCGGGCCGCATCTACGAGTAGCCTGGATCATCTCGCCGAGTATGAAGTGAAGGAATCGAACTATGTCCTCCTCGTATGCCACCTGGCTAATTCTTTTACCATCCAGTAATTCTTTTACCCCCACTGAGTTACCTCTTACGTATTGACTGTGGCGAACACGTGTAGACCTAAAGTTCACACTATTCAGAAGCTTGTTGAGCATACGGCCAGTGAATTCCCGTAATTCCGCTGTACTGTAAAACCTACCCACCAAGTCATGCACCAAAGTCTGTCGAAAAGCAGCCAGCCTCCCATTGGCTATATATAACCCAGGATTGTCTATAAGGAACCTACGACCGTGGACCATAAACCACTTCGCTACACAATATCCAGTTCCCTTGGCGGCCAAAGTAAAGAAAGCTCCACACTCCAGTTGTTACGAACGTTTGAGCAATGCGTAGCCAAATTCGCAACGGATCCCGAAATCAGAAGGCGATTATCCGTGATAATTCTACTATACTAGATTATTAAAATAAACAATGACATAAACAATATACAAACCTCAATAATACGATCACAAAGACTCAACAACGAGAAACCGAATGGCAGCGTGTGAGCAGACAGCACGTGCGTCACGCAGGTCCTGAGCAAGGATGTGCCAAAATAGCGCTCTGGGCGCGAACAAACAACAATTGGTCCAGAAAAACAACCAGTTCGTAAAGACAAGTCAATAGTGTATGGAAATGAGTAATGTTGGGAAAAAACACTGAATCGCGAGGGAAAAAGGGGGATTTTCCACGACCGGCTGTTACACCATTTTCTTGTATCTTCAATGAAGTTGAACATTAGCATACAATTGTTCTAACCCCGATCCACCTTCACCCTTTTGGCCCCGATAGACACAACGACGCTTCGTGAAATACTAAGCCACTCCGCCTCTACTAGTCAGATGACGCCTTTTTGCCCCTTTCAATGCACGAGAACTGTAGATGTAAGGGCAGGTATTAGTGCAAAGCTGGAACTCTCAATAATCGGCCATGAATTCGCCGAGATCTTCCTGGAAATCTTTTGCTCTTCTCGAAAAAATTTCAGAATTTTCAACGGCCATGGTCATTCGCTTGGCTAGCTAGTGAGGTGGGTGCCGACATTTTGTTGTGCTAAGCCTTAAATACCGGTGTAAATCTGGGGATATAAAAAATATTTTATAATAATATTAGCTTTTGGGTACACACAACCGAATTTTTTACTTTCTTTTGTATTCATTCATTGATTCATTTTTCACATTAGAGACAGCAAAAATCATCCGTATGGGTCTCGTCACAATCCACCTGCTGGCATAAACTCAAGATTGAGTGGAACGCCGTAGCCCCAACAAAGACTGATCAAGTTTCTTTTTGAATGCTTTGTCGTTCACCTCTTCGTTCACGTCAGCAGGTGAAGAATTCAAGAGGTTTGTGGCCATCCGAGACAAGCGGTAGACTAACGGCAAACCAGTAGAAAGCACCTTTACCTGCGTCATTGAGCGCCCGCGCACACGACATGGCTTGCGGAGCTGGAAATCCGCCTGCCGCTCTGGCTCTAGATCACCCCGAATGATACGGCGGGTGCAGATGGGATCATCTCGCAACCACCCATAGGTTACTGAAGACAATCCAGTTGCTTCAGGGCTTCTTTTATAATTGACCCGGCGTAGTCCAGAGATAAGACTGGTAGCAGAACTCTGCACTCTCTCCAACCTGGTTGGCTCTGCAGCAGTGCATAGACAGGCCACCGCCCCACCATATTCAAGTCTAGGAGGTACATAGGATGCGCACAGCATAAGAGAAGCATCATACTGTGGGTTACCGGACGGTCAATCAATGGGGCCAAGGATACTCCGGGGGAAAGCACACCCTCTGTCGGTTTGACCTTTGGTTATCAGTGAGGAAGACATTGAAACTCCGGGATCACACTCGCAATCTGTTGTCAGAGGCAGGCTCCTACTAAGTGTCTGTTTAAGCCCATATAGCGTTCCATTTGTGGTAGCTGGATCTCTGTGCATGCCACTGAAAGAATTCTGGGCGCTCAAATGGCCTCGGCTACTACCAGTCTAGTGCCACAGTTAGGCCACACATGGAGTACTGCATGCAAGCCTGGGAGCCGTACTACCAGAAGGATATAGACCCAGACAGCACAAATGGGGTCGAAATGTGTCGAAATTTAGGGTTATTCGAAGGATTTTGACCACCTCGTCGCTTAGCCCCTGCTGGTTGGTTTACTTGTGGTCAGGAAGAATGACGACCGCCATATCTCACCAATGAGCGGTGTTTGCGCAACTGTTACCTTATCTTGGTCACAGGTGTGCATCTAGTGCGGCCATCTGCACAACGCAGTGAGTAAACGGTTTTGCTTTGGGGGGGGGGATTGATTTAAGCCAAACAATGCTTTTAAACATCGCTGATAAATATTATGCTCATCATGTGCTACTGGATGAATGATCGGCGAGAGTGGTGTGAACCGTGGCTGAAGGATCACTGCGAACTGAGAGGAGTGGTAAACGGTGTGTCAGCGTCAGTATAAGGGTTCACCAACTATAATAAATGGCCGTCTACTATACACCATTTTTAAACGTAAATAATCCCATTTTTTCATGTTATTTTGACCATCTGTTTTCGACGATCTCCTCTCTTGCAGGGGGACAGTGTGAAGACGAAGGATAATAAATGGTTGTCTTGAAATCTTGAAGTACTACACGGGTTCGAGGCTTTGAGCCCAATTGTCCCGGTTCTTTAGGAAATCTTTGATCTTCTGTCGGGTTCACCGAGCTGAAACGAGAGTAAAAAGAAGCGGGGGAGGGCGGGGGTGGCAGCGAAAACAAGATACATATAACCTCATTCAGTGTCACACTGTGGACATTGCCTTAGGCTGAGTGGGGGTGCGGCATGCATGAACATATATGCGATAAAAGACAACTATTTTGTCTTGTTTTTTTTGACAAAGGGAATTATTGGGAGAGACCCAGGTAGAGGTCTAGCTTTTTCTTGAAGATAGTTTTGTTCTGCAAAAGAACAATATCTTCCGAAGTGCATTCCACATAGTAATAACCCTATAGCTAAAAAAGTGAATCCTTAGTGAAGTGCGTGGCCTCGGTTTGAAAACTTTTCTGCTGTGACCACGGAGAGAGGAGGCTGGACAGACGGAGAAGAAGCAATCGCTTTGACCTGTTTCAAAAAGGTGGAACATCAAAAACAGATCACTTCTTACGCGTCTTACGTCAAAGGGATAGAGGTTGAGGAGTGAGAGTCGGACGGGATAAGGTAGATGGGATAGACCACTTACTGCCTTGGTGGAGGCCCGCTGAACTCTTTCTAGGATCTCACGGTCTCGGACAAGACAAGAGTGCACTATCTGACTACCGTACTCCAGCAGAGGTCGGATATACGTGCCGAAATTTATGGGGAAATCATCCTTAAATATGCGTGGGAAGGACCTTCGAATCATGTTTAGGACTCGAAAGGCAGACTTGCTCGCAAGTTCGTGATGATGAGAGAAGGATAAGTTACAATCTAACCAGAAACCGAACACCTTGTGTCGGTCAACCCTTGGCAGTGTGGCTGCTCCATTAATGGAAAACGTATGACCAGTCTCTCTGCCGAAAGACATGCTCACGCATTTGTCATCATTAACTGGGAGGTTCCAATCCTCGGACCAGCGTTTTGTTTCATAAACTGCAATTTGCAGGTCTTCAACGCTTGAACTCCAGAGGATTACATCATCTGCGTACATGGCAATGTTCGCAGGAAGGGCTGTCGGTAGATCATTTATATAGATCAGGAAAAGAAGAGGACCTAAGACCGACCCTTGGGGGACCCCAGTTGTTACTGGGGAGGGTTGAGACAAAACATTCCCGACTTTAACCACAAAGGTGCGGTCGGTAACGAAGCTACGTAGGATGGCCAACATGGAGCCTGTGATCCCGTACGTCTGCAGCTTATAAAGAAGAGGGGCATGTGGAACCTTATCGAAGGCCTTAGCAAAATCGATGAATACAGCGTGTGAGAGCTGGCCATCATCATAGGCTTTCGTTAGACTATCCATGACAGTAAGCATATTGGTGATGCATGACCTGCCAGGAAGAAACCCATGTTGGGATGGGGAGAGGATCTTATTTCTATGAAGATGGGAAAGAATCTCACGCTTAAGAATTCCCTCAAACATTTTGCTAGGGATGCTAGTGAGGCTTATGGGTCTGTAACTAAAAGCAAGGTGTCTACTACCCTTCTTATAGATGGGTGCGATCACTGCTTTTTTCCAGTTACGGGGAAAAACTCCATCGTCAACACATTGCTGAAAAAGCAAGGCATAAGGAGCAGCTAATGTATCCGCGGCTTCCTTGAGAATACGGGGGTGGATTAGGTCAGGACCCATAGAGCAATATTGGTCGAGCCGTCGGAAACCTTGGGCGACCGCACCAATGGGAATAGTTACGCGGTTAAGGGTAGTGGTCAGAGATAACGGGTGCACGGTAGGGTAGGATGATATGGGAATGGAGCTAAAAATTGTACGGAAGTAGGAGCTGAATGCCTCGGCTACTTGGCTAGGGGAAGTGATTGGAGATCCGGCACTATCTTTGAGAGCTAATGGCGTCGGAGCTGTGCCCCTTAAACGGCGCATGTACTGAAAGAAAAATGCCTTATTGGTCCGTGCTCGACCATGTACAGATCGCTGGACTGCCTTCTGATAGGACCTAATCTTGTCTTTGCATATGTTCCTTATGATCCTGAAGTCTTCTGCATCACGGGAAAGGCCTGTGGCTTTATGTCTAGCAAAGAGGCGTGCGCGTTCGTCTAGAATGCGCCTAATGGGGCGAGGGAGGGGTCGCTTAGCGGTCTGTGGGCGACGAATTCTGGGGACAAATGCCTATCAGCTAAGGAGATTAACTCTCTGAGATTCTCTGCCATTTCATCCGCAGAGTTACCTGGCTTAGTTAAATTTAGCTGGGAGCGAAAAAATGCACAGACTTGGTCAAAGTTGGTCCTTTTGAAGGATCTCAAAATTTTAGTTTCTGACGGAAGAGTAGGCCATTTCACGATATAATAGAATCCAATGAGAATGTGATCACTTTTGCCGAGGGGCGGCAAGTAATGCACCACATCTATTAGGAACCGATCATTGGTGATGACCAGGTCTAGTAGGGACGGGGCGTGGCCTGTGCGATATCTAGTCGGATCTCTTACTTTCTGCACCCATGAGTTTTTCAGTACAAGATCAAGGAGGGGTTTACCGAAAGTGATATCCGGGGCATCAGCTCTTTGCTAGTTTGTACTGGGAGAGTTGAAGTCACCAGTGACTAACAGATGGGTGAAGTCTGTATAGCTTTTCAGGGAGCCTAATAAGTCTGTGAGACCTAGGCTGTCAGTTGAATTGCATGCGGGAGGATGGTAGACAACCCCAAGCAATAGGGTATCTGTCCTAGAGAGGTTAAACACGGCCCACAAACAATCAATACATTAAAAGGTTGGTGTTGTCAGTAAGGTGGGAGGTGGGATCGAATTAACGTAGTATATGATGACCCCGCCGGCAAGACCTCTACTGGAGTCCCGCCTTACTGTGAAGTATCCCGGAATGGATATTACGGCATCAAGTATGTCAGGGGTGAGCCAGGTTTCTGTGAGGGCTATGATCTGAGGCTCCTTATCCACTGCAAGCTGCCGAAGCTCCAGGATCTTATTCAACACACTCAGGCAATTGCTGTAAAAACACTTGAGCACATGCTCAGGAGTTGTTGCAGAATCGCCAGAGGCAGCTGGTTTTGGGTTTGAGGAGGGGGAAAGAGGGGGATTTGAGGATGGAAAGGAGGTCCTGGGAGAGTCGGGGGCTGAAGGTATTGGGGGGCTAGAGAGTAAGAAGACTGCTGGGGGGACCGGTAGGTTTTGATGTCTAGTAACCTGGGGGGTATCAATCCAGGTGGACGGCCTATATCCTTCGGCCTCCGAAAAGGGTGGGCTGCCTTTTGTGGTTTGCCCTTCTGCGCACTGCTTGATGCACTATTCTGAGTTCTCTTGTTGGTGAGCTTATTTTTCATGACAGCACCAGATATAATATCTGGTGCTTTGACCTCCTCACTGCTTCTTTCAATGGAAACAGGTTGCAGGTTCATGTCTGGGCTCAAGGATGAGTGAGTCTCGTCCGTTGAAACAGTCTTGTTGGCTTTGATGGGGCCTGGGATGCTTTTCGTAGGCGACCGATGTTTAGTGGCACTAGGCCTACTACTGGGAGTACTTTCGGCGACGGGAAATGGTTTTAGTAGGGAAGCGAGGGATGGTGGGCATGCAGCTCGGTCCTCAAGGCGAGTTACCTGGGCAACTGGCAGCACTCTGAGCTTAGGATCGGCTTTTTGTTGAATTTTTGGCTTAGCCTTCTCACTGCAGAGCCTCAGATGAAGTGGCTTATCAATGGATACGCCCTTGAGCCCTTTAATTTCCTCCTTGAGCTTTACGGCCAAGGAAACAATTCGTTTGGCTGCATCTGTGGAACCCATTACAATGAGAATACCGTGAACCCGGTTGGTGCGTTTGGTTACCAACCAAGTGGACCGACCTTTAAGTGGGAAAGGGAGCTTGAGGCGGTTAAACACCTGGGCGTAGGTGTCATGAGGGTGATCTGAACTGAGGAAGCGGCCCCAAAGGATGACTCGCTTGGAGCAAATCTCGGTATCTTGTAAAATCTTTGCGGCGTCAAGAATTTGCTGCTCAGAAACTCTACAAACCTGATCGGCTGCCTGGGACACCGGGAGGGATTTCATTACCAAACTCCTCAGGCTGGACAGCTCATCCTTAAGGGTGCGGACGGTGGCCCTTAGCTCGGCTATCTCTGCAGCCTGACTTTGGAATGCACATTTTAGTGCATCCGTTTCCAGCGCGTTATGAAGGACCGTTTCGTCCGGATTGAGGAGTGGGGCATTGGCCACGGAGGGGGAAATCGCACTGCCTCATGGGGAAAGTAGCCTCATCTGAGCAAGCGGTTATATCAGTGGTGAGGGGCATTGACGTTATTCAGGATCCAGTCAGCACAGATAAAGATAAACTCAAATGGAGGGGGACGAGCTGTGTGTTCTAAAAATTTCAAAAACAGCTACACTCACCGAGGGAGACGACCGCACCGCTGGTGTACCGCAGTTCAGTTCGTTGCCAGGGTTCAGTGTACATATTGCGCCTTGCTTTTCCTTATATATTAATTTATTTCGGAAAATGGTCTTTGGTCTGAACGAAGGAATGTGATTCCGCCAAACGGCGTATGTGGAACTAATGATTAGCTCTCCCTTGCTGATCCCTGAAAAAGTGACCCAAAATGTCGTGGGCTACTTCCGTGAGCGCATATATGTACACCGTGTATCAACTGATATAGCTTTGCGGGGTTGAGGGTAAGATCTTGTATGTGACGCCCATGACATTGTTCAAAACGAGCTACCTTGGTATTATATGAACGGTTAGCTCAAGGAGTGTGTCAGGTAAAAATGTTTTAAATAAGGTTCGGTTAAAATGGCCTTGACTGAATAGGATAAATACTGGGAAGTTGTTTATGATTATGAAAGTGAATAAGGCTAAATCGTTAAGCAAACTGCCACCTTCCGCTTCTTTTTACTCACGTTTCAGCTAGGTGAATCCGACAGAAGATCGAAGATTTCATCAAGAACCGGGACAACTGGGCTCAAAGGGTCGAACCCACGTTGTATTCAAAAACTTAAACGGAAAGGAAAACCCGGTGCCAGAGCAGAAAAATAAAAAACACAACCGAAGCCAAAGGGCAAAGAAAGGAAAGAGGTAGTAGGATTCACCAAAGTGGAAAAAAGCCTCCTGACGGAAGTAGAATCCCCCCCCCCCGAGGAGCAGGTTAAACGCCTAGATGCTGAAGTGCAACGAAAAAAACGTGACAATGAGGTCATGGCAGACAGAAGTAGAAGACTGCCACTTCATAACCTTGGGGAGAACATCGTAAAAGACCGTAGAATCGGGAAGGAGGAAAACCGCCGGCATGTGGCTAAGGTTCTTAGGATGGCTGGCCTACCTCCTCCGACACCAATAGTCAAGTGCCGTCGAATAGGGTTATGACGTGGAACACAACCAGCGCCGCCACGACTCCTGGTAATTGTGTTTCACAGTGTCTACTGGAGGGATATGCTGCCGTCCAGGGCGGGAGCAGTTGAGGGCAGCACGCAGGGAATAGTTAGGGTTACACCTGACAGCCCAGCATTTGTCAAACCGGGTAATGCCATAGACTCGCTGAGAACGGGCACACCCGATCTTAAGAGGCCGAATCTACATATAGCAAAACTGGAAATGACCCCTCCTGGGAAGTCATTGCCTGAGTTCCAAGGAGTAATTCAGGTCCCGAAGGTGGCTTCAGGGGCCGGTAAACAAAAAGCCAAAGCCCAGGAAGTTCGAAAGAACAAAAAGAATGGGACTCACAGGGCATTCAGTCCGGCTGGTGTTGAGAACGTGCAGCCAGCCAGCCCGATTCTAGAGGCTCCCAAAAAGTTCTCTCTGGTGCAACCAGCGAAGTTGGAGATATCAGAGGGAGAGGCCGGGGAAACCAGTTAGGCTGAGGTGGTCGCAGGACCATCCCGGGCCATTGGTATTGCGACCCAAAAGGTGGTAACGTCCTTTGTGCATGTTGAGCCCGACACCGGGTCGACGGGTGGAAAAGAAAAAGCCACGAATCTCAGAGTGTCACTTGATATCCAAGGTGCTGCACCGCCGACACCCTTAGGGGCAAAAACGAAGCATCACCTCGGAGATTGCGCCCGAGGGTACCCCAGCCGTAAAACTAACAATAAAGTCAGTAACGAGGACCAGGGAACGGTCAATATGGTACTCCAACACCTGCAATCTCCCAGGAAAATGAGGGGAGTTGACGACAAGGATCGCAGAGTCTGATGTCGTTGCATTGAAGGAAACTTGGATAAAGCCATATACTGGCATGCGCTTTCAGGGATACGCTGCCTACAGACAGGGTAGAGCGGAAGAAATGCTGGGGGCGGAGTAGCTCTTCTAATACTGACCGACAAAGGCCATTGGGAGGCTCCGTTCAATTTGGTCTCCGGTAATGTACAGGCCAGATTCTGCTTTATCAGGATCGAGGCGCGAACAGTATGCATTATCTGTATCTACAGGGCACGGCTAGCGACAGATGAGGAAGATGTTAGGCTCTTGCAACTGCTGGATGCGGTGCTGGCACAGACAGAGGAGTCCATCTTATTAGGGGATCTCAACCTACCCGAAATTAACTGGGAAAGCGGGATCGCACCAAGGGGATCAACGGAAGACAAGTTTCTGCAGTGGGTCCAGTTACGTGCACTTGCGCAGCATGTGACACAGGTCACTAGACACAGAGGTGGACAGCACCCGTCTCTCCTTGACTTAATCATAACGCGGCACCATCAGGACGTTAAGGACATTAAATGGGAAGGGCCACTTGGAAAAAGTGATCATGTAGTTCTAAGGGTCACACTAAGACTAAACAAGGCACCGAGGGAAACCGTGTTACGTCAGCGCTATGGGAGAATCAAAATAGGTGAACTAAAGAGGGCGGGGGAGGAAGTTCAGTGGACACCGAGACACAAAAATGCCTCCGTAGAGGAACGTTGGGAGGCCATCAAGATGGGGCTACCCGAACTTACAGGGGAGTTTGCATCTCTGAGGGTGACTAGCAGTAGAAATCAACCCCCATGGTGGAAGTCAAAAGTCCGCAAGGCTATCGTTATTCGTAAGCAACGATGGACGGTTTACAAGCTGTACAAAACTCAAGGGTCATGGAACAGCTATAAGATGGCTAGGAACAGAGCTCAAGGGATCCAAAGAGTGGAGAAACATGCCTTTGTGCGTCAGTTAGCTTCGCCGGTCCGCACAAACCCAAAGCGATTCTACGCCTACGTGCAATCTCACAAACGTATGAGAGAAAGTGTAGCAACTTTGGAAGGAGCACAGGGACGACTAGCTCTTAGCGACGAAGACAAGGCTGACATGCTCCAGGCATTCTTAAAGAGCATTTATCGACCAGAAAATAGTTTGGAGGAAAGAACGGAAGGCCCACAGGCGCCCCCTAATACCCGAACTAACTGTAGGAGAAGAAGTGTACGCGGAGTTGCGAACCTTGAATAGAAATAAAGCAGCAGGTCCAGACGGAATTCATCCAGAAATCGTTCAGCCTCTGGCCGAGGTCCTGAAGGCCCCGGTGAAGAAGCTGTACGAAGCGTCACTTAGAGAGGGAATTGTGCCGGGAGACTGGAGGAGAGCAGCAGTGGTAGGGATTTACGAGAGTGGACCCCGGCAAAAGGCTGAAAATTACCGGCCGGTTAGCTTGACTTCAGTACTGTGTAAGTGCCTGGAGCAAATAGTCAGGAAACAGATCTCTAGGCATTTGGTTCAACACAACCTCATGTCAGATGCTCAGCATGGGTTTGTGGCAGGAACATCCTGTCTGACGAATCTCCTGCTGTTCCTCGATGAGGTAACCAAGCGTCTGAACGAAGGGCAATCGATTGCGGTCTGCCACTTGAACTTCAGCAAGGCGTTTGATTCGCTGAACCACAGATCTCTGGACGTAAAACTGCAGTCTATGGGAATTGTTGGAAAGACAAGACAATGGATAAGTAGTTTTTTAGCTGGGCGAACCTTTAGTGTTAAGGTGGGGAGTCATGTCTCAAAACCGGAATGTGTAACAAGTGGGGTGCAACAGGGCTCGGCGCTCGGCCCTCTGCTTTTCCTCATCTCCATCAATGACCTAGCACGTGAGCTTACAAACCCCACCTTTACGTTTGCCGATGACGTCAAGATAGCTGGAGTAGATATAGAACTGGACGTGTTAGCAGTACAAAACTGGGCACGCAAATGGGACCTTCCATAAAACCTCACCAAGTGTCAATGCTTGACCACAAATACAGGGGCTAGTGGGAATGGTGTGGGTTCGTTGCAAGTGGCCTCGCAGGTCAAAGACTTGGGCGTTATAATGGACAACAGCTTTAAGCTGTCGAAGCAGTGCACCGCAGCAGCCAATATGGCCATTATGTCGTGTAGAGATCCGGAGATTTTCGTTCCGATGTATCAGGCCATAGTTAGGCCGCATATGGAGTGCTGCGTGCAGGCCTGGGCACCGTACTACCAGAAAGATATAGACTGTCTGGAGAAAGTGCAAGGGCTAGCCACTGGAATGGTGGCTGGACAAGGGGGGTTCAGCTACACAGAGCGTCTCCGTGCCCTAAACCTGTTCTCGATGGAAAGACTGCGCATTCGCGGGGATTTGATAGAAATCTTCAAGGTAATGAAGAGACTGTCAGGAATAAGACGAGAAGACCTTTTCTTTTTGATCCCCGAGAGAGGCACAAGGGGGCATAGCCTTAGAATACGAAGGAAGCATTCGAAGCTCCAAAGTAGGGCGAAGTACTTCTCAAATAGAGTGGTACCTTATTGGAATAAGCTACCGGAGGAGGTCATAAATGCTACAACAGTGAAGGCTTTCAAGAAAGCAGTAGACCTATGTTGGGTAGCAGTATACCCTTAGTTATGTTAAGCAGCTTTTAGGGTCAAACGCAATTTACTTGTTGTTTACACCTTACTCTGCCAGGGCTGATACTGTACACAATTTCTGCCTTTCAGAAAAAGAAAATCACATGGTGTTGGGAGCTACGAAAACGCGCCGACAACACAACTATCTGGACACACGATTGGCTCTAGCCACACCAAGTCCAGTGCACCGCTGGGAAAGAGTGACCACGTGTGTGTCAAAATAGTTCTATGCATGCGGCAACCGAAGGTACCCTCAAGGCTGATTAGGAATTTCGGTAGTATGGACAAAAATGGGCTTCGTAATAGGGCGATGGGTTTGACCTGGGATGCGCCAGAGGAGGCTACTGTGGAGGAGCGCTGGCAGGCCATAAAAGGAGCCCTGACTACCCTGCAGGAAGAGTTCGCACCCCTAAAACGAAGGAGTGGGGAGGGCAAGCCCATGTGGTTGAAGGCTGCAATAGCCAAGGCCATCAGACGTAGAAACCGCTCTTGGAACCAGTACAAAGCTTCCGACAGCCAGCTAGCCTGGAATCGCTATACGAAGCTGAGAAACGAGACTGTAAGCCTTTTGAGAACTTCTAAGCGGGAATTTGAGCTGAAATTGGCCCAGTCTGTAAGACAACAGCCGAAGAAGTTCTACAGCTTTATACAGTCTAAAGGCTCAACTAGAAATGCCGTAGGTCCGCTATCCACTGGAGAATATGGTATTGTCACTGACGACCAGGGCAAAGCAGACGCCCTGGGGGAATACTTTGGTAGTGTACATAGGATAGATAGTGGGGTACTAGTAGATCTGGCTCTGGTACATCCTCCTCAGTTAAACGAGCTAGATCTTTCAGAGGAATGCGTGCGTAAGTACCTACAGGAGTTAAACAGCCACAAGTCAGCGGGCCCAGATGGCATTCATCCAGCTATCATCAAGCCGTTGGCGGATATCATAGCTCCATCAATATGCAGGCTGTGCAGATCCACGTTGAACAGGGAAAGCTGCCTCAGGACTGGAAAGTCGCGGCAGTCGTGGCAATACATAAGAGTGGGCCTAAGTCGGATGTGCAGAACTACAGGCCGGTAAGCCTAACTAGCATTCTCTGTAAAGTTCTCCAGAAGATCATCCGTGCCCATATCTGCCAGCACTTACTGCAGCACTCCATGCTAAGCCCGGCGCAGCATGGATTCCTGAAAAATAGATCTTGTCTGACCAATCTCCTGTGTTTCTTAGATGAAGTAACTCGACGACTGGACGAAGGTAAGCATGTTGAGGTATGTTACCTCGACTTTAGCAAGGCGTTCGACTCCGTTAATCATCGTCTTTTGCTATGCAAGATGGAGACTTTCGGGATAGGTGGGCCAGTATATAGGCGGCTGGAGGACTTCCTCTCCCACAGGACGCTTTATGTCAAAGTGGGGGACAGGTGCTCCAGTTTGGTGAACGTCACCAGTGGTGTACCTCAGGGATCGGTCCTAGGCCCAGTCCTATTCTTGTTATTTATTAATGACCTAGCATCCACTCTTCAATCGCCCAGCTTTATTTTTGCGGATGATGTGAAGATTGTTGGATCTAAGGGTAGGGCGGACTTAGGCAGGGAAATAGGTACCGTCCTGAACTGGGCATACAAATGGGACTTACCTCTAAACGCTCAAAAAAGCCATTTGTTGTCAAGGGCAACAGAGAGCCTAACTGTCGCTCATGATCAAGGGCTGTTCACCGTAGAGGCAGCCAGTAGGGTTAAAGACCTGGGGATCATCATGAAAAGTGACTTCAAATGGTCGGAGCAGTGCAACGCTGCTGCGCATAAGGCTCGGGGGGAGCTCTTTGGACTGCGATCAGCTTTGTCTTGCCGGAAGCCGGAGGTATTCGTACCTATTTACA
The DNA here is from genome assembly GCA_948099385.1 of Fasciola hepatica. Lineage (NCBI taxonomy): Eukaryota > Metazoa > Platyhelminthes > Trematoda > Plagiorchiida > Fasciolidae > Fasciola > Fasciola hepatica. The sequence continues at coordinate 8,016,315 of CANUEZ040000105.1, forward strand.
TGGCTATAGTACGACCTCACTTAGAAGGTAGCGTGCAGGCTTGGTCACCCTTCTACGAAAAGGACGCCGCCTGCCTCGAGAAAGTCCAACGTCTCGCCACGCGAATGGTTGAAGGGCAGAGGGGTACGACTTACGAGCAGAGACTCTGTGACCTGAATCATTTCTCGCTGGAAAGGAGGAGAAGTCGAGGAGATTTTATAGAAACGTTCAAGGTAGTAAAGGGCTTTTCTGGCCCTAAACCAGATAGTCTATTCCAATTGGCCGTAGACTCCAGAACAAGGGGACACGAAAAGAAGTTGATAAAAGCCCGATCTAGGTTGATGCCTAGATTGCACTTCTTCAGAAACAGGGTAGTTAACAGTTGGAACGGTCTGCCTGGTGAAATGGTAGATCTGAAGACAGTCCAATCCTTCAAAGTTGTCCTAGATCGCAAGTGGTACGAGATCTTTCCTTGTAGTGAGCCTTGAGAATATCAACTAGATGGATGACGGGTAGCACTGTGGTCCTTCTGGAGTATGTTTTAGCAGACTTTTTCCCTCATTGCATACAGTCTCAGTGAACACTCACGATGCATAATGTCTCACGCAGTTGATGTGCGATGAGGTTTTCCGTTTCCCTCTCATTTTTAGCGGGGATTCGACGAAATACACTCGGCAGTGGTGGGTGCATAACTGGTGTGCATACCATCGAAGGAATTCTGGACGCTCGATTGGCCGTGGCCATTACCTGTCCTGTGCAGACTGAACTGAACTGAACTGACGCGGGCCTTACGACTGTTCGCGCTGCAATTCCCCGCAGCTGGTTTCAGACGGACTTCTCCGGAAGTGAATTGCTTGTAACTCAAGGCCTTGTAAGACTTTTGCAGCTGTAGAAGGAAATTATCCGCATTACATGAAAGCTTGGAAGCTACGTAAGTTATTTGCTTGTATTATGGTCGAGTATTTATTTAGAGTTTCGGCTCAGTTATAACTGAGCCGAAACTCTAAGTAGATACTCCACCGTATACGGCGTCGCTTGGTATATTGCCTACTTTTCCATGTTATGTATTTGGTTACTAGGACCGGGTTTTTGTGTTGATTAACCTGCTGGTCACTGACCTGGGTTACTGGTAGCATTTTGTCAGAAGTGGGTGATGATGACCAGCCGAGGTGTAAGCACACCCCAGGTTTATTGCTTCCAAGCACGATTCTTGAAGGTTTAAATAAAAGGTATGAAAGCCGTGGTGGGTGCTGAATCTTATACCAGTGAGGTTTCTTAAGACGGTCACAACGAACGTGGCCGGGGTCATATGACCCAAAAAGAACATGTTCTTTTTGTACTCCGGATAAGGAGGTAACAACTAGATCCCGATAATAGCCTAGAAAAGGGAAACAAGCCGAAATTTCCAATAGCTCCCAAAAGACGGTAGAAGTCCGGAGGTAGATGAGGGGTGATTCGTACTGAAACATCAACAACGTTTAAGTGTTACAGTGACACCGGGCACGATGTTAGCTACGGAAACTAAGGTTTAGCCGTCCGCAAACAGACCAGTTAAAAGTGTTTTTCAACCGGCGAAAACCAATTTTTGTTCCAAAAAGAAGACAAAACAACGGACAGCCCTGTGGCATCTAGCAACGTACGAACGGCCCAGAGCTAAGCACTAATTAGTTATTTTTCTACCACAGTTCTTGTTCGTGGATTTGCACATGCAGACTCAGTTTTCTTCAAGTCGTTACATACTGGTGCTCCTAGAGATCCCTTGTGGCACAGCTATGTTCGTAACATCGGTTTTCGAGTGATTTCCGGCCGGTTTACTTATTAGTTTCAGTTTTCAGTTTATACAACCGCTAACCTCGCACTTCAGTGCACTTGTTTTGGTTGCTACCTCCCGGCATCGTCCAGCGAAGGAAACGAAGAACAGAGGCATAGAGTAAGAAAGACCCAAAAATCAAAGTTGTACAGGGAAATCGCGAAGACAAAGAGTGCGAACGCAACTGCGCCACTGACCGCGACACCTAGCCATATCACTCAATGTTCCCAACCATTCGGTAGGCGGATTACGTGGACCCCAACGCGGAAGTCTAACACGTTCTACTTGGCCAAGTCCACTGGTCAAGGTTTTCATACCTTTTGCCTTCTCGTGGACTGACCACCTCTACCTACCTTCCAACCATCACCTGCCTCAGTGAACAGCGTACGCCGTTCTTCCACTGGTCAAAATTGAATTGATGCAAAGGAAATCGACTATTGGAGTAATGTACATTTTTCGATGAATATTTTACTTCAATAAACTGAATGAATATGTTAAAGTGCCCTTTATATCAGGTTGCAGCTCGTCTTATTTCGGTCACCGTAAAATGGATAAAACAAGGATGGTTATTAAGATTTAATAATTTATGGGTAAGTACGGGCAAAGGAACGTAATTAGGGGGCGTGAAAGAGACTGATGGAGTGTGTCCCGTATTGCACACGATCGGGAGCCGCTCGAAAACCGATCAGTGCAATAGCGCAAACCGATCAGTTTCAGAACGGTTTTACTGCATGAAATGCAGTCCACCAGTTTGTCAGTCGTCTGTCGTTTATTAAAGAGAGTGACCGATTTCCGAAACTATGCTGACCAAATCAGTGGATGAGGAGAATGATAACCTTCAAAAAGAAACTGAACAACATCCTGACGGAGTACTAACGAAGAATCGACATCTAGCGGAGCCAGTAGAGCGCAACGTGATGGAGTTCGCACGGTCTAATTTCCATTAACCTGACTGGTTGATTGCTTTGGTGCTTTCCAGAATAAACCTTTTTAAGGAGGATTTTTGAACGCACACAGAGTTCCCTCTTATATCTCTAGGAGGAAAATAAAGTGCTATTAGGCACGAGTCAGGGTTTGCTCTAAGGAGAATAGTGATTAAATGACAGCAACGTCTGATATAGTGAGGTAGAGTAGCGCTTAAAATCACATGCCGTTTATCGAGCAAGAATTTCTTCCATTCCATGTCTTCTTGCACGTGTTCCGTTCATCCTCTACTATTGCGTCGCTCACTGCTCCCATCTTCGGGATTATTTAATCCAAGAGCACTAATCTAGGTCTGTTCAGTTCGAAAGTGACAACTGCCCGGAGACGTCCAGCACCTCAGTAACTTGTCTGATCCTACCTAATGATCTCTACTAAACTCGTTGCCTTTTTTGGTTTCTTATTTGATATTTTTTGAGTGAATTTCTGTCCAGTAGGACAGTCCAACGCCATCTGTCGACGGAGAATGCCTTGAAAAATCTTCGAGATATTACCGTCGAACTAGGAAATAGTGAGAAGCTGTGTGACCTGGATTACGCAGACGACCTTGTTCGATTGCACGGAACGTGCGCAACGTGCACTAGATAGACTTGAGAATGCTGTCGCTCCATTCGGCATGCGCTTTGCACCTTCAACGTGTAAAGCGATGTTGCAAGACTGAACGTCAACGAATCCGAGCTTGATGCTCGATGAAGAGAAACTAACAATTGTTGACCGCTTTAGTTACCCCAGCGGCAGCTTAACGACGGATGGAAGCACAGTAGTAGAGGAGAGCACGCGTATATCCAAAGCTCAAGCGGCGTACGCCTGACTGAAGCACTTGCAGCGTCCACCGGATATTTCGTTAAAGTTGAAGGGTCGTTTATACTGTGCCGCAATGCGTTTAGTTGTTGCATAGTTACGAGACTTGGGGTCTGCATGTGAAAGATATTCGTCGCCTTCAGGTTTTCGGCCACCGATTTTTGCGTAGTACCGTTAAGGTTGGGTGGAATGACCGAGTGAGCAATGCTGAGGTCAGAAATCGAGTATTGGGTACTAATTCAGAGGACGTTCTATCATAGCGTATCCAGTCTAGTAAATTTCATTGGTTAGGGCACGTGTTACGTATGGAAAACGCACGCCTACCATACTGTGATGTTTTCCGTTCCTTCCAGGGAGTGAAAGAAGCCATGTGGAGGTCAACAGATGACTTGGCAACGGGTAGTGAGAAAATGTACAATAAACTCGGGAAAAGTAGGTGCCTCATGCCTTCGTGATTAAGGTGCAAAAGATCCGTCTACCAGTTGGCTGGAGACACATAAGGACATGACAGCGAACCGCGAACAGTGGCGATCGTGTTGTCGCATCCTGTCGGACCAGAATGATTGATCAGTGTGTTTGTACAGTTAGACTGTATATTCCGTGTGTTGGCTGTTAGGGCGTTCTTTTTTTTCCCCACCCGTGTAGGTTCATTCCCTGTCCACCTTGTGTATTGATTCTTTTTAATTCAGCGTGCAACATGGTGGGAAGGGCAGTGGTCAGTGGGGCTTACCCTTTTGTTTAATGCTGTACGATGATGGTGATCTGTCGATCGATTGAACTCTCTGGTCACTGGTCTTTAAGGCTCCGTAAAATCTGTTGTGTATCTAAGAGACCCAATAGTGTATATATATATATATATATATATATATATATATATATATATATATACCACCAGATCCCGTTGTTAAAAAAATTCAAGATACAGTTCAAGTAGGCATTTCCTTGCAGGGTGCTGATACAATGGTATATTTTTGGGGAATTATATTTCCCTCAAATTCGACCTTTCCCATGTTTATGCACGGACCGGTGGTGGTCGAGTGATTTACAGCGTTTGACCACCACCTCGAAAGTTCGAATGCCCGCCATTACAGGTTACTTTGCTGGTACACAGTAATTCCAACTGTCGTTCGGCTCGTTACCACACCTGACCTATTGGGACCTTATGTCGTTATCTGCTGCAAGTCTCTGGGTCTGGTTGGCCGTTTGAAAGATTACGAAAGGCACATCGGAGGCCCATTTGCTATCCCAGCCGATCGTACCGATAACGGCGATCGTCCCATTCAGCTATGCTCTGACCACGGATTGTTTCTGGCAATTACGAAGTTCTGCCATAAGTAGCGGCATAGACTCACATGGCGTCCTCCTTCGTCTTCACAACGTTGGACTCAGATTGACCATATTACAATTGGTCGCCGCTGGCGTGGATCAGTGGAAGACTGTCGTTCATTTTTGTCTACGCTTGTGGACTCAGATCACGCCTTAGTAAGTGCTCTCTTCCGTTTACGTCTCGTCCGTGGTCGCACCAAAGTAAATGCCACGCTTCACGCGCAGTTGCTTTTAGACAATAACCAGCGACACTGTTTCCAGACGGAGTTATCTACGCAGTTATCGAGGCAGCCAGATGTTCAGGACCCAAACGCCGCTTCGGATGCCACCTCGAACTCTGGTTCAACGATAAATATCTCCGACACCAGCTGCTCTGTTGGATACTCGCAAATCCGTCTTTCCGGGTGCCACATTCAATGAAGTGCGCAAATCCCTGAGAGGCCAATTGACTGGGAGCCTGAGAAATGACCGTGAGCAATGGTAGATTGCGAAATGTAAGGAAATGGAAAAGACTGCGTCCATTGGCAATAATCTCAACCTTTACCATTTGATTAGAGACACCGGTCCACGGAAGCCTGGTGTGAGTGAGTTAATTAAGGAATCTGACGGCTCACTGATTCACTCTCAGGGACGTCGTCTGGAACGTTGGACGGAGCACTTTAAAGAACACTTCAGTTGGCCCCCTTCAACCGTGGACCTTCCTAATATATCTGTCAGAGAAACGATGCAGGTGGATATCAGTCCTCCATCAGAGATGGAGATTATGCGGAAGATAGGTTACTTGAAGAGACATAAAGCCGCTGGACCGGGTGGGCTGTCTCCATCTTTTTTCAAGGATGGAGGCGAAGCTTTGGTTTCCGAGTTAACAAAACTCCGTATTATTTGGGATAGTGAGCAAATTCCTATGGAATGGTGTGAATCGGTGATTGTGCCGAATTACAAGAAAGGTGACAGGTCCTCTTATGAAAACTACAGGGGAATTAGCTTGGTAAGTATCGCGTCTAAACTGCTCACCGGTCTTATTTTCCACCGACTATCCAGTGTCCGCAAAATGTGTAAGTGTGAGAATCAAGCCGGTTTCAGACTTGGTCGTGACTGTATTGACCGCCTTTTTACTCTTCAGCAAACCTTAGAGCACAGACATGTTCCGTAGGCCCACAATCTCTGTGTTCCTTGATCTGAAAGCCGCATTCAGCTCAGTTGACCGCACAGTTCTCTGGAGCTGCCTCTCATTGAAGGGTGTGCCAGAAAAGTTTATTTCTCTTTTTTAATGCTCGTATGCGAACAGCCGAAACCGAGCTCGTGCTTACGGCGATCTTTCCCCCGAGTTCACCACGAAACGTGGTGTTCGTCAGGGTTGCCCTCTTTCATTCTTTCTCTTTGATTTCGTGATTGAATTGATTCTTGAGGTAGTCCTATCCTGGTGTGAGAATAGCGGCGTCGAACTTTGCTCAGATAGTCAACTGTCTGGATTGGAATACGGACGATTTGGTTCTCCTGAGTGGAGATCCAGGTAAGTTGCAAATTCTTTTAGATAAAGTTAACAGTAGTGTAGGAATGTTTAGGATGCGCATTGCACCTTAAACGTGTAAAATGCTGCTGCAGGACTGGGCTGGCTCAACACCAAACATTGTGTTGGCAGGGAAAGCTCTAGCTAAAGTAAATAAATTTTGTTACCTGGGCAGTTACATCTCACCAGGTGGACAGATATCGGATAAAGTGTCATCGCGTATACGGAGGGCGCGTTTGGCTTTTGCCAACCCCCGTCATCTGTGGCGTTGGCGTGACATCCGATTGTCTGTTAAGGGCAGAGTGTACAATGTGGTGGTTAGTCTCGTCCTTTTATACGGTTCAGAAACATGGCCGTTGAGGGTAAAAAATAGGCGAAGACTGTCGGTGTTCCGGCACCGATGTCTCTATAGCAGTTCCCGAGTATGGTGGGAACACCGTATCAGAAATGCTAAGGTTAGGCGTAAGGTGTTGAGAACCAGAGGTCAGTCTGTGGATCAAGTACTGAATCTGAACAGATTAAGGTGGTTGGGACATGTGTTAGGCATGCCCACCGACAGACTTCTTCGGCGTATGCTGTTCTCTGAGGCAGGTGGTGATTGGAAGGTAGGTCGAGGTGGTCAGTCCATGAGAAGGCAAAAGGTATGAAAACCTTGACCAGTGGACTTGGCCAAGTAGAACGTGTTAGACTTCCGCGTTGGGGTCGACGTGATCCTTCTATTTGATGGTTGGAGACATAAAGTGATATGGCTAGGTGTCGCGGTCAGTGGCGTAGTTTTATTCGGACTCTTGTCGTCTTGATTTCCCCTTGATACTTCGACTTTTTGGATTTTTACCACTATGCTTCTATTCTTTTCGCCCTTTACTGGAAGATGCTGGAAGGTAGCAACCGAAATCAGAGCACAGAAGTGCGAGGTTAATGGTTGAATAAAATGAACTGAACTGAACTCTGGGTCTGGTTGCCGGTCGTCCATGACAAAAGTTGAGTGGGCTTTTGTGGCCATGGGGTCTGTTCCCCTTACACTACGCTCGTGCGCAATAATGTTCTAAAAAGTTTCTAACGAAATCGCATAAGGTACTTTTTGAAGCCAGTAAGACCATCGGTTTCATTGGACTCTTTCTAACGCTGTGAAATGCCTTAAGTTTACTAGAACTGGTTAAAATAGTTGATGTAACAATCTCTTACTCAACCTTGCACCATTTGAAGTATATTTTAGATCGAGTGCTAATCTTTTCTCATAACAGGGATTCAAAGCTTCATTATGAATTGCAAATGCTTGCTGGAGTTCGGGTAATTTTTGTAGTTTTATACTCACTGGCTAGCACTAGTCACACAGTGCTGTAACATGTCAATCATACGCAAAAAAAACTTTCCATCGGATTTATTTTGAGCAGTCTGTTGAGCTGTGTGGCTGGCTCTTTAGAGACTTGTTTTCACAGAAATACTGAACTCTTGAGTAAATCTTTTTGCATAAAGAGCAAGTTGTTTAAGATTCTGCTAGGTTAAGTCAGGACCTGCTCCCGTATAGAGTCTATAGTCCCGGCCCTCGGTTCGTGCAACATTAACGAATATACTCGGCAGCGCGCAAAAGAGCAGAACTCAAAACGCTAGAGCGGGACTGCGTGTGTATTGGAGGAATGCAACGGCGTGCAGGCAGTGTATACAGGCGGAGCAAGTGGCACCATTAAACTCGGTAATTGTTCAGATAAACAAATCTGTTAGTATATAATATGATTCATCATGCAGCTTGAACGCTCAACTCACCATTGAAAACCATGGAAGCACTGTACAGCTGTTTCATCCTTGTTGGGAATCATCAGCAGTGCACATCGACCGAGCCCCCACGGGGACTGGAACCCGGGGTGAACGATTGTGAATCGAACTCCTTAACCGCAAGCCTATCCGGGCTAGCTCTCAACGGTTTGTTGAACATCTACACTACGTGATATAGCACCCTTCCGTCGAGTCGATCGCTGTGTGGGAAGCGGGTTGTTACCGTTCAAAAGCCAGTGACGGAAGGGCGCTATATCATGTAGTGTAGATGTTCAACAAACCGTTGAGAGCCAGCCCGGATAGGCTTGCGGTTAAGGTGTTCGATTCACAATCGTTCACCCCGGGTTCGAGTCCCCGTGGGGGCTCGGTGGATGTGCACTGCTGATGATTCCCAACAAAGATGAAACAGCTGTACAGTGCTTCCATTGTTTTCAATGGTGAGCTCAGCGTTCAAGCTGCATGATGAATCATATTATATACAAATCTAATCTCCTACTGCTCAATTGCAAATCTGTTAGTCTTTGTAGTCGTGTGTCGTATCGGTAGCACTATAGGGGTCTCCCTCTAGGAGGCCGACGCAGTTGGGCTTCGATCCGTGTTGGGTACGTCGGTTTCGGTGGTGAGAGACTTTTTCCATGCCTCCAGCAGCGATCGAACACAACAGCGAACCCAGCACAAGCCGTTAGATAGTAGAAGAGGCCCCACGAAATCCACATCCACGTGGTGAAAACTTGCGGCCGGCTCAGAGAATGCGCCTAACGTAGGTCTAGTGTGACGATGTATTTTAACGCGTTGGCATTGAAGACAAGCGCGGGCCCAAATACGTGCGTCACGTTTGACGCAAGGCCAAAAGAATTGCCGGGTGACTAGTTCCACTGAGGCAGTTACACCAGGGTGTGTGAAGGGTGATAGGAACTTGTCAGCGAAAAATGGCAGGAACTAGTAGTCGGGGTCGACTCTATGACACATCGCAAATAATTACGTCCGAAGTTGGAAGTGTCACTGGCACTAGATGCAGGGAGCTGCTGTTTTTGAGCTGCTCGACTTTAAGATCTGTTATTCGGGCTGCGGCAATTGCTTCTAGGTTTATGTCTATCGGTAGTGGGTCGTCGATATTGTGGACGCATGCGAGTGCGTCTGCTACGGGATTGTGTGCCCCAGAGACGTGTCAAATGTTCGTAGTAAACTGCGAAACATAGTCTAAGGGGCGAATCTCGCGTGGCGAATCTCGCGTGGCGAATATCAATCAGAAGCTGACTGGAGAGCGTACATTGGTGGTTTATAATCTGTGAACACTGTGAACGTTTGGTCCCGGAGCGTGTGCCGGAAGTGTCGGATACTCAAATAGATTGCCAGTAGTTCTCTGCTGAACGTACTGTATCGGGCTTCCAAAGGCCGGGGACGTTTGGAGAAGAAAGCTATTGGTTGCCATGAATTGTTGAAAAATTGCTGCAACACTGCTCCAACAGCCGTGTCCGAAGCATCTGTCCCCAATGCCAGGGGAGCAGTGGGATCGGGATGCGAAAGGAGTGCTATGTTGGCGATAGCCTCCTTGATCAAAGTAAACGCTGCTTGCGCCGTGTCGGGAAAAATGAATTTCCGCTTACCTCCACGTAAAAGGTTTGTTAGAGGCTGCATTATTTCGGCGCACTTGAGGACGAGCCGGCGATAAAAGTAAACCAAGCCAGAAAATTGGCGCAACTGCCGGTACGAGTGAGGCTCAGGATGGTCGCGAATTGCTGCCACCTTGTCAGGCAGGCGCTGTATGCCCGAAGCTGAGATTTCGTGGCCTGGGAATGTGATGGTTGTCCTACCTAATTCGCATTTGGTAGGATTGATGGTTACGCCGTGTTGGCTAAGGCGCTCAAAAAGAGCGCGCAGGTGTGCCATATGCTCTTTTTCTGAAGAACTTGCCACCAAAATATCGTCTCAGTACACGTAGCCTTTATTCAAACCGCGTGTTGCTTCATGCATAAACCTTGGAAAGGTTTAGGCTGCATTGCTGAGCCCAAACGACATGCGCGAAAACTCGAATAGTCCGACGAGTTGTGACAGCGGTTTTAGTGATGTTAACCTCAGTTACCGGGATTTAGTGGTAGGCTCCAACGAGGTCGATTTGGCTGAAAACCGAACAACCAGATAGAGAATAAGTAAGATCTTCAATACATGGGATGGGGTGCCTGTTTGGGATAGTAGCTAGGTTGAGGGCCCTATAGTCACCGCAGGTGCACCAGTCGCCATTAGGTTTAGAAACCATGCAAAGGGGTGAGACCCAAGGGCTAGTGGACGCGCGTATTATGCCTAATTCTAGCATGTGCTCGAACTCAGCCCGTGCTATGCGGAGCTTGTCTAGTGCCAAGCGATGTGGTCGACTAAATGCTGGGGGTACCTTAGTGACAATATGGTGGGTGACGTTGGTGGTCACCGCGGGAAGGGGTTCAGATTGTCTTAGCATTGCCGGATAAGCTGAAAGGAGTTCTGCGTAAGGGTGTTCAGCCTGAGGTTCGATGAATAGGGACGTGATGTGATTCGCGGAGGAATACGAACCGGTTACGGAAAGAGAAGTCTGTCGGTCGACAACTCTCCGGCATCGTGCATCAACCAAAAGTTCGAAATGATCAAGGAAATCGATACCTAGTATGGGATGAGGGAGTCTGCTACTATAAACACCCAGCGGAAGGTTCGACGTAGGCCTAAGTTGAGCATGAGTTGCTTACGGTCGTAGGTAGCAATAGGAGTACCGTTGGTAGCACGAGGTTGTTGGATTGATGGAATCGTTGGATCACCTGCTTCCTTTGAAATGACACTAATTGCTGCACCGGTGTCAATTAGGAATAGGTTATTGAAAACTAAATCTCGAACATGCAACAGACGACTGCTATTATGGCTGTCGACCGCGTTAGTCGTCAGAACGCGTCGGGATAATAATTTCCCTGTTTGGCACCTGGGAAGGTGCAACCGGTTTCGCACCACCGGACCTTCTCCCCAAACCGTTTTTGATATCAACAGTACTTTGATCAAGATGGACTAACAGGGCGGCCAGGGGAAGGGCTTCTGAGACCTTCACGTCGGTCAGAGTTGTGATGAATTTCATGGTCTCTACAGTGAGAACAACTAAGAGTGGGTAAACGTCTAAAAGCTCGCTCGAAAGCAGCTATCAGAGTGTCCGCGGAGTGTTTCTACGGTGGGAGCGGTGATCTGGGGGCTACTCGAGTTTGTTACGGCAGTAATTTGTAAATGGCACCGTTCCATAATACCGTCCGCTAGTTTTGGCGCTTCTGCGAAGTTAAGATGGCTAGAAACCTCGAGCAGTGCTTGACTATTGGTTGGTAATCGCTATGCCCACAATTCTGTAAGGACTTTTTCCTCTAGAAGTTGCCCTGCTAGCTGCTGAATTTCTCTCAGTAATGCGGTGGGTTTCTTACTACCTAACTCTGTTCCTTGAATAAGCCGCTTTAGTCTTGACCATTCTGACGGCAAAAGACGAGATTACCGCTTCTTCCACGGCTGTGTAAGAATAGTTATTGAATAATACGTCACGTATCTGGGTAGCAGCGACACGAGAAGACGACCAATAGTCCACAAGTAGCGAGTATGCCCGCTTGTGATTCTATATGTCTCGAACTCCGCCTCTAATATATGAAACCAGAGTTGAGGGTCATCATAAAAAAAACTCAGAGACGGCTAGGGAGACTGTCAAAACGGACGGTTCCGGATCAGGCTTACGGTCGTTGCTAGCCATAAGTGCAACGGTTTATCAAATGTAATAGGATATATAAAATTCCGTTGAGCAACCGTGAAAATGCACTTATAACATCGATGTGAGAAAAATATAACACGAGTATTGTAGCAGAAATCGGAATTTACCGTTTATATGGCGTAAAAAGTATATATATATATATATATATATATATATATATATATATATATATATATACGAATAAATGTGATTCAAGGACTTACGAGGGTCCTTGGTGGAATGAATTTGTTGTTCGGGCTTACCAGTTTAGGATTCTATTAAGTTAAGTCAGGACCTGCTCCCGTATAGAGTCTATAGCCCCGGTCCTCGGTACGTGACACGTTGACGAATATACTCGGCAGCGCGCAAAAGAGCAGAACTCAAAACGCTAGAGCGGAACAGCGTGTGTATTGGAGGAATGCAACGGCGTGCAGGCAGTGTATACAGGCGGAGCAAGTGGCACCACCAAACTCGGTAATTGTTCAGATAAACAAATCTGTTAGTCTTTATAGTCGTGTGTCGTATCGATAGCACTACAGTTGATGTCTCCGGGGTCTTTGTTTGACAGATTTAGGAATTGGTATTTTTTCGTAGATAATTTCCAAGGTACACGCAAGCGTCAGGTTAAATAAAGTTTGTCTTTCAGTCAGACAACTGTAGATTACAGAGTTGAGTAAATAGACACAGTTTTAGGTTGAAAGTCAGTTCCGAGATTTCCTTACCAATTCGTCCTTTGCAGCGTACTCAAGGAAGCGCTTTTACACGTTTTTTTACTGCAGAAGAATGCGTCGCCCATTCGCCTGGTTCAGTCACTTCCCTGTCCCTTGGTCGGAAATCCGGCCGAGTTATGGCTACTGGTGGCGAGGATCGCCGAGTAAAGCTTTGGGCGGTGGGAAAACCAACCTGTATCCTCAGTCTAACTGGGCACACGTCCTCAGTTGAGGCAATCGAGTTCAGTCAACAGGAGGATCGTGTAGCTGCTGGATCTCTTTCTGGATCTATACGCATCTGGGACTTGGAACAAGTAAAAAGTAAGCTAAAGGTCCCTGTACGAACATAAATAAACACGCATGTATCCTGAATTAGCGGAAACGCTCATATAAGCTGGAAAATCAGCGAAATTACCTGTTCAAAAAGTCTCAATTAAGAATCTACTTTTATTTATGTCTTCATTCAAAAACCAATCAGGAGGTTGTATTGACCTGGTCATCTTTAGATATTGATCTGACGGACGTGTTAGCTCTTTATTCAAAGTTGCTGATAGGTGTCATTAGTATTGTTCCAAACCCAACAGTTCATAACATGTGAGTACTCAGGATTAGTAAGTATTCTTGCTTCACTATACGTAAAATGACAATCTCGTTCAGTATTGGTCATTTTTCGGATTATATTATACGCCGGGCCTGAAGTCAGGCGTAGTGCCTACGAAAATACAGAAAGAGGTAACTTAAAATGAAATGTGAATAATATTTGCAAGAGAATTGAAAACCATTTAAGGTTTCGGATGATAGAGCGTTGCGAACCGGCAAGATCGCACGCCTTCGATAAGCAGAATAAAATTACGGACAGGGACGATGTACAAAACAGCGACTTCCAGAGGTTACTCTTGAAATGGAATGGGTGCGTCGGAAAATACGAATAAAACACTCAAGCACAATTAGAAGAAATTGTGGAGTTGCATGTGTTAACATAGAATAGTTTTAAGAACATTTTGCAAAGTGCTTTGTCGTCTGACTCCAGATTAGTCCTTCGGTTAATTGCCGTTAATGCTCATTCCGCATCACGTTTATGATCTCTCGAACCATGATTCAATTACTTTTATGCGCAGTATAAAAGAAATGTTTTTTTTTGTGTGCTATATTTTGTTCTTCCCTGGGAAAATTCGATCACCACGCGGCCTGTTTGTTCAATAATGGTCGGCGATCTTGTTGCACCTTGGTATTTCATGTTTCAGTATATGACTTTCCAACTGAGTGTGGAAACCGAGAAAACTTCTCTCATCGCGTGGTGATACGGTAGCAACAAGTCCCATCATACATCACCTGATTGACATTCGTTGTTGAATCGAGCTGGCCACAGCCTTTTTTTCCATTGTGCGGTCTCGGATTTCGCGATTATCCTAGCTGTGGTCATCCGTAGACTGCGACCAGATTAGTGGATACAAAAGGAATTTGTGACAGAATCCCTTTTGACGTGGCAAATGGAAGACACCTCTACTGTCGCTCACCAAACTTACCCACCCGCCCACCCACACACATGCAACGTGACGCAATATGACCACACTCCTCAGTTTCGCCCACATTTCCGTCATCACAAATGTCATTCATAGTTACCGCACTTGACTGGTTCGTTATCCACCTCCCTACTGTGACCCATTCTTAGTTTTCAAGTACAACAGAAGCATGAAACTCTCAAACGACTAACGGATCAGTGTTAGCTACATCATTTATGCGTTGATAACTGACTGAAAACACGCGGGATCGTTTAACTATTTGTGCATGATTGTAGTAGAAGGGCCATACCCCGTGGCCTCAAAGGCCTACTGCGATATTAGGGATAACCGGCAACCTAACCTTGAGATTAGGAGCGATGTATGACCTATCGTTCCAATAGTTCAATCGTAGAATTTATTTCCGAAGTCTGGCTTGACAACAAGATGAATTTAATATTGATCACCATCTTGGATGCTGCGAATCGAATTCGCGGTCGCCTTTTACAGAGTACAGAAATGACCGACTGGATCTCACGGAGTCCTTATGGTTGGGGATGCACTTCTCTCCTTAGAAAAGCCACGCGCAACCTGCGAGACGTGAGTTTCACGGAGGTCGGCGACGCTTTGGATCATTGAACGGGAATTGGTGTAGTCTGGGATTTGATGTCAACGTAGCCTTCATGGACGTTGGATTCTGTGGTGGATCTGTTTTATCTATTCCACCGAGGCTGAAGCCATGCGCGTCTCACTAGGTCTAATGGGAGAGTTATTCTGCTTCGAATCGTCTCATTTTATTAACGAAAAAACAGTTTACATAGGATGCAAGAATCATCGTCACCAATCACTACACCACAAACTAGTTGATTCAAACAAGCACCGGGTAACGTCTCTTCTGGCTAGTTGGTTGCTGATATACTGCTAGACGCCACATGGCGGAAATCCTTCCTCGTCTCATCGATCAGTTGTCCTGTCGCTCGTGATTCCGTTCGCGCAGACCTTGATTTCGATTTTGGACAGGCGCTAATGAGACTTGGCTGTCTATCGACGATGAGTCATCCGCTACCCTCACACTCTCTCCAAGGTTTGAAGATATCAACTGCTGTCTAACATATTTATTTCGCCTATCAAGCGATTTACCAGGGTATGGCTATTTTTTGAGAAATAGTTATTATTGTCAAGTAAAGACTGTGCCATGTGGTTGGCAAGAACTTATAGGGATGTTCCACGAAAGCAAAACTGACGCTGAATGAGTGGTGCGTCTTCCACAGATAATTCCGTATACTTCAACGTGACCAAGAGGATGGATTCTGAGCTTACTAATGTCGACCATTTTTGGCGAAAAAACAGTTTTGCTGTCACCTGGATAATTACGGCTTATCTTGTAATGTCTAATGTGACTCACCATCACTGCATGATTTAGGATCAGGGTTATCTATTATCTGTTACCGTATAATGACATTCCACTCATTTGTTATGCTCCTTCTGTTCTTATTTTCTCAAATAAGATTAATAATTTCCAGTTTGTATATTGGTGAGTTTTCAGTGGAATTCGTCATTACGATTGAAATAGTGTTTCTTCAGAAATTCAGTCAGGTTTTCGCTGTCATGTCTATTTAACTCTTTCAGTTGTTCGCGCCTTGTCCGGTCACACTTCGGGTATCAACTCGTTAGACTTTCACCCAGTTGGCAACTTTGTCACTTCCGGATCGGTGGACTCTCTTGTCAAAGTAAGCCGTGAAATGTTTGCATGATGAACTCTGTGTGTGTGTCGAGTGTGTTTTATCTTACTTTTCTTGTGTGTACATTTTTCCGGATGCAAAATGTATAAGAAAAACAACAGTGGGGGACGAACAGTTGTTCTAAATGATTCCTGATCTTGCTCTTAAATTTTATATAGGCGACCTATTTTACCAATGACCTTAGTTCTTCGATATTATTCTGATATGGCTATGGGAATGTGCAAAATTTATCGTATTTGAGCATCGTTGTTATCTGGTCGACCATATGTGCGCATCTGTAAATTAGTACCACTTTCATTTCCTCAAGACCTAGACTGGCGTTGGTCATATATATATATATATATATATATATATATATATATATATATATATATATATATATATATATATATATATATATATATATATATATATATATATATATATATATATATATATATATATATATATATATATTACACTGGCCTTCAGTCAGGCATGGGACCAGCAAAACAGCCCGCCCGATCTACATATTGATAAGCAGATAAACATGTATATGCAACACCTTTTTTGAGATAGTATGACTTCATCTGATGTACCCAACTGGACTTATTTTCACTACTGTGAAAATGAACCCCAACGGCCGGTGTCAAACAGTTGCTCGCTTAAATGATGTACTCTATTTGGAACGATTGTTCGTTTTCCAGTTTATCACACACCTCAGAACCGGTGTCTGCTGTGCTTCGCGTCGCACCAAGCGGTTTATCAGTGTCCAACTGCAGGAGAATGCGGTTTGGCGCGTTGCCATATTCAACGCGTAGATATGCTTGTAGAAATCATTCGAGGAAGTCGATTCCAAGGCTATAAATAACGTTCTTGATAAACGTTCCTAATGCGGTCGATTTTCCCGGGAGCCAGTGACTTAGCACTTGTGTGGTGAGTGTATATACTGAGTGGTCGATTGCTGGAAACGGAACTATGGACAGTTGTGGATTTCCAACGCCACTATACCCAAGAGGCTGACCGCAATGAGGTCATCATCATCATCGTACAGCGTTAAACAGTAGGGCAAGCCCCACTGACCACTGCCTTTCTCACCATGTTGCACGTTGAATTAGAAAGTATGAATATACAAGATGGACAGGGAGTGGACCTACATGGCTGGGAAAAGGAAAGAATGCCCTAGTAGCCAACACGTGGAATACACAGTCTAACTGTACAAACGCACATCGATCAGTTATTCTGATTCAATTGAAAGTGACAACACGATCGCCACTGCTCGCGGTTCGCTGCCATATCCTTCAGTGTCTCCAGCCAACTGGTAGACGGATCTTTTGGACCCCAATCACGAAGACGTGAAGCACCTTCTTTTCCTAAGTCTGCTGTACATTTTCTCATTCCCCGATGCCACGTCATCTGTTGACCTCCACGTGGTTTCTTCCACTCCCTAGGAGGGGCGGAGAATAGGACACGGTACGGTAGACGTGTGTTTGCCATACGTAACACGTGTTCCAACCAACGAAGTTTACTAAGCCGGATACGCTGTGACAGAACGTTCTCTGAATTAATACCCAATACTCGCTTTCTCACCTCATCGTTGCTTACTCGGCTATTCCACCCAATCCTAGCGATACTACGTAAACATCGGTGATTGAAAACCTCAAGACGACGAATATCTTCAGCACGCAGACTCCAAGTTTCGCAACCATACAACAAAACTGAACGCACAGTGGCACGGTATACACGACCTTTCAACTTCAGTGAAATATCAGGTCGGCGCCACAAGTGCTTCAGTCCAGCGTACGCCACTCGAGCCTTGGATATCCGCGTACTCACCTCTACTACAGTGCTCCCATCCGTCGTCACGCAGCTACCGAGGTAGGTGAAGTGGTCGACAACTGCCAGCACCTCCCCATCGAGCACCAAGCTCGGAATTGTTGACGTCCAGTCTTGTAACATCACCTTACACTTTGAAGGTGCAAAGCACATGCCGAATGGAGCTACAGCTCTTGCAAGATTATCTAGTGCACGCTGAGCATGTTCCGTGGATTCGAACAAGCAGACAACGTCGTCTGCGTAATCTAGGTCACATTGCTTTTCGCTATTTCCTAGTTCGACGCCTACATCCTGAAGATTTTGCAGCGCACTCTCCATCATTTCGTCCATGACGAAGTTGAACAGGAATGGAGACAAAGGGCATCCCTGTCGAACACCACTGGTCGTTTCGAACCGACCGGATAGTTCACCGTAAACTCTAACGCGGCCAGAAGTATGAGAATACAATGATCTCATTAGGTTCACGAACTTCTGGGGCATACCTTTTCGATGAAGAGTACTGAAAAGCGATGTTCGATCAACTGAATCGAAGGCGCCTTTCAGGTCTAAGAAAATCATTATTGTCGGTCAGCGGTGCGTGTGACGCGTTTCAAGTAGTCGACGAAGAGTAAAAGTCTGGTCGATGCATCCTCGACCTGGGCGGAATCCAGCCTGCTGTTCGCGGACATTCCTCTCGCGAGCCGGTGTAAGACGGTGCAGCAAAATCGAAGCTAATACTTTGGTGACTATCGGGATTAAGCTAATACCACGATGATTACTACAGTCATTGCGTATTCCCTTCTTGAAGATGGGAACAATCAATGACTCGCTCCATATTAACGGAATACGCTCCTCGTTCCAAATGTCACGGAGCAAGGTCGTAAGTGATTTTATCAAAGTATCTCCACCCAGTTTGAAAAGAAGTGGGGGAAGTTCGTCGGGACCTGTCGCTTTCCCCCGCCTTAGTAATCGAATACATGACTCTACTTCTACTTCTGATGGGGGCTCAAGTGATACCACCCAAGGAGTCACAGTTGTTGACACGGGAGTAACTACACTAGCGTGCGGCCAGCTAAACTGTTCCTTGAAGTACTCGGCCCATCGGTCAAGCCTTTGCTGTTTGTTATGGATGGATTCTCCATTTCTATTCCAAATCGTTTCATTGACCTGAATTCGCCGTCCACCGGTGTCACGAATAAGTTTGAACAGTCTTTGACTGTTACCTGCAGCAGCTGCTATTTCCATTTCTTCGGCTTCCTTGACCCACCAATTTTCACGATAATTATTAAGGCTTTTCGTAACTTGTCTTTGCAGCTTTCCCTGCATCTTATTCATCTCCTTACGGTTCGAGAGCTGACGCTTTTGCTCCATTATACTCAACGACTCTTGCGAGATCTAGTGTCTTTGATGGACAACGGATCGAGGACCACAGGCGAAACCTGCTGCCACGTGCATCGCTTGTTTGATATGAGCCCAATGCTCATCTACATTACTGTTCGTCGTAGATCCTAGCTCATGTTCTAACTTCTGCTCATAACGGGTGCGTACTTCTGGATCACACAAACGTTGCACGGCTAATCGGGTTTGCGGTTTGCTTCGATGACCATGGAGCTGGAGAGATAATCGTATTAAAACTCAGGCATGGTCCGACTCTACGTACGTGGACCAGTAAGATCTACAGTTCTGAACAGAACTGCGCCATCGGTAGCTTACGGCGATATGGTCAATTTGACTCAAAGTACCTGTAGAGTTAGAGCGCCATGTCGCTGTGCGACGCGAGCTGTGTCGGAAATTTGTGCTAGACAAGAACAATCGATTGTCTGCACAAAACTGGAGAAGTCTATCCCTGTTATCTGTACGCTCAGCGGGTAAAGCACAACAACCACCTAAACAGGCTTCTGACACACTGAGTTTGCCAACTTGTGCATTGAAGTCACCAGCTAGCACTACAATGTCGGAACCTTTACTGCTGCGAACGAGAGTGGCGAGGGCATCATAGAACTCAACTCATCTTTCTGCGCGTCTGAGCTGCAGTCCGTTGGGGCGTACGCCGAGATCACGAACAAATTGCGCTTAACACAACTATCCTTTCGAACGCCGACTGACCCTTGGAGTCTCACAGCACATAAACGACTGTTAACAGGAATCCAGTCTAAAAGGGCAGCCTCAGCCTTGTCAGTCAAGACAATTCCTACATCACGTTGACCCACAGCTCTAGCCTCTTCGTCTCCTGAAGTGCGCAGAAAATACCTCGATGAGATACCAAGAGCAGTTAGTTGAGTCACACTGCTCGAATCCTGGATACGCGTTTCACTTAAGCACCAGACACCAATCTTCAGAGTTCATTGTAAGGGCTAGGCACACCTGCTGACCGGCTTACATGAGTGTACGCACGTTGAAAGAGCCCAGATTCAGAGGCTGACGAGGCTTGAGAAAATGTGAGTTACAAGATAGAGGATTATTCCCGACACTATTTGACAATGAGCCGTTGCGAGTATCGTCCGTGTTGTTAGTGGGAGCATTATGGGTGGATAGATGGGGAAAAGAGAGGTGGTTGGGAACAGAAGACAAAGGTTGAATAAAAGAGAGGGAACTCTGAGCAGTAGCCCACTTATCACTACCCACCCCGCTCGATGCAATGAGCAGCGCGGTTCTGATTATCCTGAGCGACGACCGATGCAGTATGGAATTCTTTGTATTCGTGCAGTTCATGAGAGATGTTGGACGGGCACTGCTAGGGTGTCCAGTAGAAAAGCAGGAGAACGATTAGGGTCCTCATCCAAAGCTTTTAGTTCTAACAAGAACCTCTCCGCAAGGCGGCGGGCTGGCTTAGTGGAAGCCCATTTGCTTGGGTCAATTATTCTTCCACTGGTTTTTCCGACTGAGTTGCCAGCTCAAATCGACCCCCAACTTGGAGGACCAGGAGACTGGACTTTGTCTGACCTCTACCCATTGACCTGTCAGGTATGATTGCATCTCCGATTTAAGGAAGCCATCCTGTATAGCTCTTTGAGTCATAGAGGCGCGCAAGCCATCACACCACATCAAGGTGCAGTCTCGCAATGAGGTGAATGACAACAGGCAAACCACACGACTTCTCCACCGTCGGATGGTGACTGTCTTCAAGTGGACAGGAAAGCGACCTTGCAAAGTGGCGTGTTTGTGACTTTTGGTTTATTTTGTCGACGTTCAAACGAGCTGTTTTCAATAAACAACCTATTACCCGGGCACGTCCTGTGGACTATAACACTTGTAACCATTCTCACATCCAAAAGAAACTGGTAGCTTCTGTTTCGAATCAATCCTAGATTTAATGTACACACCAATCCCATGTATGTGATGATGCTTGTTGTGTTCGTAGCTATATTTTGTTATAGTTGACCGTATTGCTTCATAGTGCGGTATTGGCTTCTGGGGTGGAAAATCGGTTTTGTTTTTTTATTTTAAAGTACCACTACCCTTTTGATAGCTGCAGTAGTATGGGTTACTACATTGGGGGAATGAATGATTAAAAATACGAGAATATAAAGAAAATAATGCAAAAATACCAGCGTGGCGAACCGAATGAAGATTTAGGGCCGGATTGGTTTCGACCTTTTTATTGTTTCTGTTAGTTAATAATTATTATCTCATGTGTCCCACCTAAGATGCAATACGCATCCTATTCTCGCCATACTTATTGGTCGGTGTTTTTTTGTCCTATCGCTAGTCAATGCTCATTTCAATGGACACTACACGCTGAGGTTGTTTATCCAGAAACATGTACAACACGTTCTAACCAATGTTTTTTTTAACACTGTAACTCAGTTTTTGACCTAGAAAAGTAACTGAACTATCCAGTACTCTGTGCCTAATTTTAACTGATTGCTCTTCCAATATTCCACTCGAATGTTGGACAAATAACTGCGATCTTGTACACATTGTTTCCTTTTTCTTGTAAAATTCAGTGGTAAAAGTAAACCTCTTGCACTATTCTTGATCTTCCTGTTCGATCGGAATACCAAGTATATCAGTACTCATTCTCTTCGGAATGCTAAGTCATGGCGGTGCTTAGGGCACACATGAAATAATGGTCCTAATCTATCCTCTTATTGTTTCATCCCTCGTTTCTTATACGAGGAGGTTCTGTTTACCAAATGTAATTCCCTGTATTATGTTCTTCATAGTCATTCTTTATATCCGTCTTCACCCTACTCCCTACAGTTGTGGGATGTGTCACGCAAAGGTTGCATCAACACATATCGGGGTCATTCGGGTGGAGTAAATATGGTCCGCTTCTCTCCAGATGGAAACTGGGTCGTTTCCGGTGGCGAGGATGGATTGGTTAAGGTAAGCACTGTACAGTTATCAAAACCGGAATCATTTATAACTAGTGGATGGTGGATTCTTCCCCTGTCTGTATCGGAACCCCTTTTGCTAAGTCCACTTCCCGTACTAGAAACAATTTAAACAATTGCAATGCGATCGAGCTACAGAAGCGCCTTGAATTTCGCACCGAAACACAAGTCCTTGTGTTTTTGTACAGTTGCAACAAATATGCTGCGGTTTTTAATCTCCGATGCTGTTTTGTACATCTGAGCTGCACAGTAGGTCGGATCGGTATAGTCCTCTGAACCACCTGATCAATGGCAAACCAATTTTCTTCGTTCTTCGGTTAGAAACTTTGTTACTGGTACATGCTCACGCATGAGTGCAGGGGAATGGGCATATACCCCATAGCCACAAAGGCCCACCACACTATTAGGGATAACCGTCAACCAGACCTCGAGACTTGGAGTGGCGAAGAACCACATAAGGTCCCAATAGGTCAGGCGTGATAACGATCCAGACGACGGTGGATTACTGTCTACCTCCAAAGTTCAGAACAAAATAGTTTTTCTGTGTGATCAAAACTTTCGAGCCACAGTGACTGACCCGTTCCACGCAGTCGAGAATGTCTGCTGAGATTACTTCAGTGTCCCATAGTCTCGGTTTTTTTGTTGCTTCGTTATATAGACAGAGTACGTTATCACACAATGGATGTTGGGCGTTATCAGGTGAGTCGATAGGTGTGTTGACCATCGGTATCGAGAATGAATCCAATTGGCTAGCCCTTCTGTAAAACTGTTATTCACGTCTGCTGTTCGTCCGAGGAATAAGAGTCTTTTAAACTAACGTCATAGCTGTTGCTCTTATTTTAATGACAGCATCGCCTAGTCACTAGCAAAACGACTAGAAGCTAAGTAACAGTCAAACAGAGTTATAAAAGCGCAGGAGAATCTGCCAGTCTGTTGGCTGGATCACAACATGAATTGAAATTGATAGGCGCATGATAAAGGAGAGTATCACAAGGAACAGCCTGACCGGTCAGTGGTGGTCGAGTAGTTCAACGTGCTTGCTACCTCGGAGATCAGGGGCTCAAATCGCGCCACCGCCGGTCACTTTGGTAGTAGCCAATAATCCGACTCGTTACCACATGTGAACCACTGAAACATTATGTTATTCACCATTCCTAGTCTCGGGGTCAGGTTGCCGATTATCCCTAATAGAATATTACAGTAAGCCTTTAGGGCTATGAGGTGTGCCCCTTCCATTGCACTCACGCACAAGCATGTAATAAAAAAAATCGCACAGCCTCTATTGCGATGTATTTTTACGTTCACATCAGTTCAGAATAGGTATTTTTAAATGGTAAATCGTGGACGTGGGTATCGAGTTATCATAGACAATCGGTCGTGTTTTCATTTTGTTGTGGTGACTTAATGTAATTGTTGGTGTCTATGATGTTTACGAAACTTTAGTGTCAGAATAGGTCAGTTTTGAAAGGGAACACAGGTTCAGTGATCGCATGATTCGCTACAGCCGTCTTGTTCCAAATTCGGAACTTCTTTCTCTGCTGTCAACCACTACTTCCAGAATTGTTTCCGTTTGGCCGAATAAACTTGATGCACGAGAGATAGAATCAATCGCAATCAATCACTTTTACTTAACATTGGCGGACTCGGGTCCGTTTATGAAACTCAATGCCTTTGTAGGGAGTACGATTATTATAAATTTGGAAATGCAAGGGGAAATTTTCACCGGTTACTGGAGAATTCAGGGTGGAATAGTTTATTAAAGACGTATTTTCGTGTCTTCTTGCTACCATTTTTGATGGTTTACATCTGTTCATGAGATGAAAGTTTCGCAATGGGATGGATCTCTGTTATCTTTGCGTTTAATTTGTTGGATATTTTTCAGTATATGCGAATTCGTGCACAATAGTATAGTGCTGGCTGATGCCTACCTCGCCTCTGTCCGTCTACGCAATTTGATTAAATACAGATACAAGTACAAGTTACCTTGGCATTAACACAATAGTGTAGCTAATCCATTGATATCCCAAGGGTAGAACCTTTGAAATGGACTAACAGATTAGTGCGCTGCACTGACACTACAATAAAGTGGGGACGTAAGTCGCCAACTGTTATCACAGTCTACCGCAGATACCACGCGAACGTATCGTCTAACAGACGAATTTGTGACAGCCCAAGGGAATTCTGCTGGATAACAGAAAAAACTAAAATGAATAAACTTCATGAAGTATCTCGGGCTGCAATGCCAGCATGATTTGTGATTTAGGTTCACGCGATAAAAGTACTTACTGATCAATACAGTCACTGTGTGTGCGTGTGTCAAAATTTCCGTTATAGACGCTAGAAGCTGTCATAGGTAAAATTAGAACAGAAGTATGAGGTGCTCAACATTCATGTAGCTAATCACCATCCGCCTCCACTTCTTAATCAGCCTTCTGTCGAACTTTTTCTAGCTCAAGTATGTTCTTGTTTTTGCGCTTATTTCCTGAGTGGATTCACTTGAAAGTGCCTCCACCAGTGTCTCTAGCATTTTGTACCCTTTTTGTTCGATGGGAGTTTTACTTGTGGATCAGGTCGATCCGTTGCCTCCTAGCCGATGATCCTTGTTTATCTCGATTACAAGTTAAACATATATCCAAATTTCACAGAATCCTGGGTTTTCGAGGTTATCTTTTGA
This sequence comes from Fasciola hepatica, assembly GCA_948099385.1. Lineage (NCBI taxonomy): Eukaryota > Metazoa > Platyhelminthes > Trematoda > Plagiorchiida > Fasciolidae > Fasciola > Fasciola hepatica. Next base: position 8,040,990 of record CANUEZ040000105.1, read on the forward strand.
AGTATTCAAACGGCATCTTACCCAGTTTGTCAGGAAAATTGTCACCCTGATGAATTTTATGGTCTGTTTCCGGTACATCTATTCAGTCTTGTGTCGGTATTTTGTGGTTTCAGAGGTCCTTGAATGAACAAAACGATGTTTTACGATTGTTTCATGAAGAGTCTCGTTGTGTCTTTGTTTCCGTGACCCTTTTTAAATCGGAGAATGCTATATTCTTCTTGGCTGACTGATCAATCTTGCACTCGAATGCACGAGACTCGAGTTTCGCTCTTGTTAGAGCTCATCAGTGGTGCATATCCTCCGCACCCAGAATTTTGAACCCGTACCTTTTCACTTGGAAGGCATGTGTGTTACTACTGTACCACCGCGCTCCCGTTCGAGCTGATAATCATCAGTCCCATACATTATATATATATATATATATATATATATATATATATATATATATATATATATATATATATATATATATATATATATATATATATATATATATATATAGGTTAACCACAGAGAATAGCATTGATTCGCTGGATGAAGAAGCGTATCCATTGACTGCGACGGACTTCGAGAAATAATTTTTACCCGTAAGGGCAGTCTCCCATATTCCTTTGCACAACTTTGCCTTGTTTCCACGCCGCATACTTCACTTTTACTTGTATGTGGTTATCTCCTAAGAGGGGATGAGCCGGCTTCATGGATGTTGCGGATTGCGTCTGCCTACGAACGGCGGTCAGAGGCGAGATCGATTGTGTTATGTAGCGGCAAAATCCATGAAGAGTTTTGGGAATAGTGTACAAAGTAGCGTCTCCAGCGTCACTCGGCTTTTTGTTCCAGGTCTCACTTCTCTCCCGTGCACAATGAAGTACCACCTGTCGGGCAACAGGAAGATTGTGTGTTGGGAGCCGGTGACCGATCGAGCGGTTCATACGCCTTTGGGATGGTGGTCTTCCAACCAGGGACACCCAATGTATCCACTGTGCATGGCTGCCGGTGGCTCTCTAGGACCTCGGTCGCCATTCGGTAGAAGTGACCATGACCCAAGGCCCATGCGACCCTGTTCGTTGAACAGTTTTCCTTTTTGGTCGTTGGATTAAGCAGTAGACCTCGTCCGTCCACTCAGGAACAGCTTTTTTGCTTGATGAGCACCATTTCACCGAGGTTTTTAGGCCTTGGCTACCCCCAACCTGGTTTTGCCCGCTTGTCGAGCGGTTTGTCGGGGCGTAGCTGCTGATGCATGCTTCAGCTTCGTGGAGCCACAAGTGAGAATTGAGTAACTGATGAAGACCAAGGAGATGGAAGATGCCTGAAAGGGCACAACAGACTACGAACTCAAAAGGCTGCTCTTCTCAGTCACCCCATACGCTTCTCACGCACCGTACTTGTTCTTCATTCGAGTAGCCAGTAAGAAAGACTATGGTCAGTGCGGATTTGATGTAGCCGGATTGATATTCTGAAATAGGTCGTTCGCAGCTGCTCGAATAGTGCAGGTCAGACATTTGAAACTATTTTCTTATAATTACTCTAGGATAATTTCTGATGGTTTGACTTCATTATAGGGACAATGGAATTCCTAATTCTACCGTTACACACTGTAACTTCCTGGCCGTGAATGTTATCGGCACTTTTTTCTGTGATCAGCTCCCTTCGAGTGTCGTGAGTTGGTAAATTGAATCGTACTGGTTTGCTGTCTCTCGTCATATATGGGACCTACTTCAGCTGTCCTGTGATGCTGTGCTAATGGAGGTACTTCCAGATGGTCCTCGTGTAAGGTATCGTTTGCTATTCTGCCCTACCGAACATGTGCATTCTGTTCAGTGATGTAGTGGTCTTTACTTCGTGGTGCGTGCTTCTGTACCGTTTTATCTCAAAAGTCTGGAACAACCGCTTCATTTTGTGTTCACCTATTGAGCGTGTGTATCTGTCTTGCTGCAGCGGATTGTAGGCTCCCCGAATGGACTGCACGCAGCTGAAAAAAAACAAGCACATCGGATCAGGAGTCAAAACTGAACTCATATCTGGGTTAGGACATGCACGGGTTCGGAATAAGACAATTCAGATCATGATCTGGACGAAACCGGACATCATGAGGAGAACTAGCAAACGCGTCATTTGTCCATGCAACATCAGTACGCATAGTAATCACCCAAAACAACACGTGACGAGAACTGAATGTGTCCATGTGTGCATAAAAAAGCCATGAATAAAAGCCAACCCCATCTAGAGCACCATTCGACTCTCAACCAGAAGGCCATGGCAGTGACCTAAATTACGACTGACTGGGTCGGTTGGGGTTTCTTCCACATCACGAACAGAGACGTAATGCAAAGAAAGCCTACAAACAAACAGGGTGTGTCAGAACACCACCACGATTGTGAAACGGACTGCGCAGTTTAATCTTATTGTTGCCCTTGGTTGGTTTATTGTTGTTGTTTCATCCGTTAGACATGCAAGTGATGCAGCACCCAACTTCGTAATGACAGCCGCTATTTTAGCAGTAGACAGTAATCCGCTGTCGTCCGGCTCGTTACCACACCTGACCTGTTGGTGCCTTATGTAGTCATCCATTCCAAATCTCTGGGTCTTGATGCCGGTTATCCCCAACAGTGCGGTGGGCCTTTATGGCTTTGGGGTCTGTTCCCCTTCCACTGCACTCATGTGCAGGCATGTAATTTAAAAAATGTCTTTCATAATAGCCACTCGGAATTGTGCCTAGCTTATATCCTCGTTTCCCATCCCAATTGGTATAAATTCCTCCCTTTCTCTCCCTCGTCGCAGTTGTGGGACCTATCAGCCGGTCGTCTGTTGGCCGAATTGCCCGGTCACACAGGTCCGGTAACCGCAGTGGCATTCCATCCCACAGTATTACTATTGGCTACTGCCTCAGCAGATCGCACTGTTCGGTTGTTTGACTTAGAGAACTTCACCCAAATTGCCATGAGCGGAACGGAACTGAATGCTTCGGTGATCCGACGAATCGCGTTCCATCCGGACGGAGTTTGTCTTTACGTTGCAAATATGGACTATCTAAAAGTGAGTCGCTAGTGATCCGTGCTAAAAAACTGGGACAGTAGAATAAGTAGATTCCTATTTTGATTTTGCCTTTGGGTAACTCGTTGCGTTTTTTGCACTGTTCACAGTATCGGAATCTTGATTGGATTTATTGGCAACAAATGCTATGGGCTGCTCATTGAACCGATGACCAAGCTGGCGTCTGTTATCGACTACACTTGTGTTGTGTCCATCCTCTTCTCTGCGGTATTGTATCCTAATGGGAACAGATACTTTGGATAGAGTATCGTAGCTTGAACTGGTTCTGACTTGTTTTATAAAGCTGAAATCTGTTTTGTCATCCCTCATTTCAACGCGGTTTTCTTCTCCAGATGTATGTGCGTTCGTCTACATGTAAATGGTCAAATTTGGTCTGCATGATTTGACAGATTAGACAGTCGTTGACTTCAGTGGGATTCAATACACATGGACGCCATACCCACTTTTTGGTACCACCTGTGCTCTGCCAGCTGATCTAATAGGCCTTATCGAGGATTTTGGATATTTCACAAGTAACAGAATGAATACGGTACTACAACATGAATAACATCCGCATCGTGCGTTTGAATCACACGGATACCAACAATCAATAATTTATCGAATTACACAAGACGGAACCCCTTTTGCCGACCGAGCAGCAATCTACAGTCCGGCGCAAATCTGGTCAACAGATCAATAATCAGTCTGGCAAATGTTATTTTCAACCTAATTGGCCTAACAAAGCTTGAACCTACCTGGACACCCGAATTCGGGAATGTCCGATTTTCGCCTTAAATACCACTTAATAATTTCCCTAGGAACACGTTTTGGGCGAGCTGAGTTGTTGTTTTCTGATCTTCCATTGTGGGCTGGAGCGATCGAAGTCACAGGCTGAGATCGTGTGCCCAGGTTTCCACTCCGACCGTAGAAAAGAAACCGTGGGTCATAACAGATACGCATGCGGTTGCAGAAATTGGACAAAACGCGTTCGTCTCCCCAACCACGAATTTGTGTTCAGTCCGTTCTAGAAATTCACCGAAGTGTTCCGCCCGATTTCCGGATGAACAACATAAATGGGTTTCTGTCACAGTCACCAAATGATGATGTCAGTGGAACCAAAAATGGCTCAGCAAAATCATAGCAGTGCTAGTTAAACAGCGGTCTCTAAAGCCCAAATCGTTAATCGATTAGTCACTGCCCTTGCAGAGTTATTCTCGAGTGCTTCAGGAACCCGATTATATGGGCTTATTGAACTTTACTTATGCACACTTGTTTCCTTAGTAAGCGTGTTATTCATAACACTTTACTTAGTTACTAAATCCTCATCGAGCAGCGTGCTCACTGGGAACAGTGCATTTTTTGGTCGCTTCCCTCCGATGGTCACTTGAATTTCTTTCATGCCGCAAATTCCCACTCCTCAACCATGTTATCTTCCTAATGCTCATTTTTCGTGTCACCCCCATGTCTGTGATTCTGTCATTTTTTGGGTCAAATTTGACGTGTAGATCTATGACTATGAGAGTATGACGTGTTTGGAAACTGTCCACGTCGGTTGGCGAACCGCCGGCGGCCTGGATGATATGGCAATTGCGCCCAGCTACAATCAGCTTGTCGGTGCCAGTAGGTCCAACTCGTTGGTGAGCACCTATGTGGTCGATATTAAGTCTTGCGTCCCGTTTTCCGACAGCGGAACGTCCGCTCGAGAGGTATCACGGACTGACGTCCCGTGCTCAGATCCTGCTCCAGCATCGGTAACCGATGACGTGGTTCGCCGAGAAAGCCAGGTAAACTGTTCTTTGCTTTGTTTTGATAAGCCATATCAATGCATTGACACAGAAATTGTTGGCGCCTAGGGAGGTGGGCCGTCGAGGAATAAAATATTTAAAGCCCATTGAGTACGACTGGACGAAATCCTCAATATAGGCTTTTCGACTATCTCGTCCTATCTAATCTCCTTGGAGAGAATTTAAAACTAAAACCAATCTATGAACAGCCGTTGCTATACATCCAGCAGTTCCATTTTACTGATAATGACATGCATAAAATTGAACAAATGAAGTGGTAGTGTTGATCTAGATTTATCTATCTAGGCACTGTTGCCTTCGAAGCAGAGGGGTTTGAACCCTCTCACCACCCGTCACATTGTTGATTTTTTTAAATATGCTTACAGTGGGAGATTTATAACCCGCAGTCTAAAAGGCTCACTACACTACAGGGGCCATCCGGCAACCAGATCCTGAGCCTGGAATTGGAGAACCACATAAGGTCCCAATAGATCAGCTGTGATAACGATCCGTCGACAGTAGACTACCGTCTACCACCAGTAATTTGCTGGTGTCCGGCGCGTGACCACACCTGACCTATTAAGACCTGATGTGGTTCTGCACTTCAAGTCTTTCCGTCAGACTGTCGGTTATCCGTGATATTGCCATGAGACCTAGAATCCTCGGGGGTATGCCCCGCTCAGGGCGCTCACGAGCAAGCACAGTGTGTAAAAATTTGTCCGGAGGAGTTGAGGAGAACAAACGTCGTTGGTTCTCTTTTCGATCTTTACTTGGCCAAGAAAGTAATAGTTGTGCAATGTGTGCAAAAATGATGGTTTACAAAAAGAATGCAATACACTTCGCCGATTGCATTTCAAAACGGCCAGTTCTCGTGTCTTATTAGCACATCTGTCCGCTCCTACACCTGATTCTCTTTATTCCCAAGGTGCAGTGCGAATGACAATCAGATGGGCGTAGTCTGCCCATTCGGATCGAATCGAACAGTCATAAAGTGCTTGACGAATTTGTCCAGTGTTTCTATTCCACTGACAGTTGTGTGATTCTTTGCGTTATTAATCTTACTTTTCATGCTGAGCACTGACAGTTCTGCTGGATTTATACACACTGACCATATTGATACGTTGAACAAAAATAATATCACAATAACAGTAAAACGAAAGTTCGCAAAAAAAAATCGGTCGTGACTGCCTCTCTGCTTTGGTGAAAATACGGGCTAAGTAAGAGAGGGGAGAATTCCTGTACAAGGCAGCTCGTGTATACATTTGATGGCATTCAGTTTGAGCAGAGAATCCGTACTCGTCATAGATGCAAAATCCGAGGAAGAAAAATATTCAAAGCCGGCTGCGCACAAGTCAAACTACTAAACGCTTTTATGCGCCCTATATGGGATAAATTTTCAACACAGTTAAATTGTTTCAATTAGGATGTACTTTTGGGATAAACTAAGAATCCCGTGTATAGATTTTCAGAAAACTTCCGAATTGGTTGGAGATCAGAGCGGAAAATAACACTGCCAAAGTATTGAAAAATGCCCCGCAAAATGTGATGACGTAGTCGGTAATACACGTGAAAAACACGAGTAAGGAGAGTGAACTGCACGCTGAAGAACCCCTGAGTTATTTACCAAGAAAAGTTTGAAAAGTGTTGTCCATCCTGATAAGCGAAACACTATCTGAAAAATAATCTGATGCATGCCGGTAGCGCTAAAGAGCAGTTTAACCAACCGTTCAAGTTTATAGAGCAGTAATTGCTATGAGTGCAATTTAGCGTAGACAAATCAATTTGATTTTGCCAAATCGTTCAACGACTTAACAGATCACGGTGAACATGGATGAGAATAGCATTGTAGGAGAAGCACTCATATTGAAATACTCCTTGGATCAAGAGGAATTAGGACAGCTGAACAAAAAGTCGTGATCTAACAGTCATCACGAGGGGCTTTCAACCCCTCTGTCCGGAGTTCGAATCTTGTTTCCGTCGCCGGTCATTTTCCCCAATTGGCAGCCTCTCTGATTGGTCGTGACCCCGTTCCTGAAATAGTGTGTCATTATTACGTAGTAAAAAGGAAGTAAATGAAAAGGTAAGACAAGAAAGAGAGACGATCGAGAGGGGGTTGTTCTTTTTTGCCAATCCGTATTATTTGATTTTAAAAATTGCCTTGAGAAAGATTATCCACGGTAAACGAAACGTTGGCGTATTGCATCTGCCAACGACGATGTGTTATTGACATTATAACTTTCACTGTATTAGTATAGTTCAGAAGTTTGTCTATATTCATCTCCAATTTTCGTCACAATCGAGTTTCTGTGATAAAATAAAGATTTCATCCGTACACACACACACACACTGCTTCTCCCTGGGAAGTGGTAGTAAAACACTTATACATTTTAGGAATCCTAAACAAAATTACACGGTGATGTTGCAAATGAAATAACTATTATACCTAACTAAACCGTTCGATCGGCTACAATCTTTCACCCGGCTGTACACCAACTAAAAGTTCTTTTGTTTAGCTTGGTAACTTGCGTCCTCCTCCTTCCTCATTCCGTTATTCTTATCCCTTCTTACGTTTACTTTCCCGGCCGATGCTGCCCGTCTTATGGTATGCAGTCCAACGGGGATCGTCCGTATACGCGCTGTGGATCCTCGAGCACGGCACAGAATGCACGGAATCGGAAAAGTTTTTGCCTGAGCGCAGATGATAATCGGCGCAATATTTTGCAGGCTAGTTCACTTTTGAGTGGGTCGATCTTTTCCTTTATGTTTGGCGTAATATACTTGTTAAACGTAGAAATGATTGCAACCAGTGCATTATTCCGACCTCCCTTCTGGTGCATGGGACGGCCGAGACTTGGTGAATTGCATACCACATTGAAACCAATCTGCTTGCTTTCTTCGTTTGTATCTTTTGCCTTTGCTCGTGGTCTGAGATATGTGGTTTGCGCGCTCTCTTTGGCGTCTTAACCTATTCGGTGGCAGTGCTCAATGCGTTTTCCTGATTCTAACCTAGAAACCAACAGTAGCAATGCGGTTTTTTGGTAAACAACCACAACCCTCTGACCGAGTTTTGTTCCTGTACCGTAACATCTTACCTCTTATATGAAATAAAACGCCATCCCCAATGAACACAGGGTGATGAATTTCTGTACCTATGCCATCTTCCGCCGGTACCTCTATGTGTAGAACCGGGGGAGATAACGTTCGCTAATGGTGACTCAGCCATCGGTGACTTAATAATTATGATAGGTATCTAATAAATCTACTTGTGGGGGCTGCGGATTTGATTGGGCATATTCGTGTGACAAATGTCGATACACCATGATGTAAGGAGCTTGCTATGATTGGTGGATTTTATGGGGCAATCTTGGAACTGGCCTAAGGATGTGTATGGTTTAAACTTTGTAAAATGAAACTACAACAGAATAAAATTGGAGTTGTACTCAGGCCGGGGTCGTGGGATTAGACGGAGCATACCACGCCATTCGCGTCACTGGTTTGGTTTCCGATTTGTACCCCTTAATATTTCTCTTTAGCCTCAACAGGAGGTCAGTGCATACCAAGCTGATGCTATTCCCGGCACCGATTGCACTACTTCTTTTTAGCCACATCTAAAACGTTCAACTAGTGCACGGTAGGATGGGCGATGGGAACGCATAAATGAAACAACCCTAAGGCACCACTGTCGATGTGGTCTAGTTAGAGGACGACTATCCTTCCGCTACAAAAAAGATGGGGAATCTCTGTGTTACGTACTCTATAAACTTGAGCGATGTTTTGAAAGCATCGATTTGTCAAATGCGGAAAGATGCTGCGTTTATTGTGTGTAATGCAAAACACTACACGGTGTATGTGTGTGTTTGTGAAGTGAAGTGAATATCAGAAGTCCGTTTAGGAGTAAAACAAATTTATCAAAGGGTACTGAGCAGCTCGGCAGTCTGAAAGATGTTCGTAATGTTACAGCACACGACCCGGTCAAAGAAGCATACGATCGGACAACGTACTCAAAGTGCTGTAGTTGGTAGCAAAGTCACGACGGCCCTCGCATCACAGTTTTACTCTCCTCTCTTCAGCGTAAGTTCCACATTGTGACTGCGTCAGTAGTCACACGTGAGCAAAAAACGACCTTCATCCTTCTGATTCCCTTGTGTTAGCATTATTTGTACATCCGATGATTGTTTACCTGATCACAACGGCTTTTGACTCTGTGAACGGACGATTTGAAAATTCTCAATGCTGCTGGTAGTTTTGAAGGCTCCAAAGCAAATGGTTCGCGCGCTAGTGCGTAACCCAAACGGTTTGTACGCACATGCCAGTCATATTTGTGGATTATATATACACTATAACAACATTTAAGTCGTAACTGATTCGCACACGGGTTCAATAATGTCCTAGAATGTCGGAAAATTCTCAATGAACAAATTGTGTTCTCCAAACGTCCTAGAACTTTTTTTCTTGAAAAAATGTAGAAACGTCTGCAAAGGTGCATCGTCTCTTAAATCGATCTACGAGCGACGTGCCACTGCGATCTCTACCCTATTCTCGTGCTAACGCTAAACCATATTCCTTTTTTGATTACTGGTAACCAGGCTCATCGGCACCTTTGACACATTCCTGCGCTGTCTTTGTTTGACACACCGTAATTGATGGTGCCTTTTTCCATTGTTGGAAAACTTGTGGGCCAGCTGTGTGCTGTCTTATTTTTCCGTGGTACGTGTACAGTTCCACTTATTACTCGTGTATCGCTAGGTACACATTCGTTTTGGAAAGTGCCCTGAACGACTGTTGTAACCGCGATACCTTGCGATTCGATGTTTATTATTGTTCTCGTTACCGATTTATCACCTAATACAACCGTATATCCAGACAGTCTCGATGTTCATTGTGTTTGATCCGGGGCTTTACGCGTATTTCAATTGTTCGGTTGCTGATGGAAAGGCAGTCTCAACTAATTCCGTGCACCGAATTAACGGTGGCTCAAATTCAGCTTCGCATGCGCATTTCAACCACCCAGCAATAAAAAAATTTGTCGGTTCTTGGTAGCCAGCCAGTATATTGTTCCAGCGTCTCAACTACCCATCGAATATGCTTTTCATCACCCTGGCACCAACAGTTGTTCTCATAATCAACTTCAATTTCCGGCCGATTTTTGAAACACCTCGGTCTGACCCTTTTTCAATGACATAGGGTTTTAATTTTTCGCCCCGTGTACTTCAGCACAACGTTATTGTCAGCCTATTGGGACCTTGTGTGGATATCCACCCCAAGTCTCAGGGTCTAGTTGCCGGTTATCCCCAATAGTGCAGTGGGCCTTCGTGGTTATGGGGTAGATGTCCTTTCCACTGCACTCACACGCAAGTGCGTAATAAGAAAAACCCCGTTTTTTGTTTTTCCATATCCGCACATTTTTCATCTACTTGCAAATGGCTTATACTTGGCATGCTTCCAAACAACAAATCTGTTTGATCAACAATAAACATGTTGCGCCATCCGTAAGCTGGACATGTTTCTGGTAGTCTTTGCAACCAGTAATCCACAATCTGCCCAGAAACTTCAGAGGATTCCCTGTGCAAAATAATGACGCTGCTGGAATTTCAATGACTAGTCGTTGCTGGCCATCAAGTTTCCACGCTAAATTTCACCGGCTGTTTTTTTTTTCTTGCAACAGCTTGCCAGAACGGCTTACTAGCATCAGGATTACCGTTCACCTTATTGGTGTGTCTGGGTCACATTGACAGGCAGGCAATACTGATGACGGAAACCCTCTCACCGCGAAGCAAGTCTGAAACGTGATTGATGACTGACACAAATAAGACTCGGCCAAAATGCTTAGAATTCACTAAACCCGGTGGCTTGGTGATTCCAACCTATTACATGATTGTGCATGACTGCAGTAGAAGAGGCATATCCCATAGCCTCAAAGGCCCACTGTACTGTTAGGGATAGCCGGCAACTAGACCCTAGGATTTGGAGTGGAGAACCGCGTAAGGTCCCAATCAATGAGATATGATAACGAGCCAGAAAGCTGATGCCATATCCTCTGACAAAAGTGCACAAACAATTTCGTTCGGGAAAATTCTCAAATATATTCTACCTGGAAGTGTTTCTCATTCGGCTCTGGGGTTTACTGTATGAGGAGAGGTTTCCCATAGAGGAAATTTTCCTGCAGGGAGGTTACTGAAATCTAAGAGGAGACTTTATATCCATTCATATCCATCCTAAGTTCGAAAGACTGTACCCTTGGTTCTCGCCCATGGTAGCATGGGTCCTTTTGGCTATTGTGTTTCCAATTTCCAGTGTACTGGTACACCAGACACAATAATGAGGATGTGTTGTATGTTGACAATCTTCTCGCTTCTCATGCACATTTTCGGTTGTGCGCATGATTTCGCGGCGTAGGCTGTCATAACGAATGGAACCCAGTGAGTGCCCTTCACCAAGTATTATGGCTTTTATTCATCTAATTTTTATAACAATGTTACTACAACTATAAGAATGGCCTTGGTTTAAGGGTGCGCTTTTAGGAGCAGTATTGCCCTCTTTGGTTGTCTTTCAGAAACGGCATAATTGAAAGGTAGAGGTTCGATAATTTGGGCATGAACATCGAAATCGGTTTTTTATCAACAGATAATGTTGCACAATTTCAATAGGGTTCTTTGTTTTCAATTTTTCCACTTTCGTATTCCAACTCATATTATTTTAATTATTGTTTTCAATATTCAAACAGGAAGATCCCACCGATCCCGACTCCCAATTACCTTACAAGCCTACTGCGGAAGATCAGTTCGAGATGAACACTGTGGCCGACATAACCGATCCGGAAGAGTATGACCGGGTGTTCAAACCCCACCGAACTGTCCCGCGCAGTCCCACGCGTTCGTATACCGTCAGCTCTACCACCACAACCGTTGGTTCCGCATCACCTTTTCGTGGTCCTGACCCGCGTCGTCCCAGTCCCCCGACTGTTCTTTCGCAGCCCCAACCACAGACGCCACCACCACAGGTTTGTCCTACACAGCCCTCGGTTGAACGTGTTCGCAGCTCTGAACAGTCGGCGATTCACGTAAACGATAAACGGCCATTAGACGAGGTTCCATTCTCGCCACCTGAACAAGAACATCCCAGACGATGTGCTCCCCGGGTTGTGAATAAGCCAAGTAAGTTCTGTTCAAACATCAGTCAGTTGGTTCATCCAGCTCACCGTTTGTGTTCATCATTTCATTAATCACAATGCAAGACTGACTCTTAACTATCTGTCAACGGTAGACAAACTTTAGGTATCATTTATCACTTCTGTTTCAACAAGCCTTGTAAAAATATTTCTCTCGTTTCCAACTTTCATTCATCTAAATTATATTTTCTAGCTGTCATAAAATTCTAGAGTATTACCTCCACACTTTATCCTATCGCTGCATGGCGCGCACGATGCCTCAATGAATGTTCCGTAAGAAGTCAAACTCAGATACGATATGGTAGATGGTCATCACTCCCCGGTGAGGCATCAGTTCCTCAGCACAGTGACTTCAATTGGATGAAGCGACGGCTAAATCCGCGTTTGTTTTTTGCAAGTAGCTTCACACCAGTTACCTGCCAGTTGTTTCAGTCTGTAAAAGTCACACACACACACACACACACACACACGTGCCGGAACGAATCGAATGACAGCGAACCGCTGTGTGCCGTGAAAGTTGATTGTCGGTGATGGGGTTTGAACCTCGTATCTCAACTGAGATAGGGAGTCAGTCATCACCGGTTTGCCTCCTCGTGCTCGGCGTTGAGACGAAATATTCTTGTTCCACCTGAATACTTCCTTATCGAGGCTACGGATGACTTTGTAAGACAGTGTACTGAATAGAGCAGTGATGAAGATACGAAGGCATTGATAATAAATGCAATACGACCAGGCTGCGTTTGCGTACGGTGGTTAGCCAGTGTTCCAATAGTGATTTTGAATCTCGGTCGGAAAACTTGGTCCGTCCATTCGGGCGCGATTGATTGTTCTAAAATTCCTCTTTACTGGATTCTTTTACTTTTCCAAGTTTAACTCATGAATTTGCTGTCGGTCGTGTGATACGCCGATGTTTCTTAGCGGTTGATTGTAGATAGCAAAAATCAAACAATGCGTTGGCCTTTGCAGTCTAACAGCCTTACGAATCTTAATTTTTTGATCTTTCTAGGCCCGTAGAATTTAACCTTAAACATTTTGAATACCCTCCAGGATGCCATGTCACCATGGTTTTCATCGAAGATCGTGTAAAATATTCTACTTTCACACAATAATCCGTATGAAACAGATACAACCAACTGTGCCAACGTCTGACCGAAATGTGGAGATGAGTGAGCGACCAACAGACCAAATTAAACATTGACTTTACCGATGTATTTTACTTGGGTCGTTTTTCGGTTCCAGTTAGGTCAGTTCAGTGACCAATACTCGGGCCCTGGACGGTTTACTCAATGCAGGTTTTGTCTTTCATATGAAACTAATGGAGTATTTATTATCATTCCTACTTTGGAAAGTAATAATGCATTACCCTCTCTAACTAAAGAGTTCGGCTAAGAAAAATTGATCAACACGGAATTGCTTTTCGACCCGTGGAGGGGTTTTCAGGGTTCTTTCTATGAGCTAATTAATCAGTGTAATATGACTACGTGGAAGTGAAAAAATCGCTGGACTGTTATCCACTTGCGAAACCAGGACCATTCAATACCCCATTCCAAGCAATTAATTTCTAACATCTCAGATGACTGAGAAGCCCTTCTGTTGTCCCGCAAGGAGAAATTGACATTTCAGCCTAAAATGGAATCTTTAGGCCAAAAGCAAACTGTACTGGACCATTCGACTTAAAATAAGATATTCAACGCGACTTGTATAGTGCGAAATTGTTACATTACTCCCCATTCAAAAATACCTTATCGGACACTTTGGCAACCCGGTTAACATGCAGTGTAGACACCAAATCATCCGGATGCAATTGCGAATATCAAACGCAGAAGACGAATTAACAAACCACGTAGGCGATAACGGACGGTAATTGTTACATCAAGATTTGCTTAACGAAAAGTTTATAAGTTGTCTCATAGAACGAATTCTGTGACTGCATTCGAACAGGTCATTTCATGTTTTGTTCTCCAAACCCCCATCGGTCTACCGCTGTTTCGGTCCAAAAGGCAAACAAGTTTGTCCAAAGAGTATACCTATCTCGTGCTATTTTCACTGGTTCTTCTTCGTTTGTTTTGCAGTCTCAGTTACTCGTGTAGCCTTCTTAAGCTACCTCAGGCTGCACTGTATCAACACAAACGTACACACACCAGGTTGGCACTCAGTATATGCTGAAACTAAGGCCACTTTGTTGATTCCACGAATTAGCTATGCATTGATCGGTTAAGGTCAATCTATCTAATTGGTCATCCCCTGGATGAAAACAATAATCTAAACTTTTGACTAGTGTAGTTTGTATGTGGGTACCCATAGCTACTTGTCGGACATACGCTTGAGTTTGCTAAATTACGACGAACTATTCTGGGCTCGTTTGCCTTTTGCCGGTCCATCATTTCTGGTGTCGATGTGCAACCCGTTTACCCTTCGAGGTTTGGATGTATGCTGCAGCCGATAGGTCGGTTCTATCACGGTAAACGAACACTTGATCGTTGCGAGTTAAACGAATGCAATGAGTGCTGTAAACGTCAGTATGTATTGTTCAGAGTTAGTGGGGATAATGGCTGCAGATATCCAATTTCTTTGGGTGAATCTGGTTCCGGGACGTTGTATGGCATTCGCAAATCCTAAAAACGACTGCTTGATTTGAGTTCAAAGTTCAGTTGAATATTTGCATCCTTACTTACGCTGTTAGATACGCGCACATCGAATCCTCTGGGTACCCGGCAGGATAATGCGCATAAACGCCTTAGATGCCAACTGATTAAGTGCTTATGAATTGACCGTGAGCAGTGGCGGATCGCTTAGTGTGAGGAGGTGGAGTAGGCGGCGGCGATCGTAACCACCCGATTAGAACTATTGGCCGGCAGAAACCCGGTGTTGGTGTAACGATCAAGGAGGCGAACGGCTCACTGATTCGTATTGAGAAACGTCGCCGAGATCATTGGACTAAGAATTTTGGGGGATAGTTCAACCGGTTTTTATCTGCAGCAGGTGTGCTGAAAAGCACATTGAATATAGTTGTGGATGTAGATGTAGGAGCGTAGGACCTCCTTGAAATGAACCATCTCAAGCGACTTAAGGTCTCCATGTCGGATGGGTTGCCTGCGTGTCTTTAAAGTCTGGCACAGCATTGGCATTGGAGTTGACAACTAGACGACGCTCTTGAGTTTGAATCAGTGGGCCGTTCGTCTCTGTGATCAGTTCACTAATGCCTGGTTTTCGTGGACCGATATTTCTAGGCGGAAAAGGTTACGGCTGTTGTGGATCGCCGAAGCTCTTTTTATCTCCCTACACTTTGCAATCCACCACTGCTCACTGTCGTTCCTCAGGCTTTGAATCAGTTGGCGTTTAAGGCATCTCCGTGCCTCATCATATCTGGAATTTGGAGAAATCGATCTGCGAGTATTCAACGGCGTAACTGAGGATGTAGATATTTATCGTTTCTGTGTGTGTCTTGGTGTTAAACCTTCGGTAGCATTAGTAGCCTCAAAGGGAGCCTGTTTGGTCTCTATCCATCGCTCTTCTGGATCCTGGGCATTTGACTGCATCGATAACCTGGTGGATAATTCTACTTTGGAATTAGGTTGATACTTATCATCTTGTAGCAGCCGCTGGGGACGGTTGGCTTCGGCGTTGTTTCGGCCACCGACGAGATGTAGACTGAAACGCACACAAAAGAAAGCGTGACCAGTGTCTACAGATGCGGACCAGGGCGATCGTTAGTTTTCAATTGATCCGCGCCAGCGGCAGCCGATTTGGGTCCAACGTTGGGAGGGCGCGAGAAGACACCAGATTAATCGATGCCACTTTTTGTTTGAGAAATTTTGTACGCCCTAGGAAGACTCCCGGACACCTGGTCGCCAGACATTTGTATGAATGAATTACCCTATATTCACGTAAGTCTGTCAAATTTCACACTCAGAAAGTAGCAGACACCCAGTCCCGAACCTTTTGTCATTGAATTTTATCCCTGAAATGTAGTACTCCCAAAATGTCACAGTTTGTATTATGTTTCCATTATCGCCCAAACCAACCTGTCTCCCGAAAGTAGCATCCGATTGGTTAAGATAAGACCAGTGATGAATCCTGTTTTGCCTGCCGCATGTAATCGTTAAGGTGAGTCATTTTGTTCACATACTAAGGTAGTCAAGTGTCCACCTCAAAAAGGACAAAGGCTTAAATTCCAGATTCACCGGGCACTGTCTTGGTGGACCGCACTACCATTTCGGCTGACCTTTGTTTCAAGCCTTTGGCTTTAGGAATTCCAGTGTGAAGATGTTGTGAGGTCACAACGGTCAAAAGAATTTGACTGTGATGGATTTGCATAACAGCTGTAGTATGCAAGAATCAGTGTCTTCCGTGGGGGTTCCTCGTGTTCAATCTGCAGAAGACACAAACGCAGAAAACTCCATGAGCACAAAGGCTCAGCAAGTGCATCAACAGGATCCTACACTTACATTTATCGAACACTAATATGGCTGTCAACAGCCTGCTAACTACACAGCATAGCGCAAGCCTTTTCGCTTACCGATTCTAGATCATTGTATGTCTTTATAACTAGAGTACCAGGTGTTGAACATAGATCCCGAGAATGGTCAAGGGGACGGGCTACACCTAATCCATTTTTTGAGGGTGACATCTGACAGACTTAAATGAATGTAGCTTGATCAATCATACAAATGTCTGGTGACCAAATGCCTGGACACGCTCCAAGAATAGTCTATGGTCGGAACATAATTAGATGAGTCGATCACCGTTATCAGTTCGATCGGCTGGAGCGCCAAATCGGACTTCTACATCCCCCTCCGTCTCGTCTAAGCTTCCAACTTGAACATTGAAACCACCGGACAGCCATTATGTCTGTAGAGCGCACACTGTGGAGCAGTCGAGATAAGTCATGGTAGAAATCGTCTTTAGCCTCAGGAGAGTTAGGGCGTGCACAGAAACGACGAACAGGCATCGGCGCCTCAGTCTATTGCTATTGACGTGCACGGAACCGTTCAACTGGACCACACACAGCCGAGTGCTGACTGGAACCCAGTCGAGCAGTGCACCCTCAGCTCTCGTGCTCAGAGCGATGCCAACGCCAGCCTAATCACGAGTACTAGACACTGAATCGTCCGACACGCGAAACATTAACACTGAAGTGGGATCTTCTGTGCGTGTTTCATAGACACAACACACATCTATTTTTAAGAGTTCTAGTTAGGGCAACCTATTGATCCGTTCGACAAAGTGAGTAGACATCTAAATCAGCTTGTTGAGGCGATGCTTAGGTGGGAGGGTCGATTCTTTACTTTCCCGTGTCTCCCAGTTATTACCCTTACCGGTTTTGATTCGTTCTGGCTTTTCGTATTCGTTCTGAATTAGCTTTTGAAAGATGAAAAGCAGAGAGATAAGAAATATTTTTCGAGGACCCTTGGGGATTTCTAGACAAATCATACTTCGCGGCTTCCCGCACCGCAGAAGGCGTTTTTCTTTGGGGACCCTAAACGGAACCTTTGACTCAAAAGTCTCATCCACAAGGCAGTGGGGCGTTACCCAATCACGCTGATTCGAAAGAAACTTCTTATTGTCTGTCACGCTAGACCCGATTGTTGCACGCACTGTCTTGTCTTTACTGGTGCTTTGTGATTGATCCGCTCTTCGAATCCAGTCAGTCCTATGCACCTGATCAAACGACCGGAACGTAGACGGAGCAGCATCCTTTAGGGCGGGGACTGTCCAGCTTTGACGAGCGATAGCTACCCACTAAAGTGCGATGACTACTCCCTTAGTCGAGAGAAACCCAAGGTACTCCACTCCCACGTCAATCTAGTGAAGATTTTTGACCGGTAAACTGTATTTTTCTGTTTTTATTCGCTAGAGTGTCCTCTTCAGGGGCATAGTGGTTAGAACCAGATGCTTCCCATCAAGTGGTTCAGAGACCGGACTTCGTCTGGCCTCTACCCATTGACATGTCCGGCAAGATTGCATCTCCAGCTTAGGAAAGCCTTCCTGCATAGCTGTTTGAGTCATGGAGACACGCAAACCATCAGACCACATAAAGGTGCAGTTTCGACGTTATGGTGTAGTATCCAAACAGGGAGATGATCAGGAGGAAGTAGTCACATAGCTAGTACCGTTTTTAACGTTTGCGTCTTTCGACCATTATACCAAGTAAACCTAACCAAAAAGATCATTTGATATCCGGCGTTCTCATCTTTCACTGTTTCATCAGTATTGGTTATGTTGCGCGGCTCGTCACCCGTGCGTATTTCTTGTGTTCTTTACAACCATTGCACAGAAACTTTCGATAGTTCCGCGTGCAAAATTATGCACCATATGTTATGGTGCCACTGAAATTGAAATAGTCCGTCGTTGCTGACCGTGGATTATTCGCACCCAAGTTTACTCACTATTTTGTTGGCTTTTTGTTACATCAACTCGCGAGAAACACGAATATTTTCCCGACGGGCTTAAGCGAGCCATTGAAATATTTCTCCAGGATGCGGCCGGATGCAGGATTAGGGAAGAACACTTTTGTCGTGAATTTTACCGTTTTGCCATTGTTGTTTGAGTAGATCTTTGTCCTATAGAGTGTGCCATACTTAAAAATGGCTGACGCCTGTTGATCACGCAATCTTCCGATTATCTTATCCAGAATTACCCAGTTAGATCGTTTTCATCTTTTGACTCAGGGATGAAAAGTTCATGTTTGGTAGATCTATGCAAGTGCAGCTACACGAATCCGACTGAATGGTCGTTGATGAGATGTGTAGACTTGGTAATCCTAAAACCGACGGAGTGCGATTCGTGAGTGAAACGCCTGATGTTGTGATACGTGGTCTTAAGATTCATCAAAAATTGATATGAAAACAGCGCACCAGCGTCGGGACTACTGATCACCTCATCACTTTTGATGTACATAAACGTCTAGCTGAATTGCCCTAATAGGCTAACAATATCGGGCGTCTTAGTACGACGCGAAAACCTTCCCACCCTCAGTCAACTGAAGTCTTTATCATTACTAATTTCTGACGCAGGTAAAAGTTGGTTTGCATGATTGTAACTCATCAAAACCAGTGGTCTAGTAATTGGAACTGATATCATGTCCCCAACCAAATATGCTGCAACCATTTTTCCAGAGAAAATTCCCACAAATTGCTCGAAAGTGTTTCTCGTTAGGAGAAGGTGAAATTGTAACGGAAGTGTTTTTTTATACTCGTTTCTGTAGGGTTCATTGCATGGTAAGAGATCTTGCTGGGAGTTATATGCAATCTGTGAGGGAGGGGGAAGTGGACTACTGTAACTTGTTTGACTGTCAGTCGTTCGTGATGTCCCGCCTAAGTCACTGTGATGGTTGAAAAGGATGATGTGAGATGATTGTTTATCAAACTGGATTCTCCATAGTGCCATGCATTATTGAACAACTTTACAAGCGCACTCCATATGCCTCGGTCGACCGCTGATCGAATGTTGTCAACGATGTACACTGGGAAAATTCTTATGCAAACTTTTATCCTACATGAAACGTCATAATGTGACGAAGAAAGCAAGACGGATAAAGAACACCTGTTAAATGTTTGATTCCCAGTGGGGACTCGTGAAAACTGCACCGCAGATGATAATTTATAACAAGGATTTATCTTTTACTATTCATTTCATATAAGTTGAAAACTTTACACTTCAACCGGATGCTGTTGTGCTCAGTCATTTCGTCCCTACCTATTCCAGCCGGTGTGTCGTTCTTTCAGTAGGGAAAACAAATAAGCCGAAAATTCCGTCTCCCAAGTGATTGTTTTTTTGCATCTGTGTGCACTCAGTTAAAGTCGGTCAGGGTCAGCCATTTTTTTCAAGTCTGCATAGTGGTACTCGGTAGACGGTCGCTTGTAGTTGACAATTCAGTGGCATATTTTTGTTTTTGTTCATCTTTCCTGTTCTTTTTTGAAAAAATCTTTCTCCGTGTGTGTTTATGTAGAAATTCGAGTGGTGATTATTGTCCTACGCATTTTGTGTATCACAGCACTTTCGTGTGAATAATGAGATTTCCTTGTTTCCTTTATATATATATATATATATATATATATATATATATATATATATATATATATGTATATATATATATATATTGGTGGTAAGTAGTGTACAAATGGGTGAATGAAACTCCCCCGGAAGCACACGACCAGTTTCTCAGTCGCTGCCGCCCATCTGGTATGCGTACCCGGTACTCCTTCGTCCATTCATCTTCCGCTGTTACGTCGTCACTGGGATCTAATTTGAAGCGTCAGGAGAGAGAGTTCACATATGACGCACAGTCATGATTTCTGTCAACCAATTTACAGAGTATGCACTCACACTCCTGACGCTTCAAGCTAAATCCTAGTGACGGTATATATCGTCAAGGGGTGACCGATTTCAAGCCCGCATCCTTATGACGGGACGGTTTGGTTTAATGTGACTCGTTGAACATAACACAGCCACAAATTATATTGATGACCCGTCATTCTGATGTTTTGGTTGCAATGATTTTTCCGTCTGTTAAATCCCACATTATCTTTTTCAACCTGAACACTTTTGAGACAATTCAGTTTTATCAATGAAACTACTTTCAATAAGATCGTCGTTTCATTCGATGATGTAGTTTTTTTTCACAACTTCCGACCATCTTTCTGTGTCCATGTTTGTAGAACGGCGTTCTCCAGAATCAGGTCAACCTGGTATCTCTGATACGGAGCAGCTGATTGCGGTGAGTTTCCACTTGAATTCGATTTCGTTGTATGTGTATTTAGTTTTCTCCGGCTCAACATCCCCGGTGCGCACGAGATGCCCGATGCACACAACGTTGATTAGTTTGTGGCGATCGCGATCGTCCAAACATGCACGCACATGTAAAAGCGACAGGTAGATGGTCAAATGCTGTGAATATCAAACCGTCAGTGGTCACAATCCGTGACTATCCATGTCACTGGAAGTCTAACCGCCAAGTCGGTGAATTCTGTCGGGAATGCCTGTTATCGGTCAACTTCATTGATCACAGCTTCTCGAATTTGTGCCTTGTGCATTTTGTTTACCCTTGTTGTTGTTGTTGGCGGTGGCGGTGGTCACTGGGTTTGGTTTGGCCTAGATGATATGGTGGCATACCGTGACCGATTTCTTCACCCCCACCCGCTCCTCCTCCCGATACTACCACTTTTGACTCTCCTTACTACTTTCACTTTTTCAGTAGCTTGGTTTTTGTTCGTGATTTTCCATGAGCGTTGATAACTTCAACAACAACTATGTCGAATGTGTGTTGTTTGTTTGTTCGTACTTAACTGGTTTGAGTACGTCAGCTTTTTCTGGAACATGAGCATTTTTTCGTATATCAAATCTCTGCAAACCAGGTTCGCGGAAGAATACTAACAATTTTACCTGGTGTACGTACCGGAAGTTTTTCGTACAATGTTTGGTTCTGGTTTGGCCTGCTCATTGAGTACAGCATTTATAACACGAACGGCTGGTGAAGGGGGAGCTCACAATCACACTGATTCCGTTCGAGTGGCGAGAGAACCACTCTCACAACAATGAATCGAGAACAGATGTCGCTTTTAGTCGACGTTAATTTAACGCTTTTTAGTCAACACCTCGCTTCCTGTTTGGGTGTTAGTGGACCTCAGCGCCTGATCCACGCCTTTTGCCCAGGCACCCCTCAGTCCAAACAATCCACCAAATTTGTACGATAAATTAAAATTAGCTTTGAAGTTTAATTTACTCCCTTTACAAGCAGGCTTGTTCTATCCTTGCCCTTGGGACATTTAAGACGGAATCTTGTCATGAGCGAAATCCGTCAGAGCTTGAAATACAACAGACTCCGCCCCAGCATTCCATCGTATTTTCTTTCGGTTGCACGTGAACTTTTGTGGAAGCAGGTTCCTTTTTAATCCATCCGCATGTATGAGTACAATAGAAGAGATGTATACCATAGACCCAAGGAGCTTGCAGCACTTTCCAGGGTTACCGGTAATCATAACTCCAAGACTCAGAGTGGAAAGGCCACATAAGATCCCATTAATTCAGGCATGGCAAAGATCCTGGCGGCAGTGGAGTGCTTTGCCGCTCAACCACCACCAGTCTGCATGTCGTCTTGTTGCTTTTCGTCAGATCACAGTGACTCCTACGTTTTCACTCTGACACCCCAGTCCAGTTTACCCGATACCCAAGTTTTGTGAATGATACCAGTCTTCCATAACCGCTCTAGTGTGTGGACTGTCTTTGTGTATATGTAATGAAAAATGTATCCACTTTGATCTTCATATAAAGAATAGAAGCTGGATCGATTCTGACGATTTCTCTGTGCATATTCTTACTCCGTTCTGCTCAGTGTCTGAATAGTGATGGTTGATATTCTTGCAATTTTATTCGTAGATCGCCTTATTTCCACCTTAATGCTTTGTCATTTGTTTTCGATTTTGATGGAGCCCCGTAGATTCGGGGCGTCATTTTGTATGCAGCCTACGTTTCGCATCAATAACAAATTTGCTAATCTTGTTGTGATGATAGAATTAACCTTTTTCTCTCGTTCGTCAGACTGTAGTACATTGCTTTTTCTTGGGGAGGAGGGACAGTGTATCACTTCTGATTAACCAGTCTGATCTTGTTTTATACCGCCGGTTTCGCAAATTGCTTATAGGCCTCGAGATGATTCATTCCTTGAAAAAGTGCCCGTCGAACTTGCAATGAATCAAGTGAAACAGACAGTAGTCTGATTCTGACACGAAAATTATCGGTATTCGATCAAGGATGGTGTCGCAACATTACTCGAATCTAGTCGGAACACCGTATCAGAAATGCTAAAGCTAGGCGCGCGAAACACTGAATTCTAGCAAACTAGATTGGTTGGCACATGTGTTGCTCGTTGTCTGCTAAGGTGGTGAGTGGGTTGTCAGATGACATGTAAAACCTTGTCTGTTGGCTTGGCCGTGTATGGCTTGTTCAACTTCCTGAGTGGGGTCCAAGAGATGCTCCCAGTCTATGGCTAAACACATGAGTGAATATGGCTGGGTGTCGCGATCAGTGTCGCTGTTGTGTTCACACACTATGTCGATTTGATACTAGTATTGGTAATTCTCTTCATATTGCCAATTCTTCGGTCTTCCATTGAGATTCCCGTCGATATATATATATATATATATATATATATATATATATATATATATATATATATATATATATATATATATATATATATATATATATATATATATATATATATAGTCAACCAGAATCGCCGCACCCAGTGCATGGGTAATAACTGTCCGACCTGAGCTAAGCTGGTGTGTCGATGATCGCAAGAAACCATAAACTGCGTCGAACGCTGTTTTCAATTTATGCTTCAATGGATGACGCAAAAATAAATTTTAAAAACAGATTGGAGAAAGTGTTTCTCTGTCCCCTAATTAAGCTGTAAATACCGCATCCGACACGAAAAAGCATTCATCAGTACCGATCTTGTGATTATTCTCACTGAAATCATACTGTTCGGGAATGTACGCGTGCACATGGCCGGACTGTGCAACTCGTGCAGTAGCAGCCAGATTGGTAGTCCTTTGTTTTTCTTTCATTCATAGTAAGCTCTGTGTACGTTTTCGTTTGTATCAACATCAAACAGCACAATGTTCACTGGACCATCTTAATTGGATCTTCATACACCAGTACTGATGATGGGTGTGGGACCACTTCCTGTTCGGCCGAGGATAACTTCCGTCTCACATTGGGCGGTGGATCAAACCTGTTCATATTCACACAAACGGGTTAGTCATTAGGTCCGACTGTGTTTTTAACTCAGCGCACTTGCTGATCGCCTCATCGATCGGGCATTGGGTAACGTGAAATCTTTGTTGCGGTGTCCAATACTTATGCTTCATCTTTGTTGAACGGTCTAATTTATTTTGAGCCTGTCAACCGTAAACCTGTTATATCACCAGATCATGGTGAATCAATTTCGTGAAATAACACACGAAGTGAATTACAATAAAAGAAGCAAACCCCATGATTCGAAAATATACTATACGAGGAGTTTGTGAGTGACGTTAGCGTCGAAACCAGTTTGTCGATCCTTCTTTTGAAAAGAGAAAGGTTATAGGTGGATGGGGAAGACAAGGGGAATGGTGTTCCAGTTCAAGGAAAAAAAGATTGAAAAACGAAGGTTCGGCATCAATACGTGTGATTGACTCTTCAAGCCCTCTGGTATAGTGCTCAGCCGATCACCCCCGTCTATCACTTGTTAGACAGTACGTTTCGCGCACGCGGCAACCGCTGGTGTTTCTTCCGACACACTGCCTCGGCACAAACCAGCATGCGATCTTTGTACTTAGCCCAATGAATGGTTGGTACTCCGCGGTCTTTTCTCGTTGGCTTTCTCGACGAACGCGATCGTAGAAGCTGAGGGAGTGTGCCATTCTGCACTGGGGGTTGGAACAAACTTTTCAAATGTTTTCCAATTAAACATTCTGAAAAGTTCAGAAAAGAATATGAATATCTTGTTTGCCCCTCTTTCTTCTTACATTTCTGTTCATCTTCTGTCGCAGGACAACTGGTCAGTTAAAATAAACGGTCCTGTATTTGATTTGGTATCCGCGCGTGAACTCTTTCAACGCACTCGCATTTCCCCGTTTCCGTTGATTTATTTCATCCTCAGACTTTCCCACAACTGTGGTTTTCACCCTTTGTCTCATCCCATGTTCAGTTCATTTCCCTAGCACTTATATGCTCTGGTTTTTGGTTTCTGCATCGTAGCATTATCGAATCGGAAGCGAAATAAATCGCAGCACTGAGATTATTAGGGAGCCAAGGTAGATCGAGGGAAAAATCATGTAGACGAAAGAAGAGTTCAGTTGCATGCGCGTCACTGACCATGGCGCCTTATGATTCCAGGGGAAGTGGGGGGGGGAGGTACGAATCACGTAAACTTCAACCTGCAAAGTTACATTGACCATTCGACTAAGCCCATTGGTTGAATTTTTGATCCGTTTTCACTTTATCAATGACTGACTACGTCTACTCTCTCAGAAAATGATGTGCACACAAGATTTCTCAGTGGGCGTGCATAGAACGTCCTGGCCACTGCAATCTGTTCATAGTAGCTAAGGTGCTTATTCTGAATAATGTGCCTCCTATACTCCACTTGGTAAACCTGACATGCGGTTTCACTCACTCATCCGACCTGAATCCGTCGTGCAAACGCCACTGTCCAATGTGCTGCTCAAGTGTACTGTTCAAGACTGAGCTCAACTTTTGGGTCTCGCTAATAAGCGATCTCACTGCGTCTACACAACGCCGTTACCAAACTCGGTGAAACAGACAAACCACATCACGGTGGTAACCAGAATCCCACAGTTCAGGCCCCTTGACTAAGCTCGGGGTTAAGTCAGATTATGTGGTCCCGCCCCGTCTTCTGGTCAATGAGACGCGTGTTCGTTGTTCACTGGCAAAAGTACAATATCGATTTGACCTTAATACTGTCTCAATGCATCTGTCTATAACGCCGACATGGCCAGTGCTGTCACCGGCCATATCATCGTTATAGGCAGGCAGCACCTTAAGTTTTCCATAATGATGTCTTCAATCCGGTTCACATACTACGCTTGGGCTTGCTAATTGTCACAGTGACTCGTGATTAACATTATAAAACGAATATTGGTTAAAAAAAACATTTGAGTCAAACGGAATGGCGAATGCAGTTCTTGGAACGCATCAGCAACATCCTCCATCACAAGGGATGTTTGTGACAGTTTCGTAAGACCTTTACGGACATTTTTCATACCGGCTGTTGATGGAGAAGACATG
Organism: Fasciola hepatica; assembly: GCA_948099385.1. Lineage (NCBI taxonomy): Eukaryota > Metazoa > Platyhelminthes > Trematoda > Plagiorchiida > Fasciolidae > Fasciola > Fasciola hepatica. Next base: position 8,066,769 of record CANUEZ040000105.1, read on the forward strand.
GGAGACGGTTGAGTTTACCTCCGATAGAGAAAGGCACAACTTTACTACTCAGGGCAGCCAAATATTGATTTCATTACTATTTCTTGTCTTCATGTTTGTCAACCTCAGTGGGGATGGTGACCACAGTTTGAAAGGGGAAACTGTTTGTATAAAAACCGCCCGGACTTACAAACTTTCACAATGGAGTCTACGAAACACGAATAACTATTAGAGTAGGAATTATGCTATTGTAGCGCTGTTCTTCCAACCATTAAACTTGTAATTGTGTTCAGTTTTGTCGAGTCGATAGCAAAAAGGCCGTGTAAGCCGATCCGATGAATAGTGTGTACATTTTTGCACGGTGTATCTTGGATTACGATTAGGGTTATGAGATAATGCACTCGACTCGATCACCATGTGAATAACCGTAGCTCTTTATTGTAAACATTGTGCCTCTCCGAGAATAAATCCCACCGTGATTTTTCATGACGTTTTTAGTTTAATCCCTACTCCAAAAATAAGACCTGATCAAAGACACATCCACGAAATGTGCTCAAAGATGGGGCCTAATATCCCAGTATGACCCATTTCTCCGGACTTCGTAGCGATGAGAACTCAATTTGCCACAACCACCGAATCAGCAAAAATACATCTTTTGCGTTCAAACTATTCAGGAATTAAAAATTAATTCACCTTGCAGTAACAAAGCTTCACTTACCATGGAAGTACTGTTGAGCTTTGTTGGTGCACGATGAATTATTTGTTATTCAAATCCAATCTCCTACTACTGAAGTTCATCTCATTTACTAAGGAGTTCATGGAATACCGACAGTTGCGTTGCCAACGCACTACGAAAGGAGTTCATTTATAGAAAGTTCCATTTCTAAACGTGAGAGATTGAGGTAAATGAGTTTGCAAGAAATACAATCTGAAGTTCGGGGTTTCATAATTTAAAATGACATCACAGAAGAGGACGAAATAGTTGCATTTGACTAAATGCAATTAGGAAATTGTTGAAGCTTTCATTACTATTCATTACTATTTCTACTCAAAATAATTTTGCTTTACACAAGGACGTGAGACCTTACTTTGTTTTTTTTTGTTGTTATCCAACAAAATGGAACGCATCTTCGAGGTAAACCCTGGTGCGTTTTTTGAGAAAAAAAGTCCTATTGTTGGAGAACCACTTTAGTTACTGCTTCATGTCCGTTCTTTGTATTTGCCAACACCATTTTGTGTAAATTTCAGGCTGATAGCCATTGAGAATGGTATGCAATGAGTTAAGACCTTGCAGCATTTGGCTTCTTTTAGTATTGACGGATTGAGTGAAGGATACTCAATGCTCTAAATATGAGGACAATTTTCCGCTTGCATTTAGTCACCATTTTTTAGAACTCAGAGCTAATGCACCAAGAAACCATAACAACTGCATGTTTCGTAACGGTTTCAGCTCCACTGGCTGACTTGAATGTTAACAGTCCCAACATTGATGATTGTCGTCAGTTGCAGGCGAATTAGCATCTTGTTGGGTTTTTCAAAGACAATTCTTGCTCATGAGTACAGTGGAAGGTGTATACCTCGTAGTCGCAAGGATCCACTGCACTATTAGGGATAGCCGGCAGCAAGACCCTGAAACTTTGAGTGGTGAAGCACACAAGGTCACAATAGTTCAGGTTTGGTAACGAGCTGAGTGACGGTGTATTACTGTCTACCATCAAAGATGATCAGATACATCAACATTTCATCGCAGAATACTTCACCGCTTTCGACATACTGTGTACTCCGTTTTTTGCAGTTTTCATTCAGGAAAATGAATATAGAAGGCTTCTATTTAATTTAATAAAATATACCTACTAGAAATTTAAAATAAACCTCACGAAGTGTCACAAGGATTTTTAGATTTCAACATTTGGTTAAATATTTCCCTTCCTGTTGATTCTCAGGATATGTGTATATGGGGAGCATGGACGCTATATTTTACTGATAACATGATCTCAAGCATATCGCACGTATTCCTTACATACATACATATAATGAGCACGTTTCGTGAGGAATCACTTTTCAGGATGGGAATGAGAAAATCTAACCGACTGTTATCCAACACGGCGGAGTGCCAAGCTAGTAAAGTAATTTATACACTTTCATCTGTGCATCATGTCGAGGGACCGAATGTTGATGTTATTTGGAGACCAGTATCACAACTCCGTCTGCCGGATAATCGAAATGTTCTCGCTATCCCAAAGGTGTCTGACGCCCATGTGCCGTCGTTTCCAGGTTGAGGACGTATTGGTTCTCTGGCTCAGATCACATGACCCCACTGATTCAACGAATCGACGTCCGTCCGTGAGCGCGACGAGTCGCGCGACTGAGGCCTGCACCATTTTTTGCATGGGAAGGGCGTGGTGAAACAGGCGGTCACAACGGTCAATCGTCAGTCAGAGAGGCCAATGACCAGTGAAATGCGCTTTGCCGATACGAAAACCAACCACTGCGTTCGGTTCTCGAATTAGACGTATGGTTTTTCAAAGCTGTGTGACAATTTCGCAAATGTATGTCATAGTTCCTCGAATCAATCATAAAATGTCATAGTAGCTTAATTCATCTGCCCACTGCTCTCGGTTCAGTAACTCCCTCCCCCCTAGATTTGCAAACTCTGTGACAGAAACACTTTTGTTGTGCAAGAAAAGTTTACAGAAAGCCTCACATTGTACAATAAACCCACGATAACCCACCAGGAAACTCTTTCATCGGGACTTCATCCCCCCTCCGCCAACAGAAAACGATTTCTGGTCAAATGTTTTTTCACAATCTCATTTTCCTAACAAAATTAATCATGAACTTTTGTCTAACGACATGATATTAGTATTCTGGCTCGTTACCACATCTCACCGACTGGGACCTTACGTGGTTTCCCACTCCAAGTCTCAGGGTCCGGTTGCCGGCTATCCCTAATAGTACAGTGGACTTTTAAGGCTGAGGTATGCTTCCTCTGCTGCACTCATGCGCAGCCATGTGATAATATAAGTTAGAATCACCGGGTTTGGGGAGTTCTAGTCAAGTTGACCGAGTCTTATCCCGTTCAGTCAGCAATGGTCGCTTGGGGGCGAGAGGGTTTCCATCTCATGCTGAGACATCAGTACTGTTCTCCAGTCAATGTGGCCCACATTTTAATAAGGTGAACAGTAATCCTGATACTAGTAAGCCTTCTGTGTATCAAATTTTTATGAACTTTGAGATAGCGCATCGCAACATCACGCATTTTGTTTTCGAGCCATAGTCAGTTGTTTTTAGGATTATCAAATTGACACAAGCCCTTCCGGTTAGGTTTACTTCGTAGAATGGTTGAAAGACACATTTTTAACAAACTCCACAATAAAAATGATACTACTTAGGCGCCTGTTTTTGACCATCTCTGAGTGCAATACCCCTCAGCAAGAAACAGTTTGACCGATCCTGGTTAGCGTTTCTTGCTGAGAATACTACTGTGTTGTTATTCGAGTTTTCCGATTTGACCAATGCTTCGAAAACCCATCTTCATACCTTGTTGTTGATAATGGTAAGTGCACTCGCATTTCTCGCATCGAAGAGTCTACGCCGCGCGCCTAAATCAAACCGGTGGTCTTCCGCTTGCCGACCAGTTGTCTTGCCAGCTGAGCTATCGCGGTGCGGCCAATGATTTGATTAGTGTTTGCATACTCTCGCGTTATTTGCGTCCATATCACCGTACTGCGGTAGATCAACTGTCCGACAAGCGGCAGGTCGTCGGTTCAGTTTCGGCTCGCGGTGTGGACCTACTGAGTCCTTATCTAGTTCGTCTCTCCGAGTCCTAGACTTATGACTACCGGTTATCCTTGGTTGTTCAGCGGGTCTTTGGGATCTTGGGATACTCCCCTTAAACATCATTCATGCGCAAGTTTTGAAATAAATAAAACTCGATCGCTGGCCATTTCTGGAATTTTTGTGTTGGTTTATTTGTCTCACTCACTTGCTTAGAAAGTTGTTTCATTGTTTTGCGTATCTGTTTCTTCGCTCCCCCGTCATTCTTTAGTGCGCGATCGGCCAATATCGCGCTGACGGTGGTTTTTTCACTAAATCCATCAGATCACGAGTCTCGGGCAACTTAAAGGCAACGGTTATTTGTTTTGCATTGCACCTGTGAGATTTTTCTCCTCAGTCACGCAGCATTATTCGAGTTTCAGGCATCACCAAGTCACCCTGTTTTGTATTCATTAGTTTACCTTTTCGCTAATGAAACCGTTACCGTGGTAACCTCATAGTTCGTCCCGAAAAGTATGCACCGGATGTGGTTGCCCACTTGCTCGGTGTATTGTTACGTTCCTGATATTCTCAGACACATTCATTTGTTTCGTTGTCTATATAAACTAGGATCTACTCAACACGTTCCATTGGCTCTGGTTTCCATACGATTTGTAATGATTACCAACATCCGATTAATATAAAGGTAATGTGCAATTTCGGACGACAATTTTACAGTACTTCACAACCTCTGCTATTTCTGTTTAATAGAATTGAAAGCACACTGAAGTCTGCAAAAAAAGGTTCATTTATTCCAGTAGTGTAGAATTCTGCGCTTATAAAGGCGATTAATTCTCCGAATAATAATAATAATAATAATCATCATCATTTGGTTTTCGAAAATCTAATCGAAAAATCCGACGATTCGCTAATTGACTTTCATGAACTTTGGGTTGAGTAATTTAATCCCCTCTCACAATGGGCATTCGGCTGCTACTTGCAAACGGAACAGTGCAGGTAGATATCATTCCTCCATCATAAATGAAAGTTATTTGAAAAGGTACTAAGCCGCTGGAGCGAATGGACTGTCCTTGTCCTTTTTTAATGATTGCGGCGTAGCCTTAATGGTGAGGTTAACAAAACTTTTGGTAATCTGGAGGTAGTGAACAGATTTCCAGGGAGCATTGTGAATCGATGGTTGTATCAATTTACAAGAAAGGTTACGGGTCCTCTTTTAAATACCGCGGACCAACTACTCACGAGTATTATCCACCACTCGCGAAAGGTGCACGCGTGAGAGTCAAGCCAATGCCAAATCTGGATTGGGTTGTATCGATCACATCTTTACCCTGCGACAAATGTTAGAGCAGAGGCACATCTATAGGTTCACCATCTCTGGTTTTGATTTGAAAGCGACTTTTGACTCAGTCGACCGCAGTCTTCTGACGCTGCCTGTTGTTGAAGGATGGGCCATGAAAATTCCTCTCTCTTTAAATCATTTTGTGCAAGCGGGGGAAGCCGAGTTGTTGCTTATGATTGTGTTTTGCTAGAGTTCACCACGAGGATAGGTGCGCGTCAGGGTTGCCCTTCATTATCCATCCCTTTCAACTCTCTACGGGTATTGCCAAAATTCGACTACAACTGTGGCTTTTGGAATCAATGTATCCATAACATAAATTGTTACAACTTGATACAAACGTTTTATGTGAGTTTGAAGAAAGTGCATCAACGTATTTCACCAACATTAAAAAAACGCCACCATAATCGAATTGTAACAATCTTCCAAATTTCCACGTTTTCGCTAAAGTAAAAGCGTTTAATAAACGGATGAATATATCCACTGCAATAAGATGAACATTCCCGTAGGAAGCATTTCCTGACCTACTACGTGGCAGTAAAATAGAAGAAATTCCACTCTGACAGACTGGGAAAATGCATTGTTTCAACCCAATGAATTCTCCATTGTTCATGATGTCGTAATTATAACTCCCCTGATCGGAATAATCATGATTCATTACAGCTCATATTAACTGGCGTAATGAGTTTCACAGTTTCAAAATTACTGCAATGAATTTCCTTAAGAATTTTTTTCATCACGAATGACGTTTCTGTGAGCTCCCAAGTCTCATTTGAGCGCAGAAAGTAGATCTAAAGTCAAATCAAAAAAGATATCACGATGAAAATTTCAATTTCTTCGCAGCTGCAACCACTAACCGCACTTATTGGGGATAAAATGCTGGTTTTTTGATCGACCGGAGCGATTAAGCAGCTCACTCTGCTTCAGCCTTCTTCGTAATGGTGCGGAGAAATACTCTTTCTGGATATATTTTTAATGCTCCCTGACCGTCCGCTTTTATCAAAACCCAGAAAACATCGGTCCCCAAGTCGATTAAGCTGGTTCTTTACAGCCACATCTTGTTGCGACACCATTTTCTACAAGAATAATGGGGAAAACAGCGTACTCATAAACTTATTCACTGTCGTGATGGAAATTTATTGTCACGAATGAACATTTCTCCATCATCGTAAAAACAAACTGGACGCTTAACGGACCATATTCGTATGTCCTTGATTTCAAGGTCATGCATTCCAAAACACAATAACCTTCTCACGAACTTAGGAATCGACCACGAAATTGCTTGTTTCAGTTGAGTAGAAATGTAATTGACAATTCCACAAAAGAAAGTTGCTCCTGGCGGGATCAGTATTATACGCCTCCATGGTGAAAACCATATGCGATGAATCCCACCTAAATGACTTGGCAAATTATTCATATTCGACCGTTCATTGAATTTCCTCATTCATGCACCAATCGATTTAATCATGTTAACCACATTCGCGCAATTTCAACTTCGCACGGAATATTACGGAACTAATGTGAAAAATATTCAGTTACGAAGAATTTTATATTTTCAACCTTTGTTTGGTAGTATACGAAAAAAATCGCAACCGTAAACCTCATAACGAGGGAAATGATTTTCTCATTCGAATTGTGACGGCACCTGCAGTTGAAATGAATCCAGAAATATCTGTTTCATTATGCGAGAATTGCAGCTTCAGTCTGTGTTCATGTAATAAAATGTCCGTTTAGAATACGCGAGCGATGTTGTGCTTCTGAGTGAAGATCCAAGTAAATGACAAGTTTTTCTAGATAGGCTAAGGATGTCTGCAACTTCGGTGTGTAAAATGCTGCTGCAGGACTCGACTAACTTTACACCATTTCTTGTTCTGACAGGGGAAGCCATGGCTGAAGCAGATTCGTTTTGTTGTCCGGGTAGTAGCATCTCACTAGGCGGTCGGATGTCGTGGCGAGTACAAAAGATGCTATTGGCTTTTGCGGATTTGAAGCACCTGTGATGCTTATTGTTCGTCAAGGTTCCAGTCTTTACCATGGCTCTTAGATCCGTTCTTTTCTACTGCTCAGAAACGTCCGTTACCGGTGGAAGATGCGCGAAGACTTTCAGTGTTTGAGCATCGTTATCTTCACAGTGTTGCTCGAATTTAGTGGGAACTGTCCCACCAGTGCTTATTAGGCGTTGGGTGTTGGGGCTAAGGTCCGTCACTGGTGAATTTAATTACGATAAGGTGGTTAGGACGTGTTACGCATGCTCAAAGGAAGATTTCTTCGGTATACGTTGTTCTCCGGGGCAGTTTGCTATTGGATGGTGTCGAAGCAGTTAGTCCATGACACGACAAAAAGGTATGAGAACCTTGAAAAGTGGATTTGGGCCAGAATAGGATGTATCAGGCTTCCGGGTTGAAATTCGTGATATCCGACCAACAGACGGTTAGAGGCATTATCTGACACGGTTGATACTTGATGGCGCAGTTACATCTGAGCTCTTTCTTTGTCTTCATGCTTTCACTTACAAATTTCCCCACCGTTTGTGTGCTCCTTATGTTTCATTCGTTTTCTCGTTTGGACGATACCCTTAGAAAGAAACCAAAACCAGAACACTAAAGTGCGAGGTTAATGGTTGAGTGAACGTAACTGAACTGGTTTTGTATTCAAATAGGATCCTACGAGACATTACCCAAAAATAATTAGAATCCGATTCATCGTGTTACGTCTTCAAACAGGCATAATCGGTACATTTGCAAAGGTCCAAATGGGAAAGTCCTCCACTGTTTTTCACCAATCTTGTGTTGTGTGCATGAAGCACTAACCAGCCTAAATCATGACACTACTTTTTTCGATTCACCATGATCTGTGCTGTTTTCCTCGTGCAGAATGTTTGTTTTTCTCCACAAGACGTAGTACGGGGTTTTTTCCGATTTACCTCGATTTTGTTGGACCGCTTGCAGTCATTATCCTGTACTAATTATCTCAATCGTCCTCATTATCACCACCCAGAAACAAAATGAACAATCTTTCGGGCAAACTGATGTGTGTAAGGTACCATACCATGATTGGAGTGGTTTCACTCACTCGCATATGTACTTGTGGCTTGTACTTAGCTTCCGCTCGATTAGAGAAATCATCTTCATCATTCTACTTCCCATTGTTCATCTGTTCACCCCATCTCCTTTATGCTCTTGCAGAAATTCGCCCCGAATCCAGATAACTCCCGACTACAAAACGCGGTCAATGTGGCTCGTGGCAGTCCTGCCACGAACGAGCCCACCGAGTCCGAGTGGCTTATGCGAGCTCGCCGACCTCACGGTCCATTCATGTCTGTGATGACCGCCCGACTGAAAGCTCTGTCGACGGTTCGAATGCTGTGGACCCGGGATAACACACGCACAGCAGTTGAGACCGCGCTCACTTTGAACGAACCGGCCGTGTTGATTGACCTACTCAGTGTGCTCACACAGAATGAGTAAGTCTACCCTTGTGTGATTTTATCGATGAAACTGTGCAAGAATGAAGGCATCAGCACAGTAGTTCAAGTCTAAGTCGATCAAACCCTAACAATTCACACGTTCATGACCGATCATTTCTGCCGAATTTTCCAGACAGTTTTACTCATTGTTGATTAAGCTGCTCACGACTGCGATCTTTTGTAGCGTTGGTCAGGTGACCTAACACCAAAATGAGAAGATTGTTGACTTCAGAGAGCAAATTGTGATTATGATCTACCGCTAAATCGATAAGCCAGTAATCTAAAACAAACGAAATCATTGGTTATGGAGTCTGTTTGTTTAGAGCTGACAAGTCACGATGGTTTCCTCTGGAGCTGGATTTCTTTCTTCAAGTACAGTGTGTTTTTTAAATCGTGAAAAAAATTATAGAGACTTGCCCAAGCCCACTGAGAACGACATTCTTCACCGGGCTACTTCTATGCTTGTCAGTAGGCAAATTATCGAAAAGTCCACTTGGGTTATGAGCGTCGGCCTGATTGCATAGGCCGTATATTTGCATGCTGACAAAATTTTCACTAGTAAAATTTGCGATGAAACCAAGGTTATCGAAGGATACAGACCAGTATGTAATCACCTCCTCTGAATTCTACAAGGTTATGAAGCTGGTGGTCCAAATTGCTTTCCGACAGTCGCATTGTGTGCGGTAACAACTAATGTTATCAATACTGATTCCGTCTGAATGTATCGGACAAATAAAAAGTTGGATCCGTCGCACTAGTGACAGAATGGAAAGTACGATCCGTATGATGCATATAAAATTCCTTGAAGGCATGTGAAACCTTATTGCAAAGGATCCCTAATGTGAACCATAATAAGTGTTACCACTCACACAGCCGATCAGATACTGTAACCTCTCTAAGGCCATAAATCGTTTTCTATCACTCATCGGGAACCGTGTAGTGTCATGATGTCTTCAATACTAGGCGGATGGATTTAGCTTTATCAGGCTGTCAAACAGAGATGGTTGATGAATACTTTTGTTCGTTTTAGTGGAATACAAAGTAACTGCAATTGTTGTGTGCATGATTATTTGCGCGTATATTGTAGCATTTACCATAGTTGGCGTTATCTCTTTATTAATACTAGAATGCCAAGGGGGTCTAAGGAGACACCAGCTCGTAGCGAAAACTGAATGATTTGATTTTCATAGCCATTGGTTGAAGTTTCGTGACTTTTCCTGGTGACAATTTTCTCCCGTTTCCTTAAAGTTCCGCTAAAGGGGCATTTCATAGTTGTATTTCATTCCCTTAATAACTGGTATACCTGAAAAGATTTCACCATTGGCTTTCAAATTTGGTCCAATTAGTTTGTGTGGGACGTTTTCTGGCTTTATGATGCAAAGTGTCCTTACTGACATGTCGTCATTCTGCCGAGGTTTTTTCCTTCGTCTTTCCAGGTTGTGGCAGTTGTTATGCTAAATTAGCATACTAGGGAAGTTGGAGAATCTAAGACATGTCAGCAATTTCATTGGAGTTCGTCGTTCCCTTATCATTTTTGCCGGCCATCTAGTAAAACATTTTGTCATTTTGGAAAGGTCCGTTGAAGTAGTATCACAATTCAGCGTTATCTTTCACCTTAAATTGATCGGTTTCCTAACAGAGAAACACTTCACCTCATGCGGCAAACCGTGGAGCAGTACCACCCTTTGACTTAGCTCGACAGAGCTGGAAAACGTTGCAATCAACTGGTGTTAAAAGCAAGCAATTCTAGTGAACCACGTAGTCGCCTAGATTTTTGAGTAACCGGTTTGATCATATCGGTAACGGCACAGTATATAGAAATACATGGAATACGTTTGGTAGTGACACATTGAAGATTAGAAGACATTGTCGAACAAGCTATTGCCCGCACTCATTCATCTCAGTACAGACGTGCTACATCAATCAGAAAGTTGCTTCAAAAGTGAAATGATTTGGAAGCGAGACCGTAGATTAGGTCGGAGACAAATGTCCCACATTTTGTTATCAATTTTGACCATCCACTGTATTACAGTCCAAATTGAAATGACTAGCTAGTTCATCAGTACGTATTCACAAACACGGAGCTACAAAAGGTGCATCTATATGTTCGCCATAACCCCCTCAGTTAGTCGTCCGAAACACGAAAAGAAAGATCGAAGTAAATGAATTAACTTTTAGTTGTCATGATATGCACTCGTGTATACCATCCCGTGATCGCAACCACCTTAATTAGATAAAGATGTATTGGGCATACCAACATCCTCAGCCAGATATGATCTAATCACACGATCAGCGCAAACTCACATCACTCACGTGACATGTTTGCGACGTGTGTGTGTGGCGTGCAACTACCAGGATGATACAGAGTAGGTTTTGTGAAATGCATTGAAAAACAAAGGAAAATGTGAATATAGGTTTAACGCAGAGTTAATTGAAAATACCTGGCTGAAGGATCAGAACGGTCGGTGGAGAACGAGATAGTTTTCACCGCTCTGCAACCGACTTGATATAGCGCGTTTTGCAGACATTTAAATTCAAATTATAGAAGAAAGAACAAGAAATTTGGTAGTCATGGTGACAACAAATGACATTTTCGTGTCCTCAAAGTTACAGTACTTTCGGTGTCACGCGAGATAGTGTGTTGATAATTATCACTCGAAATTGCCTGAGCTATCAAATTCGAAAGGCAAGTCAGCACAATTCGCACACACAGTTGACAACATGAGAATATTAGCGCCTAACGTCACTCCAAGGTACTTTGGGGATTGGACGCTGTGTAATTGAATGTTGCGCAGAGTATACTCATCATTCGGAAAGGCTGAGTGAGATGGGGTGGAGATACACTCAGAACACTACAAAGGGTTACGTGAGGGATTACTTTGTTCATAATAACTCACAATGTTTTGAAAGTTATCAGATAGGTTATTTATTCCTCTTTGGTTGACACAGCATGGAAAATGCTTACACCGTTAGCATACTACGTTTCAGTTTCTGAAAAGCTATACGAGAGGTCGCTTGGGTAATGGAGTGACCCTGAACACCTTACTTTTGTGTCCTGGAGAGTGCGTTAATTCTCTTCCTGGAGTATGAACCGATTGCCAGATTTCATCGAAATTTCGAGGAAGGGTGCAAAATTTATCAGGAAAAGTCATGAACTGCTACGAAAACCGAGCTATTCAACTTCTACAACCGGCCAGTGTCGCCTTGGACTCTTTTGGCGTTCTAGTGCTAATTAAGAAGCAACACGAAGTATATCAAAAGTTACACCGTACGCACAAATGATCATACACACAATAATTGCAGTTCTTGTGCATCCTATCAGAACAATCTTTATTGTTTTCCAAAGTAGTCACTCTAGGGAAGCTTGTAGAGAGAACCACCACGTATGTAGTGATTATCTATTCCTATTTGACAACCTGATGAAGCCTTTTGAATTAAACTATTGCAGTCAAACGCAATATACACATTTAAGTCATAGTCGGATTGGTAATGTTGATTTGGCTAATTAATAAAAGACCGATCCAAGCGGACGACCAGTTGTGTCCAGTAATCATTAGTCGAACAAATGCATGTATGTAAGTAGGGACGTGTATTCAAGTACGCCGTACGATAAGCGGTATTTTGGTCTGCAACGACGTGTTGTATTGCAGTTGTTTAATTGATCTCTGGTTAGGAGTGGGATTCCGCTTGTCGCTCAATTATGTAGCAAGTTTTTTTCCGACATAACTGAATTTATCGGTTTATCATTTAACACGTCATGACATTTACAGATCCCGATGAGTGATAGCGTTAGAGAGGCTACAACATTTGATTTGTTGTTTGAGTGGTGATGCTCATCATTGTTCACATCAGGGATCTTTTGGAATAAGATTTCACAAGCCTCCAAGGTATTCTATATATACCGTATGGATCGTATTTATCATTCTTTCGCAAGCTGTACAGATTCAATTTTTTACTGGTTTGATATATTCAGATGGAATCGGTATTGATAACATTAGTTGCTACCGCACACAATGCGACTGTCGGAAAGCAATCTGAACCAACTTGTTGACCTCCTCACACGTGTACCCGATCGAGTCGGTGATCGCGCCTATATCCTTTATCTTATTCTTACTTCTGTTCTTTCTCTGCTCTTCCACTTGGCTCATCTGACCACTGCATTATTTCCTGTTCCATCAGTTTTACTCGCCCCGATCCTCCATCCATCTCGAGACGCACATTTCGGCGTTACAGTTCAGCCAACTGGGATGGTTTTCGCGATTTCCTAGCCTCCTATCCCAGGAATGATTGTTGCTTTATTTCAGACGTTTTTGTCTCCAACTTCACCAACATTGTTCCTCAAGGTGCGCAACTTTTTACTCCTCACTTTTCCAAACCCAAATCCCCCGAGTGGTTCAGTCACGCATGTGATCGTGCTGTACGCTTGAAACGTTCAACATTTCTCAGCTGGCGTCGCTCGCCCACTCCCGACTCCCACCACTGCTTCGTGCAAGCTAGTAACAGATGCTGGTCAACCATACAGAGAACCAAAGAACTCTTCGTCTGCTGGAAATTCGAACGCTTACTCTTATGTGCCACCGGTAGCCAAATATATTGGTCCCTCGCCAAGGCAGTCACTTGCAATTTTTGCCCTTCCAATTTCTCTCTTATATATAAGTCCTCTGGTGATCTGGTTTTGAACCACACGAGAAAGCCGAGGTTTTTGCTTCCGGATTTGCCTCCAACTCCACCTTACTCACTTATCCTACTCCTCCGGTTCTTTCTCTTCCCTCTGTCTCATTTTCAACCTCATATTAGCACTGGGAAGATCCGCCAGGCGCTGCGGTCTCTGGACGTATGCAAATCACCCGGTCCGGACGGTATACCACCCATCGTCCTCAAAATGTGTGCCCCTGAGTTGGCTTCTCTTTTACGTCGTCTTTTTTTCTCGCTCCCTCAACTTTCTACTTTTCCGATCCCATGGAAACATGCCGTGATTTTTCTTAATCCCAAACGCGGTGATCTTCCCGACCCGAATAACTATCGTCCTGTTTCCCTCACACCTGTTGTTTCCAAAGTATTTGAAACTGTCATCTCCGACCAGCTGCGTGCGTTTCTCGAACGCGGAGGACTACTGAACGATCGACAATACGGATTCCGACCTCACCGTTCCACTGATGATATCCTGGCTCTCGTCTCACTCTTTGTCGGCTGCACTCGACAATTACGAAAAAACATGGTCTCTCTCGACATCTCTAAAGCCTTTGACCAAGTTTGGCACAAAGGTCTTCTGGCTAAACTGCTCTCGTTCGGATTCTCATCCCCTCTCGTATCGTGGACATCAAGTTTCCTCAGTAAGCGAGCTATCTCCGTCCGAGTTGATGGGGTCCTGTCCCAGTCATTTCCTGTGAATGCTGGTATTCCCCAAGGTTTCGTATTTGCGCCCCCCCCCCCTTATTTCTCTTATTTATTATTGATCTTTTATCCACTACTTCCGATTCAATCCATTCCTTTGCCGATGATGTCATCCGTCATTCTTCCCTTTCTTACCGCACTCTCCGCGATGTCAATACCAACATCGATCGTGACCGCAGTGCTATAAGTGCATCTTTAGAGTCCGATCTCGAACACATCTCCTGGGGATTCCACAATCATGTTGTATTTAATGCTTCCAAAACTCTCAATTTCCTTGAAACGTCATTCATCCTTGTCTCATTTATCCTTTGACTCAACTGTGCCACCTTCCACAGGCGCTATCTCTCTTGGCTTATTTATAACTTCCTCTCTATGTTGGTCGGCTTTTATATCTCAGCCGGCTTCTCGTGCTGCGCGCAAAGTTGGTTTTCTGTTTCCCGCCAGACGCTTCTTCACACCAGCTCATCTTCTGCTGTACAAACCTCAAATCCGCCCCGCACTTAAATGCTGCAGTCACGTGTGGGGTGGAGCTTCGTCTACCTTTCTCTTCTTGATCGAGTTCAACGTAAGGTCATCCGACTGATCGACGACCCTTCTTCAACCTCGAGCCTACAGTCACTAGCCCATCGTCAGGCTGTTGCTTCGTTGTCTCTCTTCTACCGATATTATTTTGTGTTTTGTTCTTCTGAGCTTGCTTCGGCAGTTTCTCTTCCCAAAACTTTTTCCCAACCATCACGTACCCAGGCAACTAGTCATCGCTATCAAATTTCTGTCACTAGATGTCGTACTTCTATCTTTCAATCTTTTTTCTTTCCCCAGACCGTTAAGTTATGGAACACTGTCTCTCAATAAACTGGTTCTAACGTGGATATTCCCCCACAACCCACTTTTACTGTATGTCTTCTGATTATAGGGTTTATCCCTTATGCTGTAATTAAGAACCCATCAATACCATCAGCACCGAACAACACCAGTGTTCAGAACCATTGGTAATGATTCTACTCATTTGTCTGTATTTCGCCTGGGCAACGCCATTCCATTCAGTATTCTTTATATCTGTTTAATTCAGTCTTTCTATGGTGTCTGGTCTCCACACTAATCGTTATTACACCCCCCCCCCCCTTCAGTTGTTTTAACTCCCTGCCCACTAACCACGTAGATCGTAGGTGTTACACGATCTGCTGAATTGATGTTCGTGTTTTTATGTTCCCTAGCAGGTCTGACCAAGTGTAGCCGTTCAGACGAGATTTTGTCGATTTTTTACTGTGCTTAGAAAATATGGTATTTTAACCATGTCCAAGCCACGAGGATGGGTATTCCAAGTATTTCTCGTCAATTAGAATCCACTCGCACCCCTCAATGGTAAGCCTTAAGTCGTCAGCAAACGTTGAGAACGCCGCGAATAGGTTCTGCAAACAAGACTCCCTTTTTCGTTACGCGGCAGGAACCCCAATACCCGAACACAGTAAGAAAATGGACCGACGTGTCGAACCCCTTGGTCAGCTGCTCAACCGGCCTACAAACCACCCGACGGACCAACCGATATCAACCCCTCCAATCCAGCAACTGTGACCCGCCCAGTACCTCGGAAATCACGAAAATGATGAACAAACTGAAGGACAGAAAAGCTGCTGGGGAAGATAGCGTCCCTCCAGAAGTGTATAGAGCATGCTCATCGTCAGTGATCGACAGGCTGTGCACACTTTTTGGCTCCATTTGGCGAGAGGAATCATTTCCACCCAACTGGGGAATGTTCATTCTGCTGCCTATTCCGGGGAAAGGTGATAAATCGACATGTGAGAACTACCGTGGGATTAGCTTGATCGATATGGCCGCAAGGATTTTTGGTGCGTTGTTACTAAACCGTTTCTCCAAGGCAAGACGCCGGCACACTCGCCCGAACCAAGGGGATTCCCGCCGTGACATAGGCTGTGTGGATCAAATCTACACACTGCACCGAACGTTGGAGCACCCCATAAGTTCCAGTAGCCAACGGTAGCTTGTTTCATCGAATTCCGGGCCGCCTTTGATTCGGTTAACCTCGAGTCTCTTTGAACCATAATCCAATCCGATGGGATGCCCAATAAGCCTTTAGGGCTGTTGAGGAGTACTGCTCGACAACTGATGCTACAGTTCGTATGTACGGTGAGGATTCCTGCGAGTTCGCACTCACTACCGGATTTAGAAAGGGCTGCCCCCTCTCACTGGTACTGTTCAACTACGCCGTTAATTAGACAATGGGTCACGCATTACACGGCTATCCTGACGTTCAGCCTAGCCAGGAAATGCACTTCTCGGAATTAGAGTTCATGGATGATATTGTCGTGCTAGGAGACTCTCCCGCTACGCTACAACCAATCCTCGACCGGATCAATTCTTTCGCGAGGTTTATTGGACCTGAAGTGAATTCAATCAAAATAAAAGCTTTCACAACCCATCTAGGCTCGACAATTTAACAACTGTCGATCAGTGACCAACCAGCCGAATACGTCCCTTAATTGAAATACCTGGGCTCAACTGTGCTTCCGAACAGCCAGGTAAAAGTTGAAGTGGTATTACGGATCGACCGCGCAGAAGCCTTCCTTCAGCTAAGACGAACGCTGTGGACTCGCAGTGAAATCAGCCTAAGGACCAAGGTTCGTGTTTACCGTGCCGCCACCCGCCCTGTACTCATCTATGGCTGCGAAACCTGGCCATTACGAGCTGAGGATACCAGAAGGCTGAAGGTTTTCGACCACTGTGCATGCGGCAAATCCTTACAGTCAAGTGGCACGACACGGTGTCCAACGAAGAGGTAAAGAGACGATGTTATCGCCGACGTCGACGACAACAGTGGTTCGGCCATACTCTTCGGCGATCCGAGTGAGAGATAACCAGACAAACACTGCCGTGGTTGGCGTTGTCGCATTGGTGAGCAGCTCAAAACGTGGACTAGTGCAATAAAAAAAGACGTAGAGCTTCTAGGCCTTCTATCGGTCTGTGGAGCCCGGCGATGGAAAGCGATCTGGATCACGATCCGTACCGAGCTCGCCTCCGACCGCCACGCGTGGTCAGCAATGGTTTGTGTTATCCATGAAGCCGACTTATCCCCTTGCAGGAGATAGTCGCGTAAGAGTAAAAGTTAAGTAAGTTGAGGTTTGCATATTAATGGATAAAGTACTGGAAGGTTCCATGTCCAATCAGGGTCGTACTCATGTCGAACTGATTTGTCGGTCTTCGCTGAAATATTCCGAGCCACTCACGCATTACTGATGACGCGTCAGGCCCGAACCAAATGTCTTCTGAGCGCTACTGTCATTTTGTATGCAGTCTTGGGAATGATTTTTACCATCCCCAACAGTATCTGTGGATCGCCGCTTGACTGTCAAAGTAATTCGAATTGCAGCCGCAAAACGCTGTTTGCTTTCGTTTTTTTCGTGTCGTCCATTCATTCATGTTCGCGTCCTATTCTTTCGAGCCCTTAAATTCCAAATGATTCCGGTCATATGAACGAGTCTTCTCACTATCCACCCATGCACTCCAGTTTGGGCTTATGATAAGTCGATCGTTTTCTGATACGGTCTCGGTCAGTCGTTTTCTCGATTCTTTTAGTTGATTCAGTCGTAAACGTCTGTGCATTTCTATCACTTTTGTTTTGCCTGTTATCGAGTCATATCGTTCAGGAATTATCCAGTGAGGTTTTTCACAGTTCTGCTTGTTGCTTCGATCACTATTTGTGTCTCTGCTTTATGACCTCTAGTGAGTTGCGTCAGATGCGTCTATTGGATATTGGATTCCTTTGGCTTTTTTCGATTGTATCAGACCCTCGGACAAGTTGTGCACTCTTGATTGGTTTACCACCGGCAGTCTGCATCATTCATTCCACTTTTTAATTGTCTATTCGCCCTCAAGAAAAAATGAAAGTATGTGCTTGGCACGTTGCCTTGAAAGTCAATGTGTGAAACGAAAGATCTCGTAACTTCTAAACAAAACTACCATTAAGACGGAAATTCAATAGGTGAATGTGTTGGCTTATCTAACCCCGAGCCCGTGGGTGCGAAATAGAATAATAAATGTGATAAGTAGACCTCGAAGAGCTATTCTCGTCATAGACTGGAAACTAACTGTTATTGTTGTTCTCACGTTGTGCCTACACTTGTCGTCCACGTCGCCTAGCAAATCAATTTCCTCAGGGTAGCATCATCCAAAGAAAACGGTGCAAATCAGGCTGTTTAATTCACAAAAATTTAAATGTAATCCACGATATTGACGAGAGTTTACGTTCAGGCTTTTCTGCTTCATGATGACACATGCACTGTGGAATGGTGACTAAACATCATAATCACTGGGACCGCCTGTTTCATCATCATCGTATAGAACCGGAAACCATGAGCTCGGAGTGTAGAACCATTAAGGGTTTCCACAATACAAATATTATTGTTGGGTCACAGCAAAACCCTGTTTACCACCCAAGTTCACCGGCTCTGTTGGGGTTTGAACCTAGAGCATTGGACTTAACAGTTTGTGTCTTTTACCGCTTGCCATCCACCACCAGTTCTGTGGTATAATCACTTTACTGGCCTGTCTCTCGTTTGCGTCGTCATTGTCTTCAGTTGTCTTGATTATTGTTCTCGATGCTATCTGTCAAATCACATTGTCTTCAGGCTTGATGAAGTATTTGTGAGTGAAGTTCTATGAAACCGACTCGTCATCTAAATCGGATCTTCTTGACAAGCGAACTGAGCACTGTGAATGACGTGATTTTTTCACGAGACAGCTTGACACGTGCACAATCAGGATCATACCATCAATGACCGATTGGTGATCGTCTCAGACAAAGTGGCTCAAGAAATTTGATCTACTATTCCGTCCATCGCATTGTGTGTGCAATGACAGTGGTATACCTTGTTATCTGGTTTCATCACTGGGTGCATTTTTCAGTGGCAATGGAATGTTCCAATAAGTACCGAGGATTTTTTTCTCTGGGAGATCGGTTTTTATCCTCGTACATTGGGTGCCTAAAATCTTTTTTTATCTTTATTTTCCCCACTATTTGATTCATAGAAAGTTATGGAGCTTGGATCTGTGTCACGCGCTTCTTCCGCATCTAGCAGAGTCCATCAGAAGCAAATATACCACGTGAGTCTTTCATCTTTTCTAAACAATGATTGCGTGTCTCACTCATGATCCTACTAACGACACCGAATAGGTTTGTCACTCCAGCTGTCTATCACCTGTTATCAGTATATTGTATTTAAGTGTCATTGGTTTTATACTAGAAAACTACACGAGATAATCAATGTCTGTGAGACTGGTTCGATCGTCGTTTTTCCGCAGGATTCAAGCTTAATCGTTTTCCTGTTATTGACTTGTTCCCTAAGCTAAACAACTTCGAGCTGCCAACGTTATGTTACCAACCAAGGTATGACATCGTCAGTGCGTCCATCTCTGTGTAACTATCACTGGTGTCATGTTCAAAACTGATAGGTGAAGGGAGTAACTGTGGCAGTGGTTGCTGCTTGCTCTAAACGCAGGCATTCACTATACCACTTCCGCACACTGGATATCATTTCCAGGTTTTGGTGAAACGTTTGTGATATGATAGTTCAGCTTGACAAATAGATCAACAACAACAAGTCTGGATTATTATGGCATATAATACGGATTCTGAAAAGTAGAGGCACATTCCCTGCTGGGGGATACAAAATTCACATGACAGTTATTGAAAACCACATTGACCGTGCCGTTAGTACTCCCTAGAATGAATCTGATGTTGATATTGATTAATTTAGCGCTAGTCATTTTATGCTTATTCACGAGACCGATAGACGGGGTGCATCTTTGAACTCATGGGTCTACTGCACTGTCACAGAGAACCGGTAAGCACAACCCTGAGACATCAAGCAGAGGAACACAAAGCCCTGAAAACGTCAATTATGGTACCAGTATGAGCGACAGCATAGTACTGTATGAAATAGTGAACTAATGAGTGGGAAGTTCGGCTCCGCTATTATCTTTTATTATCGCTTATTTTTGTTGATTTGGGTCATTCTTGGTGCCACAACTACACCATGCAGAGCGACCGCCTGACTTCATCGAAGATATTAACGCACATTCATTCAGTTACTGTAGAATGAAAGTCAGAAGTCTGTTTGGAGAATCGCAACTCAACAAAGTGGCATCTAGGATATCGACGGATTAAAACACAGAGGTATATAATCCGTACTGGTTAGCTGAATTGTCTGAAGTGTTTTAAGTAGTCCACCACAGGACTTGACATGGGACCCGAAATACAAAAAGAGGCTGAATGAGAAAGGTACACCACACACGCATACGGTCGAGCCATTAATTCCGTTTGCCCTAAGTGATGTAATGACTCTTGCGGCTTTTTTTATGATGTACAGCGCCTTCTCTTCAGCTACAACACAGAAATGTAAGCGCTTTCGGGAATCTCATGAAATTCATGTGGTTTGATTTTACCATAATTCATCGGGAACTCATTGCAGAATGGATTCGAAGCTCTAGTCAGCTAAAAGCACCGGAGTCATGACCGTACACCCAGAGTAAAAATACTCCACCGTTAGTTAGAAAAAATTCACCTTTCGATCTTGTTCTGAACAGTTATTTGTTTTTTCCTATTTCGAAACCTATGTTGATTTGACTGGAATCCCAACTACAAAATGGCTCTCTGCATGTTATGTACAATTCTTTTTGCGCAAAGTTCATTGCGAAATAGAATGACTGCACCGTCCACGTTGAGGTGATTTTCTTATAACTCCACAAAAATAAGAAATCTCGATCCGTAAGAATCCCAGCCATTTTCGGGTGTTGTGACTAACTGGAGGGAAACTATCCCGTCGCGCGAATTAGATGCCTTGTGGGTGATCGGAATAAGCTTATTGTTACTAAAAGTTCGAAATAGTACGACCATATGAGGTCGCGATTCGTTTTTGGCAGTCTCGGGTAGACGCATGCTCAGGCGTTTTGCGTGTGTGTGTGTGTGTGTGTGTGTGTGTGTGTGTGTGTGTGTGAGAGAGAGAGAGAGAGAGAAAGAGAGAATACATTCCAGTTTCTCAACCGTCTTAGAGATTTTGTTTCAAATCGGGAAGAGGGCTTGATGTGTACCACCGGTTCGGATTAGTAGACTCACTTCCCGTATTGTTGTTCTTCCCCATCCCTTTTCGAACTTGTCATAATGTAGTCATGTAGAAACGACGTGTCAAGCACTACGAGTAATCCTGAAAAATTTTGCGCAACTCATTCGACAGACGCTTGACGGGCCGTCCCTACCCGGTGTGGATTTGATGCGTGAGGAACGGTCAGTTCATTATCAATGTACTTACCAACCTTTTTGGACAATTTTGAACAGCCCCCTTCCCCAAAGGTGTATCGAAGTCACACTGAAATGCGACATTTTCTCATGTGAGAAAGATCTGATTGGCGAAAAAATTGTGGAACACCAGCGTAATGGATAGGTAGTTGATATTGAGAGAGAGCTCAGTTTCCCCAATATTTAGACGCATGTTACGATCGTGACATTATTTTCCCCTGAAATATCTTATTTTTCAAGTAATTTATTGTTGTTTATCTGTTACTTTAGATCTGTATTTCATCTCGCCGTGATACATTGGTAACGTACACGTTGCTCCCTCTGAACAATATGGATGTCTTAGCATGAGATGGGAACTCTCCCATTTCTAAGCAACTAAAGTCCTTAACATTATTGCCGATTGATCCGGTTAAGACTCAGTCAACAGGATTAGAACCTGCCGAACGCTGTAGCCTAGTGATTCTAATCTATGTTGCGCATGAATGCAGTTGAAGGGTCATGATCCATAATCTCAAAGATCCCCCGAACTATTAAGATAGCCGGCAACCAGACCCTGAGATTTAGAGTAGAAAACCGCGAAAGGTCCAAGTAGGTCAAGTGTAATAACAAGCCCGAAAACTGATATCATATATATCATATATATATATATATATATATATATATATATATATATATATATATATATATATATATATATATATATATATATATATATATATATATATATATATATATATAACACTGGCTTGAGAACAAGGATGGTGCCAACGCAGCAACATCAGGAAAAGGATTGCAAAATTGTGAGAAAATTATGGTCAACATTAAGGTTAAGACAAGTAGAAACCTGTTTTTTTAGTGTTTCTACCATACATATTTTGTAGATATTTTTTCTGTTTGTCGGTTGTTTGTGGTGAACGGTAGGTCACCAGACAGGCTATACACCATTCGTGCCACCGACTTCTATTTTGAGCCATATCTCTCAGCTTCTCTAACCTATGACAGTCCTCATCTCTTGGGCCCCAACCAGGAAGGCGGGAAGCACCAATCAAAGCCGGAGCTAACTTCTTTATGCCCCCTGCGCTAAGTCATAACCTGACCGCCACGCCGTTTCTTTCAGCACGTGCAAAACGAGCACATGGACGTAAACGATAAGCAGGCATACGCAAAACATGCCTGAGCCATCGGCGGCGGTTTACGGCGATTATCTCGGTCAGAGGGCGACTATCAACACCGAATACACGACGGTGAACCTCGTCACTGGTCATCCGATGTTCCCACCAGATGTGAGCAACGCTTTGGAGACCTCGGTGGTCGAATATAGAAAGCCGCCGAGCATCCTTAGCGCTGAGGGGCCGGGTCTTACAACCGTAGAGAAGAACACTACGAACTGACTTTGTTCACCCTTCCCTTGAGGGAAATGCGGATGTCATGGTGGCGCAACAAATGGCTCAGGTTCATGAAAGCTGCTCTGGTTCTCGCAGTTCATGATGGGATCTCCCAACGCCACCACCAGTTGTGTTCAAGCTCCCGAGGTACTTAAAGCCATTGATTACCTCTAACTGATCACCACAAAGGGTGAGTGCAGGCACAGGCTCCTGCCAGTCTTAAAGAAGTACCTTGCATTTTGAAGGCGCAAAGCACATACCATATCGGGACACCTCAATTTCCAAGCGGTTTAATGCGTTTTGAATTACCTTTTGGTGTTGCTCAGCAAGGCGATACCATCGGCATATTCTAAATCAAAACTCTGTTCCTCGCGAAAAGTTTAACCCCATCGTTTGGAAGACCAGACAAAGCGTATGAAATGAACTATCGAAGCAATCAGAAAGTGGATACTTGATCGCGTTCATCTGAGTACGTTATCAGTGAGATCACTGTCGAGTTGGACGTCTAAGTAATGCATGCTAATCTACCCATACGCGCGAATTGTATTTACGCGTTTTGCCCACGCTCACACCGTCGTTGGTTGGTGATGAGGTGGTCATCCTGGCGAACCACAAACCCGAAGTTCCCAGGGGTTCAGCTTCTGTCGCCGACACTGCCGGTCACCTCCCCATTCTGAAGTATTTAGTTGGTCGTGACACCCTTCCTGAAGTGTTGTACTATTTGTGTGTATTAAATAAAAAAAGAAGTAAAAACATTATTATTTGATTAATATTGCTATTAACTACATCGGGCTAAATTTGAATGAGCGAACGTAAACGGGGAGATTAAGTCGGGATTAACTCTCTGTTTGCAGACCATCTTATTGGCAGTGACTGCAATTCGTATTAATGAATGCCTACGGCCTTCTTCCCAGTAGTCTGCTCAGAATGGCCATCTGATATCGTGAAAGCCTCCTGAAGAAAACACACCAGTTCAAATTCAACGCGTTTCAGGTCTTAGTAAACATACTTCATATTTTCTGGCCCACTTTATGCGGTAATAATGACCAGCGTCATAATCCACAAGACGTGCCTGGGTAGTAGGTTGTTTATTGGGACCAGCTCGTACGGACATCGACAAAACTAACCAAGTGTTACAAACATGCTTCTTTGCGAAATAGTTGTCCTGTCCACTTGAAGATAGTCACCATCCAAACACAGGAGCAGTCGTATGGTTTGTATGCCATCGTTTACCTTATTGCGTTTATTTTCTTGGACATAGCGGTGTTCGTTAATCCACAACTGTCCATAGTTCCGTTTTCAGCAGCCAACTACTTACCAAGTAGTATATACACCCCACCACAATAGTAGTTTTTGTACAAAGTAATCCAATTTGTCTGTCGATAACTTTTGTTCAGTTGTCTCCGGACTCTTCCTTCACACGCTCATTTAATTTTTAACCACATGGAGGTGGACCAGAGTGGTGGCACTCCGAGTTACGATTGATGGTTGAGCAATTTTTAACGGAAGTTGAATGGTTCGGCGCTCATTACAAACCTTCGTGATTCAGATTCTCTATATTTTAGTCTTGGAGAGAATCATCTCACTCAAGTTATTCTGACTTTCTCTGGTTCGTTCGTTTTTTCATCTAAATTGTTTTTTTTACTGATTGTCTGCTGTATAACACATTATTCCTACGGTGAATCTGTTTTAGACAACGCAAATGTCGCGACTGCCTTGATCACTTACTTGCCATTCGATCGGCCCTTGATGCGAAGGAAGTGGCCACCAAGGCTGGACGATACGGACGTGAACTTTTGGTTTTATTCGAATTGCTAGTATGACACGCTTTCCCCAATCCACCTCTCCCGATTCTTCATCAGCTGGATCCCGATTGGATTTGCCGCATGTACATGCATTTGTGCGCCCTACAACCGGCGTCGTCTGTGCATGTTAAACGCCTCCACTTTGGTTTTTTCTTTAACTTGCATTTCGTCGCTGTTGATGACAACTCCTGTGATGACTTTGATCAATTCCACGTGGGTCATAAACAACAACCGCGGTCATCTCGTCCTCTGATTTTCCGATTCTCAACCGCCTCGGATTCTTCAGTCTCCCTCGCCTCGCCATCGTCTTTATGTCCCATTGTTCAACACTGAAGTCAATCTCAACAACAACATTTCTGGTCCTTGTTTATTTTCCTTATGCCAGCTTGTGCCTATCGCATATTGCCGACTAACTCTTGCTTTTCCGTCTCCCCTCCGCCCACCTTTGTTCTCACCCCTGTCGCCATATCAAAACGACAAGAATAAGCGGGAAGAACAATACGTGCGTCTTTCAGACATCTGGCCTTCACCGTTCCTCTTACTGCTTTCCTCTGGTCGTTGCTAGTACTTGAGTAATTGTGTGGTTGTTACTTCACAAGGTATACGGGTATCTCGCGGGTCCCCAAAACCCTGATGGAAACACCCAAATTTACTGCTTTGGTTGGTTCCTGTTTATTTTTCCCCCACTACACGTCTTGTTTCTCGTGTACTCATGTCTGTTTGTGCGACGCGCACATCTAGGATCCCCCCAAGAAGCTTTTAGCTGTGTTCATAATGCTCACATTGTACATACTGTTCCCTTTGACATCTCCGCCCCCCCCCAACATATACGTAACCATAGATATACCATTTAATAATCTGGATTTTTCTCCGAATACCAGTGGTTTGCATCGTAATACATCGCATTGTTCACTGATACAACGATATGGGTGGTTAGCTTCAGCCACTGGGTGAATAGAAGCCCTTATTAGCGCTTTCGCAGCAGTTACACTTCAGTTGAGTGCGAGCTAGCCAATGTTCCCGGCTGTTCAGCTGGATGTAGTACTAACTTTGTTACCGACGTTCTCATCCTGGATGCTGCGATTATCCTCGCTGCGTTTGCTCATCTGTTGAGGGATCCAGTTGTGACCGAATGGGATTGTATTTCTTAGCGGATGTGTTGTTTATAAAGCAGACCATCACGACGAGACTGCACCTTGACGTGGTGTGATGGCTTGCGCGCCTCTACGACCCGAAGAGATATACAGGATGGCTTCTTTAAGCTGGAGATGCAATCATACCTGACAGGTCAATGGGTAGAGGCCAGACAAAGTCGAGTCTCTTGGTCCTCCAGGTTGGGGGTCGATTTGAGCTGGCAACTCAGTCGGTAAAGTCAGTGGTAGAATAATTGATCCAAGCAAATGGGCTTCCACTAAGCCAGTCCGTTGCCTTGCGGATAGGTTCTTGTTAGAACTAAAGGCTTTGGATGAGGACCCTAATCGTTCTCCTGCTTTGCTACTGGACACCCTAGCAGTAGCCGTCCAACATCTCCCATGAACTGCACGAATACAAAGAATTCCATACTGCATCGGTCGTCGCTCAGGATAATCAGGACCGCGCTGCCCATTGCATCGAGCAGGGTGGGTAGTGATAAGTAGGCTACTGCTCATAGTTTCTTCTCTTTTATTCAAGCTTTGTCTTCTGTCCCCAACCATCTCTCTTTGCCCCATCTATCCACCCATAATGTTCCCACTGATAACACGGTCGATACTCGCAACGGTTCATTGTCAAATAGTGTCTGGAATAATTCTCTGTATTGTAACTCACATTTTCTCAAGCCTCGTTAGCCTCTGAATCTCGGCTCCTTTAACGTACGTACTCTCATTCGGGCCAGTCAGCAGGCGTGCCTAGCGCTCACAATAGATTCTCTGAAGATTGATATCTGCTGCGTAATTGAAACGCGTATCCAGGATTCGAGAGGTGTGATTCAACTAACTGTTCTAGGTATCTCATCGAGGTGTTCTCTGCTCACTTTAGGAGACGAAATAGGTCGAGCTGTGAGTCAACGTGGTGTAGGAATAGTCTTGAGTGGCAAGGCTGAGGCTGCCCTTTTAGACTGGATCCCGGTTAACAGTCGTTTGCGTACGGTAAAACTCGAGGGGTCATTTGGTGTTCGAAAGGGAAGTTGTGTCAAGCGCAACTTGTTTTTAATCTCGGCATACGCTCCAACAGACTGCAGCTGTACCATGCAAAAGGATGAGTTCTATAATGAACTGACCACTCTCGCTCGCAGGAGCCAAGGTTCTAACATTGTAGTGCTAACTGGTTACTTTAATACACAAGTTGGCAAACTTAGTGTGTGAGAAGCTTGTTTAGGTGGCCGTTATGCTTTACCCACTGAGAGTACAGATAACGGGGATAGGCTTCTTCAGTTTTTTGCGGACACTCGGTTATTTCCATGTAGTACGAATTTCCGACACAACTCGCGTCACACGGCGACATGGCGCTCTAACTCTACAGGTACTTTGAGTGAGATTGATCATACTGCAGCAAGCTACCGGTGGCACAGTTCTGTTCAGAACTGTATATCCTACTAGTCCACGTACGTAGAATCGGACCATGCATTAATTTTGATACGATTATCTCCCCAGCTCCATGGTCATCGATGCAAACCGCAAAAGTGGTTAGCCGTGCAGCGTTTGTGTGATAGAGAAGTCCGCACCAGTTATGAACAGAAGTTAGCATATGAGCTAGGATCTACGACGAACAGTAATGTTGATGACCACTGGGCCCATCTCCAGCCTGCGAAGCACGTAACAGCAGGTTTCGCCTTTGATTCTAGATCCGATGTCCACCAAAGACACTGGATTTGGTGAGTCGATCAGGCTAACAGAGCAAAGACGTCACCTCTCGAACAGTAAGGAGATGAATAAGATACGAAGATATCTACAGAAGGAACTTACGAAAAGCCTTAAGAATGATCGCGAAAATTGGTGGGTCAAGGTAGCCGAAGAAATAGAAATAGCAGTTGCTTCAGGTAACAGTCAAAGACTGTTCAAACTTATTCGTGACACCGGTGGACGGCGCACCCATTTCAGTGAAACGATTTGGAATAGAAATGGAGAACCCATTCATGGTAAAGAGGAAAGGTTGGACCGTTGGGCCGAATACTTCAAGGATCGGTCTAGCTGGCCCTGTGCTAATGTAATTACTCCTGTGTCAACAACTGCTAATCCTTGGGAGAGTATCACTTGAACCCTCATCGGAGGTAGAAGTAGGGTCATGTATTCGATTACTAAAGCGTGAGAAAGCAACCGGTCCTGACAAACTCCCTCTAGCTCTTTTCATAATGGGTAGTGGTGCGTTGATAAAATCTCTTACCATCTTGCTCCGTGACGCTTAGAAGGAGGAACGTATTCCACTATTATGAAGCGAGTTGTTGATTATACCCATCTTCAAGAAAGGAATGCGCAATGACTGTAGAGTTCATCGTGGGAATAACTTAATTCCGATAGTCACCAAGGTATTAGCTTCGATTCTGCTGAGTTGTCTGACACTGGCTCGCGAGAGGAATGTCCGTGAACTACAGGCTGGATTCCATCCCGGTCGAGGATGTTTTGACTAAATTCTTACTTTTCTTTAATTATTTGGGACGTGTCACATACACCTTTGACCGACAATAATGGTTTTCTTTAACTTGAAAGGTACCTTCGATTCAGTTGACCGGACGGCGCTATTCAGTACTCATCGCCGTAATGGCATGTCATAGAAGTTCGTGAATCCACTGAGGTCATTGTACTCTCGTACCTCGGGTCGCGGAAGGATTTACGGTGAACTATCCAGTCGGTTCGAAACGACGAATGGTATTCGACAGAGGTGTCCGATTTCCCCACTCTTGTTTAACTTCGTCATGGACGAAATAAAGGAGAGTACCTTGCAAGATCTCCAGGATTTTGGGCGTCGAACTAGGAAATAGTGAAAAGCTGTGTGACCTAGATTACTCAGACGACGTTGTCTGCTTGTTCGAATCCACGGAACATACTCAACTTGCACTAGATAGACTGGGGAGAGTTGTACCTCCATGCGGCTTGCGCTTTGTACCTTCGAAGTGTGAAGTGATGTTGCAAGACTGGACATCAACGATTCCGAGCTTGATGCTCGATGGGGAGATGCTGGCAGTTGTTGATCGCTTCAGTTACCTCGGCAGCAGCGTGACGACCGATGGGAGCACTGAAGTAGAGGTGAGCACGCGGATATCCAAGGCTCGAGCGGCGTACGCTGGACTGAAGCACTTGTGACACCGACCTGATATTTCACTGAAGTTGAAAGGCCGTGTATACTGTGCTGCAGTGCGTTCAGTTTTGTTGTATGGTTGCGAAACTTGGAGTCTGCGTGCTGAAGATATTTGTCGTCTTGAGGTTTTCGACCATCGATGTTTATGTAGTATCGCTAGGATTGGGTGGAATAGCCGAGTAAGCAACGATGAGGTCAGAAATCGAGTAGTGGGTACCACCTCAGAGAGTTCTCTATCACGGCGTACACAGCTTAGTAGATTTGGTTGGTTGGGGCACGTTTTACGTATAGCAAACACACGTCTACCTTACCGTGCCCTATTTTCCGTTATTCCTATGGAGTGGAAGGGACCACGTGGAGGTCAACAGATGACGTGGCAGCGAAGAATGAGAAAATGTACAGCGAACTTGGGAAAAGTAGGTGCCTCACGTCTTCGTGGTTGGGGCCCAAAAGATCCCTTAACCAGTTGGCTGGAGACTCTGGAAGATATGGCTGCAAACCGTGAACAGTGGCGATCGTATTGGTACTTTCTGTTAAATCCGAATTATTGAATAATGTGTGTTTGTACAGTTAGGCTGTGTATTCCGTGTGTTGGCTGTTAGGGCATTCTTTCCTTTTCCCACCCGTGTAGGTTCACTCCTTGTCCATCCTGTATATTCATACTTTCTAATTCAACATGCAACATGGTGAGGAAGGCAGTGGTCAGTGGGGTTTGCCCTAATTTTTAAAGCTGTACGATTATTATTATTATTATTATTATTATTATTATTATTATTATTATTATTATTATTATTATTATTATTATTATAAAGCAGATGCACTGCGCCCAGACGCGTTCTGGACGGGGTTGTGTGTTTTCCGTTTACGGTTTTGAGTCATCCGAGAAACAGGTTTTCTGTGCGTTCGTCTGATCGCGTAGACTAAGTAAAAGATCAGTCAGCTTGCTTTTCAACAAGGTGAATGAGTTCATATAACTGAAGAATAGCGTTGTAGGGTGGAACTGGGTCAGGGCTTTTTCAATATTTTTGTGCAACATGGGAAACTTCAGCAAAAAGACTGATTCAATGCCATTGCCTAAAGCTGGATATTTTCACCTCGATGGAAAAGCAGTATCGGTTCCGCGCACCACGACTTCACGGATAAAGATGAGAGGCTCGACAACAGGGTATGCATGTTTCTGCTGCTCAGAGGTAATTTTTGAAGCAGAGGATTACATCTCCAGGTGAGTGGTCCACAGAAGTATTACCAGGGAAGAAGGGTAATCCTTTCGCTGAGCGGATTATCGAGACAGCTTCAGGCATCTCCGGGTCTAGCTTAACTAACTTGAGTTCATCCATGGTTAAACGGAGAGCCCTAAGATAAAACTATAATAGGGCAGCAAAACAGTTACCGTGAAAAAGTACTTGCATAGAAGAATAAATGAACGCTGTAACTAAAGGGAAGGTTCAGAACGGGGTCGCTAATTTAGTTCTGCGAAGGCTTGCTAATGATGTGGCCGCCATTCTACGATGGAATATTGAAGACGAAAAATGTTTATGTTATGGCAGTTGTATTGTCGATCTGGTAGAACTGACAGTCAGCAGGAGGCTAGCTACGGACCGGAGCCTAAGAACTGGTGTACCGAGCTTCTAGAACTAGAAGTGGGAAACAGCTGCCAGCCACAGCTGGAAGGCACTATGTTAGCAAGCAAGCTTCATACAACCTATCGAAATTCACTTGAATTTCTAACCTACAGATGACAGTCCTTGGGCGTTTGACTGACCACTGATATGTGTATTAAGGTGTGACTGATGGTGGTCACCCATGTCAGATCTGCAGTTCTTGACGGCGCTACCTGCTGTCTAGTTGCAGCTGATCGTCTTTGGGCCGGACTGTAAGTCGTTTGTTTGAACTAGATAGCTTGTTAATTCTCCTCACGGTGAGGTTTTAAAAGCTATTTAATGCCTGGTCTGGAGGAGTGCCGGAGGAACTGGTATCATTCTTATAGCAGATCTGACTACAAATGCCTATTTAATAGAAGGCTATGGCTAGACTCAACATCGCTTATTCGTCCAACACATTGTCAAACTGAACTTTGACTGTCAATAACGATCGCCACTCAACCCACGCTCTCACAAATACGTTAACCACTTTTTCTTTTCCGCTGGCTCCAGAAAACTTCTTTTTCGTATAGTGCTGAACACTAGAGTAACGGAAAGGTGGTCCACACGTTACACGGGGCAGGTGAACGAGTTCACTAGATAAAAGACGTCTTAAGGCAAGTAATTTACAGGATCTAGGCTTGATAAATGAATTTACTATCTTATGTCACTGAAGAACCACTAGTGCACTTCTGTGGTATAGACCACCTGAGGTTGCTGTTAGTAATCACAATGTGGTAGCCTCCAACATAGTCGTGTTCTCAACCTATTCATCCACAGGACAGGCGTCGTGTTAGCAAAAAGCGTGACTCACTCATATGGAGGCACAGTTTGCTGATTCCACCATTACCTCTCCGCAGCAAAGGTATGTACGGGTAAGTCCAGAAGTGGCGGTCATGTCATGAGTATGGTCTCTCAGATTTTGCACAGACGGTGGTTGAGAAAAACAAATGTGTACCTTTCGAAAATCTCAATTGACCTGAGGTAGCGAGCTCGAAAGTACCGGAATCACTTCTCTGTGGTCGAAATTTGCAACTTACTGCTTAAATATTTGTTAGTAGACAAAACAGTTTAAAATTCACTCATGCTCGCGGGTAAAAATGGGCGGGGAATTTGGGCACTAGTTAAGCGAAGTACAGAATTCAAGCCATTTGTCGCCAAGATTAGGAGTTCTACGCTTCCCATTGACGTTAAATGAAAACCGAATAAGGGCACGCCTATAAGTGATTTATTCCTTGACAATATATGGGGAGCTAATCACGGGTAAATGTGATAAAGCCATTGGTCAAGATAAGTTGCCACCAGGGGTGACAACTAAATATGCTCTCACTACTTCTTCAGTGTTAGAAAGTTTATTAAATCAACTTTTAGTCAGCAAAATATCAAGGATCATTGATTATTAAGATATCCATCACACTGGGGGCAGATAAAGGGAACTGCGGTACACATGGGCACATCAACTGCCTTGGCGGCATCCGAATTTTCAGTCATACTCCTCTGATGGAAGAACTCATGACTCCGGTCAGTTTGAACCCGGTCACTGGTGTACTCTACCAGATGCCGTTACTTCTTTGGCCTAACAAAGTCTAACGTTTACTCCATAATGTGAACCTGACAGCATTTGCCTTCACAATTATGGCAATGAATTTGGTTGTGTATCTCAGAAAAATGCCAAATGTTTTAGCTGAAGATGTGAACTCACCATCCACCGGAAAGGCGATATGGCACTCATCACCGGAAAATATTGCTCCTATGCGTCCAGTGCAAAGATCATACCCAGAAGTGATCGTTTCCCAGTTGTTACTCACGTGCTTTACCGCTGAAGTGGTTACCCAGCACCACCTGTTTGCCAGACTATGCTCCAAGGACAGAGACTGTGATGTGCTTTTACTATTTTCTATCCTTTTTCACTATTCTACTACCACCGTTGGGTTTTTCTTCTCGCGTCTCTAGAGACATACAACTACACAGGTTTAGTCGAATTTCCCTCGACAGCTGAGTTTTTCAAGATAATCAATCTCCAACGCACACAGTTGCACCCTCGTCAGTTCCAGCTTATTTAACCTCGCAATTCCGCGGTCTGGTTTCAGTTGCTACCTCTCAGCATCGTCGAGTAAAAGGCAAAGAAAATAGAACCATGACGGGAACGAGGTCCAAAAAATCAAAGTAATAGGTGGAAATCAAGGAAACAAAGGGACGAAAGGCAACTACATTACTGACCGCGACACCTAGCCATATCACTTAAAGTCTCCTACCATTTGGCGGGAGGGTTGCGTGGACCCCACCCCGAAAGTCTAACAAGCCTACTTGGCCTAATCCACTGGTCAAGGCTTTCATACCTTTTGCCATTTCATGGACTGGCCACCTCAACCTACCTTCCCACTACTGCCCGTCTCGGGGAATAGTGCACGTTAAGGAAGCCTATTGCTGAACAAGTGTGATACATATCTCAGCTATCTTGGTCGGTTCAGATTCAGTACTTGAGCCAGAGACTGACCTCCGGTCCACAACACCTTACACCTAACCTCAGCACTACCACCACATTCGGCCACTTCCATCGATGCTCAAACAACAACAATCTTCGTCTATATTTTACTCTTAAAGGGGATGTTTCTGGGCCACATAAAAGAATCGCCGCGCTGTACTCTCGACACTTGACAGATATGCAGTGGTCACGCCGGTACCACAGATGACTGAAAGTGGTAAAAGCCAATCGCACCCTCTGTGTACGAGAGGACACGTCATTCCCGAGAACTTTGCGGTCGACTAAGATCGAGAAAGATAGAGATTGTGGATCTTCGGTAGATATATCTGTGTTCTAAGATTTGTCGAAGAGCAAAATGTAGTCCAGACAACCCCGACAGGGTCTGAAACCGGCTTGATTCCTGCGTACATATTTCACGGATACTGCATAATTGGTGGAAAATAAACCCACTGAGCAGTTTGGATGCGACGCTTTACAAGCTTATTTCTCTGTCGTTTTCACAAGATCAGTCACCTTTCTTGTAAATCGGCACAACCACCGGTTCACACCATTCTCTGGGAATCTGTTCACTATCCCCGATTACCCGGAAGAGTGTTGGTAACTCCGAAAACAAAGCTTTGCCTCCGTCTTTGGAAGAAGATGGAGACAACCCATCCGATCCAGCTGCTTTCTATCTTTTCAAATAGCCTGTCTCCCGCATAACCTCCATTTCTGATGGAGGAGTGATATCTACCTTCATCGTTTCTCTGGCAGGTGTATTCGGAAGGTCCACCGTTGAAGTCAGCTAACTGAATTGTTCCTTAAAGTGCTCTGCCCAAAGCTCCAGACGACGTTCCCAAGAGTGAATCAGTGAGTAGTTAGATTCCTAGGTTAACTCACGCCTGGCTTCCATAGATCAGTACCTCTAGTCAAAAGAAAAAGGTTGCGAGTATTGCCAGTGGATGCAGCCTTCTCCACTTCCCGTTTTCCGCAATACCACACTGCTCACAGTGATTTATGGGGCTCCTAGCCAGTTGGAGCCTCAGAGATTTACGCGATCCGTTTAATGCGGCATCTGGACGGACAGATCTGCGAGCATCCAACAGAGCAGCTGCTGCCGAAGATATCCGTCGTTTGTAAGGTGTACTTGAACCAAAGTCCTGTGTGGCTCTGGAAGCGGCAATATAAAGCTTCTTTGATCTGTTGCAAGTGTTAATCTGCGTCTTGGACATTCAGCTACATCGACTACATTGTAGACGGGTCTGCCTGCAAAGCATGTCGTCAGTTATCATCTAGAAGCAACTGCACAGGACGGGTGGTAGTTACGTTGGTGCTGCCGCGGACAAGACGTAAAAAAGAAGCGAGTACGTACCAAGGCGTGATCTGAGTCCACAAGGGTAGACCATAAGAAGAGTGACAATCATGAACTGATTCACGCCAGTGGTGACCACTGACAATGTGGTTAGTCTGAGCCCAACGTTATCAAGACGTAGGAGGACGCCAGGTGAGTTTATGCCATTTATCATGGCAGAAGTTCGTATTTGCCAGAAATAATCTGTGGTCAGACCGCAGCTGGATGAGACGATGGCCGTTATCGGTGCTATTGGTCGGGAAGCAACCGGGCCCCAAAATTGCATTTCCAAATCATCCAAACGGCCAACTTCGTCGTTGAAATTCCTACTAATGACAACCACGTCCGTTAGGCAGATGTTTCGAAGTAGCTTCGACAAATCCAGATGGAATCTATCCTTGAACTCAGAGGAACTGCAGTCAATCGGCGCATGCACATACTCAACGAACTAGCACCAGCATTTCACTCAGTTGCTGTTGACGTGCACAGAACCTTACAACCGAACTGCACACGAACCACTGCTAACTGGAATCCAGTCTAGTTTTGCTTGCTCTACTGTCACGCTCAAAGCAATCACAACGCCGGCCTGACCACGAGCACTAGAAACCGGATCACCTGACACGCAAAGAGTAAACTGAGAGACAGAGGTTGTGTCTGGAATGCGAAGAATGATCAAGGAAGTGGGGTCTTGTATGCATGTTCTGGAGACTCAGCAGACATCGCTTTTAAAGTTTCCAAGAGCTCCATCCGGAGCAAGCTGTCGCCCTGTCTGAAATAGGGTGCTGACGGTGAAAGCAGCCAACTGAATTGAACACGTAAGCTTACGGAGAGCGTTCGACTTATACCCAACTCCTGAACTATTGCTTTCTTCAGAGCCACAATTACCCGTGGCGTTTTACATCGATCCTAAATTAATGGAAGTAAAACTAGTAAGGCCCTTTGAAGGGAAGTTATTGGAACTTTCTGTGCAAATCATACTTCGCGGCTGCCCACACCACAGAACAGTTTTTTCTTTCGGAGCCCTAACCTTGGCTTTTGACTCAAAAGTCTCCCCCACAAGGCAGTGGGGCCTTAGCCTAGCACGGGAGCGTAACCAAAGGACTAGTAAAGGTACTTCTTCTGGTCAGTCACGTGAGACTTAATTGTTGCAAGCATTTTGTCTTCACCGGTGCTTTGCTATCGATCACCCTTTCCGATTCAGTCCTTAACCCGATGCACCCAATGGGGCAAGCGGAACTTAGACAGGGCAGCATCCTTTGGGCCGGAGATTGCTCAGCTTAGGAGGACGATAGCTGTCCAAAGAATTGCAATCACTTCTCCCACCGTCGAGAGAAACCTCTGGTACTCCACTCCTAAGTCCATCCAGTGGAGGTTTTTAGTCCGGCAAACGACTTCTCTCCGTGTTTATTTGCCTGAGTGTCCTCTCCAGGGGCAAATTGGTCAGAACCAGGTGTTGCCCATCAAGTGGTTCGGAGACTGGACTTCATTTGGCCTCTAACCATCTATCTGTTAGGCATGACTGCTTCTTCGGCTTGAAGAAGCCATCCTGTATTGCTCTTTGGGCCAGAAAAGCACTCAAGCCATCACAGAACTTCAAGGTGCGGTCTGGTAATAAAGGTTTCTCCCGAGTGAAATTTTCTAATTTACATGAGAAAAGCGTGATAACTTCTTCCTTACACAAGAAACGTGACTCTTAGCGAGAAATCGTGAAAATTAAATCGCTGGATTTGGCAGTGGTTTTGCCATTGTAAAATTTTATAACAAATGGTTAGGTTTGTCCATGTCTGTAAATGTACAGTTTCGTGGGAGACATGACATGGGGCGTCATTCTACAACAAGTTTTCCTAGAGCAATTTCTGGTCTGACAGACAGGGAACTTTCATCTTCAGAGCACGATGGATTCGGCTTTTTCGGGGAATATTTAATAACAGACCTTCAACAAGGTTGATGGTCATTTTTTGTGGCCCACTCCAATTAGCGTGGCGAGTTGTACGACCTCGACTTCACTAACAGGAGTTTTTGTTAATTTCTTTTTACAACGAACGCATTCATGGGCCCCTACGTCGATGGTAAAAGCGATTCACGAGGCTACTTGGATATTTTCGTGGTTGCAGCTTTTGGCGACCTGAGATCAATCTAGCACGAGACAAATGGTCTGGTCACGAGAAAGCTGAACATAAAAGAAAACCCACAACCACAGAAGGGGTTCATCAGCTTTTCGGAGCTTCTAAAATACAAGCTGTCAGTTGCATAGTTTACATGTTCATTGGGCGGAGTTGCAAAGTATTTGAAACGTGATAAGAACGAATGGGTTTTTGCAGTTGCCCTACCCCCTCCCCACCCCCAATGCACAGCACTGTCCACAAATCGATACAGATATTCTTTTAATGACAATAAACTTGATCCTTTCAAACCTTATTAAGATGTATACAACCAAGTCTTACCCAGTTGAGAGATAGTATCCTCTAGTCATCAATTATTTGTGATTCGTGTGATCTAATTTGTTCGCCACTTGTCGCTTTCATAATTATTGAACTCTAAGTTAGTCGCACTATTACCGACTACAGAAGAATCCACGTGTTCAGGATTCTCTAAGTTATAAATGGAAGTTGTGTAGCTGAATAAATCTTACCAGCTAGGCTCAAGCAAACCGACGTCTCAACTAAATCGGATGTGAAGGCTCCTCTTGCTAGCCCACGTGATGCTTGAAGCAGTTTACGCAGTCGTCTCTTCTTTGAGGATTTGGATAATCCAAGATAGGAAAACATTCGTTCAATTGATATTCAAATGGTTTGTTTATAAAATTCAAGACGAAGTACTTATAATTTACAACAAATTACGAACTAACTACTTCGCCTCACAATATTAACTAACATAGTGAAACTGAGTGGGTAGTTTGCTGTCCTACGGCCATAACTTGCGTTTTCAAGGTTTATCCTGAACAGTCGCTCGAAGACAGCATGCATATAATGCACAAGACGTTTTGAAAGTCTTACATAAATTCGAAAAACGAAAATACCTACTTGTGGAACACAGACCATCGAAAATTCTGGATGATACATGCCTGAAAGCTCGACATTGGGCAGATAGTTGTTATGCACCAGAAAAAGGTGGCAAATAAGAATAAACTACAGTCAACCAATTTTCATAATAATTTTCTTATTGGAACTATTCATCGCTACAGAGCACTTAAATAAAAGCGAAAGAATATTTTAGCCGTTTGGAAAAATTGCAGGCATCTACGAGATGATGGTCAGTGGTGAGTCTCTGACGCAGACGCACGCGAGGTTCCAGATTCATCGTGAGATTTCCGACACAACATCACTTCAGCTATGCAAGCTGGCCGAAATGAAGTAACAGGTGCTCACAGAACCGAATTCTCTTACGTTGTCTAGTGATCCGTCTTCCAGCTCACCGGCAATGCCAGAATGGAAATACCTTTAAGATCCGGGAGCATTTGGGCTCACGCTTCGGACTCGTGAAGTTTTCCAAAACTTCAAGACCACAACTTCCAAATTGGCTGGAATCGTTCAGTGTTGTAGATCATTGCGCTGAGACAAATCATGTCGTGTATGTCTCCGAACCTCACACATTTTGTTACATTTCTTAATTCAGTGAAGAATAAAATCTGTATCCGATGTACTGACATTTCTCCGGGGAAAACTCCTGCAGGTTCATTTAGCTGACTTTGGTGAGAACTGACGAAATTGCGGAAAAACCACAACACTCATTCCTCGGATATCATAATGTAGTAGTCTTTTCGGTGTTCGAATCGATAAGAGAATGACTCCAGTCTAATTTGTTGATTGTCAATTAATCCGCGTCCATTGGTCGCCGCGAGTGCTCACATGCACGCTCCTTGCAAGTGAGTGAATCACTTTAACCAGTCACTTTTCATCACACTTTGAATGGTCTTGCTTGGCCTTGTCGACTACATATACAATTGCTTCATCCTTGAGCGTTGGTACTGCATGATGAATCATATTCTACAAATCCAATCTCTTACTACCCTTATACTCATAGTAGGCTGTTTATAACCGAATGCGCTGGTTGTATTTAGGCCCCTACACAGCCGTTATCCGTCACAGCAATCAATCACTGTGCAGGAAACGGGTTGCTAATTTTCAAAACCAGTGACGGAAGGGTGTTATATCAAGTAGTGGATTTATTCAACAAACCACCGCTAGTCAGCTCGGAAAACCTGTTGGTTAGGTGTTCGACTCATTATGCACCCCCCCCCCCCCCACTCCCTGAGTTCCAATCCCCGTGGAGACTCAGTGGACTTGCACTGGTGACGATTCCTAACAAGAACGAAACAGTTGTACAAAGCTTCCAATGTTCTCAATGGTGAGTTGAACGTTGTTACCACATGAAGCACTATTACAAAACTAATGGTATATTTGAAGTTATCGTAAAAGGTGGATATTCCCACTATATTTTTATCCCAAAATAGACTTAATAAAAGGTGCAATACTTCTGACATCATTCAGACATACTGCCAAATGTAGTTTGCAATCTTGAAGTATTTCACTGGTTCAATGCCTCTACCCATTTGTTCGCGTATCTCATGCTATCTTGTTTGTTGGAATCGTCTGGATAAAGTTAAGGCTGTTGGACAAAGGGGCACGGATGCGTTCATCGAGAGACATAACAAACAGGTGTTCACGAAATAAACCATAGTGTCTGTTGTGTCTGTTCAACTAGTCATATACACGATCAGACAGTTTCACGCGCACTAACCATAACTGACTGCCTATTGGTTGACGAATATTCGCTTCCGTGATTAGTCGCATGTACTCACCAGGCTCCTGACTGCACCATTCCTCCAGTCACATTTCGCTACGCACCGGACGGCCTTGATTAGTCGTGCTGATTACATGTACAGCCTGTGCTTGCTCATTTTCCGTACTTATTTGAGTGTGCCTTAATAAACGGTTTTCCCACATTCTGTGTTCTGCATTACTACCGACCACTGAACACAACAGCGTCAGCACCAAAAAAGTGAACCACACAGTCTTCCGTCCTTCTTACTCAAAAGATGCCTTAATTTAGTGGTTTCCCGGATCTGTTGTGCTACCGAGCTCAATAAGGCTGACCGAACTAACTGAATATCTACACAACCGGTAAAGGAATGTCTGCCTCTACACACCATCTCTAATTTAATCCACGAATTCAGGTTTGGGAACGATGCCACCTACGTAGGTCGAAAGAAGGGACAGTTTCACAACCCGTCGACTGAACGTATCCTGAACTGGGTTCAGTGTGCGGTGACACAGTGTTGAATCAAAAGAATGGTGGAAACGTGAAAAACCATACGGTTCCTCCATTATCCATACCTCGTTATCTTACGCTGACTCAATATCAAGTTGACGGGAGCACTGCGTTTCAAGTTGTCTACGCATCACGAAACACAAAATTTTAGTTCGCGGAATATTCCCATACCCTGAATTTGGAAGATGTAACATGGCGAACGTAGATTTATTCTTATGTTACTTCTCTTCAGGCCAGTACAGCGCATAGTATTCTGGATGCAATGTCTTCCCCGGGGGTTGCATGAGTAGGATCGGCAGAGACAGAAAGAAAACAGGATGAGCCCGTGATCACTAAGTGCACAAACAAGCACCAACAATTGCGCCGATAAAGGTGAGCGTGGCTATCTGTCTGCGCGAGTTACACAGTGCACATGCAAATTCCTAACCTTCCAGAGAAAATTTTGATCTACCCACACTAATGCAAAGGAAAAAGATCTGATATTGTTTTTTACTTTCATAGTTATACTGTGGGTCATATTTCTGAACAACATCCAAACTTTTACGTGTACTCTACTGGCCTGAATAAAACTACGGAAAAGATAGATCTGTGTTCACCACGTTACGTCTTCCGAATTCGAACACAAGAATGTTCGGAAATGCCACAGTGAGTGCTATTCATCTGTTGGAACGTCTCTATTGTGCTAACAGAAAGAACAGTTTACCAATTTGTCTATGCCGAAGTGACTTGCTCTTATCTTTTCCTCACTCCGACAGAGTTACCGTCCATGAGCTCCGTTTGGATCTCTCGTTCTCCAGCACACACCAAGTGGGAATTTAGCGAATCTATCTTGGACATAAATCAAGTTAAAATGTGACTTTATTCATCCCAAGGGATGGATTTTCAGCACTACGCTCATCAAAAATGATTGAAATTGAGGTCAGATGAGGCCGCTTTGGGTTCGCCAGACACCAGTAATGGGTTACTGAGGTACTTTGTTTAATGGGGCAAGACAAATAACGGATAAGTGTTCGTCCCGTAGTAGGACAAGTTATGTATATATACGCCTGGTAGGTGACGAAGAAACGCACGCAGTTGAGTGCATGTACATTGGATTAGTCGAATCCGATAAGATATTAGTGCAAAGTTTTCGCACAGAGAAGAACTCTTCCCTGTAAGGATATTGCTTACATCCAAGGGGGAGATATCACTGTAAAGTGATACATCTTTGATAGATCAGTGCTATGTCACAGTGTTGATTTTACTTTTCGTGATCTATACTATCCAGAAGGTAAGTTCGGTTGCGTTACCACACTGTTTTTTAGTAAACGAACTCCTTGGTCCTTTCTGTTACTTGCGGATCACATGTCTGTTACTCTAATTTTCAGCCCCATGCGAAAATGAAAGATGTTTCCTACGCCCCCAAGAAAGAGAAGGGGTTCTCGAGCGAAAGTGGTTAATTTGTTTTTGTATGAGCGTGCTTGACCAGTATGCAAGATCATCGATTAAGTTGCAACCAGGCTTCGCCGTGAACTTCCAGTTAAAAAGGAATGCGCTGAAAGGATGAACGAAACGGTCCCTCTACAAATTCTGTTTCATTCCGATCAGTTACGCTGCGTAAGTTTTGGCTCTCATAAATGGTGCAAAGGGGATTCATCCTCCCAGCCTTGTCAGTCAATCAATGACTGATGAAAAGATGTTCCATTTTGGTCAGCCAGGGGTCAGTTTTTGACAAGTTTTGGTATATATATATATATATATATATATATATATATATATATATATATATATATATATATATATATAATTTTTTGGTCAGAACTCCCAGTGATGAAGTTTAATAATTGTAGTTCCGAGAAAGTAGTATTTTTAAAGATAAATTCTGGAACGGTCAATACACTTTTCTTGCAGGTTCGAGTCAGGTGAATGTAAATGCAATCTAATACACTGCTTTATCTACAGTGTGTCCAAACCATTCAGAATCACCTCAGTCCGGTCAAAATCCCAACACATGGTCGAATTTCAGTTCTTGTAAACGGTTCCACTCTCAGCAACGAAAAGCTTCCAATATACACGGTTGTTTAGCGAATGAGAATAGCACAAACTTCAGTTCGTCCGTATATCAGGATTTCGGTCGATATGAAGTGGTCCCCGATTTTTTTGACTGGCTGTACACAGCGAAACGCATCTATATGTTCTAGCGACGGGGTGGTCACACATAGGAAGAACTTTGCCATCCAAAGGATATCCCGATAAATTTGTCATAAGAATCCGTACTGATTCTGGTTACACTCAGAATATTTGGAATTTGTATTTTGGACACTGAAGTTCTTCGAAGTAGTCAGTTGAGTATGATTCACCACACCGAATCAAGGCTTAGTTAGAAGCTGAAGAATGTGGGGAAGTTGCTTAATGCGGAAACGGTCAATGGTACCGCCGTGTCCCCCAACCCATTTCTGTTCTCCCCGCGAACCGATCCAAGGGCACGGAAAGTTTCTGCCCCCCCCCCCCCCCCCCGCTGATCAGACGGCTGATTGAGTAAACCCTCTCACTCTCACTCTCTTTCCCCCAGTGTATATATATATATATATATATATATATATATATATATATATATATATATAAATAATATGTTTCATCATGCAGCTTGAACGCTCAACTCACCATTGAGTCGATCGCTGTGTGGGAAGCGGGTTGTTACCGTTCAAAGCCAGTGACGGAAGGGTGCTGTATCATGTAGTGTAGATGTTCAACAAACTCGTTGAGAGCCAGCCCGGATAGCCTTGTGGTTAAGGTGTTCGATTCACAATCGTTCACCCCGGGTTCGAGTCCCCGTGGGGGTTCGGTCGATGTGCACTGCTGATGATTCCCAACAAGGATGAAACAGATGTACAGTTCTTCCATGGTTTTCAATGGTGAGTTGAGCGTTCAAGCTGCATGATGAATCATATTACATACAAGTCTAATCTCCTACTACTCAACTGCATATATATATGGTCATTTCACCGTTAGGAAGAGTTACGAAAATGACCTAATCATTTTCTTGGAATATCACTCAGGTTGACTCGACTGCTGCATGGAGCATAAACATAAGGGACATCTTACAACAGGGATCAACTTGTGAACGCAAAAACGTAAGGAAACTGGCCTATGATTTTCGTGTATCTCAAAAATCAATGTTTGAAAAGTTTAAGACAGGCTAGTTTCGTTGTTACAAGCTAATGAAGGTGCAAAATTTGAAAAACGACGACCAGCCGTAGTAGATGGTATTCTGTCGCTGGTTTTTAGATGGCATAGATACCTGATCGGAAACGTTCACAGACGTAGAGTTGTCTTACGTCAACGGAATTTAGGATGCCTTTGTGTAGTATAGCAAGGATATGTTGGAAAAATACATGTACCCATTCCTGAGTGTAGTGAGAATGAAAGAAAGGGGCAAAATTTCAATCCAGTGCAAGTTTATCGTCCGTGAAAACCAGTTATGATGAGTGAATCAGATCGGACTACTTTCATTCCACATTTTCGAGCAGATTAAATTCAACCCGGTTCCTCGTAATGGAACTCGAGGGTCAATCGTGTTCGACGTTAGCTTCGTTTGCACGTATTATCCGATTTCAGCGACTCCCGGCCCAGTACACTATAGCTTCATTTTCAGTATACAACCAATTAGACGATGCTGAACCTTGACAGTCAGGTCATCCAAATACATCAAAGTCACTTTATGATGGTCTAAGATGCTATCGGCCAGCACTTACATGCCTTCCTTAATATATAAGTGAGCTTCTGCTTCGGACTGAGAACGTACCCGCTTTTCTTGTCTGGTCTTGTCAGTTCTTGGTGCGCGTGGTCTGGGTATGAACTATTCCATCACGTACCGTTTACAGGGTGGATTGAATTCTCCGATAGGCGTTGAAAACTGTATACTGTCAAACGGAAGTCCAGCTCTGGTTAGCTGTTGTTTTTCAGTACGGCAAAAGTAATTGTATAACGATAAAGTGATACGTTTCTAGGTTGTCTGATTTCGGTCTTCGTCATCTTACCAATGATTCGGAATTCAATCATTAGCATCTATTTTCCGTACCAATTAGATAGTCCGGTTGATACTTGTCTCGAAAGTCTTGTGAAAAGTGCCATTAATTTTGTCAGTGAATAAAATTTCGGTATACCCGGTCCCGATCAACTGTGTTGTGCAAAAATCGGCCGGTACGAGTTTCTTTTTTTGCTATATAATTGAAGCTTGGCCTAGATTGTTCTACATCAATCGTAGGCGATTTCGTATGATTGGCTTTT
This sequence comes from Fasciola hepatica, assembly GCA_948099385.1. Lineage (NCBI taxonomy): Eukaryota > Metazoa > Platyhelminthes > Trematoda > Plagiorchiida > Fasciolidae > Fasciola > Fasciola hepatica. The sequence goes on from CANUEZ040000105.1 coordinate 8,110,487, forward strand.
GTCAATTGAAAATTACTATTTCAACGAGTCAACTTGAGCACGATCAGATACTAGTCCCCTGTGTTGAATTCGTTTACCGTGTAGTCCTAGTCCATGGTCAAAAAAATAAAAAAGCAAATTAACAATAAATAATATCGTTCACTCTTTCGCCCCGACTCCCAGATATCTTGGGATACACGGACTCGTGGATTGTTCATTTAAGTTCAGGCTAGCAGTTGACAATGAATATTCATTTTCATTCGCCTGTCACGTGATATCGCTGCAGTATTCTTTTATTTGCTTTTATAGTAGAATCTTTCACTTTCAAAACTAAAAGATTATTCCATCCACCTAATCGTCTTGCTAACCACTTGTCGAACACAAACAAATACGAACAATGAATTTCCAAACACGGGAGCTTTTGCAACGAAAAATGACTCTTTTAGTTCCTTCGATTCAGTAAAGCTAGCTGACAAATACAAAGAAGCTGTATTGGATGGGTTGTCTCTTTTTTCAAAGATGAAGGCGAAGCTTTGATTTATCAGTTAACAAAACTCTTTCGGATAATCTGAGAAAGTCAGCAGATTCCCAGGGAATGTTGTGGTTCGGTGACAGGTCTGCTCCATCAGAACCTTTTGGACCTCACAGAGTGTGTTGTATTCTTCTGCACCAAATGGTTCTAGATCATGCCGTGCCCATAAATATAGGCGACAATACTCTTCAATTCGTTCTCGGGAAGCGGGCGGATTCATCGCACATCATTTTTGGAAATTTCGTGATTATTTTAATCCAGTGAAATTATTTCTAGTTGCCGCTTTGGATAAAATGGATGGGAACAAAGGGAGAGAAAATCGATGAACAATGCCCTTAGAGAGCAAAAGTATATAATTCATGAAAAGCATCATTAAGCCCAAGAAGAACTTCCGAAATGCGAATATATATCTGTAGTTCTGTAAAAACACGAAGCTCTGTCCCCTATGATTGCTCTCCGTCACACCTTATTTTCATAAGCTTTCATTAAATATACCAAACGCTGGATTTTTCATTACATGCTTGCGCGTGAGTGTAGTAGGAGAGGAACAGGCCTCACAACCTTAAAGGCCCAGTGCACTATTGGGGATAACCGGTAGGCAGACCCTGAGACTTGGAGTAGAAAACCATCTAAGGTCCCAGTGGTAGCGATCAGTACGACTGTGAACTACTGTCTGCCACCAAATTGTCCATGGTTTACGATGCAGAACCATACTTCCATAGAAAGCGAAAGGTTTCCGGGTCCCCGAACTTACTTTCGACGTTGTGGGAGAGCAGGAACCAAGAGAACTGCCCCGTTGGAATTGGAAAGGAAATAGAAGGGCATTCGTTAAGCTACGGTACTTATTTTGTAGCAAATGATTAGCACGAGTGAGAAGTAAGCTACAGTGAGATGCGAGAATGAACCAGCAAGAAGCGAGTGACTGTGGTGATTCAGCAGGCATAACACGGGACGCGGCCCGATACCGCTTTGCTGCGACATGTGCAATTCTGCAGTAAAGTTAACTTACTGTTCCGCCGCCTTGGTCCTCTCAGTATCACGGTTGGCGTAGTTCTGGACCTGAGCAATTTCAGTACGTTCTGTCAGTCACAGTATTGTGAATAGCACAATAACCCGGTGAAGATAAACACTTTTCTCGACCGAAGTTCTCTATGTTCTGAAAGTCCTGCAAAAATCATAGAAGCACCATGGACAAAGTCGTGAATCACGGTGCGTTGTGGAGAGAAGGAGAAAAAACCCTTCCCAAAAAGTGTTCGACAAGTGTTCGTTTTCTCCGAACATATTCCACAGTTCAGACGACCTCATTATAAAACAAAAGTCATCGAGTCACTTCCAGAGACCCCTCTGTCCTATCCACTGCAGCAGAAGAGTTTTGTCCAGCTAGTTGTGCATGGTAAAGATTTCATTTTTAATCCATACGCCAGCGTAACCACAGCGGGAAGAAAATGACCCGTGACCCGAAATGGTTTACTACACTACCAGAGGTATTCATGAGCCAAGTCACCCAATAGGTCAAATATTGTAAGCGACCGGGAGACGGGGGATTTCGGCCTGCCACCTACTGCCTGACTGACAGCGACCGAGTTCGAACACAGCAGCTCTATGGCTCGACAGAGACATTTTCAATTGGGCTACTACCGACCAAGTGGAGGCTCTTCATTCTGATTACACAGAATAGTTGAGAAGGTGGATGGATAAAGGTAGATGTATGTCACATGAACATCAGATTCATTTAACAGGACTTACTTACGTTTGTTCCGCTAATGGTGGTGGTGATGGATCAATATCACAACTGACCTATTGAACCTCTCGTGTTGCTGCTCTCCTAATCTACGTACATCGGTAGCAAGTTTGACGGACACTTGAGCCTCCTACTGTATTCGTTTGTAAGCGTGAAATGAAAACGAAAACCGACTGTTTCCCTTGATCCCTATGTTATTGTTCTGGTGGATGATGCACATCTAACCAATGGAACACAAAATACTGACCCCTTTTGTAGATATGAAAACTGATATATCCTAATACACTGCTGGCACAAGACCTCCTGGTTTCACTGGTTAAAGTTATTTCAACTTTTTACAGGACATTCGTGTTTATCGATCAGCCTCAACCAAAACACGGAGCCACAATAGAACTATGTACGCCTGAAAAAGATGCACTGGGTGACAGGCCCTGTCCACATCAGGCTTAAATCCTCTCACGTGCTAAGTAGAAATTCATACATCAGAGTAAATGGTAGAATAAAATAGGCATTGAAATCTGCTGATGAATGAATCATATTTTGCTGCGAATGGAGAAAAAAAACGTTACTTTGCCCAACACTGAATTTCTTCTATAATGGTGAGGACAGCGAAGGCAATGACCCGGTCACCTAACTCTGCACTCAATAAATTCCGCTTCCAAACTAATCTAAAACGCGTGTTTGGATTTCCGGTTGCTGGTCCCTTTAGCCTAAAACTCCATCCAGTCCAGCGACACCTTCCCCACCCCACGTAGTTCTAGTGTTACACGGCAGGTGTTTGTACGTGTGTTGATTGTTTGTGTCCCGGCAGGCCAAACACACCGTTCCACCAAACGTAACATCAGTCTGACTTTAAACGTGACAGGCGGAATACCGACCTGTCCGTTCCGACTAGGGTGATAGACAGCATCGGACCAATCACAGGCTAAAGTCAGCTGGCCAATCAAAAGCTCCCATTGATTCTGAGGCTAATATCCAGAGTGATAAATACAGATGGACAACTTCGCGCCTAGAATACTCGTCACTGTGTGCTATGACTCGTAAACGCAGTTCTCGTGCAGTTCTTCCCGTGAAATCACTGAAACCGAAAAAATCCATGTCTCCATTTGTGGAGATGCGGAAATGCTTAGGCCAACTGAAGCGCATGGTTCCAACGGTCGAAAGCAATCAGAAAATCAACCAACTGGAATTATTACAGCACGTTATTAATTACATCCAGGATTTGGAAGTAACTTTGGACAGTCCAAGCTCTATTCTAACCGCAGTGAGCACGTGTACAGAGAATTCGGATCGTGGGTGAGTTGCACAAATTTTGCCGCCCATAAATGCCTCGGCTGTATACGAATCGTATGCGTGTCTGGTGTGTCTGAGAGTATCTAAGCCAGGTTTTCAAAACTTACATTTTTGTTGTCACAAAATGAACCCCAAGTGATCAACTCGACGTAGCGTGTTTGAAAATCATGCTTGTCTCTATACATTGCGACCAGCCTTAGATTTCCAAGTCGCACAAGGTTCGTACATTCGAACAGTTCATTTATTAGTTTTTAAGTCATGCTGGGGCATGTATACCGTGGAACAAGTATATCCCATTGCTTTGAAGGTCCATTAGACTATTAAAGATGACCTGCGACCTCACTCTGAGACTTGAAGCCGAGAGCCCAGTAGGTCAGCTGTGAGTTCGATTTGTCGATTCACTTCTGCGTTCATAGCTGACTGGCAGCATGTGAAACCAGTTCAGCGCATATTCTTAATTCCTTGATCACAGATCAAGTGAATTTGATGTCTCCTAAATCAAGACCTGTAGGAGACCTCAGTTATGTAGAGGTAAACCCACTGTTGGCAGTGGTCTGCTTCATTCAGACTATCATGACGCTGCAATTAGATTCGAGGCCCTGCAACTTGCTATCGGAATCACCAGTTTTCCCAAGTATAACAGCGGGTCTTTATGGGTAGCTTACCCACCACAACAAGCAGCTTACCGTGGAGGATGTCCAACCAAAAGTGCTGCCGGTACCATTAGCCGAGGAATGGTGCGGCGCCGAAGATAGCCGACCAAGATTCTGATGGATTGCTACCCCCACGGTGACTGAGAATATTCAGTCATCTATTGATCAAAATAACGCCCCAGACCAACAAAACTAAGTTAATAAGCAAGCAGAACAGGGGTTTTGAATGGGAAAATAGGTGATTGTTAAACTTCTCTAACCTATCCATCTACAGTTCCGCTGAACTGTTCGCGGACTTTACACTACGATTTTTAATAACACTCCGGTTCATAGACGAAATCGTCACAGGTGATCCATGATCAGTAAACCCCCGGGCCCAGATATCTAAACCCGCAGGAACCATCTTGGCGTTGTGACTTCGCACCATGGCTGCTTCAAGCCGGCCTGGTTCAAAGGCACGTTCACGGTCCAGTACTTTTGTGTATCACTACGGCGCTGCATCGACTAACATCCGCCAAGGCAGCGCACAAAGTCAGTTGCTTCTATTCCTCCGAAGCACCTTCGCTTGTCCGTTTGTACTTATTCCTAACCCGTCGATTCCGCTTACCACTTGGAATATTTTGGGTTAGATTATTATAATTCAGTTTATATTGACTCGTTTTCGCATCGTTCAGCAAACACTGTAGTCGATATAGTGACACCCGTGCGATGTATCACTGGAGCTGTAGATACTGTTTAATTCAATCTGTCAAATTCGCAAGTTCGGTTTCGAAGTTAACCCCTAATAACGTTCTGTCCGTTTCGTTCCAGACAAGCGATCAATACGTGATCACCGCGGACCAAAACTGGTTCTTATGTGACTTGGCGCTCACGTCAACAAAGTGATATGTACAGTTCCTTGACATTCCATCACATTCCTCTACAACAATTACTAGAGAACTAAGAAGAGTAAATTGTTTTCACTCGTTCCGTTAATCTGTTCTGCTCTGAATATTCATTCCATCCTTGGCTCTTCATCTCTCCTCAGAGTGTATATATAGACATACATATATGCATATATAAAATCTACACATACATGATGTACATGAACCTCGACTGATAAACAAGTCATTCACCGATTGATCCGGGATAGAACAGTCAACTGATTCTGACTTTCATTTCTTTATTGGCTTTTCAGTATGCGACATGTGTACGTGGGTGGGTGGGTGGAAATGATGTGTCATCTTGGATGAATTACAGGACAGCTCATTGGGTATGCAATAAGCTAACTCTGTTCTAGCCAGTCCAATGACCAAGGTATTGTTAATGGTCATGTACTGTAATGATTTGACTTTGTTTCTCATCAAGCGGAGGAAAATACCAAAACAGTTACGGCCACCTACTTTTGGGGATGCATTTGCATTTCTGTCAGTGGCCTGTGTGTGAACCCCGAGGATGAAGAAATGTTGCTAGCATGTTGAAATGAATTCCGAGAGATCGATGAATCGTGAGGAAAATGGTCGGTCAAAGCAATTACAATTGGCCAAATATAAGTAGATGCTCCGGTTTGAACATGCTTCTTTTTGGCACTGCACTTCGTGCTTCGCGATCGATAAAATGCGTTCAGATGCAGCATAATGAAAGTTGACCAACAGACAACGAAACGCCCAGCTGGGCTTTCGAGAAATTGTGAAAAACAGACAGCTTTATCTGGTCGCTGTGAATGATTGTAGCAGCCGCTAAGGCGACATTAACGCGCTCTGGGTGAGTCATGGCGTGTAGGCGTGAGCGTAAAATCAGGGCGGATGGAGTGAACCAGTCAGGCGGCTGTTTGGGCCGGAGTTCGGGTGAACATGTTTTGCCACTCACAAGAGAGACCGAGTGTACACCTGGTTCAACTTGACCTGTCTTGACGCATGGAATGCGATGCCGAAATTCTCGCTTGAAAGCTTTACCGATTTTTCAACTGCCTGGTTGACTGGACTGACGCAAAGCAGACAAGCCGGGTGCCAGGTATTATTGATCGGTGTAGCTTTCCAAACGTTTCGACTGTTTACTTTTTGCACTCACATGTTAATCACGTACAAGTACCGACAGGCGTGACCTCTAATCGCGTCTGCCAGCGTGTCCCGTGGAGCACGTGACGAAAGATATCAGGTGCGGCGGGTTAAGTCACGTGCAGCAGTCCAAGCCTGGGCTTCTAAACCTTTCGTTTATGTTGATGGCATCCCGAAAATCAGAAGTGGTTATTCTGATCCAGTTAAAACAAACAAGGTTGAATCACTGGATTTAAGCGTCACACCATGACAAGGAACAAGGCTGTTCCGTCTTGTCGGTGAACCGATTAACTGAGTAATTAGGTTCGTCTGACAGTATAATAAGACTTGATAGTGAGCTGTCGTCAATGCGTTCAGAAAAACGGAGCACAAATTGTCACACCTACGACGACTCTTAAGCAGTCGGAATTCACTGAACATTGGCTTCGAAAATAAGTTGATCCAGCCACTATTTGATTTGGTCAACACGACACACGTAAGCTGACTGTGACCGTACTTCCAATCCAACTACTTTGTTAATTTTCCGTCTCGATATGAACGACGTATTGAATGCGGTATTTATCGTTTCTGTTATGTGGTAAGAAACTGGATCGGTTGCCAAAATGAGCGAATAACACGGCAGATAGCACCAAAAAGGTTGAAATGAGGGCTGTGTATGTGTGTGAATACAAGATAGTCACTGATTACAAGTACTGGCATTACCCTCTTGGATCCCGGCCAGTAACTCTAAAGAGATATGCCATTAGCGGTTTCACAAATCTCCGTACTCTAAACACGATTCCATTGGAGTCATTTCCACGTGAATCATATCTTCGACGTTTTTGATTTAAAGGGGATTATCTATGCCAGGACCTGGTTCCGTTGTTTTATCGAAGGCGATTCCGGGTAACTGATCCATATATTAACTCTGTGCTCAGTTGTGTGTAACCCTACTGACTGCGCAAACTTGGAGCATAGTGCTTAACCGTTTCTTTGGGGTTTCTTAATTTCCTTCCCATTTATCTCTTGAGAACAAGCTATCCTTAATGAGACGAAGCACTAGGCTTGCTTTCTGGTGTAATTTCCCTTTTGCCGTGTAAAGCATTATCATTTAACTGACGAAATCACCATTTCAAATTTGTCCGCAAACACGGTTTACGGTGCATGCATAGGGTTGTCGTCCCATAATTGAGTGACTCGCAGATAAACGATGCCCGAGTCCCACGGCAGGGAACACAGGCTCGCTTCACTACGTCTACTGTAGGACAGATTGTCAAATAATAACAATGACACCTCAAACTGTGGACAAACCGACCACAGAATCAAGACAGTCAAAAAGGCCACCAAACGTCCGGGCAGGAAACGCTCGAGACGGCAATGCACGAGAGAAAGTAGGTCCTTAATTATGGGGACATTTAGACCAATCCACGGGTGAATAACAAGCGGAATTATGTAGTTATGAGAAAGTGGAAGATCATATACAGATGGCTAAGTTCAGTAATTCCCACATAAGGCAGGTCAGGAGAAGATAATTACGTCCGAAAGTTTGGGCCTTGTCAAGTTACCCAGGCAACTGTGACATAATAACAGAACGGAGCATGGATACCAGTAGGTTATTCCAAATCCGGAGAGAAAGTTGGAGTAAGCGATAAAATCGAACAGATGACATCAACAATTAGACAAATGACAACCACCGGCAGTCGACACCTGTCAAAGGAACAAGACAGAAATTGTGTGACGCAATAGGACTTACCAAACAAACTCACGCGGATGAGGAAGCTAAGGGGTGGTGGTCGGCTTAGAACTTAGTGGTGAAAGTAAACGAAAGGCAAGCAAATTTTTTGGTGAATACAAGACAAAATTATGAAGGAAAGCGTGGAATCTGGACTAAACCAGTCTAACGTAGTTTCTCGATTTGATGAGCTGAATTTCCTTGTCCAGTTTCAATCAATCTTTACAGTGCCTAATCAAATAGTTCATGTCCATGTTTTCCTGGATTCCAGCACTGATATTTTTCCACCATCACTTCAGCAGTGTGACCTTTTTGATTATATGACAAAATTGTTTGGTTCAATTTCAAACACGAGCTGTTTTTTCACTGGACACACCCAAACCGTGAACACGTATCGATCGTGTGTTCTAGTGTACCAACTTCGAACTCGGCTTGTGAATGATGATTAGCAACGCGCGCTACCGTCTACTGCCTCACCTAGCTATCCTCATCCATCTGTTTTTGAGTGGGGGGTGGGGGCATCAAGCGGGTACAAATCAGGCCTGGTTCCGTGAATGGAAAGTGGACCGTGTTGGCACGATGGACAGTTGGACGGTTAGGCCAAACCAAGAACACGTTCGATGATTGGTCTCTTTGGTCATCCCATTCCCCTTCTCGTGTGCTCGGTTAGTGTTTTCCATTCTACTCGTTCCAGTGAATAGGGAGAGATCTACGCATATACTAACTGGTGAATCAGCATTGGTTTTCTTCCTTGTTGGATTCGACCATTGTCTCTTACTCAAGTCTCTCTCATTTATCGATCCTAATCATTCGGATAGCCCGAAAAGTATTCAGTGGCAGTTAACACGTTGCAGCATACAGAGAATTAAACTCTGAAAGGATCGGAACACGAATGCATATTGTCAGTAGTTTGGCAACTGATATCAGAAGACACCGGTCAGCTCTTAGGCATGGGCACATTTGTTATGTCAACCGAGGTTTTGATTATTTCATACAAGATCATCTTACCAGGTGCTTGGATTTTTAATAGAGAACGAGACATTTGATCATCCAAAAGCCCCTCGCTGCTTTACTGAAAAACAGTTCAACCTGAATTGTACGTGTACTTAAGACTTATTGAAAGGACAGAATGCCGACTTTCTACCAAAATCTGCTACCTTTACCCGAGAAATTTAAGTCTTAAGAGCAGAAAATTTCCAACGAATATAATGACACGTTGTATGTCGGATAAAAGCCATCGAGTTGTTCCGACCAAGACATTCGAGAACTTTTCAAGACCGCAAAGACAAAGATTACTCAAGCTGGAACCATGATTTTCCCCACGGAACTTCGAACAAAAAAATCAACTGTTGTACAATGAGTCCAAATCAGACTACAGTCCAGCTGATATCTTTTGTGTCAATAGGAAGGCATGGTTCAGATATCAAAAGATTCACTCAGAAACACTTGATGAGAAGTAGGAAATAGCTCCTATTTTTGCTCATTTTATTATTAGAGAAAGGCAGAGTTAATTAACCATTGGAACTCTGCGCACAGGTGTGGTTAGAACCGGTAACGGTTAACTCTCCGAGTATGTTTCAACTGTCTTTGGCTTGAGAACACAGCCAGAGCGTAGGAACTTGTTTTTGCAACATCAGCATTTGGATAAAATTATAGTGACACTTCGTTGACTCCATAACGTTAAACCCAGTTTTCGATTCTGGAGCTTAGGCTGCGACTTCTGTTAAGTAGGCATTTGTAGTTAGGTGTGCAATCAGAACGATACCTACTCCGCTGGAACCAATCCATACCCGGCTTCAGGTACTAACTAGCCTTTGCGACCACGCCACAATTCCTAGTTTATCCAGTATTAGAAAGCGGCTTCCGTTCGGGTGTAAAAATGATCAACCGCAACTAGACAGCAAGCAGTTCCTTCACGGGATGCCTACCTGACACACGAGTAACTCGCGTCTGTCACTCCTTAATACATATACTACTGGTAAGTCTAATACCCATTAGCTGTCGTCAGTAGGTTGGTAATTCAAGTTGGCTTCAATCTTAGCCGTCAGATGGTTGTTTGAGGTTTCACTCTGCGGTTGCAAGATCTGACCACTTCGCGTTAAGGATTCTCGATGTCTTTCCGTGTTCGACAACTGATGTCTCTGAAGCGTTGCTCTCGTCTGGTAGGAACATCGAGTGAGTAGTAACAAGGTGCGCCGTCGTGTGGTCGCTATACACCGCTTCCGGCAGCTCGGTCGTGTTTTGCGAAAGGCTGGAAGAAACGACTTGGGGGTCAGGTCATCATTTGACGCAGAGGTATGATGAATCCAACTTCAGCATTGGCATCGGTTGCTGCTTCCCGCCTCACTGGTTGGGGTCCTCGGGAAGAGGATTGTAGTTCGTTAGATACGTTGAGGGACACGGCTCAGAATAGAAGTCAGTGGCTCGAAAGCAGTGCGGTCTGTCTGTCGAACTGTCGTGCCTCATAATCACAAATTTTCATTCCGACAAGAAACATCAACAGATATAAGGTGAAAAGCAAAAAAATGGCATTTTAATTTTCTTTTTTCACCGTAATCTACTCTCTCTGTCCTATTTTTGTAATTGTCGTTGCTGCCTTGGAACTATGCCCGATGTCAGGCCTGTGTAATATATATATATATATATATATATATATATATATATATATATATATATATATATATATATATATATATATATTACACACCCGCCTGATCACAAACTATGTGCCAAACAAAACATGGTACAATCGGGGAAGAAGGGGTGGATAGTTCAAATCCATGATTTGCTTGTGGGCTCAATACTGCCAGGTTGCCCAAACCCAAACAGGTGTTTTTCCTAGGGGTCCACTACCGGAGCCTTTAGCTATCCAAAGCTTAGACCGCAAGACAGTGGGACTACGGCTCCCACGTTATATTGCGTGATGTATGACTTGAGCGGCTGTAATGTGGGTAGCAAACTCTCAACGTTGGCACCGTACCAAATGCGGTAGACTGAGCGGTCATCCTGCAGAAAGCGATTTCGACTCGGCTGCGCACGTTCAAGAAAGTACTCTAACGGGCGCAGATACGGTCGGTTTGGTTATGGTGAATTGTGTGGCACAAGGCAGTTATTTTCCTTACTTCTTTTGAATTCCTTATTCTCTGTTTGTTCCGTTTCATCACACTCTCTTTCGCATGGGTGTTCTTCGTGTTCCTCGAATAGAGCCTTCACTCATTTTAGAAATGCAGATAGAAGAAAAAGTACGGGATTCCTCAGCCACCGGTCCACGCTGTTTCACTGCTATCGCACAGACGGCATTCGCTGAATAACTTCGTCAAGTAGACTCACAGAGTTCTTTTTTACTTCCGTTCATCATTTGATAGGGGGAATAATATCCCAGTTCTGGGGGTGTGCAGCACCGGAATGGGGAATCGGACCGGCTGTGACGAGATTCGAAACCGAGACCCAACAGTTAGTAATTCACAATAGTGGCAGTTCGACCACCGCGTACCAGGAAACGAGCCCGGGACGCGTTCTGTCATTCTCACACGTAAATATCCCATCGTTCGGCTGGAGTGCGTGTCTCAGCTCTGGCACTTAGACATAGTGGGATTCGGTGTGAAGTAGCACGCATCTCTCTATCGGTGTTACTGTAGCAAGATTCATCTCCTTTCATTCTTTTAACACATGTTGTTTAACTGAATTCTGACTGTCAAGCGCGAATGTTATTTGATTGTTGCTCTTGCGCGCTCCTCACGCACACTCTCAAATGCAGTCTAACCACTATCTCTTCCGATCGCCTTATCGTTCTAACGGGTCGTGGAGAATACCGTTCTGGTTAACGTGTTTGTACTGCGCCGAGCGTTACAGTAGTGTGCAGGTTGTCCAAGCAGTACAAACGACCGAAAAAGACGTTTAATAAGGAAACCGCGAAGTAGGGTTTGTCGATCTGATGGATTTCGCGGAGAATGATCTCCTCGACGGTGGTATTCACTGGCCTAATGCTTCGGAATACATTGGTGTCTAGAAAACAATGCTCTCAACAGTACAGCCTCTGCTTTATTCATACCAATAGAAGTTTGAATGACTTTTATCACAAACACACCACCGGCCAGAAGCATGCCCAGCGGATGTGTGAGAGGAGGATAGAGACAAATACTTACAGTGGAAGAGTTCGTTTGTCTTCTGCTAACATAGTTTAACCCACAAACGTCAAACAGATTAGTTCAGGAAAGTATTGAATTATACAAGTCTCGTTCCTCCACAACCAGTTCAACTAAAATTGCGTTCATGAATGCAAAGAGCCCCAATTTTCGGTTTGGTATTCGTCGTGATCTATTTGGAAGGTCTTTGAGGCTCCTCCTTCCTCTCTTAGTGCGATCTTGATGCTCAAGTATCGAGCCCTGCCACGTGGATGATGTCCATGCATGAGTTCGATTCTCATGATGGCCGTTATTCCTGTTATTCAGGCCGGAGCAGTAGTCACATTGATTGTCGCGGTGTCATACTTCGACTTATGAGCTTCTGATGACATCAAGCACAAATGTCCCGACAAAAGTTATCCTCACTGTCTGAGTCATGTGGACGTCAAATGTTGGCTCCGTTTTACGCGGTCTGACCACTCACTCCTACTATGGGAACAACTGATCAATATCCTTCTCCTACATGGACACATGCTTGTTGATATTTAATCATGCATGGTTTTTTCATGTGTTGATCCTACTGCTTATCGATTGACCTCACTTGACCTTAGGTGAGTGTACTCTAGCGCGTGCAAGTAACTCAGCTCAGTGACCTCATTTACGCACTTCCCGGCTTGCTTACCGATTACGAACAGGTTTTGTGTTTACTTTTGTGGAAATAAATCGAGCATTACCATGGCTTGTTCTACTACTAACTGCGAACATAACACTCTCATTAAAGGGAATAGATATTCGTGGATGTGTTGTCTTCGTGAAACTCATTTACACCAACCCTTGACTTTAAACTCAGTAACAAACTCGGATACACATAGCACATGAAATCTGAAAGTACATTTCACACTTTTTAATGAGCTAGAATGAACAAGTCATTGACGGTACACAAATGATACTTTCTACTTGGAACACTTGATTGCCGCATAAAGATTTAGTAGAGCGCAGTCAGTGGGCAGCTTGTACCTAGCTGTGAAGTGGGAATCTCAAGACGTTTCGGTATTTGGTGTGTAATTCATTTAGAGACGTACCGTAGTCTAATGCGCCTCTAGGACCCGTCAAATACGGGTACAACAACTAGCAAACAGATCTCGATTCATACAGACACAGCTGTGAGTGCACGTGTCAGTGTTTCCGTGGATGGCCATGATGTTCAACTTGCACAAACCTGCAGGTTTGTCGGGGAACCACCCCCGGCTGGTCGCACCAAACAGCAGCAGAATTGACAACAACAGCTGCTGACTTACAGTCCCCGTGAATTCATCACCTGCGTCTGACCGCCACCAAGTGGTCCACACCTAATAAGGCACTCGGGTTGGATTTGAGCATCTAACAGCGAAACGATCAGCTGTTAGCAAGCATCCCCCTCTTCTCTTCTACTTCTGCACATCCATCCAAACTGCTCCCACCCGCTTTCGCTTCGAAGGTTCTTCCCCGTACCTATGACATTCCCATGCATCACAGATTGATGGTTCCGTGTGAATTCGCCAAGACATCGTGATGACGGTGACGCCGGTTCGATGTGTGTGTGTGTGTGTGTGCGGAGCAGTCTCAGAAACTGTGCGTGTAGCAGCTGTGCTGGTGTGTCCAGGTGCATGTCATTGAATTTCAGTTAGTTATATGCCCACGATTCAGTGAGCATAAACAAGAAAGCCAATACTAATGGGATCATTCAATGATCGTCATGCTAAATTATTCCATGTTACAGTAAACAAGGTGGAGATGCAAAGTGACTCACAACAAGTAGTAAGTAATGTAATTTTTTGCATCACAGTCGAACTGCGGATCACGATAGCTCAGCTGGCATAGAAAGTAACCAGTAGGCGGAAGATCAGCGGTTCATGGTTAGAAGTTTTCTATGCGAAAAATGCAAGTGGATTTTCCATCAAGTATACCATCAACCTCAGTTATTCTCCCTTAGACTGAAATCTCCTAATTCTACAAACGATCTTAGTTCATTTATTCAGAGACCGAAAATTTATTCGCATCCAGTCCATAAATTCTTCACAGAAACTAAGCCGGTAGAATTTCGCCTTCGAAACTTTTCACCGAATAACATCTCTCTACGGAACGTAGCCAATGGCTCTGCTTTTTCAGGGATTTCCTCTTATTCACTCTTTCGAATTGCTGAACTCTTCAATGACGTTATTTGCACTGTCTTCAATCTCTGTTACCCAAATGATACTCTGTTTGTGTCTGGTGGTAGAGTGGCCTCTCCGCAATTCAGGTTTTCCCGGAGGGCAAAAGGAACGCGCCTACAAGTCTCGCCGAGGTTTCGAAGCCAAACTCTACTCGAACCTAATCAGTGCAGAGATAAATACATTTGGATATGTCTTTCGCCTTACAATTCCTGAGAACCAAAAATCTGACGTTCTTACGGCACGGTATAGAGCTGCTTTGCTTTGTTTTGCAAACATGACACTGAGATAGACCATCTCAATGCTACTTTTAGAAATCTTGCCGGCTACTGTCTCCCTTCGTATTCTCCATGGGTTAGTACAGAATTCGAACCTTTCTCTATTCCCGACATATTTGAAATTCCTCTTCAGTCCAAAGTTTCGTCTTCTGCAGGGTCGAATGGCTCTCCTCTGCTATTTCCGGGCATGGAGCTAACCAGCTTTCGGAACTCCTGGGCTATTTTGTTGAATGAACCCTTATCAAACTGTTCAATCCCTGATTTTTGGCAACCAGTCATCATTGTCACAAATCCCCAACACAAATGGTACGAAAGTGTCTTCGTCCGATAGCTTTCACAATAGCAGCACTAAAAATGGTCGAGAAGGCCATACTTAGTCGTCTTCAAACTCGCCTGAAAGTACTTCTGTATCCTTGTCATTCCGCTGACTAACCTCAAAGATCCACTCTAGATGCATATGCTTCTTTAGGCCACTTATTTGCTGAATCCCTAGACCGATCCGTTTTTTATGCTTCTTGTTTATTCCTCAGCCTTTTGTTTCGGTCTCTCGTTCTCCTGTTCTTCAAACGTCTGAAGCTTTCAATGCTTACCTGGCTTTTTAACTGTTTTTACAACGGAATGAAGGAAACCAGAGTAAGGTACAAATGTCCCAAACCCCTTGTCAACATTTCTGGGGTACTCCAGGGTGTCATATTGTCTCTATTCTTGTTTTCCACGTATATCAGCTACCTGTCCGTTTTTCCTCCGTCCCAGACATTCAAATACGCCGAATGTCTTGTTCGTTGTCAGGTTATTTCCGACCCGCATGACTTCAGAATTATCAGTGAAAATCGATCACAAACAAAACACTTTTCCACCCAATCTGGTCTAAAAGTGAACCGTTCCAAGTGCCTTGAATGTGTTTTCAGCGATTGTCGTTCTCCTTTTCCCACGTATTCCGTTATACTTAATTCCAAATCCTTATTCAGGCTGAGTTCCGTCAAGTATCCGGGTGATAGCCTAGACACCAATCTAAGATGGACATCTCAACAAGTACGGAAATGTCTATTTTTCCAAATAAGGAAACTCAGACAGTTTCGAAAACCACTAACAAGTGCTGTGAGGTTTATTCTTCAATGTTTCCTTCCGGTATTATTGCACCATGTGAGTAGCAGGAGATTAGATTTTATAATAATATGAGATTCATCTTGCATTGTGAACTTTCAGACCACGGAAGCCCAGTAGAACTGTTTCATCCTTGTCAGAAATTATCCGCAGTACACAGCCACCTGGCCCCCACGGGGACTGTAACCCGAGGTGAACCGTTGTGAGTCGAACACGTTAAACACAAGGCTATACTGTCCCCAATCCTTAGTTTTCCCCGGTCTTTTGAAACCAGATTCCAATCCTCCTCACCGCGGATTGGTAATTAATAGCCCCGTTTCTTGCCTCACCTTGTGGTTTTCTTTTGACTGATCTTCGTATTCCGCATAATAAATGTTAGGTAGCCCCAGTCCACAAGATATTGCAGGAACTAACGCGTCCAATAAGCCTTGGTTGGTCTATTTGTCGTTCTCACTCATCTGCTAGATCTGAATTTCGGCACCTTGTCTTCGAGGATTAAGGTGTACAAAACGCTCCCGTGTTCTAGCTGGCACCCGCACTGACTAATAAGGACCGGACTCAAATGGAATGGCTTCCTTTTTACTCTTATGTACCTTAGGTGCCCATTGTCGTATATTCTTTGTTTATTTTACCCCAATTTTGTCGAAGCTGTTTTGACTGAAATGTAAGCAAGTTGTTCACCAAAAGTCTGTCATTCAAGTACAAGCATAAATTCTGACCCGTCTTGCCATAAATAAATTATGCATCTTGTACAGTTGTCTTTTTCTTTCTCTGTCCATAAGATATTCCCGCAAACATGTAGTACTGTAGTGCTACCGATACAGCACTCGATGACAAAGACTAACAAATTTGTTTATTTGAACAATTACCGTTTTTGGTGGCACCACTTGCTCCGCCTGTATACGTCGTCTGCATGCCGTTGAGCTCCTCCAATACACACGTTGTCCCGCTCCAGCGTTTTGAGTTCTGCTTTGCGCGCTGCCGAGTATATTCGCTATCTCGTCACAAACCGAGGACCAGGGGCTATAGACTCTATACGGGAGCAGGTCCTGACTCAACTTGGGCGAATCCTAAAGTACGAAACAGCTGAACTTGGAGTTACATGTCTGGCGATGGGAACCAGATACTGCAGCGTCATGATCCCGATTGCACACATACACACACACACACACACACACACACACACACACACACACACACACACACACACACAGATGGACACAGGTTAGTTTGTGCTCAGTGTATCAAAGTAATTGTGATATGTGGCTTTCAGACGTCTCTTAATTGCTTCGTTTTTACTACGTAGTAATGATACGGTCATTCAGGAAGTGGACCGCGGCCAACTGGGAACTGAACGGAGGGTCTGAACTCGGGAGATAAGGATCTAAAACTCACCATCTCAACAGTTTGACCTCCGCGGTAAATAAATACAGATTATAAAAATGGAAGTACCGTGAAGCTCACTGTCGGTTGGGTTATTCATTTTATAAAAGGTGCGAACGGCAAATGAAATTGTAGTAATCGTAATTAACTGAAGTGACCGGACGTACTGAGATCGCCCCCACCCAGAACTACGCGAACGAAAGCAAAAAGGAGACCAACGCTATGGAATAACACGTTACTTATATAGCAGAACCGGTTTGCATAAACATGTTAAATTAGAGAATATAATTGGTAGCCTCCAAGATGACCCACCACAGGGAACTTTTGTTGAACTTGTCAGCGACATTCCTGATTGGCTGAGTCTGATCGGCGTACGTGGCTACAAAGCTGTACCTGGTCGTATCACGTGTGACAGCTGCTGAATCACCACAGAAATGTAACAGTATAATAGACTAGACTGCAAGTTCATGTGCCACGCTGAGCGAAAGAAGAGATGTATGTTGAATGAGCATTTTTGTGAACATCGTCGACCCATCGAACGCTAGTGGGTGTGCAACAGCACTAGAGAATAGTTCGGCGAAGGTGAACTCTGAGTCGGAGGGAAACCGCGTTCTTCTGCAGGGTCACAGTTACCTTGCATCCCTGATTTAGTCAGCCAGTTCGGCTTTTCCTGTGGTGCTCGTTCATCCAAGCAGCAATCCGCTGGCCGGGCATTTCCCTCTCCATAGCTGCAAGGGAGTTGATGAACCGCAATTGACTCATTGAGATTGTAGGAAGACTGTCTGGGAGAGATTAGGTCATCCTTAACAGAAGCGATTGAGTAGTTAATCATATGCGCCTAAGAATAACTTTTCAGTTAACTAGATAGTAGCGTATGAAGGGTAAACAATAAAGAATCCTACTTTTTCTCCGTCATAATTGTCCAGTCACTCATGTCTCTCAACTTGCACTATTGTCCAGTGCAGCTTTCTGGAAATTCAATAAAATGGAACAATCTTTTCCATTTTATCGCTAATTTTTCACGTAGAATTTTTATGCTTATTAGAATATGTCTTTAGCCAATCCACCTTTATGGGCAAGAACCGTACGTAACTCGTTCTTCCCAATCTTCGTGAGGATATATATCACCCCGATTGCAATTTTACTGGAGTTTGTCCCACTGTTGCGTTTCATCTACCGTATTACCCATTCTAGTTCTATCGTAAGCAGGAACACAGAGAGGGGTGGTAGCATGTGATACTCTGCCTAATTTCAGTAGTATATGGTTTCACGTTCTATTAACCCACTGCAGTTATGTAGCTGAAGCTAGGTACAAGCAAACCAAAATAGTCGAAATCAGTCTGTTTGCTCTGAAGGCTGCATTCGCTAGGGCATGATGCATTTGAAAGTGTGATTAAGGTGTTGAAATATTTTTATTATGTCAGGATCGGACGAGACTTCAAACGTGTGGAACGAACTATGAGCCAGATGGTGTAACGTAATGCCAATAACAAGGCGTTGTCGGTGGGGGGAAAATCATAATTGCCTGACATTTCGGTTACTTTGGCTAACCTTTCTCGAAGCAATTTTGGATTATTTTTACTATGTAAGCTCGAAATACCGCAAGAAATATGGAGAACCTTCTAGTCCAGTTGATTGTGCCAGTTATTCGCCTAAAGGAGATTTCATTGATTTCACTCTTACAGAAAATGAAACTCTAAACGGATGGGGAAAACAGAAGTTGGCTGAATATTCCCAACTTCTGTAATTTTGATAATGAAAGTCCCTTTGTCCAACTGCTAGGGCTACAGCATAATCCTCAGACAAATTAGGTGCTGACTTCGTTACGGTTGTAATTCTCCCTTGAAAACGTTTACTTTTCTAGTAATTCCACATTTTATGTGAATTTTGCCCCTTGACGTCTTTGTTCTTCTTTCGTGACTGACCGATTCCCTTACTTTCGCGCCAATCTACAAAGTTGGTCACCTCGGCACGAGTAAGTCGATATAAACGATTGAGCTGCTTGCTTATCCAACTCGTTTTTCTTTGTACCCTGCTGTGTCGGCATTGCACTTTCGACTGTGTTCTCTCTCTCTCTCTAGCGAGTGGGTGATCTAGATTTGATCCTATCGAGCTCATTACCGTGTTCTGGCTCGAAGCTCAAAAGCTGTGAGACTACAGGCTAGACTCTCCTATATCTGTTTTTGTGTTCATTGTTTGTTTGTTTGTTCCTTTGCGTGTGCGTAGGTGTGTGTAGTGTCTATGGTTTAGGCGTCTTTGATGATTGTGTGCTTGGAAGCTTGTGATTCATCAGGGAAATCAGAACCACAACAACAAGCTTTAGGAGTACCGGATAAATATGAATTCAAACCTGCTTCTCACCTGAACTACTGATAAATGACAACGGGAAGGGGAGTTAAGGAAGCTAACGTGGATGAAAGAAATCCATCTTAGTGACAATGACGACAGAAACAAAAGTAACAGATCGTCGAGGGATAGGAGGGGAGGGGGTGGTCTAAGTTAGGAATAGATTAGCAATTACGCGAACAATAATTCAGATGAACGCGATTCATAAACGAAAGAGACAGCGATCAGTATTAGGTCTGATTGTACAATATTTTCAGTAGGTTAGAAGCAATGAATCACCGTTTATTAGCCTTTCATAGATCTTTAACAAGGGCACAATGCTCAAAGCCATTGGAAGTATGACATTCACCATTTTTCCGACTAATCCGATCGATCGAAACCTCAGCATCAAATCACCAAGGTGGGTTTCGAGACTTCCCAAATCCAAGCTGCTAGTGCAATGAACGCCTCATTATTGGAAATCTGTTCTCAGTTTATACCAAAACAGTCTTTTTCTCTTGGTGTCTAGCTACCAAGCCGTTAGTTTAAATACAAAATTGTGAACCTACTGATAATTCGAACTGAATCACAAAATATTACAACTATTACCATAGCCTCGTCAGAAATTTCGCAAACTTAATGATATCCCGGTAGAATTCAAGATCATTTCTGATCGCTCAAATTAGCTTGTCCGTTGAAATGGCCAAAGTGACAGATCACGTGAGATGGCTTCCGTACAAAAGTAATTTGCGTGAACCAGGCTCGTTCGTTGATCTCGCCTCTTTTGATCTAAATTTCAACTTTTCCATTGTTTCCTATCACCAAATTGATTCTTTCGCTGGCTTTCTATGCTTGACTGATTTTGACTATGCACTTAAGCTCCACTGAAAGACCGAGTACCCTACGAAGCAGAACTGACAAAACGGACCCCCTGAATACAGCCAGTCAGTGTGGTGTTGGTGGTATCCATAGTTGTATAGACAAAGATTCTCGGAAACAGATGACTGGTTTCACAGTTATTGCTGCTCATCAGGCATGCGTATCTGACAGTCCCGCGTCATCACATCATATTTCTTGTTTAAATTTGCGTTCCACGCACGCGGCAACTACAAGCACCATTTCCAACCACAAGCCAGTGTGCGACCTTCGTACTTGGATCCTGTCAGAATACACGTGATTCGTACATCATGATCTCTCCTCGTTGGCCATGTATGCCTTGTAGTTAAACTGTTCGACTCACAGCCGTTCACCCCGGGGTTCGCTTCCCAGCTGGGGCTCGGTGCCCGCGTACGGCTGCTGATTCCTGACAAGGATGGGACAACTACGCAGTCTGTCCGAAAAACTCGGGACCACTTCAGTTCGGTCGAAATCCCGAGGCACGGTCGAATTCCAGTTTGTACAACTGATACCACTCTCAGTATCCAAAAATATACAACGCACACTATTGTTCAGTGAGAGAGTATTACCAGTAGTATAAACTAGAATTCGATCGAGCTGAATTGATCCTCAATTTTTTGGACAGACGG
Organism: Fasciola hepatica; assembly: GCA_948099385.1. Lineage (NCBI taxonomy): Eukaryota > Metazoa > Platyhelminthes > Trematoda > Plagiorchiida > Fasciolidae > Fasciola > Fasciola hepatica. Next base: position 8,131,361 of record CANUEZ040000105.1, read on the forward strand.
TAAAATTCGTCACTGGTTTGAACACTCACACAGCATGGTGAACCACACTACGTAAGAGGGTACAACAGTAGGTAGCAGTGAGTAAGTAAGCGTGTAACAAATCTGGTAGTCAATCTATTGGAACTTCTTTGTGTACTTCCTTTTATTACGTAATAACGGAAGGGGGTAGTGGCCAATTAGAAGTTGACTTTTGAAGAAAGTTACCGGGAGCAGTAATGACAGGATTTGAACCCACCCGGGGGATAGATGGGTCTGAATTTCACCATATTGACCGCTCTGAAACTGCGTGATGAACCTGGTGCGACTGACTTCGTGTACGAAGTGTGTGTTCTTGCAGTGAAGGTAACGACAGGTGTGAAAAATTGAAGGGGATAAGAAGACTCGGTACGGAATAATTATACGGTGATCACCTGTTCCGACCAACAACAACGGTTACACTATACCACTTGGCTAGCACATGCGTACTAAAGTGGCTTAGGTCGTCAGAAGACAGAGGCTGCCTCGTAAATCGCTATGAATTCTGATTAGTTTCGGTCAACAGCCGTGGCCCGTGAAGTCGGTGTGACATCCGTTTATCTATTCAGGGTCGAGTACAAGCTGCACCAGGTAGATTAGTGCTTCTTTGCAGTTCAGAAATATGACCATTGTGGATGGAGGATACACGGAAATTATCAGTAGGTGAACACTGATATCGTTATAGTATTGCTCGAATCTGATGGGAAAGCCGTATCAACAGTGCTGAGGTTCGGCGGAGAGTCCTAGTTACACGAAACAAATCCTGAGATGAAACATCTAAATTCACCAGGCTAACGTGACCGGGACGTATGTGGCACTTGTTCCAGGACAGGATTTTCTCCGGGTACAAAGTTCGCTGAGGGGGATAATGGCTGGATAGTGAACAAGAGTTGCCTGTCCATGACATTGAAAACTATGAATAGACTGATTCGGTGGACATGACCACATAGACGTATCCGTCTTCGTGGTGCTGGGTCGCAATGATCCCTGCTCCAATCAGTGGTTAGATTCATTAGCAGATATGGCTAGATGTCGCGATCAGTGGCACTCTTGTACTCAAGATCTTTCGTTACTGACTTCACACTATCATTCTACTTCTCTTCTTACTGTTTTCATATTCTTGGCATTTTATTTATGCATGAAAGTTCCCCCTGAGAGGTAGAAACCAATACTATGGTACCCAAAACACGGTTAATTTTTATTCGAACTTTAATGAACTGAATTTTTGCCTGAAGTTCGGTAAAATGATCTTTAAATCGTCTTTAACCTTGCAGTGGGGAAAAACCCTATCGCAAGCTCGTCCGCTTTCCTTCCAACTGTAAATTTCCTCAGATTTAGAGCACGAATCACGCCCGATCATGTCATTTGTTTAACGGCTCACCTCAGTATAATAAATGGTTTACTAAAATATATACTATCAGTGCACTTGTTTTCTGAAAATCAACAGTGATACACGACTGGTGCTTTGCATGATACCATGGCACCATAAAAATGTTTAATCAGTGACCCTCCGATAAAGTCTAAAAATCCATGGAACCAGCTCTCGTCAGGTTCGTTATGAGTGATAGATATTTCCTTCCCTTCATTTACGTCCCCAATGTCAACCAAAGCATGAACGATAAGTTACCAACGTCCAGAGCCATGGACAGATGGATAATGAGTACACTCTTGTCATGATTCAACCAACTGAAAGCCAATCCCTGTAGCCTATCACAGTGTGTGGGGATCAGATACATGCACGCCACTTTCGAGTTATAGGTGCAACTCGATACCCATGCTAAAATAGGTCCACTGTGTTTCCGTCTACGCTCACTGAGCTCTCCAAAGTGTGTAACCTTGCCGATGAAGGAAACGGTTAAACGATTGTTAATCTGATAACGTGGCTGAGTTCGTCGTCATCTTCATCATGCCCTGACGATAGATAATGGAGCTAATTTCACGAAAAAACGTTTTTTTGGCTTCAGTCACGTGCGGTGACACGTTTACTCTAGTGCGGCTTCGATCTACTGATTCTATGAGTCAGATGCGTGCGTTCGGATGTGACAAGATCACTCGACCGGTTCGACTGACATGCGTGTGTTCCGATTAGCTGTGTTTTAACTTTCACTGGAAAGTGAAAACAGATCAGACAATAAAGCCATCACCACCACCAGGAACACCACTAGATCACAACCCATCCATTGGCCGTCAAACTGTGACCGAATTGACGAAAGTGTTTCATCCGAGTCAATTGGCCCTCACCACATCGAAAGTTCAGTTCAGTCGACCGGAAAATGAATGGAGAGGAGGAAAAAATAAAATTCAAAACTGAGGGCAAAGGTCAGATTAATTGCCCATCGGCTTTGTTCTCTCATTGGCATTTACGGTCAGCATCAACTGTCTGGGGGCAGAGGGGGGACCCAACACTTCAGACTGAACTAAACGAACTAATTGATAGAACGAGACGCGTCGGACTGCCGCGTCTAAATCCCTAATATAAGTTTCATTCAATGGAATAAATTACACTCTAGTATGGTCAAAACAATCGGACTTTACGGCGATCGAACCAGTCAGAGTCTGACAGTCAGCATTTCTCACTACTCTCCGCAAATAGGTTCTGTTTACGTCAATTCCAAATCCTTATCCAGACTGTTCTGTTAAGTACCCGAGAGTCAACTTGGACAATTATGTCTCATGGACAACTCACTCAATGCGACAGACGAAAGAAGTAAACACGGAAACTCAGCCAGTTTCCAAATTAATCTTCCTATGTGTTCTTCTTATCCTGCTTTACCACTCCCTACAATCCCTTCTGGCTATCTGAAGCAGGACACAAAAGCGCTGCACCGAGACTTCGTAATCATTGGTCGTACTACACCTGTCTCCATTAAGAGTCTTTGAACTGAACTCACTGATGAGCATATTTTCTTTGTGAGCGGTAGATACAATGTTTATCTCATTCATTACCCGGTGTGAACATTCTACTTACCACTAAAAATGATGGAAGCACTGTACAACTGTTGCATCCTTGTTGCAATTCATCAGTAATGTCCACTTACCAAATTCCGAAGGGGACTCGAACTCGAAAACCTAACCACCAGTCCATTTGCACTGGCTCTCTATCAATATCAATCTGTGCCCAAGCCGTTGTAATGAACCGCTTCGACTTCGTCCACTCAACCATCCTCCGCTCTCCTACACAGCCCGACCAAGTTGGTACCTGAACTGATTTTTACCGCTTTGTGCCGCTGATCATTGTAGTCATACGAAACTCATGAACTATTCAGGTTCTTGTTCATAAGGCTCTAAATATAAGGAGATACACTTAGTCGTATTAATAATTTTGTCACATTCCTCGATGAGTAATTCCTTGAACGATAATAGCATCATATGAAAAGAAAAGTGTTTATGATCAAAAATTTTCGGAATGCACCGCACATGCTCAAAAGCACAAAGCGCATCGATCTGATTTCCGTTTGTTCGGCAAGGGTCTAGTGCACGATGAGTCATTCATTTTCCTATGCGAATGAGATTCATGACATTTTCGTCTAGGTTGCACACACACACACACACACACACACACACACACACACACATGACCAGCTTTGACCTCTGTTTTCTCCGTAACAGTGGTCGTGTCCGAAGATATCATTGGATCAGCCAAGCAGTGGTCAGGTTCTAATTATTGAATAGTCGAATTGTGTAACTGCACTCTGTTCTGGACATCAGTTACCCATGTTTGCAGATTGGTTTCCCCTTCTAAATCGAGTTCAACAATTCACGACATGGAAGAGAGATTCAATAATCTATACCATTTTTCCGTGTGCAGGATTTTTAGACGTCACGGCTGAAGATCAGGATAAATTTAGAACCGCGAGTTATTACAGCGTTCCCCTTGGTTATTCAGCCTTAACTCATCTTTTTCCCCCTCTACTCACTTTTCTTATAGCCTTGTAACCAAGTAGCACTAACGAAAAAGACCTAATGGTTATTAGGTTACTTTTGTTCTTGTATTATTACGAGTTCACTTCTGTGAGAGCATTTTCAATGAACTTAAGAGTATAGTGATCATTTAGGGAGGAAATGCCCCCGGAATCCAACGTGGCCGTGGTCTCAAGCAACTGATATTGATGGTTTGAAATTGTCTTTCCTTCGGGCACTTTCAATAAATCAACTCGACTTTCCCATAGGTGGTTCTTGATTATGCACTTCCATATGCTAAAGGCTTCTTCTATTAGGTACAAAAAAGGGCTATGTGCTGGCAGTTACCGAATCGAACCTCCGGGCTTACGATTAGCCCCATTAGTTCGACTATGGATCGGTGCTGTATCAAAAATGGAGACTACTACTACAGTAGTTGGGTGATCTTTCCACGATTTACTTGAAAGATGTTCAAGAAAATTAGTGAAGTGAGACCAGAAAATCGAGGATGACACTCCTAATCCAAGATTCCAATAATCAACGAGTGAGTTACAATGTTTAGGTTAGCTTCCTTGCAAGAATGATGAGATCGAAAGTACTGCGTTGCCTCTTTCGATCATCCATATGAATGTGAACATAAATGCCGAAATTCGTCTCATCGATAAACAACCATAATTTTCTTACGCATTCCGTGGAGAGCCATTGTGCGAAATCAACTCGTTTGTCATTCATCTCCGGTCGGTTGCATTTGATTGGTTGAATGGTCAATTTTTCCTCGTAAATTCATATCCACCCACCAAGAGGTCAACTGATGAAATAATAATTGTTACACCAGTTATTTTAACCTCCATTTTTATTTTTAGCTGGACGGAAGAACACTGGGGAATGTTATCCGCCAATTTTCGACGGGCAATTCCATGATTCAGAGCCTCTTCAAGGTCCTTTTTCGCAATAAGTCGTCAAATTCCGATCTTTATTCGTTGAGTATAGGCAAGACGCTCCAGATCGTCTTCGTCCCGAGCATTCTGAACAATGCGCTCTCTGACATCGTTAGACGTTATATGGTTGGATCTTTTCACTTTGGTTCAATCAACCTTTTCAATCGTGGTTTTACTATTCATCAGGTTCTCCGTTATGAAACATTTATCGAATGATGAGCTACCATGATGGCTGTCAGTGTTTAAGTTGACCTGGTTAGATGTTAACAAACCACCAATAAAGAAAGGAGACGATTCATCGGCTCACACGTCAATACGACCATGTAACAAACAACAGCAAACTATACTCCGGGTTTTCCTTATGGTTGAACTTATTCAACGGCTTCTAAGTCCTGAGCTAACAAAAAGATGAAACATTACAAAAGTAGGGTTCGTACCCCATTTGAAAAATCTCATTGTATCAGTAGCCGACCTGTTAAAAGCTCAGGTCGTACGCCGGAAGGTTTATGTGGTGATTCAGCAGCTGTCTCGCGTGATACGACCAGGTACAGCTTTGTAGCCACGTACGCCGATCAGACTCAGCCAATCAGGAAAGCCGCCGACAAGTCCAACAAAAGCTCCCTGTGATTGTTCATCTTTGAGGCTACCAATTATATTCTCTAATTTAACATATTTATACAAACCGGTTCTGCTATATAAGTAACGTGTTATTCCACAGCGTCGGTCTCCTTTTTGCTTTCGTTCGCGAAGTTCTGGGTGGGGGCGATCTCAATGAGTCCGGTCACTTCGGTTATTTACGATTATTACAGTTTTGTTGTACTACTCAGTAAACATCTTGTTAACAACAGTGGAGTCTAAAATATACGACGGAAGGCCAAATAACCACGGGAAACTTTGTGGTACCAGCGGTTGCAACAACTCAGTAGGATTTTTGAATGATAGTGTTTATTGGAACAGTGTAGTTTATTGATCACGATTAGAGCAAAACGGGAGCCAAGGTCAAACCGTTCATAAGGCGACCAATTAAAAGTGCTTTTCAATTGGTGTAAATTAATGGTTGTTAGAGAAAACAAGAACATAGCCTGGTGGCATCGAACTACACAAGAACTGCCCAGGGTTAGATACTTAAGAGTGAATTTCTCCTAATGAACTCAGTCAGCACAGATCTGTAGCGACATGGAGGTGACTGAGTTTGAATGTGTAAACCCATAACCAAAGATTACTTTGGACAAACAACCAATTAGCACTTAGCTGTTGGTAGTTTGTATGGTATTTCATTCCATATGGCTGTGCTTTGTTTGTCTGCTTGCAGTAAGGACAAATGGTTTCCGCCAATTGAAAAACACACTTTTGACTGCTCTGTTTGCGGACGGTTGAACCTTTAGCTCCTTAACCTAGTATATCGTCCGATGTCGCTCCCAGACGTAAACGTGAACGAGATTGTTTTAACACAAGCCGTTCTTCACCTATTCCACTGACTAATACTGTTTTTGGATGTGGAAAATGCAAGCGGATTTTCCGTTATCTACCATCGTCAGGTTGAACTGAGGTCTGGGATTCTCCAAGCCGATGCTCAAATAACGAAAACACGGTAGTGTGCGTGTACATGTGTGTAGAACATTGATTAAATTCTCCTCGTCAAACCATGGCTTTGAACTGCACGCACGAAAACGGATGAGTGAGTCATGATGACATCAATAAAGTCAGTCATATGAACCCATATGAGTGGAATCTGAGCTCAGCTACCATGACAATACCGGTGTTAATTTAATTTGTCGAAGCGTCAGTTTCCACTTGTAGTCTGTGCCCGTCTCATATTTCAGTCTATTCTGACCCCACCCCCTTCAACTCTCATTCGCTCTCGGCAAAATAAGGGAGGGGCCTCGCAAAACGGACGAGGTCAAAATCGTGGCTTCTTGTTCGCCATCTTTTCGTGACCAACAAATGGCTGCATTTGATCGCTCGTTCTTTCTTTCAATTGAATGCTCCCACCCGGAAACAAACACACGAACACATGTAGTAGAATCCGGTTGCTGTGGCCATGGTTTCCTGCAATCCCATTTAAAAGGCTAATCGGCATCAAATGCATCCAACCGAGAGGGAAGGAGTTCACTCTCATGAATTTATGCATGAACTGTTGACAAGAGGAGGATCATGTTGTGCCAGGTCATTCCATCGCAATTCCTCCCTCCCCCCCGTCGTGACAACACTGTCCCGCCTGTCATGAATCCGGCGAACAGATTTTTTCCTATTCCAAATGAATATGATTCTAAGACCAACTGGCATCGTTTAATCACGATGGCATACAAACTCGTGAGTCACCTTGACGACACTCGAGCCTCAGCTGAATAGTACCAAGGTAATCGCGCCTTGACGACCATGGGATAAATAAATAAAAACTAAACTCAGTTTACGATACCCGAATATAATGATTGTCACTGTAGTGTGTTACACTACCTATTACTTGTGCAATTTATCAATGCGGCATTCACTCACAACTCTCGGGTTGTCATGGCTTCCAAGGGTGATTTAATCACTGATAACGTAGGATGATTCAGTTCACAATCTCTTTCAGTAACTGAGGACCTAAATAGCCACGAATTATTTTCAGAAGCAGTGCAAAAACTCACTCAGTTTCTCTCAGGAGATCCAATACACTGCTGTTTCGTTGAGTTAGGAATTACCAGTGGTGTAGGCTGTTTGTAATACGGCCAGACTCCTGCTGAGTCGACAGTATGTGTTGTGTACTGTGCGTCGAGACCAGTTCATGATTTCCAGACCAGGAAGACAGTATAGTGCAAAGATGATTGCGGTATGGCTGCAAACGCGGTTGTCTGAGAAGTGAACGTTCATTCATGTACACGAACAGTCCGTTACGCGCGGGTGTGTGCGGCAGTAGTATCAGCTGACTAACGATCGATGTGCGTAAGAAGACTGACGCAGAAGCACTAGACAAAATTGAACAAATTGTTTTTTGCTGAAAGGTATTGCATTTAGAGAGGGAGATGGTCCAAAGGAAGTAGTCACGTAAGTAGTGCCTTTTTAAGCGGAGTTTGACGAAAAGATACATATTTTGCATCTTTCAACCATTCCATGAAGTAAATCTAGTCAGATGGATTTGTGTCAACTTGATAACGATTCGTAAACGAACTGCGAGGTTTACAACGAGTCAACTCAGAACTCCCCAAAATTTCACGCAAAAACAGCTCACTAGCATCCGAATTATTGTTCACCTCAGTATCTGGGCCACGTTGACAGACGAACAATATGGACATCTTTGCGCGAGACCGAAATCCTTCCACCCTCAATCAATGTAAGTCTCTAAGATTATTGATGACAGATTCAAATAATACTCGGTCAACACGATTCTAACTTATTTTCTTGCATGAGTGCAACCGAAGGGACATACTCCATAGCCTCAGAAGCCTACTGCCCTATTAGGGATAGCCGGCAACCAAGTCCTGAGACTTGGAGTAGAGAAAAATGTAACGTCTCTATGGATCAGGCGTGTTGACGAACCAGAAAACCGATATCATATCCCTAGTCAAAATTGCGTTAGCATTTTTGTTCGGACAAAGTTGTCAAATATGTTTCTTGTTCGGTTTTGAGGGTTAATTGTATGGTGGGAGGTTTTTTATGGAGGAAATTTTCTTGCACAGGTTGTTGCAATCTTGAATGTTGTAGTCTCGGGAGGGGGGGGGTTGTTGTACAATGTGCATGTATTAGGTGAAGTGAGATCTATCCAAATCTCGTCTAATTTACATCATAAATTATCCCACAGTAATTGACTGAAGCTATTTAATGACCAGTTCATCGAATTTTCACCCTGAAAGTGAAGCTGCTGTGAGTGAGAGAGAATAAAATCGGAGGGAATGAAAGGTTTATCTTTTGAAGTAATCCACTAATAGGGAAGAAAGCTAGGGGAACGAGTTTTTTTGAAAGTAGTTCGAAGATGAGACTGCCGTGTGAAAACGGGGTTTTTTCAATTTTTAAGTTTGGCTGTTCTGGAAGATTTCTTGGATATTTCAAGTGCACAAGTAGCCATGAGCTCACTTGAAATGATGAGTGGGAAATAAGCAAGTAGAGTTGATTGTGAGGCCACCCACTGGCACCATCATAGTGACCAACTATCTACCAGCTGTTTGGTGCAGCACCGCTGAACTTAACTGACCCACTCTACACCGTAGCTTGAACAGCAGTCTTGGAGCAGTCAGAGGTGTACGTCGAAAGTCTTGTGTTGTTTGTGTTGGAAACTATTTACTGCTAGGCAAGATCAAAGGAAGGAACCTCTCTCTAATCGAGAGCCTGCTCTATCGCACATAAAATCGATGGAAGGTAAAAGGCCAACAATAATGTTATAGCTGCTGGCAGTGGAAGTGTTGGTAATAATAAAAATAAAAATAAAAATAATAATAATAATAATAATAATAGTAGTAGTAGTAGTAGTAGTAGTAGTAGTAGTAGTAGTAGTGGTAGTAGTAATAGTAGCTAACAAACCTGTCCTGACCTGATTACGTCCTTGCTTATCAGAAACAGTATCTTCCCGTAAAGAATGTGATTCTTACAAGTACCTTTGCAACCATGGCTGTTGTACTTCTCGTAATACTTGTCTACTTCAGTGGTAGACAGTAATCCACTGTCTCGTGACTCATTACCATCCCTGATTTATTGAAGCCTCATGTATTCTCCACAGCAAGTATTACGGAGTGGTTGCCGGTCAGCCCTCATTGTGCAGTGGGCCTTTGTGATTATCGTAGCACCGCTTCCACTGCGCTCATAAGCTGGCATGTAGTAAAAAAGGAAAGAAGTATCAAAATCGCTCCAATTCGTAATTATGCACACCAAAGTAGCAAGAACGCTAAAGCTGCCAAAGTGTTCGTTAATTTTATTGCAGAACTGATTGATGTATAAAGGTAATTCTGGATGCCCTCTAACCTTGACGCTCATTGGTTCTTACGTCCTGCTTAAATCATGTCACGTTTGACCTTGTATTTCGTTGGTAGTCACTCGTCTGTACCCCTCTCCGTCACGGACGCTCAGAATACAGATTGATGCTTACGGTACGGTCGTTCTACTTGACGTTTTCTTGTTTATTCGATTACACACCCAATAGGTAAGATCAAAGGTGTTAATTGATTCATCATAACTTAAGAAATCGCACCCGACTTTAGTAGTACCTGGTGAATGTGGTCTTGCTCGGCTGAGGTTTCTGCTTGTGTGAGCACTGATGTATGGCACGGTGTCCCACGAGCTACTTTCTGAGTCACCACAGATGTGGTCCGACTAGTTGAATCGTTAGCTCACTTAATACCCTCAATTTAAGAAGCTTACTTTAGGCAGATGAGTGTGCTTGCGGTGGTCTGGAGATGACTGAATTTGAATGTGCGTATTCGTGAGTAAAAATTAATTTAGACAAACATAACTAATCCGCACTTAACTCCATCCAATTTGTATGTTTTTCGAAACCACAAGACTTTTTGTTGTACATCTACTTGTTCCACAGACCTCTGATTCCCACCAACTGAAAAGCACACTTTTGACTGTTCTGCTGGTGAACAGTTGAACCGGCTAACCTTGTGACCGGCGTTGTTCTAATACGTAAACGTGATTGAATTTGGTAAAATTTTATTGTTTACTAGGACAGCATAGTCGAAATCTTTGGTAGGTTGTCGATATTTCGGTCACCACGTGTAACCTTTTTCAAGATTGGTTTTACAACCGAATGAAACTTTGTTTCAACACAAACCGTTCTTTACCTGACTTTTAACATCTTTTGGAAACCGTCCTGGACTTTTGGCTTGTTCTTCATTCGTCAGACCATTCTCGGAATCTAGTCTGTACCTGATAATCCGGACTACTGAATGCTATTTAATCAGTTGCACCAAAATCGAAAGTGCTTGTTACATAGTGGTTTACGTTTTGATAATACAAACAGGGGTTTCTTTTTTGTTACTTTATTAGACAACCTGAACACTTTACACCAGAGTTTGAGGGGATATTGGTTCCAGATAGTAAAATTATCTAGCCGTATTCTGAAATCGAGTTCAGTTGGGTTCAACTTGTTGTGTTGAAGTGACGAATGAAGCTACTATTTCTTGCACATTAATTTGTTTGCCATTGGTCTTGGGTTCGTATTTGAGTCCCTTTTAAACCAACCATCTAGTTTCGTCTGTTCAGATGAGATTAACAGTAACCGACAGAGGGAATTCGTGCTCAATATTCGCTCACTAGAAACTCATTCACCTCTTCATTTCATCTATTCTGCCTTTTTAACCTTTCACTGTGGCCCGTATTGGGCATGATCGTGAGCGCTTGTCAATGTACCAATACAATGAATACTGTTGTTCTTTCCCCAAAGTGCCGACTGTTAGACTATGATACAAAGCCAGGTGTGCATGTGTGAGACGTGTTCTTCTCCATTCTCGATCCGACGTATATTCACCTGCCTTTCACTTTGTAACTCATTTGGATCGAGTTTTAATCCTCCTTCATCACAGGCTGGCTGTGCTGGGCAACACTCTCACGTCCGCTGTGTTCACGTCGTGACTTCTCAAAAGCAGACCAACGGAGGTGGCTAAAAACATCAACCCCATATGGAGCGATCGGATGCACGGTTCTCACGTGGGAGCGAGGGGTGCTCGTTTGTATCCATGTCATTAGTGTACCAAGAATTCAAGCCACAGACAGTCTCATTAATCATCGTACGTCTCCTATCCTCAATCGGTTGAAGACCAGGGGTGGGAGGGTTACTGCTCACGTATACAGAGACAGAGAGAGAGAAAACTTCAGCCATGGCTACCTCCTGTACTGAGCCTGCATTTTTGGTTACTCTATGAGCAGTGAAAGGACCACAAGCAAAGGGTAATGACAATGAAAATAACGAGGTTCCATTAGTCTTGTTAAATAACTGTTGCCTATTCGTTAATACTAAAAGTCAAAAAAGCTGTTCCCCATTGATTCTCGAAGTTGACCTGATAAATGATGAGCACACACACACACACACACACACACACACACGAATGGGCGAACGAGGACTTCGTTCCTTTTGTCACACGAACCTATTGCCAGTGTGTATAGAATGGGAGAGATGAACTCAGTAACAATAAGAAAAAAGATTTCATGCACTATTGAGGCGGATGAGTATACTTATCCGTGAGAAGTTCCAACAGATCAGTCGATAGAGGGAGAACTGTGTTTGTATAAATAAAATATACTTGTAAATTACTTTTTGTAATTTGTATTTTCGAAAACATCTTCGCCTGTCTTACTCGTGAGTAGCGTGTATATGCGTCATGAACCTCGAATACTTGTGATCCAATTCTTTGTTTCTACTGTACTGACACAGTTCAGATTTACCCCTTTCCGACGCATGGTGTGTGAACATTTTACGTTATGTTCCCGACTCGATTGTTCTATGATTGTACATTCCCCTTGTAAGGAAATTTTACAGAACGTTCCACTTACGCTTCTTGACCCACTATCTGTACCGCAACCGCGCTGCGCTACAGTTTCGCATGACTCCTTGCTGAGTGGACCGTTTATGACCGCGCTGTCCCGATTTATCGGATAACTTTCTGTACTGTTGTTCTTCGTTGCTCACCTGGCTGTAAGTCATTTGCATTTATGTATTTTTATGTATTGCATTGTTTGGAACCACGAAATTACAATATACACGGTTATACGTTTGGAATTTGTTCTGCTGCCCGTAGCCGTGTACAGCCCATATCGTGCGTAAAGCTAGTGAGACCAAGTTTTCTACTGTATTGAAAGTTCAAGAAATCGGGATAGTTTCTACAATACTTTTGTTTAAAATTGTTTCTCGGTCAAAGACGAACGATACGTAGGCCAATAGAATATGCATTAGATAAAAGAAGATCCGATTCAATGAATCCCAGTGGGTAGTTACTAACTACGGGAGAAGACCAATAGTAGTTGAACAAGCGTTATCAAATATCATTTGCATAGGACATTGAAAATGACCTATCATGACTGCATTGTACGGTATTGTATTGTAATATAATGCACAAAATACAATCAAATTCTCCCAGGTTTAAAGTTGTGCCCTTTACAGCAAATCATTCGGGACAAAAAAATGCCGAAGCTTCAACCCACCATTATGTAAAATAAGCATATCGATTATAACCACAACCCTGACAAACCGATTTGTGCCTCACGTGATGTGAAATGCTAGTGAGCCCACTCCCGGACTAGCGCCCCCCCCCCTCCCCAAAAGCTCAGCTGGTTATGAAACACGAAGACATTATTCGGGAATAGTTCATTTTCAATGCTCAAGGATGTTTTGAGCATGTATTTTTGAGCATCTTCAACGTAACACGTGGTTTTGTGAGCGAAGTTCACATACGCCATTCTTTCGGGCGAGAAGACGTAGCAACTTATTTATCAAAAGTGAAGAGTGACACGAGGTCCAAGGCTATCTGAACTGGAACATTAAGAAATAGCAGTATGGAAAGACTCAGGGATGAGTGTACACCAGATTTCCAAGAAAGTTCCTATATCGACAATGGTTATTCGCAAATGCTTGAAGGATATAACTCATTAGTTTGCGAATAGAAAAAGTGGAATTAGAGGAAATATCTCCGAGGAACTCATAAGGAGATAGTTGCTTTGTGCTTCAAACCAACTTACAAGTATGTCAAAGGTCCTTGGAATGCTGTATGAGATGAGATGATATGCAGCGATGATACAAAATATAATTCCAACGGCCTGACGTAATCTTGTACTGCTGGCACCACTTCGAGACCACCAAGGTAAACTTCAGCAGTCGTGCCTTTCTTGGTGTGACTTAAAGATTAGTGCTCACGTGCTTCATTAACTGCCTACGACAAGCACAGATGCCAGGCGATTGTTCGATTGTTGTTTAGCCAAGCTAACGGAAGAAGATGGGACATGTTTTTTTCGGATGGTGCACCATCCGAACACAAAAAGCTGCCCTTTTTCGGAAGGCTGTCACGACTACTTAACAGTATTTGTCTATAGCTGATGACAAATTAACATCGTTGGAACTTCCTTGCTACAGATATGACCTAACGATTTAACTGAATTTACTCAACACGCCAGCCCGATAGCTTGTGTTAAGAACAGCAGCTAATTATGTAAACTTACCAATGCACTCAACTACACGGTCGAGTTTTCCCAATGTGATTAGGAAATACAAAGGCACTGGCTGGGGAATCTCTTTAGTTGCACCCCCGTCTGCCAGGATGTCGGTGCCACGATTAACCATCCCGAATGTCCGACTTGTTCAATAAGACAACGGAATTAAAGTGGTTGTTGGCTTCGGTATAACCCGTGTGTGGATTGTATGCACGAATCATAAGTGGAAAAAACTTGAAGACCTTGTGAGTTAAATACGTGTATTCTACTACTATCGTGCAGTTTGAGGAGCAGTGCAAGATTTTATTGAGTCGGATAACTCACCAAGGCAACGCATGTGCTACTGAATAAACAGTCAGTTTCTACGACCGTAACATAGCTGCACTGATCTTTCGGTGACCTGCATACCTCGGCTTCGTTTCGGTCATGTATCTGCGGTCATTGAGTTTGTTTTCATGGGCACCATCTTCGAGGGCTATCCCGATTGTCTCTTGATTGATTTATTGATCTGGATCTATCATTATGGCTCGTTTTCCTATCTCCATGTATTCCCACTGAGATGCTCCTGCTCGTCAGTGGGATATTTCGTCTGTCGCGAGCCGTTTTTATTCTTCACTGACGGAATGGTCATCATTACTGCCTCATCCTGTTACCACAGCTACAATTTTGTCGATGCCGTGGAGGACACTTTTCCCGTTTTGCAAGAATATGTTTGTACTGACACAATTCAACAAGAAGTCGAAAAGAACGTTCTCTTAATTCCTAAGATGTTACAACTGTCAGGCGGTTATACACTTGGACCAGGGCGGAGTGCATAGTGCATTGACCTGCTCTACTTAACTACAAATAGCAAATTTCTTTGGCGAGACAAAAAAATTTTGTCTGAAGTGATATCAAGACCATAAACTTGCCACCTACACCAGTGAAATCGTGGCGATTCACCTGTGTGACTACTTGTTGTCTCAAGTTCTTCAACTTGGTAGACTTATGGTGATCAATTATCGAAATAAGAAGTTTTGAAACGTCAGTTTTGATGAAAGTTACACACCAGCTTTGTACTTAAAGTTCTTTCAGCGTTCTTTTCAAGAAACGAAGCTTGCTCCCTTGTTGATTTATTGACGTCAGTTTTGACTAATTTCTTGAATGCGTCCTCTTCCCGGTCAGCTGCTAACCTCTAAAATCCCAAGTCCTCTTCCATTGCTCTGGTTAAACATATTTGCCCACAACCCACAAATTCAGTTGAACTGAAATTGATGAAGTATCGACCAAGTTCTATCATCAGCGCCGCATACTACTTACTTCCATTTATTTGTAAACCTAATAGACTTGTTTTAGATGATATCTCCGGTCTTATTTGTTCCGTGACCAAGTTTTGAACGACTCGGCTTAGTCCGATCCATGTATTTCTCCTAACTACTGTCCAAAGTCTAGCCTCGTGCTTCCTTTCACCTCTTTCGTCGCAAAATTTCAAACTTACGATTACCGCACACAACTAATAGAATGAGCTTTTGATTATTTTTCGGAAAGGTCCAAATGCATTCTACTGGAAAACAATTTCTCCAAAATCCTGGTGCGCAGCCCCGGTCTTATTCAAGTTGCTACCATCCCCTCTCTACTTGTATTCTATTTACGTTATTGATTTAACTATCCTAAGCTACCCTTAAAAATATACCAGTGAGACAGTCTCATGCTAGACTCGAATGATTGTCATTTCTTTCCTGACCACAAAGCCAACATTCAGCACTTATACTGATGTGTTCAATAGGGTCCCAGTCTTTCACGAGCTCTCATTGATCAGCACTGATTGTTCCTCCGGAACGAACTTCACCAAATACGTTGCAGTCACCGTGGCTACCAACCCTGTTTGTCCAAAATCAGTAAACTGAGGTGACTGCCTTTTCCAAGTCACAAGCCTAGACAATTTCAATTCAAACCAGTGGTGTTCCTTACCAATGCCTTCCAGTGCACTTTTCTCAACTTGTCCCACTTCTGTTCTACAGTATCGATGTCAATAGATGTTCGAAAAACACCAATAAACCTCATAAAGTCGTTGACGTAAAATAAGTCATCGAAAGTTCATTTGATGACGTAACTTTATGCGGGTTGGATTTGTCCCGTATTAGAAGAATACGGTCCCCACTAATGATTCCCAACCACGCAAATGAAGTAGTTTTACGGAGCTTTCAAGATGAGCAGCACACTGATATCACTTTCCCGAACCAAGAAGAGCGCACAAATGGTTTTCACTCAGTAAATTCTGTCTCCTTCTCTTCCCACGACACAGTACATTGTCTGCTCGTCTGTTACTAGCAACGAGTTGGTTGGCCTGACTTGAACAAATTTCAACTTACTGGCTGGGAAGTTCTGTTCCTGCTTTTTCCATGCATCGTGATGAAGCTTTACAGCACTGCTCCCCTTCCCCCAACCAACCAAACAACACACACGCACGCACGCACGCACACACACACACACACGCACACACACACACACAAGTGGTCTCACAAATGAACTCGGCCTCAGAAAATGCTTTAGAAACAATTCGTGAAAAATGGTTTTCTGAATTTCTCACCCTCCGGAACAGAATGCCCAAAGAAACACATTCGGACATCGAAAATCCGAGGTTAAAGTTCTTTATTTGGATCAATCAGAACACAATGCATAAGTGGTTGATAAGACAACGTCCGTCGACATTATTCGAACATGCCAGCCTGAACCACGTGACTGAGACCATGTGACATAGGTATGGGGAAAAGACTCTGTTGATTTTTCCAGTCACGCGGCGCAATGTTATAGAGCCAAATCTGGTGTTCGCTTGCCTTCGTTTTCGTTCTACACGAGACTAAAGGAATGTGGGAAAATTTTAGTTTCCACTGGTTTATCATTCCATAATAGTTATTTTTTCTTGTCAGTGAAAAGCAATAACATCACTTTTTATAAATTCGGGCTGTTCAATAATGGAATGTTGACGAATGCCAAGGAAAGTTTTCCTCCAAATAATTTACCATTTTTTTCTCCATGGATATTCGTATCACCGATTGTTATAATCATTATGCAAGGCCTACTTGCCCCATGATTATCTATCACTGAAAAGATTGCTTTTGTTTTCAGGTACGCAAAATGTTGTGGATATTCTTGATTCATTTTTGCAATAATTTTATGAATAAAATGTTGTTACATGTTACACAGAAGAAGTTTGGCTTTTGTTGCTCGTGAATTGATCCCTGTGCTGAATATATGGGCCCGTGAAAAATGTAGACATCGTAGTAGTGTTATACGAGAAGTGGAGAAGGAAATACCCACAGAAGCCGTACGATTGTAGACGAAATCACTAATAAGTAACGAACTGAAAGGGTAAGGAAATTTTCAGTCTGGATAGATTATCAGAAGGGTCGATAACTTAGTAACAGTATGTATTATTAGCCTAAAAAGCCCAGATCTTAGATAATGGAAAATCCACTTGTACTTTTCCCATTCAAAATTCACGAGTCGGACAAATCTCAATGCCAGCTGGATCTCCCTCAGCCGTTCTCTGTTCATCCCACTAAGAAGTGCTTGATGAGGCTTGTTCAGTGGTTAAAACCAGAACAGTTGCTCTGTATCATTGGAATAGAGGTTGCGCACCACCGGGTATTCACTTGTGTTATTCACCCCTGATTGGTCGTGCCGCGATAACTCAACTGCTGGCAGAAGGACTGCCCGGTAAGCGGAAAGTCGCCGGACCGATTCTTGCTTGCGGTATTGGATTTGTGAGAAGACAGATTGGCGAACAAGCTCGTTCTCAGTGATTCATAATCATGTCATTACATCACAATATAATACAAGTTGAGGAATTGGACCAATTAGAGAAACAAGAAGTCATAGATATTATTGGTGACATAAAAAAGGAAGGAAAATAATTATAATCCAGGCTTAATCAAGACCGGAAGTGGTCCAATTCCTCAACTTGTCGTAATATATTGTGATGTAATGGCATGATTATGAGTCACTGAAAACGAGCTTGTTCGTCAATCTGTCTTCTCATAATGTGCTCATTGGGAATAATCAGACAACTGAAAGGTATTGGATTTCCTTATCAGTTTCTCCATGTTTATTATCGTACGATACAATAATCACTCAGTTACCTTGATCATATTGATAGAAATATCAATGTAGCTGCCGTAATGCATGTAACCGGTGAATCCATTTACATTCAGAATGACAATAACGGGATTCTTGAGTAAACGGAAAGAGGCCCTTGATTAACATCAGAAAGCAAGGCGTAGACGATCAAATGTTTTCGGTGATGTCATTCTCAAGCCAACTAGAATCACATTTAAATGAAACAAAATAAGGTAAGGAAATGGACAAATTTAATCAGTTAGTCAATCAGTCAGTCAATCACTCGATTGGTTAGCCGACTAATCGATAGATGAACAGGGGACATGGTAAAATCACGTGTCGTTGTCAGAGGCCCGGATCGGCATCACATTCGAGCATGACATCATCGACCTTCGGCCACGGAAGTTCAAGTGTTTGGACCAGCTTCTTTTGTGAACAAAGCTTGGGCTGCAGTAGCCGGATGCTGATTGCCTCGGCCTTCCCGAGCTACACGTATTTGCTCGGATGATACACCAGAGGCTGAGATAAAAACGATTCGTCGGATCCTCTCTGAAAACGGCCACCCGACAGATTCATTGAACGTAATATAAAATACCGAACAGCCAGAAAGGATATCACAGGTGGAAAAGAAAACCCTGTTCCTCAAACTCCCTTTCAAGGGGGATGCGGCTGCCGAGAGAGTAGGCCGGGTTTTATCTGCCACATGTAAAGCCACTTTCAACTCTGCCAAGCTCAGATGCCTATTCTCGATATCGACCATCATAAAATGCGAGGACAAGGATAAGTTGCCTTTGTTGACCTCTTCAATGATTATCTATCAATTCAAGTGCACCTGTGGTGCCCCTCGTGTGGGTCGTGTAACGGCCAGAGTGGAGGCCGCCATCTTGTTGTTCGTTTAATGTAAGTGTTGGTGCCGTTGATACACTTACTGAGCCTCGGCTCATGGAGTTTTTCCCTTTTGTGCTTTTGCAGATCACACGTGCTACCCTCATCGGAAGAGCATTGCCCCTGCCTGTTACAGTCGAACGACTGGGCATTTATCTAAACGCATTAAAGAGCATCAACCACGTTGGCTTCAACATGGAGGAAGAGGGGCTGTATCGAGCTCCATTCTCGCCCATCTGTTAGACAAAGGCCATACAGTTGATCCGGCTGCATCATTCAGTGCCCTTTACAGGGTTTAACCGAATGAGTCAAAATCAGTCAGACATAGGACATTAGCGACGGTCGAGGCAATCAGCATCCGACTACTGCAGCCCAAGCTTTGTTCACAAAAGAAGCTGGTCCAAACACTTGAACTTCCGTGGCCGAAGGTCAATGACGTCATGCTCGAATATGATGCCGATCCAGGCCTATACCGTAGGAAATTCGTGTGCATGATTCCGACTGATATTCCTCCCTCCCTTCCCCCACCCCTCCAAAAGAAAATCAGAAGCCTAAGCATCAAAATCCTCCTCGTCAGTGCCATACAGAGAAAAATGCTCGAATCGATAGCCAAAACCTGTTCGATCTCACTAACTGGATCGCATAGGACGACAGCACAAACTGGTCGCTTCCATGTGCGCACTGGGTTAAATGTGACCTATCAACCAATCCACGTTCAACATTTAAATACTAAAACAAAATATGCTACATATCCCAAAACACGGTATTAAGTATCCATTATTGGAAAACATCTTATCAATCTAAATTTCACGTATTCCGTACAAGAGCGTAACTTAATTCTTTCGATTCTTCTATTACACACCAGACTTGGTAGATTCTTTCGTCACTTCGGCGTGACACGAACGAGCAGTAGGGCTAAGCCAAAGTCAACGAGCGAAGCAAGACCGAACTGAGAATGCATCTCTTGGGATAAAAGCACGATTAAAAGCTTAGATGGGTTTGCTTTAACGTCTGTGTGTAAAGCCTTGAAACGTAGCTATCAGTTGTGAGACGTCACGGAAGGCGTGATAATCAACTGCTTTCAGTATGCCTGTAGGTGCGTTCCGTTGCTTCTGTCCTATTGATCCTAAAAGAGCAGAGAAATCAATTTGCATAAATTAGCTCTCAGATATGAGAATCCAGTGCAGAAGTCGATTCCACTCGAAAACGAACAAAACTAAGAGCTATCAGTTTGTTTTACTTCATCCATATGATGGTTGTACCTGTTCAGTGGTGTGACAATTTCATGTCAGATTTCTGTGCCCATTTGTAGTGACCTCGATCGTTTTGAGAAAATGACTATTTTCTGGACACCATTTTGGATCTCTTTTCTCCACGATCTTTTCTGACGTTTGACATTGACCTCAGTGTTCTCCGGTTGCCTACGTTTTACTGGACTGACTTTTCCGAGGTTTCTGTCGACCTCGTTTCAAATCACTTTCACTTTCGGTCGTTCGCTCGCGGTTCGCTCTCTGCACAGCCGTCGCGTTTCGTTCCGTTTTCCGTCCGGTATATCTCTCGTATCGGTACTGTTTCGGTGCCACGATATATAGAATACACCTCGCATCTGTAAACCGACTTATGTCTTCTCTATTCGTCCGATAGAGGGGATATCGTTGGTATTCGCTGCTAGACCCGATAGGAGACACGTTCACCAGCCGATCTCGAACGTCTTCTATATTGGTGAGCCCAAGAACTTCCAGAACCTCCTGGATTATTCGCCCGCCCGGTGAGTCTGTGATTTTTCGCTGTTTCACGTCCTCCTTTCGTTGCACGATATATATTTTTTACGATATATTATCGCAACGTAACCATGACAGAGGATAAGGCGCAGCTCGACACAGATCTCACTCTGTCTGCGGTTGCCTTTAAACCAGTGGCGTTTATCCCTCATGATCCAGAGGTTTGGTTTGTAGCCTTAGAGCTGCAGTTTGAGGCACGTAGGATTGTTGGCCAACGCCAACGACTTTCCTATGCCTTAGAGGCAATTCCAGGTGATGTTATCGCCTCGGTGAGGGATTTGGTATTAAATCCTCCTCAAGTGCAGCCGTACGATCGGCTTAAGGAGGCTATACTGCAACATTTCCTTCCTTCTCGGGAGGAACGGTTACGTCAGCTACTAGCACGGCACTCCATAGGGGATTCTAAACCCAGCCGCCACCTAACTCATCTCCGGTCTTTGGCAGTGCCCGCCGATGAGGATTCGGAGATAGTTAAGGAACTGTGGTTGGACTCTCTACCCTTCCATGTTCAGACCACCGTTACTGCTCTCCTCGAGAACTCGTCCTTGGAACGAGCAGCCGCCGTGGCTGACAAGATTGTCGCACGTGTCGGCAGTGGGGCTAATCCCCTCATTGCCACGACATCGCGCAATCCTAGGGGTGTCGACCTGGATGAATCGCCGGAGAGGCCTCGGCACTCTCGATCCATCCAGCGCCGCCTGTCCTTCAAGGACAGAGTTAAAATACCTACTCCTCGCAGTAGCCCACGTAAACAACGGCACGGACGGGCGCCCTCCACTGCCCACGTCCACCGTGAATCCGCCTCACCTGCCTCATCCAAACCTGATCATCCTACCAGCGGCTTTTGTTGGTTCCACCGCGTTTTCGGACCAGCCGCTCGTAGGTGCAGACAGCCGTATTCATACGCGGCGAAAAACGCCTCTGCCGGCGAGTAGAAGCGGCCGTCCTCGCCAGCAATCAGTCTCAGGTTGGCCGTTTATTTTACGTGCATGATTCGTGCACTAACGCTAGGTTCCTAGTCGATACTGGGGCCCAAGTTTCTGTTTTGCCGGTTGGTAAAGACAAGCCACGAGCTTCTTTGCTTCGGCTGTCAGCGGCGAATGGTTCCTCCATTCCTACCTACGGCACGAGACAGCTTGCGGTCAACCTGGGACCACGACGACGGTATTTGTGGACGTTCATTCTTGCGGACGTTCCCACAGGCATACTGGGAGTCGATTTTCTGCAGCACTATGAATTACTTGTTGATTCACGTAGGTTGCAGCTTATCGATCCTTCGTCGGACATTAAATTTACGGGTATTGCAGCTCGAACAGATGCACACCGAATCACAGGATTGTTTTCTAACATTCCGCACGATTTTCAGTCTTTGTTTATCAAATTCCCCATATTGACTAAACCATTTGAAGAGATAGACGCAGTGACCGATCGTGTGGCACACCACATTGTCACTAACGGACCACCAGTCACGGCACAACCTCGCCTACTGGCACCGGACAAATTGGTTTTCGCCAAACGTGAGTCTGACACTTTACTTTCTAAAGGTATTGTTCGTCCTTCTCACAGTCCATGGGCCTCACCTCTGCACATGGTTCTTAAGAAAGATGGCGTTAGCTGGCGACCATGTGGCGACCATCGCGCACTAAATTCGGTTACCCGTTACGATAGTTATCCGATACCCCACATACACGACATCACGGCATCACTTCACGGCACGACTGTATTTTCCAAGATCGATTTGGTGCGAGCCTATCACCAGATCCCAGTCGCCGCTGAAGATGTCGAGAAAACCGCTGTCACGACTCCTTTTGGTTTGTTTGAGTTCCTACGTATGCCCTTTGGTTTGTGAAATGCTGCTCAGACATTCCAGAGGTTTATCGATAGCATTACACGAGACTTGGAATTTGTTCACGTCTATATCGATGACTTGCTAATCGCATCGTCGAGCGTGGATGAACATTTCCAACATTTGACGCTACTATTTCAACGTTTGTCCGAACATCGAATAGTAGTCACTCCTGATAAATGTGAACTTGGCAAACCGGAACTCGTGTTCCTCGGCCACAAGGTCACTCGAGAGGGTATTAAGCCTTGCGAGGATAAAGTGCGCACTATTTTAGATTACGCCGTACCGTCCTCAATCAAGGAGCTCAAGGCATTTTTGGGGTTAGTTAACTTTTCCCGTCGTTTCATACCCCATGCCGCTGAACGTTTGCTTCCATTAACTGACCTACTTCGTGGCAATCCACGTAAGTTGTCGCTTACGGATGCCGCACGAGTAGCGTTTTCGGAGATTAAAGTGACATTAGCTCAGACCACGCTCCTCGTGCACCCAGTTCCGTCCGCCACGCTAAGCATAGCGGTGGATGCATCCGACTTTGCCATCGGAGCGGCCCTGCAACAGTCTGTTTCTGGGATATGGCAGCCATTAGAGTTCTTCTCTCGACGCCTCAATCCCACGGAAACCAAATATAGTGCTTTTGGTCGCGAACTGCTGGCTGCATATAATGCCGTTAAGCACTTCCGTCATGCAGTCGAGGGTCGATATTTCATCCTCTTTACAGACCATAAGCCTCTGACGTTTGCATTGCATACTAAGTCTGATCGTTACTCTCCACGAGAAGTCAGACATTTAGACTATATTTCTCAGTTCACGACTGACCTTCGACACGTTAAAGGTGAGTCGAACTGCGTTGCAGATGCTTTGTCGCGTATTTCGCTCAATGAAATTAAGTCTCCGGTTCTAGACATCCCTGCCATGGCTGCAGCACAGGCACAAGATTCTTCATGTATGGAAGCAGCTCAGTCATCGTCGCTACAGTGTCAGTCCGTACCTCTGGCCACTAGTGCTGGGACTATACTCTGCGACATGTCTACTGGCCTACCTCGACCAGTTGTACCCTCTACATATCGACGTCTCGTGTTCGATACCCTGCATGGACTATCACATCCATTCATCGCAGCCAGTTTCCGATTAGTAGCTGCACGATACGTCTGGCCGTCCATGAATAAAGATGTTCGTATGTGGGCAAAACAGTGTCTACAATGTCAACGATCTAAAGTGCATAGGCACGTAGCTTTGCCTATCGGTACTTTTGCTACGCCTGATGCTCGCTTCGATCATATCCACGTAGACATTGTGGGTCCATTGACCCCATCACACGGGTATACCTGTTTGCTAACGTGCATCGATAGATTTACGAGGTGGCCCTGAGGCTATTCCCATCTCTGTCGTCACGGCCGAATCAGTGGTTCAACATCTGATAGAACGATGGATAGCTTCATATGGTTGTCCTTCCACAATCACTACCGATCGAGGGCAACAATTTGAGTCCGATATATTCTTTTCATTAACTCACATGCTGGGTACGGAACGCATCCGCACGACCGCGTACCATCCGGCATCGAATGGTTTAGTCGAGCGTTTTCATCGCCAACTCAAAGCGGCTCTTAGAGCACACGAGAGCCCCGACTGGTACGAAACGTTACCGCTAGTTCTACTTGGTATCAGGACTTGCATAAAGGCAGATATCCAATGTTCCGCTGCAGAACTTGTCTGCGGCATGACATTACGACTGCCTGGGGAATTCTTTACGCCACGGAGTACAGATTCACTTGCCGTACAGACTTACGTTCATCGTTTGTCTACGTACATGCAAAATCTCGCTCCGGCGCAGACTCGAATGCAGCGACGACAGGTTTTTGTTCCGACCGAACTCGAAACTTGTTCGCATGTATTCATTCGTGTTGATTCGGTACGGAAACCATTACAACAGCCTTACGAAGGTCCATTTCGCGTGATTTCTCGTCACGATAAGACCTTTAAGGTTGATCGACACGGTCGCGTCGATACCGTTAGCATCGATCGTCTCAAAGCCGCGTACGTTGATGATAGCGTGTCGCCCGCTGACATGAGATTCGATGTTAACCCTGCACTGCCTGTTGACGACACTTTCGTGTCACGTCAAGGTCTGCAGTTAGCGTTGCCTGCTAGGACTTCGAATGAGGCTATCGTCTCACGTTCAAGTCAGCAGCCAGTTGGCCCTGCTACGTCCTCGAATGAGAATACTGTCTCACGTTCAAGTCAGCAGAGCACGCCTACGCACCCGTCCGTGAATGAGGCTCCCGTCTCACGTTCCGGTCGGAAGATCGTTTGCCCAGCACGTTTTCGCGACTAGGTCAAACACGATCTTAACCATTGCACTTCGCAGTAATAACTTTCGTGTTTATCGTTTCGACACGATTTAACATACTTCATTAGTTATTACTGTATTCTAGTCAAGTCCATTGCGGTTGCTACACCAGTTTTTCGTTCCTTTTCGTTTCATGGAACCTCGCCATATGGTACGCTTGGCTGGTCCCACGAAATCTGGAGAATTTTGGCACCAACGTTTGCATTCTGGATCGGCCTTGTCGTTCTCGTTCCTGGCCATTTACGAATCTATCGATTTGGCTTCCGGATATCATATTGGTTAACGGTTACCCGACGCTTGACGGTATTGGTGTGGCACACCTTGATGACGATTCACGCAACCGACGTCATTGGCAACGAATCTGGTTTACGCTCGACCATCATCCTACGGTTCCTGCATACCATGGATTCTGCCCGTCAGCACCCTACAGCACAGCTACATTCACGTATTTTGCACGCATTCGCGCACACGAATACCGTTTGTATGCCTTTTCCTCCTTGACATTTTTTCGAAAGCTTTCTGTGCTTTCTAGCGGGGGCTGCTGTAGTGACCTCGATCGTTTTGAGAAAATGACTATTTTCTGAACACCATTTTGGATCTATTTTCTCCACGATCTTTTCTGACGTTTGACATTGACCTCAGTGTTCTCCGGTTGCCTACGTTTTACTGAACTGACTTTTCCGAGGTTTCCGTCGACCTCGTTTCAAATCACTTTCACTTTCGGTCGTTCACTCGCGGTTCGCTCTCTGCACAGCCGTCGCGTTTCGTTCCGTTTTCCGTTCGGTATATCTCTCGTATCGGTACTGCTTCGGTGCCACGATATATAGAATACACCTCGCATCTGTAAACCGACTTATGTCTTCTCTATTCGTCCGATAGAGGGGATATCGTTGGTATTCGCTGCTAGACCCGATAGGAGACACGTTCCCCAGCCGCTCTCGAACTTCTTCTATACATTCACGAAGATGGTCTCAGGTTAGGTAGGTTTGATGTGATCATATGCTAGCATACAGCGTGAATTATGCAATCATCCATGATTTTAAGAAACGATCAAAGGTAAACGAATACACCTCAACGGTTATTCCACTCAACAATACTGGACTACGTGTGAGTTTTGGTTTCCACTGGACGGAGTAAATAGTGTGCGTAACAAAATATTTGTCTTAAATGCGAGGCTCTTGTTTAGGATTCTTCGGTTTCTCAGTCAAAGAATGGTCGAGCACGTACAGAAATGGCTAGTGCAGTGGATAAGTCATCCCCCTCCCGGACAGCAAACGACCACGATAAACCCGACCTCATCCATGGCGAAACACACAGTGTGACCATTCGTCATCAAATAGATCTGGGTCAAGCAGTTCGAATGATTGCACAAGATCGGAGCCCAGAACTCCCAGCCTTTTGTGACCATGTTTCATAAATGGACTTACACATCCAACGCGGCCACGGAAACTCTTGACCTACAATGTGTGTTTGTCGTGGTAGTAGCCGGTCCGGTTTTCTGGACCTTTTCCTAGTTCGTCCGACACTCAATTCCTGTTGTGCTCGTCTGTGCCCTATTTGAACGCGAATCTGCATGCTTTACTTACACCTTTCAGAAGATCTAGCAGTTTTTCTTTTCTGCTTGCCATTTTAGTTCAAGTGAGGTCATGGGGACTTCAGAAGACCTCCACATAACGACGGATGAAGCAACCAATATCACCGTTCTCCAGATAAAATTATATGATAGGCTTGGAAGTAGTCTCCCTTCATCTGCCCACGAAATCTGTGGTTGTGGGCTTTCACCATGTTGAATTCTTGTTGATAGGTTTAACAGTTTGTGAGAAGGCCTGTGTAGAGGGGGAATATAATGCCGATTGATCCTTACGATCACTGTCGTGTCCGTGACACGGACTGTGAGTACAGTCGATGATAATTCGCTTTTCTAAGGCACATCGTGGTCACTGAATGGTCTGCTTGACCAAGGTCAACAGATCGAGACGGCCAGAAAGATGACCACGTTAGTTGACCTCACCTTTCAGAGCATAACGACAGCCCGCTATTCGGTGTGAGCAACCGTTGTACTATTTGACTGAAATTCGGTCATTAGATGTGTTGCGTACCAAAACTTATCCTATCCATGGAAAGCAACGTGATTGCGATCAACAATAAAAAACGGGCCGCACTTGAAACCACCAATTTTTGAAGAAATAGATGACTTACTTATCGAATCTCACAATCCACAAGTCGGATAATAAACCACGTGCCTTTAACGCTCGTAAGGATGGCTTTAGTGAATTTAGGTAGCTGACAGACATTGAATGAAGAGGAAAACTGCTGGGGCCTAGATCAGCAGAAACAATGCAGGACCTACGCGAATTATTCATGCTGACAGTCGTCGATCGGTGGAGACACTTTGACACACTGTGTTAGGGTGGAAGAAATAAAAGCTCCGGTAGCAGATTTCGAAGGAACTGAACAACAGCCTTGACCATTACATTTGACCCATTCTATTCTGACGGCTTTCATTCAGCTGACCATGAAACCTAACCAACCCAAGTCTTTCTTTTGTGATACACTGGGATCTATTCTCGTTATCATAGTGGATAAAGCTAGCCTTCTATATGGAGTACATAGACTTCAGAAAATTTGTTCATACTTTCTGGTAGTTTTGAAATAGCTTTACACAGTGGTGGTGTTCAATGTAAGTACCACCCATGCTTCGGTGGACAAAGTCCCTCGGATGCGCACAACCGGTTTTTCGATTATAGCCACTCATCCGATATGCGTATCCCGTGCTCCTCTGCCCATTCTACTTGACACTTGTTCACTCCGTAGGTACAGCCAATGCAAGGAGGCGAATTTGACCTATACTAAGCATCTGTACAAAGTGCCTCCAACTAATTGTAAAGCGGGAGTTAATCTCGAAGCCATGCGGGACAGCCTCAACTTGGACGAACGAGAAATTTGCTTTTGTTCTATTTCTTTCCTGACTCATCCAAGCCCGTTCGTTTCGCGCGCATGCCGATCTGTAGTCAGCTGATCGGACAGACATGGGCATGCGCGTGTACTGTGAACATGTGTGAACGGTCACATTTATGGTGAAAAGAAACGCACCTGCAGTCACACGACAGTGGCCTTTCCACTGTAAAAATAGCTGCATCGTTCTCTGTCTACTTGTGCTTAGTCGGTTATCGAATACGAAAAAAGCCCACAGGGAACTTTTTGCCGTCCTGGTCTTGGTATTGATGTTCATTTCCCCAGTCATTTTTCAGGAAAACAGCGAACCATCCATTGGATAAAAGATTTTTGAACGGTTTCAAAGTCTTTAAGAACAAAACTTTCACTCTGATCCGAAATTTAACACAGGGCTTTGTCTCTCTTGAAGTGATTCCTTGGGATTTCTGGATTCTTTTGGTATATATTACATTTATACAGTCTTCCATTTTGTACCACGACTAGCTAGCACAGCTTGAGGGAACATCGTCCAAAGACTTTTGTTCTATTTGTTCATATTCTCTCACGCCATACTGCTTGTGATAATGCTCGATTACTTCGATATGTACATCAACCCAGAATATCGTATCTACGAAATAAGCTCGTGTTCGGAGCTGCGTACACCAAGAATTACTAGAATTCCCGATAGATCAGCTACAATATGTGTGCAAAATGCAATCAAGCTTCACCTGCTTTAGTGCTATTCCAACTGAACGAATTCATCCAGGGCAATCTAATCATATACACTCGGATATTAAAAATGATCTTGATAAATCGACTAATCCCCGAGTAAAGTGCCTTAGATTGTGCGAAATGCTATTAAACTCAACCGGGACGAATGGCACAAACAATCAGCTATTTGCGAAACAATAACCTTTATTACTAATGGTTCATTTCCCCTGGTCAGGGATGCTTAGTTGCGTGTCACTGAGTAGTGTTCACGTAACAAGTGATTCGTGAACGGAATTCATTCACGTTATTCACTCTGGTTAGAAGCCGTTGACGTCGTATTTATCGAAAGGGAAGGAAGGCAGTGATTGAATCACGTGTTGCTGGCACGATCTAAAGAACAGCTGGCTGGACTTCAGTCTTCCAGTCTTCGTTGGTGGATCTGGGATGGTCCCGGAGTAAGACTTGTGGGAAAGGCAAATCTCAGCCAACTGTTCTAGAGGGGCAGCATACGGATGACTCTTACTTCATAACTCTGAATGGATTTATTCTCTAGATTATTCCGGAAAATCGACTCAGAGCCATGAATTTTCAACATAAAAATACGGATATACATAAAATAAGCAACTGGTCCATATGATTGAAAACTGTGTGAACAAAACCCGGAGCCTCTTTCCTGTCACTCCCCGTTCCTTCCAGTGAGTGTTTTTGAGCTGCATTCCTCCCTGAATGAACCACATAGTGAATGTTGACCACAGTGGACTTTTTGACCATTGCATTTCCCTTTGGTGATCTTTGACTCTTTCTGGCATCGACACAGACGTAGAGCAACCAATCTTACCAGAATGTGGTTACTGTCCCCGAGCGTGAAGACTATGGACGGGCCCATTCACAGACGACTTGAACCCCAGTGACAATGTGTGGTCTCTATTACAGAGGTGAGCCTAAGCAAATAGAAGAGGTTTTGGCCATATACAGGAGTTGATGTCTATTATCCTGGATGGTTGGGAGAACATATGACTTGAGATCGTCCACAGCAGCATTGAAAGCATGCCTGGACGTTGTATTTTAGTCATTAATAATGAAACAGTTGACGGTTTATCCCATTCGTCCGGGTTGGGTTTAGTAGCATAGAGTCCCAGCTGTGGGATGTCATCCGTGGCTGATCGATTTATCAAGGTCGTGTTGGAAATCCGTGTGTATATAATGAAATTGTCCTAATTGGTTCGGTTTAGAAGGAATAGCAGAAAGCAGGTTAGGCCCTTACTGTATTCTGTGCATTACGTACTCGTTCATATATCGAGATATATGTGATACCATGGGCGGACAGCTTATTGGCTAATCCTAGTGCTACTCGTTCGTATCTGGATAATCAATTTATCTGACTTTATATACATCTGATCGGATCTCGTTGATGAACAAGAAGCCATGGGCGACCGTAACTTCCACGTAGAAGCACAAATCCCCACAAGTAGTCAAATGGTATATCAAACGTACCTGATTCGTGCAGTATGAGAATCGCTTTCGGTGAATTATCTTGGTTGCGCTTTTGTCACTCCCGTGACTTGTGGGTAACTTAAGATCTGGGCCAACATCCCATTCGCAAATATTCACCTAAATTGTCCCAACATTTATGGGCACTACATGTGGATACCATAAAAACACCAGTGGTTAATAGCCGCACCACATTTTCTGCAAGTTGTTCCTTTCAAAGTGTCGTAACTTTTCATGTAACCAAAGAGGACTATTCATTGTTGAACATTTTATCACCACCACCACGACCATGTTCCAGCAGCTTTCCAAAAGAACTAGACGTTTGACAGATTACGCACTACTCCGAAGTCTTTTCCTACTCCATTTCATTTGGTCAAACAACTTATAATCGCAAGTCTCTCTCTCTCCTTTGGCTCTGTGCTTCACTCGTTGTCTTTCTAGGCTTACTTTTGAACGACAGTCAACTTATTGTCAGATCCACCAACGATCTTTCTCGTTGTAATAGGATCTCTTACGATGAGTTCACTCAGCACATAATGTCCCGAAACCAGCGGGCTTGTCAAAAGTTGGTTTCGAAAATACTAGATGACCAATCGCATCTTCTTTATCCAGATTTTAGTAAATGTGTTCCTGCATCCTTCACTAAGTCCGGCTACAAACATTTGTTTGCCCGTACCACAAGTTAGAAATCATCAACCGATGCCTACTTCACCGTATTCCTCCCTAACCCTGATATTGTTACAAACCAACAGAAAAACCGGTTAAGCTGAAGACTTCTCTTCCAATTGTGTGTACCTTCCTCTAATTATGGGTGTATTTAGTGGTTGTGTATAAGTTGACTATTCGCCTCCTGGTGCATAAAGCCATCACCTAACTTGACTGAATTGACTTGGGGTACGATCGGTGAGCAGGTGGCATCCAATGTTACGGGGCACTTGTGATCCGCAAATCAAGTCCAGTGATCGGGACCATGTTGAGAATTGTAACCAGAACTAAGAACACCACCGATGAGCATTAGTTGTTGTGAAAGACATTTCAAACTTTCATTGTTTCTAAGGACGTTCGACAAGTTCCTTTTGACTTCTTATTTCCAAATGGTTTCTTTAGCATTGCACTGCACGGCACAACAACTGAACCTCGAAAATCGCTTGTTGTTAGCCGTAAACAGTGAACCATCTGTGATCAAATCAAATACATACGTCTAGCGCAGTTCAGCCGATGGACTGAGCACACAACACATCTGTGCCATCTGTGCAAACCGTCAGCGATCCGGTAGGTGAACGGACGGCGTTAGTTGATCAGAACTTGGATCGGTCTTCGAACCGGGAACAGCCGGGTTGTGGCTGGCCACCTGCAACTCGGTAGTCAACGTGAACAGATTGGGCACGATAAGTGCGCACCAGCTGCGTTCTCGTGAACAGATGCAAGACGGAGGATTGTCGTTGGGGTCACGGACGAGCTGGTTCAGAATAATGCGTGTTGAACGGTTACGACGTAGACTTTCTTCATCAAGAAGATGGTATACTAAGTGCGATACATATGAATACCTTCATAGCGTAAAAATGCATTTGGGTGTTTGTTGCATGGAATAGGAGTTCTCACCTTGTGACCAGTGATTTGAACTTTCCACTGAAAGAGAAATTCCGAGTGTTCTACTTTCGATCTTGATGGCTAACAAAAGTTACACATTCAAGCCGCAGGATGTCAGAAACTGAACAGTATCCTGGTGGTAACCAAGACAACTAAGACGTTATCAATCCCTCGGGGGTTATTTAGTTCACATGATAGATAATTCAGAACCTGCTCATGGTCTGTTATACGAGTTAAATTAGTGCTAGTTCACAGGTCAACATTCACTTCCAGAAATTCCCTGATCTTACTCCTGTTAGTTAATGAATAAATACACGATTCGATTTTTTCTCTGTTAGTAATTCTCTTTTCAACACAAAATTCACTTTCTGTGAAAACGCAAATACTACAACGCGTAACTACTCATAGATTAATTTGAGAGTAAGTAATTTCTTATCCGTAATACGAATGCTCAACGGATATCGGAAATCTATGAAAATTGTGTGCAGCAACTGCTGCATTCGTGTCGGTAGAACAGACCCCCTCCCCCCCACGCGGATTACCAAGTGAGGCTTTCACTGGACAAACTACACGTTCAACAATCTGGGAAAATGAAACAAGGTCTCAGTCTCTTGTAACATGTCAGTACTACGGCAAAAGGTGTCTGTGTGTCCTGGTGTTTGAGGTACACAACGGGTCAAACACACACACACACACACACACACACACACACACACACACACACGGACCCAGTGACCGACTCTCACGAAGCGGGGCTACACCGTACGGAGGTGGGAGTTATTCATCTTCTACTTACGGACTATGGTCAAAGACCCGATCCGTGAAAGTATTTTCTGTCGATCAAAACACATTTCACATCGAATGATGAATCGATGGGACCGGGATTCATTGTGAACATTTTGCTACTACTCAAACGGATTCACGGTAATATGATATTCAGATACTTGTGAAACATTCTATCCACTCGACCCAATTTTGTAGAACAGGATGAATGATATCGGCAATATTCATACTGGCCACCGACTGTGCATGTGTTCCGCGTCAACCTTGAACGCATGCTGTACATCAATATATGAAGTTTACAGAACTCGGATGAATTCATATTCCGATGATCAAATGGATCGACTGTGTGATAATCGAAATATGACTGAACATGTTCGATAATCGGATTTTGGTTCAATAACGGAAAGACTTATAAGACTCGCACGTACAAAAACCTTCTAGATCAGTGCAGAAGTGTGCATTAGGGTAGACGAATGCCTGTTTGGAAGACTAGAGGAAGAAAACTTCCATCAGACGGCGAGGAGTGACGCGCAGATACGGTGAACAAATGTTTTTTGACTTAATGGATTGTCTCAAGTGCATCTGTTGGATTCATAAAGAAATTGTTGACGAAATTTCGTCACTTAGTCGCAGACTACATGCTATGGTATTCATTCATTTTGGGAGCTGTACGTACATGACACTTCAGTTACAAAGCGATCAACTTTCGGTGTGAAAGTAAATGAGACGCACTCACTACTACCGACTAGTCACAGGCCACTGTCATTCGGAGCGTTTTCAAAGGTGTTTGACGAATTATTACGTTGCAATGCAAACCTGTTACCTAGTATGTCGGGACCGAACGTGGTTCGGAATGTATCGTAATATCGATGGACCATGGGGTTTGTTAAAAGTGAAAATTTCGATATATATAACACGACTCGGGCAGTGGAGAAATTATAAGTGGTCACCCTTTTGGTTACCGTGGATAAACTTCCTCCAGGAAATTTTCGGTTCCAACATTCCTAGCTTTTCAAAGATTTGGATCAATTTTTTTATCGTGAAAAATCAGATTTCGTTTTTACTTCACATTCTTTTTTTCTCGCACTATAACACTGAATCAAAAGTCGTTAATTCAAACAAAAGTATATAATTTGTTAGACTATGGATGATACTAATTATCTACAGTGAGCGTAGTGGTGTAAGCAGACACGTGCTAGGTTGATCAACTGAAGACTTCCAAGTAATGTGAACTATGTTTCAAGTGTACAACCTATGATTACCCGTTCGTAGCACCCAGTACATATTTAAATCAGTGACCACAACATTCGATTTTTCTAGAGTTCAGCCACGTGGTTGTAGGTTATGAAAACTGACTTTGGTAGCGAACTGGATTATCTTCATCGCGGAACTTTTCTGTGTATTCTCCATGCTGATGGGACCAATAGATACCGTAGAAGAAATATATGCTAATCCTAACGAGTGAACTTGGACAGGAAGAGCGAGTTGGGTATCCTGGGTGCCGTCCAAGAGATTCCTTCCTACTCAGTGGTTAGATACTTTGGAGTATATGGCTCGGTGTCTCGATCGAAGGCTCTCTTGTATCCAAAAACTTTCTTTAGCGACTTGATACTATTATTTGTAGTTCTTTTTTACTCTTTTCACATCCTTTCTTCTTCATTATTTTCTACTGGGGTCACTGCTCAGAGATACCAATCAAAGTCACTGAACCCCGGTGCGTGGTTAAGGGTTGTTCGGCTGAACTTAACTATGACCTGATGGCATTTACAGTCCCGCTTTAGGAAGCCCTTCGACACAACAGTTCAAGTCGTACACTGTCGATTTCCAGTGGCAACAGGCAATCATCTAGTCCTCAAGATAACTCTAGCATTTTTCTGGGTATCATTCTATTGCCGTTTCTCCTCTCCTCCCCTCCCCCATGTTGACAAGCTCCCCATACTTTTTAATCTCACTGGTTGCAAATAAACCAGTGATGTGGTACTTGGACGTCTTCGTAAGAGAAGCTGAAATGTTGATTTTTTTCGAAACAGTCAATGAATATTTTACATGATCCATTTCCAGCTTTCACTCCTTTACCATCCTTCAGTATGCTCATATGCCCATCAGTCGCACTAAAGAAGTGTTTTTCTAAATACCAACCCACATCTTTACATCGATAACAAGCACTTCCCAAAATTTCTGCTCCTGTTACGTAAGGTTAATTTAACCCACAACCTTTGTTGGACTAGCCACATTGACACAGCATTTACTAAAGTCAGGCAGCTTTCTTTACGATCGTTCTGTCTAAGAACACTTAGTGTCATATGATCTTTTACTTCACTTTATAACCTCTTGCATGCTCTGTCCCTTGATGGCTTCACTGCTCCCTGTAACTTGTCATGCTTTGAAAGAAAGGCTTCTTGACATTGTCACAAAGTCTGTAGAATTGCTTTCTTGTTGTAGAGTAATCTCACTTACTTCGTCGTTAGCAATGCATTTTGATAGTCACAACAAGTTCGCTAATAGACTACTACTTAACACCAATCCCTACTTCCGTTCGATACACTTCACAGCAGCATCTTGCTCTTCCACTCCGAGGTGAAATGGGCGCCGAGTTGCAGGCTATATTCCCCCTTGGTGGTCACTCACGCACAAGGGGGCACTCGATGACTCTCATGAGGCTTCAGTCGACTGGGCTACCTTTGGTCTGCCTTCTTTCCAGGAGGGCAACCAAACTGTGGAACTCATTGCCAGCCCAAGTGGTTGAAGAGGACCACCACAAACTTTTCAAAAGGAAACTGGATGCACATCTGATAGATCGATGGCGTGAATCACTGTTGTGAGGCCACAGCCAAGGTGTCCCACTGCCTCTAATTCCGGAAACTTGAACTTAAAACACTAGCTCCGAGTTCAGAATACTTCCTTCATGTACGATTACTTATGGAAACGGCCCTGTCTATTTCCTTGTCCTCTCCCCCACTTGTAAGCAGCAACCAAGTGGTTAATGATCGCATTATTCACCTTCATTGTTAACGCACCCGAAAGTATCCATGGCCTCAATTCGTTCCCCCGCCTTCCTATGCTTATTTCAGTTGGACTACAAGCGTGTTGAAAATCCACTCTACATTGGGTTCATAAAAGTGATCATAGACTTGATTTGACGTGACTGGAACTGAAGTATGTTTGGGTTATCACTGACTCACTCAACCGCTCGTGCTTTATGGTTCGCCGTGAACTCAACTAGCCGAGCTGTAAGGTCCCTTTGTCGTACCAAATGGGGATTCATTTTCGTCCTTGTTCTTTCCCGCCACGTGATCGACAACTTGCATTCGAATCATTTCAGACCCCTAGACTGTTTGCTTGGATAATACATTCATCGTGGGGGCCTACGCCCTGCCGAATTGTGAGATGAATATAAATCTTCCCTGATCCGTGATTCACTAAGAAAATTCATAGGCTACTACTTCATTGATTTTTATTAAACTGGCAAATTGTTTGCCTCCCACATAGTATTGCCTTTTCTACGAAAGTCCTGGTAGGCACAGCACCGTACTAATTATTAGTATGGGCGTTATGGTATAACTTCATTGTGTCCAAGAAATCCAGAAGTTCATCGTCAGAAAAAAGTCATTTAGTTGAAGGTAAATATATTCGCACTTCCACCTTCCAAATTCCATACCACGAACTGGTATTATTTTCACGGTACTATTTCCAGTGGCTGAAATTAACTTTGTTCTCGAAAATTCCCCACATTCAACAAAAAGCTGTCTGTACTTCATGAAGACCAAGACAGGAAGCAACAGACGACGAATCGATGCGAATCACGAAAACCCTTTTCTGTTTCAGCAAGAGCCAAGTGACAATAAATAACGTGTTCGCTGCAGTTAGAGTGGCTGTTCCGAATCGAAGCCCTAATATGAGTACTGACATAGGCTAATCAGCACTACTAATGACTTCAATTTTTCGTGGAGAAAACGGGGTTAAACTCCTGAAAGAAATTAACCTTACCGCCGCTGGCAAATGTCCCATAAGTGCTGAAAATTCACCCCACTTCCAGTGCGTAAAAGCTTTCATTGACTTCGCTTGACCATGTTCGTTCTGCTTCATTCCAATCGTATTTCGCGTCGTGCCAAATGACTCGTGAAGTGAAACGTTTAAACGAGACTGGATACTCGATGTTGCGGATCTCAAACCACCAAGAACGTGCTTCCCTATCAAAAAACAGATTCCACAACATTAACATTTCGATCATGTCTCCGTGTTGAGTCTGGCTGCTTTCGACTCCACTTCTTTTGTTTTTGCTCTACATGGCGCGCACACACACACACACACACGCAGCACATACACCGACGTACATGCATACAAACATATAAACAACGCACACAAGCACAAACACAATTGGCGACTTCTGTAGGGTTTCCGATGAAAGGCGTTGTGTCAGTTTTCACAGGTCCGTTATTGTCTAATCGATCTTCACGGATGAGCGATTGGATGACTTGTATTTAGGTCACGTGTTTTTGCGCAGTATGTCCGCACGTATTCAGGCAGTTCTAATTCCTGGTTTTACAAAAAGAAACGAATTAGACCGACACGAATATTTCTATTACTATCAATTATTTTGAAGAATGTCAAACTGTTACCAAGACAGTCGTCTCTTTGCTGTACTAATATCGTTTTAAAACTGTCGGATAGAAGTTCCCTCTGTGGTATGATCTCATTCGATCACTTGAGAAAATGGAACCGGTTAGAGAGAATGTAACTTTGATTAAGAGTTAATACGATGACAGACAGTAGTTCGACTGCCGTCTCTGGCAGCTGAGATCCCGGATAAATAGGTAGGATAGATCACTGCTTGGATCAACTTGATTTTGAGCACGTCCAACAGGCTGTTAAAAGTAAGGACTCAGTCCCTTGTGGTCACGCAACGTCATGCAATCTCCGACTTCCGCAGATGCGAAAAGCCTAATAGGTTCACTTTACCAATTTAATCCGGTTCAACTTTTCAAGATGAAGCTGATTGCATAGAGCGAGACGGTGTCTGACACCGAATGTATGGCAACCTTGATAAAACACAACAAAATAAAATATCGTAAAAGCCTTCGGTTAACCGTGCTCCATTGTTTTGTTTCTCTCAAAGTGCCCACACAAAAGGGCAAGTTACTCGTTTGTCAACAAGAAGAGCACAATATGTGCTTTCGTCTCGCGACTCGTCCTCCATAAATTAGACACAGTTGTAAGGTTTTAAGTAGTACCGTTACACAGATGAACAAAGTTTCTTTGGAGCACACTATCTGCTTCACGTATCCGGTACTCCTTTGTCCACTCATCCTCTTACTTGTACACTCTGCAGGTGTTCTGTTCGCAATCAACTACCTACAACCAATAGTTCAACTAGCGACTGAAATGCCATCTTTTTGGGGTGATCTGCTGCTAACCTACAGAGAATCATCAACGAATCATCAACATCAATGACAGAGTAAGAAAGAATCCAGCTCTTTACGTTTCTCAAAAAATACTTCTTTACGAAGTTACACGATCTTTGGACTCTTTGGTAACACTGTGTTGAGAAAATGCTCCACCGAGCTGTGTCAACGGAACAGGATATTTCACCATACAAGTCAAACGAATGAACAGGTTTCATAATCCGTCAATTTGGATTACACAAAAGAAAACGCATTCTCTTTTTTATCTAGTCAGATCCAGTTGATTCTGCTGAGGGAACTTCAATTACTAGTTAACCGGGAGTGGGGAGGGGAAGCACACAACAACGCAATTTGGATGGATAACCAATGTGATCTGTTGGGCGGGGTCGCTAAGAGAGAATCCTAATTGTGGATTAAAACACGCCCGAAATAGCCATGTCCCTTAGTTATGGAGAATACCCACTTTAGAGAGCACTGCATTCGTAGTTGATATTCTTACTATGGTGATCTGATTAGCTAGTATTTGATCTAATGGCTTGACTCATCTGAGCACTATTAGAGGTCTAACCTCGGCTCTGCTGATTCGGCTTGGAACGTATCTACCAAACCAATCCAAATTGCGACTATTGTTTCTTTGGGTTCGTTTCTAAGGTAAATTAAGTCATCGGAGTTGATATTCCATCCTTTTCTGATAGAGTTTTCGGTCGAATTTTGGGTAACTAGGTTTACTTACGTATTGAAATAGCACCCAACCAGTTTGACGAAGTTACTCAGTTAACTCCTGCTTTTCAACAGATATTTTCTTGACCGGCGGTAGCCAAACTGTCATCACTGTGAACTTTGACGTTTATAACGAGAGTTCAATTCCCGTTAAAGCCGGTCAATTCTCCATTAGGCAGCTTTTTATGAGCCGCGGCTCCCTTCAAGAAAAGTTTTACTTTGTGGTTTATATAGCAAAATGTAATATTAAAATTATAACAGCATTAGAATACCGCATGTCCGGTTCGAGCCCGATCTGAGACCCATTCGATGCGTCCTAAACTAGCTGTGCTTAAAGCGTTAGCAACACGTTTTGTACAACCAATCAGTGCGGAATGTAGTGTTCACACTGCATGGCCGTTCTTTCTGTAACAAGTCGTTAAATCTAACCACTCCGAATTCCCACGTCCACGGTATTGTCGGTTCCCAAAGGCTACCTATTTGGCCACAGCTAGGAGTAAACTCTTCATAACTGATCAATTATTCCATTCGATTGTACGAAGAAACGAGTACTAAATATTTAAGATTCTCCCTATTGTAAATTATGGATGGGCAAAAACAACGCATCTAATTGAACCAATTCATCGGGTTTTCCTATACTTCTTCCTTCGTGCATGTGATGTACGCATTTGTTATTTGTGCGAAGTTCTGTGTCTGTCTATACACGTGTGCTACGTTGCGCGGCTTAGACTGTCCACTGCATGAATAAGCAATGCCTGTGTTATCTTTGTTAGTCCCGGGGCGAACGTCTTAATTCGAAGTAAACTTCACTGCAAAGTCACACCCGGATGCTCGTGAGAGATTCTCGAGGCACGCGCCACGATAAAACTAAGGATGAGAAAATCATCCGTGCCCCACCGGCCTTGTGGAACCCGCCGAGAAAAGTCCCTCCCTCTCCTCGTTGTATGACACAGAAAATAGGGAACGGAAGAGACGCGGCCAGTTCATATAAGGCGAGACACGTGAACAACTCTCTCACGGCACGTGACTGTAAGACAAATTCCGATGAGACGAGTGCAATCAGAAGAGCAAAAATCAAACGTACATAGCGGGAATCAGATGAAGGTTATTTGAAACCTACGATTGCTTGTGTACGAGCATCAGAGCGTGACCACGATAAGAGAAGTGGGGAGAACACGTGCCCATTGGAGTGTATGAATAGTTGATGGTCTCATAGTCTGTTACTCTCTCTCTCTCTCTCTCTCTCTCTCTCTCTCTCTTTCTCTCATCCTGGCTACCAGCATGACTCGCCCTCAGTCGAGTGAACATTGTGTGAACACAAGTACCAGTTTGAATACATTTCGATACTAGACAAAATAATGCCTTGTTCTTCCTTGAATTTAATGGTTTTATCAGCCGACCTGATAAGAAAGAAGATGAAAAACAACACAGAACGCTGAGTATCACGTTGCTTGTCCCCAGCCTTTAGGACAGAGTAATTTTCCTGAAAAATTCAATCCAGCCCAGAAAATAGCACTGATCTCATGTGGGTTGCATTGACCACCTCACTGAACGACTCAGGGATGATTTAATGAACCAACTGCGCAAGATGCACGTGCTTCTTTATAAACTACACTGCACGATGTCTGTTTCGACTGGAAGAAATCTGCGGTTAAGAAACTACGACTACGGCGAGCAAATTTTCTGTCACTTCTGCTGCGAGCATATACAACCAAAATGGATGTCACTTTACCCGAACTGACACCCATAAGGGTAAAAAAATTTTCAGACAGTCAGAGCGTTCCCCATAGTTAGGGGACCGAATGTAGTAGTTAAACAGTCAAGTGCCACCGTCGAGGATCCAGGCCGTTGATCGGACGTACCTTACCACTTCACCAGCTCTCCCTTTTAAAAAGACCCGGATAGTAATACCCTCCATAAAATCGTACCTTTTTTAGTCCCAAGTAGTTAACGTACTCTATGGGTGTCAGTATGGATGAACCTTAAACTGTATAGGGAAAACCGAGAGACGGTTACGTAACCGTGTGCCAGGACATATTCCAAGCTAGGTCGAAAAAATGACCAACAGAAGAGACTGTGTAAACCAAAAGATGCACAGGACATCGATATCATAAACTGCAAGACACGTCTTAGCAACGAAACACAATGTCGGCTGTGAAAATTCATTTCGGACACGCTACACAAACTTAAATTTCCGATTGTAAACTTTCGTGCAGGCGATAACGATCAACAGATGGTAACCCATTCTATCCCAACAAAAATGTCTCTGTATTAGCTATGTTCTGCCTTGGTGATGAAAGTTGAACTGTTTGCCAATGCCTGTGTACTTCCTCAAAAATGGAATCATTATATATATATATATATATATATATATATAGTAAGTAGTATGTCGCCTTGTAGGCAAGACTCCCTGGGAAGCACGCGGCCGGTCTCGTTATTGTTGCCGCTGATCAAGTGTGCATACCCGGTACTCCTCTGCCCAGTCATTTTCATACTTCACACTCCGATGTTATATCTTCCCCAGGGAATAATTTGAATCTTCTGGAGTGTAAATAGATACTCTTCATTGAAGAATACAAATAAATGACAACGGTGATTCCTGTTAGTTGTTCGTGTCTGGGTCACTGGTAACTCAACGAACTACGAGGTTGCATGTGCAAATGCTCATCTCAAGTTGATAGTAAGTAGTATGTAAACGTGTGGACAAAATTTCCTCGGAAGCACACGACAGGTCATGCGGTTGTTGGCATTCTCCAGGTATGCTTATCAGGTACTCGTCTTTCTACGTACAGTAAGCACCAGGTGAGAGGCAACAACAGATTCGGAAAATAAATCAGGCAATTCCGCTACTCTGTGTTTTCTTTCCAACAACTACGCGTTTCCCCCAACAAGGAAAGACCGCGGAGTGTCCCACCCAGCATGTATTCTGACCACTGCCTAGTTACGAGAGATCGTCTGACAGGTTGTTCCACAGAAATGTGTCAGAAGTGTAGTTTGCAGATTCAGCGTGCAAGAAACTTGCATTCAAGGCACAGAAATACAATGGTTGACGATCGAAAGATCACTACTGTACTCAATCTATCATTGTATAAACACAGTGTATTTCACCAACTGCCGAAGCGATTGAATCGATTCCAACCAAGAAGCTTGACACCTGTCACACAGACAGTTAGCGAATAATGGTGCATCTTTCTAATGCTCCGTGAAAGGACTTTTTCGGGAGCGAAATTCATCTGTGTTCAAGGATGACCCACAACCCCCAGAAAACAAACTGACCTATAGAGACCGAGCTTCGGCAGGTAGTACTGATACAATACGAGTACCAGTCAGTATGAATGCAAACTCAGCCCAGAGCGTTGCTGTTGTGAAGGTGACGACATTCAAAACTTCGATGGTCTTCTAACGCCAAAGAC
Source organism: Fasciola hepatica (assembly GCA_948099385.1). Taxonomy (NCBI): domain Eukaryota; kingdom Metazoa; phylum Platyhelminthes; class Trematoda; order Plagiorchiida; family Fasciolidae; genus Fasciola; species Fasciola hepatica. Next base: position 8,173,329 of record CANUEZ040000105.1, read on the forward strand.
CAGTATTTTGATCCACCGAGAAAAACTGATTTTGCATGCTTTGGACCCAAACGGATATCACGTGGACGGTATTATAGACCGATCTAGCTGAACTTTTTCAGTACTCAAAGACTCCGCTTGCAATCCATGTCCGACTGTCAAAAGAGGTGTAGCTACCCGGGGACAAAGCCTTCCGTCTACTCAAATAATTTGAAATACGGGTGTTCTCTAAACCCATTAGAGCAAATATATTTGCCCATTCTCGTCGCTGTGCGATGAAATCATGAAAGGGCTGTGAACTTTCCCACCGGGGTCCACAGCTCATTTCTAGATAACCCGCAACCATGATCCTTAATACTCCTAATGTTGATGCCGTCTAAATCAGACTATGGTCACGCGTATAGTTCAGTCGAGCAACTTTTGTAATCTCGAATTCCGCGAGTTTCATAGAGCTGTTCAATCAACGATTCCCGAGTGTCAATACACCACAGGAACTAGCAGAAAGCAAACTAAGTCTGGAACCATTTGTTGCACTGCGTCTAAAAATGTACGGTAGTGTATCACATAAGGTAACAAATCCCCCAAGTCGTATTTGGCCGTGGTCCTTCCTAAGCAGACCGTGGGCAGAAGAACTAACGGGAATGTATGAATTCATCCGAGAGTAACGGAAAGAGGAACTAGTTTTTTTTAATGAAGAAATAGTGGATTGGTACCGATAAACAAAAGTGGGATAAGAACGAGACAGAGAATAAGAGTATCACTCACGGACACCTATATCAAAAAATAGTACATATTTGTATCACCATGATTTGACAGTTGGTCAGCTGCCGTAACATTTAATACGACAGGCCTAATGTACCCTCGTACCCTGAAAGTGTACCATTGAAAGCGGTTTGCCTCAAGCTGTTTGCCATCAGGCTGAATTCAAGAAAGCACTGTGAACATCTATTCCCACGTATTCTCAACAGTCACAGATATCAATTTCGCCATGCAAATATATGCCGTTGATGAGAGCTAAACAGTTGTTCTGTTCAAGTGGAAATATCCTTATGACATATGGAATCGGTGTGAAAAGCAGGCGCCTTGATAAATAAGATCTGTATGGGGTCAACCTAATCAGATAGTAGAAACCAACACCTTAAAGGTGTGAAACGCAGCCTGAGCTTTGACACGCAGTTACTGAGGCTATTCAGAATAGCAATCTACATGCATGTTAACTAAGAGGTACTAAGTCGTGCACAACACACCAGTTTCATGCTGTGAGAGGATAAGGTTAATCGTAGGACCATGTCAATGACGAGGTTATGCAGGACAGAGGAAGACAGGCAATCCTTAAATAGGTCGGTAATCATGACGAACTCGGGTGAGAGAATACGGTCAGCCGGAACACGGGTAAGGCTGTCCGAGATTTCATGGTGATTTTTTGGATTTCTCCGACCCACTATTACACCGGATGAAGTGCCACAGACCTGTGAGGTTCACTGAATAGAGTTTTCCTTCCGATTACTGCTCTTACGGTACGCGTGCGTTTGTCCTACCATCTATAGAGCAGCTATGCACTAAATCTAGCCCGTTTGATTCTTCTACCAGCACTGTCTACATAAGTTAGATAATCAGTGAGGAACACAAAGGTCGGGTGTCGTACAAAGTGCGTGCAGATGAAGAAGACTCGATGGACATGGACAAATACCGTACTGGACCGTCAGACAGTGTGCAAGTACTCTGTTATCATCTCGTGCTTGACGGTCGCACTGAGTGGCACAAGTGCACGACTTGAGTAATATTGCGCTCCACTTCATCCTTCTTGTCTCTTACCATTATGAAAGTGAAGCCACACAGACTAGTGAAGTTGCCTGACTACTAGCCGATTATTTTAGAGATACACTTACTTCTACGTGCTCCGTTTATTGGTGCACCTTCACGGTTTGATAATCACGCACTGGTCGATCCAGGAGACCAATCTTGGGTCAAGCAAACAGTACCCTAAAAGCTCCTATGTGCCCAGACCGGAGATCAAGTGTTGTATTTTTCTTGTTGTTTTCAGTCACCAGTGTTGGACATCTGTGTAGCTCATAGCCCGGTGAGAAAGTGATTCTGAGGATACGTAATCAAGATCCGGCTACGATTTAACCAGAATACTCGGTAGCAAACAAAGCTTGGTTTCGGCGCTTTACAACTGACGAAATACAACACGTTTTGTAGGTACTGGATCTAGGACCACACAACAACAACAACAACACCAAAGAAAAACGATATTTATGATGACCAAAATTGACAATTTCGTATACACATATTTACAGTTTTATCGATATCACGAGAGATAATGTGGGTTGATAATTTTCGTCTCGGTTGTGCGTGGCCAGTCGTCTCGTCATATTATCTTGTGTCGAATGCCAAGGATGATTCAGAGATCTAACACTTTTTATTGGGTTGTCGTTCAGGCGGATCGCAGTTGTCTCAACAGTGTTTAGGATATGATATCTAGGATATCTGTTCTCAGGAAATGTTTGCTTTGTCCTTTTACATTTATCTTCGATGTTATCTGCGAAGCGTATCTTAGCGGCTTTGTTTGCTAAACTTTGACTACGGCACCTTTCCTGGTTTACTGATACGAAACTTTGGTTGTACAAAAGGTGACCAGGATAGTGAATTGAACACCCAACCAATTCAGGTATTCATTTCTCCATTGCTATTAGTTGAATCCAAATAGTGTGCCCAACACTGGGACTAGAACCCTGAAAGCAAGCAAAAACAGATTCTCATCAGAATGGGTTACTTTGAATGATTTCAACCAATATAAGTGAAAGAGTGCATGTGTGAAATGGCTGGTGTTCCACTCCCAATCATTCACCCCGAGTGAGAGTCCCTCATGGGACCAAACGGAAGTGCTCAGTCAATGATGCTCAACAAACCAGATAAAACAACCGAACGATGCTTCCACAGTTTTCAATTGTGAGTTGAGTGCTGGTGCTGCACAACGAATCATGTGTAAATTACACATCCTACAACTGATATTGATCAGTCACCTCATCTTTTGTAGGTATCCTCTTAGGAAGCTAGGTTCATAAATGAAATCCGTTCAATCTGTCAATATCTATTGGCAATCCATAACGTTACCATCGCAGGTCACAATAGTCTTCTCCCGACGGATAATCAACAATCGGTCCTTCATCATTTTTATTGCTACAAGCCGTCGTGGGAATCAGTTATTTGAACAAAACCCGAATGCTGATGTGAACTAAAAAGACAGGTTTCGACTACTCGTGTGAAGAGAGCATTCTGAACAAATCTGGGACAACTGACAGATGTTTCCCGGGCAGTGGAGTGCTTTATTCGAAGAGCGTTGATCACCCACACCCACCCACCCACCCACACACACACACACACACGCACAGTTGTTGACCTAGCTGAATCCGGTAAATCTGATCAGAAGCCCTTCAATCCATTCCTTCCCCTCTGCGTCCCTCGTCCGCTGTTCCACATAGCACGCTGAAGCATGAGTTACGTATGAATTTACATAAGACCGACTGGAATTCGGTTCCTTGGTTTAGCCCCCAGGCTTCGTACAATTAAATAATTCCGCCCACTCACTCCCCTGCCGGTACGTAACAGGTGTAGGCGTGTTTTTCTCTCCGAAGAGTAATAAGATCGGACGAGGGAACACAATTTGACGACAGGTGAACGACAGGTGTTTCCCGTGCTTGACCTTTAGGGCCCGGGGATTGAGCGTGTTCTCCGACGAAACGGGCAGTGTAGAACAATGCGGATCATTTCGCCAAGTTTTGGTTCCTGGTTGAAGATAGATTCCCCCATTAGTCTGATATTTCAAATTTTATTTAGCTGACGAGATTCTATGGGGATAGATTTTATAATTTGAAAATGAACAACATAGTTTTTTTCAGTCCATTGCACAATAAGCATTTCCAGCTAACTCAATGGCCTACCCTCGGTGTGGTTGGCCGACGTGTTTAGTAGCATTTTACCCCGCGTGTGCGTACGTATGTGTGCTTCTAAAAACTGAGTAAGTGATTTCCATCGAAGTCTCCTGATAAGTCACGTTCAGATCTGCTGTTGTTTGCAAACAAGAGTCAATTCTATATTTCACTATGTACCAGTTAACAAATAAACGTGCTTGCTCTGAATACTTGGCAATAAAGATAGGCAAGTAGATGAAAAAATATGAATGTATGTATGTATGTATCGGTATGTATGTATGTATGTATCGGTATGTATGTATCGGTATGTATGTATGTATGTATGTATGTATGTATGTATGTATGTATGTATGTATGTATGTATGTATGTATGTATGTATGTATGTATGTATGTATGTATGTATGTATGTATGTATGTATGTATGTATGTATGTATGTATGTATGTATGTATGTATGTATGTATGTATGTATGTATGTATGTATGTATGTATGTATGTATGTATGTATGTATGTATGTATGTATGTATGTATGTATGTATGTATGTATGTATGTATGTATGTATGTATGTATGTATGTATGTATGTATGTATGTATGTATGTATGTATGTATGTATGTATGTATGTATGTATGTATGTATGTATGTATGTATGTATGTATGTATGTATGTATGTATGTATGTATGTATGTATGTATGTATGTATGTATGTATGTATGTATGTATGTATGTATGTATGTATGTATGTATGTATGTATGTATGTATGTATGTATGTATGTATGTATGTATGTATGTATGTATGTATGTATGTATGTATGTATGTATGTATGTATGTACGTATGTATGTACGTATGGATATTTGTTATCTGCGTGGGTGATAGGATTGTCACTGCTTTACTAGGTATACCAAGAAGCTGTCGAATCTTTTAGATTCCAGTCCATCACAAGTGGGACACTCACACTTCCCATAAATTTCGTGCACCTTTTCCGGGGTATAATCAGAGAATTTGTTGGTTCGATCACGTCTCGTGTCGCGAATTCTGTAAAATACGAAATCAACATATGTCCAAATTGTAGCTGCCCAAATCTGAAGATGAGACCATCACCGTGAATACGCACCAGAGGGGGGGGGGGGTGAGCCACTAACAACGACCTCACTTTGGGAGACGAGATTTGAGGAAATTGAAACATGCTTTTCCCGATGGAAACCTATATTGTGTCAGCAGAAACAACTCTTTGTTGGTGTGTCTTTACCATGGTTACGTAAGTTGACTATCGTAATTTTCCCCATATTTGTCGAACATGAACTTATATAAACAGTATCGTTCTGCAGTAAGCACCATGTTGAGATGCAGCGAAATCGTCCCGGACATAAATCGTGCTACGTAGCAACTCTGGCTTTTCTTTTCAACGACCGCACTGTCAGTGAAGGAAAGTGGATCGTGAAAGAGTAAAGATACACTCTGAACTATTTAGATGCTTTCAGAACAATACTGGAAAAGAGATTTATATATGAAAAATTTTCAAGAAAAATTAGCAGAAACTAGAAGAATCAAACATTAATAATAGTGCAGAGCAGCTGTGTCTTTTGCTTAATTCAAGTTGAGAAAACCATAACTAAAAATTAGATTACTAACATATTTAGGGATTAAATCAAGGAAAATAACAACACTTTGGAAGATATTCACAGCTGCTGATCATAGCTTTTAACCTTTTCGTACCTAACCCGATGTGCACCGTACTCTTTCAGTGAAGTAGTTTTGGATAGCAAGGTAAATGAAGCAGTCCGCCCCCCCCCCTCTCTCGTCAGGCCGAACACGAGACACTAGCGGGGATTGCTCCAACGGTTTCTTACAGTGAGTTATTGCATTCACGGAAAGATATGGTCAAAAGGAAGGAGTCACACAAATAGTATAATTTTTAATGCGGAGCTTGGTAAAAAAGAGCATTTCGCTGTTTTCAACCATTCTGCCGAGTAACTCTGACGAGAAGGACAATTAAACATCTGGTATTCTCATTCTGTACTGCTGAAACAGTTTGTAACAACCGAAGTAACAGCATTTACACGGTAACTAATTCACACGAGGTTTAAATGGTATCCTAGAACTTTATAATTTTTGTTTTTCCAAAGAAGTGGATATGATTGTCGTTGTGAACGTGCATTGTGCATTAAATCACGTTAAATTGTATTAAAAAAGGATTCACTGTTACAATACGATGACGTTCAGCAAAACCAAACTCCCATGAATCAGTTGCTGTATGAATTGATGATAAACATTTAAGCTAGGATTCAAGTACCACTGGTTTCAGTCCATTTCTGTCAGAGGAAAAGTGACTATTCACTCACGAATCCACCAGCATTCCACACACCAACTTCATAAAAAGCATAGATGTAAAAAATCAGTCTAATGCTTTTGAGCACATCGCAGTACATTTGAAGAACCGAAATTTGTTCTAACCGGTCGATCCGCTGAATTAACCGTAACAAATACTGGACCCGTTTTACTTGAATCAGGAATCAAATGTTCCCGATTGGTGGACGTTCGGTTACGCAAATCCAACTGATTGGTCGTTATTCGTGTTGAACTGGTAACCTTAAGAGCAGCTAAGTACAATTCGTGAGGAGAACGCGTGAAGGTGTGATGCATTATCATAAAGTTCATCAAAATTTTGGTGCAAAAAGGCCTATTCGCATGAGGATTACCGTCCACTTTATCAGAGTCTGGGTTTCTTCGATAAATGAAAAATACCGGCCGCTTATTATAAGAGAGAAACCCTCCCACGTCCAAGTAAATGAAGCCTTTAACAATGTTGCTGATTGACTCGGACGGGACTCCATCGACGTGACTCATCACCGTACATGATTAGAATTCCCCAGACCCAATGACCTGGTGATCCTAACTTATAAGTGATAACCAGCAACTTTTTTGTGTTTATTTTTGATTGAAGTGTATTTTGAATTGGAACAATTGGGACTGTGTTTTCTTTGCTTTGTAACTGTTCTGTTTGGAGACGAGCTTACTAGTTGGAGAAAAATGTGTGAACAGAACGACCGGAGAATGAGACGTACCGAATAGATGGGCAGTTTGCCTCTTTCGACATGTTTACCCCGCACACACGTTTGTCAATTCTGAGAGCGTAACCCATGCCCTTCAATTAAATTGCCCATCTCCTTTTCAAGTCATGTTTAGTATTTTCTTTACACACCACAATAAGGGTGATTATGAAGCAGTTAGTCACAACAATTAAACGAGGAAGGCAGCTTCCACATCTACAAAAAATACAATGATACGTGGGGTAAAGTTGAATCAGACTGTTTAAGAAATTCCCATGCAGGACCTTCGTGTGGCAATTCCCGAGGTTTTTTTAGAAAGTAAGACTTTAAACGGCTTCTAAGTTCAGCGTCAATGTTGGCCGGGTTACATAAGAGGCAAGAGAAGTAGGAACAAGAGAAGACCGGCAGGCAGTTGTACGTGCACGAATCATTTCACGATTTTTAGGGGCAGAAGAAGATGAAGCCCAGATACTGTGGTCGTTCAAAATTCTGTCGGTTCCCTGGGTCCTTGGTTGGTCAGAGGGAAGATAGCCGATGGAACTTTGGGAACCAAATCGCCGTCAAGTCTGCATTACTTGGAATCCCTACTGAGTCAGTGTCAGCAACAAAACTGACATAAAATCAGGGTTATCCGACCGAGTCATAGTGACTCACTTACCTCGGTCTTTGCCGTTACCGAAATCGCCGCCTTGGTTATCCTCTTCCTCGTCCTCATCGTCGACTTCGTCGTCAACACCATCACAACCACCATCGAAAATTCTGAACCAGATTGAATCAAGACAGGGGTAATTAACGTGTCCCGGGCTTGAGCATTGTCCCAAGTCTGTCACCATGGTCGAGATGCTGGTAGCTTGCCTATCCGCCTATCCGTCCATCAACAAACGCGCACTTGCACACACACACACACACACACACACACACACACACACACACACAACAGAGAGTGAGGAAGGGAAAATCTGAAAACCACCAGCAGCGAACTCGTGGTCGGCCTTGCTACAATCCCAATACTCTGAGATGTGTCTCGTCGAGTCACTGGTTCCGGCCAGGCTTTACAACAGTGACCCGGATGCAGGTGTCTTGTTTCTATCTTAAATTCTCTCCCTGTCTCCGACGTGAATGGAGAAACATTGGCACACTCGTGCGTTAACAACCAAAAATGAGCATTGCAACCTGAGCTCTAATGGGTTTGGCAAAGGCGATTTGCCGTGTTCACCTCACGGAATCATGTCGGGGGTCCCGTTGGCTCAGCAACCACAAATTGATTACCCTGAGGTCTATCTGGAAGATGATAAAGGTTAGAAGAACAGGTCGAAATGCATGATTAAGAGTTGTGATGGTGAAAATGGGTAGGAAAAAGTTCAGGGCAAGATGAGAGAAGGCTAAAATATGCATCTTCTCGAAATACGGGCACATGAGATTGTCGACGACTAGATTTATGAAACTACATCAGCCCCATAGAAACAATAAAGGTATAATATTAAACTAAGGCCTTTTCGAGGATAGAATACAAGAAAAAGTCATTTATGTATATATATATATATATATATATATATATATATATATATATATATATATATATATATATATATGTATCTATGTATGTATGCATGTATGTATGTATGTATCGGTATGTATGTATGTATGTATGTATGTATGTATGTATGTATGTATGTATGTATGTATGTATGTATGTATGTATGTATGTATGTATGTATGTATGTATGTATGTATGTATGTATGTATGTATGTATGTATGTATGTATGTATGTATGTATGTATGTATGTATGTATGTATGTATGTATGTATGTATGTATGTATGTATGTATGTATGTATGTATGTATGTATGTATGTATGTATGTATGTATGTATGTATGTATGTATGTATGTATGTATGTATGTATGTATGTATGTATGTATGTATGTATGTATGTATGTATGTATGTATGTATGTATGTATGTATGTATGTATGTATGTATGTATGTATGTATGTATGTATGTATGTATGTATGTATGTATGTATGTATGTATGTATGTATGTATGTATGTATGTATGTATGTATGTATGTATGTATGTATGTATGTATGTATGTATGTATGTATGTATGTATGTATGTATGTATGTATGTATGTATGTATGTATGTATGTATGTATGTATGTATGTATGTATGTATGTATGTATGTATGTATGTATGTATGTATGTATGTATGTATGTATGTATGTATGTATGTATGTATGTATGTATGTATGTATCGGTATGTATGTATGTATCGGTATGTATGTATGTATGTATCGGTATGTATGTATGTATCGGTATGTATGTATGTATGTATGTATGTATGTATGTATGTATGTATGTATGTATGTATGTATGTATGTATGTATGTATGTATGTATGTATGTATGTATGTATGTATGTATGTATGTATGTATGTATGTATGTATGTATGTATGTATGTATGTATGTGTGTGTGTGTGTGTGTGCTTGTGAGCGCGTGTGACAAACTGCCCTTACCCTTTTCACAGATATATTTGTTGAAAACAAGAAGAATTACCAGGTGTGATCGACGTTGATTTTACCAATCGACCATGGACGGATGGGAATTAGTCCGTCGAAAAAAGGAATAGTTCTTAGTTTTCGAAAGGAAACATTCCCAAGCTTCGATTTTTGATGTAAGTATTGTTATTACATCAGTAACATACTACTTACGTCATAAATGGAAACTACGGCCCATATATCCGAGTACTGAAGGTTGTCCTTGACTAACCGACAAAATAACTTTCGACGAACTACTTTGTGATTTTAAAAAAGGAATCCTCGTGTGTGCACGCTTCTCGGGATTCAGATGAATTTAAGGTGAAGAAACATAATTTGGAATGCTCAAGTATGGGACAGTTTGGATTGGAGAGTACCAGGAACGTATAAACGATGCGTGTCATCAACCGCGAAATTGGTCGTGTGCTTCCGCGGAAAAGTTCTGCTTGCCTTACAGAAACAAAGCAAGCTACTTCACACCACGACTTCAAGCCGGAAAGTCGAAAGCCGTGAGTCGGCTGAAAAATGCAAATGGATTTTCCATTATGTACAGAAAATATAACACAGTCAAGGAATATTTTGGATGACGAGGGGCTTCGATACGTACACAAACACAGACACGCACACAAGTTGTCGAAGGAAACACGCTATCGTGTTATGTGCTTGAACGTTGACATGTGACAGTTTTTATTGACTTTGAGGCAATCAGCTGCGTGAATGCGCATTCCGTTATGCCCACGTGCTTGTGGCAGTAAGTTAAAGAAATTGCTTTTTTGTTCTCGAAATCAAATGTTAAGCCATTTCACAGTTATTATTGTCTAGCTTCTTCCCACAAAACTGATCCCATCTCTCTGAAATAACCAGTTGTATAACAGTACCACCACACAGTAACTGACATTCAATTCATTCCCTACATGAAATATGGAGTAATTACTGCAGCCGTTCTATCGATACAGTTTCCGGAATCCCACTTAACCTTGTAGAGCTATTATGAACTCAAATAGTACGATTCATCGACTCTATAGTGGGACATATTGGTCATCTTATCGTCAGCGTGACTGACTGTATGTGTGAGGTGCGAGATTTTAGAAGAGGGATGAGAAGATGTGAGAGAATGGAGAGGCTGGGGAAAGAATCAGTGCGTAGCAATTATAAACGGGTCTCTTGTCACCGTCGCTACGATGACCAGCACAACAGCAGCCATAGAAACAGTTATAACAAGAAGAACAGCAATTACAGCAATTACAGCAATAGCAATTGCCTAATGCTGCATTGATTGCACAGTTAATGATTCCGAGTAGACAGCGCTATGGCTTCATCCTTCATGAGGAAACGGTTATATAATGCTTGAGAGTCAACTCTGAAAGTTGTGAACACTGTCTATTAGATGACAAATGCTTTATCTGCTCTGTAATCACACACTTCACACAAAACACTCATTCACATCAGTGTTACAACGATAGTTATGTTCCAGTATGCTATCAAGTTGCAAACATTTGTTGCACACATACTCACTCACTCACTTGCTTAGTCACACATCTACTCTCGGTCATCCAGTACGAGATTCTATAATGTTTGAGTTCATAAACAGGGAACCCATTCAATCATGTGATCAATTTTTCCATGAACTGATAGGCAGATTCAGAGATGTGATAGTATTTTGCAGATGAACTTATACGATCTCACCATACCATTGAGCACACAAATTGTAGAAGGTACCATTGAAGTGAACAATGTCAGTCAATTTCCAAAATACTGCGTTTTATCGTGCTCACATCGATCCAGTCAAACGATATTCCGCACTCTATATGATGGACCGATTCAGAATAATATAGAAACCCATCAGATTAGGTAGAACGCGAGGTCCAATACTATGAAGCGAATTAGCTGTGCTTGTAATGAATAGCACAAACATTTGTGTTTTGTTCCGATTAAGTAGGGGAACATGTAATAATTACAATTTATTCATTCCCATGAATGCAAACACAAAAGTCGGCCTTAACCGTTAAGTAGGTGAACAGTGTGCAAACAAGTAAGTGTGTGAGTAATATCACTGAGCTGATATACATGCACGGGTTGGAGTACATTCGTCTCAAGTGAAGCAGAGTCATTCGATAAGTAATGGGATCGATCAGTCAACAGTCAGCTGTGCAGAAACTGAAGTACGATTATATATCAACATACATATGTCCAACCATGAGAGAGATATTGATTGCGAGTCCACGTAGCCTGCACGACTGTTCAAACCGTATACGACACGGTTAATGCCTACGTGGTAAGAGCTTATTCAAGAAGCAATTTGCAATGTGTGCGCATACTGTGTGCTTCTCCATCATTTGCCCTCAATTTGAACACGGTGTGCTCTTTGACTGCCTTGAATTTTCATTTAGGTCACTGGTGTTTTCCTAATATTGGTGGAGGCTACCACGATCGTGATGATGACGGTATTATTAGAGATGCTGGTAGTGGCGGTGGTGGTAGTGGTGGTGGTGGTGGTGGTGTTGGTGTTGGTGTTGGTGGTGGTGGTGGTGGTGGCTGTGATTGTCATGGTGGTGGTCATCGTCAGTATCCCACTCGTGGATCGCATTTTCTCATCATATCCATAACGTTCACTTTCCGACTATTGACCCAATTGCACAAACGATATGGAATCATTTTGAATTTACCAGAACCGGTATGGTTGCAATAGGTATATATTCAATCGACGATATATATGTATGCTTGTGCACATTTACGCATATGTATGACACTCAGCGGGGTCAATCGCACATTGTATTCCGTGGTTAATAGGAAACAGATTGACTATAATTCAAAGCCTCCCCTCCCCGTCCCCAGGGAGCTGCCTCGTTCATTTATACGGGTCCGCTAAATTCGATTTGGTTTGTGACCCCAATGAATGATATTGAACGATAGAATTGGATGATATTACCATCAAATGCATAAATTATCATTTTAACTTATCATACACTTATTTGCATTATACCTTCAAACCTTTCCAATCGATCAGCTGATCGATCAGTTGATGGAAGAACTAATTGGGTCAACATCGTACAACACGTCTCAATGTAGCGAGGACCCCAGTATCGGTCAGTTAACCGGCTAGTGAATTTAGAAAGTGTGATTCTCTCGAGTGATCATCATACCGCTCCTTCTGATATTTGAATAATGCGGTTCATTGTAATAAGTGTGAAAATGACAGTGCTTGAAAGATTAATTTATTTATGTATTTCATCTGGGAGTCTACCTACGGTCCCTACGGTTTGAGAGCCGTTGAAGTACAAACCGTAATGCTCTCATCAGTTTACAACTGAGAAATGTTTACCTGCTGATCAGCAACAACTGGAGAACCGTTGTTCTTTTGCGATGAATGCCAGAGTCGAATTATACTGCCCTCGAGAACTGACCTCAGGCATGGGTGATGGCGATAGAGAATCGTGGCCGCATGGTAAAAATCATGGAGCCACTTTGGTGAGGCCTTCAAATTCAGACGTGCTGTTCATTCCGCTGCCTGGACTTTGTCCCATAATCATATTCACTTCACATCGGTTTTTCTACTCTATCGAAAGTTTGCCTTGTGCGATCGTCTTACTAATCGTTTTGCTAATAATGTAATCACGCCCGAATTTGTGAAATGCGCTGTCAAAATCCCGATGTCTTCCATGCACCCTACGGAGAACCTGCTAGGAACTCTACGGATGATCCTTACACGGCTAATTAGAGAGAATTCAATGGAAAAATTAATAAAAATGTAAAGAAACACCGGCTTTGTTGGAGAGTGCAACTGATGGAAAAACGGTTGCCATGCATGTGTTTACCAACTGTAATCAGTAACAATGTTTGTTGAATTGGCGGCTTTCGCTTGGGGTGTCAGTATCGTTCTCAGAATAGTGAAATTATCATCAGTCGCATAGACTTAAGGGATTTCTTCACGTATTCTACTGAGTACATCATCTTGCCACAAGGATAATAAGATATATCTACCACGGTCCGTAGTACACATTTACACACACCCATGTACACAAGCCTCCCGCATGTCATAGCAGACACCCAGGAAATTTTATTCCTGCAAGGGTACTCGCACCGAGGCTGTATTGTCTGTGTTGACCCGTAATGCAGATAGCATATCCATCAGCAACACAAACTGCTTCCGTAGCACGACTCTCTGGGCAATACGGCTGTTCGCCAATATCCGGCATACTTTTCATCCCACAGCTGTGACCAATATTCGAATTCATCTGGTAGTCTGGGGTTCTGAAAAAAAGGACGGGACTGAAGATCAGGCACTCGTCCAACAGTCTCGAGCGAAGAAATCCGCAAAACGCTAGAGATGGTTATGCACGAAGAAGTTACAAACAGAACAAAAATGAACCGAGAACTGAATTGGTCGTACCTGTCCGTGGGGGTTCTATATGTATATTTCTGGGGTAAGATCAAGGTCATTGTTTGGGGGAGAGAGCACAGCCGGTTGCATATATAGGGCTTGGTGATTTGTCTATGCGTTTAGCAATGGTAAGTTGAAAAAGGTTACCCGAGGTAACCGAAAAGTCGGCTTATTAAAATTTCTACCAATAGTGTTGAATTTTTGATAATAAAATATTTTAAAGAGCCACAACACATTGTACATCGATTCTTTGATACAATCCGAACCTCTTCTGGTCCTGATATACTCAAAAGAAAACAGGACTACGAACAATCGGAAATTCATTACAATTTCAGTGATTAGTGATACGAGTTCGTGCATAAAGCAGCTTGTACATTCTATCACCTGTATCGATGCACCTATGCATCAGTTTATGAGTAACCGTAGATCCGCCACTCTTTTAAATATCTATATCTCTCCTTCTTGTTGTATCAGTAAGCTCAACCACTTTTCTCATGCCTTCTTCACAACTTTCGCTGGACATCCTGATGTCTTGCTAGGCATGGCGAGTGGGAATTTCAACGGGTTTGATATCATTTTCACCCCACAGGGTTTACTGAACTTTGTGAATTTTCTTACGAGAGAAGACACAAAGAGGGATCAATTTTTACGAATAATAAAATCCTGGTAAGGGCCAATTGTCGCTCATTGATGGAGACTTTTGATTACGCAATCCTTGAAGCTACTCGTAAGATCTATCACAAAACCAACCCCAGACTGTTTAAACATACGAGACGGAAAAAGGGCTCAGATTCTCTGTCGATGTTGCGAGAAATGATTGGACAGTCAGGTTTAAGTACTTTCTCACTCTCGGATCCATTATCGTATTGTGAGCACTCGAATGACTGTATGAACTCATGTCCCGATGAAAATTGTCCGGGGCAGATTGTTTACATTCGATCCGACGAATTCTCCTCCCCAAGCCTCAAAACCGCTACGCCTGACGAGGGAACGCGAAAACATGTCTATGGACTAAACATGTGTGAAAACAGTTTCAAAATTACTTAGGGCAAATCAAGGACTCAACGCAATATAAGCTCAGCCCATACTAGCTATCTCCAGAGGTGGGACATGTTAAAGTACCTGTAAAGGATTTCATCCTCCGGTAGTATGCCACAAGTAGATGTAGAAGTGTTCAATAACTGATTAATATGGCTATTTATTCAGTTCTCACAGGATGGACTCTGGACTGCTCGGAAGTTTACAAAGGGTGAACGTAACCGCACACTAACAAGACCAGATGGGCTAGATGGCATATGTGCTATGGTACTGAGATAATGTGCGTCAATTCTAATCCCAGTTTTATATTGATTATCCAATCAGAGCCTGAGCCAGAACAAAATCTCGTTGGAGAAAATTGTCACAGAGGACGACATGTGAACAAACTTTACTCGGTGATTCAGACCAGCCCGGACGGAAGCTGGGTGGCGTTGGTGAAACATAAACCTTCGAGGTGAAAAGGCCCGGCGTCAAACCCTGGATACGGCGGAGGATATGCACCACTGACGAACTGTAACAAGAGCGAAACTCGGGTCTAGAACTTCCGAGTGCACCGCTGATCGGATGACACCGAGGTTTGTGGGTGAAAAGTGGAGTCCAAAGGACAGTCAGCCAACACAGTATCATCAATCCCACACGCTACTCACAAACAATTGCGAGATATATATGTATATATCCACAGACTTTGAAAAACTTAATCAGACTACTTGTGAGCTGAAAGTTGTGTCTGCTGGGTTTTAGAAACATTATGTGACCAGGTGACTGCTGAATATTCACTTTTCGGAATTTCGATGAGCAGTAGTATCTGGAAGTTTCCTGCTATTCTTCAAAATCAACCAAACTTGAAACGAGGTCGCACGTAACAAAGAGATTCATGGTCAATTAAGCTCCGTTCCCAAGGTCCAACCTGGAAGGAGACCGTTTGACGTCTTTAGTAGGTATATCATGAACAACCACGGAACAGTCTTGGTGGTTTCAGGGCTGTGTGATTGCCCTGTACAGATAATCTGTTTGGTTGAGTTCTCTGGATATAAGTACTATGTGCAGAAGAGTTTAAAACCACCACCACATCATACGTATTTTTGGAGAATTTCTGTCACAAGTTACTTTCGGGTGGGCATTTCAGAACATAGGGCATTAAACAAGTTTTGGAGAGTAAAGTCAGGCCCAAAAGTGGACGAACGAATATTCGCTTCAGGGGGTAAACGATAACAAATGAATAACTGATTCAGCGGAGGATCTTGTGGAAGACAAAGAGACAGATATACGAATATGAAAAGTACAAAAACACAGTGAATACGGTTCGAAGAATGAAGTCATGTGAATCACGCAAAACGGTTGGCAAGCAGAGGCCGGGGTCCGAACTACACGGACAATTACCCAACTAATTCATCCATCAATAAATCTATCCGTCGATCAATAAGAAATGTTTGTAGCTACGGTGTAGATATATGTGCGATAAGTTAGAACGATCAGTTACGCATTTGGTGGTATTATTATTTGATTCTGCGTGAATTGAGACGAAATTACGCCAGCCCGTACATGTAAATCAGCTCAGTGATATTACTCACACACTTACTTGTTTGCACACTGTTCACGGTTAAGGCCGACTTTTGTGCTTGCATTCATAGCAATGAATGAATTGAAATTATCACATGTTCCCCTACTTAATCGGAACAAAACACACATGTTTGTGCTATTCATTACAAGCATAGCTAATTCGCTTCATAGTATTGGACCTCGCGTTCTACCTAATCTGATGGGTTTCTATATTATTCTGAATCGGTCCATGATATAGAATGCGGAATATCGTTTGACTGGATCGATGTGAACACGATAAAGCGCAGTATTTTGGAAATTGACTGACATTGTTCACTTCAATGGTACCTTCTACAATTTGTGTGCTCAATGGTATGGTGAGATCGTATAAGTTCATCTGCAAAATACTATCACATCTCTGAATCTGCCTATCAGTTCATGGAAAAATTGATCACATGATTGAATGGGTTCCCTGTTCATGAACTCAAACGTTATAGAATCTCGTACTGGATGACCGAGAGTAGATGTGTGACTAAGCAAGTGAGTGAGTGAGTATGTGTGCAACAAATGTTGCAACTTGATAGCATACTGGAACATAACTATCGTTGTAACACTGATGTGAATGAGTGTTTTGTGTGAAGTGTGTGATTACAGAGCAGATAAAGCATTTGTCCTCTAATAGACAGTGTTCACAACTTTCAGAGTTGACACTGAAGCTGACCGTCACATATGCGGGGCTTCTATCCTGAGTAAGGTGTCGGTATCGTGCTCCTCTTTGTGAGTTCCGATTCGGGTTGACGGGGGCATTAGTTCAACCATTGGAGACGATATCGTTGAAGTAACGCGGGGCATCACTTTTATATTCGAGCTCTGTTGTTGGGGCGACGTAGTTTCGGGCCGGATAATGCCATCTCATTTTGGCCTCATCTGGAAAGCACCAGTGGTCGAATTCCTCTCGTTTCTTTTAACCCTACACTCTAGTCGGCCTGGTTTCACCGGTGTACGTGAGAACGTTTCTTTCTGTGACCCGTTATGAACCATCCTTGTTCCACGGTGTTAGGTTTGCCCTCATGGGTGTGTCCGATCACTGTTTTGTCGGAGCTCTTCATACAATTGTTAGTAAACGCAGTCACCAAAGCCTAATAAAGCACCCAATCCGGAACGTGCACTTAAGGCTGCATGATGCGATCAATGTTCGCCTCCTCGAAAGTACGATGGACTCTTCCATGTATTGGATTTATTTTAGGACCCTGATATATCTGTACCTTGTGAAAATAATACGAGTTATTCAAACTTCTGTAACGAAACTTACTGCCCACGAACAAGGGTTGTGATACTCGCAGATCGTTTTGATTCGGGTAAGCTTAAATAAGTTGCGGAGAATGAAAGACAGGGAATATTGTTTCTTACAATAATTTTGCAGCAAAAACTGTTTCACCTGTAAGTCGAAGAAAAAATTGTCCATCTTGGCGGACTATATGGAAGTACCCTACTCAAGGATAACTCTTTCCATCAATGATGAAATGGTCTGAAAATGTCACGTGGTCGCGCGCCTCAAGCAGATTATATAACATAGGAGGTCGAAAAACTTAACAGGTCTTTTGCAGCAGAAAATAATTTAACCAATTCATCACACAAATTAGCTGGAATCGTGGATGAATTGGGAAGTCTACGGTACCTCCATCTGGAAAGTGTTTACAAGGAGTTTGAATGGATCCATATTAATGAAGTCTTGGGACCAGATGGCATCAGTTCTGTCATTCTGAATTTTTGTGTTGCCGAATTGTTCCTGTGTTCTCCTCCGTATTCGTTCGATGTCGGCCTGACAACAAACTCGCATACTACTGGAGAAAGGTGTATGTATATTCTTTTTGGTATCTAATTTGAATAGTTTGGAGTATGAGTGGGTTTTGGCCATCAGAGGGTCCACTAAGAAATCATAACTGTGATTTTTGTTAGTTATTCGTGTCCAAATCACGACAACAGTGAGTGGGCAGAGGAGTATCGAGTACTCAAACGTGATGAGCGGCAACAACCGCTAAACCGATCGTGTGTTTCCGGGGTAACGGTGTCCACACGTTTACTCACTACTTACTCTCTCTCTCTCTCTCTCTCTCTCTAAATATATATATATATATATATATATATATATATATATATATATATATTTCAGTGCTGTTTCCATTAGTGTCTATTTTCTCAAACCTCGAAGCTTTCCATTTCGCAGTGAATAGGTTGTGGCCAATATCAGTGTAACTACTGCCTAGCAGATGACACCCGTCTGTTTGATAATTCTGTTCCGCGTGTGAGTGGGCGGCAGATTGTTTGTTTTGATTGTTTTATTCTCCTTCCAAGTCCAACTCAACCCCACCCCCACTCGTCCAAAGGAAAACCGTCTTTCAGCGCTTCATCTCCCACTTCCAACATACACCAGTCGGGCATGCTCACGATAATTCATACTATGCATAAGGAAGAAATTTATGCAGATGGTTTGCCGGTCCTTCTGTCAACCAGTTGCTGTTTACCGCAGTCGAATTACTGTTATTATTTTCACTACTACTACTATTACCGTTATTACTACTGTTATTACTACTACTACTAACGCTAATTATAATAATTAAATTCTGACTGATACAGTCAGTTATAGCAATCGATACCGATTTCTGGATTTCCCTGGAGAAGTGAAAATGGCCACTTCACTGTCGTGCTATTCCACAGTCTTTGAACGGCTGACCGAGCATCTGCTATTTCTTCTGTAACACGGAACACTGGTCACCGTGTGTTCCCTCCCCACCCACCCACACACATCCCTGATTCTGGGTCCGACCACATGGTGCAACCACATGCGAAATTCCGGGGCATAAAAGGAGTCAGTGAGGTGGGGCCAGGGAGGTTCAGACACAGACGTGCTCCCGTGAGGAGAGAGAGAGAGAGGAAATGAAAGAACAAGAGAACGAGTGGGATAGTTAGCAGGCAAGCAGCTCTGACAGCTAAAAGGAACACGGAAAACGGATCATTGTCCCATTTGTTTCGTCTTCGCTATTCCATGCAATACTTGATAAAGCTGCTTCAGATTGAGTTCGGATGTACAAAGCTGGACTGGCTTCGGCTAAGTCGACTCAGTTCCACCTGATCAAGACCGTATCACAGACTAAGATACAAACAAATTCAGATATCAGCCGCATTGTGCCAGATTGTGCTCAGTTGTGCCAGGCTGACGCCATGTGCAGCTGACAGACGCATACCCCCTCCCTCACCGGGAAATCGTGGATACCGGATGGTAAATTAATTCGACCACGTAAACACCCTGTCCCACAAACACGCATGCGTGCTCTCGGTCCCCTAGGCCGTCCCCACTAACCGAGGGGGTAGGCAATGAGGCAGACAAGAAGCCTGCAATCAGCAAAACACGGCACCCTATGAGGCAAGCACATCTGCTCAGATAAACGACAGCTGCCGCTATTCCTGTTGCTGCTCTTCTGCTACTGCTGTTACAGATGATGTTCCTGCTGTCGACATCTTTAGAGCACATATGTTTCACAAGGACCGTCTGGGTACCGAACTTCTGTTGCGCGAACCAATGTGCACGCATCTTAGCCGTATGTTTGCATGTGTTGGAAACAACAGCTAGCACCTGTTCCGCAATTTGTCCAAATGTGACTCACGTGGACTGACAAAAGGTGAGACAGCTGCTTGAAGAGGATTTTCAATTGTCTAGCAATTTTATGATCAGCTGAATCAGGAAGTTATATAGGTAAAAACTACTCTCGCTGAAGAAGCTAGCTAACTACCTACCTACCTACATACATACATACATACATACCTATGTACATACATACATACATACCTACCTCATTAACTAACCAACCAACCAACCAACCAAACAACCAACCAACCAACCAACCAGCCAACCAACCAACCAACCAACCAACCAACCAACCAACCAACCAACCAACCAACCAACCAACCAACCAACCAACCAACCAACCAACCAACCAACCAACCAACCAACCAACCAACCAACCAACCAACCAACCAACCAACCAACCAACCAACCAACCAACCAACCAACCAACCAACCAACCAACCAACCAACCAACCAACCAACCAACCAACCAACCAACCAACCAACCAACCAACCAACCAACCAACCAACCAACCAACCAACCAACCAACCAACCAACCAACCAACCAACCAACCAACCAACCAACCAACCAACCAACCAACCAACCAACCAACCAACCAACCAACTAACTAACTAACTAACTAACTAACTAACTAACTAACTAACTAATTACTAACCAACCAACCAACCAACTTACTAACTAATTGAATAAATAAGTAAATTAACAGCCAACCAGTCAACCATCCAACTAAACTAGACAAAATCAAATAAACAAATAACTGACTGACTGACAGACTGAAAAACCAACTAAATAAATAAAATTTCGATCGTTCATTACCCACCTAGTCAATGAGCACTCGTTTACTTATGCTTACATGCAGTTATTCATACAGTCCAGTTCTACGTTGAGCCTCATATGGAACCACTGATGAGTCAATAGAATTAAGGTCCGGTAACTTAGAGAGAGGGTCTCAATCCAGTATTTTGCGATTTTGTGAATAAAGGGTACCAGAATGTAACATTAATGTCACTGTCACTAGTATTGGTGATGGTGTTAGTAACGTGTTCTGGGGCGTGCGTACTACTTACTGGATGAGGAAGTAGCTTATTTCTCGCAGAAAAATGATGGACGAGTGCGGGTTGAAAATCAAAGCAGACACGGAACGGCTGAATGCAGTAAGATTAGAGAGGGCATCTAAACCGTTTGGTTTCATCCGTTGGCTGAAGAACAGTAACTTTCAAGGAGGTGGGAGAGGTATGATGCAAATAAGCATTGTTTTGATGGTTGATTAATTAAAGAGCAGGCGCAGATAGCTTTCTGTCTGGTTCTTCTCGAGGTTTTTAGCGGTGTCATCTGTAGTAGTAACACAAATCTGGGGTAAATCACCGCGGATCCAATTCCCGGTCATGTTCACTTCTCGAGTATCTACAAGGAGGAGAAAATAAATTTAGAAGAGTATACGGAAATCCGAAGAAGCATTCAATTGAGTATTGTCCCTATGGAAGGAAAGGGGGGTTACGTATCTGTTTATGTGCCACTTGTAGTTGTTCCTAATGATTTTGTTAGGTTGATGTTATTCAACCAGTCTTGTCTTTATCCATGATTCACACAAGGTCACTCGACTGGAAAGTCCCATCGTACAAGGGCATAAATTCGCTTTTATCTTCGAAGCAATAATAACCATTAGCAATTGACGAATGATATTTCATTTAACAATAAAGAACTAATTAATCTTCGTTAGAAATTGGTGGAATCATGGCACGAGTGTTTCATCCGGCTTCTTATGGATAATCAGTTATGTCTAATGAGCTGAACGCGATCACCGTGGTGTTCCCTACGGTTTAGTCATTGGCTTTGTAAATATTGAGCTTCACGTTTCAGGGGTTCCTACCAGAGAATCGACCACAACGTGTGTTACCTCATTAGTTGAATCCTGAGGCAGTGTCGTGTAGTATCAATGACCATAAAAAACCCATCCGAACCACGGTCGTGAAGGAGCTCGACTTTCACGTGCTCGAGCGATCACTACGACTGCATGTTCAGCTTTCAAAATCCATGACTCTCACCTATAACCGGAAATCACAACGAACGAATGTTTTTACAATTCACGAATATATAAAGAAATTTGTCTGCTGTTCACCACTCGCATTTACTCAAGTTCGTAAAATTTCCAGTCAATATAAATCTCCACTTGTACCAAAATATTACCCCTGTATTCTTTCCTTGTTTAAAATAGAAGTGTTTCACTTTATCCGTCAAATATTTCAAACTGCATTCCTCTTGTGGATATATTACCGGAGATATCATTGTCATGGTTATCATTCGAAAGCATTTCAATACTTGTGTTAAATTTATTATTAAGTAAGCATTCCAATCATTCCTAACAATGAGACAGATAAATTGAATTCTCACAATCTTTCTTGGCATGGCTGCAGTAGGGACTGTATTCTGTCACATTTGTTTGGTACTAACTCGTTTATACACAAGAGGAGGCATGCATTTATTGACAGATAACATGCCCGCCCATCACAAAGCGATTTTGGTGTATCTACACAATCTGACGCCTGCCACCCGGCTTCACCTTATTCGTTAGATACTGGAAATGAAGCTGTAACACACTGGACCGCATGTGAAGGTATCCGAATCAGTATACTTAACTTTAAAAGTGGCACGGCTAAGGATATTTGCATGAGTTCCCCACCACTTTTAGATTTGAGATTGTAGCACCGAACATGAATTAAAAGACTGTTTAAATTTCCTGTCACTGAAATCACAGCAGGACAGTCATGTACGTCTGTGACAAGGTTGCTCTATGATGCCCATACTTATTCATATCGCAGAGCTCTATTTCAATGATCCAGATACCAGAATCCTTTAGCCCCGGTGGGATTCGAACACACAAAGTTGCCACCCTTGCTTTAGTACCGCATATGTTCTACCACCTGAGCTACGAGGCCACACCGAAGGGCCTCGAAAACTTCGCATATGGATCACACAGTTTACCCACATAGATTCCCGTAGCACTTGGCATCCGATTCTGAGAACTAACACAGCTGGACTTCCCTGGGAATTATTTCAAAATTTACCAAGTCTACCTAACCCCACTTCACAACTGAGTATTTTGTTGTTCACAGTTCCGTTATCGACGAGCGTATTTTGTTGATCTCTGGCTTTTACTTGCGTCGTGTAGATCAAGGGGCAAGGTTGATCTGTGAATTCGGAATATTCGAGTCCTTACAAGTCGGAACTGGGTTGATCGAATTTGTTGTTTGACTTACTTGAACTTCCATCGGATTCATTCCGCACTTCTATAGCCTAACATTTTCGACGGTGACCTTCCCGCCCCCGTTTGGAATGAGTTGCATTTTGATAACCTATTTCGTCATTACCCCCTTCACCCCCCCCCTTCCTTCTCCACCAAGAGTGAAGCATGTTTACAGGTGTTGACGATAGGTTAGGTCAGCCTATACTGATATCACTCGATCCGTAAGTGTTGTTTGAGGTGACGGGAACACCCTGGACAGAGAATTATTATTGCCCAGAGGTCTGCAATGCTACTATTGTTGTCGTGGTTGTTCTTGTGGCTGTTGGTGGTGGTGGCGGTGGGGGGGGGGGATGGGCGACGGGAAACCAAAGATCAAATATATGATTGATCACCGGCGACATCACGTGTTGATTTAAAGACCACGGTGTTAGGGATCCCAACAGATGGTCACTTCGTGGGTCTTGGCCCCAGTTGTTTACACAGGTGCATGATAGCCGCATTCGATCGACAAAGGTGAGCCCGATACTCTCCGAATCTCTTTCGGTTCTGACAGACTGAACATTAGCCCCACTCATGGATTTGACATGAGTAATACCGCGGATTTGCTTTGTGCTTTTAGGCGAACGTCGCTTAGTGTAAAGTCGGCGTGTTCTGCGAAAAGTGCACAACACTGATGTTCTCATAGTGACTGTGTGTGTGTGTGAGAGAGAGGGAGACCGTGAGGACGAGTGGCCATTTCGGGACCAAGGTTCTTCTTTCGTCAAACTTCTTCCAGAAGTTTCGTCGCGTCGTTGACTCCATTCTCTCATGCAATGGTCTACAAGGGAGAGGTGAGCTTGGAGATGTCTGTGATTTCCCAATTCACTTCAGCTAAGATCTGTTTCAACGATAAAAAATTCGGAAATCAAACCACTAAGATGAAGGAATAGCGTGACTACAGGAATACTGCTGGTCGAATCACACAGCATTATTTCCCAATATCTCTAATCATAGTTTGGGTGGATCGCGTGGACCGCATCTGGGAAGCTTGAAGTGACCAAATCTATTTGTCAGGGCTTGGCGCCATAATTCAAGTCATGAACCGACTTCCATTATGCAACCATTACTTGTCTCAGAGAATGTTGTAGACGGGAGCGGGTTGTCCGAAGCATGAGAAACACAACCGAGTGAGCATCAGCATCTGCGCTCTTGTGCTCAATACTCTACACTTAACAATAACACTTTCGATGAGATGCCCCCTCAAAATTCGAGCAGTATTTCGGAAGCATCGGTTATCAAATACAGGCAATCTTTCGGTGTCCTTTTAAACTCCACTTGCTATATTCGGACATCTGGACCATAAAGCAGAACAGGCCCAACTACTGTAGCGATAATTTAACCCTTGATAGACAACCAGATGTCATCCAGACAAGAAGGATGCTTGGGGTTGACAAAAATCAAACACATTTTGCAAAAGGCAGCGATCTAGATTTCAGAAGTTATCCATCGGATTTACTGTCTCCCTTGAAACCGTAAGGCTGTTTGTTGAACCAAAAGCAGTCATGCCGCCGCATTTTGTGCTGTGAACGTGTACAATTTAGTCAAAATATGTTAGAGGGTCGCGAGAACCGTCCCGAAAAAGCGGCATTCTCAACTCAGATATCACTTATGTTGTGTGATAACACGTTTATTCGTTTACATTTTAACATGGCTAGACAACGATCTCCGTGGGTATGACGCTAAATTTGTACCGAACTTTGTCCAGAATGCCAGTACTCTACTTCAGCCATTGAGAAAGGATGAGAAGTGTAAGTAGACATCGGAGATTGAGAAGAAGTTCTTCATGGTTCAGTAATACTACAATCATTGGGAGTGATTGAGTATATAGACCGTTTTATAACAGGTTTCGATCAACTTACCATTTCCTTCCGCCAGACCTGCTTTTTGAGTTCTTGGTTTCGGCGGAGACGCATACGAAATGGAGCGAAATCAAGAGCGTAGTCAGGAGTTGACAGAGGCAGAAGGAAGCCAGCCACATTCGTAGATTAGTTAAGCCTAGCGGTTACTGATACTAATAGGACCTGTCTGAGTCCATAACTGTGAGGACACTGGAGGATACCCGGCGAGGCGGCACTGATTCTTGTGTGATAAATTCTTTTTGTTTACTTTCTGTTTAGTGTCGTCCAGATACCTAACGTGGATGTTGAAATCGACAGGAATACCCACGTGGTGATTCGGCATAGACGCTGTCTTTCTTTGATTGTCGCACACACGGACTCGGTAATGATACCCACGACTCAGTCAGGGTTATCTCACCGTGTGGAAACTGACAAAGACCCCATTGAATCCGGGATACCGGGTCTCTCAAATGACGATCTCAATTTTCACTAGGCTGAACTCGGTTTACCATGATCTTTCATGGTCTCATGAATGGGGTGTTCTCGATACAAGCGGGTCTCTAAAGCAAAAAGCAAGGTAGCTTCTTGAAATTACATCTGAACCGTTACTTAAAAAAGAATGAAATAAAATCAGCGTAATATGAACTTATATTTCAGTTTCAAGGGGAAAAAATCATACAAATTCCGACAGATGGATGGTGCAGGTCTTTTTTCTCAGGGTATAAACGTTTGAATTCATCACACGTAGCTGATAAACCGCAGCCGGACGTGTTTCGTGAGACCAACTCAGTTTTGTCATTCAACGTTAGGTCCATAGTGAAGATTGCTTGAATATGAAATAACCCATATGAGATCCACAAAGACAGTGAACAAAGGAACATCGATTGCATTCCACTCCTTTTGCGGTTTCACTATCTCCTGAACTTTGGAACCACCCAAACATTCTTCCTCAGTTCGTTAACGTCTATGTGTGTTTGTGCTGAGGATGAGAGATTGCAGATTTTCATTTCTCATCGTGCGCTAATCGCTTTCTTTATCTCGGCGCTCCCTGCACATTATCGTCTAATAGACAGAGTACAAGATTGTTATTTTTAACACGGCTTTGGTAATATGACAGGTAGGGAAAGGATTGTGTGGTTGGGCAGAGGAGGAATTAGAAACAACGATCTCCCGTCCCAAATTTGAATAGAACAGTCAGAAACTCAGATGGGCACAATATACCCAGGACCGTTTAGCTGCGTCTATCCACTTGCAAACGGCAATCCATCTGAGGCCAGATTGTAGTGAATGATAAGTTAGAAGAACGAGAAAGTGGGAGAAATACCAAATGTTACGTCACGAGGGCAGGGCCAAAAGGATAAGCTATTCACGTTGCTTGTGCAGTTCAGGTATACGAGCCATCTCGCATTTGTGGTGTTTTACGTGACCTAACACGAGTTGCCTGGGCTTACACATTGTTTTCGTACAATCCGATATTACGTAATTGATGATCTGACTGCTGTTGGTTTCGTTGATAACGTCATCACTGTGAACTGATTATTCATCACATTTTGAAGCCACATCACTTGAGTCGGTGACACAATGTGGAAAAAGAGGAATGTTCTCCAGAAAGGAAGCACTGAGCTCTGTGGTGCACTAACTAGTCTATGGTTTACACTAAGTCATTATCAAACCCATCTAAGATGACTCTGGCAGACTGGCTTTGGTGGAGAAGCGAGCTCAAATGAAAAGACGAAAATAACATATACAATGGAAATAAAATGTAATAAGTTGTACAAAACGAATTCATAACCTTTCACAGTTCTTGCGGTGGATATACGGATTCCGAACGTTCAACGTCGACAAAAGTTTTCAGTGTAACCCAGTTCACTTGATCTGACTTGGTGGCAGATTGTTGAATTAGTCGAGGTGGTGTAGGGCTGAGTGTCGAAAAGTCAGTGTGCAAGCTTCTGAAGTATTTACTGACCACATTTAGAATGCTGGTTCAATCTATTTCTGGACACGCCAAATTAAAAACGGAGATGGCCCCAGAACTAATGATTTATTGAAAGATTTCGTGTTGCGCGGCTTTGCGCGTGTGTGTGTGTGCGTTCGAAAACGTGTGAATTTATTGTATGCATTAAGACATCAGTACAACAAAGGGGTGCTGCACAAAGGGACGTTGAAAATCATGGTAACAATCGGAAATGTACAGAAACCTACACAACTCACGCACCTGAGCGTTTGACGTGAAAAATAAACACTCGATAGAAAAACAGAAAGGAAAAAGGTTAAGAAAAGAAAATATTAGATAACAAAGTCCTGAAATCTAATGGGGGTAGAAGGTATGGAGGACTCCTTCAACTGGAGTGTGAAGGATGTTCACAAGTGAGACAACGACGGGTCATCTCGTTGGAGTCTTGCTAGTTCCGTGAGATTAAATAGTGTGCTTACCGTAATGACGTCAGGTCTGAACAAAACGTTAGTCACAACATTATCAACTCCACGCACATAGCAGATATCTGTTGTGAACTGAGCAATGTACTTCCTATGGTACACTTCTCTGGGTGAAAATCTGTTCGGCTTGGCATGACGTGAATAAGCTGGAGTGGCAGTCTAAATTGTCATCCTTCCAAATGACGGCAGAAGTGACGAGTTGTCAAGTGGATAAACAGGAATTCACGAGACAGTAGGCTGTACCTTGTCTGTGCCGCCTGGAGTTTTGTAAAAAGAACATGAAAGGTTGTATTTGAATATACACTGTTTGGTAGATTAGGGCACCAACAGTAGTACCGGATCCATCGGTAGTTAATATCAACTCTATATGTGAGTCAGTTTGAGAATGATGTGGCATGGTGGCATCAGCGAGAGCTTGTGTTGGCTTGTGTGAATGCCGCCTTGGTCTCAGGAGTGAAATCGATCACCTTGGAGTTGAACTTCCACAGGTCAGTTAAAGGTGAAATATTGGATGCAGAGTACGGGGTAGAACGGCGGTAGTAATTCAAAATTCCCAGGAAACGACGTAACTAGGTGACCCTCTTCGGTACGGGAAATAAGAGATTGCTACCCACCTTGTGTGACCGAGGTTTCAAGCAGTGTTCACCTGTAAGATGCCCGAGAAACTGGAGGGATTTGGCCCCGAATAAGCATTCATCCGGGTTAGGTTGAAATCCACATTGTTGAAAACGCTGAAAGAATGGACGCAGATGGACGGCGTGCTCCGCTGGAGGTGACGAATAAAATATCGTCGCTGTATCCACCTTCGTATTCTACGGGAGTGAAACTTGCGAAAAGCGGGCGTCCATCACTTACTGTAATTGTCACCTGTTCTTAATGCTCCTGAAATGAGGTCTTAATTGTAGTTCAGGTTGGTGGTTTTCAACAGTTTGTGATCGCTCAGCTTGGTTTTTAGGTCGTGAAAGTTTCAACATCAGCTGAGGTGACATTCTGCGCACTGGCGATGTCACCTCAACTGGTACTGAAGCATTTGCGGCCGAAAAACCAAGCTCAGCCATTACAAACTGTTCAAAAAGTGGCCACCTGTGTGTTTTTCCTTCATACTGGTTTCTTCCGGATTTGACAAGCGCTGTCATCCTTGGCGGACAAAGCAGCAAATTAGTCCTCGGGAACTTGTGTACATTTGTTTAGCTGTATTGAGAATTGGTGGTGAGGCAATCGTTTATTTAGTGATAACGGAGGATGCCTACAACCTGCTGGACGCCTTTTCAATGAAGGAGAGCGAATTGCGAAATGAATGGACTGTAAAATTTGACACTGAACGTCATTATCACTCTATTATTGTCAACACCGTCGCTGTCGTTTTTGTCGTCGTCTTGACGATCATCATCATCATCATCATCATCATCTTTATTAGCCACGATCATTATTAACATCATCTGCGTCAACATCATAATTCTCGGTATGAGTTTTCGAGCTGCCCAGCTGTTTTCTGTTTCTCTCACGCAAAACGTGGTGTGTGTGTGTGTGTGTGTGTGTGTGTGTGTGTGTGTGTGCACGCTTGGTGGGGCCAGAGATACAAACAAGTCTTCACCAGTTTGGGGGTGTTGTGGTCCGTTTCACGGGAATTCAGACATGTGTTACTGTCCAGTAATTTGAT
Organism: Fasciola hepatica; assembly: GCA_948099385.1. Taxonomy (NCBI): domain Eukaryota; kingdom Metazoa; phylum Platyhelminthes; class Trematoda; order Plagiorchiida; family Fasciolidae; genus Fasciola; species Fasciola hepatica. The sequence continues at coordinate 8,202,661 of CANUEZ040000105.1, forward strand.
GTTCTGAGGTGGCAATACCATCGTCTGCAGTTTAGGAGGGAGGGTGAGGTTCGTTCGAGATATTACTGGTGGTGATCGTAGTGGTGGTGGTGGTGGTGGTGGTTACTTGGTGTTTGCATCACACTGGTGCGGTGGTCTCGACGTGGTTTTTTGTACATTTAGTTGCCGTTGCCGTTACTCGTGGTGCTTGTGTGTTGTGTTAATGGTGGTGGTGGTCGTCCTCGTGGTTTTGTTCGTGCTTTTAGCCAGTGTTACACAGTATTAGTAATGATCGTGCACCTTGGCGGTAGTCGGTGCTCAATAAGCCTGGGATCCGCCTGGGCCTAACAACAGATGTATTATAGATAGAACAAGAAGCAACGGAGCGCCCGTTTTCTAGTACAACTCAGCAAGGGAATTCACACACACACACACACACACACACACACACACACACACACACACGTGCAAACTCAGGAACAGAAGATGGAACTTGAGACATCCGACCTGATGAGAAAACTGCAATGGTGACAACACATTCCACTACTCCGGTGCCACTGCTACTCCGAGTACGACCATCACCACCGCCAGTGCTTCACCAACCCGGAAGTCCCGCTCGAACACCTGTCCAGAACCGTGGCTGCTCGCGCTCATCCAGTGGGGCTGGGTTGGGCTGGGCTAATTTGGGGACTTTGGTCTTGCGGGAACACGTGTCGCAATTCACATGTCGTCTCCATCTGCACTGGGTCGACAACTGGCGTGAGAAAGTTCACAAATGAACGCTGGTGCTCTGGTGTACTCACGCACGCGTGCGCGTGCGCGTGCGCGTATGCACGCAGGTACGAACATACATTTAAAGCTTCTTCAGCAGAATATTGTGGGACTAAGCGGTGGACTGGTCACCTACCCACTTGCCTACTTATAAGCAATTGCATATACGCATAAAACAAACAAGCACACACACACACACACAGAGCTATGGGAACTCACGCAATTCTAACCGGAGCACACGCACGGTACAGTTTTTGGGTGAAATTTTCAATGATCTCTGAAATATACACACGTTCGGTCCCCGAAATTGTGAACCACTGTTATGCTTGAAAGCCTGCCGGTTCAAGGGATCACGATTGGAATACGACAGTTCAGTTCTGATCAGCATGTAAATAAGGAAAATTTGTCACACTATCGTAGTTATAGAAATAAACGGTATACAGCATCATCACATTCCAACGTTTATCACGAGCTCTCTTGAAAAAAACATCAGTTGAAAGCGCATATCCACTTCACCATGATCTCGTCAAATGCCTTCGTAATTCACCTGTGCGCTCCAATTACAAACACTTATTTGCTCATATAAAAGTGTACAAATGTTCGGTTGCACCCCATCTTGCGACACTTTGACAAACCGGACCAAACTATTTCTGACCTGAAAGCCACGCTTCTACAACTTAAAAAAGTTATGGGTATTCACCTTTCGGGATGCATAAGGCTTTTACTAAACTATACTTGACTTGAATGGTAGTATTTGTAGTGGATGAAACAGCTAATCTGGAGATTACACATTTGAATCTCACCGATGCCGCTTCTGATTGACTTACCGTGGCGACAGTCTCCGATCGGCTGCATTTTGCATTTTCTGATAGATTATATCGTTATTGTACTGTCTGTGAGGAAAGCCAGAGGTGACCAATACTAAAATTAGTAGAACGAAGTAAAAATGGTGTTAATCATAGTAGAGGGGCTAAAGCCATAGCATCAAATACGACTAAATGACCAGTTTACGGAAACGAGCTTGTCATTGCAAGAGATCAAGTTTTTGGACCAGTCGTACCGTAGCATTTTGTTTCTGTTGTCCAGAGTGCACGATAAGATGGAGAAGTACGAATGATGTATCCGGAAAATGAAATACAATTCAGACAAGTCTGAGCTACTCTATTTGTTACGACTGAGTCATCTGTCAGTCCTATTTGTGAAATAAGTTGACACTTATCAACTACGGCGTGGGATCATTCATTGAAAAATCCTATTAAGCCCACAAAACCTCCCCGTCAAGCCCTGATACCCCCGGCCAGGTTGTGAACTCTATCGCTTCTGCTCCTCGTGATACCCTTCTGTATATTCCTTATGACGGTCCTACCCTGTAAGCAGCTAATGTTCTTTTCGTTTCAATTAAAAAAAACGAGAGTACTCTATAATCTTTGCATTTCTCTTTGTAATCTGTTTCATTGTTTCAAACTGGCATTACAGTTCCCCGAAATTTGTCCTTGCTCAAAAGAAAAAGATCTCCATTTTATCACCCAATCTCTAAAATTGCTTGCTCGTTCTAATAATATTAATAAAGAGAGATAATCTCACTGCTTTCATCATTAGGAAGCATCTTGGTTCTTGCGATGAATTCACTCATAGGCTATTATCTAACACCCTCCACAGTCGTTGCTTACTCTCCTAGTAGCTTGAAATTCCGGATCCTTTCTTTTTGCATTTCTACACAAAGAAATAGCCTCATCTCTGACCTTATCATTAGGAGCCATTCACGATCTTTTTTTCTCCGTTCGAATATTGATACAAACGTATTTACTGCCCAATTTCGCTTCCCCTTCTCTCTGTCCACACTACTATCAGCATGGTATGCTATTTTCTGTGGATTTCGTAGTATATATATATATATATATATATATATATATATATATATATATATATATATATATATATAAAGCCAGTCGGCTATGTTCAAGTTCCAGTTGGGGAATTCGATAAACGTGTGGTGAAAAATGATGTGTTTGACCTTCCCCTTACAAATATTCCGTTGGATTTTACCTCCTAACCACATCGATTGTATGTATTCTGACTACTTGATGCCGTTTCAGTAATGAAAACTAGAATTCGACTGAACACTCCGTACAACATTATTGATTCCTATGACGCGTCGGGAAATAAATGTACAATAAGTGTTTTCGTGAGTCTTCAAAAGTGAGTTGGTCTTGGATATCGTGTACAAGTGCTGCCAAAAGTACAATGAAAATCAGTATTCTTTGTAGTGAGCAGCTGTTTCCCAAATGTCTCATAGTGTTGTGTTTCCTCGAAAATACGGTCCGGTCGTGAGGAGCTAGCTGGACGAAGAGTCCATTTTTAGAATCGCAAGATGATTCTTCGAAAGTTATGCTGTCGGTTAGTCAAGCACAGCCGTAGAGACTTATTCAAATGTGACATGTAAACTCGGCTCGTCATATCGAGAAACAACTTCAATCTGGTTTAGTCCAGATCCCATTCTATCTATGGCACTTTGTATTGTATTTACCAAAAAAATTGTTTACTTTTCATGCACGTCATCCACCACCCCATCACTTCCACCCTCACGTAATAATTCGTTTATTCAGTCCGGCTTCGTCCCATAATTCTAGTCTCTTTTCTTTGTCGAATGACGGTAGTGGTTATTGGTCTAATTGTTGATGAGATCTGTTCGATTTTATCGCTTGAGTAACATTTCTCTCCGGTTTCGGGACGACTTATTGGTATCCATACCCCATTCTGTTATTAGGTCACAATATCCTGGGTAACTTGACAAGGTCCAAAATTTTGGAAGTAACTATCTTCCTCTTTGTATCTGTCTTATTTGTGTGAATTACTGAACTCTGGGCATCCCTCTACGATCATGCATTTTCCCACAGCCATGCTATTACGTTTGTTCCTCATCACGCTTTGGTGTGTTTTCCCTCAGGCAGTTACTTCTTTTCTGACCACTGATTGGTCAAAATTCCCCATAAATAAGTACCTTCTTTGTAAACCATTTGACTCGTTCTTCCATTGCCATCTCAAGTGTTTCCTGTCTATTGTTGTTTGAGTGTTTTGAAGCCCTTGTTGACTGTTTTGATTCTGTGGTCGATTTGCCCACAATTCGAGATATGTTACTGTTATTGTTTGATAATTTGTCCTATAGTACTCGTAGAAAGATGAACCTGTATTCCCTGCCTTGGGACTTGGGGTTCCTTTAGCTGGGAGTCATTCACTTACGGGACGACAATCCTGTGCAACTACCTTCAGGATGATTGGGCAGGGCGCGCATACCTGATGAGGAGCAACAACTGCGAAACCGGTAGTGTGATTCCAGGGAAATCCTAACTGGTTGCCCAGATACAATAACACGCTACTCACATCATAAGGTTGTTCATTTATTTTTGCCTGAAAATTGCTCTGGGGCTTGCTTTCGGAGGATGTCTTATTTTTCAGATATAAAAATCTACCGTTGTTCAGGTACAAAATTCTACGCTGATTATTTCAACACCTAGAATATCGTCATAAATCTCCAAACTCCGAATTCGTACTTGAATCTCCCGAAATAAAGCTTCTGTCAAATTAGTAATCATTGTTCACGTAGTCTACTCGTAGTACTTTGGAAGCACAGCTGACGGTGATTTTATCCCGTGGATTCTCCACCCAAGCCACGACCTCCTTCAAACGAAGCTTCACAAATCTTCCACCCTCATTTCTCTCCATTCCATTTTTGACCGTATTCACTGATTCATATCTGTAACTTTTCCTTGAAAGGTTTGTTTAATGTAATATCAAGAGCCTGAAGACGTGGAGGCATTCCCAAGGAGAACAATATTTGATTCATTCTTCTTTCTGAAAGGAATTTATTCTTGCCTCTTGCGCAGTGGGTAATAACTGAATCCCAGACTACCAGACCTTGCTGATCACCTCGCAGAACGAGATGAAACAATAAATTAACTCATTTTCGTATACGTGCTCGTGGGCACCAGGCTCTCTCGATGGCAAGAGCATACATATCTGAAACCGGTTCAAATTGATCATTCCTACCCTTAGAGGGTGTTACAGGTGCAGCTTTCCTTCTGTCCAGATAAATTGCCAAAATACAGATAACCCGTACTTTCGTACAGAGTACACAAAACGTAGACTGTCGAGGTACCCACCTGATGAATTGCCTCGTGATTTCATAGGATCACGACCATTGAAGTTTCATCCATGGTATTCATTTGGAAAAGTGCGTGCCATCAATAAAGTACTTCAAAGCAAATGCAATTTTAACAACTTGAGTATCCTCGAGCTTGAACATTGTTATCGATCGTGTTAGAGACATTTTATGTCTTTGAAGAAAGCCACCCAGTTAGTGTTGTGAGGCTTTGAATTCTCTTGGAGTTGTTTCAAAAAGTGGTGCCATTGCAAGAGCAAGTGTTTGGATAACAGTCCTGTGCACAATCAAACTCTTTGTTCGCTTGTCAGCAAGCCACCTACAAATGATATCCCCCACTTCAATAAGTGACGGTTGCCGACCCGATCCACACCTTCACTTATTAGAATTTCCTTCTTCTACGGGTTGACTGGGGTTACTGCACTCTGCTCTCCTCTTTTTCGGACTATTCGAAGATCAAGCTTTCCCCGTAACAGAAGCCTGAGGATTCTTGCCCCGGGAATCTTTAGTTATTTCTCTCTTTTGGTCAACAGAATAGCTCTATTTTGTTGACCTCATCTTGTTTCGATGCTAAACACAAAAGGTTACAGAAATCTGAGGTGCTAGAATTCTAATTCATTATTTCAGCCTAGTAACGCATCGAATTATGATTCACTGCCACTCATTATCAAGTACTCACTAGTGGCACCTGTGCTCCGATTGATCAATGGACAACCATGGACACCAGGTCTGACTGTTCACCATATGTAAACAATTTACAGGTCTCCGTAGTGGCACTATGGATCTAACAAACGGTGATAGATCGCATTTGGTCCGGTTGAGTGAACTCTTCGGACCACCTCCTGTTAGGTCCATCTTGCAATAATTGAGACCTGTAAATGGCCCACCCCGAAACGAACATTCAGGCCTGGCCCACTTGGTCAGCAAAACTGCCAAAACCAATCGATTGAGTCCAGCCGCCGTTGACGCACGGACTAATTGGTAAACGAAAAAGCTTGCGCTTTGCTATTAGGCTTTTCCTCTTGATCGGGTTTCGGAGACTCAAACTGCAAAGGCCGCATTGTTTTGACCGTTGCAACCTCACAGTATTCATCAAGATGCTTCTGCCCTATCGAATCGCCGCTAGCTGGCAGTCTTGACTGAAGCTTATTGTCGGCGTAGGGTTTATATTAAACACACCCTAGACAACTTGCTAGGACTTACCGTTTGGGTAGGTCTTATTATTGGGTAAAAACGGTATATCACAAAGGGTTGATTAAAACTTTGTGTATTACTAAATACTGCGTCAGTCCTGTAGGGATATGCGAGCAGTTGAAATTATGTGGTCACGGTTGTAATAATATCTTCCTGAGTTTAGAATTAGGAAATCTTTTAAAAGTCAAAGGGAACTATTTTTATGGTTTATGAAGGTGAAATTCATCTCAGATGGCTTTCATCTCCGAAGAGTTATTGCCGGTCCTGTTGGAATTCATTCTCTTTGCTAAACTGCTCTGCGTACTTTGTAGAACTAATCCAAAAGCAATCCAAACTCATTTGGACAGTACCAAATTTTCTCGCGGCTCAATAGCAAACTCGCAGTGGACTGATGGCAAGGAAAAAATCGAGTTAATTCGAAAGCTTGACATGCAAAACAAGGTCAAATGAGAGAGTCCAATTAGATATCCGTCCTTGTCCGGTGGATGCAATCTTTGGCACTGTGAATGACACAAACTTCATCAGAATCACGCGATCAATGTTTCCAGTCTGCCAGAATTGAAATTATCCTAGGCAAACTGTTTTGTAGCAGTAATGTCATGCTGCAGTTTACTTTCACATGAGGTTACATACCCCATAACCGTGGACATGTCAATCTATTTGTCATTAAGATTTCAACGTAACGAGACCAAGGGGAATTTAAAGGTTCGGTTATCACAAGTGTCCTCTAACGGCCCACATCTGAGAAAAGAGTTACCGCAGTTTGGATACAGATTTTCCAGGACACAAATTTGAATAATGTTGGTTGGCATAAAGTACTTAGAATCAACTCGCTGCTTCTGAAAAAAGTTTCGGTGATTGCTCGCACAGTCAGAATAAACAAAACTTTCAAGAAGGCAAAATGGTGGGCAAGCAGGCAGCATATTACAGCAGCTCTCCTAGCAAGGAGCAGTGGTCAAGATAGTTCAGAATATTTATTGCTGCAACATCGTAACTCCTTCACTCTTTTATTTACTAGTGCGGTGAAAATTTCCTTCAATGAACGAGTATCTCTACATCATCTCGAAAACAAACTAGACGCTTAAAGGACCACATTCTTATGACCTTGATTTCAAGGTCATTTATTCCAAAACAGTCAGTAGCTTTATTTTCATGAACCCACAATCAACCACGAAATTTCTAATAAGCCTTCAGATAATAAAGTTTTTTTAATGCATTTGTATTGCAACTAGTTTGTTCTGTTGAGCAGAAATATAAGTGACAATTCCACAAAAAGGGAATTGTTGCCGGCCAGACCAGTATTTAGGCTTCTGCGGCGAAAACCACATGCCATGAATTCTACTTTCTTGACTTCACAAGTTACTTATATTTTACCGTCCGTTCGACTTCTTCCATCTACTATCAGTCAAACTATTCACTATTCGCACAGAATATTACGAAGCTAACGTGAACAATATTCGATTTTCAAGAATTTTATATTTCTAACCTTCGCTTGGTAGAATATGGAAAAAAATTACGAAAGTAAAGTTCATAAGGAAGAAAATATTATTCATTCGAATATCAAAAGTATCAGTAAAATCTTCTGAACAGCTTTGCCCTCATTGTCTACTGTATCCAAGGTGCCAGTTTCACGAGTTCCGTGGAATTAAATTTTCACGCGGCTGATTTTTACCCAGCTGCAGCGAAGCTCATGAAATTCGACTGTGGTCTATTTTCCTAAAGTGTGATACTGTTTATGCATAATGAATAAAAGAGGAAATAAAAACAATTATTATTACCAGTGCTATTGTTATTATTACCGCTATAAAGTCTATCAGTAATGAACATAGCAATAATAACAAACGAAGACTATGCAACGATTAAATATCACCACACGGACAGCAACTTGCTTTTTACTCTTCTATGTAAGATTTCTTCCGATTTATCTAACTCTGATTTGTAGAAAATAGCTTTCCCATAAAATACCACAGACAAACGGCAGTTCTTCTGAAGACAGGTGCACCAAATTCAGGCAGACCAGCCATTGCAAAAAGTCGACTAAGTGATTCAAATGATTTTAATGGGCTGATAAAAGACCAGGCATTGTATATCTGTGGTTGGATAGACTATATTTTGATGAGCCAGAAAGAGACTTATTGATATTCGGATAATCCAGTGCCCCAAGCTTGGGTTCGAATCCCGATCGGCACCCGTAATTTTTACCCTCCTCATCCGTTTAAACGTGTTTTCAGCCACTAGACCTCACTGCTAAAGAGTAGAAGAAGAGTTCTGCTGAAGGTAGTGAAAACTCAGGCGAATCTGCACGTGCCACAGTGTTTTGAACGGGCAAACAACGGGTGATGTTTGAAGGTTATGACCATCCACCACTCCTGATGTCATAGGTTTGAAGCGTCTCGCACCGTCAGTCCCATTATCGGTATGCAGTAATTTTCTGTCATCCAGCTCGTCACCACTCCTGACCCATGGGGACCTTGTGTGTTTCTGTACTTCAGATTTCACGACCGTGATTGACGGTGCTCTCTGAGGGTACAGTGAGCCTTTGAAGCCACGAGTATACCTCTTCCATTACACTCCGGCCTCAAGCAACCAGAAGATTAAAGTGTGTCCGAAGCTTTCTCGGGGAAGTCTTGTAAATCAGCCATTGAGTTCTACTATCTTCAAAATTAGGATACTTACTACGTTAGTCAAAACCTACAAGTTTAATAACATGAAATAATCCTTCTTTCGTTTTATCCTCCTATTCCTTTCACAGAAAACTATTGAGTTAGGGATCACATTAGTGCTATCTACTTGATGAAATCTTATCATAGTATCATTCAATTATCTGTCATGTGATCCGACACCGTTGTTCATTGGCCGAAGCTGATCTGTCGTCACTGATCTCCAAGAGCAGCACATACACGCACAGGCGAATCAATCAAAACCCAATGATGAACTCAGGTGTGAAAACAAGTCATCCGTTCTTACCATTATTCTAATCGAAACCGAGATTAAGTGATTCATGGTGGGAAAATGTACGCTGTTGTCATCTGGCAAAGACAGGATGATTTCTAGTTCGCGAATTAGATGTTGTTGATGGCGATTACCGCAGAGTTCGACTGAAATAACTCGCGTGATCTGCTTTCAATGAACGATATTTGGAATAGTTCGCTTTCACATCAGACCCGCCCTTTAATGATGGCACAAGTGATAAAACTTTATGGAAAATGAGTTCACAGAGATCACGCAAATTTTCTTCTTTGTTTTTCTTCTTTATAATAATTTGTTACCCAAGAATTTTACTGAGACCACAAAACTTAGTTGTTAAGAAACTTGGTTTTGAATTCAGTTGTACCCCTTTCCATCTACTCTTCACATTAAACTACCTTGTATACTCAAGTAGAGACAATCATAGCATTCACTGTACTCCTACGATCGAGGTTCCTCATGACTAAGTCTTCTCATCTACATGGCGTGTCAAAATCAGTGTTCTGCTATTTTCCTCATCTATTTCAAATCTCGGGCACCGTTAGCCGGAGTCGAACGGGCAACTTTCCGCACACCGGGTAGATGCTCTACCAGCTGAGCCATCGCGGTCCGGCAGTCGGGTGTGAATAAAGGAAGTGAATAATCGATAAGGAGCGAACCACTATTCCAAAGATACACAGTATCTTTCCTGGTTTTAATCATTGGGCTAGCCTCCTCGGTCATTCAATTCAGGCTCCTCGTGCCAACAATACATTCTATGAATGTATTTCAATGTCCGATGGATCACGTTCATCTGTGTACTGTTCGTCCCATTGGGGAGTGACCGACGAGGCTAGCTCAATGATTAAAACCAGAACAGATACTGTGCATCTTTGGAATAGTGGTTCGCTCCTTATCGATTATTCACTTCCTTTATTCACACCCGACTGTCCGGACCACGGTAACTCAGCTGGTGGAGCACCTGCCCAGTATGCGGAGGGTGGCCGGTTCGCTGTTTGCATCTTTTCGATGTGAAAAGTGCAAGTGGATTTTCCATTACATACAACTCAGGCTCCTGGTGCCAACAATACATCCTACGAATACATTTCAAATCTGTTGGATAAGTATTGGTCGTACTTCGGTCATCCGGCTGATGTTCACGCTAACAGGTCGTTGAATACGAACTAGGCAGGCGACATGATTTGTCTCATACAGTCTTCTAGAAAGACAACAAATTAACTCAGAATGAAGAAGAGCACGTGTAGTAAAGACTGCTACCACATTGTACGAATTGCATTGTAAGGTAACGAGGACTTTAGTAAGTTGACAACCTCACATTTCACTCAAAAAGGAGAGGAATTTCTTAATGTCTCTTTGAAATGGGTACATAAAAGGAATCTTCATGGCATATTTTACACAGGCTAGAATGTATAAATCGCAAACTTTGACGATAACAGAGTCTATCAGAATCAAAGAAACACAACTGATAATAGCCAGGCTGAGGCGTAGTGTGACCCAAAAGGAGCCGGAATAGGTATCCGTGTCACGGGGACATCGATATTGGTGAAGTAAAAGCTCACGAACACGGACATTGTAAGAGATCGAATAATTTGGTCGTTTCATGATCTTTTGGCTCGGTCGATACAGTTATGTCCGCTTCGCATTACTTCCTCGCCATAGTAGAGTGGTGCATTCGAACGGAATCCAAAAAATGTTGGACATATCCCTCATCTATTCGTATTTCAAAACCGTATCCTTCAGTAATTTGAAAAGTGCCTATTTAATTTCAAAAACGCAAGTTTGTACAAAGGTACTCGTAAAATGCCTTTAAAATGTATCTTGGATTAGAAAATGATTTATCATACAGCCTAAATGCTCAGCTCTCCTCACTGAAAAACCTGGAGGCACTGGACAGCTAGTTCATCATTTCCAAGAACCACGGGCCGTGTGAATCCACCAAGCCCCACTGGGACTACTCTTACGGGTTAAACAATCAAGCTTTGCACTTTGCTCAAAACGGACCATCTTTTTTGCACTTAGGCCCCTACGGTGAAGTCGTCCAACATATGAACTGATCATTGTGAGGGTAACGGTTTGCTACCGTTCAGAAATTCAATGACAGAAGGGCGCCATATTGTACAGTGTAGATGTTAAGAAAACCCGTTAAGAACCTGCTTGAATGACCTGGTGGTGAGGTATTTATCTTGTGATTACTCACTCCAGGATGGAGTTCGAAATTTGATTTCTTACTTGCCTCGACCGTCAGACTGAAAATCGGCTTTTCGAGGCTGAATTTGTCATACCACTTTAAATGATTCTCATCATTCATTGAAGTACTTTATTGTGTTTGACGCACGTTCTGATACAACATATACGCCAAGGAACAGAACGGAAACAACCCGAGTATGAATCACTTTCCTCGAAATCGGAAACTGGAAATTATCAGGCAAACGGAAGCCTGAATGGGCTACCCTCATAAAGTACAAATGAAACAAATGATCCCATCGCTTTCCGTTCTGGTGCATAGTCGGCTGCTGTTGGAGGATATCACAAAACGGCCAAAAAGACGCCCCAGAATATTTGGCCATTGTAGTACTTCCATCTGCATCGTTTCCCGTTTTACTGCCCGAGCGAGTCCAACAAACTAGAAATAATATTGGTAGTAAAAATATTAATAATAATGACAAAAGTCAGTTCGATGTGTCATTATTGCCCATCAGAGTGATTGACCTGCCCAGCCGTACGCATTCGTGGAATAAGAAGTCCACCCAGTCGTACAACTAAGCCATCAAATAACAACAGAAAAACCGTGGAAACACTGCGCATGAGATACCATTGAGCAAATACTTCATAAATTGTGGTTTGGCTCAGCCGTTCGACGCAAGGGGTTGCAAACTTGATCAATGTGACTAGTTTGCCCACAATAAATGAGCCCACCTTCATTCAGATGCGACTATCGGGACGTCTGGAATACGCTGGTAGCTTTGTGCGATAACCCTGTGGTTAAATATAACACTTTTGAAGTTATATCATGCAAATCGTTGATCGCCTTCTCAACGCAACAATCCAACTTTTCTTGTCTTCGCTGACCTTACAAAACCTAACTGCTGCTATAATTAGCAGTAGCCAAAATAGAAATGTGAACCTTCACGGATGGAAATAGATCAGACGAATAAACCGCACAGCTGATTCATCTGGCTTCTTGGGACCGTCCGCTGTACATATCCAACGAATCTCATGAAGGAAGGGAAATCAGTGTGTACGATGTACAGCTCCACACTTTCAAAATGAGCTACTGCAGCTGGTTTTCTCAACGGCTTTCTCGAAAGCAGCATCTCGGGAGCCCATCCAACCATCCGTCTCCTTGGAACAGCAGTTACCTACACCCTTCCCGTGAATCCTGTGGTGAAGGTATTCCTAGTTAGGACCTCCATATAAAGTGATCATCCAATTCATATACAAGCTTTTTCATGCACCCGACTTTACAGGATCAGTAACGTGCAATGATTCTGGTTTCATCCATCATTGCTTCTCAAATTCGGGCCCTTTACAAATTACCCGAATAATGAGAAACCAGATATTCTTTGAGAATTGTATCTCCTCGGACAATCTTACATAATGAAAAAGCTCGCACACGGACCATGTGCACTGGGGAAATGAAAACACCAGATAAGAACAGCAAGAACGTATTCTGTCACATTGGGTTGCTACTAACTCTTTTAGATACAAAAGGAGGTATGCACTTATTGGCAAATAACTTGCTGGTCAATCACAGCTATTTCATACAAGATACATACAAGATCTGGCAATCAAGGTTCCGTCTCGACTGGTTGATAGGACACTGGGAATCAAGCTGCAGCCTCCTGCACAGTGTGTGGAGGCTTTTGAATTAAAATGCTTTCTTAGTAGAATTTTGTCTCCCAAATTTCAGCTACACCTTGTGTTACAGAAGCAGTCTTATTCTGTCACCAGTGTGGGAGCAACAGCCGTGTAGCCCGTTACATAAGGAGTGCGAATATAATAACTGTGTCACGTAATCGAAGATTAAGGAAACAGGACAATAAAATCATAGTAAAAATGCAATAGCTTGGTAGACAGAAAAGGAATTATAAGTGATCTGCTTTGGTTGTACACTTGAAAAGACACACCCGAGATAAAAAATATTGCCACAAGGCAGCCAAATTCTCGGTAAAACGATGGTTCTGTATTGATAAAATGGTTAAACACGGCTTGTGAACTATTTCCGGTGAAAGCCCATATCGCTCGTTTTTCAGTTTTTACTACTAAAATAATTTTTGAGGTGATCCAAATGTGAAAAGTCTTTGGCCTCGGCGGGATTCGAACCCACGCGTTAGTACAAAGGGAAATCCTGCTGTAGGCAGTCAAATTACAAGCTAGTTCACTGTGGTGGATGCCATGTGCTACTGTAATTTGGGTGGGTATACTGTGATCCATATGCAGAAAGTCGAAGGTTCTCCGGCGTGGCCTCGTAGCTCAGCTGGTAGAGCACTCGCGGTACTAAAGCGAGGGTGGTGACCATGCGTGGGTTCGAATTCCGCCGAGGCCAAAGACTTTCCACATTTGGATCACCTCAAAACATTATCAAAATCTGCCAACCATCAATACACACTAAAATAATTGTCAGTAGCCAAAAAGCATGTAACCGCCTTGGACGGGGGACAAATTGAATGGAGTATACTCGCGATCGGATAGTCAGTGATACCATTGTGTACTGCTTTTATATGCCACGAAAATATTCCACAAGGATAAAAAATATACCGAGATTTTCATACCCTCGTGGGGCTTATGGTTTTTGTGAGCTTGTTTGCTGCACTAAATCAATAAATTGCACACGGAAGCAAAATGACGTGTTAAGAGGCAACTTAATACCTCATCTACAATTAATTGTCCCACTTTCGCTAATTGCTGAACCGAACACTACTATTGTCGCCGTGCTCTTCTAACCTCTAATTTCATTTGGTATTTCCTATTCGGTCCCATGATTCTACTTTATCATACGCGTGAATTTCCATCATTTAGATAGCATTTCGAGGATGAATGATGTAGAATGAGAGTAATAAATTACATCATTTCGGATTGCACTGCGTCAAAAAAGCAGGCCGAAAATGTAGCATTTTACAGAAACTATTATTTTCCGTTCTCTGTGATTCTTTCCCTCAAAAACCCGAATTATTACTTCTACAGACTATGACATTAAACCAGTTCTCTCGGATTAGCCTTCCAACCATCGACCGAGGTATTTTAACATGGAAGTGCCGGAGTAGCGACAATTTCCTTTGAATAAAAAAAATTAACTCATACACAAGCCACTGAAACGTCAGCCAAATAGAATGATATGATGTATGCTATTTAAACACTCTAAACGTAAATTGCAAAACAGTTCTGTTTATACTGCTAGATTCATATTTCATTGGAATGCCTACAGGTCGTCCGGACTCTTAATTAATGAATCTCGTGTTCTTTAAGTTGCTGTCCTTCCGTTCTTTTCCCACACTGAAGTTATCAAGCTCTTGTCTAGCTCCTCCGGAACTGTAATTAGTTACTGCGAGGTCGTAACTATTTGTCCTACCGTATCAAGGGAAGGAGAATTCATTTAACTTTTCTGATACTCTTCAAAACATTGAGAGCTATTTTGAACTGAGTAACCTTCCCCTCAACCCTTCCAGTTGTTTTGAATGCTTATTTAACCGGTCTCATTCAACTTCTCGAATGGTGAGTATACTCCATGCACCATTCAATTACACAGAGTTCAATCTCCTGAGTGCCTCGGAGTGACTTTAAGCACTGATATTCTCATGTTGTTAATTATGTGCGCGAATTGCGCTGATTCGTCTATCAAATTTGATAGCTCAAGCAATTCTGCATCACAATTATCGACACACACTATCTCTCGTGATACCGATAGTACTGTAACAATGTGGACACGAAACTGCCATTTGTTGTTACCATGGTTACCAAGTTTCTTGTTATTTCCTCTATTATCTTAGTTAAAATGCCTATAAAATGTGATATATTTAGCCAGTTGTGAAACGCCGAAAACAATCTCGTTCTCTGCCGAGTGTTCTGTTGCCTCAGTCGGGTATTTTCATTTAATTCTGCTCTAAGTCGACATTCAATTTTTCCTTTGTTTCTCAACGAATTTTACAAAATCCACTCAATTTGTTCCTTGTAATAGTTAGCGTGTTATCTATGCAGGATTCGAAGTATTCATGCAGTCAGTCGTATATCTTCCAAACCGTGTATTCCACCTCAACAAGAAGATATGTGACTTGCACGCTGGTATCTGTGAGAAACTTGGTGGATTCACGTGGAGTTACGCACGATTCACTTCAGTTAACAACGGTTTGACTCCAAGTAAAACGGGACTAATTTACAGACCGTAGATGTGTATTATTTTAGGAAATAGTGGATAGGAGAAGTGAAACATACAATGGAGGCAAATTTCCAGTGGCCTTGAGTGGAAAGCTCTGCGGTTGTTTGTCAGCGGGAAAAAAGTGACCAGTTTCAGCATCGCTGTCTTTCCAGAGGAAAAGTCAAGAGAGCTAATTAATTCGACCGAAGAGGCCAAGTAGTCCAAACACAGGTTTTAACTACTGGAAAGTAACTCAGTAGCAAAACCACAAAGATGGAAAAACACGCTGAGTGTTGCAATTACCATTGTTATTAGTGTCTTGGTTTATTTCTGTTTGGTGAGACACCCATAAGTTTTCCCTTCTCACCCAGCCTTATCGTATCATCACTTAGCCGTGTACGACAATTCGCTGAAAGGGAGTACATTGAGCTTAAAGCCTGCCGAACTGATATTATGAGACGAAGGCATCGGAAGCTGGTTTTTGGCTGGGCAACCAAACAAATGGAACAGAACGATTATTCAGTTGCCAACAGATTGTAGCTGCTGAACCGCTGGGAGCTCAGTATGCCTGAATTTTATCAGACGCATTTAGTATAAACAAAACGTAAAAACACTCAAGTTCATTCACTGAGAGACTAACCTGACATTCTCATGGCAGATAAGCTCGTCTCCACTTTCTCCCTCATGGCCGCCATGTCTCTCCAACCACGATTTGGTTGCTGCGCCTGGAGGAACTGTTTTTTCGGTTGCTAAGACAACTGTTTGCTCTGATTATCTACCATACTATTATGAAGTGCAAACTATATTTTTTTCACAGGCTGCACTCAGCAAGGGTCAAGAAGAGTACTGAAAGATCCATTTACCATATTAGATCAGCCAACTAGGATTCCACGCAGAAATGAACTCGAAGTTCACAGTAATCTTCGACGTGAACAAGCCCGAAAGGTAGTAAAGGGTGGCTGACGATGAGAATATCGTCGAAAGTTGTCGTCAACGACTTTTGTGTTCCTAGAGTTCAGCGCCTTCGACGGAACTAATCTGTGAATTGCCCCCCTCCGATCGACATGCACTCATATTTATCGAGGCAGCTTTAAGCTATGAAAACATGCAAAAAATTTCCAAGTGGAATCTTTTTATTGCCTCAGGTAAACTTCGTGTTAAAACCAGGGGCAGTTGAATCGGTAATGAAAACATTCACAATGAGCTGTTCAGGTGATTTCAAACTCTGTGTACACGTTGACTGAGGATTATCATCCACGGGTGAGAAAGGATGCGATAAGGTTGGTTAGCAACGAAAAACCCTGTAGCCTACGTGCTCCGTTTCGGCTAGTTGTTTAAGTCAGTACTGCTGTTTTTCCCCTCCTCTTCGACTAGTCATTCCAAGGAGCCCCACGGTGTGAGGAGCTATACACGATGCGACCCAAAGAGAGCACCGTAAAAGGAAGGTAAGTATACTATCAGTCATGACGTCCAGTAAAACAGGCCATTCCGCCATCCACCCAGCTGACGCCATTGTTCGATCAATAAGTCGGCTCCTACAAACTCTTGCAGTATTTTGTTCTAATGATAAACTTTCTCTCACTTTCAATCCCGTACGGAATCGGGCTATCAGAGCGCCTGGATGTGAGGTCTATCGTTGACTATAGAATGCAAGTGGACTTATTGCTGGCGAAAACCACCAGTGGTCCAATGGTCACCGTTGGTTCTTTTGGCCATCAAATGATATTTATCGCAACCCAGTAACTTTTTGTGTACCTACGTTCTTAGATTCGTTCACCGCACAGCCTTAACCATATTCCTGCCTTCTTTTCGTCACCGTCCGCACGGTATCTTACTTCCCTACCATTGCTTGGATGTCATGTATTAGTGTAATGAAAAATCCATTTGCATTTTTCACATTGAAAAGTTGAATTCCGAGAACCGATGTGTCATTGGAGAAGTGATTCGAGCATCATTGATTATTCACTTGAGTAATCCGTACCGCGATATCTCAGTTGGTAGAGCATCTTCCCTGTAAGCGGATTGTCACCGGTTTGTCTCCGGCTCGCGACGTTCGAATTTTTGGTGTGAAAAATGAAAAGAGACTTTCCACTACATAACATTGAGGCTCCTCGTGCCAACAACACATTCTGTCATATATTTATTCATTTGAAACGAATTTCCAATAAAAGTAGCTGCCTCATACGTGGTTTGAACGGATAACCTTCTTGGCTCAAGCCTAACACCCTACCCTTTGGACAATCGGGCCTGATGATCATTCATGTACTGTCATATGCAAAAACTCACCACACTGATTTTATGCCCATCACTTTCTGGTTTTCGTTTAGTGCGAAGCGCGTAATGTAACTTTCAAATGCCACGAAACCGCACCCCCTATGCTGCCATCACGATAATTTTGAACCCGGACACTGCGTGATGGCTTGCGTGCCTCCATCACCTAAACAGTCATGCAGCATGACTTCCTTAAACCGGAGATGCAATCATGCCTGACAGGTCAACGGGTAGGGGCCAGACAAAGTCCAGTCTCCGAACCACTTGATGGAAAACATCTGATTCGAACCAGTATGTCCCTGGAGAGGACACTCCAGCGAATAAACACAGAGAGAAGCAGTTTGCCGGTCTGAAAACCTCTTCTGGATGGATGTAGGAGTGGAGTACCTTGGGCTTCTATCGCCAGTGGGAGAAGTGATCACACTTCATTGGGCAGCTATCGCCCGCCTCAGCTGGGCAGCCCCAAGCCCAAAGGACGCTGCCCCATTCACGTTCTGCTTGCTCAACTGGGTTCATGGGACTGAGGACTGAATCTGAAAGGCGGACCGATCAAAAAGCACGAGCGAAGAAAAGACAAAACGCATGCAGTAATTAGGTCTCACGTGACGGACCAGAAGAAGTCCCTTCACGGGTGCTTCGGTCACTTTCCCGTGCTGGGTTAACGCCCCATCGCCTTGTTTGTCAGATTTTTGAGTCAAAGGCTCTGATTAGGGTTTCCAAAGAAAAATCTCTTCTACGGTGTGGGCAGCCGCCCAGAAACCTCCAACATCTTTTCTGTAAACAGCCTTACAAATTTCACTTCCTTTAATTTAAGATCGATACAAGACGCGGCTGATAATTGCGGCCCTGAAGAAAGCAGTAGTTCAGGAGTTGGATATAAATGTCAGATGCACTTCCTGAGCCTACATGTAAGCCTCACTCGGCTGCCTTCAAAGTCCGCACACTTTGTCAAATAGGGCAACAGGCTTTCCTCGCTAGAACTCTTGACACTTTCAGAATAGATGAATGCTGTGTCTCAGAAACGTGCATACAAGATCCCACTTTCGTCACCATTCATCACACCCCATACACAGCTTCGATCTTCCAATTCACTACTTACGTGTCGGTTGATCCGGTTTCTAGTACTTGTGGTCAGGCCGGAGTTGTGATTGCTTTAATCATGAGAGTTGAGCGTGCACTTCTAGACTGGATTCCAGTCAGTAGTCGATTGTGTGCAGTTCAGTTGAACGGCTCTCTGCATGACGATAGAAACAGACTGAAGCGTAGATGCATATTCGTCGTGTCTGTGTATACACGCACTGACTACAGTTCCAGTGAGACGAAGGATGAATTCGATCACGATTTGTCTGAGCTGCTTTGAAGTGTGCGTTCACCGGACATGGTGGTCATTGCTGGTGATTTCGACACCCAAGTTGGCCGTTTGGGAGATTCCAAAGGGCACTTTGGAGGCCTGTTTACTATACCGGCAAATCGCACTGACAGCGGCGATTGTCTCATTCAGCTGTGCCTTGACCACACATTGTTTCTGGCGAGTACGAACTTCTACCATAAAAAACAGCGTAGACTGACATGGCGTCCTCGTGCGACTTCACAACGTTGGACTCAGATTTACCACATCGTCATTGATCACCATTGGCATGGATTAGATTAAGATTGTCGTTCACTGTGGTCTACGCCTATAAACTCAGATCACGCCTTGGTACGTGGTCGTTTCTGTTTACATCTCGTCCGTGGTCGCACTAAAGTAAATGTCACCGTCGGGCACAGTTGTTTCTGGATAATAGCTGACGATCTGCTTTCCAGGCGTAGTTGTCTACATGGTTATCGATGCAGCCGGATGTGCAAAACCCAGACGAACTCTGGCAATAGATCAAGAGAGCCTTGTATGGCACTTATAATGCCACACAGGACCCTAATACAAGGAGGCTTCACAAACGATGAATAATCTCGACATCAGTTGCTCTAGTAGATGCTGGCAGATCCGTCCTTGTGGATACCACACATTCAATGGGGTGCGCAAATCCCTGTAACGCCAACTTACTAGGAGCATCATAAATCACCGTGAGCAGTGGTGGATTGCGTCTATCGGTAATACTCGTAACCTTTACCATTTGATTGGAGGTACCGGCCCATGGAAGTCCGGTGTAAGTGAGTTAATCAGGGAATCCGACTGCTCACTGGTTCACTCTCAGGGATATCGCATGGGCCGTTAGGCGGAGCACTTTAAGGAACAGTTCACTTGACTCACTTCTACAATGAACCTTCCGAATACATGTGCCAGAGAAACGATGTAGGTACGTATCATTCCTCCATCAGGGATGGGAATTATACAGGAGATGGGCTATTTGAAAAGATACAGAGCCGCTGGACGGAGGCAAAGCTTTGGTTTCGGAGTCAACAAAACTCCTCCGGGTAACACAAAATAGTGAACAGATCCCCAGAGAATTGTGTGAACCGGTGATTGTGCCGATTTACAGGAGAGGTGACTGGTCCTCTTGTGAAAACCACAGAGGAATTAGCTTGTTGAGTATCGCATCCAAACTGCTAACCAGGTTTATTCTCCTCCAATTATCCAGCGCCCGTGAAATGTGTGCACATGGGGATTAAGCCGGTTTCACACCCAAGCGTGGTTGTGTCAACCATATCTATACTCTTTGACAAATATTTGGACACACGAACACCTTCCAAATGCCCGCAATCTGTCTTCCTTGGTCTGAAAGCCGCGGTAGCTGAAGTAGATAAGCTTTGTTACCTGACGGTTATATCCCACCAGGTGCTCAGATATCGGATGACGTGTCATCGCGTATGCAGAGGGCGTGATTGGCTTTTGTCACTCTCAGTCATCTGTGGCACCTGTGTGACATCCGACTAACTGTCAAGGGTCGAGTTTACAATGCGGCGGTTAGATCAATTCTTTTATGCTGTCAGGAAACATGGCCGTTAAGGGTAGAAGATAGACGAAGGCTGTCGGTGTTCTAGCATCGATGTTGCTGTAGGTTTGGCCGAATATTGTTGCAGCACCGCATCAGCAATGCTCAGGTTAGATGTAAGGTGTTAGAAACCAGTGGTCGCCCATTGGAACAAGCACTGGATCTTAATAGGTTAATGTGTTGCTACATGTGTTACACAGGCTCACAGATGGACTTCCTCGGCGTACGCTGCTTTCCGAGGCAGGTAGTGGTTGAGAGGTCGGTCGAGGTGGTCAGTCTTTGATGTGACAGAAAGGCATCAGAGCCTCGACCAGTGTACTTAGCCAAGTGGGACGCGCTGGACTACCGGGTTTGGGGTTTAGGTGGCCCGCCTACCAGATGGCTGGGGACATTAAGTGTATGGCTATATGTCATGGCCAGTGGCGAAGTTGCATCCGAACTCTTTCGTTGTCTTCGTGATTTCCGCTACCTAACCAGCTTTCGGGTCTCTTTTACTTCATGTTTCTATTCTATTTGCTCCTGACTGGACAATGGTGGAGGATATCAACCGAGACCAGAGAACAGAAGTGCGAGGTTAAAGATTGAACGAACTGAACTGCTGTCTACTTCCTTATTCAAGCCATATCAGCTTCCTTAATTTGCTTGTCTTTTCTTACAGTTATTCGTTTTATAAGTGCATCTGCTGTTTTTTTTCTGGACAAGATTGCCATTTTGTCACAAACGGTCATACGTTCTGCTTGAAATTATGTTAATAATTACCTTCAGTACCAGTTCCAGTCGCTATAACTGTCTGCTGAAAGCTGCCGCCTTAATCTGCCGTAATTCTTTATCTGCTGCCGTTTTGACCGTCATCATATTGGGGCTGCGTAACATCGAGATACCGTTACCCGCAGGATCCATAGACGTTCGGGTTCCTACAGTCACCGTGAGTGACTGATGGGTTCGGGTGTCTGAAATGGAAATTCGTTTCTGTGTTAACTTTGGTTTTCCCACAGCTACTCGGATCAATATGAATATGCCTCAGGAACTCTTACGGCCTGATGAGGTTCATCAGTACAGACTTCTCGGACGAGTTTATGAAATACTGTTCTTATCAATTTGCTAATCGTATGCAGTATGGTAGCTCAGATTTTGAACTACGTGAGCTCGGTAATACCAGGCACGGAGTTGAAAAACTTGGAACATTGGGTCTCCTTTGCCCAGTTATCAAGAACGGAGAGAAGACGAAGGTTATGAGAATACAGATTATTTGTCGAGGGTAGCATGATATCCTTGGTGGATAACTTCCCGGCCAGTCAGCAATGCGATCCGACCAATGAACACGAAGTCACAGACTAGGGATGCCCGATTCAGCACAGACAGATTCGTCCTTGTAAATTATAGGCTGGTTTCTTATGTATTTTAGGTCTACCTCTGAAAATGAACTGAAAAATCGGTATAGAAATATCTCAATAAACTTATTAGTAGAACAGATTCGACTAACTGAACAGCACTGTGTGTGATCCGGATGCACCCAAAGGGGATGTTCATTAAATGCTGAGTCGAGGGCAAATGGAAATCGATTTAATACCTCTGCGTGCCATTAAACAATCCACATTTTCTGACGAACCAATTTGGTTCCACTCCTGTCGTTTGCAATTTCTATTTTGGCTACTAATAGCGACGGTAGCGCACACACAGTCAAGTAACCGGATCACTGAGGCTGAATTAGAGTGAGTAAACCTGATTGACCGTACATCCGGTGAGAGCAGACCACAGAGTCCTTAGCTAGGCACGCTCTGATCCACGCGTTTTGAAAGAGGATATTTGGTAACAACCATCCAATTCGTAGATCAGAAGTGTAAGTGGATGCGCCTATAGGAGAGTCCAATGAGGAATCATAACTGTGATTCCCTGACAGTTCTTTGGGGATTCGTAGTTGACCTCAACAGTGACGACACCGCAGTAGGTAGTTGGAATACTTGTTGTAAGCATTAGGCAGATTGATGTACAAGTAACCTGACACATATCTTCTGCAATGCCTGCGCCTACCACTTCGTGGCTATTAAAAACAAGCTTTTCGTGAAAAAATTACAAGGCAAGTTCAATACGAGCACAGACCGCCATTTTTAGATGTGCTAGAATACTACACTCATTTCTGGCAATTCTCATCTCCATTTCCACCTAAATGTTAGCTTTGTTTTATCAATCCGAAACATGCTGTTCCTCATTCGGCCGTCAAAGCTTATACAGTGCATGTTGACGGGGATATAGAAGTGGCCTCTCTCCACACATCCCTTTGAAAATCCGGATTGTATCATTGTGGTGGATAAATCGCTTGTCGACATAGAAAAACTCAATGGAAAGGAGAAAAAATGTAGGTTTCGTGGACACCCTTGTGTGATTAAAAATTCTTCTCACCTGAAATAATTCCCAGATTTTGACAGTTTTCTGTGAGCACCTCACAGCTTCCGGCGGCTACTCCTGTATTACTCTTTCATATAACGCGCAATTCTTTCCCACAAAGCTTTTGGTGTTATTCACACTTTTTCAACCATGGAGTAATACTGCGGTAAAAATGAGAAAAAAACATCCCAATAAATCATCCGGTGTGAGTTATTTTCGGTTTTCTTCCTTCCTCCGAGATTCTTTTATTTATATAATCACTCCGAACCAAGCTGTCCTTGGTTCGGCCGCCAATACGACACGTGATTTTGCGAGTCCCCTCGGAACCTTCCTTGCTCTACAGGTTCTCAATGAAGTCTCCGTGACTCCGGTTTCCTGATTACTATCGGAGCACTATTCGATTTGCCTTTTCGGGTCATCTGTCACGACCGTATCCCGTTAGCTCAATACGCCAAAGTCAGAATACTTCAGTAGAGGGCATGGATTCGTTTGTGCAAATCACCCGGGTATCCGTTTTTTCTGAGTGAGCCGCAGATAGTTTCCAATGCTTCAGAGAATGTTTGGTGCGCTCAGTCGGTCAGGAAAGGTACTAAGTTCAGCAGATCGTTGAGAGTCAGTCCGCATAGACTGGTGGTTAGGTATTCAACTCAGAATCGTTCACCCAGGGTTTGAGTCTCACGGGGGTCTCGGTGGATGCTTACTGCTGATGATTCCCAACATGGGCGAAACGGCTGTCCAGCTTTTGCATGGTTTTTAATGGTGAGTTAAGTCTTCAAACTGAATAACCAATCATTTCATACAAACCCACCCTAC
This sequence comes from Fasciola hepatica, assembly GCA_948099385.1. Lineage (NCBI taxonomy): Eukaryota > Metazoa > Platyhelminthes > Trematoda > Plagiorchiida > Fasciolidae > Fasciola > Fasciola hepatica. The sequence continues at coordinate 8,226,482 of CANUEZ040000105.1, forward strand.
TACTTTAGATGGGATTAGATAAAAGATGCTATCTACCCACCTCCGAACTGACCCACTAACTCTAGTGAGCAAACTTTTCTGCCTTCGAATCATCTCAGTTTATTAGCACAGGAAACATTGTTTATATAAGAAGAAACAGTCACTGTCACCCATCGTTTCAACACAAATTGACTGGTTCATATTTGCATTAAGTAGTCTATCTTCTGATTGGTTAGCAATATGACCAGCTACCATTTGACGGGAATCCATCAGCGTCTTATCGATCTGCTGGTTCAACCACTAACCTGGATTATGGACAGGCGCTGGCATGCTGATTGCTAACGCGACTTGGCTGACCATCTACCATGAATCAACACATAATCTAACACCTCTTGCACACAGGTGTATCCCTGATAAATTGCTTGTGTGTTCCCTATCTTTGATTTCAGGATATCCGCAAGCAGAGATCCCATTGCCATGTCATATTTCTGTCGATGCTCTTTTTTGGAACCGAAATTCTCCATTCGTCGTGGCTAGTTTTGGTGACACTTTGGATGTCTTCATAGTTATTGAAAATGGTCTGTATTTCCAGTCAAAGTTACATTGATGGATAACAAAGAGACGGTCAGCGATAGCCTTTTTCTGTGATTTAGCATCCATATCCCTCGCCCGTCGACGAGTTGGAACGTGTCGCGTAGACTGTATGGTCACAGACTTCGTCCTAACCGGCCCCGAAAGTTCTGTAAGCCACCGTGTCATGGTTAACCGGACGAGTGAAGTACAGGTCATATGAAAACACGTCTTGCTTTCAGTAGACCGTAGACTTGGAATTATTGACCCACCCTATCCGTTTTATCCCCCTAAATGTAATCCCGTTGAAGTCTTCGAAGCATATTGGACATGTAATTTACAATGGTGGTAGTCTTGTATTTTTCATCAGTTGAGTTGTTTAACAATTATGCCCTTTTCACACGACAGTCATTTCTGTTCATAAGAATGATCCCTGATCTGTTGGCAAGGCGTGTAGTAAGAACTGATTGGTTTTGTTTCAGTTCCTTCATCGCTTCCATGCATTTTTCCTTCAGTATATTTGTGCCAGATACTGGTAAATGCAATTGATAAGAATCGACTTCAAATTCTCCCGTTAGAGTAAAGTCGGCTAACTGATTACATAAATAATATTATACTTTCTTTATTTGTTATACGACAGTGTATACTATTACTGGACAGGGACCGTGGTCAAGCAAAGGCTGTAGAATGGGGAAGGGACCGGCGGTTGCATAAATCACAAACCGCGAACTTTACGATGTGGACTGACGACCACCACCGATCAATAGCTTCTTCCTCTGAATGTCTATATCCAGCTGGCAGACTGTCTCAATCAAACCGTAGAATTTGGAGCCAAATGAAAGAGCCTCACCCGTGACTTTGCCCAATCCAATGAACGTTGGGTTTTACACACCTTTTTGGATGTGTTGGGAAACTCATCAATTATCTCTTCGATGTTCTGTCGTTCCGGAGTTGATTGCACCTGCTTTAGAACATATACTTCAACGTAGTCCACTAGATTCTCCAGGAGATAAATTATGCGGTGATCTGTAATCACGGGATTTGTGATGTTCTAGGGCAGATATATTTTATTCAAGGCTTGCCCTTTCAGAGTGGTCATTTATTCCGATTTTCATCACTCACTGTCTATAAAGTCATCAACATATCATCGAATTGATTGACTAATCATTTCCGTCGCTCGGCCGGCCGGCCCATCAAACCGGGAACCAGGCCCTCAAGTGAGAGGAAAAACCCAGAACTTTCCCCCGAGCCAAGTTTTTGTATCGAAATCGTTTATTGAATCATGCTTCTAATTTTTATTCCATAACACGGTCGAAGAATGGAGTCACCAAAACGAAAAAGTAGGAAACATGTTGATGAAGACTGAATGCAAGTGAGTGAAACCCTCGCCGATCGATACTATTGTCACCAAACAACAAGTAAGCTGGTGTTGTTGATTTGGACCAGGAACTTTAGTGTGCTGTGCACGGTCAAGCTCACCGACGCTTCATGAACTAGTCACCGCAACCTGTTTTCCAGTCATATCTGGCTTCGGTGATGAAAAAGGCACGACGGAGAATTCGATCCGAAGGTACAAGAAACCCACGTCCAAAATGGAGAAACATAAGCGACCAGTGTAGGGATTAAATCCGGGTTTCCTACGAAAGTCAAGTAACTTCGCGAGGGTATCGATGGTTGGCCGCCACCCGTGAGCGGAAAGGGTGGTGGAATCCGTATGGGACTTCCTCAAAGCATCTTCACGGGACGTGTAAAACGGGAGTGGAAAACAATGAATTTCATTTCTCAGAAAGCTTAGTCAGCAAAAGGCTTTTAAGACAGATCCATGATCCTATCGTTACATCACGTCAACGCACAGTGTTCCCTGGCAGCGTACTCACCCCTGGGAGGATTTGAATCTCCATATATGCTACTGAAGACGGTAGCAGTAATGAGATTTTGACTTCCGACGAAAATACGGTGGATTGTCCGACTGAGATTTGCTAATTAGAGCCTCAAGTGTGCACCAATTCACCGCAGTGATCGCATAAAGCTACGGAAGTAATCCTACGGCGATGATAGTGGTATATTAGCCAATATTGACACGCCTATTTTGAATAAACTGGCCATGTTGCTCAATGATGCATTGCACAGAAGACCCGAATAAATCCGTAACTCAAGTAGTATTCGCCCGGTGGCATGTCATCCACTGGCACACTATTTATCACTAACCTGTCGGCATTTCAACCGTGTATAATCCCAGTCGTCTCATGAATCTGACTCTGTTGTAACAACCATTAACGGTTCATTGATTGCGGCGGTTCACTGTTTCCTGCTTCTCGGTAGCGACCTAACTCGGATATCAAAACCACCACCAGCGTAAAGAGCGGACTGCAAATAACGGTATGATTTCGATTGTTGAGTTTTGCCTATGATCACTGATTGAATGGATCTCGTAGTCGTGCAACCACAATAGAAGCCCGTCACACTATAAATGGCTAAGTGTATTGGTCCGGCACCAGAAATTATTCATCACCACCCACAACTGGGAAACAGCAACTATCCTAAATGACGATAGTAACTGTTTCTAGTTTTTAACTGCCCCATTTTCTGGTAGCAATTTTTGAATGACTCGTATTTTTTGCCCGCGGATGGGTCCGACGGCCACTGCTGATGTGACTACTAAACGTTGTCTACAACTACTCATGAGTAGCAAGTGGGGAAACATGATCTAAAATCGCAGAATCCGAGCATTTCGGTACGGACACGTGAGCGGACTTGGAATGTCATACGATTATGGAGATAGTGTTCTGAAAATGCGCTCCACTGTCGCGAAGGATTTTTGAACGAGATGCTAGGTGTGACTCACCTCTCCGACAGAATTTAAAAGAGGTAGAGAGTTTGCAAGATTCATTCACGTCCCCGAAGTGCGGGTATTTCTCTGGCACTGAAGAGGATTGAATGCTTTTATCAAATAATGATGGATTAAAAGATTTTCATTTTCATCAACGACATTTTCGCCAAAGCTGATGGTGGAAATTCCACAACTTGGTCAACCAATGCACTCAGGATTGTCAAATGTCACCCCACAAGAGAGCAGCAATTTGGGAAATGTTCTCAAAATTTTCGAACCCCAATACGCAGCCGTTTAGTTTCCAACCTCGGAAGTGATTACCCTAGAGAATTCAGTCTATAGCAATCAAACCTCATCGATTCACAGTAGTCTCCCAACAAGAAACGCTAGCCATAATTGCCCAAATTGCTTCTTGTTGCCGGGTAATGCGAACAAGAAAGGATGATCTAAGGGAAGTAGTATCATTTTCGACGTGGAGTTTGTAATATGGACGTCTTCGCATGAGACGGAGACCTTTCCATTCCCAACCAACTTAAGTAATTAACATTATTCCTGACTGACCCAAATAAGACTCGGGCAGCATGACTAGAACCCAACAAACTCAGTGACCTAGTGATTCTCACTATTAAGGATAGGCGGTATTCAGGCCCCGAAGCTTGGACTAGAGAACCACGTAAGGTCCCAGCAGGTCAGGTATGGTAACGAACCAGGAAACTGATATCATATCCCTAGACAAAGTCCACAACCAATTTCGTTCGGAAAGCGAAATTCTCAAATACATTTGACCCGAAAATATTTCTTGTTCGTTTCTGGGGAGTTTGTTGCACGATGAGGTTTTACACGGAGGAAAATTTCTTCAGTGGTTCCTGCATTTTTTTTTTTTTTTTGGGGGGGGAGGTAGGCTACTGTACTATAGGAATGGGTGTCTACAGACTCGCTGTCACGCCGGACCAGTCAAAACAGGTCCTCTATTCGTTCGGTCGATTAAGTAGTCTATTGGCTGCCACTCAAGCCATAATAAGATTCCGAGTTTATGCGTCGGGAATTCAGCGCGTGATCATAAACACAAAATTATCGATAAACAAGAAGATAAAGATTTGGAGATAGTTTCTGAACAAAATACGCTGTGTAAATGTAGTGCGGAATATTTTCGCAATTCATAGGAAACTGCAGAATGTGATTGCGCAAAAAGGCCACTTCAATATCGTCTTCATGTAGGCTACAGTCTTCCAAGATGTCATTAGAGACCGAAGTTAAAAAAAATTGATGAAGTAAGTTATACCGCTTTTAAGTGTCTGTTTAGGATGTGCGGAAGACACAGTGAAAAGTATGATCTGCAGGAAGGCCGTAAAATTACCTGCCATTCCAAGCAAACTGGACTTCAAAGCTTCTGAAGGTTGGTTCAGCTTCTGAAAGGAGATGCGGATGGCGATCTTACTGCAACGAAGAATGCAAGACGGGTGAGGAACACCTGTATTTGAGCAAACACACAAATTAAGTCGGTAAAACACATGCAGCCGTCTTCCCAGACCGCGCTATAGCAACACTGATCTCCCGGCTGCGTTCTGGCCAGGTGCCTGAGGCCATTAGCTTGATTCATTTTGTGCAGTATTTCCGTCCGATTGATGGCTTGGTCAGTAGCCCTTCACACTGGGGTTTTTCGCTGGCTGCCTGAGATCGCGCTGATTTTCACCTACTAATCGGTATGCCTCTAGTTGTCTGCTGCGGAATTCCTCCGACATACTCACCGTCTATTCCTCGGTCTGTGGCTCTCAACTGGTTGGCCTGATCAGTTCGATATTCACATCGTTCTGTTGCTACAGCATTCCCCGCTATACTGCGGTGTAAGGCTGAGCGGGGGGGGGGGGCTTTATGGGTTACCATTTTTCATCAAATTTGTGGTGACACCGGTTCCACCAGACATGGAAAAAGTTGCGCTCAATCTGCCAGCTGTCGAGGTTTACGCACTATAGCAAAATGATGGAATGTGTTAGGATTTGGTTTACTGTTTCCCAAGAGGAAGCGGTGCAAAATTTACGGTTTATTCTCCAATAAACCGTGAACAATTACTCGTGCATTTTTAATTTTGAAGACGGACTAATCTCGCCACACTGGTGACTTTTCACCACGTTGTGCACGCCCAGTCATATTGGTCCTCGTCCTGCTCAAACAACGGAACAGGTTGTTTGTCCTCCAGAGAGGTTGCGCTCTTAAGAATGGGTGCGGTTTTTTTTGTTATGATCTGGTCGCACCCGCCGGAAGTGACCGATCTGTATTCAACAGACTGGTCAGAGTTGTGTTTGCTCAGAGGGGTCTCGTGGTGGCGAGAAGACGTTCAGATCGGTGATCTGGGTTCATTGGGAGAATAGGATATACTCTGGGTCTGTTAACAACGACCTGGACAAATCTAGTCACGGGTATCTTGAGCAGCCTCCTGCGGCCGTGATTTGTCAAGGGATAGGACTAGAGAATTATCGATCTGCATACGGTTGCCGATGGTAGTTCTCCAAGTTGATCTAACGGAGATTGAGGGATAAACTGCGTAGAGGCAGAACAAAAGTAAGAAAACCATTTTTAACTAAAACACACCTCACTGAATATCGAAAGCGTTCTGGATAGTAACCAGAGTGATGAAGAAATCCAAGCAGATGAGATCCACTAAGAATCGAATGATGTGTGATATGCCAAGATATCCAAAATTACTGAGGCTTATTGTTAGAACTCACCTCGCACATGTTTCAACAAAAACACATGACTTTATTTTGTGTCACTCTTGGGAGGTTTGGTGATTTACACCTCCCATGCGGCACATGATCTGTTAGACAAACAAAAAGTCACTGGACAATAATTTGTCAGCTTCACGGCATCCCCTTTTGGATGAAACCACTTTTAAGGATATTCAGGTATTCGACAGAGCAATGTGTGACAAATGTAGATGCGCTTCCTGCGACTGCTGTTATCGAGGAATTGGCTTCGAACATGTACCAAAGATTAAGAGAAAGCAAACTACTTGTCATCGGTTCACCTTTCCTATAAAAAGCCTACGACCTCTTCCCGGAAAATCTACTGTGCATGTTGTATAACATATAACAGAAGATAAAGAAAGTACACGGAGATGAGATTTTTATTCCAATTTACAATTAACTGATGGTTTCAAGCCAACCAGAAGTACCCTAAAATATCTAAACAAAGATAAAAAGAACAGCTGGGATTTTCCGACATAGATTGCTGTCGTTATAAAGAGCATCGGAACTTTGCTACTTATAAGATGTTAGTAGCAAGGGAACACCCAAAGTTTGGAATACAACAATTTTCAAAAATTGGCACTTTTTTCTTGCCCGACAGGTGCGGCGTTCTTATGACACGACTGTTCAAGAAACAGACAAATGTCAAAGCAATTCAATCATTCACTCCGGTAGTCCACAATGTACTACACTGAAATAGAACGAGTTCGAGGGAAAGCAAACTAAAACGTATGCACCAAGGTGACAAGTGAGTATATTTCTTGAAGAGATACAGCGTGAGTCGACCGTTTCGGTCTAATGAGTGCTCTAAAATAATCACTCACAGGATGGGGTGGAATGAAAAGTACACGAACCATCTGTTTATATGACCCATAGTTCATTTATCGTTCAGGAGACTGGCCAATGTATCCGTTTAAATAGCAGGCGGCTGCAAAGTTGCATGAACGATTCAATTGCTTGCTCTGAATTCCTACTACTGGACACGCGACTATACTGACTGGATCAAGGCTGCAAAGACCACAAGTATTGCTACAATCGAGTGAGTCTCCAGCTGTCGGTCGAAAACAATCGATACAAGGTTTCTGCTATCCCATCACGCTTACCGGTAAAATCCAGTGCTTTGCAACCTGTAAGAAAATTATTAATCAATGGTTCAGATTGATGCTGGTGCGCATGAATCAACCCAAAAGATCTACGGTACCAGAGCACAAAAATATGAACATCCGCCGTTCTGCATGTATTTGATTGTTTGTGCAGACCCGTCTGTCGGCATTTCCAAACATACGCACACACAAGCTAGCAGTTTCATCGCGATATATCACAGATGAAAAACACTGCGGTGGAATTGATCGATATACCAACCAGGTTAGTTAATGTTGGCTTAGAAATCTATAAACACACATTCTGTTTCGTTCTATTCATTCTATCAAGCTATTGCAGTACCATTAGGTAACCTGAGTGCTGATCTAAGAAATATTAACAATCTACAGATAACAATAAACCAGACCTTGAACGAACGAGCCAGCATCACGCTGAATCGAACTGAGGACGGTAGCAGTACAATGAACAAAGCCGAAAAATGGACTGTTCACTGTTGGAAAGACGAAGGAGGATGACAGCTGAGTACTTGGATAGGACAGATATTACCGTTAGGAATTCTAAAAATCTTTACCCATTATGTTATAAATACCAGATTTTAGTCAATATCCAAGATTCCATTTATGAAAACAAAAACCAACATTCACGCGGCAAAAACCTTGCGAAACTCTGTTATAGGTATGACACTTCTTTGCCGAGAATAAAACCCAGTGACTACAAAAATCTTTCTCAGTAGTGGGATATTTGGGATGTACAAAGGGGAGATGATGTATTTTTTAGAAATCTACTTAAGGACTGAGATAACCACCCAGGTGAGTCAAACGCATATTCTGCACGCTCGACGACACTGTATCTGATATCTGACCCCCAGGTAACAATACTCGTCTACTCCAACCAAGACTTCTTGCGTCAGGCGTAAGTTAATGGGATCCAGGTGTTAGTCTTTGGAGCAGGCGGTCAAACTAAACAAGCCAATGTGGTCGGGGCTTGCGTAGATATTTATGCTCACAGATTTCCTCGATGATTTCTATTCTCCGAGGTGCGCAAGATTTGAACAGTGGTAGTCAGTCCAAGACATAGAAACCGTGGTCGAGCAGGTTTGGGTTCACGAGAATCATCCATCGGACGGTTTGAGGCATAGCTAGGTGGTGTAGTTGCATCCGAACTCTTTCCTCGTCTACACGATAAATCTATTTTGTCTATTTGCCCTTTGTGCTTGAATTATTGCACTTCCGACTCAGAAATGCTGCGAAGTAGCAATCCAAACTAGAACACAGGAACGCAAGGTTAATGGCTGAAAGGACTGAACTGCGTTGCTTTACTTGAGTATTTCTGGAAAGTTCACCGTAGAGCTTGTTCAACTATATTCAGTGATTAGGCCTGAGAGAAACTGGGGGCTTTTAATCCGTATAGAATGATGAACACCAACAAAAAATGTGTAACAAGTCGATAAGCTGATGAGAACTTGCTTGCAAAGATATTACCGGTTGTTTCTCAAAAACACGAGCGTAAATAAAGACCCCGTGCGAAACAATCTTGACACGTGTACCGAGCTAGTCGCATACTTTTGCAATTATTAGAGAAAAATGAACAATGAGTGATAATATTACAACATTGTACCGATCGGGTGAATCAGCAAATTGTCAGTTTGGTTGTCTGGTATTGTTTACGGCAAAATAAATGCAACATACTAACTGAAACACCGGAAGTAACAATTTGTACGCCTTTCCAGTTGTAAAGTACAGGACACTTACTTTCGTTTCAGAGGATAAGTTGGATGTTTTAGATAGGAGAGGACCCTCCTGGCTTCCAGACAATCCACTGCTACCTGTGGCAGAAATATTTCTCTGTGCAACCAGGAGCACTACGGAACTGATCAGGTTTCAACTCTAACTCAGTGCTTCACCTCGGGCGTCTATCAGTCTGAGCTCAGCCATAGTTGTGTTGATCTGGCGAGTACTGCTGCTCAAACATCAACAATTTCAGCATGTCCGCCGCCAGAAATGGCTAGGTTTCCTAGGAACATAAGAAACCCAACCGAAACGTAGTGGTAACTGACAGGGATGAGTGAAATAGCACTGCACCATTTTATTCTATATCTACCTGACTATCAGACCAAGCATAATCATCACTTCTCCAGCTTTCTGCAGTTCAGTTCGAACAACCATCAACTAGGCATTGCGTTTGGCCATTCTGGCTGCCTGCTCTCAGCTGGAACATCACTCTGAAATGAAATAAATGAAGCATGAGGAAAGTGAGAAGAGACCTCCAAGTAGTAGTATCAAGACGATATAAAAAGTGTGAATACAAGCGCGCCTATTGGTCAAACATTCCCATGTGTAGATCTCTTAAACCGAACACGTCCTACAAGAGCAAATCCACTTGTCACGCTCTTCAATCTTACCCTCCACGTCATAGACTGACCCCATTTGCTCATCTTCCAATTGTTACCAGCCTCAGTGAATGCAGAGGGAATCTATCTGTGGGCATGCATAACACATGTCCCAACCATTTAGGCTTTAGTGTTTCGTGTTTATTGCAGCAGTTTACAAGTTAAAGATGCAAAATGTATGAAAAATTTGCTGTGTTAAGTTTTCGAAGCTCGCAATTTGGAGACAAAATGTAAACAAATGCAGTTCCACTTGGGTCAACGTTCAAAACTACCGCTCTTTCGCGAATACACGAGGGATTTTAGAAACGAAGCCAAACAAAAAATGCAACCGATAATCCCGCCGTACATCATTTTTCGGGGTGCATTCGGGCGAAACACCATCTTTAGAATGAACTCTAATTCGACTGTCCATGTGTAAGGAATTATTAGAGATAACATTCGCTGGTACATTCCGCAGCGCGGATCAGCACCGGGAAACCGGAAAGCGGGCAGAGTGAACTTTCTCTTCATATTAAATATAATGAATGGGGTCCAAGAGAGCCATCCACCAGTGGTTCGATACACTGGAGGATACGGCTAGGCGTCGTGATCAATGACGCCTTTGAATTCACATACCTTCATGAACTCGATACTACTATTTTTAAGTTTTCTCGATTTCCTCATATTCATTACCCTTCTATACTTCCAATTGAGAGATGGCAAAACAGAATCATCGCACTCGAAGCACGGTTCATAAACGCTCGAAGTGAACTCTAAGGGAGGAGGCTCTGGGCCGGGCGTCAACGGAGTTACCCATCACCGAAGCGGACGAACCCTCGCGGTCAACGCTGTTACTGAGCGGTTTACACTGTTTAACCACCGAGCGAGTGCCTGCTCCAATAACCCGTAACTCATCGTCAACACACGGATACTAAGTGAGGATTCGGGAATGTGGACCCGATGCACAACAGTACGATTTGATATAATACCCAGCAGTACCCGCTACAAAAATCAACGTTATTCACCACTGCTTCATCCATTCCGGCCACGATTTCTCTGAAATTACGGGTGTGGAGGCAGAAATGCAGAACGACAGACCAAGAAAATCTGAACAGCCAAATTACTAACAATAGTAATGGTAATCAAGTGAAACGGATGTATGTGTGAGTGGAAGGGACGGATAAAGAAAAAAATAGTTGTAACTGTCGAGCGGAGCAGAGGACAACCGGACGAAGAGACTGGGGACAAGTTGAAGCAAGAACAGCGGAAAGAAGGCGAACAAGGAACGCCGAGGGGAGGAGGGCAGGTTGAGGGAGAGGCACGTACATTCGACGTTATTGTTTTCTGCCACATGGACGAAGGTTAATGCAAGCGAACGTCGATCCGTTTTGATTCTGACAAACGTACATACACGCATGTCAGATCGCACCCGCATTTTGACCACCAGACACGGAAAGCAAACGGATGTGTATGCGAGCGATTACAGCGGCGGCGGTGGCGGCAGTGAGTGTGTGTGCACGTAAAGTTAATCTGAAAAACCGACCTCGCTTTGTAGCATGGATGAAACCATTACGAAGGTTGACAATGATACAGATGCTGACACTAACGGGCAATGATGGTGGCGCGCGTCTTTATGCTGCGCGGGTCAGTCACACGAATCAGTTGACACGTTGATAACAATCACGACAGGACAAACTTTCCAAGGACATAACAACTTTTCTTGTGTCTGTGTTTCGACGAAAATGAGTCAACAGAGCACGATTTCAGGAAATTCCCGTGTTAAAGTCTGGGGGCAAGAAGATAATGGGAATGAGATGGCTTGGGACTCATATGCAATGGTACGACTGTCCCACGTGAACGCCGAGGGGATCACGAGCCGTCCTGACCGAATTCCTTGGTGAATTGGTCTAATTTCAGCAGATCCTCCTGGGCAACTGTGTGCTTGGTTCGGGTAAGGGACTGAAGTAAATCGGACTGTGCAACAGAGGATGGAGTAAGATCAATTAAGATGTACTCATTTACCTGCTCGTAAAATGAAATAAACTATTCTACATAAATCGATGTAGACAAAATTATAACTCATTATTAGGACAACAACTGCATATAATTACTGAACGGTCTTGCGGTGGTAAAGCAGAGCATCGCTTAAGGCACGCCAAAAAACAGTATCCAGGCGTGAGAATAAGCGACGTCAATCAGAAATCTACCCATATAACATGTTCTAGACCGCTTGGCAATTGAACAATCGAAGTATGGTGCACATTCTATCAGAGAAAAAGTTACATAAAAACAGTGACAGCCAGAATGATTCTAGTTAAACTACATCATACATGGCATCCTCATGACATCCGACGCTCCCTGAAGGGACGGTTGTACATTACCATGAAGTGCGGTGTACTCCTACGGATGAGAGATATGGCTGTTCCGCATTGGACACTCAATAGCTTCCAATTCATTGACGATTGGTGTCCGAAACATTGCTTGTGATGAGTGGCAACATCGTCAGCAAAAATCAGCTTCACACAGAAAAACAAACAGCAAACAAGCTCGTTTTCGGTAGCACCATCCTCGTGCCTAACTCAGATACACCCGTCTGTTTGATCACGTTCGGCTAGCTGCATAAGTAGAGCGACACGGCAATTATCGCAAAGGATCAAAGAGCACGAACCAGCCTGGCTGATGACGGGAAACAAGAAAGCAATTGCCAGTGCAACGGCGGCGCAACTCGCAGAAATGGGACACTACGTAAACGACGACGCATTCAAAATAGTCCCGAAAGTACCTACGAAAGTATAAAGTTCAGTTTTAGATAAATAAAACCACTAACCCCGCACTTCTGTGCTTCAGTTTCCGTTGCTACCTTCCAGAATCGTCTAGTCAAGGGCAAAAAGAATGGAAGAGTAAGGTGAAAAAGATCCAAGAAATCAAGAAGATAAAGAAAGAGTTCGAATGCAACTACGCCATTGGCCGCGACACCTAGCCATTTCACTTAATGTCTCCAACCATTTGGTAGGCGGATCATGTGGATCCTAATTCGGAAGTCTCACACGCCCTACTTGGCCAAGTTCAATGATCAAGGTTTTCATACCCTTTTGCCTTCTCATGGACTGACCACCTCGACATACCTTACAACCACCACCAAGGAAGTCTGTCGGTGGGCATGCGTAACGCATGTCCCAGCCACCTTAATCTGTTTAGATTTAGTACTTGATTCAGAGACTGATCTCTGGTTCCGAACACCTTACGCGTAACTTGAGCATTGCTGATACGGTGTTCCCACCACATTTGGACAATGCTACGGAGACATCGGTGTCCAAATCCGGATAGTCTTCGCTTATTTTCTACCTTCAGCGGCCATGTTTCTGAGTCGTATAAAAGAATTGATCTAATCGCCGCATTGTAAATCCGACCCCTGACAGACAATCGGATGTCACGCCGGTGCCACAGATGACTCAGAGTGGCAAAAGCCAATTGCGCGCTCTCTATACGCGATGATACTCCATCCGATATCTGTTCACCTACTGAGATGTAACCATCCACGTAGCAAAACGTAGCTACGTAAACTAGAGCTTCCCCCGCCGACACTAGGTTTGGCGTAGAGTCAACCCAGTCCTGCAGCAGCACTTTACAATTTGAAGGTGCAATGCGCATCCCAAACATTGCTACACTGTTGTTTAGGCTATCTAGGGAAGCTTGGAATTTACTTAACTCTTCACTCAACATAACAATATCGTCTGCATATTCCAAGTCAGACAGTTTATTGTTTGAGCAAAGATGGATAACACTATTCTCACACGAGGATAGGGCTATCTGAAGAAACAGTTCAATTACAAAATTGAAGAGGAACGGCGAGAGAGGGTGACCCTGACGAACACCACTTCTTGCGGTTAACCTGGATTTGGTACCCAACAAGCTAACTCCTCTGTGAAGGACCTGTCACCTCTTGTAAATCGGCACAATCACCGGTTCACACAATTCTCTGGGGATCTGTTCACTATTTTGTGTTACCCGGAGGAGTTTTGTTGACTCCGAAACCAAAGCTTTGCCTCCGTCCAGCGGCTCTGTATCTTTACAAATAGCCCGTCTCCTGTATAATTCCCATTCCTGATGGAGGAATGATATGTACCTACATCGTTTCTCTGGCACGTGTATTCGGAAGGTTCATTGTAGAAGTGAGTCAAGTGAACTGTTCCTTAAAGTGCTCCGCCTAACGGCCCATGCGACATCCCTGAGAGTGAACCAGTGAGCAGTCGGATTCCCTGATTAACTCACTTACACCGGACTTCCATGGGCCGGTATCTCCAATCAAATGGTAAATGTTACGAGTATTACCGATAGACGCAATCCACCACTGCTCACGGTGATTTATGATGCTCCTAATCAGTTGGCGCCTCAGGGATTTGCGCACCCCATTGAATGTGTGGTATCCACAAGGACGGATCTGCCAGCATCTACTAGAGCAACTGATGTCGAGATTATTCATCGTTTGTGAGGCCTCCTTGCATTAGGGTCCTGTGTGGCATTATAAGTGCCATACAAGGCTCTCTTGATCTATTGCCAGAGTTCGTCTGGGTTTTGCACATCCGGCTGCATCGATAACCATGTAGACAACTACGCCTGAAAAGCAGATCGTCAGCTATTATCCAGAAACAACTGTGCCCGACGGTGACATTTACTTTAGTGCGATTTTCCGGTATAGTAAACAGGCCTCCAAAGTGCCCTTTGGAATCTCCCAAACGGCCAACTTGGGCGTCGAAATCACCAGCAATGACCACCATGTCCGGTGAACGCACACTTCAAAGCAGCTCAGACAAATCGTGATAGAATTCATCCTTCGTCTCACTGGAACTGTAGTCAGTGCGTGTATACACAGACACGACGAATATGCATCAACGCTTCAGTCTGTTTCTATCGTCATGCAGAGAGCCGTTCAACTGAACTGCACACAATCGACTGCTGACTGGAATCCAGTCTAGAAGTGCACGCTGAACTCTCATGATTAAAGCAGTCACAACTCCGGCCTGACCACAAGTACTAGAAACCGGATCAACCGACACGTAAGTAGTGAATTGAGAGATCGAAGCTGTGTATGGGGTGTGATGAATGGTGACGAAAGTGGGATCTTGTATGCACGTTTCTGAGACGCAGCATTCATCTATTCTGAAAGTGTCAAGAGTTCTAGCGAGGAAAGCCTGTTGCCCTATTTGACAAAGTGTGCGGACTTTGAAGGCAGCCGAGTGAGGCTTACATGTAGGCTCAGGAAGTGCGTCTGACATATATCCAACTCCTGAACTACTACTTTCTTCAGGGCCGCAATTATCAGCCGCGTCTTGTATCGATCTTAAATTAAAGGAAGTGAAATTTGTAAGGCTGTTTACAGAAAGGATGCTGGAGGTTTATGGGCGGCTGCCCACATCCTGGAAGGGATTTTTTTTGGAAACCCTAATCAGAGCCTTTGACTCAAAAGTCTGACAAACAAGGCGATGGGGCGTTAACCCAGCACGGGAACGTGACCGAAGCACCCGTGAAGGGACTTCTTCTGGTCCGTCACGTGAGACCTAATTACTGCATGCGTTTTGTCTTTTCTTGGCTCGTGCTTTTTGATCGGTCCGCCCTTCAGATTCAGTCCCTAGTCCCATGAACCCAGTTGAGCAAGCAGAACGTGAATGGGGCAGCGTCCTTTGGGCTTGGGGCTGCCCAGCTGAGGCGGGCGATAGCTGCCCAATGAAGTGTGATCACTTCTCCCACTGGCGATAGAAGCCCAAGGTACTCCACTCCTACATCCATCCAGAAGAGGTTTTCAGATCGGCAAACTGCTTCTCTCTGTGTTTATTCGCTGGAGTGTCCTCTCCAGGGACATACTGGTTCGAATCAGATGTTTTCCATCAAGTGGTTCGGAGACTGGACTTTGTCTGGCCCCTACCCCTTGACCTGTCAGGCGTGACTGCATCTCCGGTTTAAGGAAGCCATGCTGCATGGCTGTTTGGGTGACGGAGACACGCAAGCCATCGCACCACGTCAAGGTGCAGTTTCGCCGCGAGAAAAGCAGAAGTTGTTTGAAGGCCACAGCTGGCAAAGGATGTAATGACCAGATTAATCGGTTCGTCACTTTGTTCCCAAAAACGTCATGTCAAAGCAATACAAATGCCCGAACCACGATCCAAGACCAACCCTTGAAATGAGCGTGACTAAGAGGCAGACCCTTCGGTCGAACCCCGTGCCCGATGTTGCACTCATCATTTCTCAACCACAGAGCAACAACAATTCCCTTTCCGTCTTTTTTCCCAACCACGCAACATCAATATTCATGACTACCCAATCACATTTTGACACACAGACAGTTCGTAAATTGTGCATTTCTAACCCATAAGCGTAACCGCATAAGCCACGGGGATGGCATCATTGAAAGCGAGCTTGTTCGCTATTCGCGCTTTTCTGTATGATGGAATGGGATTACTCAGTGATCCAGGTTCATCTTCGTGTCCTCAGAGCGGATAGTCACCCGCCTAGCGAGGTAGCTGCACTGCCTCCGGTGGCTCACAATTTTTTTGGATACGTTTGACCGTTGACTATCCTATCGTGCGCCTTTTGTGTTCTGGACATGGTTCGAACAAGCAACGCGACAGTCAGTCTATGGCTAGTCGTGTAGGTAGGAAGAAGTTGGCAGCAGCACAGATTTCCATTGGCACCCAACGGATAGGGACTGTTGTTGATTAGAGATATTAAGATATTTCACTCAGGATCGTAGAAAATGGTGCGAATACTGCTCGGTGTAATTAGAAAATTGCAGTCACCCATTCCCGCCTTATCGCGAAAAAACATTTAAATCGGGAAAATCGACAACAAAATGTGCGCGGTGAAAAACTACATCTAATAAAGATGCTGCGATACTCTGAACCAATTTGATTGGTTTGTTTATCACGATAATGAAAGCCCATTTCCGAGGAACACAAAGTGATCCCAGAGAGTGACAATTATCACTTGACTGATGTGCTGGTATATTTGTGGATGTCCTTGGGGTACCAACACAGTGACTATCCCGCTGACTTAGAACATGGGATGATTTCCCTGAAAAACAGATCAAACTCCCGCTTGTCAGCAATAGGTTCGATAAAAACCCTAAAAATATCGAACTCGACAGAAAACAGGTGAATGAAACAACAAGTAACAAGATATTATGTGTTCCTAACAAGTCATGACAGAGGACAACTATGACTGAAGAGAAACCGCAACTAACGTACAATCATCAATAGTTAGTCACATAAGTGCATCCGCGCACCTGCAGCAGATTTCATAATCTGTACGTGAGACCTCGTGATCAGTATACTGCCGCATTAGGTAGGAGAATAATCGATCGCGTGATACTAATCAAAATTGATCTGGGTTTTCTCAGTTCTTCTGTGCACGTGTTGCTCGCTTTCTTGACAATCAATTGCGATATAAATGTGAAGATGAATCGGAATGCAACATAGCTAGAAGAGCGCCGTATAGGCGAGCAAAGGGGAGAATCAGATTTGTATTCTGTTGGAAGCGTGATTGGGACAAAAATTCGGTTGATGTGTGCCTTGAAAAAAAACGTTCCTTTGAAGAGTGTAACGTACAGAAATGGGGACATTTTGATCAGCATTAACTTAAGCTGGTATTATACCAATCTAGAAAAGAAAAGAAGACTTTGGGGCCAACCCAAGGAAAACAATGCGAATGGTCAGGCCTTGGCTCAGTTAGACCAAACAACACCTTGGTTTTGATAACTCTCTCAGAGTAGAGCATTAGGACACGACAAAACGGTCGCGAAACCGTAGTCTGATTAGGAATATCAGCTCACGGGTATGTGCAAATTATCCTACGAGACCGATACAACTTCAGGAACGCTGGTGGTCCCAGAACATTTAGTTGGCCCCCATCGGTGATAAACACTCTACACAGCTGGGAAACATCATCGATATGGACTACCGGTTTTAAGGCGCCGGCTAGATCTAGCGGGAAAACTAGACGAACGATGCTGATGTTAAGTGAGAATTTCTGAGTAATCCATGTGAGCCCCATTCTAAGACTAAATTCCGACGGGTCACGTTGGCTGGGTCGTGTGCTGCACGTACACGTGAAAGAATTGCCTTGGTCTAAGTTACTACCGGAATTTGCTTCTAGCGGTATGCGGTCGATTTTCTGACAGCAAGAGGTTTAGAAAACTCAAATCACCGGAATTTCTCGATTGTAGCCCACGAAAACCACCTACCGGGTAATCGGAAGCAGTAGACAATATAACAAGGTATACTCTCCCTCACTTGACCTTACTGTTATTGCTGCTGCTACTCGTTCATGACTAAGTCCGCAATCCCCGCAATCTATTTTCCGAATGAGTTTCGTGATAAGGCATCAAGCATAACTGTTATACTACGATGTATAGCCAACGTTTGTTCAAATTGACAACTAGGTATCTAACGCAAAATGTTGGACCAGGTACTCAAGATCAATGAATTCGTATGACTGAATTGCCTTCTTAATGTCTCTGAGCAGACTGCCGGGGACGGGACCTTCAGGAGCAATCACTCGAGAAAAATAAATGCACATTCAGAGGCAAGCAGAAAACCGTGGAAAATCTACTTTGGGTCAACCTACCATTGAGACTGCGGGAACTTTCAGCTTATCACTCGGGACGTCATTCCAGGACATCTCGATAGCTCCCTTATCACCCGGAGAACATGGCATCAGGAGATCGTCGACGATCACATCAGGATTCAAAGGTGATGGACCGGAAGTCTAAAAAGAAATTCAGAACAGTGCTCATCAGTGCAGGTTAGTCCGAAGCAGCGATAGATGTATTCAGAGACACAGAGAGAAGCATAGTTCAAGCAAGCTGAACAGATCCCGGATAGGTAAATTCGTTAATCCTACGACTCGGTTCGTATATTTCTAGATGACATTTCTCTTCATGGCTATTCTGTATAACGTGTTGATACAACAACGGCTCATGTTTATTAAGGGTTAATTTACACAAAAATAACTCGTTTCTCCCTCGCTCTTCGTCTCACCCATGACATCACGATTCCACAGTTAACCGATAGTTAGGTCCCATAATCACGACTGCCGACCGTAATGCCAAGGAGAACCGTTACTCTTGATAATGAAACTGTGACAAACCACATAGGATCCCCCATCAGAATAAAGGTGATGAGACGAGCGATAACGAGGCTCCTTGCCGTATTCTACTTACGTTGGTCACAGTTTCGCTTTCTTGCAATTCTATTTTTGTCTGAGTACCGTGTTCAAATTGTTCTCATTCCGATCAGTTCTATAAAAGCCCGTGAAAAATTGGGACCAACGCTTTTTATCTTGTTCCGAAGGAAGATTATTTCTGCGCGGTATCGTTCTGGGGTAGAAGTGAAAATATTACCAATATTTCCAAGGACCTGTATGGCTAAGCTTACTGTTCAAGAGCAGATTTTCATTAGACAAGCGAAAGAACAGGGACTGGTTTAAGTTTGTAGTTTCATTCTACTACACAGAGCGTTGACGTGGATGAACAAAAAATCAAACCAAAGCGATGTTATCGAAATAGGTAGAAAAAACTGACAGAATAATCGATAACGACCGTTCACACCAAATATCAATCGACTGAAGTGTAGAAAACATGACAAAAGCACATGGTAGACAGCACCCGGCTTGTTTTTCTACGTTTCCCCTATTGAGATCTGACGTGGCTTTTTACTCCAAGTCTAAGGATTATGCCCACTATTTCCCCCTAGCAGGCTTTCTGGCTATGGGGTATGTACTTTACACTACATTTGTGTGTAGACATGAGACAGAACAGTCGAGAGCCAATCAAACAAACAGTAATTGTCCCAAAGACAAAAGTCTTTACCTTTTTGAAGTGTGTGGCGGACTGCACTTTCCGCACGGGCATCATCAGAGCCTCGCGGACCACAATGCTGATATCAGCACCCGAGTAGCCCACAGATTTTTGACCTAAGGCGGCAAAATCTTTCTGTGTCAGGACGTGTGCAGTGGTACCCAAATTAGCTTTGAACATATTGGCTCGCTCGTTGGCTTCAGGTAGCGGGATGTAAATGCGCTTCTCAAAACGACGCCGAATAGCCGGATCCAGGGACCACGGGATGTTGGTAGCACCAAGAACAAGCACTTGGTCGTTGTCTGTGCCCACACCCTATACGGACGAATGAAGGATGGGTGAACAGTGTCTGCACAGGTGTTTTGGAAAAGCGAAGACAGAGTAATAAAGCTCACTAAACTTTCGCATACGTACCTGCATTTGAACCAGAAACTCGGTCTTGATTCGGCGAGCGGACTCCGACTCGTTATCAGTCCGGGAACCGCAAATTGAGTCCACTTCATCGATGAAGACAATGCTTGGCTTTTTCTCACGGGCCAAAGTGAACAGAGTACGGACTAGCTTCTCGGATTCGCCTAACCATTTGCTCATCAAATCCGAACTGGATATGGATAGGAAGGTGGAATTGTTTGCTTCGGTAGCCACGGCTTTTGCCAAATAAGACTTTCCGGTACCTGGGGGCTGAGACAAAGGTGATGAGGAGTACAAACAAGAAAACATCGGTTTTTCTGTTCGTGGAGGTTGATTTATCCTGTGCACAGCAGTACAGGAAAAAAACTGTACTCAGGCTGTCGCGAACAATTATTTTTCACACTGAGATCAAAATGGCCTCATGTTTCTACTTTTATTTATTCTTGTTAAACAAGGCGAGTAACGTATGGAGGCATACATTACAGAGTTTCCTGATTATTTCTTTGCGCATAAAGGGCACAATCAGTTTGTCAGTCGAAACAATCGGAACCTGCTTGGTATCCAACAACTTGATGAAGACACGCTGACCAACAGAGTATAGCGAAGAACTAACCAGATCACTTGAATGTGCCACCACAGAACTCGCATTTGATCATCATCATCGTATAGCGTTAAACAGTAGGGCAAGCCCCACTGACCACTGCCTTTCTCACCACGTTGCACGTTGAATTAGAAAGTATGAATATACAAAATGGACAAGGACTGGACCTACACGGGTGGGAAAAGGAAACGACGCTCTAATAGCCAACACACGGAATACACAGTCTAACTGTACAAACAAACATTGGTCAATCATCCTGATTCGATAGAAAGTGACAACACGATCATCACTGTTCACGGTTAGCAGCCATATCCCTGTGTCTCCAGCCAACTGGTTGACGGATCTTTTGAACCCCAACCACGAAGGCGTGGGACACCTACTTTTCCTAAGTTCGCTGTACATTTCCTCATTCCCCGTTGCCACGTCATTTGTTGACCTCCATGTGGTTTTTTCCACTCCCTAGGAAGAACGGAAAAATGGGCAGTGTGGTAGACGTGTTTGTCATACGTAACACGTGCCCCAACCAACGAAGTCTACTAAACTGGATACGCTGTGACAGAACGTTCTCCGAATTACTACCCAATACTCGCTTTCCGACCTCAGTATTGCTTACTCGGTCCTTCTATCCAATCTTAGAGATACTAAGCAAGCATCGATGGTCAAAAACCTCAGGACGATGAATATCTTCCACACACAGACTCCAAGTCTCGCAACCATACAACAAAACTGAACGCATAGTGGCACAGTATACACGACCTTTCAACTTCAATGAAATACCAGGTCGCCACCACAAGTGCTTCAGTCCAGCGTACGCCGATTGAGCCTTCCATATACGCGTGTTTACCTCTATTACAATGCTCCCATCCGTCGTCACGCTGCCGTTGAGGTAGTGAAGCGGTCAACAATTATCAGCATCTCCCCATCGAGCATCAAGCTCCGAATCGTTGACGTCCAGTCTTGCAACATCACTTTACACTTTGAAGGTGCAAAGCGCATGCCGAATGGAGATACAGCTCTCGCGAGTCTATCTAGTGCGCGTTGCGCATGTTACGTCCATTCAAACAAGCGAACAAGGTCGTCTGCGTAATCTAGGTCACCCAGCTTTTCACTATCATATATATATATATATATATATATATATATATATATATATATATATATATATATATATATATATATATATAATCACCGGTTCAAGAACAAGCATGGTACCACCGCGACAACAGAAAAGGATTACCAAGTCGGAGGGAGGAGATTAGGAGTCAACGTTAAGATTACAACAAGTAGAAGCAAATTTTTTCAATGTTTTCAGAGTACATGTTTTGTAAATCTTTTGTCCGGTTTTAACTGCTTATGGGGAATAGGAAGTCAACAGACAGGACATACAGCATTCGAGTCACTGGGTTCGGTCCCGGGTCATACCGCTCAGGGTATCTAGCCAAAGGCAATCCTTATCTCTTGGGCCCAACTAGGAAGGCGGGAAGCACCAACCAAAGCCAAAGCCGAAGTTAATTTGTCGTACCCCTACGCCAAGTCATAGCCTGACCGCTGCGCCGCTTCTTCTAGCCTTTCCCATCAGCTGCAAAGAGAGCACAAAAAGGTAAACGATAGGCAAACATATGTAAAACATGCCCGAGCCATTGGAGGCGGTTTAAAGCGATTATCACGGTCAGAGGGCAATTATCAGCAGCGAACACACGACGACGTACCTCGTCATTGCTTATCCGATGTTCCCACCAAACACGAGCAATGCTCCGGAGATATCAGTGGTGGAATACAGAAAGCCGCCGAGCATCCTCAACGCGGAGGCCAGGTCTCGCAACCGTTAAGAACACTACGAACTGTGGCACTGAACACCCTTCCATTGAGGGAAAGCCGGATGTCGTGGCGGCGCCACAGATGGCGCAGGTTCGCGAAAGCTGCTTTACTCTCGAAATTCAGAATGCAATATCTTCCCTAACACCGCCAACAGCTCTGATCAAGCTCCCGAGGTACTTAAAGCTACTGACTACCCCTAACTCATCACTATAAAGTGTGAGTGCAGGCACATGCTCCCGCCAGTCATGAAGATATACCTTGCGTTTTGAAGACGCAAAGCACATACCATATCGGGACGCCTCAATCGCCAAGTGGCCCAATGTGTAGAATTGCCTGTGCGCTGTTACTCGGCAAGGCAATATCATCGGCATACTCTAGGTCAAAAACTCTTTCCTGGGAAGAGTTTAACTCCGCCGTTTGAAAGACTAGACAAAGGATTCTGTAGAACATCCTCTATAGCAAAGTTGAGAAGAAAATGGGATATAAAGCAGCCTTGTCGTACTTCACTGGAGACGGCAAAGGGTGGCGAAAGCTGACCATGGGCTCTAACCCCACCTGAGGCATGACGGTACAACTCTTTGAGGACCGGCACATACTTCTCAGGTACACTATTCTTTAACAAACAGCGCCACAGTACACACCTATCAACAGAACCGAAGGTCGCGCGAATATCTAGAAAAACAATGATCGTCGGTCTCTGGAAAGCGTAACGGTGCCCCAACAGCTGTCGGAGGGTGGAGATTTGATCGATGCATCTCGCGACCGGTACGAAACCCAGCCTGTTCTTCGCGAATTTGCTCATCACGCATGTTGTACAACCTGAGAATGACAGGTGCTAGCAGCTTAGACGCTATCGGGATTAGGCTTATATGGTTGGTGCAGTCACTGAGCAAGCTTCTCTGAAAAACGGGGACAACGATCAATTCCAATCTCAAGGAGACTTTTTCAGCGACCCAGACCTTGGAGCACAAAGCTTGAAGTTTTCCGACAAGCTCCACTCCACTACCTCTAGATAAGGTTGGGATAAGGCTATCGGATCCCGGGGCTTTGTGACGTCCCGAAGCTTGGATTTCCTTGCGGATCTCCGCCTCGGAAGGTGAATGTGACGGAAAAGACCACGGGACGGGTGCCGGAACAGCTATTGGAGGAGCTGATGCTGCAGGGTGACTAAACTGTACTTTAAAGTGCTCTATCCGGCGTACAAGACGTAGATGCAGACTGCGGATAGGCGAACCGTCATTTTCATATATCGTTTTGCTCACATCCAGTGTCTTCATACCGATGACTCGAATGAGGTGAAACAGCCTGCGGGAATTTCCCACAGCGGCGTATGTTCTATCTCAGATGCTTTTTGAGACTACCAGATTTCGCGATCCCTACGCAGACTTGCGCTGAGTTCACGTTTTGTTGTGAGCCGTGCTACATTATACTCACTACTGGCCGGAATGGACTGGCGTGCATCAAGAAGGCGTAGAGATTCAGCAGAAATCCAGGGTGCTAGAACAAGACGAGTCAGGCCACAGTTCATTTCGTCAGCAGAATACAAAGCATTCTTGATAAGCGACCAGTGCTGGCGGATGTTACCTGGTGGTGTTGATCTTAGCTTTTCAGCTACAGCGCTTCCAAAAGTTGAGAGGCCAGACGCACCAGACAACATATCTCAGTCTAACCGCTGCTGTATCGTACGGTAGGCACGCCCACCGGAACACATGGACGGCTTAGTGCAGACCAACGTGTGGTCGGAGTCAAGGTGAATGTTCCAGTACAACCGACACTCGTGTATGCAGCCCCAGTATTTGTAGCTAACTGCAACATGATCTATTTGGGTTCATCGCTGAATCGAAGAGGGCGGACGCCAGCTAGCGCACCGGCGATTAGAACGCCTGAAGTTCCTACTGCCGAGAAACGGGCGGTGATTTGAACAGAGCCAATAGCCGCTCCCCGTTTTCTGAACGACAGAAATCAAGGCCAAAAGGGCCAACCAAATGCGCCTCGTTTGAAGACAGCCGACTGACTCTAGCATTTATGTCTCCAGCTAAAGCGACGATATCACCCGGTTTTGTTTTACGTAAGAGGTCATGTAACTTTCGGTAGAAGATACCTGATCGCATCTGGGTTGCAATCTGTAGGACCACAGGCCGAGACGACAAACAAATTGCGTCTGTAGGGACGGTGTTTGCTTACCTGGCACGAACCCTCAAGTCTCACTGCGCATAACCGACTGTCAACTGGGATCCAGTCAAGTAGCAGCTCTTTTTCACTGGCAGCTACGCCTACGCCAACAAGACCAGCAGCCGCAGCCCCAAGATCCCCAGACAAGCGTAAGTGAAACTTTACAGGACGCTTATCCCTTACCAAAAACGGATGAGATGATGGAAAGGATTTCCCAATATGCGGTGTTTAGCACAATGGACTCAAAGAGTGCGTATCACGAAATACCAAAGATATAACATGCGGTTTTTGAAGCGTGTGGAAATTTACATCAATTCTGTCGAATTCTTTTTGGGATCATTAACAGCGTGTCCTGCTTTCGTGTTATCGATCAGATCATTCGCAAAGAAAATACATTAACCACATTTGCCCATCTGGACAACAGAACTGTTTGTGGCACCTCAGAGGAAAACCATGAAAAAACATGGGCCACTTTTGCGGCACTTCTGGTAAATATGGTCATAAATTTAACGAGAGCGGAAGCATCTTAAATACTCACATGATCCAGGGTTTGGGATGAGGTTTCCCACAGATCCACTAAGCCTGATCCCGGTCGCTTACAATCATTACTGACTTTACAACCTCCTCGCAACCAGAGATCACTGCAGCGAATCGTTGGCCTGTTCGCGTACTATTCGCAATGGATATTTCATCTTTCAGTTCCCAATCATACCTTTCTTCTGCCACAAACCGTCCAGACTGCGTATAAAACTTGAAAGATAAAATGGAACAGCCAGTAATCACAATTGTAGATCCAGACGTTTCCCTTTTGTTAGAAATAGACGCCTCAGATATTGCTATAACCGCTATTTTGACACAAAATGGAGGACTTGCTGCCTTCTTCTCCCAATCACTAACACGTTTAGAGCGATATCATTCTTACGCAAAAAGATGCTTGTGCGATTGTTGAGGTAGTTCAAAAGTGGCGACATTACTTGATTGGTACCCATTTTCGAATGATCACCGACCACAGGTCAACAGTCTTTATGTACGACAGATAGCGAAGCGGGAAAACCAAAAGCGATAAGATCCGACGATGCAGAGTAGATTTCTCGCGTTATAGCTTCCAAGTATCATATTGCACGGGGCAGAATATCCTTGCTGATACCTTATCTCGCATTACGTCGTCCGTAAGCACTGTGCTGATAAGGAAGCTTCAAGAAACATTATACCATCCATGTGCAGTTCGTTTACTCCTCTTTGTGAGATTACGTAACCTGCTGTTCTCAGCACAGGATGTCAAAAGTAATATCGCTAAATGCGCTAAACTGAAACAAAGATTCTGTCAGTTATCCACTGGAAATCTGACCAAGGCTACTGTACTATTTGAACGGCTGAACATAGATTTTGAGAGGCCCCTACCATCCAGCACACGTAACAAATACTTGCTTACCATAACTGGTAAATATTTACAATTCCCTTCAGCATTTCGTTGCCCCGACATGACCGCTATTACTATTGTCACCAGTTTTTGCCACCTATTTTCGATGCTTGGTACGCCCTCCTATATCCATTCCGATCGAGGCTCTTCGTTTATGTCGGATGAGCTTAAACGTATCATGCATGATAAAGCAGTAGTAACTAGCAGAACCGCCGTACACAATCCCCAGTCAAATGGGGAGATCAAACGATTCAACGGTACATTGTGACGCATTATCACTCTTGTCTCAAAATCTAGATCAATCTTTTGTAGCGACTGCGAAATGTTCCTTCCTGATGTTTCACATTCTATCCACCCCCAGTTATGTACCACTACCCATAACATGTCTCTTGAGCTCCTTTCAAGGTATAATCGCAAATCAACGTCTGGTACATCATTACCAAGTTGGCTAACCGTCCCACATCCGGTGCTGTTACGTCGTAGCCCTCGAGCGTCAAAGCACGAACCATTGGTCGACCAAGTTCATCTGACTGAGTGTAACCCACAACACGCACACATCAAACTTCCCAGTGGAAAGGGAGAAACTGTATCCATCCACCAGCTGGCTTCCCGCGAATGGTGACATTCACCAGCAGATTCTTTTTCCATGTGTCACAATTCGGAAGTTATTCGTCTATTATGGCCAGATACCCAATCCTTAGGCAATGACAATACTCTTTCTCTCACCCTACATTCTGTTGAGTCCCTTATTTAGGAAAAACGATCCATTACAGAACTACAACAAAGAACTCGCCCGTATGATGTGAGAAATCGGGAGGATTAGAGTGACTTCCTTCGGCCCGAGGTGAATGTGGTGTCATTACATGCTCTCTTTAGCACGTGTGTATTCCGTTCTCTTAACAGTTTGACTCTTTCAGTATGCATGTCCGAACAGTTAAAGTGAATAAAGCCTTCGCCCCGGGCCTTCGATCTTCTAATTCAAACCACTGAACTTTCTCGTTAGACGCAGTCTACTATACACTGATAATGTGACCAGTAATCACGATGCTAGTAAGCCGTTATCGTATCAATTTTGTGTAACAGTTGAGATCACGGATCGCAAAATCACGCGTTAGACATTTTTCTATTAACTTCAGACATCCGGATATATGAGACCAAGTAACAGAGATGCAATATTCACTTTTTTTACTACATGCTTGTGCATGAGTGCAGTGGAAGGGGCATTTGCCCCATAGACACGAAGGCCTATCGCACTACTGGGAATAACCGGTAACCGAACACTGAGACTTGGAGTGGCCAAGAAACACAAAAAGTCCCAATGGGTCAAGTGTAGTAACGATCCGGACGACAGTGGATTACTGTCTACCACGGTCACTGCGGTCACTTCAACGGACGGACAAGTGCAAATAAACATCAGTATTCTTTTTCAAGTGTACTGGGATGTGTTAACGCTTTGAAACAAGTTTATATATCTCCGCTTTTTGTAATATCGGTGTCGAATGGTGTCGATTCTATAAATAAAAAGCACCTCTCCTCCAGACTTAGACAAACGATTATGGACTGAAAGCGATGGGGTTTGAATCCTATCTTAAGCGCCCAATCTCAGTTTACACGGCAACTGCGTGGTTTTGTTGAACCCGTTATTATTATTATTATTATTCTTGTACCACTTAATCTTTTTTTAATTACAAGCTTACGCATAAGTGCAGTAGAAATGGCACACCCCATAGCCACAAAGGCCCACTGCACTACTGAAGATAGTCGGCAACCAGACCCTGAGACTTGGAGTACAGGAGAATAACATAAGATCCCAATAGGTGAAGGATCGTAACGAGTCGGACGACAGTGAATTGTAGTCTACCATCAAAGTGACCGGTTGCGGCGGGGATTCACACGTCTGACCTCGGAGGTGGAAATCAAACGGTATAAGTCACTCGGCCACCACCGGTCTGTATGTGAACACGATGCAGCTCAACTTAACAGATGACTCACTTTCAGTGAGGCTATTTAATTCACATCTTTAAAACAACTGGAAGTTTATGGGATATTATTCAACCCTTATGCGAATTAAATACAGTGACGACGCTGCAACGTTTCGATAGAAAAAGGTGAATGTCAGATATTAAAGGATCCTTTGGGTTAGGTAAAGTCTACTTTACTAAAACTACGCTAAATGCGAATTTTTATCAAAGGTCACGTTAGAAATGATGCTACTCGTATGACTACTCCCTTTTGACAATCTTCCTCTCTGGATGAAATATCTCCTAGCAAGAAACAGTTAGAACGATCCCGACTAGTGTCTACCCCCAAGGGACTGTCTTAGTTTGTTCGATGTGGTGGCTTGTTTCGATACTAGGCCTAAATTCATCACCGCTGATTCCACCGTATCAGCAAACTCGTGCAACTTTGTTAGCCCACTGAACCTTAAACATATTTTCTTTTCACGATTAGAATGTTTGCGAAGGACAATTTTTCAACTATTTGTTTGGACTAGTCCAACAGTTGACGTGAACACCGAGTTTTGGCAACGTCGGTCGTATCTTCTACATTCGTGTGAACATTCCACTCGCTATTTGACCACTCAAAGAAAAGTGGTTACCTAAGGAACAAAACTTACTCATCTGTTCATAAAGTCTACATGAGGACAGAAAAACAGGATACCCATTAGATCCCGCCGTTGTGTAATGCATTAGATTGCCTGACCAGTTTCGTAATGAAACTGTCTCGTACGGTAGCTAGCGTATTCCATGACATAATGGACAATAAAGGATGACTCTACCAAGCTGAAATCACAATTCAAGAGACAACATTTAGAACCCAGATTAAGTACATTCTAGAAGAACTAGCTGGGTGACGATAAGTGGAGATTAACCAGCAAGTCTTAGCGAATAATGCCAGGGCCAACAGCTATAACGTCAAAACACTTGGTCAGCGGAAGTGGAGTCGATGTGCCTGAATTTTTTATCCATAGCGGGAAAACTAAACGACCCTCAACGAAAGACGCTCCTCCTCCTCCCCCCACCCCATAAGTTTCGCTCGTCTCATTGGCTGCACTGGGCTAACATAAACATATAAACCCCAAGGAATAACATAAATCATTATTAATACCGATGATCAATAATTTTGTACCATTATGAGGAGCCTACTGAGATACTTTCACATCCTACATGAAACAGAACTTACTCCATAGAGCAGAATTCCCCGCCACGGTGTACGACCACCGGTGAACAAGTGCGGAAATTTGATGGGCAAAATAACCGCTTCCTTGAGGGCTTCTTTGGCCGCATCCAAACCAACCACATCGTCCCAGGACACGTTCGGTCGTTGAATAACGATCGCGCCAGACAGATTTTGTCGAAACCTTTCCTTTTCTTCATCTTCTTTGTCCGAGTCCTCTTTGCCTTCGCGCTTTTTCTCTTTTGCACCACCTGAGTTGTTGTCCTAAGCAAAATACGGTCGTTCAACAGGATTAAATCAATAAATAAGATGCAAGAGGATAAATAGAATAAAAAGAATGTGCAAGCTAGTGCCCAGTCAAAGCAAACAGACCCAAGAAGATATTGGGGGACAAGTGTAAGACAAGCAGTCGTCTAGCTATTACGCGAGTCGCGCGAAGGTTAGGAAATACAGTCAAATAAGCAGAGATGCAGAAAGGCCGGTGCTGAAGTGTCAGAAACTGTAGACAAAGATTTTCATTAGGCAACTATCCCCTTGGGTCGTAGGAATTTGGTTAGGAAGATGAACTCGTGAACAGTTTCCGCTGCCAACAGCAGCGTTTGAGTGAACATTGGATTTCTCATTGTTTTTATTTCAGAAAATAGTTTGAATAAGGCTAACAAACAACAGTCAGTGATAAAAAGCCATCAAAGAGCCGAATTGGAATTACGTCATGCATGAAATTAGAAAAGTACTGTATTGTACAATATTCAGTTAATGAATGAGTACTGTGATGGGTTAACGCTCCACTGCCTTGAGGGTCAGACTTTTGGGTCAAACGCTCCAGCGAGGGTTTTCAAACAAAAACCCTTCCTATGGTGTGGGCAGCCGCGAAGTAAGATCCGCCCAGAAACCTCCAGCATCTTTCAAGTGAAGAGCCTCACCAATTTTTCTCCCTTCATTTAGGATCAACGCAAAATACCAAGAATGATTGCGGTTCCCAAAAAAGCAGTAAATCAGAAACTGAGTATGAATAAAATGCACTCTTCAAGCCTAAGGGTTCACTTCACTTGGCTGCCTTCAACATCCGCACACTATGTCAAACAGGGCAACAGACTGCCCTCGCTAGAACTCTTGATACTTTCAAAATAGATGTATGCTGTGTCTCAGAAACACGCATAGAACACAATACTTTTGTGACCACTCTTCGCACTCCAGATACAACCTCAGTCTCTCGCTTTACTCTTTGCTTGTCATTTGGTCCGGTTTTTAGTACTTGTGGTCAGGCCGGAGTTGTGATTGGTTTGAGCGTGCACTTCTAGACTGGATTCCAGTCAGCAGTCGATTGTGTGCAGTTCAGTTGAACGGCTCTCTGCATGACGATAGAAACAGACTGAAGCGTTGATGCATATTCGTCGTGTCTGTGTATACACGCACTGACTACAGTTCCAGTGAGACGAAGGATGAATTCTATCACGATTTGTCTGAGCTGCTTTGAAGTGTTCATTCACCGGACATGGTGGTCATTGCTGGTGATTTCGACACCCGAGTTGGCCGTTTGGGAGATTCCGAAGGGCACTTCAAAGGCCCGTTTACCATACCGGCAAATCGCACTGACAACGGCGATTGTCTCATTCAACTGTGCTTTGGTGAGTACGAACTTTTGCTACGAGAAGGAACACGGACTCACATGACGTCCTCCTACGTCTTCACAACGTTAGACTCAGAATTATCACATCGTCATTGATCACCACTGGCATGGATTAGATTAAGATTGTCGTTCACTGTGGTCTACGCCTATGGACTCAGATCACGCCTTGGTACGTGCTCGTTTCTAATTACGTCTCGTCCGTGGCCGCACTAAATTGAGGGCCACCCATCGCGCACAGTTGATTCTAGACAACAACTAACGATCTGCATTTCAGGAGGATTTATGTACACGGTTATCGATGCAGCCATATGTCCAAGACCCAGACGAACTCTGGCAATAGATCGAGGAAGCCTTGTATGACGCTTCCAATGTCACACAAGACCTCGGTTTAGGTAGGCCTTAAAAACGATGGATATCTTCGACATCAGCTGCTCGCAGATCCGTCCTCCCGGATGCCACATTCAATGAGGTGCGTAATTCCGTGAGAAACCAACTGACTAGGAGCCTGAGAAACACAGCCGAAGCCCAAACCGTGATTACCACAGTCTTTCATCCGAGTTAACCGCAAGAAGTGGTGTTCGTCAGAGTCACCCTCTTTCGCCGTTCCTCTTCAATTTTGTAATTGAACTCTTTCTTCAGATAGCCCTATCCTCGTGTGAGAATAGTGTTATCCATCTTTGCTCAAACAATAAACTGTCTGACTTGGAATATGCAGACGATATTGTTATGTTGAGTGAAGAGTTAAGTAAATTCCAAGCTTCCCTAGATAGCCTAAACAACAGTGAAGCAATGTTTGGGATGCGCATTGCACCTTCAAATTGTAAAATGCTGCTGCAGGACTGGGTTGACTCTACGCTAAACCTAGTGTCGGCGGGGGAAGCTCTAGTTTACGTAGCTACGTTTTGCTACGTGGATGGTTACATCTCAGTAGGTGAACAGATATCGGATGGAGTATCATTGCGTATAGAGAGCGCGCAATTGGCTTTTGCCACTCTGAGTCATCTGTGGCACCGGCGTGACATCCGATTGTCTGTCAGGGGTCGGATTTACAATGCGGCGATTAGATCAATTCTTTTATACGACTCAGAAACATGGCCGCTGAAGGTAGAAAATAAGCGAAGACTATCCGGATTTGGACACCGATGTCTCCGTAGCATTGTCCAAATGTGGTGGGAACACCGTATCAGCAATGCTCAAGTTACGCGTAAGGTGTTCGGAACCAGAGATCAGTCTCTGAATCAAGTACTAAATCTAAACAGATTAAGGTGGCTGGGACATGCGTTACGCATGCCCACCGACAGACTTCCTTGGTGGTGGTTGTAAGGTATGTCGAGGTGGTCAGTCCATGAGAAGGCAAAAGGGTATAAAAACCTTGATCAGTGAACTTGGCCAAGTAGGGCGTGTGAGACTTCCGAATTAGGTTCCACATGATCCGCCTACCAAATGGTTGGAGACATTAAGTGAAATGGCTAGGTGTCGCGGCCAGTGGCGTAGTTGCATTCGAACTCTTTCTTTATCTTCTTGATTTCTTGGATCTTTTTCACCTTATCTTTCCATTCTTTTTGCCCTTGACTAGACGATTCTGGAAGGTAGCAACGGAAACCGAAGCAGAGAAGTGTGAGGTCAGTGGTTGAATGAACTGTTCGATTGACAGAATCAGAAGTCGTTTTTGGGCCAAAATGTGCGTCAACGCGTTAAAAAGAATGCTCATTTGCATTCCAGCTAACCTGGTTTAATATTGTAGGACGACAGAGGAAACACTACACAAGCATTAATAATTGATCGTATTAATAGCATGCAACGGCTAAAGCAAAATACTTCCCGGTTCCCATATCTGAACTGCACTTAGATTTTATTTGAACTGTTTTATCGACAATCATGTCTGCAAACAATCTACAAGGAGGGTTTGGTCGGACAGATTCGGACGCAATGCTCGCTCAACCCAGTCGTCCGGCTCGTTACCAGACCTGACCCATTGGGACCTCATTTGATTCTCCACTGCAAAAATTATTGTAGAGTCAGGTTGCCGGCTATCCCTAATAGTGCAGTGGGTCTTTGGGGATGTGTAATATGCTCCTTCCATTGCGTTCACGCGCACGCATGTAAAAAAATGGATATATGAACTAGACAAGGGCCGACCGACTTCAGTGAGCATATAAAGCAATACTGCACTCCAAACGCTCAAGGAAGCGGCCAACCACAATATAGTGAGAATCCAATAGTCATTATATATATATATATATATATATATATATATATATATATATATATATATATATATATATTCACCGATGTCCCGATACGGTGTACAGAGGTGTGGTGCCATGCAAGAACATGAAACAGGAAAATAAAAGGGGGAATTTCTCAAGAGTTCGAACACAAGCTCACACAACATAACCGCCACCGAGCACGACTTCGAGCCGCATCCAGCCAGCTGTGTAGTGGATCTCGAGGTCCTTAAGCATGAAAGTATGAGGAACCGACAGAGGCAAGTCTTGACGTCAACCTTGCTAGACCAGTGCCATGCCATGGTTTGGCCTCCACGTTGTAGTTTCCAGCTAGCCTTAGGCTCAGCGGATACAGCGAGACGAGGAATTCCATGAGGTGGCATACGTACCACATATCCCAGTCATCGAAGCCGATGGAGTGATATGGTAGCACTGATTGGCACGCGGCATGCCCGGTTCCTTAGATGCGTTTTCAAACTGCGGAATCGCTTATTCGTTTTTTCCACCAAACTCACGAAATACTCCTCAGGCATCGATAATCGAACAGAGACAACCGGTTGACATTGGCCGCTCGAACAGGCAAGGTCTCACAAGCATATAGGAGCGTACTACGCATAGTAGTGTTTTACACGCTACCTTTCAGTCGACGAGAGATGTCACGCCGTCTCCACAGGTGACGTGAACTGCAAAGCACCGCTTGAGCTTTCGCTATTCGGTTTCTCACATTGTCTCGAGCCCGTCCGTCGGCGGTTGCACAGCTTTCCAAGTATAAAAACTACCCAACAACTTATAAACGATCACTACCGAGGGTAAATGCGGGGATGGACTCCTGCCAGTCTTGTAGAAGCACGTTACACTTGAAGGGTGAAAAGCACATTCTGTACCACAAAACAGACGACGCGAGGTTGTCTAAAACCAACTGTGCTACAGCGGCAACGTCGCAAACCAATGCGATGTCATCTGCATAGTCTAGGTCTAAAAGTCTGTTACCGGGTTTTGATTCCCTAGTGCCTCGTTTAGGATATAGTTGATCGCGAAATTGAGCAGAAAGAGTGGGAGTGGGCAACCTTGCCGCGAACTGCTCCCAACTGGAAAGCAAGGTGACAATAAGCCACGTGCTTGTACTTGGTCTGAAGTCTCATGGTACAGCACTTGAATGGATCTTGGCATATTTATCAGGCACCCCCTGTCTGATGAAACAATCCCGGAGGGCCGTTCTATCAACGGAACCAAAGTCTGCCCGGATATCGAAGAATTTGATTACTGTAGGTATGAGATATGCGTGGAAGAGCTCAAGTAACAGATGGATGGTGAGAATTCAGTCGATGCTCCCGCGGTTGGGACGAAAACCGGACTGTTCCTCACGGACATGGTGTTCGCGTACTGTGGAAAATCTCTAGAGGACAACTAACGCATCAACATCATCATCGTACAGCGGTAAACAGTAGGGCAAGCCCCACTGACCACTGCCTTTCTCACCACATTGCACGTTGAATTAGAAAGTATGAATATACAAAATGGACAGGGACTGGACCTACACGGGTGGGAAAGGGAAACAACGCTCTAATAGCCAACACACGGAATACACAGTCTAACTGTACAAACAAACATTGGTCAATCATCCTGATTCGATAGAAAGTGACAACACGATCACCACTGTTCACGGTTCGCTGCTATATCCTTCACTGTGTCCAGCCAACTGGTTGACGGATCTTTTGGACTCCAACCGCGAAGACGTGAAACACCCACTTTTCCTTAAATTCGCTGTACATTTTCTCATTCCCCGTTGCCACGTTATTTGTTGACCTCCACGTGGTTTTTTCCACTCCTGAGGAGGAACGGAGAATAGGACACGGTACGGTAGACGTGTGTTTGTCATACGTAACACGTGCCCCAACCAACGAAGTCTGCTAAGCTGGATACGCTGTGAAAGAACGTTCTCCGAATTAATACCCAATACTCGCTTTCCGACCTCAGTATTGCTTACTCGGTCCTTCTATCCAGCTCCTTTCTTGTACATAGGGACGATGGATGCACAGTTCCAACTTTCTGGGGCGCATCTGTGGAGCCAAATCTTGCTTTGGAGGCCGGTGGGCGCTTTGGAGAAGAGCACACCACCATATCTGAAGAGGGCTTGTGAAAGCTCGTGAGGACCGGGAGCTTTATTGCGTTTCAAGAGGTGCATCGCAAGATCGACTTCTGTGGGTGGGATGGTACAGGTCGTACATGGAACATGAACTGGTTCCAATGGTCTACTGAGTGGGGGCGCTGGCGCTGAAGGCCAGTTAAACTGCTCTTCAAAGTGTTTGCTTATCAATAGGTACACCATGAAAGCTGGTGGATTGACTGGCCGTTTGCCCCGTACATCATTTCGCTCACTTCAGGCTTCTTGGTCACAGTAGATCGGATGATTTGGAAAAGTCTCCGAGCATCGGCGGTGACAGCAGCTTGTTCCATTTCGGCTGCGCGTCCGGACCGCAAATTCTCTCGATTTCTGCGCAAGCTTCTAATCATATTTCTTTGTAATTGAGTGCGGGCACTGTGATTTTCGCTTCCGGCAGGGATACTCCAGCGACTGTATAGCAATTCGAGCCTTAAATTATGCACTTGTTTGCGGATAGATATAACAAGTTAATGGATTATATAAAGGATTATCTTTTCTCAAATGTGGCTATTAACGAGTAGGAAATCCATCACACATATTTCAAACACACGCTTCAAACAAAGAACCATGCCCACAGCGAGCATATTACTCCTTAACTGTTCATCGTCTGTTGTCACAATGTGATTAGAAGACTTCACATCCGTAAATTTTACAACGGAAGTGACTAGGCGAGTTTCTAATACTTGCTGTTCCATGGAAACTTTTTATCTCCAATCTGGAAGAGTGGTTTCTCCACCCCTAAAGGAGCTACGCAGAAAGAAGGAATTAACTTACACGATATAAAATAAACCTGAGGCCCGTCGGCTGTATTTTGGAGAAATATGAGATTGTACAACTTGGCGCTAACTTTTCCAGACGATACCTAAACTCCCGGAATATGAAACAGATGGCGTGGGATCAAGCTTCTTTGTCAGATGGGAAAAGCCCGAAGGTAAATGTGGATGTAAACCGTCTTAATGTCCATTTTCTCAGACAACCAGACGATCGACTTCCCCATTTCCTGTTGTCTGTCTCACCGGAATTTCGAGAGATATCAACCACGGGGGTTAGCAAGTTACCCAAATCAACACAGATAACCAGCTCAACTGGTCCAAACGGTCTACTAACGGAGGTGCTCAAATGCAAGGCCGGCTCTCTATGCGATTGGATGACTTCGGCGATTAACAAATCACTGGAATCACATTCCATTCCCGATTGCTGACGTCCTGTTGCAATTATTCCCATACCTACTAAATCCCATGGCCAGATGAAACCCAAAGAGTACCCATCATAGCGCTATTTTTATCAGCACTGAAACTTACTCAACGCGCTGTGCTGCGTCGTCTTCAAAATACGGCGAGAAGCCCAACGGGCGAGTTACAATTCGCGTACAAGCTCGAGCATTCTACAATTGATGCACTAGCATCCACTGTGCATCATATCGCTAATTCCCCAACGATTTCAGCAAGCCAGTTAAATTTGCGTTTATTGACTACATGCCGGCCTTAGACGGTGTACCACGCCCGCTTCTCAAAAAACTAAATCTTTTGGCTGTCCCGCATATGTACTAAACTGGCTGAAAAACTATTTTTCTGGAAGAACACAAAGCACTAAAGTGAGCACAAAGGTATCCGAACATCTCTTAACTAGTGCCGGCGTACTTCAAGGTGTTGTTCTTTCTCTGTATTCGTTTTCAACAAACATTAGTGATTTTCATGTCTGTCACCCGGATAGCATCTTTAAATATGCCAATGACGCCGTTCTGGCTGGGCTTGTCTCAAACGCATCAGATTTCAACGACGAGACTGCACTTTGATGTGGTGTTGTGATGGCTTGTGTGTTTCTATGACCCAAAGAGCTATACAGAATGGTTTCTTTAAGCCGGAGATGCAATCATACCTGACAGGTCAATGGGTAGAGGTCAGACAAAGTCCAGTCTCCTGGTCCTCCAGGTTGGGGGCCGATTTGAGCTGGCAACTCAGTCGGTAAAGTCAGTGGTAGAATAATTAATCCAAGCAAATAGGCTTCCACTAAGCCATCCCGCTGCCGTGCGGATAGGTTTTTGTTAGAACTAAAAGCTTTGGATGAGGACCCTAATCGTTCTCCTGCTTTGTGGCTGGACACCTTAGCAGCACCCGTCCAACATATCCCATGAACTGCACGATTACAAAGAATTTCATACTACATCGGTCGTCGGGCAGGATAATCAGGACCGCGCTGCCCACTGCATTGATCGGGGTGGGTAGTGATAAGTGGGCTACTGCTCAGAGTTCCCTCTATTTTACTTAACCTTTGTCTTTTGTCCCCAACCACTTCTCTTTGCCCCATCTATCCGCCCATGATGCGCCCACTTATAACACGGTCGATACTCACAACGATTCATTGTCAAATAGTGTCGGGAATAATCCTGTTTGGTAACTCACATTTCCTCAAGCCTCGTCAGCCTCTGAATCTCGGCTCCCTTAACGTGCGTACTCTCATGTAAGCCAGTCAGCAGGCGTGCCTAGTCCTCACAATGACCTCTCTGAAGACTGATGTCTACTGCTTAAGTGAAACGCGTATCCAGAATTCGAGCAGTGTAATTAAACTAACTGTTCCTGGTATCTCATCGAGGTATATTCTGCGCACTTCAGGAGACGAAGTAGCAAGAGCTGCGGGTCAACGTTGTGTAGGAATAGTTTTGACTGGCAAGGCTGAGGCTGTCCTTTTAGACTGGATCCCAGTTGAAAGTCGTTTATGTGCTGTGAGACTCCAGGGGTCAGTTGGCGTTCGAAAAGATAGTTGTGTTAAGCGCAATTTGTTTGTGATCTCGGCGTACGCCCCAACAGACTGCAGCTCAGACGTGCAGAAAGATGAGTTTTATGATGAATTCTCCATCCTCGTTCGCAGCAGTAAGGGTTCTGACATCGTAGTGCTAGCTGGTGACTTTAATGCACAAGTTGGCAAACTCAATGTGTCAGAAGCCTGTTTAAGTGGGTGTTGTACTTTACCCGCTGAGCGTACAGATAACAGGGATAGGCTTCTCCAGTCTCGTGCAGACAATCGATTGTTCTCGTCTAGCACCAATTTCTGAAACAGCTCGTGTCGCACAGCGACATGGAGCACTAACTCTACAGGTACTTTGAGTCAAATTGATCATATCCCAGTAAGCTATCGGTGATGCAGTTCTGTTCAGAACTGTAGATCATACTGGCCCACGTACGTAGAGTCGGACCATGCATTAGTTTTAATGCGATTATCTCGCCAGCTCCATGGTCATCGAAGCAAACCGCAAACCCGGTTAGCTGTGCAACGTATGTGTGATCCAGAAGTACGCACCCAGTATGAACAGAGGTTAGCACATGAGCTAGGATCTACGACGAACATTGATGTAGATGAGCATTGGGCTCATATCAAACAGGCGATGCACTTTGCAGCAGGCTTTACCTGTGGTCCTAGATCCGTTGTCCATCAAAAACACCGGATCTCTCAAGAGTCGCTGAGTATAATGGAGCAAAAGCGTCAGCTTTCGAACCGTAAGGAGATGAATAAGATTCAGAGAAAGCTACAAAGACAGGTTACAGAAAGCCTTAAGAGTGATCGCGAAAATTGGTCGGTGAAGGTAGACGAAGAAATGGAAATAACAGCTGCTTCAGGTAACAGTCAAAGACTGTTCAAACTTATTCGTGACACCAATGGACGGCGCACTCAGGTCAGTGAAACGATTTTCGATAGAAATGGAGAACCCATACATAGCAAACAGCAAAGGCTTGACCGTTGGGCCGAGTACTTCAAGGAACAGTCTAGCTGGCCGCACGCTAGTGTAGTAATTCCTGTGTCAACAACTGCGACTCCTTGGGGGGTATCACTTGAACCCCTATCGGAAGTGGAAATGGAGTCATGCATTTGATCACTAAAGCGAGGGAAAGCGGCAGGCCCCGACGAACTTCCTCAGTTCTTTTCAAACTGGGTGGAGATACTTTGATAAAATCACTTGCCGTCTTGCTCCGACACATTTGGAACGAGGAGCGTACTCCGTTAACATGGAGTGAGTCGTTGACTGTTCCCATCTTCAAGAAGGGAATACGCAATGACTGTAGTAACCCTCATGGGATTAGCCTAATTCCCATAATCACCAAAGTATTAGCCTCGATTCTACTGCACCGTCTTACACCGGATAACGAGATGAATGCCTGTGAACAGCAGCCTGGTTTCTGTCCAGGTCGAGGATGCATCGACCAGATTTTTACTCTTCACCGACTACTTGCAACGCGTCACACGCACCGTCGACCGACAATATGGATTTTCTTAGACTTGGGAGGCGCTTTCGACTCAGTTGACCGGACGGGGCATTCAGTGCTCTTCATCGAAAAGGTATGCCACAGGAGTTCATGAATCTACTGAGATCATTGTATTCTCATACTTCTGGCAGCGCAAGGGTTTACGGTGAACTATCCGGTCGGTTCGAAACGACCAGCGGCGTTCGACAGGGATGTTCCATGTCTCCATTCCTGTTCAACTTCGTCATGGACGAAATAATGGAGTGCACTACAAAGCCTTCAGGATGTAGGCGTCGAACTAGAAAATAGTGGAAAGCTATGTGACCTAGATTACGCGGACAATGGTGTCTGTTTGTTCGAATCCACGGAACATGCTCAATGTGCACTAGATAGACTCGCGAGAGCTGTATCTCCATTCGGCATGCGCCTTGCACCTTCAAAATGTAAAGTGATATTACAAGACTGGACGTCAACGATTCCGAGTTCGATGCTCTATGGGGAGGTGATGTCAGTTGTCGATCACTTCACCTACCACGGCAGCAGCGTGACGACGGATGGGAACGTAGTAGTGGAGATGAGTACGCGGATATCCAAGGCTCGAGCGGCGTACGCTGGACTGAAGCACTTGTGGCGTCGAGTTGACATTTCACTGAAGTTGAAAGGTCGTGTATACTGTGCCACTGTGCGTTCAGTTTTGTTGTATGGTTGCGAGACTTGGAGTCTGTGTGCGGAAGATATTCATCGTCTTGAGGTTTTCGACCATCGACGCTTGCGTAGTACCTCTAAGATTGGATAGAAGGACCGAGTAAGCAATACTGAGGTCGGAAAGCGAGTATTGGGTATTAATTCGGAGAACGTTCTTTCACAGCGTATCCAGCTTAGTAGACTTCGTTGGTTGGGGCACGTGTTACGTATGACAAACACACGTCTACCGTACCGTGTCCTATTCTTCGTTCCTCCTCAGGAGTGGAAAAAACCACGTGGAGGTCAACAAATAACGTGGCAACGGGGAATGAGAAAATGTACAGCGAATTTAAGGAAAAGTGGGTGTTTCACGTCTTCGCGGTTGGAGTCCAAAAGATCCGTCAACCAGTTGGCTGGACACAGTGAAGGATATAGCAGCGAACCGTGAACAGTGGTGATCGTGTTGTCACTTTCTATCGAATCAGGATGATTGACCAATGTTTGTTTGTACAGTTAGACTGTGTATTCCGTGTGTTGGCTATTAGAGCGTTGTTTCCCTTTCCCACCCGTGTAGGTCCAGTCCCTGTCCATTTTGTATATTCATACTTTCTAATTCAACGTGCAACGTGGTGAGAAAGGCAGTGGTCAGTGGGGCTTGCCCTACTGTTTACCGCTGTACGATGATGATAATGATGAGACTTCAACGAATCCACCGTAAATTTCACACATATTCAGAACTTTTCTACTTAACCTGGTTTTCTTCTGAAGTAATAAATGCCAAAAGTGTATTGTTTTAACCACTCGTTTCCGGTTTGCTAAAGACACTTCTACCATGAATTTCACTCCCCTGGAGTGAAATATCTTGGTGCTACGCTGCAGCATAATCTGCACAATAAAATCACAGTAGGGAAACTGCTTCCCTTGTCACATGAAATTAGGAAACTGAGGCAATTTAGTGGTCCAGTCTGTTATCTCTACTTTCGTAGGACATTGTATATTTGCAGCGATCTGGAGATGACTAAGTTTGAATGTGTAAATTTGTGACCAAAAATAACCATAGACAAACATAAATAATTAGCACTCAGCTCCAAGCAGTTTGTATGTTGTTCGATGCCACAGGACTGTTCATTCTTTGTCTGCCTACTGTAAGAACAATTGGTTTCTGACAATTGAAAAACACACTTTTGACTGCTCTGCTTGCGGGCGGTTG
Organism: Fasciola hepatica; assembly: GCA_948099385.1. Lineage (NCBI taxonomy): Eukaryota > Metazoa > Platyhelminthes > Trematoda > Plagiorchiida > Fasciolidae > Fasciola > Fasciola hepatica. Next base: position 8,267,677 of record CANUEZ040000105.1, read on the forward strand.
AACCTTTGACTCCCTTAGTTAGTACAGCGTCCGGTGTTCCTCTTTTACGTAAACGGGATCGACACTGTTTCAATACAAACCGTCCTTCACCTATTCCACTGACTTTTACCGTCTTTTGGCAACCGTCGGAGCATTTTGCTTGTTGTCCGTTCCTTAGGCCATTATCGGGATCTGGTTAGTACCTGTTATCCGGAGTACTAAATATTATCCACCGCTCTCTAGTGTTTTCTTGTCATTCCCGCAGGATTAGTAGAAAAAGGAATTCACCACTTGCTTTGGTATGGCCTTATATTTATTACATGCTTGCGCAAGAGTGCAGTGGAAGGGGCATTTGCCCCATAGACACGAAGGCCTATCGCACTACTGGAAATAACCGGTAACCGAACACTGAGACTTGGAGTGGCCAAGAACCACATAAAGTCCCAATGGGTCAAGTGTGGTAACAATCCGGACGACAGTGGATTACTGTCTACCAACAAAGTGACCTAGTCTAGCCACATGACAGCATCCATTGGGTTCTCACAGAAAGTCCTTTCTGACACTCGGCACCCATTGCATTTCGATATTGATCTTTGTCAGTCTTTAGCATTGGTTTAGTCAAAGTATAAACTGCTTTGCTGCAGACTATCTTCGTAAACGAATTCTGTTGTTTCGTTTCTGGCACTTGCCCTGACAAACTACGTTGTCATTCTGTCAGAAATGAAATTTCGATTTGCTTTTCAACTATTATGGCGGCATATTTGGCTGAAAAGCACTGCACAACTTGCTCAAGTTGGTATATACAATACAATACAGGTAGTACGAGAAAACTACAGCTCGTTTTAAAAAACCACGCTACTGCAGTGAACGAATACTCAACGTTTTCGGTACGGAAAACAAGCCAGTTGAAATATCGCTGGGGCGGAAACCGATGAGATACGTGTTTAGGACCAAGAAAATACGTCTGCCGCTAACTGGAAATCGCGGAACCGGCTTTTCTGAACCGAAAATGTGATAGAATGCAAGCAAGTTTGAATTCCGATGCAAAGCTGTTAATGAATAATGTTGTGGGACTGCATGCAGTGCTGGAAGAAAACCAAAACAGCAGAGTGAAAATGCCGGTTTGTAATGAAGATTAAGCGTGCGGGTGGAGAACGCGGTGACTGAACGCTTCACCTTACCTTGCTCGAATCCTGAAAATCAACCGCGTGTGGAATAAATTCAGTGGGTATAAGGAAGAAAGACAGTGGAGATCACAAGCTGTGATACTTGTGTACTGTTTCTAACATGAACTGAATTTTTCTTGCTGGCTTTATTCAGCTAGTTTAAGGTAATCAGTTGGAAACCGGAACATTTTTCGGACTTTACGGCTGATCATTTGAATACTTGGAGTTGTCATATTGGACTTTTAATCCCACAACGGAGAGTGAATGAATAACCGTTTCTTTCAGTGAAAGTAGCAATTCTAAACAAATGGATACTTGGTTCTAAAACAGGTCTCAGAATAGTCAGGCACAATGTCTTAGAAACAAGCCAAATATAGCCGCTCTTCAATTATTAACTGACAGGTGACGGACTCTTTATAACGAAAGTTAATTACCTTGGCTTTTCCAGAAGAAAGCAATTTTTTAATCTTCTCTGCCCGCGTCAAGTACGAGGCACATTTCGATCGAATTACTTCCTTCATCTTTTTGTCGGGGGCTTCGTCTGCGGAAATTTAACCGCACCTGAAATCTACTTACATTTGGCTGCATGTAGCAAGTACTGTACGGCTTGGCCGTAAAGGCTAACAGCTTCGGCATATTCCTTCTCATTGTCCTTGGTTGTGGCTTCATTCGCCAATGCAACGCCCTTCTGTAATAAAGAAGCAGTTCGTTAGACGGATAGCGTTTGGTTATTCCCGCGGGGCAACTGAAAAACCACACACCTGGAGGGCAGTCTTGTTAGCACCAGAATCGGACATCCAGAAGGGAAGAAACTTTCGAGGAACCCTGCAGCGCACAACTTCGGAAAACGCGCCTACACCAAACGTTCAGTTCAGTTCACACAGGACAGGTAATGGCCACGGCCGATCGAGAGTCCAGAATTCCTTCGATGGTATGCGCACCAGTTATGCACCCACCACTGCCGATTGTACTACGTCGAATCCCCGCTAAAAATGGGAGGGAAATGGAAAACCTCAAAGCATATCAACTGTGAGGGACGTCAGGCACCGTGAGCATTCACTGAGACATTTTACAATGAGCAAAAAAGTCGATTAGAACATATCCCAGAAGGACCACAGTGCTACCCTTCATCCATCTAGCTGACATACTTAAGGCTCACAAAGAGGAAATATCTCGTTCCACTTGCGATCTATGGCACCTTTGAAGGATTGGACGGTCTGCAGATCTATCATTCCACCAGGCAGACCGTTCCAACTGTTCACTACCCTGTTGCTGAAGAAGTGCTATCTAGCCATCAACCTAGCTCGGGATTTTATCAGCTTCTTTTCGCGTCCCCTCGTTGTGGAACCTAAAGCCACTTGGAACGGACTACCTGGTCTAAGGCCAGAAAAGCCCTTCATTACCTTGAACCTTTCTCTGAGATCCCCTCGGCTTCTCCTCCTTTCCAACGAGAACAGATTCAGATCACATAGTTTCTGCTCGTACGTCTTATCCCTCTGCCCTTCAGCCATTCGTGTGGCCAGACGCTGGACTTTCTCTAGGCGGGCGGCGTCCTTTTCATAGAAGTGTGACTAAGTCTGCACGCTACCTTCTAAGTGAGGTCGTACTATAGCCGTGTAAATAGGTGCGAATACCTCCGGCTTCCGGCAAGACAAAGCCGATCACAGTCTAAAGAGCTCCTCACGAGCTTTTTGCGCGGCAGCTTTGCACTGCTCCGACCACTTGAAGTCACTGTTCATGATGACCCCAAGGTCTTTAACCCTACTGACTGTTTCTATGGTGACCAGCCCTTGATCATGAGCGACAGTTAGGCTGTCTTTTGTCCTTGAAAACAAATGGCTTTTTCAGCTTTCATGGGTAAGTCCCATTGTAATGCCCAGTCCGGGATGGTACCTACATCCCTGCCCAAGTCCACCCTACCCTCAGAACCGACAAACTTCACATCATCCGCAAAAGTAGAGCTATGTGATTGAAGAGCGGATGCCAGGTCGTTAATAAACAAAAAGAATAGGACCGGGCCTAGGACGGGTCCCTGAGGTACACCACTGGTGACATTCACCAAACTGGTGCGCCTGTCGCCTACTCTTATGTAAAACTTCCTGTGGGAGAGGTAGTCCTCCAGCCTCCTAAATACTGGTCCACCTACACAAAATGTCTCCATCTTGCAAAGCAAAAGACGATGATTAACGGAGTCGAAAGCCTTGCTAAATTCTAGGTAGCATACCTGAACTTGCTTGCCTTCGTCGAGCCGTCGAGTTACTTCACAGGAGATTGGTCAGACAAGATCTATTTTTCAAAAATCCATGCTGGGTCGGACTTAGAATGCAGTGCTTTAGTAAGTGCTGGCAGATACGGGCACGGATGATCTTATCCAGGACTTTACGTAGGATGCTAGTTAGGCTTACCGGGCTGTAGTTTACATAGCCGACTTAGGTCCGCTCTTATGTATTGCCACGACTGCCGCGACTTTCCAGTCCTGAGGCAGCTTATTCTGATCCAAAGTGGACCAGTGCAGCCCACATACCGATGGAGCTATGTTATCCGCCAACGGCTTGATGATAGCTGGATGAATGCCATCTGGGCTCGCTGACTTATGTCTGCTTAATTCCTACAGGCACTTACGCACGCTTCCCCTAAGAGATTTAGCTCGTTCAACGGGGGAGCGGAATGCACCAGAGCCAGATCTACACATACCCAACTACCTATCCTATGTACTCAACCAAAGTATTCCCCCAGGGCGTCTGCTTTGCCCTGGTCATCTGTGACAATACCGTGGTCCCTAGTGGGTAGTGGATCTACTGAACTCTTTGTTAAGCCTTTCGGCTGTATATAGCTGTAGAATATTTTCGGTTGTTTACTTACACACTGGGCCAATTTGAGCTCACATTTCCGCTTGGAAGTTCTCAGAAGGCTCACAGTCTTGTTTCTCAGCTTTGCATAGCGGTTCTAGGCTAGCTGACTGCCGGAAGCTTTGTATTGGTTCCAGGAGCGGCTTCTACGTTGGATGGCCTTGTCTGTTGCAGCCTTCAAACACATGGGTTTGCCCTCCACACTCCTCCTTTTCAACGGCGCAAACTCTTCCTGTAGGGCAGTCAGGGATCCCTTTGTGGCCTGCCAATGCTCCTCGAAAATAGCCCCATCTATCGTGTCCCAGGTCAGACCCATCGCCCCATCGCGAAACATATCTATGTCCAGACTACCGAAATGTCTGACCATCCTTGAGGGTACCTCGGGTTGCCGCATGCACAGGAAGATTTTGAAGCGTACGTGGCCACTCTTGCCCAGCGGTGCACAGTACTGCAGTCCAGACACATCGTTGGATAAGTTTGTTATTGCTAGGTCCGGCATGGATGGAAAGTAAAGCACATGCTTGGAAATCCTCCCTAGCCGTCGTCATATACTTGTATTGTTGAGACTATGCCCCTTATTTTATTGACCCTGGAACAAGTACAACATGCATCAGTCACTACACTTCAGTATTTGTCTATATTTTGCCCGCGTGGAGTGACATAATTTTGGTTCGAACTTGGACTGCCCTGACGGTGGTACCTGACATTGGCATTCGTTGAACTCTGGTTCTCGTTGTTAGACGTTGTGGCCGTACAGTTGATGTTTGTACATATTTATATGCGTTTACCTTGTTAATCCAGTACCGTAGAAACTACGAGTCAATCTTGTTCAGGTTTTGGGGTTCGTTTGAATTGGCTACGCATTACTCACAGTCGGAATAACCGTTACATGGAAGGTATCCAGTCCTGTATCTGGTATTTTCCCCGATATGCTGGTGCATCTCATTGGCATGCAACCATTCCAAGCAGGTTTGCTCCCCCGATCCCGGCACGCAGACCTCAGCCGTTCAGTCGATGTGCGGAAGCTTGAAGTCATCCACTATGAGCTTCTTTCGTGCGTCCTTAACTAGTTCAGTCAGGTCTACAGTAAGCAAACATCCTGTTCGCGGTTTGTGCTTGAAGCCCTGTAGACACAGACAACGTTAACCCTTCTGCGTGGAAGGATGATCGTAATGGCGAGTAACTAGACGTTGCGAGTTCACATCTTGATGTGAGGCTCAAGGTGGTTTTCACCTGACCTAATGAGGATGGCTACTCCTCCTCCGGGGCGATCGTGTTCTCTATCCTGCATATAGGCTGCAAAACCCTTACTTATTAAGCCTGGCACATGGTCTCCTTTAGAAAGCCGCATTTCCGCAACGGCAACTATTGATGATTTCTGATCCCCAGCGGGTTCGTCGAGTTCCGTCTATTTGCTTCTTATACCACACTTGTTAGTATATAACACCACCGCTTTTGCTCTGCCACTTAGGTTTCTCTCATTATTCACTCCTATCTGTTTCTCAGGCGCAACGCCTGAGATAATGAAAATTTTTTTGCTTCCGTTGTCCCCACTGCTGTGCATGATGCAGGCCGACGATTCAGAACTTCCGCCGACTCCTAATCCATCTCTATAGGAGTTGCCATAACATCGAGTTTGACAAGGGTCGCTCTGTCATCCACCTTCGGACGGTACTGACAATTTTCATCCTTCAACGCGTCTTCAGTTACAACTATTCCCGACCCCTCATGCGGCTTCCTTACTACTGTCGGGGTCGGGGCATGAAAGCCGAGTACGGCATTCCGCTGAACTTGTTGGTTATTCATCAGCACCCTGGATGGTCGAGCCAGGTTACCTCCCGGAGCCAGACCACCAGGCCTTACCCTATGCTCGCCTGGCACAATCTGGCATCTAACCTTGGTGGTGTGAACCACTACTGCTGTCCTCGCCAGCAGTTCATCCCTTGTGGCCTCAGCAGCGAACTCCACTAGTATTGGTCTCGCACGATGTTCACTTTCGTCCCCTAGTGGTGACTTCCATGTCCTCACTCTATGCACTCCTCTTAGAGTAGTAGGGTACGGAACACCTGCGATTCGCAGTATATCGCAGACCCTTCTCCTATCTATGTCCCTCCTGGCTTTCGATTCCCTTATAAAAGGTTCTTCCTGGTTTAGGATCGGGAGCCTGCAGCTCGAGACCCTGCCCATCGACAAAATTTGTTTTCCAACACCAGAAGGGCAGGGTCATCCACCCTAGCTGGCCCATACTTCGCTATATTACTGCGGCTCTTCTTTTGGGGCCGCCTTGCCCTCCCTGTCTTGAAGTCTTGAAGTACTTCACTGGTTCTGGGCTTTGAGCCCAATTGTCCCGAGGAAATCTTCCACCGTCTGTCAGACTCACCGGGCTGAAACTAGAGCAAAGGGAAGCGGGGGCTGGACGGGGGCGGCGACAAAAATACAAATAAACATAACATCATGTCGTGTCTCACTATGGACAGTGCCTTAAGCGGAGAGGGAGTTCAGTTCAGTTCAGTTCACTTTGCACAGGACTCGGTATGGCTTGAGCCAATTGGGTGTTCAGATAGTTGTGTTGTGGGCACTTTTCCGTGGCTCCCAACATAGTGTAATTTTCTTTTTCTGAAAGGCAGAAATTTGGTGAAGTATCAGCCCAGGCAGAGAAAGGAGAAAACCATGAGTAAATTTCGTCTGACCCTAAAAATTACCTAATATAATTCGGAGTATACTGCCGCCCAACACTGGTCTACGGCTTTCTTAATAGCCTTCACTGTTGTGGTATTTATGACCTCCTCCGGGAGTTTATTTCAATGGGGTACCACTCTATTAGAGAAGCAATTCGCCCTAATTTGGAGCCTCAAGTGCTTTCTTTGTAATCTAAGGCTGGGCCCCCTTGTGCCTCTCTCTGGGATCGGAGAGAAAAGTTCTCGATTTATTCTTGACAGTCCTTTCATTATCTTGAATGTTTCAATCAAATCCCACGAATGCACCGCCTTTTCATCGATAACAGACCCAGGGGGCGGAAACGCTCTGTGTAGCGACCCCCCTGTCCAGTCACCATTCTAGTGGCTAGCACCTGCCCTTTCTCCAGACTGTCCATACCTCTTGGTAGTACGGTGCCCAGGCTTGCATGCAGTACTCCATATATGGTCTAGCTGTGGCTTGGCATAGCAGAACGAAAATCTCCGGCTCTCTACACGACAAAATGGATCTAATTAAAAGAGTTCTCTCCTGGGCATATCGTCCGTTGGTGCCGCTTTATGAGTAAATAAAGGGGAGACGAGAGCTTCCTATCTCTGTGTCCAGTAGCCTGCGCCACATGCTGCGTAGGTGAATGCAACTAGACCCACTGCAGAAACCTGTCGCCCGATGATAACCTTAGTGTGATCCCGCTTTCCCAGTTAATTTCCGGTAGGATGAGGTCCCCTTACAAGATGAACTCCTTTGTCTGTGCCAACACTGCGTCTGGCATTTGAAAAAGCTCGACGTCTCTCTCGTCTGTCTCCGGCTGTGCCCTGTAGACATAGACAATGATGAGTGCCCGCACATCGATCCTGATAAATTCGGATCTGATCTGTACACTACCAGAGGCCAATTTGAACGGAGCCCCCCAGTGGCCTATGTCGGTCCGTGTTAGCAGCGCCACTCCGCACCTTTTCTCCCAGCCATTCTATCCTATCTGTAGGCTGCATAACCCTGAAGGAGCATGTTGTCAGTGTCTGGTTTTGCACAAGTTTCCATCAGTGCAAGGAGGTCAGATTCTGCTATCCTAGCCATCAACTCCCCCCTTTTTACAGGGAGGCTGCATGTGCCTGTGTACCACACTGACGGCCTCCTTGTCCTCGCTACTGAATTTACCGTAAGTTTCACTGCTGGGGTACCCTCAGGCACAATCTCCAGGGTGCTGCCCATTTTTTGCCTCTACAGCTGTCTTCGACGCTGCGCCTTGTATGTTAGGTGACACTCTGGGCTTTGCAGTTTTTTCTCTCCTGCCCGTCGACCCAGTGTCGGGCTCATGGTGCACAGTGGACGTTTCTTCGTTTTGAGTCACCATACCGATGGCCCGAGATGGTCTTCCGACCACCTCGGCCCAACTGGTTTTCCCGGCTTTTTCCTCTGGTACCTCTAGCTTCTCTGATTGCACCGGAGTGGATTTTTTGGGTGCCTCCTTCAGGATCAGGATGGCTGGCTGCACCTTCTCAGTGCTAAGCGAACTGGATGCCCCGTGAGTCCTCTTCTTTTTGGTCTTTTGAACTACCTTAACTTTGGCTCGTTGTCTTCCAGTCTCTCCCTCTACCTTGGGGACCTGAATTACCCCTTGAGCTTAAGGAGTTAACTTTAGAACAGGGGTCATCTCCAGTTTTGCGATATGAAGAGTCGACGGCTTCAGATCAGGCGTGCCCGTTCTCAACGGGATTATGGTATTACCTGCCTGACAAACGCCGGACTGTCAGGTGTAACCCTAACCGTTCCCTGAGTGCCGCCCTCAATTGCTCCCACCCTGGACAGCAGCATATCTCTCCAGTAGAAACTTTGGAAAGCAACTACCAGGAGTCGTGGTGGTGTGGGTTACATTCCACGCTGTAGTCCTATTCTATGTCACTTGACTATTTGTGTCATGGGGGGTGAGCCAGCCATCCTAAATGCCTTAGTCACATTCCGGCTGTCTTCATCCCTCCTGATTCTTCCGTCTCTTACGATGTTTTACTTAGGGATTCATATTTTGGGATTTACCTCAACCAGTGGCAAACCTAATTTGACCTCACATTTTACACTATCAATACAATTTTGTTCAACTCTGTATATCTGCATGACCTATAAAACTTGATCATGCATATTGCAAGCTTCTCTTCCATTTTCGCGAGAAAAACCATTACCATCACCAAGCAGCCGGCTCCTACTTCCGTCTGTCATGACCTCCGTGTCCCTCTTCTAGCGTTGCACGTCAGCTTCTAGGAGATAGCCTGCTGCTTGAGGAATTCTACTTCTGCCAGGAAGCTTTTTTTTCAAACAGTAAAAAACCTGCTGCCCCCTTGTTTTCCTTACCTTTGGGATTGAATCACCTTTTTTAGTTTTCTGATTTGACACACAATTTTCCCTTTACACTAAGCTGCTGATTGGATTGAGCTCTCTTTAGTCTTGGTTCCAGTCCCATTATCCGGTTCTTTTCTCCTAATTCCCCTCGGAAGTCGCCTGAGCACTCGCTTTCGAACGTGAAGCAGTGGCCACTTATCCACTTTAGCGGTGCCTACTTGATGTGCAGCCCGAAGTTCTTCTCTGTCAGCTTGGGCACTTTTGGTGATACCAAAGTCAACACTGGTCGCTCTGAATTCCCCCATTTTCCGCCAGGTCCGTGCACTCCTTTTTGCCACAGCTCACTGCCCGTCCAGTAGGATCAACCCCTGTTCCATTCACCTCGGCGGTGGTAATCGAGTTTGTTTAAAAATGCCTTATAGGACCTCAGTAGGACTTTGACAGAACATTTAAACCGGCAAAAACGTCACACTACAGAAAGTGTCACAAAAACGGTACACTACAAAAGAGCCACAAAAAGACGTTATCCGGTGGCACATGCACTGCCACCGGCAAAAAACACCAAAAAGGATATTAAAAGCATAACCGCTTCTTCCATAAAGTACGCACACCATAACGCTAATTACTCCACGTCAATTTGGGTGAAATAACTTGTTATTTCACCAAACAAGGCATAAATGCTTATCTCTGAGAGCGATTCAAAAATTCAGGGCCGGTGGCCAAGGCCAGTGATAGTCCAGTTTCTTGCACCTACAAGTCTCCATGGTTAGAGGCAGAGGGAACCTGCCGTGTAGGCTTCGTCGTGACAGCTCTTGGATGTGGTCTCAAGAAGGAGAATGACACCATCTATCAACCAAGAAATTGTCTAGCCTTCGCCTGAAGGTTGAATCGTGAACCCATTCCACCACTTCTGCTGAAAGCGAGTTCAAAATGTTAATAACTCTTCGGGACAGGCGGTTGTCGGCAGAAAACCAGCAGATTCCAACTTCAAGAGTGTCAATGAGTGTCCCCGCGTACGACAAGGTCAATATGGTTGGGAGATAGCTTGCTATTCTGGTGCTAGATAGCCCAAGGTAACGTAACCGAAGCAAATTGGTTCATCTGGTATCCTCCGATAAGTTTCTGGAAACAGCCCGGTAGCTAGCAGGCGACCTTCGTAGCCAGCCCCGCTAAGACCTGCATGAGGAGAGTGGCAGCTATCTGATCTCTTTCAAACACGGTTGATTCGGAAGCTGTGCACGGGCATGCGGCTGCAGAGCCTCACTCCAAAAGAGGTTTAACAAATGTGGTGTATGACCGCCGAAGAGCATCATAAGAGTTTTTCGGGGGAAAAGCGGGTTGTCACAAGGATTCTTCATGCTGTGGCAAGTGCCCTACCTATATGACCTCCCGTTTATAATTTGTTCTAAAAGACCACCCCGAAATCACGCTCACAGGCTGTCGTTCTCAGCAGAGTGCTAGGGGGAGTCTGGTCCGACGTTTACTGCATTCGACCTATGCCCATGTGTGCTGACTTTTCTAAGTTTATCGGGAGGGCCCAGGTGTTGGACCAAAGCAACAGCCTGTTGAGATCGTCCGGCAGGGACTGTCTGTCCGTGTCAGAACGAAATACCCACCACATCCTCAGGTCGTCAGCATAGAATAAGTCCGGAGAGTTCACGCAGGTTGGGAGATTATTGATATAGAACAGGAACAGCAGTGAACCGAGAGATGAACCCCAAAAACACCACTAGAGGCCGAGTACCACGTGGACAGGGTCTCAGAAACGATGGCTGCAAATTTCCGCCCTCTTAAGCAGTCCTCAGCCCAAAGTTTTGGGTCTACCATTTCCAACAGCCTGAACTTTTGAAACAGCAGGCCACGTGATACTTTGTCAAGTGCCCTGCCAAAGTCAAAGCAAACGAAATTTGCTGGATATCCTTCAGCCTTCACCTCCGCTCAGATTTCTTGTGGCAACAGAAGATTGGAAGTGTACGAGCGCGGTTTGCGATATCCGTGATGTGCAGGAATAAGCAGTTTGCGCTCACCGAGATGTTCTTCGACGCGTGTGACTATAAGCAGCTGCATCACTTTGCGGACGGTGCGTGTAAGGCTTACCGGCCTATGGCCGACAACTGCCGCTTTGTCACTATGCTTAAACATCTGTACCGCATCTGCTTGCATCCAGTCGTCAGGGTGTTTCCGGTTGCCATTGAGGTGTTGAGCAACTTTGTGGCTGGGCCCGCGAGAATATCAGCCAGCTGCCTTAGTAACTGTAAAGACCGGCCGTGTAAAATCCCCCCTAAAACACTACCGTTCGATGTTTCCCTAACATCACCCACTTATTTACGCTATTGGCTTGTTTTATGCACTGTATGTTTTTACGAACCAACGTTTGTTTGTTTGCGTGCAGCGCGCTGCTCTGTCAAATTCTTATTATGGATCTGAGCGACGCACGTGCCCCTTTCTCGCACGCCGCAATTCTGTTCTCGTTTTCTGAGTCCTTGAGATCGCATAATTGAGGTTCGTATCCGTTTCGCGTCATTGTTCACTTGATAATATAGTATCATAGAATTTAACGGATAATCGCTTTCTGGTTTCGGGTTCCGGTGCGAATTTGGCTGCTTGTTGCTCAAAGGTGTCTTACACTACTCAGTTGATCAATCTGGAACGATAAAATAAGCAACGTGCCAAGAAAAGGATCGAAGCGATTGGGATCTGGGCAGGAGGTAATACTGCAAGTCACTGGGGAGGCTTTGGGTACCTTCGATTCTTCAGTTAATGCTAGGTCACCTAGTCCTGTTAGTGCTAGCTCATGTATTACTGAGGGTAATATGGATTAAAAGAATGTCGATCTATTTAAGCCAAGGATATTAGACCCAGAACAACAACTGTTATCAGCTAGGCAACAGGCCCAGGAAGCGGAGGAGAAGTATAGGCAGAACAAGCTCGAGCAGAACGCCAGCGACCATGGCCTATCCGACAGATCAGGACAGATTAAAATAGGGAACCCTGTGCCGGTCGTCGAATATAAAACCTCAACACTGCCAACGATCAATCTACCAAGAATAGAACCAATAGTTTTCGATGGACGATCTGAACACTACCTAAAGTTCATCAGGCAGTTCGGAACTTTCGTCGAAAACAAAACAACCGACCCCGGGCAAAGGCTTTTCTACCTGACTCATTACTGTCGAGGCCGAGCAAGAGAAGCCACCGATGGGTGTAACATGCTTGATCCGGCACGAGGCTACACACCAGCAGGGAAAATGTTTTGGGATTTGTATAGCCAGCCGCTTAAGGTAACCCGTAACCTAATAGAGAGTGCGATGTTGGAGGCGAAAGAACCAAGGGCGACATCTATACAGTGACCGACCTGGTGATCAAAATGCTGAACTGTTCAATAGCCCTCGACCATTTGGGTGACAGGGCTGACCTCGACGCAATGCATACTTTGGAGGGCATAGTCCGTCACCTCCCTCCCGAACTACAGGGTCGGTGGGTGGAAGAGGTGGAACCTATGAGCCGAGCCTACCGTGAGGCTAACTTCGAAGACTTGACCGAATACTTGGAGAGGAAATCAAGATAGCCGACAGTAGATTTGGTCAACCCATCCTGGAAGTAACCGAGTAAAAATCTAGTACTAGCCAGGCCAAAATTACTGCGCGGGAACATCCGAAATACCCGATTTGGACCATTGCACAAGCCATTTCACGCGAGGCCATAGCGCATCCAAGTTGAAGGTCCTGTGAAACTAGCCACAGGCTACTAGAATACCCCAAGATCATCAGTGCCACAAAAGACGAACGTTGGGGGGTGGCGAGGAAGACAGGATTGTGCTTTATGTGCTTCAAAGCCACGCGCCGGGCGGAAGCTTGTTGAACAAGGGCCAGATGTGGTCACGAGGGTTGCGCGGGTAGGCACCATCGATTGTTGCACCAAGAGAGAAACTGCACCAGAGAAGGACACCAAGCCCAGTGTAATTTGTTAAACGTAGAGGTCTGCCAGTAAACCAGTACTTTCAGGAGTAGTTGCCATGGCAATGATGGTCACAACTGGGGTGGTCAAAGCGTTGTCCTTCGTCGACAGTGGATCGGACACTACCCTGGTGAAAGAGCGGTTTGCCGACAAACACCGGCTTGCTAAAAGTATGACGTCGTTAACAGTGAGCACGGTGGGCGGAACAAAAGTAACGACTGCCGGCCGGTTGGGGCTACAGCTCATTCCCCTAGACACTAACATGGAAATCGAAACAACGGAGGAATTCAAATTAGTTAATCTCCCCGTGCAAGCACCAAGGTTGATGAAAGCAATCTTAGGTGGGTGGCCTCACCTGCATGATGTAACCGTCGTGGACCGGGAGGACGACGAAGTGGACCTCCTCATCGGTCGCGATGTGCCAGAGGCACATAGGGTACCTGACCAGAGAGTGGGCGAACGCCAGGCACCTTCTGCCGTATGCACAGCACTGGGACGGATATTATATGATCCAGTAGGGGGACGTGGTTCCGTGAGCTACGTATCAGCCAAAACGGACCGCACAGAGTATCAAATGCAACGACTGTATGAAAAGGAGTTCCTTGACACTGCGGACGGAAGACTTCCAGTCTCAAGAGGAACACCTCGCCTTGCAAACAGTGCGGCTAGGAACTAGAGGCCGTAAAATCGGTTTGAGGTTCTCCTCCCCTGGCATACCTTAGGTGACCCTTGGGTTGATAAAAGAAACTATGCTCTGCAAAGACTACTAATAGTGAAGGGAGGCTTCTTCCGGGAACAGGATCTGTGGGAACGGTATGCAGAAGCAATGAAGCAAAACGAAGTTCTCGGCTACTTTGACAAGGTGCCTGCAACCATCGACGGCCGGAAAGGGATATGTTATCTACCTCACCACCCGGTTATCAACCCAAAGAAACCCAAAAATCTGCGGGTGGCGTTCGACTATGCAGCCATGTTCCAGAGCAAGTCGTTAAGTGATCGCCTACTACAAGGGCCTGACTGGGCCAACCCAGCGATTGAAGTTTTGTGCCATTTCAGAGTGGGTAGAGTGGCCGTGTCCGCCGACATCAGAGAAACGTTTCACCGGGTGAAGTTACCGGTGGAATAAAGAGACGCGTTGCGTTTCCTGTGGCGGGAAGAGAGCAACCGGGATAACGCAGTGATAAATTATAGGATGATCGTCCACCCCTTTGGAGAAATGTCATCGCCGTTTTGTGTGAACTACACCCTTCGAGAATCAGCGAACAAACATGGAGCTTTGGTCCACCGGTTGGTAGAAGATGGCGTCAACAGAAACTTCTATCTCGACGACTATCTTGGGTCATTCGATGATTTAGACTCGATCCTAGCGCAGTTCAGAGGCCTAACAAGATTGCTAGGAGAGGGCGGCTTCCATCCAACGAAACGGATGCCGAACGCTTCAAAAGTGCTCAAAGTCATCCCGTACCACGAAGGAGCCGAAAGGGTTAGACATATGGACGACTTCTCACTCTCTACCGAACGCACTCTAAGGATACAACGGAACGCGGAAACGGACGACTTTTTTCGAGCTAAACGTTCCCGAGCCGCCAGTCACCCGTCGTGGTGCACTACCTGCTGTCTCTAGTTTGTTCGATCGGCTTGGATCTATCTCTCCCTGGTTGTTACCCAAAAAGATCCTGCTGCAGCGGCACTGCCGTGAGAAGGTCGATTGGGACCAGCCACTGGGCCGAGAAGATCGTATCGACTGGGAAGAATTTCTGAACATTTTAAAGAAACTAAGGGACGGACGGAAGAACTACACGCCTTTTCTGACTCATCCGAAGTCGGTTACGGATCCGCGGTGTGTGGACGATGGTGCACGGGAGATGGACAATATACTACGAGGATCCTATTTGCCAAAGCCCGCGTTGCCTCACTGAAGACGGTTTCGATCCCGCGCCTTGAACTCGGTGCGGCAGTGTTAGCAGTCAGGTCGGTACAAGCTGTACAGAGATGTTTCGACTTCTACATTTGGTCGGCTAATTTTTGGACGGACTCGACGATAATATTGTACCACAATAACAACGTCAGGAGGCGGTTTAGTACTTTCGTTGCTAACCGACTCACGATTATCCACAATGAAACGGCTAAGAACCACTGGAAAAATCAGATCTGGCGATAACTCAGCCGATCTGTGCTTCCGAGGGGCGACCTACTTCCAGCAACTCGGCACGTGGACGGGAGGGCCGAAATTCCTGCAAATACCTAAACGGGACTGGCCCGTGTAGGAACTAAAACCTCTATGGAATTGAAACCGGACATCAAAGGCGTGGTAATGACGGCAAGAGCCGTCGAAGCGACATTAATTTTGTCACCATCGGTCAGTTTTTATTCCTGGATGAAGACACTTAGTTCGTTAGTTTGGTTGGCCAGGTTCAAGAGACATTTGCTAGTCATGAAAGGGATCCATCCCTCCGGCCGGATACCAGTGGATCCGATAAGCCCCGATGAACTACGAGCAGCAGAACACGATATATTCAAGATGATACAACGGGAGGCCTTCACCCCAGAACTCGAGAGGCAGAGGAAGGGGGACCAATCGACAGAGGGGTATCATCTCCGAGAGGCGACTTGAAGCATCTTAACCCAAAACTCATTAGGGTACTAAGAGTAGATAGTAGGCCGACCAACTCCCACCTGAGATTTGGTACGGAACACCTCTTACTGCCACCTGCTCGACAGCCTGTGATAGAGCTAACGATCCAACATATCCAAGCCGTGGAGGGACATGCTGGGGGAAGTCACATGACGAGCTTCATCCGGAGGCGCCTTTGGTTGCTCAGAGGAAGAGAGAGACCATAAAACGCATAATTCGACGTTGTGTACATTGGGGAGACGCCATGCCGCAGCGGACACACAACACATGGCTCCGCTGCCAGAATGCAGGGTGACTCCGAGCTGATGGCCATTCAGCGACACGGGGTTGGACCATTTCGGCCCCTTGTGTATCAAGTGTGATAGGAGGCCGGAGAAGAGGTACGGGTGTATCATGTCGTGCATGAAGTCGCGCGCCTTGCAGCGATTTGTCAACCGAAGAGGCGTACCGACAGATATATACTCCGACAATGTGTCGATTTTCCGGAGCGCTCAACGGTAACTGCAGAGTTGGTACAAAAACATGAACAGGGACGGACTGTAGAATCGAACCGTGGCCTATGGTATACGATGGCACTTCAATCTCCCGCACTCCATCCATCGCGGTGGCGTGTAAGAACGCCTGGTCCGGTCCACCAGGCGAACATAGCTGTCGATCATTGAGCAACAGCTGCCCGACGACAAGAAGCTGAGCACCGTCATGACTGAGGTCGAGAGAATTCTGAACAACCGCCCACTGGTTCCAGTTAACAAAGGCCACCCCACCCATCTGGCTCTCACCCGGAACGAATTATTGACGTCGAGGTCGAACGAACATTTCCGAGGACCGACAAACCTTCGTGGAGCTACCTCCATGGATGGAAGCAGGCGAACTATCCTGCAAGGTTTTTGGAGGCGATGGCTGCAGGAGTACCTACCGGCTCTGCAAGCTCGACAGAAGTGGCTGGCCAAAACAGGACCATTCAAGGTTGTGGATGTGGTGATAATCGCAGACGAACACGAGCATTTCAGCACCTGGCCTTTGGGCGTGGTTGTGGAAACCATCGAAAGACCTGACTAATTGATAAGAACTGTGAAGGTGAGGACCGCGGAAGGAACGCTTATCCATGGCTTGCGCAGTATCAGCCTCCTCGAGGGTGGAGACGGAGAAGCCGATAACACAGAAACCCAGTAGGCTATTCCTCATTCGTCTTTGAAGTGGTTATTAGAACCTCCCATGTTTGGGGCTTTTACGACATTCTGACATATTGAACTATCGTACACCGTGACACATGCGCACTTACATAGTACACGCATATACTTCATGACCTCCCTCAGACACGTTGCAGTGCTCACCGTTCTTGGTTGATGTTACAGAAGGCCTTTCTCGTACGTGGTAATAGCTGTGATTCCATCATACACTCAGACACACACCAATCACACTTATATAATAAGGGTTTACACTTCATGACCTCCATCAAAACACGCCGCAGGGCTGATTGTTCCCCGTTTATCACAGATATTATGGAAGATATCTCCCTAAGTGATGGTTGTTACTATTTGCCTACATACCAGAGTGCGACCCCACCCATGACACTCACAAGCACACACACTCACGCGAGCACACGCAGCTGAGGCACAACGGCTCTTCCGAGGACAGCACCTATATTTCCCCTTCATGCCCGCCATCGATCAGCCGTTTTCATGGACGATGCAGGGTAACATCGCTCCAGTGTGACCACCGGATCAAGTGCGATCGTGAGTATAATGTTCACAACAAGGTACTAGGTACGCGCACTGACAGCAGGGTCTAGGTAGGCGGGAAGAATCAGTACCCTTATTCCAAACCTTTGATTTTGCTAAGATTCGGGAGGATTTTGGTGGGCAGTGAAACGACCGGTCATGTAAAATCCCCCCTAAAAACACTACCGTTCGATGTTTCCCTAACATCACCCACTTATTTACGCTATTGGCTTGTTTTATGCACTGTATGTTTTTACGAACCAACGTTTGTTTGTTTGCGTGCAGCGCGCTGCTCTGTCAAATTCTTATTATGGATCTGAGCGACGCACGTGCCCCTTTCTCGCACGCCGCAATTCTGTTCTCGTTTTCTGAGTCCTTGAGATCGCATAATTGAGGTTCGTATCCGTTTCGCGTCATTGTTCATTTGATAATATAGTATCATAGAATTTAACGGATAATCGCTTTCTGGTTTCGGGTTCCGGTGCGAATTTGTCTACGTATCGTTCAAAGGTGTCCCGCAGTAACAGTGGGCGGATTCCATCCGGTCAAGGTGATTTATGCGGCCTAAGAAATCGTAAAACCGTCAATACTTCATCCGCTTTGATATCATGGATCGCGATTGAAGGCTGGAACACCGACGGGGAGGGGGGGGGGGTAACCAACTTTCATCACGCGTGAACGCCGACTCATTTTGTCATCCGGTGGTATCTGCCCTGGCCACATCGGTATCGGCCACTCTGCCGTCTACCATAGGTGCAGGTATGCCTGATATGGCCCCGGTTAGCCTTCTCCGATTCACAAAATGGTCGTTTTGGTGCATTTACATATTCAGCTGCTAGCCTGTCCTCGAATTTGCATCGTTTAGCTATCTTCATAGAAGAGCTTTGAGTTCGTAGTCGTTTGTACGAATCAAAATTCTCTGCTGTTTTCCGATACTTCCTCCAAGCTGAATTTCTTCCTCGGTGTATGCATCAGAGCTCCTTGCCAAACGATAAGGTAGAGGAAGATCAAGGGAAATCAAGAAGTACCTAGGGGAAGCACCTAGATAGACTGAAATAGACGGAAGAAGAGGAAGAAGTAGAGCACGAGGAAGAGGCTGAAGAGGAATGCAGAAGCGGACCAAATCACTACAACTGGGCTCAAGTTGCTGACTCGGGGGCAGTCCGGAAAGGAGTGTCCAAGCAGCGTCCAACTTCCTGTTGAACGTTGCCACGGTATTCGCTTCCGCCACCGCCTCGTGAAGTTCCTTCCAGTTGCCAACTACCCTGCAAGCAAACGACCGGGCTCTGATAGAACCAGGATGGGCGTCGACGCAAAGGTTTCTGCTGACGCTGCCCATTAAGGAACTGTGAACCAGAGCTTCATACATGTTCGTGGTGTCTGGTAGAGAGTAGTTCGCCCAAAAAGTGATTTTATCGCTCCAGTGGGATGAACCGTCAACCAGTAATTTACCTCTAGTTTGTTTTAGTCGTTCTCGTCCCACCACGAGAACCGCAACGCTTCTCTTTCCCGGCTGGTCCTTCCAAATTGGGGTAGCAAGTAGCCATAAGGGAGAAGCCCAAGTGACACAAGGTTGACCGGAATATTCCGACTCTCTCAATGGTCAAATTGTAGAAGTGCAGAACATACAAACCTCAGTAACGCTGCCAAAGGGACTAACAAACAGAAACCTAAGTCCAACAACATTCTAGATCAAGGGTAGTCGCTACGTCAGAGATCAAGTTCAAGTACAATTGAGTCACAGGCAAAAATGTGCGATGTGAAAAAGCTTGCCTAAGTGTGCTGAATAATGTGGTTTATTATGAGGGACAATAACTGGTGAATCTACGGCAACGGGTGGAGGGCATATATGTGAAATAGTCCCCAGGGATTTACTCCACGTGACTGGCACCGTGCGAAGCAGTGGATCTTTTTTGTTTTGACTTGAGTAATAATAATATTGACAGAGGTTTATTTCAGAGGGGTCCGAAGCACCCGAGACGAATGGTCAAAAGTTACAAGCGATAATACGGACAGATGTTTCGTGAGAATGCTGACAGACGTGCAAAAGACTCGAGAGTGCCAGACTCCAGAGAGACAAACGTATGCACACCAAGGAGCAACCGAAGTAGTCTGAATGAACAGCTGATAGACTCGAATGGATTCCCGGCAGACCAAATTCAAGATCCATTGATGGAACCAAAATGGGCCAAATAGAAGTGGCTGAAAACAGAGAGCAATATACGAGAGAGACCAAAAAAGCATAGACAAAACTCGGGTAACAAAAGAAGACGGAGAACAAATTGACTTACCTAGAATAGATGGATAGCAACGAATTTGATACGCAGCCTTGATATACTGCAACGGGAGATTGGCAATCGGGTATAAAACTCCCTGTAGAACAGAGAAACAGCGTGACAGACAATGGGAATTGGATCGATCACCAAGAATACACAGATAGTTTAGTATGCGGTGGCTGTGAGGTACATACCTGTTGAAAATGAAAGCACATCAAGGAAGGCAGAGGAATAATAGCAAAGGAAGTTGCTGACGAAGAGCTGCGAGAAGCAAAACGACTGTGTCCTTTATAATCAATGGAATGTGGACCGTCAGAAAAAGGAAGGAGGTGGAGCGTGGAATAGACCACAGAGATAAAACTGGGAATGACAATGGTGGGTACTGTAAGAAAGGGACGAATGAAGAGGGATTAGAAGAGGCGGGTAGGGTTAGATCGGAAGGCCTATAATTGGAAAAATACTGATGTAAGTTTTATATGACAGGTGCAGCATGGTGGATTACTGGACAGAAAGAGAACAAAAACCACCCTGGGAGGAAGGAAGCTATGACTGCTGTGGTGTGCAGTAAGCGAAGCAGTGGAGCTGAGGGAAATCATAAAAAAAGAGGTGAAAGTAGACCGAATAGATTACAAAAATACGGTCGCATCGCATGACTACTGCTGGAAAAGAGAAGCATCGCTGAATGAACGTGCAATACCGAAGAGGCAATGAGGTGGTGGGGTAAAAAAGAACAGGGAAAGTGGAGCTAGCACGGGATAAAAAGTAGTCCTTGGAGTGTTGACTATTGGTGGAACAAGATGACTAGGAATTGAAACAGTATGCGATGCAAAAGGACGGTGATAGCAAAAGGCAGCACTGCAGGGGAGAGATCGGTGCACAAATATCACAAAGTGCAGGTCAGGGCAGTTATTATGGCTTGGCATTTCACGGGATGATAGTGATGTATAGATATACTATCGACGGGAGGAAAGTGGTGAATTAGGAAGAAGGGGAATAATATATAGAAGGGGAGATGAAAGAACTGATCTAATGGAAAGGGGCTTTAGGTTTCAGATGGAACATTTTGCTGCAGGCGAATTATATGATGAAGGCGGAAGGTGACATCCAAAGGAGTGGCTGATGGAAAAAGCTGGAGGGGCTTGCAGAGCCAAGCAAGAAATATATGGCAGAGAAGCATACTGATGATAAATTCGAACATAAAAGATGGAAAGGGGAAAAGATGAGTTCCAATACGGGGAGTGGTCACGGGTACTAGTGCAGCAGGTGAATATTAGCGTGAAGAATGAGAAGGAAGGACGGGGAAGGGTATGACGAAGCAACGGCAGGGGGAACAAAAATGCCATCAATAAACTCCATGAGCACAGAGTGATATAGACGGAATAGAGACGTGGAGTCAATAGGGGAGACACGGGCAGAAAAAAGAAGTAACAATGATGATGATGATGATGATGGTATGTCTCGGATGAGCCCGAAGTATGCTGGAGGACACGATCAGAATACCTAACTGATGTCAGAACCGGAATTTTCAAAAGGGTACAACATGTGTGCACAGAGCTTTAAGTTGAGTGTCAAGGTGGACTCAGACGATAATAATGCCCGGGGAATTTGAAGGACAAGGTCAACTGGACGACCTGGACAACGGCGGTTGGAGTCAGTGAAAAAGGGGAAGTATATGCATTTAATGCACCGGAAATGATCAAAACATTCGAGAGTCCAGCAAAACCAAAGGAATTCTGCCGAAAATTGAAGCGGAAGGAAGAAAAAGAGGAGTTTGTCAAGGGGAGTAAGAAGAGTCGTTTGCATACTGCAGGGTGTGAAAATTCCATGGATAGAAAACTCGACTATCTACAAAAATGGATTTTCAGAGGTAAAATGCAGCAAAGCATCGGCCATTGTGGTAGTAAAATTTGATGGTGAGATGCCGACGAAGTCAGTTACTAGGAAAAAGACCAACCAATCCGACGGATAGAGGGAGAGGAGTTAAGAGCGGTGATGGAAAAAATAGCCAGGGGCGAGTCGGTAGGTGTTCAGCAGTTAATTTTCAATCATATAAGTATGTCATGAAGTAACAGCAAAGAAATGGAATTGTGGCAGTAATTCAGCATGAAGTGCGTATGTGGCGATTGCGGGGGTGAATAGCATGCAGGGGCGATCATGGAGTATAAGGTGGATAAGTGACCTGATGGCCGTTTTGATGGGAGAATCACACAACAAATGCAATGAGACAGCTGCTGCACCAGCGAGCCCAGTACGAAAAAAGGGAACGTGATATCCGATTTGGCATAGAAACAGTCGGCAGAGTTGGCAGTAGAAATCGGTGGCTGGATACCGGTGAATTCAGTTGCATAGCAAACCAGTAACACCTCTGGGGGTATAAGGAGAACACCAAAGTGTCGATGAAGGGGAGACTGGAGGACAACAATGGCGTGGAGCGAAATGTTCGCCCATACTGGGTCGGTCGAGAAATATCAGTGTTAAAATGGAAGATAAATCCATATGGGGTGCGCATAGCGTCGGCGATTACAGAGGTGGATAGATCGCAGAAGAAGTGTTGGAACGGATGACAGGAAAGCGCACAGCGGCAAATGAACATTGCATTAGGTGTACCATACGACAACGACAGGCGAATAAAGCTGCATGACATGTAGCGGAGAAGGCCTGGGTGTGACAACGGCCGCGGCATAAAATAACTCAAGCATCTGAGATAGTGGCAGAATATGGGTGCCGGTTAATTAGGGAGTTACTAGGCGAGTCAGACGAGTGGCGCAACTTGGAGGAAGAAGAGACTGCAAAGATGATGAAAGAAAAGCCGACGGATGACAGGCGGGCAATCAGCTGGTTTTTCACCGCACGATATATGGATAATGATGTGTCAACAGCAACGTGAAGGCGGTGGCCGGGCAATAAGTTTACCTGGGATGCATTGAAGAGTGGTTGCATGGGCGATAGCATGCAAAGGTGATGTTATAGTAGGTGGGCGGTAAGTGAATGACTTTTGATGACCATTGTGACAGGTGCCTCGAGGTAGTAACAACAGCAAAGCTGTGTGACAAATATATCTGAGAAATACAAGTGTGATGGAGTCATGGTGCACCGCGAGATCAAGATAAGGCAGTGGAAGTGCACTATTTAGGTCACCAGTTGGACTGATTGAGAGGGCATATAATCGATAATTGCACTGATGACTGCTGAAAGACAGCGGAGTATATTTTATCGAAGAACGTCGCTTGGTGTTTATGTTGAGGAAACAGACGGTGACAGTATTTGGGTCAGAGAATGAGTAAAGGCCGCCAGTTCTGGCATGGGGAACGTGTAAGTTTATTGAAGGGATAGGAGGAAAATCAGACGTGAAGCTCTGGAGGCATAAACAATGGGATAATTTCCAAGGTCCATGAGTAATAATATGGTCAATCATAGTGCTCCGAGGAATAGATAGGCTGGTGGGTGGGGATTTAATCTACGCTCTATCTAGTACAAGAATGGAATGATGGACTTTACTGGGCATAAAAAAGTAAGCTAGTACAACAATAATGACAGCTAACTCGACGGAGAAAAAAACAGTGGATGTAGAATACAGAGCGAATGACATGTTTGCAGCAGCGATAATGGGTCAAAAATGATGTTCTGCAATCCACAAACTATGCTAGTGGGAGGGTCTGGCCCTGCGATGGACATCCAACCTGGAAACCGTTTTTATTGGCTGGGGTGCGATCCGCCATCCCAGTTGCACGAGCAAGTCGTTGCAAACGGCCTGCAAGCCCGATGAACGCCGGGCAAGGCGGTTGATCTGACGGAGCCCCGCACAGTTGGGATTGGCACCAGCTATCATTGATGGTTGTGCAGCTGGGCAGAGTAGCGGCGATAACGATTGGGCAGGCTGTGAGAGACCACGAAAGGCAGAGCCAAAAGGAACAATGATTGTTATATCACTGCACAGTATTACTGACCAGATGAAACTGTCAGTGAGGTGATCGGTACTGCACCCAAGACGGTTGACCTTCAGTGAGAATCATTGGACAAGGGAAGTGAGATAGAAAGACACGGTCTGAGTATGCTACCGCTGAGGGGCAACTCCCAACGGAGGGAAAAAGTGTAAAAACGAAACAAAGGCTCAGCAGTGCAGTGGTTCACTGGGCCTAGTTGGGAAATAGTAAGAGGTGTAAGCAGCTACAACCTGTTGCATTAGGATTGGTATAGGCAGTGGGGAGCTGTAATGGAGTCAACTCAAAATCCCAAGATAGAAAGAGACCGTTGCAGTCAGCATGTGTACACCGGTGAGTGTCAGTTAGGAGTAGAGTTATCGCAAAAAAGCAGGGGGTAAATTCATAACGGATCAGGAATGGCTACGATCAAAATTCGTGATGCTGAGTAGAAGTGCCAGGCATGGAATATAAGCATTCAGTTGTGGCCTAGAGGTTATAAGGTTACAGTGTAAGTCCTCCTTCAGGGGCCAGATCGTTGGAGACGCACCCACTGACTAGCGACATAGCTTTTGGGACAGTCAGGTAGATAGGCAATGAAAGCCTAAAGGCATACAGATGAGAGGCACTGCGTATACCGAGTAGAAGCTTATTCTAGATTTTGGGATAGGCTGACAGGAAGGATCGGGACCTCAGATTGAGAGTGGATTGGGGGAAGAGAGAGAAAAGGCACGGCGACAAGGGTAGTGACCACGGATCGGTAGTTTTCATTCAGTTGCCCCTTTCTTTGTGATAACTCTCCTTCTCATGCCACAACCAACCCCCACTGCAGTATTTCCATATAGTGTCCTTCTCCAAACCAGATGACCCTTCGATACTGGCTGACGACCCTCGTCATTCCTAATGTAACCAAGTGTACTCCAGCTCCGTGGACAAATCCCTTTGTGGTGGATCCTTATTCTGGCCGTATCTAAAAAACTAAATTCTTGTTCCTCATCTGACGTTCTTAGCTTTAAGTCCGTCGACCACTGCGATCCTCTCAACTTTGCCCTCACAACCTGTTTTGTCCAACCACTTACTCATGCCGTCACCCATGCTAACAACTCAATTCCAAAATGGCCTCAGTTTCTTTGTGGCAATTCTGGGCCTTCTTTTCCTAATACAATGGCTTCTGTGGGCTCATTACCTTCTCCAGCCCTTGTCCGTCGAACGGCTGCTCCATCTCCATAGGTCTTAGTTTCCTTCTTTCTCCCAAGTAACTCTGATGACACTGCGTAGATGGTTCCTCGATTTGCTTTAGCTTTTACCGGTTGATCCACCGATGAGATCCATCTGCACTAAACCTTTTTTCTGCTTCCATTTTCAGCTTTCCGAACGTGCGCCTATACCGTTTCCACTTTTCATTGTTCTGAGTTCCGCGCCAACCTCCACGCTATCTCGTGAGTGTATCTGGCAGTTCGTTATATCCCCTTCACCCAACCACTGGCAAACTCGGGTCTGTCCTTCTACATCCCTCACCCACAGGTTAGTCGGTCCTGGGTTATATGACCTCGTCTGCTACACTGAGCTCCCCTTGTAAAACCACCAATCTTCGCTGTAGCCTATTCCAATGGTGAGGGAGGCAGCGAAACCCACCTCTCTGGCCAGCGCGTATCGGGCGCTTCGCTTGACCTTGTTCGCATAGCTGGGTATCAATGCTTCTCGAACACCCGCCAGTCCAGGCGTGGAGGGGGCTGTTTAGCCTTTGTCAAATGCACTATCCACGCTAGTGTTATCGACCACTCCCTCTTCTCCTTAGTGAGGATTCGTTATGGCTATCCATTCACGCCTCCGGCCAGAACCTCCTCCTTGGCTGCGTCTACGTCCCCCCGGGTCTGGAGCCTGCAAAAATTGACTCTGCCGTGGATGTCTTTAATGCTGCGCTTGACTACCCTGCCAGTGCAAAAATTAACTAAACTTTCCTTCCATTTGCTAGTCCTCCCATACTAGCCCTCCCATCTTCTCCACCTTCCTTTCTTGTGTCCGTCTTGGTGGATGGACCCAACATGTCTCCTGCCCTACTAGGGAGAACAACATCTTGGACCTAGTATTCTCCATTGATGTTCCTGAAATGATCACCCAGACTGCTGATCACTTCCCGGGTAGTGACCACCGTATTGTCAGGTGCAAGTTCAGCTGTTCTCATCCGATGCAGTCCTCTCCCCCTGTTCTGACTTCCTACCGTTCCTGTAACTGGCCCCTAGTTCCAATGATAATCCGCTCCCTTAACTGGGACACATTTTTTCTTTCATCCGATCCCCTCACTGTTGTGAACTCTCTCTACTCCAACCTCCTACACTGCCTAAATACCGCCAACCCATGTGCCGATCCAGGCCTCAAATCCAACAGCTCACGCCTGTCACTTTTAGAGCGTAAGCTGTCTAAGCTGCAACTTGCCTTCGCTAGATCACACGATTTTACAATTCTCCTGCACATAAACCAGCTACAACTGAGGCTGCGTTGCACGGTCGATTCGCATCTGAGAAGGCAAGAGGCCATCGCCCTAGCACACCCAAACAGGACTGGCTACCTGTCCAACCTGCTTAGTAAAAGGTCCAATCAATCCAGTCATACCTCGCCCAAGTTCCTCATCCTCGGCTCATCTACCGCTAATACTCCAGCATCTATTTCTGAGGCCTTCAATGAGCATTTTTCCTCCTCCCTTATAAGCTGTTCTGGTATTCCCCCTCCTACAATCCACCCCTGCACCTCTGCCTCTCTTTCATCGATTCCCTTCACCCATCTAGAAATTGAAAAAATCAGTTTTCTCTATTAAACCTTCCCCGAAACCAGGACCAGATGATCTCCCACCGGCCCTCCTCCGTTTCGGTGGTCCTGACCTCCCTTTATTGTTACTTAATATATATACCACCTCCATGCTTCACAGTTTCTTCCCACTTCAATGGAAATCCTCTGTTATAGTTCCGCGCTTCAAAAAGGGCGCATTACACAACCCAGATAACTATCGGCACAATAATCACACCCCAGTAGTCTGCAAAATTATGGAGAGAATTATCAAAAGACACATTGTCCAGTACCTCTTATCTAACAACTTGCTTAACCCTGGTCAGCATGGTTTCTTGAACTCCCGTTCCTGCTCTTCCTGCCAGCTTGACTTTCTCAATGTCCTATCGTCTGCTGCCAACGCCGGCAACTCTGTAATTGTCCTGTACATCGACATGTCTAAGGCTTTTGACCGTGTTCCCCACATTCATCTGTTGGCCAAAATCCGACCTCTCGGTATTACTGACCCTCTCCTCTCCTGGCTATCCTCCTATCTCTCTAATAGATCACAAGCCGTGCTCGTCGACGGCCACCTATCTTCCGCCAAACCAATTACTAGCGGCGTCATCCAAGGCAGTGTCCTAGGCCCATTACTATTCCTTATTTATATCAGTGACATTTTCTCTTCTATTCGACACGGCACTCCTTTCCTCTTTGCCGACGATATAAAAATAGTGTACTCTTTCCTCCCTAGTGACCTATCCGTGACTCTATGCAACATATCGCATGACTTACTCGTTCTCCAAACTTGGTGCCTCTCGTGGTTCATGAAATTCTCTGCGGAGAAGAGCTTCCTCCTACCGTACAATTGCACGGTCCCACCCGGCCAAATTTGTCTGGACGGCCTGCCCATCCCCATGCACCCCATGGTTACCGATCTTGGCGTACGCTACTCTTGTTCCTTTAACTTCTCCGAACAGGCAGGTTTCCAAATCGCTAAGGCTAAGCGAACCCTAGGCCTGATCAATCGGTGTTTCCTAATACCGGCCAGTCGCCTCTCCATGTATCTCTCACACGTGAGACCGCTCCTAGAATATTGTCCCACTACCTCCAGCCTCTGGCCATGTTCCTCTATTGTATCTCTTGAGAACGTTCAGCGTACTTTCACCAAAAGGCTGTTGGGCGTATCCCTAGCCCTAACATACCGCCAGCGGTGTGAGCTCCTACAAATTGAGCCTCTATGGATTCGTCGCATGAGGCTCAACCTGATTTTCCTCTTCAAGCTAATCCATAACCTGGCCTACACCTCTTATCCCATCTCATTCGTTGCGCCCTGCTCCTACCCCATCCGGCACCGTGCCTTCTCTCTCACTGTCCCTCATTCTAATCTCTGTCTGAAGTCCCGATTCTTTCTGTCAGCCTATTCCAAAATCTGGAATAAGCTGCCCCTTAGCTTACGCAGTGCCTCCTCAATGTTCGCTTTTAGGCGCGCACTTTTGTCACACTTAACAGTCCCCAATGCTATACTGCTCACCAATGAGCTCATCTCCGGCGACCTGGCCTTTGAAAGAGGCCTCACACTGTAACTCTACTACCTCTGCGCCACAGGCCACTAGGTACACCCCGCGAACTAAAGCCATTGCCTTCACTGATCCACAGCGAACCTTCCTCCTGCCATCATAAGGTAACCCTATTGCTCACCTACGTTCATCTCTTATCCATCATATTCACTTTTTTCTCCTCAGTATCCGTTGATTCTCAGCGGGGGCACACCCAGACTGCGCTTCTCTATCCCCTTTCCCTTTCCAGTGATCCCCGCTGACGGCCAACCACTTCGGGCACTGTACTTACCATCTCCCTGGCAGGTGCACCTGGATAATATTGCTACACGGTCGTCTACCACTTGCTGTTTCCGTTGGCTCTCCTGTCCATGGTATCACGTCTTGGTCAATTGTTCCTGGTTCACGCACCCCCATCGCGGTCGTTTTGTCCCCTGTACAATTATCCATGATCACTCGTGCCACTCCCAACAGTGCGGGGCGCGGTCAGATCCACCGCTATGGCCGGCGCACATCGGGCGTGCAGGCCGTCTGCAACGATGTGCGAGCGCAACTAGATTGGTGGATCACACCTCCTGCGTTCACTTCACGAAGTGTTTTTCAGGTTGTGTGCCCAGCGCACGGCCAGTCCCACCCACTAGCACCGGTTGCGGATGGCACGCCCTAACTTTTCTTGGAATACCGAATCAAATGCTGTCGGCTGAAAATTGCATGCTCCTCATCTTTTTTCCACCACAGCTTGTTCACCCATAGCTCTTATCATCTGTTTCCACTTCCCCTTTTTGTCGCCCTACCACGGTGTTCATACCTACCCGTTTTGTCCTTCCTCCTACCGCCTTTCTCTACATTAACCTTCACTGCTTTGAGTCACAATCGTCCTAACCACTGTTCTCTGTCGACGATCGCCAATAACGCTTTTCCCACCTGCCGTCATTGCTGGCTTCTATGATCTATGCGCTTGGTGTTACCCTCTGCTCAGAATGCACATTGATAGCATTTTTATGCCTGTCGTTCTGTTAAATCCCTCCTCGTGCCCCATGCCATGATGCACCAATCGCACCCGCACTCACGCCCAATCCGCATATTAGAACTTGCCGCTCCAAACTTCGCATCTTTTACAGTCGTATTTATCACCACCACCATGTCTTCCTCACTTAGCCCCGCGATTCCTCTGCGGTTCTTTCCAGTGTCCTGATTAGAATCCACCTGTTCAATTGTCTGCCGGCACACAGCTCCCCAGCTCCATTGCCCCAACTCCGTTGCGCATTCATTTTTTTGTGGCCTTTTTGTTCTATTACTGGTCCACTTATCTCGGAGCTTCCCGCTTCCTTGTCCGCCTCCTTCGTGTTTCATCTGCAGTAAAATGATCTGATTGGTGATTTCTTACCTGTGTCTCCTCGGTCATTGCTTTCATCCCTTGATCCGTTTATTGCTCGCTACAGGCATTTTTCTGTACCTTCCAGTGTGGTCCGCTTTTCTATGTTCCACCATTGTAATGACAACGTTACGTCACGGTGTTCTTTTACAGTTTCAAATTGTTTGACCTGTCACTACCCGATTCCTCTGGTCCGTCACTACATCTCGCACCTGCATTGATCAAATACTTAGACCCATTCTTACCCGTTTTCCTTGATCCTGTCTTTCATCTTCACTCTTCCATGAACTGCTCCTCACAGTCTTCATCACTTCTGTGCTTCTGCACTCTATTTTTCTTTCCGTTGGGCTGCCACGTGCACTTGTCATGAAGCTAATCCACCACGACATTCCAAAGTTAATCCTACAACCAACTGATCTAACATTACCTACTCCTCCTAATGACTGATAATTTCTTTCTAGGACCCCATTGTTATTGCTCCTGCTTCTCTTATACCTATGCATATATATAATAAATCTACATATACATATATATAAACTTACGCATATATATCTATGTGCACGCGCTCTGCATCTTGCAGTTCCTCACTGGCCATCTATCTCGCTATCATCCCAACGACCGTTATCATAGGCATCCGTCGACTCTACATCTGTGCCTCACATCTACAGTATCTAATCCTTCTAAATCGATTTTGTCATCTGATCATCCCTCTACGTCTTGCATTGCTCGCTGCCTGTTTTACGGTGAGTTTTGTGTCCTGTCCGCCGACAATTCACTGCGAAGTACCAATGCTTCATTGTCATTTAATCCACTACAGTGCACCTCACCTTTTTCTCCATCGTTCCTCGCTACTGCAGTTTTTTACACCGATTTCCAACCTTTCTCATGTTTACCAGTCTGCCTCCATATGTAATTGCCCGGGACCAGCCATTTAGTCCACCTGACCTTGAATTTCAAACTCACCGGGAGTCCATTCAAATCCGCTCTTGAGCTCATTTAAACTCCACGCAATCTCTATGGTGTGCATACGTTTATCCTATGTTCATCCTACCTTATTCCCCCTTCTGAGCCTCTTTATCCAATATTTTCATGAGAGTCTCCATATTTCCATGAATTATATCTGTCCATTCCATCACCTGTATCTACATGATCATGCACATGGCATGCTTCGGGCGCTTCCAAAATAAACCATTATTATTACTATTATTATCATTATTATTATAAACAGTAACGTTCAGGCCAAACTAGGCCGGGAGATTACACTTGCTGTGTTCCCTTTGGAAGGCAGCTTTCATATAAGGTGAATAGTTCACAAACTTTCCGGCCCACTAGCCCAGTTGGAGGATCCCACACTTTAACTTTAATCGTACTACCCCGTTTTTACACCCTCCACGGTTTTCCATCATGACTGTTGTCGCTTCATGATGACACTTTTGCCTCACTCAGTGACTCTTGTGCCTAGCTTGGAACGTTCTCCTGTCCGATCCGCTTGTCCAATCGATAGATTCCACCAGCGGCTATAGTTTCATTTTCAAAGTGCTTATCGATAGCTTCTTTGGTCAAGATGCGTTTCCCCATTTGTACATCCCTAACTGTCAAAACTTTTGACTCTACTCGCTAATGTATCCAACAGTCCTTGTGCAGGATATATATATATATGTATATATATATATACATAGAAGATCCTCTCAAATTGTGAATTTGCCCGCACTTTACACTACCTTGGTAAGCATTTCCAAAAGCAAAACTTTTACACGTTTGTCATAGCGGGAGACACTTGAATTTGGCCATAAGCAATTTCCGACGGTTTTGAGCTGACCACAGTAGCTGAACCTCTGGGTTTTACTGTTAAGTCTATTTGACCGCATACTGTAGGAGTGCGTACAATTGCAGTTTTAGTGATTTTGGTTTGGTGCTGCAGAAACCACGAATCGATCTTGAACAAACTTCGGGATTCCTTTAAATTGGCCAGGCGTTAGTTTAATTGAGAGCTAAGACTCAAAGTCCCATCTGTGATGGTGCCAAATCTCGTGTCAGGATAGGGCATCTCTGCCATTGTACTCTTGACATACTTATTTATTCTCTCCGGCAAACGTCACTTCCAAATCAAGCTACCCTAAAACGGTCCATCGAGCAGTGATCTGATGAGAAGCCCTGCTTAATTCTTTTGTTTATACAATGGCCGTCCTGAGGCTATCCTTTTCCTCTATCTACAGTGTACTAGACATTTCGTCCCCCGACCAATGACACACCTTAGATATGCTCGTCTGGGTATCTTCCCATTCTTTTCGGCCAATGTTGCACGTCCTGCCTACCAGTGACGGAACCAGCTAATCTCCTTTCCCCTATCTTCTCCGGCCGTTTTCTTTACCGTCCCTCTTACTCTTTGCTCATATCTGCTTTCGCCAAGTCTATGCATCCCAGGTTACTTTCACTAAGGCTTCTGTTTACTACTGATCATCACTTTCCACAAGTTACAAATAAATCTGTTGCGTGATTGCCTCAGTTGTTCGCGGAACAGTTGAACCACTCTCAACTGCCTTCACTAGTTACCTACCTACTCTCTCCTTATGATACTACGTGCGCTTGCTATTGCCGTACTCGGGTACCACTTTAGTTTCTCCCCACAGCTCATATTCTCCGCCAACAATTTAATCTCTAACCACATCAACAACTTTGTCATTGCTTTAAGTTTTCACCGCTTTCGCCAACTATTTCATTCGTCGCCACTTACTCTCCCCGCTGCGCTTAAACTTTCATTATAACCGTCTCTGTTGGTTGCCTTTTACCAAATCCTCCCAAGAATGCCTTGGAATGGCTCACCTTTCTCCATCCCCGCAGTACCCTTCTTGCAACCTGGCTGGTTTTGTATTCCCACTCACCTCTTCCGTAGCTGCAAACTAAGGCTCCATATTATTCCCATCGTCATTGTCCTCCTTTTCCCAGCTAATTAGCCTGTTTGTTTGCCATTTTTGGAGCTTCTGCAGTTACGATCCCCATTATCCCACTAGAGCATAACCTGAATAATTCAAGCTATTTCCGCTGGGTTTTGAGCAACTTAAAGACTTAAACATTCCACATTTATCTTTACTCTTACCGGGCAATACTATCGCGTCCACTACCACCGGCGTTTAAGCTTTATCTGGCACATTTTATTGCTCTTACACATCCATTTTTTCCTTTAAAGTATCTGCCACTATCATCGAACTTTTCAGCAAGCCTTGCGAT
Organism: Fasciola hepatica; assembly: GCA_948099385.1. Classification (NCBI taxonomy): domain Eukaryota; kingdom Metazoa; phylum Platyhelminthes; class Trematoda; order Plagiorchiida; family Fasciolidae; genus Fasciola; species Fasciola hepatica. Next base: position 8,300,133 of record CANUEZ040000105.1, read on the forward strand.
TATCAAAAATAAACCGTTATTATTATTATCGTGACCACTTGTTAAGTAAGATCTTACATCCTGCGTGCCTCGAGTCTCCTCCGAATAAGCCATTATTATTGACGGTATTGTCATCATAATTCTCAGACCTTGAAGAGTTCGTTCAAGTCACCTTTTCAGAATGGGTTGCATTGATCGATGTTGTAAAAATCCAAACAAAGCAACGGACCCTTTTGCCGGTTTTTCTGCGGAACTCAACGCCACTCTAGACTCTATGAGTTATTTGCTACCCGTCCCACGGGATATTTCTTCAATACTAAAAGGCAGCACCTGTTGTGCAAAGGCGGGCTTAGCCTAGGCCTGCCTTCAAGAAGAAGCTGCACTTAAATTTCGAAACACAACAACTGATGTCACCCACAGTGGCCTGTAGCAACTTGTGCTCCTTTCATTTGTAGTCACAGAGACCTCAGTTATTTTTCAGATGACATCATTTTGATCGGACTTTCCGTCAACAGGCTAAATATCTATTGAAGGAAGGTTTTGAAAACTTTCAGAAATTTTGGGCTTTCATCAGGTCAGCGGAAAAGCAAATTTTTTTTAAAAACGACGGATTACTTTAGGCTCATTTTTGACGTGGATGGTCATCATCCGCTCCAGAAAAGGGCAAGAGCAACGCAAGAGATTTCAGCCCCAAAGACGTTTCTTCACTCATGTCATTCCTGGACCTCATCGGTAATAACAGTGCTTTTCTGCTGGAACCAAAACCCTTGTGGGTACCTCTTAACTGTCTCCTACGAGAGGGCCATATATGATGTTATTCATAATAGCGTAACTCACTATTTGACGAAACAAAATGGATGTCGACACCGAACATATTATCAACGCACTACAATCATGAGCTGGCGATCACGGACGTAGTAAGTGATTCAAATTACGTTGTTTGAGCTTTTATCTCTCACTTGTTTCCCAAGGGAACGGAGAAGGTCGTTTTATACACACCGCACGTGGAATTCGGACGAAAAAAGCCGGTGGTGAAACAGACTAGGAAGCTATGGGAATAGTTTCCCATACCAAAAAGTCCTTAAATTTACCTATGGTTTCTACTCTCAGCTTTCCACAGGACACAAGCTGTGGCCATCGATTTTCGGACACAAAAGAGGCATTTCAGTATACTCTGCTAGTTGACTACATCGCAGTACCTTGACATTGCCTGGCTACAATTGTGAAAAACAAACCTAAAAAGCTGTGGACTTTCGGTAGGCAGACGGATCATCAGGCCGAATACCAGTCAAGAGCGGAGAAGCTGACGAGGTCATTATCTGAACAATCACACCCAAAGACGCCAATACTAACAGACTAACAGCGGTTAACCGCGGCCTTACCAGCTGCATCCGGATTCTCCCCCAAGCCCCTAAATGTTTATAGACCCGTCGACCGAAAGAAGAGTGCCCTGGTGACATGCCATACTTTTACTGCCGTCAGGATTCCCCATTCGTTGTCGACGCATATTTAGTGTCGTCACACATGGTAGTGGTTCCATTCTTACCACGGCGTGCCACAATGATGTAGTTTCATACGATGTAGGAACAGACCCTAAGAAGGCAACCAAATGAAGCCACACGCACTGACCAGAAGTCGATAATGATACCACCAATGTGGTTCGTCAATGCTCGCGGTGTCAGCAAGCAGCAAACTTCCGTCAAGCCAAAAGGTCTTCATTGTCAGTCCCAGGAAATCCCTAATCAGGAATTCTCGTTGGCTTTTCCGGGCCCAGCCAAGCTCATCCCATTTCCTGGTGGTCGACCACTTCCCAAAATAGACATAAAAAGTAGCAGTCCACCCCGCTACTCCACAGGGAACAACAGCAGCCCCTGTCGAAAGTCCGTACAGCGTGGACTACCCGACCAGATAGCGTCCAACAGAGGATCTCAATTATATCAGCAGGTTTTCTCGAATTTCGTCAGAAAATCTGTTTTCAGCGTATATACTTGCCTTTCCACTAATCACAACGCAGCGGAATGACCGAAGGCCCCGGGGATACGTTGAAACGAGCTCTGCCGCATCCGGGACGACGGTTGCTGCTGGCATGCCTCCGTCATTACCGTTCCACCAGCGTATGCTCAACTATCGCCCTTGTCACCACCCTCATAGCTCCCCAGTTTCGTCTTCCTGGTGCTCGGTGCAAACCTAACAATCCCATGCTCTTTCCTGTCCCCTATAAGCAAAATAGCTCTCACTACTCTATGTCAATATCGCCACTTAAGCCACCCCGCCCATGCCCAACACACTTATTCTGATCCTGCAGTGCACCATGACTCCATCACACTTGTATTTCTCAGATATATTTATCACACAGCTTTGCTGTTGTTACTACCTCGAGGCACCTGTCACAATGGTCATCAAAAGTCATTCACTTACCGCCCACCTACTATAACATCACCTTTGCATGCTATCGCCCATGCAACCACTCTTCAATGCATCCCAGGTAAACTTATTGCCCGGCCACCGCCTTCACGTTGCTGTTGACACATCATTATCCATATATCGTGCGGTGAAAAACCAGCTGATTGCCCGCCTGTCATCCGTCGGCTTTTCTTTCATCATCTTTGCAGTCTCTTCTTCCTCCAAGTTGCGCCACTCGTCTGACTCGCCTAGTAACTCCCTAATTAACCGGCACCCATATTCTGCCACTATCTCAGATGCTTGAGTTATTTTATGCCGCGGCCGTTGTCACACCCAGGCCTTCTCCGCTACATGTCATGCAGCTTTATTCGCCTGTCGTTGTCGTATGGTACACCTAATGCAATGTTCATTTGCCGCTGTGCGCTTTCCTGTCATCCGTTCCAACACTTCTTCTGCGATCTATCCACCTTTGTAATCGCGGATGCTTTGCGCCGCAGAGAAACGGTAAGCACAATACAAAATAGGGCATGGTCACTGATGTTAGTGGGTGGACAATGTTAGTCATTAGTTTGTTTGGGAATGGAATGCTGCAAAATAGTGGCCGAGGTGATATTACCAACAAGCCAGATAGAAGCAACTCCCTACAAACCGGAAAGGCTTCAGAAGCTGCTTTACTAAGTTAAATTTACCTTCTCAAAGTAACACCATTTATATATGCGGCCCTCGGTAACTAAGTTCGTGTCAGTGCCTGGGGTTAAATTTGAGACATTATAGCGGGACGTTTGTTCATTGAACGACCGCTAATAAAAAATCAATGGCTGAAGGGAGAGCGAACATGTGTCGTATGCGGTAGAGGTGGAAACGGTATGCTTTACAAAGAGAACGATTGATAGTAGCTATGGGTCTTCAGGGTATAGTGTACTTGTGGGTAGGTTACCAGAGATTGTATGGCCGGTATGGGCTAAGCGGAACCCGCTTGTCTAGAATGGGAAGGGCTGGTGCGTCTGCGGCGCCCGACCACGCCAGCGTGCAATGCTTGGAAAATTCTTTCAAGTGGGGGTGCTAGTTAGACTGATAGAAGTACTAACAGTGTTATCTAGGTGGGTAGGATTGAGAGCAACGTGGTCCGATGATGGATGAGTCCTAACCGCTTCATTAGTTTGATAGACTGAGACCTAGAGGGAAGGTGAAAGAAATGGAGAACAAGGAGGCGCTGTGGAGGGCACGAATTGAAATGTAATGAGTACTGATGCATAGGATTGATGAGAAAAAGGGACTACTATGAGGCCGTGAGCACGGAAGAGGAAATCGGGTTGTCATGGAACGAGAGGTTGGGCGAGTCACTGAAACGGCTGTGGTGTTGCAGGGGTAGTGGGAGGGATAACGCAATAGTTGGTGGAAAAGTCGCATGAAGATGAAGAAATCTAAGCGCCGTAAAAGTGCGCGCGGCTGCTACGGGCTGTGGGGTAACCAGATGGAGAGAAAAGCCGGCTAATACCCACCTAAAACTCATGTTGTGATGAAATTTGTGTTGGCCGTGGCAGTACGCTGAAATGAAGCGATCGGGGTAAGTAACCGAGCAAGGCGGGGTCCAAATTATGGGCATCTCCCTGCCACCAATGCCAAAGACTACTTTTAGTGATTGTGTTACGCCACTGTTGAAATATCTAGGTAGCTGTTGATGGGCGGATTATTAGTGATAATACTGATAATAATAGTAATAATAATAACAACAATATATTTCTCGACCTCGGCCGAGACGCACGTATGAAATCATGATCAACGAGCAACATTTCAACCACTGAAGCAAATTTTACAAATTATAAAGTGAGGAGACGGCCGCTTTAGCAAACAAGAGAATAAAATCGGGCCGAGTTTAAATTAACCATAGTGACAATGGTTTTCGCGATCAATACAAGTCGGCTAAGGTTTCATCATCAGCAATAGTAAAGGAGAGGCGGGAAGTAAAATTTTCGAAACAAACGAAGTCTCAGGAAGCAGAGGATAAAATATATACAGCGATGATGGAGCTGGGATGAAAGATGCTTTTTCTAGTTCATTGGGCAAGGTGAACAGGGAAAACAGCAAAATGATGCTCGAGAGAACATTTATGAATATGCAAAGAGCCAGGATACTCTGAACAAGGTGAGATGGTTACCAGTGGTAATTGGTATCCTCCATGGATATGAGTAGGCGGCTGGCAGAAGGGGGTAGAATCCCAAGATACTAAAAATGAACTGCGAAGCGGAATGCTATCAAGGAGGAATGAAATAATGCATCAGAAAAGAGGATGAAGATGCCCCCTGGACTACGCCTGACTACTCCTAAAATGATAAATATATCATTTGCTCCAGTTTTCTGGGGATTCCCTGGATCTGAACTGGGCTTCATAGGCGAGAGTGGCTTACGGTTCTTTGAGTGCTCCCTCTATTGAGACGGGCTTCATAGCATGGTTGTTACTCACTCGAAGTTGGAAAAGTGAGGTCTCGGCCAGCTATATCATATCGGTGGATGACTGCTGTGGGTAACGCATATTGTTTTGCGAGCGTGGTCCTCTTTCGGTAGAAGGACTATCAGTCGTTTGGCAAAGTGAACGGCGGAAATAGCGAGCCATATCGGCCGAAAACCATGAACATTGGTTGCTAGTGCAGTAGTAGTTGGTGTATGCTCTGACTTTGCATAGGCTCGGGTTGACATATCAGCAGGGGGATGAACTATCAGAGACTCCAGCCAGTTCAGTGGGAAGCTGTCGTAAGGGTTTTTATGCCTTTCGGTTTGATTGTGATCAAGCCAGCCAGCGGATGATGGACTCCATTGGGGGCCCGCCCAAAACGAGTCCGACCGCACTCCTTGGCCATTAGGAATGAAGAATACCATGGTAGCGTGAGCTAGCAAACCAAACTCTGCTGTCACTGAAGGTTTTTATCCGGGCGTTGCAATAGATTAAACAGTATCCAGAGTGATCTTAAATAGATTGAGAGGGGGCGCGGCAGTCTGAGAGAAATTGCAATCAGGAATTATCACTAAAATTTTGACGGTTGATTGGCATAAGTGTGATGTGACACTAGAGGGGAAGGGGCTTGATCGGCATGAGTATGTGGGAAGCTAGTATGATATCACCCGACTCAGGCACAAACAGAGGAACCAATGACATGATTGGCAAACCGAAAGCGCAGCTAGGGAGTATTTGCTGATCAAATGCTGCTGACTGGTGTCAGATGCTGGTTGCTGTCGGGTACGGCTGTAAACTTAAGCTTGGCCTGAGTGCTGGGACTTCGAAAATGCCGCATTTTAGCAAGAATGAAGAAAGATAGAAAAGTGTAAATGGAGAAGGTAAACGTTTTTCCCTACGTTATTTTTTCAATTAATCGGTCTTTAGTGAGGCAAGTGCATTGGCCTGGTGCCCGGATCAACGAGTTTAAAGTTAAGGCCATGGTGTAGACTGTATTTATCGCCAGTATGCATGCTGAGGGGGAATGGGTTGGCCGAAACCTAGGGCTGGAAATAGATAAGCATATGTCAAGAGTCCAGTGCTCCGTCCCTTCAGTAAGTTTTGTGCATAAAAACCAAAGACTTGTCCAGCGAACAAGGGTGATGTAGGGTTTCTGCTTCCGCAGGATCAGGCCTGAGCTGATGGGAGAGATAAACGTGGATGATAGTTGCCGATTTTCTTTCACACCCTGATACTAGCGGTATCTGGGAGTCAAATCGATTCCACTGGGTTTTTTGTTGTCATTCTTTCTTTATCAGTATTTTTTGTTTTCTAACAGAGGGGTGGTTGAGGCTGTATGGGAATTTCCACAGCCCCTCGATCAGACCGCAATTTTACGCGCATCTGTCCTTTTTCGCAACCGCTGGGGTGGTCTGTTTTCCCCACCTCCGGGCGAAGCTATGGTATGGGTGCCGTTGACATCAGGGGTTTAGCTAGCGTGGGTCAGAAAAATGCAGTGTGGGGCTAAGCAAACACAGAGTAGGACAACTAATGTTGTAGAGTGCAGACCGGCATATGTTTATCGGTCTCCTACCACGGCAGACCACGCCTCAGACTATCAGATACCGGTCCAGACTGGATGGTGTGAACGAGGTTAGCTGTATTGATGGGAAATAGCATAGTGCGAAGGAGGGAGGATGGTAGTAGTTGGTGGACGGTGGATCCCTGGATGAGACGAGGGAACAGGCCAACAAGTATTTATCAGATGGAATTTAGGGATAAGAGACTCTGGAACGGGATAATTGAGGAAAGCAAAGTGAGACTGACCATAAAACCTGGGTGGGTGGCGGTAACCTAAATGAATGAGAAATGAGTGAAATGATCAAGTAAAGTGATAGGCAGCTAAACTCGGTGTCATGAGATCCAAAACCGAAAACTTATTTGGTGGTGGATAGAGACATCAACGGCTAAAACCTCGGGCCAAATGGCAGTAAGAGAAAGTGGCTACTGTCTAGAATCAGGAGAGCAGGCAAGCTTTGAACTAGGCATAGCTACAAAAGGCAACAGACTAGAGCTACTGTAATAAAGATCATGCGCAGTATACTCTGATAGAAAATAGTCTACCTGGCTTTTGTCATTCGGCGAGTAAACAAAGTTCTGAGATATGGTTCTGCAATCTTAGTAGTCCAACCCGCTTTCGCAGGTCAGCTCTTCGGTTACTCTCTGGCCGGTAAGAAGGATCACATGTTAAACAGTCAGGAAATGATCCAGCAAGTCTCTGAACCGGAAGGTAAAGAGGCCCTCTCGTATATTTATCAGGAGTTAACTCCATAGCTTTGAGTACCTCACAAGGAAAAAGTTGGAGCTCATCTCTAGTTTGGACGTAGGAACGGAGAGCTGCAGTGACCTACGGCGTAGGGCATAATCTGTGGAGAGGGCGAGACGAACGGGCTCGGCACGTGGGAACTCCATGCCGTGATACGGCTCAAACAGAAAGCATGAATTGGGCTTCATGTGAAGCAGCCACAGAGGGTCAAGACTAAGTAGGGTACATCGATCTTTGCAACACAGACTGGGGGAAAATCTCACTAACAGAGATGGCATTGCACGAAATCCAGGAAAACGCCATCAGATCTCATCACGTTGGTGAAGGTCGAGGGACAGTATTCAGAGAGAGGACTCTCGTGAGACTTGCAGGTGGGCGGTCTGCAGTCTTTTAACGGAAAAGTTCTGGCAATGAGATCAATTGTCCCTCTCGTCTTGACAACCTTGAGTGAAGCATACTCAGAAAACCCAAAGCTTCTAGAGTAATGAAGAACAAGGTCTCAAACGACCTGGTTGTCCTAAATGGGTTGGTCGTGGATAAGCGGGTTTCCGGTGTCCAATTGACCTCCAAAGCCTGTGAAGCAGGTCCCGGAGGTTGAAAATATTCATGCTATAAGAAATGCACCAGTCACCAAGATGCTTTAAGTCACTAGAAGTTTCATCCGGCATAGTGCTCAGGCTCTGACGAGGAAAATCATAAATAATCTTGATGTCATCAGCGAAAAAGAAAGGATCACCATGGTGCAGAATGGAAAGTCTACGATTGTTGTAAGTGAGAAAAGGCAAGGGGCTTAGTTCACTCCCATGCATAGCCTCACTGGTAACTGGAGCTGATTGTGAGAAAAGTCTTTCTATGGAAACAAATTGTGAGCCTTTCAACAGGTATAACTTTAGCCCCTATAAAAGGGGACTGGAAAAGCCGTGAGCTTTGAGTTTGGTTAGTAATAAAGGGGGTGGGACACGGCCAGACGCCTTGGCCACATCAAGATATACGACAATGATAGGTTTATTGTTGTCGGTGGCCGCCACTATGAGGTTAAAAAGTATTACTAGCAAGCAGAGCGTGAGCATACTTTCAAGAAATTGTTCTGCCTACCACGGATGATATAATCAGACAATATGAAGAGAAACTTCCGCTGTTTGACGAGGCTTTCCATAAGCCTAGAAGCAACTTTAGTGTGGTTGACGGGGTAGTGGTTTGAAGGGTCATGTACTGATCCATTCCCACGAATCGCGATCATGACTGCAATTTTCCATTTTCAGGTTAATATACCGCACTTGATGGAAAGATTGTAGACTTTTAATAGTGGGTTCTACCAAAACGTAGAACTGTTGGTGGTACACCGTCATGGACACCGTGTGAGAAGTTCCGGAGAAGGCCGCCTTATGAAGAGTAAATTCTACGTCAGATAGCATGTGCGCGGTGACAGGGTCTATGCATAGGGTTAAGGTGAGGGGATCTGTGGTCACGGAGGCAGCAAAGTAGGAAATGATTAACGGAGGGCACACTCCCCCAGCTTCTACGATCGCATTCATCGAAAATGCCAACGAGAAAGGACCGCGGAGTGTCAACCGCATGTATTCTCATAGAGCCTGAGTACAGGGACCGCACGCTGGTGTGCGCCGGGGAAGCGTTTCTGAAGTAGAGCTCGCGTTTGCCGAGTTCGTGGAAAGTACGGTCAAACAAGTGCTAAACAGGGTGCGATCGGCTGATAACTGAAAGTTTTACTGTTCCTTTTGACGCTACCGTATAAGCACATTGGTGGGTAAAAGAACGCCCATTTTCTGTGAGTTATAGGAACAGCTACACTCTCCTAGACTGCTCAAAGAGGCACTGCGATCCTTTGGCGACCAAGCTTTCCACGCATGAACTGTTCTTTTGCCAGTGGGAAGTCCTAGAGTGCGTCAGTCGTATGTACAATTGCGCAGCACATGTGACTGGCCTTAGTAGCTGTCAACAGGTCAACATTTTCTCTCACACCCCTGACTACCAATCAGGTGGCGGAGTTGCACCTGTATGAGAAATGCTGACCGTTGCCAATAGTTAGACGACCCAGTAACTCATTTAGTGCTGGCAGGGGTGACGGCCGCCTGGGTCAAAGCACATCCTGACTATTCAGCTCTCCTCCTGAAGTAGGTAATATATCTGGAAGAGCTCCAACAGCATAATCCGCAGAAACTACCTGCAGCTCTTAGCTTAAAAACTAGTGCATAATTAATTCCCCGGATATTGACCTCCCGTGATGAGGACCCCCATTTGAGCTTTATTCTGAGTAGTGCCACAGCTTGTCCGACTGGCCACCCATATATTTACTGCCATACGTTTGTCTAGCTCTCATACCGGCCGACCCAAAATCACTGCCGGCAACCGCCGTCGCAAAACCACTAAACTTCAGAAAGCGCCGCATAACTGTTCAGTTCCCCTGATAGATATTCTTGGAGACGCCAGCGAAAAACTACGGAATTTATCAAAACTCTAAGTTGTCTTTGCTCTCACGTGGACTCCTCCCATCTGATAATGGGTTAACAGGTGCTCTTAGCATTCTAGCTTGATCCGGCCGCACCCCACACCCCAGTTAAGCAACTACGTCTACAAATTTTCTAGCCAGCAGTAATTGCCGCTGGGTGCTAAATCCGTGGATACAATAGCCCCAGAAATCTTCAGCCGCATAAAGAAGGCAAGAAATGCGATCGTGTTATCATCCCGGGCTGAATGTCTCTTTCAAATGCTAAAAATATTGTCTTAAGGGCTTTCAACGTTGACTCACGACCGTATCACTGTGTTAGACCCCGCAAAACTTCCCAGCTCACCGCCTGTCCACTGCTGTCCAAGTTTACAAATGAAGTTGTCTCGAAAGTCTTTATCAGACGGCAATATTTAGTCGTAGCCAAAATTATTTTCAAGTGCGCAAGGACGTTCCTTGAAAGGCTCCCCTGCAAACAGAAGTTCATACAAACGATGCTCTTGATGAAAACCCTAGCGTAAACACCAGCAACTATCCGCCCCAAAATTCTGATATATCTATTGCTGGGCATCACCCGATGTCGACATATATTGCGAATTGCAATGCTACTGTAGATTTAGACCGTACGTCAACTTCTTCGCCAAATGAGCCAACTAGCGAACGCCCCAAAATTCAGAGTGGCCCAATGAACCCATAGACCGCAAAAGGTGCTCCGGTATCCACAACACCGATGAAGGTGTCTTGACGTCAATCGATCTGGGGAAATGACCGTTTTCTGGGCGCCATTTTTTATTTATTCTCTCTACGACCTTTTTTTGGCTTCATAGGTTCAACTTGGCCGACATTTTTGAGGTTTCCTTGAGCCTCGCATTTGAATCACTTTCACTTTCGGTTCTTCGCCAATTTTTACGATCCCGTGGTTTGCTTTCTGCTTAGCCGTTGCGTTCTCTTTCATTCGGCGCGTTTACCGCATCGGTATTGTTTCGACGCCGCCGTATGTAGAATGTGCCTCCGCACCAGTCAATCGACTTGCTGATTCTCTATCCACCTGATAGGAGATTACTTTGGTATTTTGCTAAGAGACCAAGTGGAGGACACGTTTATTAGCCAATCTCGAAAGTCTTTTATAAAAAATCCTCCTGCTCATCCACCCGTGAGAACATATTACCCCAAGTCTGGATGACCCCACTCCTTCCATTAGCTCCGCTTCCGGTTAGCAGACCACACACGCAACTCACTGCGCCACCACATGGTCCCGAGGAAGTCACCTGACGACTGGAGACCTTGAGGGGATCACCACTCACCCAACAGAGTGATTACACCCGACCGATATCCTATTCCGCGTATCACAGACCTCTCTGTAACGCGGTTTTGAGCAACACGTAGCTTGATCCAAGACGGATCCCGAAATGAAAAGGCGAGTGATCTGTAAATTCTACGATACTAGATTATTTAATGGACGATAACATAAAATGCATACGAACCTCAGTTATACGATCACACTGACTCAGAAAACTAGGGGCAAGTTGCGGCGTGCGACAAGTAAGCGCGTGATTTACGCAGGTCCGACATAGTATATGCCAGAGTAGTACTTTGGAAGCGAAGAAACAAAAGTTGATTCGTAAAAAATAAGGTAAATAAAAGCGCACAAATAGTGTATGTGAGCGAGTAACTTTCGGAAAACGTGAAATTGTAGTGTTTTTAGGGGATTTTCCACAACCGGTCTTTACACCACCCATGAAAGTCCTCCCGAATCCTGGCAGAGTCAAAAGTTTGGAATAAGGGCACCGATCCTCCCCACATACTTAGACTCTTCTGTCCGAGCGCGTAACTAATGCTTCTGACATCAGCTTTCTACTGACGATCGCACTTGATCCGCAGGCCAGGCCGACGCGAAATTGCTCTGCATCGTCTACTAGGACTGCGGTTCGATGACGGGCGTGGAGGGAGGTGCGCTGTCTTCAAGATAGTCTTCGTAAACCAGCTGCGTTTTCCTGTTTGATTGTGTATGCCTGCATGTGTATGTGCGGGTGGGTGTCATGAATGGAGTTGCACGTGGGTATATGGGCAAGTAGCAACTACTTCCACTTACTGGAAACGTCTTCCATAATGTCAGTGATAAACGAGGAGAGGTGAGCATTGATACATCTTCGTTGGAGGTTGTGAGGCATCGCTTGTTTCATGTACGTGCATGTGATTTAAAGTAGGTGTGTTTGGGTACGTAAGTACACCATGAATACTACCACACACCAGAAGTGTTTTTACATGCTTCAAAGTCGAACGAGAAAAGGCGAACAATATAGCATATCCTGTCTGAGGTTATTGAGCAGATACCGAAGACAACAATCACCATTCGTAGAATAGCTTCTTAGGGGGCACAAAATGGTTGGGCATTCTGGAGCTTTAAATGGTCTACCGGGGATCTATAGCTTAGACTGACCAGTCTTCACCCTCGCTGAAGGTGTTACTGCGTACGTCGCGATTCAGCTTTCCTTTGGCGGTCTCCACCTTGGCTGTTACTATCAGTTCTTCAGAGCTGCTGATATTTTCCATGAAAAAGCCCAAAGACCGGGTGCTGAAAAGCTCGTGTTCGTCTGCGATTATCACCACATTCACAACCTTGAATGGTCCTGTTTTGGCCAGCCACTTCTGTCGAGCTTGCAGAGCCGGTAGGTAACTCTGCAGCCATCGCCTCCAAAAACCTTGCAGGATAGTTCGCCTGCTTCTACTCATGGAGGTAGCTCCACGAAGGTTTGTTGGCCCCTGGAAACCCACGTTCGACCTTGCCGTCAGCAGGTCGTTCGGGGTGAGCTCCAGATGGGTGGGGTCGCCGGTAGGCGCTGGGACTAGGGGGTGGTTGTTCAGAATTCTCTCGGCCCCAGTCATGACGGTGCCTAACGTTTCATCGTCTGGAGGCAGTCGTTCGATTATCGACAGCAATATTCCTCTGGTGGAATTGGTTAGGCTTTCTCACAAGCCACGGCAGTGACTGGCCTGCGGGGGGTTGAATTGATAAAGATAATGGTTTATTTCGGATAAAACCGGGCATGCTGTAATGCAAGATCAAACGGCACTGTTTGGCGTGGAGTCCGACTTCCAGGAGGACGCTTAAGGTATGTGCGCTCGATATCTTACAGGAGAAATTATCTAAGTTACTCTGTAAGGCGGCGCCTGACAAATTTGAACACAGGGTCGGGTAGCCAACCCGGCCAAGTCACGATGGAGCTGGTCAGAGGCAGTGGACTCTTACTGAAATATTACAAGAAGGAGGACTGAGCAACAAGATAATCAAACAGAATTAACGGAATTTTCGTTCACCTTGAGGAAAAAGAAGTTTCCAAGGGAGACACGAACCAGCTGTGGCGCTCCGCGGAGTACGGCACGGCTTTGGATTGGAAATCAAACGATGAAAGGAATGAATTTGTAAGCAAAATCTTTCGAAGATTACCCTTGTAACGTTCAGCCGCCAAGTACCGGCTGGGTTAGTTAAATACCCAGTGAAGGACTCTTTCGTAAGGAGAGAATGCCTAAGTGATGCTGAAAGAAGTGGCCGAATGGAAACATGCAGTTTTTGCGCACATTGTTTACCTTCAGAAAGGTGGAATGTGATGCACCAAAATGGAAATGGGAACTAAGGGACAGATCAGTGTGTGATGCTTGGCCATGATAGTCACAGATACACGGTTTGCAAGGATAAGTATTTAAATGACAAGTAAGTATATACTTTCGATTATCGTTATCTAAGGGCTGAACATGATGACCAGAAAGATGCAACAATCAAAATTGTCTGAGAGAATTTACCAAGATAGAAAACCGGACAGGGAAAAACACCAAACAGCCGATGAATAAGTTTGCGAAGTCGGGCTGTGAAGTAGTTGATGGGTGAAATACTATTTGTTGGTATTCTTTGAAAAAGGTGTATCATGTGGTGCCGAAAGATCAAAACGTTGAGATACAGATGTCTCTCAGATGTTAACATACGGGGAGGGCATGAATCTATGCAAGGTGAGGATATTGCAATGCTATAGCCGTGTGGGCGAACAGAAGGACTGATAGCGGGAGCTATCACAATATCGCAGACTGCTGGGATGCTCTGGAGACAATTATTCCTCAGTGAAATATGCTGTTTGGACTTTGTGGGACGAAAGTGTATGGCAACATTAAATGTGACTTTTTGCAAATATATCGGTAACTGTGATAAAAAGGGGGAGTTTCATCTCGGGGATTTGCCATGGTATGTCACAGGCCACAATTCGGTTCTGCAGCTCGTCCCTGTCCATGTTTTGGTGCCGACGCTGCCGTTCCCCAAAGGGCTGCCACAAACTTTGACCCATTGTCGGAGTAAGTACCTGCTGGTATGGCTCTTTCCTTGGTAAAGCTTTTCAAGGCCCAGAGGATGAAGCCGGTTATCATCGAAAGCATAACTTCAGTGTACCTCACGTGACTTCGTGCATGTCATGATACACCCGTATTGTTTATCTAGCCTTTTCCACACTTGACCCACGAAGGCCGGAGATAGCTCAGTCCTGTATCACTGAAAAGGCACCAACCCGGAGCCGCTATGCATCCTGGCAGCGCAGCCACGCGTTGTTTGCCCGCGACCGCAGTGAGTCTCCTACAGTGCACAAAACTTTGGGTTACACCTTTCACAGTCGTTCTTCCTCTCAGTAACCGAATGAAGTTTGTCAAGTGGTTTTTTCTCGGCATGCCCCTCCACGGCATGCACGTGTTGGATCATTAGTTCTACCGCATGTTGTCGAGCCGGTGGCAGTAAGGCGTAATTATGTCAAAACTCAGGTGGAAGTCGATCAGCCTACCACCCACCCGTAGTAATCCATTGATGAGTTTTGGGTTTAGATGATTCAGGTTGTTTTTGGAGGTGGTATCCTTTCGTCGATTGACCCCGCTTCTCCGGCACTCTCGAGTTCTCGGAGGAAAACTCACCTTGCGCCATCTTGAATAGATCGTAAGCTGCGGCTCGTAGTTCACCGGGGTTAACTGAATCCACTGGTACAAGGCTGGAGAGGCGGATCCTTTTCGCAGCCAGCAAATGTCCCTTGAACCTGGCCAACCACACTAGTGACTAAAGCGTATAAATCCAGGAGGAAAGCCTGACCTACCGTGGCAAATAGGTGTCAGTTCGGTGAATGTCACCGCCATCACCGCTCCTTTGATCTCCACTTCCAACCCCAAAGGAGGCTTTAGTTCGCAAACGGGCCAGTCCCAATGAGGCATGTGCAGAAATTTCGGCCCTCTCATCCACGTGTTGAATTGCTGGAAGTTGGTCGCACTTCGGGATCTCCGATCGGCTGGGTTATCACCAGACTTGACATGTTTTCACTGGTTCATGGCCATTTCGTCCTAGATGATCGTGAGGAGTTTAGCAAAAAGATGTAATAAAATGTCTCCTGACGATGGTAATGTTGTACAGCACTATTGTCGAGCCAGTCCAAAAACTAGCTGACCAACTGTGGAGGTGGAAACATCTATTTACCGCTAGTACCACCCTTAATGCTAACATTCATGCGCTGAGTTCGAGACGCGGGATTGGAACCTATTTCAGTGAGGTAACGCGAGATTTGGCCAACAAGATGTGCCACTCGTTCGATTTGTTCGGCTCATCAAGCCTGACATGATATATACTCAATTCCGTAAGTAACCAGCATCCACGCTTTGTGTTGTCACACCACAACCATCTCAGTTACGTGTCATGCTGCTAGAGTAACACGTCATTATGCCCTAGCACGCCTACCGCAATGTCTATCAAAAGATGTGTGCCTACCATTCATCCATTCCATCATCTCCTCGGCGAACTATACTTCTTTTGTAATCGCCGCATTTTCCGCACTCCATATTGATTTATCTTTTATTTTCACGTTGCTATTTATCGACCAACACAACATGAGCAAAACTTCGCGTCCCATCGGCTGTAATCTTCTGGTCTCCCGGTCAACATCACTTTGGTTGTCCTCCAATCCCTCCAGAGTTTTTGCACTTTTCCTTTACGACTGAGTCCACCGGTATCGAACCTCTAACTTCGTTTGCCACATCCGCCGACTGTTTCTATTTAATTCCAAATCTTAACTTCCGATCCTGTTTTCACGTCAAAACCACTGGTTTCGTAGCTCTTCTCACCTTTGTCGTGTTCTCCATTATTCACAACGGTCACACGGACAGTTATCTACCCTCCACTCCATTACAAGTTCTACAATTTACCCGTCCCCGCAGTCGCACTTCACATCGGTTCATAACCAGTATTCCTTCTCCTTGTTGCTACATCGTAACATACCTGCATCAATCTAAACAATCTGTCCGGTGCCCACCTGCTCTTCTTCCGCTATTTCTTCCATCACCGCTCCTGTACTCGCACCCACTCTTATACCAATCTGTTGTACACTGCCCCTGTGATTGCCTCCGTTGGCACCTAGACGTCAAGGTTTCGCTACCATACGGCAGATTAAAACAGTTGCCATTTATCTCTAAAGATCCAACCTTGTACATCTTCACTTTTTCTGTTTACACTTCCTTAACGCACTGCAGCTTGCAATGACCCTTCGAACCTCCTTTGCTGGACTCTTTAAGGAAAGCTTAGCGAGATTCCCTTGACTCCGCCCGAGTTCCCAGAGGTTTTTCTCACATCCGGTATTATTTATGTAAACGCTCCACCTCGCCAACCAGGTTTAACAGCCGGAAGCCCAAGTTGACCATTTGACCTTTACCTTAAAATAAGCCCGCCTTCATTCTAACTTTAGCCCGGGTAAACAGCCTAGCCCAACCCTGTGCGTACATAAGTTCTACTTCCTCGAAAACTTGTTTTATCATCTCCTGGATCGCTTGATCATGCATTGTAGCACGCTTCAAGCCCATCCGAAATACACCATAATAATAATAATAATAATAATTATTATTATTATTATGACAGGATCCTCGTAGCGTATTGTCCACCTCCCCCGCACCGTCGTCCAATCACCACGGATCCGTAACCGACCTCGTAGGTGTCAGAAAAAGGCATGTATTTCTCTTGTCTGTTTTGCATGACCAGGAAGCAAACATCGGAGAATCCTTGTGTCCTGTAGTTTCTTTAATGTGTTCAGAAATTCCTCCCAGTCCAAACAGTCTTTTCGGTCCAGTGGCTGGTCCCAATCAACCTTCTCACGGCAGTGCCGCTGCAGCAGGATCTTTTTGGGTAACAACCAGGGAGAGATAGATCCAAGCCGATCAAACAAACTAGAGACAGCAGGTAGTGCACCACGACGGGTGACTGGCAGCTCGGGAGCGTTTGGCTCGGAAACAAAGTCGTCCGTCTCCGCCTTCCGTTGTATCCTTAGAGTGCGTTCGGTAGAGAGTGAGAAGTCGTCCATATGTCTAACCCTTTCGGCCCCTTCGTGGTACGGGATGACTTCGAGCACTTCTGAAGCGTTCGGCATCCGTTTCGTTGGATGGAAGCCGCCCTCCTCTAGCAATCTTGTTAGGCCTCTGAACTGCGCTAGGATCGAGTCTAAATCATCGAATGATCCAAGATAGCCATCGAGATAAAAGTTTCTGCTGACGCCATCTTCTACCGACCGGAGGATCAAAGCTCCGTGTTTGTTCGAGGTTTCTAGGAGGGCGTAGTTCTCACAAAACGGTGATGATATCTCTCCAAAAAGGTGAACCGTCATTCTCTAATTTATCACCGATTTGTTCAGGCCGTTCCTGTCGCGAAGTATCTTTTTATTCCACCGGTATTTTCTCCTGGAGGAAGGTTTCCCTGATGTTGGCTGACAATGCCTCTCTTCCTTTCCCAAAACGGCACGAGACTTCAATCATCGGCGTGGTACAGCGAGGCCCCTGTAGCAGCCGATCACTTATTGACTTGTCTTGAAACTTGGCTGCACAGTCGAAGACAACTTTCAGATTTTCGGGTTCCTTGGTATGAACGACCGGGTGGTGACTCGGGCACCATATCTCCTTCCGACAGTCGGTTGTTGCAAGCACCTATTCAAAGTAGCCAGGCGCTTCATTTCGCACCTCCGCTTTTGAGCACCGTTTCCAGAGATCCTGATCCCAGCCGAGGCGTTCTTCCAAGCGTGGCGGTCCTTAAAGAGCATAAATTCTGTCATCAACCAAAGGGTCGGCTTGTGTTCACCACAGAAGGGGAACCTAGAACTGGTTTCTAAGGCCTCTGGTTCCTTGTCGCACCGTCTGCAGTGCGAGATGGTCCTCTTGAGACAATGATAGTCTTTCGTCTCCGATATCATGAAAATCCCTTTTTTACAGGCACTGAAGCTGGTATTCTGTGTGGTCCGTTTCTGCCGACGCTTAATTTACAGGGCCCTGTTCTCCGGCTAGACCATACAGTATCTACCCTACTACTGTGCGTACGCCGTAGGGTGCCCGGAGGTGGCTTACTCTCTGATCCAGCACCCAATGTGCATCTGGCAAGTGGCAGCCGATGAGGGGATTTACTTCGTCGTCGTCCCAGTCTACTACGGTTCAATCTTGCAACTGGGGCCATCTGGTTAAAATTGCATTCTCCGACCTTGGTGCTCGCATGGGGATATCGAACAATGTTAAAGCCTCCGTTGATTCGATTCGCTGGTTTGCATCTAGGGAGAAGAGCCGCAACCTCAATCGGCCTGTGATTATTACTGGCATTCAGACCACCGTTCTCACCGCTAAAGACGTCGTGCATCTAGCGAGCCGGTGTTTGTCGGCAAACCTCTCCCTCATTAGGGCATTGTCTGATCTGCTTTCGACAAAAGTCAATGCTTTTGCCCCCGTTTAAGGGCCATCACCCTTACAGCAACCGCTCTTAAAGTCGTTGGTTTACTGGCAGACAGTGACGTTGAGCACATCCCACTGGGCTCGGAGTTTGCCTCTGGAGTAGTTTCTCTCGCCTGGTGCAGGAATCTGTGGTGTTTGCCAGGACCATATTCGTGACCACACCTGGTTTTTGTTCGGTTAGCTTGCACCCAGAGTGGTGTTAAGGCAGATAAAATATGCTCCTATCGTTCTCGACGTTCCCCAAAGTTCGTCTATTAAGGCTGCGATGAACTCCGGACATTTTAGTGACCCTTGGCTGGTGTCGCAGGACCTGCAGCTTGGATGCGCTAGAGCCTCGCGTAAAATGGCATACGAATTTGTCCAGGGCCAAAATTTTGGGAGTTCCCATGCAGCATTTTGAGCTTCGCTAGTGCTAAGCCCATTTACTGGCTTGCTATCCCGGATGGGTCCACCAAATCTACTGCCGGCTATCTTGGCTTGCCTGTCCAAGTATTCGTTCAAGCCTTCCAAGTCGACCCCACTGTCTCTCCTGCTCGCGCGTTCTACCTCTTCTGCCCACCAACTCTGCAGCTCGGAAGACAGCGGACTATGCACTATATACCCTGCAAAGTATGCATTGCTTTGGGATCGGCCCTGTAACCTAAATGATCGGAGGATGTCGAAAATTTCTGCGTCCTGACTACTAAGTTGCCCACCGCGTAGACGTTGCCCTTTGTTCTTTTGGCCTATGACATCACGTCTCACATTAGCTTGCGAGCTACCTTGAGTTGCTGGTAAAATAGGCCATTATTACTATTCGTGATTAGAGTTTGTTCTTCTGCTTCCTGTTTAGTTACCTATTAGTAGTAAGCACATGCATCGTGAACCCCAGACATTCGTAACGTATTTTCTCTGTTTCCAAGGTATCACATTAGTTTTCACTCAAGTTTCATGATGGGCATTTCATGAACAGTTCACGTATTTATTCATAACCTTGTTTCCTCAAAGGTCTACACTTCGACTGTTATATAATCTTTCTGCGCATTTCATTTGTAGTGCCAAGCGGAGGCTTGAACTCTTAGCCTTAGCGTTTCCGTCAGCGCACTTTACCATTGGCCGGCACACGCCAAAGGCATTACCAGATCTAGTGCCGGATTTGCCCGTTCATGTTGCCGCTTGCTCTTGTTTATTCCACAAACTTAGTTTATTTGTGGTTACTTGTTAATGACACTTTTTCCTATTGCAACCACAGTCCAATTCACATGTTTGTAGTTGATTTCTTGATTCGTGACTGTAAAAGTTCTTGATTTATTGATTGTATCGCAAAGAAACTGCGCCACAGTTTCGTTCAGCTGCCTGCTAAGTGGACCGATTTTATTTTCTGCGCTGTCCCGATTTTTGGAAGCTTACTGCCCGTTGTTCTTGGTTTCTCACATGGCTGTAAGTCTTTTATTTGCAGTACATTTATGCTTATTACATTATTTAGAACCACGAATCATCGATAAACAGGGTTATTCGATTGTAATTTGTTCTGCTGCCCGTAATCGCCTTCTGCCCATATAGTGCGTGTAGCTAGTGAAACTAAGTTGCTTCCAGGTTTACAGCCCTAGACATCGGCATAGTCACAACACATGCCCCTAAAAATCTTCCTTGCTCGCGGGTAGCCTTGTTTCGGATCGGGCATGGTACGCCTGTCGATAGCTTCTCTGTCTCGGCCTCGACCGTAGCGGGTCAAATAGAGTTCACTTTTTCCGAGGTCGATTATCTTATTTTCGACGAAAGTTTCGAATTGTCTGATGAAATTGCAGCAACGTTCAGACCGTTCGTCAAAAACCGTCAGTTCTTATCTTAGCAAATCGAACGATGGTTTTGTGGGTGTTTTATGTTCGACGGCCGGCGTAGATTTTCCTATTTTCATTTTTCCTGATCTGTCAAAAGGATCGTTGTAGTTAGCTTTTTGCTCGCTAGTTCCGTCTACGCTTTTCTTTTCCCTTCTGGGCCTGCTCCCTAGCTGATAACTGTTGCTATTCTAGGTCTAATATCCTCAGTTTAAATGAACCAAATTTCTTGCCATCCATATTACTCTCCGTAAAGCATGAACTTACACTGGGAGGGCTGAGCGATCCAACATTAACTATAGGATCGGTAGTAACCAAACCTTCCTCAGTGACTTGCCGCAATAATTCCACTCTAGATTCCAATCGCTCGGACTATATTTTGAGCTTGTTGCCTGTTTTCTCATTCCTAATTGGTCGGCTGAGGATTTTGGCAGGCTACTAAGCAACACGTAGCTGGATTCAAAACGGATCCCGAAATGAAAAGGCGAGTGATCTGTAAATTCTACGATACTAGATTATTTAATGGACGATAACATAAAATGCATACGAACCTCAGTTATACGATCACACTGACTCAGAAAACTAGGGGCAAGTTGCGGCGTGCGACAAGTAAGCGCGTGCTTTACGCAGGTCCGACATAGTATATGCCAGAGTAGTACTTTGGAAGCAAAGAAACAAAAGTTGATTCGTAAAAAATAAGGTAAATAAAAGCGCACAAATAGTCTGTGTTGGCCAGTGATTTCAAGAAAACATGAAATTGTAGTGTTTTTGGGGGATTTTCCACAACCGGTCGTTAGACCGGCTGCTGGTATAGAGGGCGCATAACCAGATACCAGTACTTGGAGCAGGTTTTCCCAAAACATCACTGACGACTAATTTAGATCTCCTCGAGTTTCTACGATTGCCCTTGGGTTTAGCAAAGCCACGCAAGCTTACCTGTTTTACGTTGATATGGTATGCATTGGTTTGAATTTCGCGTTCGCTTATCTTCACAGC
This sequence comes from Fasciola hepatica, assembly GCA_948099385.1. Lineage (NCBI taxonomy): Eukaryota > Metazoa > Platyhelminthes > Trematoda > Plagiorchiida > Fasciolidae > Fasciola > Fasciola hepatica. The sequence goes on from CANUEZ040000105.1 coordinate 8,321,315, forward strand.
ATCTTGACTGCCGGCTGGCCGGGGACAGAACATCTAGCTCATCTACGCAAGCTATGCGACCGCCTGACTCAATACGGGGTCACGGTCAACACTGAAGCGTGTGTAATAGGAGTCGAAGCAGCCGAGTTCCTAGGCCGTGGGGTTACTTTCGCAGGGATCTCACCGTTGCAGGATAAGGTGCAGGCAATCTTGAACCCCCGGAACCTACATCATTCAAGTACCTGATGCATTTCGAAGGGCAGATTTGCTTCCACTGGCTTTTCATTTCACGGTTTGCTCAGCTGATGCTGCAGCTCACAGACCTGTTAAAAGGCAAAGCGAAACTGCTGGTTTTCTCAGAAACGACACGAGATGCATTTTCTATGCTGAAGCAAACTATCAGCAACATAGCCCTTCCCTGATACCTGAAACCAACTTTATCGACTGCGTTAGCCACGAACGCATCAGACAAAGCCGCCGAAGCAGGGCTGCAACAGTGCTTAGCTGACGGACGGCAAACCGTTGCATTCTGCTCTAAAAAGCTGGCACCGGCTAAATCCATGTGTAGCACCTTTGGCTGCAAAGTTCTCGCTATCTACCTAGGCATTCGCCACTTCAGACGTCTTAGACGGACGCGAACTCACGGTCTACGCCGACCATAAACAGACCAGCCAGGCATTGCGCGCCACCACAAAAAGATACTCTCCCAGAGAGCTCTGTCGTATGGGTTACATCAATCAGTGCACAAGCAATGTACATCATATCTCAGGTGCCCATAATCCTGTCCCAGACGTGCTATCTCGCATTCACAAGCTGGGCCTCAGCACCCCCGACCCGATCAACTTCGAGGCTATCGCAACCGCTCAAGCGGACGATCCTGAGTTAAAGCTGCTACACAGCACTCCATCGCTGAGACTCCAGTAGGTTTCCAATCCCTCAGCCGAAGGTTACATACCGTGTGACATGTCCAAAGGCCACCCAGAGCCGGCAGTGCCGTCGACTTTTACGCCACAGGCTTTGAAACCTAAAGCGGTTTGTCCCACCCGGGTATAAAGGCTTCCACTAAACTCATCGGTAACCTTTTTGTTCTGCACAACATGAGCTGTGATGTCACGGTTTGGGCCCGTGCCTGCATCCAGTGTCAGCAGTCGAAAGTGCATAGGCACACGAAGAGCCCATTATCAAAATTACCAGCGGTCGATTCACACTTCAAACACATGCGTTTCGACCTAGTAGAGCTGTTGCCTCTCATCATATGGTAACATTTATCTACTTACTTGCGTAGATCGTTCCACCGGGTGGCAGTTAGCTGTACCTTTGCACAATGCAGCCGGCTAGACAGTCTTTCAAGCTTTCTTAGAATATTGGGTTGTAGCATTTGTTTGTCCAGCCGTGGTTACCACAGACAGTTGTTGGCATTTTGAGGGAGCCCTCAGTAGTCTTTTACAACATTTAGGCAGCCATCGCATTCATACCACCGCCTACCACTCGTCAGCAGACGGAATGGCAGAGATTTTTCATCGGCAACTGAAGGCAGCCTTAGAAACTCAACAAATCCAGACAGGCAGGAATCACTACTGCTAGTTCTTCTAAGTCGCCACAACTCTTTTCAGACCGGTATGCAAACCATATCAGCCGAACTCACATTCTGTGAAGCCCTTTGACTTCCCGGTGGCGTGGTGACCCCATACTCGTCGGCACTTTTGAATGTGCTAATTACGACTCCAGGTTACCTCTCTAAATGAGTAAGTTTCCCCTTCCGGCGGCTCGTGAAAAAACGCGGCCGTTCACTTGCACTCACACCTCCAAGACTGCTGGCGCTTCTTTCGCAGGACAGAGGCACGAGCTCCTCCAAAGCCTGCCTACTCTGGCCTCCACAGGGTCCTACCACAATGGGATAAAGGATACAGCTACCATGTGCCTACCTAAACCAGCTTTTCTAAATGAATCCAATCCTTTCAGTGTCACCCCATCAAATACTTGAAGACCAGCACTCACGTCACTGGCGCCCCATACGCCGATCATACCAAAGCCGATGACCCGGTTGACTGAAGGTTCTGATGCAGCTCTCAACCCAGAGCCGCGCCATTTACTCCCAACCGCAGACGGGGTTACCAAGAAACCCGCTCGTTTCGCGAATACGGTATGTAAGATCTCCTGAGTAAAAACGTTACGGAAGAAAAAGATTTTTTTTACCTACTGTTGTTGCCCCTAATTCGAGGTTTGCCTCCCGCACTGGGGCCACTTACCATTTCCCTTCTTACCGCTAAACAAATTTGTTGACCTTATGCTCATTTATCGCCTCCGGACACCATCACTAAGAGCTTGCAGTTTTAGAGGGAACTCGCACCGCTTCCAAAATCCCATTTCTCTAAAGGCAGGGACCCGACTTCCCTTCGGCACCCATAATCAGGACAAAAGCACTACCGAAAAGACCGATCGCAAAGCCTATTTATCAAGCCGAGCCTGAAGTATGTCATTCAATGGCGTGAGCAGAGGGGGAACTCCACTGACACATCTGCCATAAGCACCGGGCCATCATACTTCCCGCGTTGAAACTACAAGGATTTCCGGGTTCAGTAGCCAGCTACCGCGGCTCTCCCCAGTGTCTCGCTTCAAGTGCCAACCGCTTCAATCTACAGCATGTAACGTTCGGTTGTCTGTTTTTCTTCTTTTATTTTTTCCACCTTGGGGAACTCAGGCCATCAATTCATGCTTAACTCGGGTAGAATGATTTTGATCAGGAAATACCTCCGGATCCGGCGAATTAGGAGCTGCGGTCCGGACCCACGAACGGTTTGCAGGTCATTAGGAACTGCTACATCTATTTCTTTTGCCGGGGTTACCACATGCGACACACTGGATTGCTCGCCACTCTCCTAAATCGAAGTTCCTTTCAAGGGTGGTCTTCTTAAAGGAGGCCTCTATTGTGATCAGCCAACCACACTCAGTCTATCAATTGTTTGACTGTGCTCTTCACCCACCGGGCAACCGCAAGCGCCACTCCCGAAACAATTCCTAGACACACTCCAGCTTGCGGTCTCTGTACTCAGGCTCTGTAGGAATGCACGCGGTTGGCACTCCGCGGTCCTTTCTCGCTGACTTTTGCGATAAATGCGATTGTAGAAGCTGAGGGGGTGCGCCCTTAAATAAAACAAGGCGTACGCAAAAAGTTTGTCAAAGGGAATAATAAGCTGGGTTACATTTTCAACAGTGAAGTATCTTCACGTGAACGTTTACTTAACTACTGTGCTACCAACTGGTGAAGTGTCATACAAAATTGCCGTCTTGTTTTACATTGATATTCAGTGAACAGTGATGATTGTCGCTGTTCGATGAATATTCATCGTTGTCTAAGTAAGTGAAACTTTTAATGTTATTAGTATTCTGTATGAATGCATAACCGAGTACGGCAATCTTATCTCCATTCACTCTTCATCAACTGCAGGGCTTTGACGTCATTTCACATTCTATTTTCTTTTTCACTTCAGTCCACATGTTGCGAAGGTGAAAAAACGCCCCGCAATGAAGATTTTGTAAGAACTGAGTCTGTGGTACAGGTTGAAGATGAGATTTCCAATATCGGCGAGTGAGTATTCATTCTTCGCTGTATTTCCGGAAGGATTTCATTGGGTGAACAAGTATTTAAGCGACAACGGAGGAGTTAATCTGATTACTATTCCCCCCAATAATTGCTTATCACACAAACAAGAAGACGGAGATTCTACGGACAGTGATACTTGGGAGGTGTAACTTGAAATTAACTACGTGTGATGTGGTGATAACCATGTTCAAATAATTTTTGGGGTGCGGTTTGTTGAACCGTACTATGCTGTTTCCTTATTGTACTCGATCGTTATTCTTTTCTGCTATCCTCGGACTACCCCGTCCATCACTGCGACTCTCTGCATGACGCCAACACGGTAACCGCAACATTGCCCCCCACAGCCCATGAGAAGGAAAACACGGCTAATGGAGAGCGAGAGAGTGGTCACCGTGCATTGCCAGAACGTGCGAGTGGCTTGCACTTGGCATGTTCAAACGGCCGCCATGCTTGGCAGCGTACGTACAGTGAAAAACGCAAGTGCATAGGTAAAAAGAGTGTACAGTTTCTATCCTGTAAGACGCAGCGACTAGCAAGTTTTCCATTTTACGTACTGGAAGATTAGCTAACGAATATCACAAGATTTTTAAGAACTCTGGTTGTGATGACTGGCAGAGGGTATAATTCATTTCGTGAGATGTCTAGCAGACTAATAAGGTGCAGCGGTCGGCCGTTGCAAATAATGGCTGCACGTCAAACTGTAACCATCTGGTGAATCAAGCCGTGGGTGATGCTCTACTTCAACCATTTTCGTCCAAATTTAGTTTGCCGTTAGGGATTGCAGCGGAATTATTCCTGGTGCACATTTTCGTCCATTCCTCGGCCCATATTTCCGCTTTCGTGATCAGTGTGCGAGCAGGGATAAAAGAGACTAACGTGACACCCCTGAGCCATTACGTTCCCTAATCTCTCCCACCCCCGACCCAGTTTGTGAGTGGGATGGGAACCGCAACGAGTTCGTTTCTCGAAGAACATGGTAACCACAGATGCCGTGATAAAGGTCATAACCCTGCACGCACACACGCGCACAAACGACTCCCGGTGTTCGTGCGTGTGTGTGAACTGTTAGTAGGGTCAGAAACGTATCCCTGTTTGACGACCTGTGCGATTGGATGTGAATTGAACCGGGTAAAATCAATCACGAAGAATGCCTATTAAGAAGAAACACCTTAGTTCCATTTTGTCTCAAAGACCATACGGGTCTCGGATGGAAATTGTCCATTGGGTTTGCGTGATATGGGGCACCGCGTCAGCCCCATTCCGTTCCCTCACGGCCCATATGGTGGCTGCCAGGGTAGACCACAGTCGAGGTAAACTGCATCGAACGAGAACATTAGTCGTCCGGGGACAAAATACTACACTGTGAGCCAGCCTCCGGGATAGTTTATGGGCCAAAGCTGCCCTCCAGACCAAAGGACCAGTCTGGTAGGGGTAGGGGATGTTGGTGCCCATGGGCTATGTTGAACGAAACTCATTAGTGCCTCTAGAAACAGTACGTGGCTGTCTGCGGATTGTGAGCTAGTGCGAATGACGGAAGGACACGGTTGTTTTTTTGACTTAGGTTAAATCAAAGTACCAGGAATGGAATACGTATTCCATTCCGATGAACCATAAAGACTGAAGATGGTGACAAAACCGCGGCCTTACCTAGAACAAGTCTTTCCCATATGTTTTGGAAACGGAAACTTTTGTTCACAACAAAGAGAGCACAACGAATCAGGATGTGATGCTCGGTTCGCTATGACGGTACCAGATAATCTTGTTGTGGTCACCATGAATAACTGAGAGGAATGTCGGTGGTTGTTGTGGCTGTAAATTTTGGGCGAAAAGTTCATTGTGGAGTGGTGGGAAGAGCCAAGAAGAGAACGACATGAGGAGGAAAAACAAACTGGGCAACTGACTAAAAAAGTACCTGGGAAGCATCTATTCCATCTGGAAACTTCCGATTATTCTAACAGAATTTATGAAACGCAATCAAAAAAGTGAAAATAAATATCAGATCCGTTTATTCGGTTGTCCTTTTGTTTCGTTGCTTTCAAGTGTACTAACCGGCGGGTAAGCGTTTATTCCAGGCTTCGGTCAGTTCTTTTCGAAAAGCAACCTGCTATCCGCGGTGTGCGTTGATTGTTTGTTTCTGACCTCTTTCACTAGTAAACGTGTGCATTCGTAGCATTCACAAAATGTTCATAACCGAAAAGCCGCCGTGATCTGATACCTGCTTTAATTGTGTGAAATGCCCGGGGCCGGTCAACCAAAAGAACGCCTCTACTCTCGAGACTTGGATTAGTATTCGATGCACATATATGTGTCCATAAAAGAGTACTGGGAACATTCTCGGTAGCCCCTTCGTGATAAATGTCGGAGATTGTCCACGATATTATTACTGGTATATGTAGTAACCATAAATAAATTTGTGTCCAATTTATTTTGTAGACATTCGCTGAATAACACGCTGTTGCGATTACAGTCTGGCTTCTCGTCTACCGCTCCTCAATGGGAACGTTATCAATCATGTCAGTGGGTCTCTTCCCTCGAGCAGTGGCATAGTAACCACCTTGCCATTGCCGTTTTGACGAGAAATACACTTGACAGCTGTCTTTTTAGAACAGTAGATGCTATTGTGATTACCAGTTGTTCATTACAATGAGATTGCCTTTAATGGCCCAGTGTATACCGACCTTCTTCGACATCTTTTATGAAGCTAAATAAACCATTGTTTGCTGATGAACTGCCAAACAGAGGGCGGAACCGCTGCCTCCCCGAGACGATCAGCAATTAAGATGCGATGTGCAAAACAGAATTGTAACTAACAGACCTGAACTGGAAAGACATAACTTAGATTCCGTCCTAGCTAATCAGTCCGTTTGTAAAGCTAAAGGACACTTTTACTGAGTAGCTCTCAGTGGACTAAGTTTCGTCGTCTTTCTGCACTCAGATCTAATCCAAATTCAGTGTTCGTTCGCTTCCATGTTCACTATAACATCTCGGAAGTGCCACGAGACATTTACCTTCTCAATCGTCACTTAATTTTATTCGAAAGCCCTACTGTTGCTCCGCAGAAATGCCAGCTACCCGATTACAAACGACAGTTTCGCTGACCTTCCCAGCTTATGCACACTTATACTCGCAAGCGAACGCTCCCAGTCAGCCAGCGTCCTACCTCGAGGCCTGTGAACTGCATAGCTACCTAAATTTTGAGCCTTTAGGCGTCGAGTAGGCCAAATGTAGACTAAACTGGGCTGAAAAAGTGAGTTGTATTTTGCTTACCGGAATTCCCCATAAGATGCACTGTTCCTAGGAGTCGTGCCACCGAGGTAACATGGGCCAATAAAATTAGAGTATCAGTCCGTTAGTTCTACGCAAAACACCGTGTTTACGGTTTACACCCGTCTGTTGGTGATAGTAACCTTGAGTCAAGCTTGAGCGTGTTGAGAAAAGCTAGTAAAACGGAAGCAATGTGAAGGAGGCTCATTTTTCCTTGCGTTAACCTTGCCATGTTTGTCTTCACTATTGACACGAAAAGATTCAGTTCGTTTGCCACCCAAAAACCTTGTAAATCTTTCTGATAACTTTGGCTGTGCTGGACGAAACAGCATGTTTAGCCACTACTGTTGACGATATTATGCCTCTGAACCCCCAGCGAGCCACGGATTCCGGAGAGCCAGCTGCATCAACATCTCACTTTCCAACATTGAACGCGGAGACGTTGAACAACAAGTAAATGGGTAATGCATTTTCCATTCTTCTAACAAAAAAGCCACCCCCCCCCTCGAGACCAAAACCATCAAGGTGCAGTTAGAATATACTCGTGAAATGAACACTAAATGAATGCAAAGTGCATGAATGAGTGGCTTTCAAAGTACCGATCACATAGACGGTGTCTGCCTTGAGATTTCATCGAATCGATGGGAACATCTTGAACGACTGGGCTACGTCGAATTCATCTAGGTGCACACTGCCACAATTAGCCGCAGTCGGCCTTCAGCAAGTTACCACTTAGAGTGCTGCCAGAATCAACTAGGAGTGGGATCCATTTGCACATTGATGGTATGCATCCCCTAGGACCATCTAAAACACGTGTTTGGACATACACAGCAGCGTCTAAGCCTTTCGTGGTAGGGGTATACAGTAGACCCAAACAACCCACGGACGCAGAAGCATTTTTGAAGGATTTGGTGTGCTACTTGGCCGAGGTGCTACGGAATGGAATCATACTGAACGGAATTCAAGGCGGTAAAAGGGTTCGACTGATGGCTGTTATCTGCGACCATCCGGCCAGAAGACTTGTGAATCTCAAGAAGTCCAGCGCAGGATAATTCACTTGCAGCAAAAGTATACAACGGGAAGTGTACGACGCGCATCAGGTTAAGCATCCACCAGCTAACGATCCTTTGTCATAAAATGCAACATCTAGTAGAAATCGCTAACGTCAGTCGCCATCTGGATCTGTGAACATAGACATTAGTAAAGATTATCCCATTGATTATGTGCATTGTATCTGCTTAGACTTAATGCATGGACCAGTTTTCTCTCGGAAAAAGACCTGTTTCTGTCCTTGTTTACATTGGTGTGTTGGCAAAATGTATAGCCATCAAGACCAACAGCTTTTTACGACGAGGCATGGCGGATGCAGCGCCAGGTGGAGGAGAATCAGTTCCCATCAGTTGATGGAACAGTGAAGATGTGGTTACCTCTAAAAAGGATCAAGTACTTCTTTGTGGTTCTAACCACCAATGAGAAAATACAGGAAAAAGTAGTCACTTTTCGAATGACACACCCCAAAAGCGTCAAGAGATTCAACACAGAGAGGTTTAATTTTATTGCTCGTTTACCTCAAAGCTATCCCAAGAAGCAGGCACTGCAACACGTCGTCCGAAAAAAGAGAATATCCTAGTCTTTAAAGTCCCGTGGAGTAGTCATCGTCGTAGCCATTTTCCGTTTTCCCTTAGCATGACAACCATCAGCTGCACTAGAGGAACGTCTGATTCCCTATCCATATGAATAGACGCTAATGCGGTAGAAATATAAGACGTGTGGACCGTCCAAGAAGTGGGAGGACTGAGGAGTGCGTGGCATTCAACCCCGACATTCCAAGGTCTTCAGCGTCGTCGTACAAAATGTGGTTTATTGGTCACATTAGTTTCGGTTTTTTAAAGGCCCCTCAAAACCATGGACGCGTTCGCGACGCAAACCTAAGACCCACTAGCAAGGGTGATAACTTGAGGAAAGCCGATAGTAAGCTGTGGTTCATTTTGTTAATAACTTATGATCCATTAGACTTGGAAAGGCTAGATACAAAAAGGTTCATGAGAAATGTCCTTCATACTATCATAGAAGCCGGTGAAAAAGTGGACCGATGGATACAAGCTCTTGAATGCCTTGCCTCCATGCGACCTCCTGAACAAGTGTCCCCCTGACGGGTTTGGAAGAGTTTCAAAAACTCAGAAAGAAACTTGTACAGAAAAGAAAATCCTGCGAAACCGGTTCGTTTTCTATTGTTAAAAGCTCCCATATTTAAAGGAAGCTGCGCTAGCATCATCCTTCGGCGATAAATTTGGACAATATATCCGGTCACAGATGATGAGATTAATGAAAACGGGTAACTCGGACTTCAGTTATTCCGGAGAACAAAACTAAATATTCATATCGGAAAACAAGCCGGCACTGCTGCATTGTCTGTAGGTGTGGGACATTAACTAACCAACTGACCCTAGAAAAGGGTTCCTCAACACCTCAAATTCGCTAATATGGAGAAATCAAAAGTACATTTCGTCCTCAAAAACTGGCCTCAAAAATTGGGTTGTTAACTCAATTAATGTTTAATAACCGTGATTAATTATTTGCAATTAAATCAACGAATACTTCCTCGAGTATATGGTAAAGAACCTCGAAAACATCAAAAGAACTTCTGATATCTGACTGTTTATCTTCAGAAAAGCTGTCTATAATGTGCATCAAATCAGGGCAACCAGCCTACATAACATACAAAGCAACGTTTACTTAGTTCATGGAGCCTTTCCGTTCAAATCTACCCAATCTCGTCAGCCTGATGCAATCAATAAGAGGTTTCTTATTAGCCACTGCTTCATACCACAATGTTCTTTCGCTGCTATTAGTACATTTTTTACTAAGCTATCCAGGATGATCCCCAAAACTACAGTTCCTAGGGGAATTTTATAACCCAGAAAAAGTCCAGCGATTTTTTCAACACTACTCTGAGGCGACTCGGTGATAAATGTTCTTGCAAAAGTGATCTTTGAACTGCCCTCGAGGTTGGAGCAAAACTAAGCTTCGGTCTCAACCAGATAACATTCTCAGATCCAGAGATACTGCTTTCGAAATTGTCTCCGTAAAGTACGTTACATCTCTACTAGCACGAATTGAGTGAAAACTAACGTATCAGCCATATTTTCCCGCAGTAATTTATTGGTAGTATGTTGGCAGGTTGCCCACAGCGACCAAAAGGTCCATCAGCATTTCCTCAGCCAATAGGCATGATATGACCTTGACGCACGCAAGTGAGTTAGCAAGCGCATTTTCTACACCCTTAACCAATGAGCGGCGAGGAACGAAGGTGATAAGGCCCAGTAGGTTTACGCTGTCACAATTCAACGTCCCCTCTCCCGCCAAGCCAATCATAACCGCCCATATATTGGCGCTGACCAATTGATTGTTTTCTGCGGATACTGTTTGTTCTCTTCCTCCGGAAAAACTCAAAACTAAACACGGATAAACTTATGTAATTGGGCAAAGCGATAACAACGACAAAAGAAATTAAATGAATAATACACTGCCATGTTTTGTGCACCAACTGTCATTGTGCATCCGTGTCCACAATGGACCCTTGTCCTTGCTCCTTCTGCGCAAGGATGTATTTCAGCAAACGAGGCGAAGGCGAACACGTTTTCCGTGGTTTCGTCCTCAAGCCAATTATAATCGCATTTATTTGAAACAAAGTAAGGGAAGGAAAAGGACACATTTAGTCATTTAGTCTATCAGTCAGCCGGTCAGTCAGTCGATCGATTGGTTAGCCAACTAGCCGATGGATGAATAAGGAACATGGTAAAATCACGTGTCGTTGTCAGAGGCTTGGATCGGCATCACATTCGAGAATGACGTCATCGACCTCCGGCCACGGAAGTTCAAGTGCTTGGACCAGCTTCTTTTGTGAACGAAGCTTGGGCTGCAGTAGCCAGATGCTGATTGCCTCGGCTGTCGCTAGTGTCCTACATCTGACTGACTTTGGCTCATTTGGTTGAACCCTGTGCAGGACATTGAATGATGCGGCCGGATCAATCTTGTGGCCTGTGTCTAACGAATGGGATAGAATAGGGCTCGATACAGCTCCTTTTCCTCCGTGTTGAAGCCATTGTGGTTGAAGTCGTTCAATGCGTTTGGATGAACGCCTTGTCGTTCGACCCACACGATGGGCACCGCAGGTGCTCTCGAGATGATAAATAGTCAATAAAGAGGTCAACAGGGCAACTCATCCTTGCTCCCGCATTTTATGATGGTCAATGTCGATAATACGCATCTGGGTCTGGCAGCCTTAAAAGTAGCTTCATATGTAGCAGATGAAACCCTGCTTGCTCTCGGCAGCCGAATCCCCCTTGTAAGGAAGTTTGAGGAGCAGGGAGCTGTTTTCCACCTGTGATATCCCTTCTGGCTCTGTTTGGTATTTTGTATAACGTAGAATGAATTTGCCAAGGCAGCCTTTTTCAGGGAGGATCCAATGAATCTTTCTTAACCCAGCCTTTAGTATCTCATCCGAGCAAATGCGAGTAACTCGGGACGCTAAGCACCTTATTTAGTTTCACTCCTAGCTGACTAACTGACTGACTGACTAATTGACTTCATGACTAAGTGTGGAATTGTTTTTGCGTTACCTTGTGCAGTCAAGTCATTATTTCAGACCTTGAATAATCCCTATGCGTTGGTGCTTTCTCTGCAGACATTTTGATATCCTTTACCCGGTGTTTGTGGCGATTTTGCTCCAATTTTTGAAGAACTTCACTGTAGTTGGCCTACCATGGAATGGAAGTGACAGTGGACATGCTGTGCTTTGGATCAGCTTCCCAAACATGAGGCACTGGAGATGACTGTGTGTCTTGTTGCAGACGCTCGAGTCGCTGCTTCTCGTTGAATCTAGAGGGGTGTGATCGGAAAAAGTGAAACTGTGGCTCTGATAACGTTCCTTGTTATTTAGATTTTTATTTGTCCAAGAAATCAACCAGTTTGTCCGATTTTTTCAGATCTTGAGTGATTGAATCTGCAATATGATCAGCTAATTGAGTAAGGAGATTCATATTAAGTGGAGTCATATCAACTGATCATAAGAGGCTGCGGATGTTGTATTGATCTCGATCACCCTGAGAAAATCATCGTTTTCCACACATCTCTTCATTTGTTTTCTCCATAGCCGATTTCAAACCTTGGATTTGGCTGCATTTGTCTTCTTTTCTTTCGCACTTTTCTGAAACGGCTTCCCCAAGACTTCCATTAGACTCACCTTTGACACTCTCGGTTTTTGCCAGGTGTATTCGTCACAGGCCTTCTCTCCTTTTCTGAGTGGGGGATTTTTTCGTAGTTCGTCTCGAGACTAAGCGGAAGACAAGTTTTCAAGCATCAGGTTGAAAGTCTGCCATAAGATTTCAAAAGTCGTGTTCTGTGGCGCCAAAGTTTCCATCAGTATCAAGGAAAACATCCTCGAGGCCAACACGGCAAGGAATATTAGGGCACTTTGGCGCTTATTACATGTTAAAGCGGACTCTAGCTGTGCGATTTTCCACAGATCTTTTTGTCTCAGTCTTGATCCACAACATTCTGCCTCGTTGCTGAGGTTAAATACATCAGGGTTCATGCTACGCTGTCAGAAAGCAACGTTTTTGAGGAAGATGGGTAAAGAACTAGATGCTCGCTGGAGTTCAAGTGGAAGGGGGCCACAGGTAGAAAATGTATGAATAAACACAAACACTTATTTGACCATACGTTATGAGCCACGGCAAACAATGCCGAGTATGTTGAAAACAGGCGGTGGCCAAATGACTATCCTTGTGGAATTTGGACAGTAACCACCTGGGTTCGATCCCGGCCGTCACCTGTCACTTCCTCACCGGTCAACGTTTCGCTGGCCGCGGTCCACTTCCTGACTAGCTGTATATTATTTTATGTTAAGTGAAAGAGAACTACAAAGAATGCTATTATCATTAAGGACAGTAAGGCCGTGTGTGTGTTGAATATTACGGAAAACTAATTATCTTTCGTCCATGGAGTAACACTGTATTTCATCAACTAATTTCCGTGTATACGTCTTCCTCGTCATTTTTGGCTTTGGTCGTATTTTTGGTATGAATGTGTATGTTCTCGGGGGACCACAAAATCATGTTTTGCAGCAGGATTAAGGTATACAACTTCAGTTCTCCTCAGTTTGCACGGGACAGGTAATGGCCACGGCCAATCAAGCTCCAGAAATTATTTCGCGGGCAATCACACGGGCTACGCTGCCGACGCTGCACAGTGCATTTAGTAGAATTCTCGCCTAAATTGAGGCGGAAATTTAAAACCTCATCGCAGGTAGATTGCGAGAGACAGTATGGATCGTGAGCTTTCACTGAGACAGCATGCGATGGATGAAAACGTCAATTGCCACGAGTCTCAGATGGGCCATAATGCCATCCGTCATCCATCCAGTGAACACACTCAAAGTTCACTCTGAGGAAGTATCTCGCACTACTCACAACCTGGAGCAACTTTAAAGGACTGGATGGTCTGTAGTACTATCATTCCACCAGGAAGACTGTTCCAACTCCCCATTACCGAGTTGCTAAGGGAGTGCGATCTATTCTCCATCCTAGCCCGAAACTTCGTCTGCTTCTTTTCGGTTCCCCTTGTTCTGGAATCTGAAGTCTTCTGGAGTAGGCTATCAGGCCTGGAGCCAGAAAAACCCTTCACTAACCTAAAGTGAAATAAAGATAACGTCACAAAATTTGCACGTGAGCAAAGACTGGATAACCGGAAAGAAAAATTCTCAAACATAAAAATGAATGAATGTCAATCTTTCAGTGATGTGCGCGCAGGATTGCGCGACAACCATTTGTGTACTTCGCCGGAGGAAACTACTCCAAATCAGGCAAATTTTGCTTGTGTCCCAAGTGGGGCTTATTTCAATGTGAAAGTCGATCATATTCACAAGAAATTCAAAAAAAGACTGAAAAGTGTTCATAGTAGAGGCGGAATTTCAGAAGTGACACGAAAGAATGCAAAAATGATCAGCGAATTGTCCGAAAGAGCTGTAATGATACTGTCGTTGCCTCCTTCTTCAGAAACAAGGTAAATGAAACTTAATTTCTAGAGCTTAAAAAAGATCAAACCTAAGTGGGCTTTGTGATGAATAAGATCCATATATATATACAGTTTTACAAACACATCGATAGTTTGGCAAGGGTCACTGTCAGATACGACCGTCAGGGCAGTCGGAGTTCAAATCAAGGGAATGCTAAGACACACGAGCATAATATGGAAAGCATTTCAATGTAGTGGATGAAGTGCGCTTTACTCGTTTGAGGATCAGTGAAATAAGTAGCATAATCTCAGTAATCCGTGTATTTAGAACGGATTTTAAGAAGTTTCACAAGAGTACATTACTAGGGGGCCCCAGATTTCTGAATAGTTAAATAAAGCCCGGACGGGACAAAGGTTGCTGCTGCGGACACTCAATCCATGTTCTCTCCATGCCCAGTAAAACAATTTTCCACGTAATATTGCCACTCCTCCCATTACCTTGGATTAATTCTTGTTTATTCATCTGCTCTAATTTTTTCGCTTGCCCGTATCCATCAAGCTAAATTTCTTCTACTCACTACAAAGTTGCTTCACTTCCCTTTTCCTATTTTGTTCCGAACTCTTAATCCAGAACCCCATTTTGGCGGCTACCACCCATCCCATTATTCATGCCCATGATGTTGGTAAATATATTGGTTCCTCTATCACCCTCAGTAGGATGTAACCCTCATTTTCCTCTTAATAGTCCTAAAGTCTCACTAGCTAGATAGGTTTTGTTTTACAGTAGATCATTCATCTTTAGCCGAGAGCCTCCCCGGTTGAGTTCCCCCGTTTTTACCGATTTCATACGTCCTTCCAAGCTTATCTCCCTTGGATGAGTTCTGTTGCTCAGGAGGCAGTGCGGGTAAACAACCTGGCCACACCGTTCTCCGACATTTTGATAATTTCCCGTCACTCGATTGCTCCCTCATTGGTTCGGTGCCCATGATCCCTCGCTACTTGGTCGTTCAGTTCTAGGTTACTTCATCTATAAGGCGGTGTGGCCTCGCCAGTACAACACGAGCCAACCCCAACGGTGCGGAGCGCGGTCAGATTCACCGCTTCTGCCGGCCAACCACGGGCATGCATAACGTTTGCACCAATGTGTGGGCAAAGCTGGGCTGGTGGATTGCACTTCCTATCATCAAAAGAGGGCCTTTAGTTTAAGTGCCCAGCGAGCAGTCAGCTCAACCCACAGGCTGTGGTTGCGAACTTCAAAAATATGCTTTCTGCTCGCGTGGCTAAAAATATGAATTCCTCAATTTCTACCTGATCGTTATTGATTTCCCATCGCGGTCGTTTTTACATCACCCCTACAACGTATTCATTTTGACGGTGGACAAAATTTACAGCCTAATTTTTATTGCTGAACCTTCATGTGGACATCACCGTTTTCTCCTCAGTGCTTAATTGTAGCACATCCAAATACCAATTCAACTTCTCGCCGTATCCCTCAGCATACACCATCCCGAGGTTTTACGCCAAAATGCCCGACGTTCTTCTGCCCATTTCTCCCGATAAAGCTCATGAATCTGTCAATTTACTGAACCACCGACATGTGTAATTGCTGTTCACTTCCGCAACACAGTCATCAAACCACAGCTCGCCAGGGCTTGCTTTTCCAGAGTACTCCGGCAATCCGTGATCATTAGCTTAAACATTTGGCCCAACTGTTCACCCATATAGGGCTCATGCCTTGCAATATCTTGGTTTTACAATGCATGATGACCTGTCCATACCTAAACATCGCCAAGCCTCCGGCGGCCAACGGATTGATTTGTTCGTATCATGATATCCACCCCTAAAAATAAACGCCAGTAGACAGACGTGTACCAGTGTTCACCCTATAATTTCTTTTGTGAGCTACCTGCCTTTGATACTGCCGTAACTACGCGTCCTACATCAATCTTTTACCTACATCCTTTCCCATTTTGACATATTGTGATCTACTAGTTATGAAGTAAACGATTCGCTCAACGTTTACCCGCACCTCTTCCGTTAATTCTTTTATCATTGCTCTGGAAACCTCCACCTAAACCTGTTCTTCGTTCGGTACATAACTGGTTCCATTTACATACTGCCATTGAAATTTCCACTGTATTAGTCATCTTATTAACCTTATGCCACTCCTCGTATTCTTTACCAGCCCATCGGCTGATTTTGGGTAGAAGCATTTCTCACAAAGCGACTATCAATCGCTGCCTTACATCTGTCCTATTCGCAAAAATGAAAAATTTATCCCTTAAGCCCTTTAGAGTTGCCGGTAAGTGCAGAGCTTTGCTGAGAACTTCCTTATGTATTTCTTCCCTTTAATTTGTTAAAATAGGTTTTGTTTGGCTGGACCACTTGACTTCAAGTTTAGTCCCGCCCGGGACCGCTGTGACAGTGCTGATTTACAACCTGCCGCTGTCTACAGCGTGCACATACTTCTGCTCCTTCTGAGAATTCTAATTCTGTTATCACTAGTACTGCTTTATCACGCGAGGCAGCGTGCCATAGGCCTCTCCGAAATAAACTATTATCATCATCACTGTTGTTATTATTGCCGTCACACAGTAGGCCTGGAAACAAGGTGTGATCAGAATATGCTGGGCGCGGAGCCTTCACGGCAGGCTGCTCTATGCGATTAGATGTTGATTGCCGTTCATCAGCCAATTCAAACTCTTACCTCTCATACGACAATCGGCTAATCGATCTTAGGTTCTGCCAAATCTGATTAGAATATGATGAGAAAGCCGGGCGTTTCGATAAAAAGCGGGGAACCCTTCGCATTGGTTGGCGCTGACATATCTACAGCCACTTTTATACTTTCCGGATCCAGCATGATACATCTGCTTGTGATGTGGCTGCTGGTCCTAACCATTCATTAGAAAAATATCCACCCCCTAGTTTTGGTTTGGTTTCATCACGGAGATATCGTTGCAGAAGTGAATCGGAGCTTCTCTTGTGTTTCTCGATGTTTTAAAAACATAATAATGTCACCTGATACGCCTAACTCCGCAGGTAAGTTGTCCGCCGCCTGGAAAACTCTGGAATTTTCGACTCGATATCATGAGGCGTTCTCTCCTTACAGTTATAACCACAGAGTGTACCAAGTGTGGTCATATCGATCGAGATCACACCGGCCTCCCAATAATAAAACAATGAAGCCAGGCTAACACTCGTTGAGCAAAGCGTGTTTTGTAGCTAGGGCAGAACGTTGTGGAAATCAGGTAGAAAAAGTGCTCCCGGCAGGGAACTGTGTTTAGCGGTCTGACATTACTGGAAATACGAAGTTCCCCAGGGACTGTCGTCAAGATCACAGTTTGACCTCTCCAGTCTGTCAGTTCATCAGCTTTACTCAAGACTTATTTCTGGACTAGGATGTCCAACTAGTTCTCTAAATGCACATGAAGTACGTTTTGGCTGTATTGCCACAGGTTTTGTAGGTCCAAGTGCACGTAATATCATCACCCTCAGAAACACCCCTCATTTCGCATCGAAAACGGAGGGGTATGTTTCCAAGTTATACTCAATACCAGTGGGTGTACGGTGAATGGAAGAATCACAGAGGAATGACACTAAACCCAGATTTTCCATACATTCAGTTCTAGGGACAGGAATACTGACGTGGTCGACCACAATAAAAAACAAGTGTTGGGTATCCTTCTTTGGGATTGACGACCCGAGGCACCGCCTCAAAATTCCCATGAATCTTGCTGCTGTTCTACATAAGAGGTTTCTTCTCTGTTGGTCCCGATGAGGAAATGGACAGAATGTTCATTAGTAAGACACTCATCCACGCTTCCTTTTCTGGCTGGGAATTAACTTCTTATTGTTTGCCAGAAGTTTGGCAAAAGAACATGTCCGCCGTCTTTAAGAAAATTGTGTCGCAAAATAATTGTGATGTTTGCAAAGTTCACAAGCCCCTCCGTCGGACGGAACAGTCATCTCTTTCAGTGAAACGTAGGCCAGGGGAAATTGACGTCCAGCTTTTATTAATAATAATGATATTGATAGTTCATTTCGGTGACGCCAAAACATGCCCCATAAAAGATTGACTTTTTTACAAGCTACAAAATGAACAACAGAATTCGTGAAAAATTTAGAAATATGCAAGACAAACAAAGGATGGGTGAAACTAGAGGGAAAATTGGAGGGAGATAAAGGTATGCACACCAGGGAATAGTGGAGGGAGTTTAAGTGAACCCAGAAGGGGATTCAAATATGTGTTCGGTGAATTTGAAAGTCTAGGTCAAACGGAGGAGCTGGCCGAGCCAGGCGGAGATAGTGACCTGTGAGTTTTACATAAGGAGGACTGAAAGTCAGCATGAAAACCACGGTAACGAGAAACGATGAAGAAAGAGGAGAAAAATAAAAGAAAGAGGGGAAGAACAAAAAAAGAGTTTTATCGCTAAGGACTAGGTAGCCATGAAGTATGCCTCACTGAAATAAATGAAAGCCGTCAATTTGAAAACAAGGAGCGACTAGTGCAAGGCGTAAAGGGTGGGTCAGATAGAAAAAATAGCGCTGAAGGATCGAGGTACTGTAAACGTGAGTCACAGATATAGACAAAATGGACATATATCATGAAGGGCGGCGGCATGGTGGCAAGAGAACGGGCCCGCAAAGAAGTGGAGGAAGCAAAGGGAATTTGCGGATATATATACATATGTGCATTAACATATATTTATATATTCTTAATAAGTAGTGTGTTAACTTGTGGAAAAAATTCCCTCGGAAGGACACGACGGGCTTCGCGGTTGTTGCCACTCATCAGGTATGCGTACCCGGTACTCCTCTGCCCACTCGTCTTCACACTGGTACACTCCGACATTATATGTTCACTAGAATCTAATATGAATCGTCTAGACTGTGAATGGATACCCTCTTCATTGAAGAGCCCACAAATGAATCACAACCGTGACTTCTCATAGTTATCCGTATCTAGGTCACTGGTAACCCAACGAACAACGAGGCTGCATGTGCAAGCTCTCATATTCATAGTGAGTAGTATGTTAACGAGTGGACGAAATTTCCCCGGGCACGCATACCTGATGAGCGGCAACAACCGCGAAACCGGTCGTGTGCTTCCGGGGAAATTTTGTCCACACGTTTACATACTACTTACTATGAATAGGAGAGCTTGCACAAGCAGCCTCGTTTTTCGTTGGGTTAGCAGTGACCTAGACACGAATAACTATGAGAAATCACAGTTGTGATTTCTTTGTGGGCTCTTCAATGAAGAGTATCCATTCACAATCCAGACGATTCAAATTAGGTTCTGGTGAACTGATATATATATATATATATATATATATTTATATATATATACATATGTAAGGGCGGGAGCAAATGGCAGTGGAGGGATAGAACGCGGAAGTAGCAGTGCTTGGAAGTTAAAGGTAAAGTTAGTTCAAATGGTATAGAATTAACTTGGATGAATCCTGATGAATATGTCCATGACAGGTGAACGTGGCGGGTCAATAGAAAAAGAGAAGTGATTTTGGAATCACAGAAGTGATGGCCGTAAGCAGGGGTTGATAAACAAGGAGGTAAAGTGGAAAGGATTGACAAAAACAGCTAAGATTGGATCTAAAAATCTGATCATTGGAGCTGTGACTTGTGGTGACGTTCGAAAATGGATGAAGCATTAGTAAATGGACATATATTATGCATCAACATAATGGCTGTGAAAATCGCCGGAGAATGCAGAGCAAATGGTAGTACAGAGTGATTGGTGTAGTGTAAGAGATAAGTAGAGAAAGGTAACTTAGTGGTAAGATTAACTGTGGTGCGTAGATGCAGCAGTTGCAAGAGCGAATAATGCGGAAGAGAAATGGGGAAGGGGAGGATCAGGAAAATCAGGCAATGGCAGATCACATGGTTTGAAATAGCGGATGAAAATGATGGCTTTACGATGACTTTACCTTAGGTGGAACTCGGAAAATCAACTCAGCCTGGATAACACACTGAAGATGCCTGTGGTTGGCAATATATGAAGGACATCTTTGAGCAATGCGTAGCCAAATTCGCAACGGATTCCGAGATTAAAAGGCGAATGCCCGTGAAATTCTATTATTTTAGATTATCAGATGAACAATGACGTGAAACAGATAAAAACCTCAATTGGGCAATCACAAAGACTCAAAAGACGAGAACCAAATTGCGGCTTGTGAGAAAGGACCACGTGCGTCACGCAGGTTTAGAACAAGGATACGACACAGCAACACGCTAGGCGCGAACGAAGAAGCGTTGGTCCGTAAAAACAACCAGTGCATCAAACAAGTCAGCAGTGGAAATAAGTGAGTTATGTTAAGGGAACATGGAAGGTACACCGGGGTTTTTGGGGACTTTCCACTACCGGCCCTTACAATATCCAAAGCAAGTGAGAATGCTGGCGGAAAACCTGGAGAGAGATGAACAATCAGGTCATTTTACTGCAGGCGACACAGGATGAAGTCCAATTAGAAGGAAAGAAGAAAAGTACCCGAACAGGAAAGCCTGCAATGGAAAAAAACGCACGAGAAATAGTTGTGCGTTGGAGTTGGGAGAACGGAACTGGGGAGCTGAGTGCTCGCAGGTGATTACACAAGAGGATTAGGCCAGAGGTTTCCTAGTAGGGGCACTTCCTGAGAGGAAGGTCCGTTGACGAATTGCGCAGTCAAGCAAGGAAAATATGGTGGTGGTGGAAAGGTGATAACTGGTCGTAGAAAATGCAAAAAATTGGAAAGGCGAGTTCTTATATGGTGATTGGTCAATGTTATGGGCTTGTCTGGCGCGTAGCCGCAGAAGGTATGAGATGGAAGGTCGAAAAAGAATATGATAAAGTAGTAGCTGGTGAGGTATGCTTTCAAGGTGCTTTATAAGTATATGGAGATACCAGGTGAACAGAGATTAGGGGTCGACATGGGCGAAATGGGTGGAAAAGGAAATATTTAGGGATTGGGCAGAGTACAATGGATAGGGCGACAGTGACATCATGCAGTGAGTGTTGTCATGGTCAAGAAAGACAGGAACGAAAATGGAGTGGATAGTTGTGCATACATCGGTAGGAAGACACGAAAGTGAATTGATGACAGAGCTGACAAGAAAGATAGTCTAGCGATTCGTGGCGAGGGAAGGATCGTAGACGCATGCGATCCGCCACCGACAGTCATGGATGCAATAAGGCAAGGAGAATTAAAGCGTGCAATCAGCATCCGGTACCAGTGGGTGGGGCTGATCGCGCCCTGGCCACCCGACGCAAAAAAACACTTCGTGAAATGAACACAAAGGGTGTGATCCACCAGCATAATAGCACTCGAACATCGTTGCAGGAGGCCTGCAGGCCCGATGTGGGCCGGCCAAAGTGGTGGATCTGACCGCGCTTCGCATCGTTGGGATTGGCGTAAGTGATCATTGACGGCTGTGCGGAGGGCCGAGCAACCGCGATAAGGGTACATGATCCAGGATCAGTCGGTCAGGTGGTGAGAACTTGAACAACAGATCAAACGGAAACAGCGAGTGTTAGATGGCCGTAGAGCATTGTGATCCAAGTGCACAAGCCAGGGAGATATTCAGTATAGTGCCCGAAGAGGTTGACCACCCCGAGGCTCAATGGCAAGGGAAATGAGGCAGAGAATCGCAGTTTGGGTATGCCACAGCTGAGGATCAACGGTAAACGGAAGGGGGAACAAAAGTGAAGCACGGGCTCATTAATGCACGGGATGCCTGGGAAAAGTTGAGGCTAAAAAAGTTAACGGATAAGTCAGAGTTAAAATATTCAGTAACGAGGTTGGGATTTGGTCTAGAGCAGCTAATCAGCACAAGAGAAAAATAAGTTCTGCGTGAATTTGTAGAAGAAACTGAGCTGAGAGTTAGGGTTGGGGTAGAATTGGTGACGTCATAACTGGATGTTGAGCTCAGTTATTGAGCCACGCCAAGTGGGAAAAATATGACTGGATTTCTCAGTTCAAAGTACCGGAGTTAGTGATTTAAGTATACGTGGTGAGACCTGACGTGATGAAGAAGCACCGTGAGCAAACTATATTAAGGAGCCTTGGGTTGCTCGCCACGCTTGTGTTAATAATTACAGGACACTAAAGTATATATATACCTAGATATATATGTACATATCGCAGACCAAGGTGTAGTTACAGATGTCAAGGTCATCTTGACGCATGAATCAGGTTGTCTCAAATTTTTCTTTTTTCCGTCGTTAGGGCTTGATTTTGGGTCACATCTAGTAGCAACATTTATCCACACTAAAGCGTCATATTGCCCGTGACAATAACTGCGACACACCATTGTGCGTCCGTAATTTATTACCGCGAGAAATCTACAAAACCCTCTACCTAGAAATCTAGATCTATTACTACTACAAACAGCCCTTTGCAAGCCCAACCTTAAAATACCCAGCGTTCTTTAGCTAGCTCAACTCTTTTGGTGATCGTCCGTTCCTTGGCGCCACCCCACAGTGAGATCGTAAAATATCAGCACAAGACCTTTATAGGAAATTAGGTAGGAAGCCTAACTAAAAATATTTCTGGCGACTCCATCTGTGAAACCATTGTTGATCCTCGAACAATTCACGGGAATAACTGAACCATCACATCAATTCGTTTATCGATTTAAATCGGTATAGTTTTTGCTTAGCTACCTAGAGTAATACTAAAAAAATTACGGCTTTTTAGTGTGGTCCCATAACTCCAAAAACTTTCTAAGGATTTCCTCCGGACGCGAAATCTTGACCTAAACAGCTAATTTAAAAATTCTTGCAAAAGAAGTCTTTGAACTGCTTCCCAGGATATGAACTGAGAGAAACTTGTGTCTAAAATAAGAAAAAGTTGGCACCATCGTGCGCGACTGTGTGGCAGTCTACCACCCAATTCAGCATATTAATTCAGGGAATTCCCTGAAAGAAGTCCTCGTTTAATTTCAGAGACTCTATATCAACAGTTCCATAGTTTTAAGTTTCTTTGATCCAGAGCCACAGAGTTACACGTTTTTATTTCAGTAAGCCTGTACATTGGGGAACGTAAGACTACTCTGTGTATTTAGCTCTCTAGTGCAATCGCTGTCAGTGTTGCAATGCCCAAACTGCCGGCTAGACAAACCGCATCCTCACTGGTTGGTCGTACCAACATCCGACCAAAAGTACTCGCCAAGTCGAAAGTCGCAAAACTCCCACTGAATCCTTGTTCCGTTAGCCTGACCGATGTATTTGGAGGGGCAAACAAAAGGGCAGAGACCATAGAACACAATCTTCTTAATCTCAGTAGCCACATTTCTTTGATTGATACGACCCTATCCAAGCTAATTCCGCTCACGTATATCTCTGACCCTCCAACAAATCCGTCAACCCTAGACCTAGTCACGGCTGGGCGTTTCATAGACGCCATTGCCTCAGAAATAGTTCGAAGAATCAGTAACTCAAAAAATGCTGTGGTATTTAATATTCCCGACAGAGTCCCTGTTGAGAAAGTAAAACATAACCTTCTAAGTTCTATTAATATGGCACACCACCCCTGCCAGTGCTTTCGGCTACGAAAGAACATTCAACGCAAATCCTGTCCAGTGTTGTTCAAATTTCTTGAAGAGGAACCCGCTAAACAATTCATTAAGAGCCAATCCACCGTCGCTTTGAGATCCCCGTTCAAGAACATTAAAATTGCTGCCGACAAAACCCCATTACAAAGGGAATTCGCCAGGTCCACCAGCACGCATTCAGCTTCGTCAAAAATTGTCCGCCCTCAACTATCCGCTTCTTCTCAGTCTGACGATGCGCAAAATGCATGCAATATCAATTCGGCTTCATGTTCACCAGAACATCGATCCCATATGTTTGACGTCGATTTAGATATATCCAGTTCAACGTCACCTCACCAGCCAGCGCCTAAGAAACCAAGAAGCATAGAGTTTACCCCGGGCAAGCTGTCCTCTCTTGGGCTGACTAACTCGATTCCACCATTACCTATCACCGAAATATCGGCCACGATCGATGACGATGCGAACCGCCTAACTGGCTTAACAGCCATACCCAGAAATCCTCAACCCATCAGCGGAGTCACCCCAAATTCTTCTTTGCCATCTCTCCACTCGGCTCCAATAGCCACTCGGCAACCTACGGTGCCTAGGCCATCCCCCAAACCAGCGAAAACATCATTACTAGGTGGACTGCACGCTGTTGACACTACGGTCAATCCTAACTCACTCATCAAGCCACACTCCCAACGGCTAAGGACCCCAAGCGAGGCAACACGGAGTGCAACAATGGACAAGAAAACGTCATTCAAGACCTATCTCCCCAATCCAAACCACCAACCACTAGTTGCACCGTACATTCCACCCAGTATCGCGTTCTCTTCACCTGGTTGTCATCCTCATCAGGCTGGTACAACTAACCTCCGGGCCTCTTCAACAACGCCACCATTCATACCAAACGATTACTTTAGTGTTCTACATAACTTCTATCGTAGCCTAAGTAATATTTTCTCACATGAATCTCTTTCCTTTTATCGTTCACATATCTCACCCACCCTGAATCCCTTTTCTACCGCAGGCCACTTACAACAGTACCCACGACCTCCCAGTCTCTACGCCAACCAACACCCGTATATCCCACTTCCATTTCACATTCCCCCTCCAGGTTACAGCCCATCAAATTACTGATGTCAAGAGGGCACCTGTGTTACCGCCCGTATTAAGGCAGGTGCCAAGATACCTGAGGCTGCTACACGTCCTTTTTCTTTCCCACTTACCAGCTACTTAACCCTCCCTCCTCATATTTCTACGCCCCAGCCACCAGTATCTACCAATAGTAAAGCACTCGATAGTGATCTTTCGCGGTGTTGTTCCACGCTAAGTAGACTTACCAACCGCCGACATCCTTCCAATCTAACGAATCTCATCAGTACTAGCCACACCCGGCTTAGCTTAACAACCAAGCTGACTGCCACGCCAGGTGTTTCTACTCAGCTCATTTCACCATCCACATTACCGACTACTCCATCTCAAGAAATAATGATTGCGTCATCCGATCCGCCTTCAGCAAATGCAATTTCGGAATCCTATAAAGATCTTAACGTTAACCTTGACTCCACTAAACAGTTCTCATTGTTTATGCTGAATGCACGCTCAATAGTGAATAAGATGCGAATGCTGCGTATATTACTGCTCACGTCTGATTACGATCTTATTTTAATTACCGAAACCTGGTTGACAGACAACACTCCAAACGAGGATATCGCTATCACCGGATACCAAGCTTTCAGGAAAAATAGACTCACTCAGAGAGGGGGAGGCTGTCTTATATATGTAAGACAAAACATGCGAGCGAAAATATTTCAGCACCCCATACTTGATAACTTGCCGGATTCAGTTTGGCTACAGGTCACTACAGGATGTTCTGACTTCATTGTTAGTTGCATCTACCACCCCCCGAATACTAGTCAAAACGACTTTCTGCCTATCATAGAGGCGTTAAACGTTGTTGCGGACATACCCGGCCCAAAACTGGTGGCCGGCGACTTTAACGCACCAGGCATACGTTGGTCCACTTTGAAAGCTCCACATCACTTAATACACTTCTTGACCAGCATTCGTTTAGGAGGATGGACTCAACATGTGATGTGCCCAACTAGAGGCAGTAGCATCCTTGATCTCATTTTTACGGTAGGATTATCTCGCGTGCACACATCTATCGTGAACAGCATCCCAGGTTGTGACCACTTGCCGGTAAAATGTGAGTTTTCAGTGCCAGCACGAACCGTTCACAAACCAACCGTTAAAAGACCGTTCCACCAAGCTAGCTGGAATCAATTACCCTCACTTATTCGCTCGCAGAACTGGGATACTTTCTTTTTATCTGATGACTTGCATACCGTGGTGGATCATCTTTACTCCACACTAAATGCATGTCTTGACGTAATCACCCCAACCCAAGGTCTACCTGGACGAGATAAACCAAACAGTTTTTGTCGACTAAAGCAGAAGCTTTCTATGCTACAACGCAAATTCCTTAGGTCGAGAGACTTTTCGTTGTTCTTGCAAATGAACCGTTTATCTAATTCTATGAAATTGATTGAAATGTCCCGCAGTAAAAAACAGGAATTAAGGGCGCTGAGTCACCCCAAGAGGTCCGAAGCTTTATCTAAGCTGATGAAGCTGAGAAACAGCCAGTGCAGTTCTCCTATCTCATCCGTTATATCTAACAACAATTATATAACGAACTCCCAAGAGATCTCCGAGGCATTCAGTGCCTATTTTGCTTCGTCTCTAACGACCGATGACTCCCTATGCCTATATCACGTTGAGCCGCTGACATCTGCACAGTTCTCAGCGGTTACATTTCACCCGAACGACTTAACAGTACAGCTAACTAAAATTAAGAGGTCATACCACCCCGGGCCAGATGCCGTACCACCGGCTACTTTTAGTCTAGGTGGCACTGATATCCCATTCTTGCTATCAAAGGTTTTTAATTTATCTATGAGCAGTAGCGTTTTCCCCTCCCATTGGAAAACATCAGTTATTATCCCAATTCTTAAGAAAGGTTCACGCCAGGACCTAACCAACTATCGACCAGTGAACCACACCCCTATAGTTTCCCGAATTATGGAAAGACTGATAAAAAATAAGCTGACAACTCATTTACTAAACAATAACCTCATTAACACTGGACAGCACGGTTTTCTTCAAAAAAGATCCTGTGCCACCTGTATGTGTGACTTCCTTAACCTAATAACTACGGCCACTAACAGTGGTAAATCAGTGATTGTAATCCTCCTTGACATGACTAAAGCTTTCGATCGAGTATCCCACAATAGGCTCATGGCGAAGATGAAAACCTACGGAATTGTTGACCCGATCCTGAGTTGGTTTTCATCATATCTAACATCCCGAAAGCAGGTGGTGGACGTTGATGGCAGTTTATCATCACCTCGACCAGTTACTAGTGGAGTTATTCAGGGTAGTGTACTAGGTCCCTTACTTTTTCTTATATATGTTAATGACATTTTCAACGTCATCACACACGGGGCTGCGTTCCTTTTTGCAGACGACATAAAAATTATGTACTCCTTTGAACCTGACGCCTTAGCTTCTACCATTGCTAGCATAACGAGCGATTTACTATCGCTAGACTCATGGAGCAACCAATGGTTGATGAAATTCTCCGCTGTCAAAAGTTGTATCCTTATGTATAAATGTCAGGTTCCCGCGGGAATGTTTAAAATTAATGATCAGTTCATCCCCAACAGTCCGGAAGTAAGGGACTTGGGATTACAATATTCTTCTACATTTAATTTCTCCGAACATTCGGCCGTGCAGGTTGCTAAAGCTAGACGGCTAATTGGTCTGATTAATAGAACCTTCAGTCTTACAGAGAGCAAGCTAAGCATTTTTAAAACTCATGTAAGACCACTTCTGGAATATTGCACTGTCGTCTTTTCTAACATGCGGCAGATTGACAGATTTGCAATTGAGAATGTACAACGTAGATTTACCAAACAACTACTAGGATATTCCTCGCCTTTAAATTATATGGAAAGGTGTGAAATATTGCACCTAGAGCCCCTATGGCTGCGCCGTCTACGAATGAACCTGTCTTTCTTTTGCAATATTGTAAAACGTACATCTTGCAATTCAGCCCCCCAGGTCAAAACTCCCTCCAACTATTCTTTACGACATAGGGACTCTATGGTCTTGATTCCAGTATCCAGGACTGCGATGCGGTCAAACTTCTTTATTGTTAAATATTCTTCCCTCTGGAACAAACTCCCACCTCAACTTAGGTCAATGTCTTCGGCCTCTTTATTATTCAAAAAAGAAATAAATAAACATCTAACTGTCCAAAAACTGATCCGTATGCATGATCCCTACATGTCTATTACCCGAGCCTACGAACTGGGCCTGGGATACTAACCAAAAGCTTAACAACTTTGTTCAGTACCAACGGATGGTAAGGAGCATTCTGTATTATAGTTAGCAAACAAAAGCAGTCCAACCTATACTCCATGACTGTCAACAGCACACTCCACGTGTTTGTCTAGCCACTTCCTACTTTCAACGCTTCTGACCACGACCCCCTACTGGCCACCGTTACTCCGGTGATTCTTTTTTCATGCTGTCAGATTTTACCATAGTCGGTTAGGTTCTTCTTTTTTTATCAGCTGCCGCCAGGTATAAGAGCATTTATAATGTTAGAAAATACATAGCAGCATATATAATATGGTCCTCAAGGTACCAGTCTCATCCACGCTTCAACTACTTACTCATTGAGACCCTATTTCAACACAAGATTCCAGGCCTCGTTCTGATGAACGAATCGCCACAATCGATGTGTTCTTCCATAAACCATTCGTCGAACTACACATAAGTATTTGCCCCCAGTGTCGCCTATTCTCGCTTCCTTGCTTTTTTGGTAACTCTCACTAAGCCTCACAAGAATTAGTCGCTAGTACCGGTCTTCTCCGCTTTCCGTATGTTGTTTAATCCAAAAAACAAGACCCCAACGTCGCGACCACCCATTTCTGTTACTGGCATGATATTGGTGTTCTGTCTTTCTCCCCTAACCCACAGCTGGTAGAATTGCCAGACTGCAGCCCTCTCCGTTTTGTTTTCAGAACCTGTACCCTAAGGACGATTGTCGCCGTCCACTTCCCAGGAATAACTTGGACCCTCTCTTGCTGGACAGGACAAACGAGATTTACACACAACTTCATTTTCGCTCGTCTCACGATCGCTTTCCCCAAGATTCCCGCCATCGGACTTCTTGAACCTGGACTACTCAATCTCACTGCATTCATACAACTCATTTTAATCCCATATGTCATTATGCCCGTTCCGTGTTAGAACTCGCTAATACTGTTCAAACACTGGCACCTTTATTGTCACTGTTCATTGCTTCATCGGTCACCAAAAAAAAAACGTCCGGCGCTGACATATCTTTCAGTAGTCATCCAGTGGGCAGCGAAGTAATTAGTAACTACCTGCACTCTTCATCGGTCCATCCGATCGCATCCGCAATGCTGTTGCATCGAGTGTTCGGGCTCTGTAGATCACTGCGTTCCCTCCACGATTGAACGTCTTCGATACACTTCCCATGCTGCATCGCCGCTCCGTTCCCATCATTTGTTACACCTGTCAAATTGGTCATTAGAAATGTGACACTCACCGTCTACTTGCTATACCATCACCGTTATCGAGACCTTTGATTTTCCAGATGTTGCATTCGTGTTATATTACCGAAACTGACCCCGTATGCAGCCTCTAAATCACACCACTATCTGCACCGGCCGATACATTTTATTTCTATATTCGTTGATCCACGGCCGCTTCCCGCGATATACCTGTGCAGTTTTATTGATCTGTCATTTTTGCATGGTACATACCACACAGCATTCATCTATTGACGTACACTTATCTGTGGATTACTTTACCTTTCCTCTCGCAGAACTGAACACCTGTATAATGGATGTAACCACACGGTCAATATTGATTAGTCTTCCACTTCCGCTTTGACATTTCATACCAACCCTACATAAAGTTTATAACTTGCCGCACGCTCACCTGTTTTACTCCGGCCGTTCCCTGCCACCATCACTCTGGTAGTATCCCTCCCAAGAAATACGCAATTGTTTGCAACATATATGATTCCTCCAGTATACAGCCACCACTTTATATACTACCATCTTTTCAGACTGAAATATTTCCATGTTAATACTTCTTGACATGCCTGTAGTAAAGTGAATAATTCACCGAACGCTTCGACGAGATTTTTATCCATATGCCTCTCATATTCTGTAGCGCACCAAAAACATTTCCTTTCAATATGTTCGAATTTCCACTAGTGTAATTATTTCATATACCACTTATGCATGTACTCCAGACCAACTGACATCATTCGACCTTGACCTTCAAATTTGCCGGGCATTACTACAGTTTTAGTTCACTGTAACACTCTCTCTGATACTCTGCATGCACTTGTTGTACCCTTTTGTGAATTGTCATTCCGGCATCACTATAATCATCTGATCATGCATTCTAGCATGCTTCGGGCGCATCCGAAATATACAATTATTATTATTATTATTATGCAGTTCCTTCACCTTCGTTGAGGTTGGTTTCAGGGTCGCAGACCTGACATAACTAAATGACGGCAATAAGTCGTGGAGCAGATGAGGCATATGGACATTCTGTAGGAAGTATTATGGTGGTCTTAAAAATGCGAACGCACCTGGAAGGACCAATTTCACAGTGAAGTTGGCGAAATTCGATAATTTGGTATGGAGAAACAGTTAACGGATGCAGCATGTTTTAAACAAGGGGATGACGAGGTCTAGAGAAAATGGTCAAACAGAGTATTTATAATTCAAAGACGATGATATTACCTTGGGAGTAAAGTTAATGCGAGAAAGCAGAGTAATGGATTACAAGTCTAGGCCCTTATGGTAAGCTTAACTTTCGGTTATATGAACGTTAAATAAGTACAGAACAGTTGAGAGAGGTAGGAATTCATCTATAGCATGCGCGAAAACATACTTCGACTGAGAACATCTGACATGCAAAAGAAGTTTATTCCAGGTTCTGGAGCACGTGAATGGAAAGAACTTAGATCATTGAGCAGTCCTTTCACAGGTTATGACAATAATATACTGTCTGTTGCCGGGTGATTGTTAAGTATTCGCGGGAAGCATCAGTGTTTGGAGGGATAAGATGGCTTAGTCAATAGTTTATACGGAAATACCAACCTCAGCTTTATGCCACGAGGCCACAATGATTCAATTTTGAGAGAAAAACATTGTTCCCTTTAGTTTAAGTTTGACGATCATCCAAGAAGCTGTTTTGTGAATCTCCTCTGAATACAGTCAGTGATAATCCTGTCGGATTTACGCATACTGTAGAAGATTCAAAAATAATATGCGAGGAGGGGCCCGGCATGTACTTTGTACGTGTAAAAAATGCTCTCCCTAGGCTGAAAGTACCTAAACAGAAGACCGAGGCACCTTTCAGCCTTCGCCGTTTGGAAGCCAGCATGTTCGGAGCAGTTGAAAGGGCAAGAATAACTTGAGTCAAGGTTTCTCACTAAGGGCTGGCTGTCGTGCACGTCTGTGATGTATTTTCGCAGATCAGCCAGTTTTAATGTCATAAATGTATCCAAGCTTTTTCAGTTGATTTTTCAGCCCAGCAAAAGTAGACTCTGCTGGAGTGATAATTTCTAGATTTTCAGCAGCCTTCTAACCCCAGTTACGTCATGCAATCTAATCACCATCTGATCCCGCAAGAGACTCTTTTCTAGGCAGATGCAAACTTTGCATGATCGTGCCAGAGTTCTCAATGGCAAAAGGAGTCAAAGGATTCATAAGGCTTCCCCATCATTTGGTCATAATCGAAAAGCCAGTGTATATCACTGCAACCAGCGAAACGGCTTCCTGCGAGATGACGCAGAACTGTCGTCCAGTCAAAGCAGTCCCCATCAAAACCATATGAAAGTCCGCTGATAATGAAAAGCTACCCAGACCCAATGACGTGAAGAAATAGTGCTAACGGGCTGGCCTTTGATCCGTGGTCCATAGCAGACAAAGCCCAAAAATCTTCACCATACGTTTGTCACGGCCTCAAGCTGTCAGCCAATCGACTTGCTTCCCCTGATACCGCGGGAACCGGCGGGTGAATCTGCGGGCCACTGTACGACCGCCTCTCGAATATCGAAAATTTCGCATTAGTTCCCTCTGTCGCCATCTCGAAGGTCAGTTATTCAAAAAAGAGGTAAATATGTGGCTTCAGTGTTCAAAAAATAAAGTCTCGGCCAATTTCCACCCTTCGATGGCCCATGAAGGCTCCTAAACTGGTCAGATTGCTTGATTTACAGTCTGCAAAAAGAAAATATCCGTTTGACTGATCAGAAATCGTCACAGTTATATTCCTCGCATTCATTGATGAAGCCGTGTTTGCGAATGGATAAGCTTGTTTAAAAGAGGCGGCGCATTAAAAAAATATGCAAGCTAGTTGAGGATGTTTGAGGAGAGGATGGTAAACCAAAGCTGTGGTCAAGTTGGTGGTTTCCAGCGGCTTGAAAAGGTCCCCACTATAGAACCTCTCAATCTTTGAATCGTTGGCCCGATGGAAAACCTGAGGTGGGTCATTCGAGCAACTAATGAACTGAGGACTCCGGCGGCCAGCGTCCATGTCGCCGGGGGGAGACCGTTCTCTTAGTTGCAGGGAAGTATCATTTGCCAGGTGCCTCCGATTCTCCTGGAGAGCGAAACCCCCGAAAGATTGTGAAGTTCAGGGGCTTGATTTCTTTTTTAAGTCGACCTTGATAGCAAACTGAGTTGCGCGCTTTGTGATATAACTGTTTAAGACAATATCATATCACGCGTTCCAGAGGAAGGCAAACCGCTTCAATGGGGCCACTGTCTTTATAACGGTGGTTCACCACCCTTATCCTAATGCGTGCGGGATTGGAGTAGCTAAAGCTATATTATAGCCGGGAAAGGGCGAGTAAAATATAACGGCTGAATTGTGGAAAACTTTCTTTAGGTTGGTCTCGATATACAAAACCGATCGGTCGAGTGGGTGCGTGGGATAAATAAACATATTCTATGTAGTTAATGGCACATATGCGACACAACGATTCTCGGCACTAAGGGGTGCACCAAGTCTGACGAAGAAGAGTTCTGGACGACTGGTTACAATACACTCCAGCTGCGAGCCTCAGTAAGCCGGAGCAAGGCAAAATGTCACCGAGAATAAAAGACAAAATCGGAGCCGTGGATACATAATTCCTGTCACCTACAACAGAATGAATATCCTCATCAACCAATGGTACAAGGAAATGCGAACAATAGAAGATGAAAGCTAGGCCTCGTGAGCTTTCGGGAGCTACTAAACATACGTGACAATAATGTGGTCAAAAATAGAACGTTTGCGACGGCACGAGACAGTTAGGGAGTCAACCTCCTTAGAGTACTAAGAAAAAGTTGCACCTTTTTGAGTTATTGAATGAGGGAATGCCAACACCCGTTTTTCTCGTGGAATTTTTACTTTCTTGACGGAGGCTATACTAATTTTCCAATTTGACCACGGAATCTTCCAAAAAGTCATTCAGCCAGGTTTTCCAAAGGCTCACTGCACACCTACTCTGAGAAACACGAGTTAAGGCTATGTAAGTTGGGCCCGTAAGCTTGGTGAACAAAGAGTCCAGTCCGGGAATTATCATACAATCCGTTGGCATGTGGATATGGCCTACGCTGCTCATCTGCCTTCTCCCAGCATAGTAGCTCAGATTCCTTTTGCCATCAACCAGTGGCAAGTGACCACAAACTTGCCGACAGGTCTTTTAATATTAACACAAATGGCTTTAAATAATTTTGCGACTACAACACTGCAGTGAGCTAAGGTGTTAGGGAGGTTATTCCAACGAGAACGAACCGAAGTTGTAAATCATCCTTTGAAGGGGAGCGCTGAAGATCTTCAGTTTTAGGAGTAGCTTTGTACCACTCTTTTGTTGCTTTTTGTGTGGTATGTACATCCTTCATTTATTTCTGAAACACGGATAACATTGAGGTATTCAGAGAAAATCCTCGTAGCGAAAATTACATCATTATAAAAAGCGACTTCTATTGTTCGAGCCATCAGGTACTCCAAGCCATGGAATATAAAGTGTCCCTCCATTCATTTAGAAGCTTGTAGTATGGACAGCCACCGTTAAAGATACTGCAAGCAAAAAATCAAACAGGTAGAGAACCCGAACGGCTGGACTTTTACGAAGCCCAACGAGAAAGGCCACATCGTTATGGTAGAACGGTGAGAGACGCTATTATTTAGGGTGTCTGCCAAAAGGTTCCTATTCAGGCCGAGCAGAGGGTTGCCGAAAGCGCTATACAAGTTATCTTGAGAATGAAGGACTTTTGTGTATACCATGGTTGTTACAATCTGATCTTGCAATATCTGGAAAGGGACGGCACCTAAAATATGAACTGACCACAGTTAAAGGAACGAGAATGCTTGAGCTACCTGGAAAAGAGGACACTTGGGTGGGGTCTGAAAATATTGGGTACGGCTTAACGGCTAACAATAATCGTGCGACCCAAAGGCGAAGAAGAATCAAAATAAGAGTAATGTGACTAAGACACCTGATGTCCACTCTGAATCAGGTGAAATGACCAAAGATTCAAAGGCGAGGAAGCCCACGAAGGTCAGAAATAGGAAGTATGACGAAAAACAAAGGAAGTAAAGGGAAGATGAAAATACACCACATATCACCTAAGGAGAGATTCGGGGCCCCAGCGTAGGAAACCTGAAGACCAGCGTGGTAGCCACTCTGCAGAAGTTTTGGTGATATAGCTGACGGGAGAAATCGGAAAGTGGTAATTCTCCACATTCCAGAACCAATTACGCAGAGCAGGAAACGGGAAGAAAGGACAAATAAAAACCACCACTGCCAGCGGTGGCATCATCCTGACATGTAGGTTATAAGCTAACAAAGCGAACGCGTCATTGTAAACTGGCTGCAAACTGCAAAAGAGCTAGAACAAGTCCCATACCGGCAGAGCTCGTAAACCCTTTGAATAGGGGCGAATTGAAGCGGCCGCTGAAACGCTGAGGACATCAAAGGACGAAGAAATCAGCTTACTTTTAGTTATGCAGATTTGATGGGAAGGAGAAAGCAGCCGATCGCAGCTCATTTTCCGGACACTGCGGCTTTGATGAAGAAAAGGCAATTCATGCATCCCATAACACTGGCTGAGGAGAACCCTAGGTGGCGGGAAAATAAGGAACAGATAGAGACTGGAGCACGAGTGCTGACACAGTTTACCAAATCGACCAAAACTGGGGGCAGGAAAGATTTGTTGCTGAGGGACCAAGGAAAACGCCATAGCCAACCGCAGCACAAAAAAGATCAGGCTGCTGGAGCAGTGGAAAACTCCACGAAAGCAGTCTGGTCAAGGCCAGGTGAGAGTGAAGTTTCATAAGACGAATGTAAATGTCTCTGAAAAATGCTAGGTGACCCGAACAGGGAGCTAGTTGTAGAACCAGCTACTAAAAAGTAGCCCAAATGAGGAAAGGATGTTGGTCGGTTGCGCCCAGCCCAAATACCGCAAAGAGGGGATAAATATGGTAGACGACGGCGGGGTGTAACGGTCCCACTAGCGGAACACTTAGACCACTACGAGGGAAATAAGCTAGCCCCCCAATCGTCCAAGCCAAACAGCCAGCAGTAGCTGGAAAAGTCCCATCAGTAGCAGTGATGCGCTTATGCCTCTGTCCAGGGTCAGCTGAGGGGGAGAATTAAAGGCTTCTGCAATACCTGAGTTGTATGGCCCAAACGAAGAGTAACCAAGCCACGATAGGGAATCTAAAGACAATAGTTATCAATTGGGTTGCCAAACCACTGCGGAAGTGCGGTTTTGGGAGTCCTTATGAGAACTGAGCTAGAAAACTCTTAGCTAATGAAGCGGCAAACAGGTAGAGAAAACACCAAAAGCTACTGATTCTTCGCAGGGTAATAACGAGAACAACGAATGGAGTAGAGCCCACGGATAGGGGGAAGCCATGAAAAGATCAATCACGGACTTATTAGAATGGGAGGGAAGTCGTGAGTGTACCGCACATGCGTGAAAATCCTCCCTAGCCATTGTCATATACTTGTATTGTTGAGACTATCCTCTTTATTTCATTGACTCTGGAACAAATACAACATGCATCAATCACTACACTTCAACATTTGTTTATATTTCACTCACGTGAAGTGGCATAATTTTGACTCAAACTTAGACTGCCGTGACGGTGGTGTCTGACATTTGCATTTGTTGAACTCTGGTCCTCGTTGTTAGACTTTGTGGCCGTACAGTTGGGGTTTGTATACATTTTTATGCGTATAACGTGATAATCCAGTACCGTAGAAACTATGAATCAATCTTGTTCTGGTTTTGGGATTCGTGTTGAATTGGCTACGCGTTGCTCACAGTCGGAATAAGCGTTACTGTACTCAACTTTAAATCATCAGGAGAAAATGAATCAGAAATGCCAAGAAGAAGACACAGACAAACCAAAGCTAGACAGGAAGTAACCGGGTAAGTTCCTGGGGTATTTTTGGGTGATATTGATTCCTTGGACATTGCCAGGTCTGCTAGTCCCGTCAGTGCTATTTCATGTACCTCAGCTAGTGGTATAGACAATAAAGACGATGATATCTATCGATTGAAAACAGCTGAATTAGAAACCCAGCTTATGCAGGCTAGGTAAAAAGCGGAATCTGCCAGGAAAGATCAACTCCAGAGACGGGAGCGAGAGGCGACTTTGGAGACTACAGAGCATACAGCAAGTCAGCCCAGCAGTTCCGAGGAACGATCAAAGTCGACTTGTACCAGTGTGAACCACGCTATTGACTTATCAAGCGTGGAATTATCCTCATTTGACGGGAGCGCAGAACAGTACTGTAAGTTTGTTAAACAGTACGAGAACTTTGTGGAAAGGAGAGTATCCGATCCAGGACAGAGGCTCTTGTATTTACTACATTACTGTCGTGGAAGGGCCAGGGAAGCAATCGACGGGGTGCTCGATGCTGGATCCCGAAGGAAGTTACACTCGGGCACGCGAAATTCTTAAAACCCTATTTGGGCAACCTTTTAAAGTCGCCCGGAATTTGATCGACGGTATACTATCAGAAACAAAACTTTCCAAAGACGAGTCGGGCTCTCTAGCCAGCCTGGTGATAAAAATGCAGAAATGCAGCATTGCACTGAATCACCTAGATTACCGCTCAGACCTGAACGCACTGCACACACTGGAGACCATAGTGCTCAGTTTACCCACAGAACTACAGAGTAGATGGGCCGAGGAAGCCGAAGGGATCAGTAGGTTTGTGCAAGAATCCACGTTCGAAGACCTGACGCAGTTTATAGACCGTCATGCCCGAATAGCAAATAGTCGTTTCGGTCAACTTGTGCGTGAGACGAGCAAATCACCTAGGATTGCTATGCAAAGCTGGACCAGGGAACCAAGTAGAAGCCAACCATGGGCGAACACACATGCATTATCTCGCGAAGGTGAAAAATTGCCGGTGTGAAAGGTTCATGGGGAGCCCCATCGCCTAGCGGAATGCCCTCGCTTCCGCAAAGTACACGTCGACGAACGATGGGAAATGGCTAAGAGACTGGAGGCGTGCTTCGTCTGTCTCATTGATTCACATCGAGCAGTGATGTGCCGAATGAAACCCAATTGTAGTCGGGATGGATGCCATGGGAAGCACCATTACCCACTTCACAAAGGCCAGAATTTGAATGCCAAAGAAACCCCGAAGCCAAGTGTGGTCTGCTCAGTGTCTCAATCCACTAACAAGCCCATTCGCCTGGGAGTAATAGCAGTTGGAGTAGAAACTCCAGCTGGGGTTATAAGAATGTTGGCCTTCGTAGATAGTTGCTCGGGTACCACGCTAGTAAGGAAGAAGTTTGCAGGGAGGTATGGAATCAGAGGGGATCAATCTTCATTAGCTGTGAGCACAGTGAGTGGCACTCATTTCATCCATTCGACCAGACTGCACCTACCACTGGTTTCCTTAGTCAACAACAATAGAGCAGAAACCCTAGAAGCATTCACCAAAAAGGACCTGCCGATGAGAGCACCTCAGTCAGTGCAATCGATTCTGACTCAGTGGCCGCATCTCGGAGGGGTTACGACCGAGTAGTGGAAAAATAACGAAATTGACTTGCTGATCGGTTGTGATGTACCAGAAGCTCATTGGGTCCTGGATCAAAGAATAGGAAGCCGCAAAGTACCCTATGCAGTACGCACAATATTCTGCTGGGCCTTATATGGTAGTACAGACGGAAGATGCCGCAAACAAATCGAAATCAACTACACGTCGGTGGAAACGGCGAACATTGAACAGGCATTCCAACAACTGTATAACACTGAATTAGCCGACCTGGCCATTGATAGAGATGCCCCATCACGAGAATATAGGGCGGCTTTGAGAATGATAGCCGAGAACGTCAAGTATGTAACAGGTCGTTTCGAGATTTCTGTCCCGTGGAGGCCCTACATGAAACCTATGCCAAACAGTCGGGAAGTGGCTCTGAAGAGATTACATTTCCTCAAAACCAGGCCAATCCGAGAACCACAATTAAGGATAGAATACACGCCAGAAATGCAAATGAACATCGAATTTGGTCATATAGAACGAAAGGATACAGCGGTTATCAGCACAAATTTGAGGTGGAACCTACCTCATCACCCGGTTGTGAACCCAAACAAACCGGGGAAGTTCAGAGTGGTTTTCGACTGTGCCGTGAAATGCCAGGTTGTGTCACTCAACAACCATATACTACAGGGCCCAGATTGGACAACACCACTAGCCGAGGTTTATGTCGTTTTTGGCTAGGAAAATTAGCCGTCTCTGCGGACATACGTGAAATGTTTCCACAAGTGAAGATGCCCGTTAAAGATAGGGACGCCTTTCGTCTTCTCTGGTGGCCCGAAGGCGACGTAAATCGCGCATCTGACGAAAACAGGCTAACCGTTTATCCCTTTGGGACGGTTTTACCCCCTTTCTGTGCTAATTTTGCCCTCCAGAAGACCCTCAAGCGTTTCGGCGGCACCAGCAATCTGCTAGGAAGAGCGATGGACCACTTCTACTTGGACGATTTTCTGTGTTCCTCTGACGACCCAAATACTGCTATTCTTTGTTTGACCAGACTGATCGCCACTCTAAAGGCCGGGGGATTCAACCTCACTAAATGGACTTCAAACAGCCGAGAGGTGTTCAATGTTATCCCGAAGTCCGAGAAAACGGAGCGCACGAGAGAGCTTTCAGGATCCTCTTCACAAACGGAGCACACGCTTGGTCTTCAGTGGAAACCCGAGGGTGACGAATTCCTTTTCGCCCTGGATCCACCCAAACGACCAGTCACACGGAGAGGAATCCTATCACCAGTATCGAGCCTCTGCGATCCTCTAGGTTTTGTTTCGCCGTGGTTGCTACCGGGAAAGTGCTTGCTGCAATCGCTGTGCCAGAAAGGGACGGGTTGGGACGAACCTCTCCAGGATGACGACGATAGGCGGTGGCTCGGCTGGCTGCATAGCCTGGATCAACTTGGTGGGATCAAAATACAAAGATTCTTGACAGGAATCAAGTGCACAAACGATGCCCAAGTTTACTTATTCTCTGATGCATCAGAAAAAGGCTACGGGATAGTGGCTTACGGCTGCTGGGTGGACGAAAAAGATGGGCGGCACAATCAGATATTATTCTTAAAGACGAGAGAGGCTCCACTAAAAACGGTGTCCATTCCGAGGCTGGAACTGACGGCAGCAGTACCGGCCGTGAAAGCCGCGACGCTGATTAGGGGATGCTTCGACCGGATAAACTGGGAGCCAAACGTTTGGACGGACTCAGCTACGGTACTACATTACATCAATATTACCACTAGCTTTAACACCTACGTGGCCGACAGACTCACTATAATCCACGAGTCGACTAAAACCGATCAATGGCTCTATGCACAATCCACCAGTAACCCAGCCTACTTCTGCTCAAGGGGCCTAAAAACACTAGAGAGGTTGTGGATGTGGACAATGGGACCGGACTTCCTAACTGCAGCTGAAGAGATGTGGCCAACGCTGTTATTACCTAAGGCTGACGATGGCGATATCGAGACCAAAGGACTGATACTGGCTACAAACTTCACGGGAAGCGTAATCCTGATAGAGAAACTGTGCCAATTTCCCAACTGGACAAGAATGTTGACAGCCATGGTCTGGTGGACACGATACAAAGTACTCTTATTGATTATGAAAGGCGCACGACCACAAAACACGTTGAATGTGGGGACGATACTACCGGGCGAGCTAATCAAGCCGAACTCGACGTTCTAAGTCTACTACAACTAGACGCTTTCCCGTCCGAGGCCCGCGAGCTGGCCAGGATAAATGATAACGCCAAAGGAAGCAAACTGTTGCACAGCAGTATCCGAAGGCCAAACCCCATGCGAGCTAGCGGACTACTGAGAGTTGGAGGGCGGCTGACGAATTCAAATCTAGAGTACGAAACAAAATACCCCATAATAGTCCCTGGTGACCATTACATAACGAGATGCCTGATGGACCATGTACATCGAGAACAAGGACAAGCAGGTTTGAACCAATTATTGGACAGTATACGTCAACGATTTTTGGTGACAAAGGGACCAGCGGCGGTCAGGCGAGTCATAGGCAACTGCATCACTTATCGTCGCCGGAGGGCGGCAGCAGGCCAACAAGTGATGGCCCCCTTCCAGCCGTGAGAGTTCAACCGGGATTGTGCACGTTCGTGGGAATTGGAGTCGACTGCTTTGGCTTGTTACTTGTACAACAGCAAAGGAGCACCCAAAAGAGGTATGGCTGCCTGATAACATGTTTACAGTCTAGAGCAGTTCATATTGAAGTAGTACATAATATGACCACCTAGTCATTTCTAAAGGCTTTTTCAAAGGTTCATCGCGAGGCGGGGTGTCCCCAAGAATGTATACTCAGACACTGGCTCGAACTTCGTTGGGGCTCATATGGAGTTAGAGAAATGGTGGAACCGCCTGGATTACGCCAAAATACAAAACAAGACCGTAGCAAAGGGGATGGGATGGCACTTCAACCCACCTTATGCCAGTCATCGTGGTGGCGTTTGAGAAAGAAAAATACTCACGGCCCTGACCCCACAACAAACACTCTATGACGAGACGCTGACTACTTTACCAACAGAAGTAGAAGGCATATTGTAAAACAGAACCCTGGTGCCGATAGCTCCAGACCCGGAAGGCGAACCGGCACTCACCCCCAACGACCTGTTAATACTTTGGTCAAACGCAGGAGCAACCACACCGAAAACCCTATGTGGAACGTATGTCGTTGGATGGAAACATGTGAACCATCTGACACAGGCTTTCTGGAAAGGATGGACGAGGGAGTACTTACCGACACTGCAGCTTCGTCGAAGATGGATCTCCAAAGAGAGGTCGTTCAGAGGTGGCGATGTGGTCATCCTCGTGGAGAGCCACTTACTTAAAGACGATTGGCCGGTTGGAGTGATCAAGGACTGTCGTACAGAAATCGACGGCCTCGGGCGCACGGTGGTGGTGAGAACGAACAAAGGAGACGTACTGTGAGATATTCGTAAGATATGTCTTCTCAAAGGTGACAATGGCGAGGGCGAGGTCGACGCTACAGACCAAGCCAAATCCATGTCTGCTGATACCAGATGAAGCTGAATTCATTTATTTATTCCTCATGGATTCTCCCGTAGGACCCAACTCTTCAAACCGTCTTCGAAGTATATTTGTGTTTATTTTCATGCGTTGTTCACGATTAACTATGGAGTTAGTCGCCCAAACCTTAGTTTATCACACAACACGACATTGTTTGTGAAGCAGTGAAGACTCTTAAACGAGCACTTACTGACCGTTTGTAAAATTATCTCTTCTCCCGTGACCTATTGGTATTATTATTAAACATGTGTGCAACAGTATATAAGTTGTGAGTTGAACATACTTCTTATTTGATAACAACACAAGTTGACCCCCTGATGTTCGAGTAACCTGCAGCCATCTCCATTTATCATCAAGAATCCTCGGTCTTCATCTTGCCACGCACTTGACTCTTGTTCAGGCAGCCTTTTCATCCACATTCCGTAATCTGTCTACGCATCCCAATCACATCAAAGCCCCTTTTTGTATACGGATAATGTCATGTCATTCTCAGAAGAAACCTTGAAAAGTCGAGAGACGGCGCATAACCTCACGAAGCCTGCAAGCGTGTCTGCAACTGGCCGACGATAGACGAAATCCACAGCAACCTGCGTATGCACTGAATTAGGGCTTAGGTAGGTTAGAGCGAATCAGTACCCATATTTACTCCTTCGATGTTGACAGTCTCATGGGAGGGTTTCGTGGGCGGTGTAACGTACATGCGTGGAAATCCTCCCTAGCCATTGTCATATACTTGTATTGTTGAGACTATCCTCTTTATTTCATTAACTCTGGAACAAATACAACATGCATCAATCACTACACTTCAACATTTGTTTATATTTCACTCACGTGAAGTGGCATAATTTTGACT
Source organism: Fasciola hepatica (assembly GCA_948099385.1). Taxonomy (NCBI): domain Eukaryota; kingdom Metazoa; phylum Platyhelminthes; class Trematoda; order Plagiorchiida; family Fasciolidae; genus Fasciola; species Fasciola hepatica. Next base: position 8,363,274 of record CANUEZ040000105.1, read on the forward strand.
CAAACTTAGACTGCCGTGACGGTGGTGTCTGACATTTGCATTTGTTGAACTCTGGTCCTCGTTGTTAGAGTTTGTGGCCGTACAGTTGGGGTTTGTATACATTTTTATGCGTATAACGTGATAATTCAGTACCGTAGAAACTATGAATCAATCTTGTTCTGGTTTTGGGATTCGTGTTGAATTGGCTACGCGTTGCTCACAGTCGGAATAAGCTTTACTATGATGACGGTGCGCCCCGTGCAGCTTCCGGCGTAACTTCTCCAAGTCAGACCCGAATCAGTAAGAGGAAAGGAGGCAAATACTGCCGTGGGCAATGGATAGAGAGGGACGATGTAGAGATCCAGTGGGGAAATATCGGGGAAGCTAAATCCGGTTTTTCTCTACCGCTTTCCTCACACGCCCCCTCCATATGGTCTACCGTGTTCTCATCAACTCTCAGCGCGCTCGCATTCGATGTATGCCAGTATCCCCATTATTGCTCACTTCCATGTTCGGCAAAATTGCTTGAACTTTGACTATCCCACTCTCCACAAATCTCATCTCCAAATGTTTTTCTCCTTGATGCAAAATATTCCTGCTCTTACAAAATCTTTGATTCCGCTCTCCGGTAACACCCGGTTAAAGCCCGTCACATGCCTTACAAATCACATTACTCACCTATCCCTCCATCAAAATTTCCCAATCCCAAAAGCAGAACTCATTACAACGAATATCGCAGCATTTATTGCTACCCGCACCGTCGGCATGCATTGCCGAAATATAAACAGCAGATAAGGTAACTGCTTGAAAGTCATGTGGGTAAACTGCCAGCCGAAGGCTGTATGACCGGTGGATGTTTGCTCTCATTACCAGCCTAAATGGCCATTCTTACCAAGATCCTCCATTGTATTATCCCAACTTCTGAGGAACCCTATTCTCAAGATTTTTGCCCACCAGGCTCTAATGCGCTCAGCAGAATTCGTTTTTTGCTTATATCCCATGAATAACACTTAAAAATGAAAGGTTGATCAAATTTAATTCCTACCCACGAACTACTCATTCTTTCCATTTTCAACGTTACTGGCCAATAATCTTGCTGTTCTACGTCTTCTTAGTTGTTTGACCGAATAATGACTCTCAAAAGCGGCTAATAAACGTGTTTTCTGTTCGCTCTCACAGCGAAAGACATATGAAAATCCCCCATCGAACTAATAGAGAAAACGCGAGTAGGTTGACAGATGCGGAAGTGTATTCCACATATAGTGGTACCGAAACGGTGCGGACACGAGAAATACACCGGTTGAAAACGAATGCAAAGGCTAAGAAGAGAGCTAACCAAGAGCGAGCACCTGTGGCGAGGAACCGAGCGTGAAAGCAATTCAAAAACGAGGTCGACGGAAAGCTCGGAAAAGTCAGCTCGGTTGAAATTACACAACCAAACAAACAGTGGAGCCGATTTCAGGCCAGAAAAGATGGCAGGGAAAATAGATCTAAATTGGTGCCCAGAAAACGGTCATTTCATCAGAACAATTTAGGTCCCTACAGCCGCTCCCTAATAGAAAACGTAGAAAGCTTCCGTAAAATGTCAGGGAGATGAAGGCTTTGCAAAGGTGCCGGGTGCATGAGTGGGTGCACAACGCGAGAATTCACCTGCGCCGTAGGTGCTTAGGGGAAGAATCCGTGGTATGCAGGGACAGCAGAATGATGGTCCAATGTGAGTTAGATTCTTCGCCAATGGCATCAGTCGCGTGATTCTTCATCTAGGCATGTCACGCCAACAACTTTCAGCGTCGGGTAGCCTTTAACGAATATGATATTCGAGAGCCAAGTCGGTAGTTTCGTCAGTGGGAAGAAACGAAAACGACAGGACCAGACCAGAATGCAAAGGTTGGTGGCAAAGTTCTCTGGATTCCATGAAACCAGCAAAGCGTACCATGTAGCGAGTTCCAGGAAACGAAAAGGGCTGGGAAACTGGTGTAGCAAGCGCAATTGACGTGACTAGCATGCAGCAATAACTACTGAGATATGTTAGGTCGTGTTGGAAAGATAAACACAAAAGTTGTAGTGAGAGGCGCAATTAGTAAGGCCATGTTTGACCTAGTCGCGAAAACGAGCCGGACAGACGATCTCCCGGCCGAAACCCGGGACGGGACTCTCATGCATGGACGGGTTCGTAGGCGTGAGCTGCTGACTATAACTTTGGACAAAAGTCTCATTCAGCTCCAACGTTGACCGCAGAAGTTGACGTGCAATGGAAGATTCGTCCGCTGGTAATGCCGGGTTAACATCGAATCTAATGTTATAGGGACTTACGCCATCATCAACTTACGCGGCCGTGAGCCAGTCGTTGGTAACAGTATCGAAGCTACAGTCACCATCAACCTTCAAGGTCCTAAGGTCAACAAAAGTCCGTCGAAACTGAACTCCGTAAGACTAGTGTAAGGGTGTGTATCAAATAAACAGGAGCAAACACATGCGAACAAGCTTCGAGTTCCGTAGAAACATAAACTCTCCGTTGCTGCTCTAGTGTCTGCGCCGGAGCGAGATTTTGCACGTACGTAGGCAGAAGGGGAACGCTAGTCTGTACGACAAGCGAACTTGTGCTCCGTGAAGTGAAGAATTCCCCAGGCGGTAGTAATGTCATGCAGTGGACAAGTTCTGTGGCGAAGCGCTGGATATCTGCCGTTAGGCGAGTCCCGATAGCAAGCAGAAGTGGCGGTCACGTTTCGTACCAGTCGTGGCTCTGGTGTGCACAAAGGGCCGCTTTACGTTACTTTGGACTAAAACATCCGATACCGGATGGTAAGCAGTCATGCCAGTGGGTTCCGTGCCCAGCATTTCATTTACTAAAGAGAGTAAATCGGACTTGAACTGTTGCCCTCGATTGGTAGTGACATGAGAAAGACAACCATTTAAAGTTATCTGTGTTGTGTCAGATATCGAGCCATTTACTCGGCCGTGTAGATAGAGATGGGAATAGTCTCGGGCCATCCAGTGAATCTTTGAATGGTATCAGTGGACCCACAACATCTACTTGGATATGATCGAAGCGAGCGTCAGGCGTATCAAATGAACCGATGGGCGGAGCTACGTGCCTACGCACTTTAGATCGTTGACACTGTGGATACTTTTTTGCCCACACATGAACATCTTTGTTCATGGATAGCCAGACTTAACGTCCAGCTACTGGTTGGAGTCTGACTGTGATGCCTGAATGGGAGAGTCCATGTAGGGTGTCGAAGGCGAGACGCCGATATGTAAAGAGTACGACTGGTTGGGGTAGGCCAGTAGACATCCCTCAGAGAGTAGTCCCAGCACTAGTGTATAGATGTACTGATTGACACCCCAGCGAATAAGAAGAAACAGCTTCCATACATGGAGTATCCTGTGCCTATGCTGCAGCCGTGACAGGGATGACTAAAACAGAGGGCTTATTAGAATTAGGTGAAATACAAGACAGCGCACCTGCAACGCCTTTCGACTTGCCTCTAAAGTGCAGAGGTCAGTTGTAAACTGAGACATATAGTTTAAGAGTCTGGTATCTCGCGGGAAGTAACGGTCAGACCTAGTATGAAATACATACGTCAAAGGATTGTGAGCAGTTCAGAGGATAAAATGTCGACACTCGACTGCAAGCCGGAAGTGTTTGACGGTATAAAAAGCAGCCAGCATCTCGCGACCGAAAGCACCATGCTTTTTCGTCGGGACCGAAGCTACGAGAAGAAAATTCGAACAGTGGCCAAATCCCAGAAACAGACTGCTGCGGAACCACTCCGAAGGCAAAGTTGGATGCATCCGCCGCTATGCTTAGCACAGCGGACGGAAGTGGGCGCACTAAGAACGTGGTATGATTTAGTTTCGCTTCAAAATCCGAGAAGGCAACTCGTGCGGCATCCTTAGGCGACAAATCACGTTGATTGCCACAAGGTAGGTCACGTATTAGGAGCAAGCGCCCAGCAGCGAGCGGGTACCTTCGATGAGGAAGCACGAAGTTGACGGAAACCACGGAAAAGTCAGTCCAGTTAAACTTACGCAACCGGTCAAAACAGTGACGGCAACATCAAGCTTCAGGGAGGATCTTAGGGAAAATATATCTAAAATGGTGCCAAGGAGATGGTCTTTTTCTTCGAACGATCGAGGTCACAAGGGACCCCATTCATCCTCGTATTTTTTGTCTTCTTAGGAAACTTAAGCGCTTTAACTCCACTGTTCTCCCCGTCCCGTTTTCTTACTGGGGCATTTTTAACCTTTCTCAACTGATGATCATTCTCCAAAGAAATAAATTCTCCATTTTCATAGAATAGCAAATAACAGTCATCCAGTCAATCGATCCCTGTTGTTTTACGGGTCACTCGTTGCCACTCATCCCCGACGGATTTCTCATCACCTTCATTTCATTTGCCGCAGAGTCTTCCGTAGTCAAAGTCGTTCCTTTGAAGATATCCATGGTTTCCATTCGCTTTTCTACCGGTTAATGTCATTTTTTCTGAATACTGTGCATGTCCTAATATTTCATCCAACTCTACTTCTTTCTGGTAATGCTCCACTTAACCGTGACTTCTTATTTTTCCAGCATTTTTATTCCATCCATTATCACACGCACTCAATTGTCTCCTTACCCTCTGTTCCTTTTATACTTTTTATTTTCTGAGTGTAAGCCCTGATGACCTTACGTTTACCGTCTGCACTTGCTTTCAAACATGGGTTCGTCCTGAAATGAATTAATATTATTATTATTAACTCAAACTGTCAAAGTCTTTGGGAACGATTAGGAAAATGAAGTTGGCCACGAGTTGTAAATGTTAGAAAAAAAAGAAAGCTTTAGTGATACTTTAAATTCCTAGAGATACCTACAAGAATCGTTTATCTGTCCACTCAACCTCGGCAAGAAGTCTTTGAAAAGGAAAACATGCAGCGGAGCTCCGAGAAAAGTTAGTTCAATACAGGCTAAAAGCCTGGAAAATTGAATGCTTGTCAGTGAAACCACTATAATTACGCGGTGCTAATTGAGAGGCAGGAAAAAGGATAACAAGTAGTCTACCGAGTAATTTATTGCAATATAGAAGATGGAATTCCTGAAATTGCGGTGAATGTGCGCTACTTATGTGAGGGCCAGTAAGGGTTTTCCATTTCGAATCCTTCAAGGATTTTTATATAAGTCTGAGCCCTATAAAACCCAAACGTTCTCGTGACTCATTTGTACTAACTAATCATGGCCTTGCCATGGCTTGGCGCAGTAGGTTGCATTGGCAAATAAATATCTTTGGATAAAAAGAAGTCAACACTAGAAATTTTACAAGACCGAAAGTAAATGAAACAGGGGCCGAGATTCGAGACAAATTTGTTTTGACTTCACGTTGACCTCAAACGTTGGATGTGGCCACCGCGTATAGCTTAGTTCCAGAATGACTCGTACACATCAATTGAATATTTGTCGTCTCCTTCATTCAAGCTTCGTCCAGCTCCATCACGCTCTAGCTGAACCGAGGACGCCTTGGTTTACAGCTGGGGAATATTCTGTATCATTGCTTAACTCTGTGCGTAGATTGTGCTCCTTTGCCTGCTCCTGAACCAAATGGAGAAATATACGGCTGGTATGTTTAGTGCTGTGTACCAGAATAAAAAACATCGACGGAACTCAAATATTTGTAAGCTTCAGCATAGTCCAATGATTTGCTCGCGCAGATCATCGCCGATTTTGTGTCCTCCTGAAGGGTCTTTACTGTGGCCGCTCTGGCTTGCATGAATGATACAAATAAAAAGCTCCTGATGAATATTTTCCTCAATGTGCTTTAGGCATCTTTGTGTCCTGTGCTGAAAAAGTAAAAAAGGACGCACTTATGGCTTTTTTGCCCCCTCTTGATAGTATTGATGCTGGTAAGGCTCTGACTATCTTTTCTGACTCAACCCTATACTCCTTCCTCAATTTGCTTGACTAGCTTGACATAATACAACGAAGATCCATCAAAAAACTGCATTTTATTAATCCCTTCTGACCGCCAACCAAATAATTCTAATCTCTTCACCAGCCTGAACAGAGAAATAATTCCGAAATGGGAAAAGATTTGCAACCAACAGTTCCCTTCCCGGGTGGAAAGCTGCCCTCGGCCACTTTAAGTCTGGTTTGCCAGCCAGCAGGTAAATCCGACTCATACCAGTGGTAGTAAAATTGCCGTGATGCTGAGCCTCTAACGACTCTCTCCCTAGTTCGAATCCTGCTTCCGTGCCGGTCACTTCGCGCAACAGTTGGCCTCCAAGTCGTCGCAACCTTCACCTTTTAAAGTCACCAATATTACTCCGGGAAACAAAATAAATGAGAACCTAAAATTCTCTTTCTGGCGGGTCCTCACCGTTACCACAACAACAACAGGCGCAGAACGGCTACGAGGCTGCTCAAAATGAGTGAGCTCTCGGCTGGTGCTCTTCGAGTGCCTGATCATTATTGTCTTTGGGCCACCACGCAAGAGGAGGGGTGTGCCTACCTTTAGCGGCCAATTTCACTGATAGGAATTCGGCGTTCATTCGCAGAAATGCTCACTATTGTACCCGAATATGGAACAGGACTGCAGGCAGTGGTGTTAGTTAACCCGAATACAGTTTTATATAGCCATTCAAAATTACCCAGCTACACTGGGCAGTGCAGCAGGGACCACCCTGAGCTTCGTCAGTTTCTGTGGGTTTACGACCGGAGCGAGGGTTATGTACCATGTAACGTTTTGTGTTATGACCTCACACTGCTGCTCATTCTACATGACCCAGGTCCCTTAATTAGCGTGGCCGGAACACACTTCATCCTCGCTTGCGGCTCTCAAAGAAGCCTATTTACGGAGAAGCCTGGTCGTTTAGGGGAATTTTATTGGCTGTTCAGAATTATGTTAAGTTCGGGCCTACACTTCAAGTCAATTTCAGAACGATCATCCTTGGTTCGGAATGCTCGGTTGCCATTTTATGAGTCGGTCGGTCTCCTCACCTTAGGACAGCTTTATCAGTGGCTTCGTCAGCAAGTCGCCGGTGTATGTTGGAGTCATCGCCATTATTCGTCAACTCCAACGAATTGCAGCTGACCCGAGTCCATCTCTCGCCTAGTCCGTACACAATATCATAGAGGATCCAACTAGGTATAGAGCATAAGAAGCACTGCGCTTTGCAACCTCAGCTTTCTGGTACAGGCATCAATTTGTCCCAGAGAAGTCACAACCATTCTGTCAGTTCTATTTGGCCATTCCATCACGTTTCCATTGTAACCGCGTTCAAATGCGGCTGCTGACACAAATTTGACTGCATTTGCTGAGAGCCGTCGCCGATGTGTTGCTAATGAAGCCCGTTTTGGGGCCTTCTGCCTTGTTGTTGTTGTTCAAGGATGGTAGCCAAGAAGGCATCTCGGTTGATTGCTTGACGTGAACCTAATATGCTTACTCCCATTGGTGCATGATCACCTTTAGTCGCATACATTCCCGCAACTTGCTTCTTTGCCGGTAAAGTCTAAACCACTGCCCAAAGTTGTCAACACTGTTTCGCTCCAGCCGGTGTTTCGACGCCGGCTGTCTCTAAGCTCGGGCCATGGGTCTAGAAAGTTGGCATAAGGCGGGATATACGGTACCCGCTCAAACCTGTTTCTCCGGTTGTCCAATTTTTTCGCACAGTAATGGACGATATTTTCTAATGCACCAGCACTAGTTGCCCTTGGATTTTAGAATATGTGCAGCGGACCGAATAGATCCAAAAGAATATGGTCAAAACGCGGCTATCCGTTTTGCAGGGGTTAAACAGTCAGAAACTGCCATCTCGTCGGAGCGTAGGCAATCTGCAATCTGACTCAGCGAACTGCATAGATGGCACGCAGTTGTTTCACATTTGTGGGTCATGGCCTGGTCTTCCGCCGGCCATTGATGACTTTGATGGTTTCGTGGTCCACCTGTTGTTACAACTCTTGTCGTTCACTCGTTTTTTGTCATGAACACCCCAGAGGAAACTACTATTAGCAATTCGTGATGAATGATCAACACACTTGGCTAGACTGTCAAAGAAGGCCTCTCACTCATGCTACTTTGGTAGCTTTGCTCTCCCTGACCAACAGACCAGCAGCTTGCCAGACAGCCACTGAATAGTTCACCCTAAGTTGTGCGTGGCATCTAGGTCTGGTTGACGGTCGATGATGCAGATTTTCATCCCGATAACTAAATTTACCAGGGCATTCGTATAGCTTGCACGAGTCTCGCCTATGAGCCTCTTCCATGAGCCAAGTTTCAAAAGGCTTTGAGGGGATGACCGAATAGGTATTTAAAGAATTTTCATAACCGTTTTAACCTCCTGCTTCCGCCGTTGCGCACATTTCCATAACTTCTCGGGCCTTTCCAGTCCAGTAGCTCACTGAGTAAGGGAAAGTTTGACCTAGTCTTCTATTCTTTCCACCACAGTTTTGTGCTCGCATCTGTGTTTTCGGTATCACCAGGCTAGGGCTCTACCCCACAAAGATTGTTGGATAGGTTGGCGACATATAACTCTCCGTTGGAGGCCTCTTTGGCCCAAGATGCAGAGCTTTCCCTTGTGGCAGGCGACTTTTGTGCCTACCTTCAATGTTGCTCACTTCCAACCCGCAAGGCTTCGTCCTTCGCTAGCCTACTTTGATTTTCTAGTTCTACCAGTCCCGTTGCAAGTTATCTCACCGTACATATGATCACTCGATACCAGCTGATGCTGAGTTTATCCGACTTACCTGACATGTGTCTTCCTGAAGAACTCATCTCTCGGCCTACCCATAAAAGCACTTCTTTTTCTGATTTTTCGTGTGATTCATATAAGGTGTATCGGAGGAGATTGTAAGAACTTCACTCGAACGGATCCAGACTAGCCCACGACTTGTATTTTACTTAGGAAGTAGCCCAAATCCCCAAAGTAATTCTTTGACTGTGCTTGGAAAGAATTTTTGCCGAGGTTTTATTATTAGCAGCCGAAGGATGCTCTTATCGACACATTTCATAACGCACTCATTTTTGGAGTAATTCTGGTACTACAGATATCACCTCACATTCCGGCGTCTTGGAATAGCCCTCACCTGTCTTTAAACTTTTCCGGAATTTTCGCTATTTAACTCATGCAAATAAACATTTAGTCCTTTGGAATTCCAAAACTGTTCGTGCCCTCTAGCGACGAGTCCGACCATGTGCTTCTGCATATCCATCGAAAAAATATATATTATTACTGCAAGTCGAAATTTTACACTTGGATTTTTCGAGCAGAGTAAAAGGAGACTGGCAAGGGTTCCTGCGATTAATCAGCAGTGAAAGTAACCGACACAAACAGACATAGACAGTGACGGTGGAGTCTGATAGATTAGGATGAACCAGCAACCGTATCTTTTCCTGACTGTGGCCGCCTGTGGGAGTATCTGGCCGGCGGTGTAACGTGCATTCCTAAAACTTCCACCTTATGCCTTGTGAAGATTGAAGATTTACCAAATGAGACTCTCAGGTACTAATAAAGGCATCAACCACTATCACTCTCAATATATGAACAATTGTTCAAGTCTTCCTTTTGTCCATCGTCAAGCTGTTGACCTCATCTCTGACTGTCATGACGACCTTATTTGGTCTTGAGCTTCACTGAACCCTAGTTCTTGCTTCTTTGTCTTTGTGGTGTTACATATGTGATTAGTATACACACAAGCTGAAGCCAAAACGGAAGCAACTCGGCGAGTCTCCCAATAATGTTTGGGGGAAGGCGATTTAGCGGATGTTGTTCAGTCAACTAAATGTACTGTTATTATGAACTTTAGCAACGCGTTGCCAAAACGGCAGGCTCCGAAATTCGAACCAAGATTCATTTGCAAAGTTTATAACTCTGGAATATCCATTTGTGAACCGATAGTTGTACAATTACCACAAATGTAACACCACGGCGATTAAGAAGCGAGAACTAGGGTTCAATGAATTTCAAGACCAAATAAGCTCGCCATAACAGTCAGAGATGAGGTTGACGGTGTGGCGGTGGACAAAAGAAAGGCTTGAACAAGTATTCATATAATGAAAGTGACAGTGATTGATGCCTTTCATAGGATCTGAGGGTCTCAGTTGATGAATCTGTGTAACCAAAATCTTCTGCAGTTTTTAAAAATAGTCCGTATAAATGCCCTCCAAGGTGAGCTGGAGGCTTAATATTGACGAATTCAAACCTAAGAGGTCGTTGAACTGGTTATTAACGGGCTACTGGTGCGCAGAAGTCGAGTCTGTGAAACGGCCTCGTCATAGGTAAATCAAGTAGCAGAGTTCCTTTCAGAAAGGACATTTTGTGGTGAGCTTACTTTATTTAGGTGACAACTCAGGTTCAGAGTTGATCGTCTTCATGGCCATTTCTGTTTCTTTTGCTTATAAACTTAGATTTTCCTGGCTGGATGTGCCAACCCTTCATGTCCGCTGGCAACTTTAAAATAGCTTCAGATCCTAGGTAGAAAGCCATTTTGGACCACTTCTACAAAGTGCGCCGGTGGTTTGCAGGCTAATGACCCCCACTCGATCGGAACGAAAGCGGGCAACTCCCCGAGAACACCCCTTGGTACAACCTGGGTAAACCGGGGATGGAGACTTCAAGTTGGGCCTGGAAAGGAACATTACTGTGAAATATCTGAAGGTCACGGACTGGGAATCCCAATGACAGTGCCTGGGAGCAACAGAGGTAATAATGTCCTCTAATTTTTGATGGCTACCCTAGCCTCACTTAATCTATGGTTACTGATAACGGTCTATATAACACCAGTAAAACCGCATCTGAAGCACGCCTTTGAAGCTTAGTGTCACAATCTTATCGGAGGCAGGAAACAGCTCAAACGTGCTTGTTGGCAGTTTATACAAATATTTCTTGAACTCCGAGGCCAACAGTACGGCAAGAAGCACAGGTTCCTCCCGGGACCCAGGGGCAAAGGGAGGTTCAACTGAGGCTTTACAGGTCTAAGAGGACCGTAGTTTCTCCCTGAAAGCACAAACTAAAGACTTGAGGGAAGCTATCTGAAGTATGAAATACTCCGTTACAAACCGTGGAAGAATAATAATGGTGGTATATTCGTGGCAGGCATTAGGGACACATGCAAAGTTTCATGTTCAAAGTTTATGGGCGATAACATAGTATGAGCGATTCTGGAAGCCTCAGAAGGGGAATGGTTTTTACAGGAATGGAAAATTCAAACGTTCGCCTACATCCGTTCAGATATTTCTTATACCGAGTTGTGTGGTTAAGTCAACTGAAAGTCACTCCTCGGGGATGGCCGAGAGGCGGCCATGATGAGGTTTTAGAAGATAGCTCGGATAGAAGAAGGGTTAGCAAAGGCCTATGGGAAACAAACAGGCTTTGTGAGTAGCAAGCTTCGCGGCAAAAGACGCACTTAGGCGAGCATGTGTATTAAAAAGACCGGTGGGTAAGACAATCTAGATGGTATTATTCCCGGAAGAAACACAAATAATAATGTGTACATTTATCGACTGCAGTCGGGATGCATAAATAGATGCCCTATCAGGCTGTGCAACATTCTTGAGCTAAACGATTTACGAAGCTGTGGGAAAGGAGTTGTGGAACCTTGTAACAAAGAAAGAAGGAAAGGGGAAAATTCCAGCGAAATGAAATTATAGGAGCTTAAGCTGCAAGTTTGAATAAGTTTCCTACTCCGGCATGGGTCCCAGGGAGGATAAAGGTGCATGAAAGCGCGATGAAAGGGACTTTTCTTGTGGAGCGAAGACTAGTGAACACATATAGGAAGGAGGCAAATTATGCTCAGTAAATGACTATTACAGTCACTGTTTAAAACATTCTAAGAAGTCTAAGACAATCGATGATCCAACAGTGGCAAATAACATCACAACTTCAAGGGGATAGCCTGGGATATCAAGATGTGAATCTTGAGAAAACTGGATTATAAGTCTGTGGGTGTAAGTGAACTTAAAAGGGGTAGCATTTGTGACAAGATGTACACCTGTGGAGGAAAACTGGATGTCTCCCGTATGGAGATGGGTGCGGATTTGGCACAGCAGCTTCCTCTATACACTTAAAAATGAAAAACAAAGAAAATGTCATTTACATTGCCATGACTTCATCAGAAAAAATCCACCACTGGTGGTGAAACTTAAAGATCCGAAGTCAGAAAAGTGTTTCGGAAAGCTCAAAGAGCTGAAAAATGGAAAAATAAGCTCCCTAAGAAGAGGACTAGCAGATGATATATTTTTTAAAAAGAGACAAAAATATATCTTCTTGACCCCCTGTTGTTTTCTGTGCTGGTTTTAGGCACAATAGCTACTAAACATAGCCCTCTCCGTGTAATCTTATAATGCATAGGAATCCTTTCTAGTGGAAACGTTTTGGGGTGTTGCGTGTATGTTACCATCATGGCTGCTCGTTTCGTGGGGGCACAATCAACACTTGACCACTGTCAGTGACAGGAGGAAGTTGCAAATACAAACGCCGTAAAAGTATAATGAAGCCGGGTTTGCAGCTTGAATGGACAGCAGGCCGCGTAGTTCAATGAAAAAATGCAAAGCAAGATATTCGTTACGCCTTCCTTTCAAATATGCACCCTTCTGCCGCAAGTACAATTTAATCAGCGCGCAATGGAGCCTTGGATACTCGGTCTCACATAACATATGATGGATATCTCGTTCCAGAATATTGTGTGGCTTGGTGTGATATGGTCTGGTTAAGTCATATTCTTGGCACCTTTACGTCAGACGAAGCCTCCTGGAAGACGGCAATACGACTCCACCAGTCAATTTAAGTTGAATACAGAAAATAATGGGACAAAAATGAACCTTGAAATACAGAGCCCCCCCCCCCTTCGAGGTGGGCTTGGCATACACGGTGATACTTTCTAGCTGCAGTATTGGTGTACCAAATGCTACTAAGAGCAGGCATGTTCACCGATCTTTGACCATCTTTCTATGGCAGATACACCTTCGACGTATATCTTGGGAGGATGTATCACACGTACAAATAACCACAGCTGAAAGCCACTGGATGTGGCTCATAATCTGTCCTCACGGATGCCCCGTGAAGCCCTACTTCTAAGAGGCCCTGGAAGCCCAAGAGATTATGGAGGGGCTGTTCTTACCAGGGTTGGGTATTTTCCGTAGAATCCGCCGATGCCATGCTCCCTCGAGTGGGGGAGCGGTGGTCACATGTGAGTCGCCCTCGAACAAATAGACTGTATACAATAAAATGCTGAGATATCGGGAGGTAATAAGAATAGAAAAGTTTCACTGGCATCATATTTACAGCCATTTCCTCACCATTCATTTCCTTTGACTCTGCTTTTCCTGTCCTCCGGCCGTTGAGTTCCTGAGTATTGCAACCTGCAAAGTCGACATTGTTTTTCGGGTAAGTTGGACAAGGATCTGTTTCGGTTGTGGTAATTTTGTGGATAAGAGTACAGAAGACCGGGAAGAAAAAATACCGCTGACGGTTGTACCATGAAGAGGCAAAGGAGGTAAGTAGCATTTGGTGCAAGAATGGGCGCAAGGGCAAAGGTGGCGACTGATAGGGTTTGCAAGGTTACCAGTTGAATTGCTTCTCAAAGAAGGCAAGTTATCCGGTCGCATGTTTCTGTCCAGTGGTCTGCCTCCTGAATAGTTGAATATGTAATACATTTATCTATCCAGAGTCTTCTATATCGATTCGTGTTACGGTTTAGCCGTAAGTTTCAGGCTGCATGACTAGGCCTCCACGTCCGAGTTTGTTAGTTGGTCGGCTGTGAACGAATTTTGATCCCTGGCACACTACCCCTGTTCACGCGGCGACGACGAGATTCGATTGTCTTGCACTGAGTATCCCGTTTGACCTAAAACGAAGAAGGAGCAGAGAAGCAGCGGTCTGGGGGCCCTCCTAGCCGTAGATCGCATCAAATGATGTGGTGAAATCACGTCTCCCAAAATGTGCACCTCAGAACAGTGAGACAAAGTTTTTATTTCTCGAACTTTAACTAGACGCATGAGATAGCCCATGAACAATGTGTGCAGAGGTTACCATGGCCTAGGAAATTTTAAATGCTTTACTTGAGGGAGCATAGAAAATACGAATAATGATTCACATAAATATGTACGGTTCCTACAGTGAACCCACCAGCAGACTGCATGGTAGATTCAACTCAGTTTTACAATGATTTTAAATACCGATGTTCACTCATTTTAATAATAATAATAATAAAAATAATAATAATAATAGGCTATTTCGGATAACCCAGGAGCATGCTGCGAGAATGGCTAAGAACAAGTCATGATAGTGCAAAAGAAGATCAAATATGAACAAAACGAATAGTTGTAAGTTGTTGTTGAGCAAGCAGGTAAGAATTTTGCGGAATTAAAAAGGGAAAATACTGGGAAAACGGGATGCAGCAATGTCCAAACGGACGCTATTCTACCAGTGCCGGAGGAAAGTCAGAATCTCGAAAAGTGAAAAACATTTAGCCAAGAAGTTTACAAGTATCAACGAGAGGCGGAATCCCTTAATAAAGATAAACGAGAAGCATCTTTACTTATCTCTGGCCATGCTGTTGAAAAGAGGTTACTAGGTCTCATAAGGTTGCTTGCATCGGTATTGAGCACGGTAGATGAGGAGTATTCGCGCCACTGCCTCCCGAGGGTCTCACGACCACTGAGGAACCGTGGCAAGTTGTTCATTAAAAGCTCGATGAATTCAGCGGGCTCCACTGAGAGTGGGTACTTCTTCTCCACGTCCACTGTGTATTTAACCGCTTCGGCTTCGCCGGGTATTTATAAACGGTCCGTACTTTTTGTTTCCTCGTCATTCGGTGACATTGGTTCTGTTTAATTCTCACCTCCAGCCTACGAACTACCGCGGCCGAGTATGACTCAGAGAAGCTTGACTTGATCTTGTTCAGTTTTCTGATGCCACGTCAAACACCATGAGCTTTTCCCTTCTCAGTGGGCTTGGCTTGTTGAATTTCGTTATTTGCTCGTTTGTGGGTTGTCAGAAGACGTTCTTCAGTGCACTCAAAGGCCCATGTTCCTGGCTGTCGTACACAGTGCATGTTTGAGCTATCTAGGAAACAGGGACCTCAACTTTCTGCACTCGCGTGTCCATCATGACGAGCCAGTTTTGTGAGGGGGGAGCGCGCTAACGGTCCTGGAACGTTCATTTTTGCATAAGGCCACGTTGCACGGCGGTCCTTTATTTACAGCTGGCAGAGCTGGGTAGTGGTGGCATAAAACGCTATTTGTCTTTCGGTGTTTCAAGTGAACGATCGAGTTATTTCAAACGGGATCCGGGATTATTCCCTGGATGGCTTTTATCAGCAATGTATAATATCCAGTTGGCGTAAGAAAGGGTCAAACTCGGACCATGTGGTGAGGCGAGGGCTTTATGTGAGAGGATCAGAATCTGGCAATGGGATGGTAGCAACTACAGAGTTAACTATCATATTAGGTGGTGGACGCCACGTTGTATCCTTTTTTAGCAACGTACCTACTACGCAGACAACTGATCAGTATCATTGTCTTTCATGAAAATACGCCCGCTGACTTTTACTGGTACTTCAGTCCCCTCACTATCCACTGACTGACGCATCCCACCACTTCATCGACCGACCTTGCTTGATCTGAGAAGGATCGTTGCAGCTCAGTGGTGTTAATTATGCACTCTTCTGCTTACCTGCTGCTTGCTCACCGTCCACTTTTGGGTTCTGGGTTAAAAGTCGCACAAATCATGGCAGTACTATCACTACCCGTTCTACTGCTAAATACGAAAGCTACAGGCTTCAAAGGCAGCGGAATTCAACAGAAGGCAGATGTACGCTGTGACTTCTTTAAGGGTCTCTCCTAAGAAGTAGATCGCCTATTTACCACCCGAGTAGCATATTATATTGTCGAAACCAATACTCGAGAATATTTCAGCGAAACATTGAGAGTCCAGGCCCTAAATCGAGGACCAGGTGTAGATAAAGCTGAATTCACGCTCCTTCTTCAACTTTCTATACGGAGCTTGCAACCTCCAGCCTTGTGGACCATTCGGGCGTGACCTGGCCTCCATACATTCACATCTCTCTTCCAAGCTGGTATGCGGAGCCCCTACCAACCAAGACGTCTATGGCCGCACCTCGTTGCAGTGGTCAAAATACGGGACTAAGCCGTACATGTAGAAGCTGACACGAATCTAGACACATGGAAGCCAAAAGATTCTCTCGTTATCCGAAGGATCATCGTGATGAATTAAGTACCTTTGTTCCTGCAGATGGTTCTCACAAAACGAACAGTCAAGGGAGGTCAGTGTTGTAGGCCCGAATCAGCCCCCTTACGGCTGTCTGAGGTCGATGTTTCGTCGTACTGAGGACAGCCACCAGGCTTGGTCTGCGGAAGCTAAACTGCAGAAGCTAAACTGTCAAAGTTATGAGAACTAACTGGAAGAATCCTCGCGGACAATGAGGAAGCAAAAATCTTGCAAACCCTAAGCCACAGATCAGAGGTTGTCTCCTGGGTAATTATGACTATAAAACAAATTTCACAAGACACTACCGAAAACCAACAAGAGCAAATCTGGCTCTCAGTCTGTTTTAAAATTAGCTGAATATTTAGCAACGGCCAGCTTGCGAGCGGAATTGCAGATGAAGAAATAGAATGATAAAGTGATTACCAACAGGCATCTTAATTAAGCCAAGTTTTGGCTTGACTAGAGTCACCACGGATTAATTCTAGCCGACCCTCAAAGTGTGATTTCTCCTCTCTTTTCCTCCCTTGTCTTTCTAACCTCTTCCGAATTTCCTTCAGCATTCAAACTATTTTGATTATTGTAGTGAAGGACCGGGGAGACTTCAGTATCGCCTATGAAAGCACCATCACGCAGCGTAGACAGAGAACCAGCAAAAGTGATTGCCGAGTTCCCTCTTTTGACGCAGACTGTTTATCGCCAGACCATGCCTTATTGCTCAGCTAGGTCTGGGATTGGTTTAGCCAATTCGACGAATTTCTTGCTTTAGGAAGGCGGGACAGGACGTCCAGACAAAAATAGAAATCTCCCTCAAAGCGATGACCACCAGGGTCTCGACCGCATTTGAAAACTACATGGCTGTCACTGATAACAATCTGATGAGTCCGGTGCCCTCTGATGTTGATCTCACACAAAGACTCCAACCTTCGTTTCTTCTCATTCCTTCACATGTTATATTTTGTCTCCAACAGGGTCACTAATTCCGTTAGATTCCACTGCATGTTATTTTTACTGAAAGCCTGCAGGCATGATATATATTTGTTTTTATTATCCGTGTAAATATTGCTCTGTGTGGCTTTCATATTCACGTTTTTTCATCACTTTTCTGGGCGGCTATTTTTTGAGATCTTCTATATCTTACTTTGAATATGCTTAGCGGTAGTGGGGCAAACTTTTTATTTTACTTTGGTAAAACTCTGTCTAGCCGATCCCGACTGTCACCGACAGGTAAAGCACAACCTTCTGGAACTCAGAGTTATTTAATCCTCGTATTGTATTGTACGCCTTGATCGTGCATCTACGCTTGAACTCCGATTACAGTGGAGAAATGTGCTATCGCTGATGTTTTTATTTTCCTGCTGCAACACGTGATGCTCGTTGGAGCCCTGGAGTGAAGACACCAGATAAATACTTGGCCAGAACCTCGGTATCTAGTAGTCTCGTTTACTCGCCGTCGATGAGCGATGAGATTTTTAGCTTCCTTTATAGTTTGCTGAGGATTCGATGGAACCTCCGCAGAGAAGTGGGTGCATGATCAAAGCGCTTGTCACCAAAGGAATTATTGTATCATGCGATGTTACTAGCACCACTTCTCGTACATGTCCATCCCAAAATATATGAAGTCTCCGTCGAACGTCGCAGAATTAATAGCACACGTCATTCAACACATTTTGACCAAACGTTTTTATATCATTTTTCTTCGTTGAAGGCGACCCAGTTTGACTTGATCTCAAAACCTGTTCGTGATGATCTGTCTTGTTATTAAAGGCTGTCGAACTTTGGATCTCCTTTGGTATCCGTTTTGGCCGCATAATTTACGTTTCAATGGGTTTTTAAGAGCATTAGAATATTTGGCTCAACTTTGTTTTTTCCTTTGGGTCTGTTCGTTTGGCCAGGCTTTGCTGTAATATGGATTCACGACTGACTATCCTTTGGTAGTAAGCGTATGTCTCTTGAAAGTGATTTCGCCTGGTAAGCTTGGCCTTCCGGACAAAGTATTCAATGCACAGCGTTGAAAGCCAAGGAAATTTGTTGACAGCCCGGCGTCATGGAATCAAAATTCGTTCTAACCACCTTCGTTCTGAGAATGAAAATAGTGATGGTATATTTCTCGACCGTGGTCTAGAAGCATGCGCAAGCGAGTACTCATGGTGTACAACGCTACTAAAAAGTTGAACTATACAATCATTCTAAGAAGAGGAGTCGAAAATGTCAGCAACAGAAAAAAGTAACCGGAAAAAGTTTGAATGGATCAAACTAACGGTGGTTATGCGGCAAGTTCAAACCGGGTTCTATTTTGAGTTTTCCTGCTGCTCCCTTTAAGGATAACGAAAATGTCGGCATTACAAAAAACTAAAGGTGCAATAAAAACCAAAATGACAAAAGCAATGAACAGAGGAGGTATACCAGGGTTCTATGAAAAAAGTAAGTTCTGAACATGCAGAAATGAAATTAAAATTATAGGGAAGTACACTCGGGAAAGTAGATAAATAAGAAAGTACAGAAATCTACGAATACAATGTAAACCCTGAATGACGGTTCTACCTGCGTTCAATAAACGAAGTAAATTATGAAACAGGGAGACATGAAACAAATTGCGTGAAGGCGTACTCGAGAACAGTAGTGAATGCGGAAAGAGCAACCATCCATAAAAAGGAGATTTTAATTTCAGGACCAATAAACTGTGTCGTTCAGAAAATAGAGCGCAAATAAAGGGCCCTGGATTAGCAAAGGATCATTTTAGGCCCTGGACACAGTTCAAAGGAGGAGTGAATTCGTTCGACAGATACCAGAGAGAAAACCTCCTCACGGACTCGAACCTCAGCATGCTGTTAGGCTGGCAAATATACGATGAATAATGGAGTCTCGGGTTGTTCCAGATAGGATCCAGGACTAATCAGGGAGTGACCGTCATTGGTATTGTGCATCATCCTGTGGGTGTGAGGCATCTGGCGGGGTGAGGGATGCGTGTCGTTTATTCAGCCGGTTGTGGTGAGGTATGATGGATGAAACTGGTGACTACGATTAGTTGGTGAAGTGGCAGGTTGCTGGTGAACTATTATTTGTGTGGGTTCCAATAGTGATATTGGTATGGGTGGCTTTACGATCTACCGTTAGGCAGTTGGTGGTATTTTATATCACGTGGCTTGGCTGCAGCCCCGGTTGACACGAAAGCTTCAATTCAGTTTCCTTCGGTACGAGTCAAACAGTAACCCTTGGTCATTCAGTGTAGATACCGAGAGAGTTAGGGATTAATCTGAGGTAAATAGAGTTTGCTGTCTAAAAGGGTTTCCAGCTGTGGGTCGTGGCAGCAGATGGTGAAACTTAATAGTGAACTGAAAATGGAGCATAGATGAAGTTCCAGATAAGTGGCCAGTGGCACCTATTTCACTCTCTGATCTGGGTCATACCTCAAAAGTTTGAGTGAAGTAGGCTTTCGAAGGGTTCAGCTACACTGCCACAGGCCAGCAAATTCGCGTACGCCGGGCAGGCAACAGTGTATGTATTCCAAAAGACTAACGCTTTGCACGTTGGTGTGGCACTGCTCGCAAAATAAAAAAACCTAAGGCGTTACCGTTAAGGAGAATTAGAAATAGTAACCCCCAATACCTTTGCTTATGCGGAATTCAGGCCAGCACTGAGGCGGAGTGAGGGGATGCGATGACTCACGGTCGACAACCAGCCGAGTCCCGTCAACAGTCGGCATGCCAGCGCCTGTTCGGAATCCGGGACAGTGCTTGTGCCAGCGGATGCTCAAGTAATCAGGTGGCGGATCGATGAGACGCGAACGGAGTCCAGTCAGCTGGTAGCTGGTCGCGTGACCAATCAACCAACCGGAAGACAGGCCAATTGACGCCAGTATGAACCAGTTGGTCTGCTCTGCAAAGATTGGCGTCATCGATTATTTCTTCCTATATAATAATAATAATAATAATACTGGTAAATTTCTCGGCCATAGTCGAGATGCACGCTGTAGCGCATGATCATGGTGTAACACGTTACTCAATAAGATGGAATATTCACAAATTCAGAATATGAAAGTCGAGAGTGCCAAAGATGGAAAAACAAAGCCAGCCGCAGTTTGAATGGATCATTCTGATAATTTTTTCGCGCGGCACTTTTGAACCGGTTTCGATTCCGGCCTGGGTACTGGTTCGCGGTGGAAATATCGAAAAATCATTAACGCAGTGCTAAGGACGCATTACGAATGAGAATGATGCAAGCCAAGGAAACCGGAGGCCCACCGAGGTTATGCAGATGGAGTAAATTTTTAAGCAAGAGGAAAAAGGGGGGAAAATTGTAAAGAAGTATGTTCGGGAAAATCAACGCATGCGAAGAGGATAGCGATCATGAAGACAATGCAAACCCTGAATGACGGATTTACCGGAGTTCAATAAACGGAATGAGTTTTGAAGCAGGGGGGGATGAGACCGATTTTGTGAGAGTGAACACTGGTGGATATGGGAGAAACAGCAGACCATAAAAAGGTGAGTTCAGATTCAGGATCAGTAACATGTACCATTCTGAAATAAGAAAGCGCAACTGGAAGGTCTTCGGGAAGTGGAGAGTCAATTTCCAGCCGGCTACGGGTCGTAGGAAAGATAAACAGTGGTAACGGATGATAAAGTGGGAAATCTCCGCATGGACTTCAGAGTTATTATGCTGTTTCACTGACAAATATATATGTATGTGTTGACACATTTGCCTTCAGTGTTATTCAGCGTCGTTTCTGATAACGTACGGCATCGAGTGCTTAAGGTTCGTCTGGCAGGACAATGTATGTGTCGGTCGATCAGTCGAGTGTGGCTGTATAGTAGCGGCATGCGCGTGAACTGGAACTCGAGTTCGTTGCGTTTGAAAACGTTGAACGATCTGATAAGCAATTAGGAGTATTTCCTGTTGTATGGTTTGATTTCGGTCCCAATTGCTATGGTAGGTTCCACTTGAGTCTCTGTCCGTACGAGTCAAACTGGTATCCTTGGTTAGCCAGTTTTGCAACTGAGATAGTGGGAGACAGCAAACCTGAAATAAAGGGGTACTGCAGTCTGGACGTGTTTCCAGCTGTGGGTTAAGATAATGTAATAATGAATAATAATGGTTTATTTCGGAGACGTCCGAGGCATGCCAAGTGCATAATCAGCTGTTTACAAGTGGTGGAACAAACAGACAAAACCCTTGAAAATGTGGAAATTAACATGACAGGAGTTGAAAAAGGGCTAAGAATGAAGGGGGGTTACGTGGGAAAGGAGAGCAGATAGAAAGCAGCAGTCAGGGTGTGCCCCTGCTGCGGATCAACGGTTGATGGAGGCATATAAAAACCAGTGAAGGACGAGGCATAAGAGTGACAGAAACTACGGGGTTGGATGGAAGCAAAGTGGTTAAAATTGGTGGCATTTCCATCTGTTCGGTTTATTGAGGAAATGGCCATAGGTAGTCCAACGTTGAGAACTCAGCCAGATAGATGAAACTGTCTATCGTTGATTGTGTCCTTAATTGAAGGGAGCAGGGTCGGAGAAGGGTTTGGTCTTAGAAGTCGAGGCCCTTCTCGTAAGCTATTTCTTCTGCCAAGCATATATTAGATAACTGTAGCGCGCGAATGACGCTGAGATATGGGCTGAGTGCCGACAGAAATTGGGACTTGGTTTGTGAAGCTCGAAGGGTGATGGGCAACTTGTTTCAGACTTTAGAGTAGACAAGAAGGAAGAAACGTGACCGTATGGCCGACTTAGCTATACTAGAAGGGACAGTAAAAGGCCTGTGCTGAAGTGAGTAGGGGGTTTCACGGGAGAAGCTTACTCGGTCAAAGGAAAAAGACCGGTTATGGAGCAGGTTATACAAAAAGACTAAGTTTAGTCTTAAGCGGCGGAGCCAGAGTGGGTCAAGATCCAGATTTTGGCATCGTTCTCTATAGCTTAAAGACGTGGACCAACCAAGTAGTTGTTTGGTGAAACGCCTTTGTATGCTTTTAATCGCAACTCTGTCGAATTTCGTCATGTTAGAAAATATTATTGGGCAGTATTCGAGCAAAGGCCTGATGTGTGATTTGTAGATGCTGATGATGCTGTCCCGGAGACGAAAGGACCGGAAGAGAAGGGTCACACTTCTTCTAGCCTTGGCCGCTTAGATGGCAGCGTGCTCAGAAAAGTTGAGGGAGCAGGAATAGTTGAGGCCCAAATCGCGGACAGTAGGTCGAATGGCTATTGGGGACCCACCAAGAGTTAAGGATCCAAGGGGCAATTGGAACTTGTAGGTTAGGACCTCGCACTTATCAGTGGAAAAGCTCATCCTCCAGGTGTGGCACCAGCGGTCAAGTGCTGCTAGGTCAGCGGAAATGTTGCAAAGAGTATGGGTAGCATCATTGGAATTGAAAGAGTAAACTATTTTTATATCGTCTGCAAACAAGAATGGCGTGCCATGGTGTACTAGATCCAATGCGTCGTTAATGTACATCAGAAATAGGAGAGGACCCAGTACGTTTCCCTGTATAACGCCACTTGTAACAGGTTTCGGTTTAGAAGTATGTCCGTTGGCGAGGACCACTTGCGAACGATGAGCAAGATAAGATTTCAGCCAAGAAAACAGCGGGTCACCAATGCCGAATGAACGCAATTTGGAGATAAGATGCAGGTGTGGAACACGGTCGAAAGCCTTCGACAGATCTAGGTAGACAACTACTAATGCCTGCCCGCTATCAACAGCCTTAGTGACTAGGTTGAGGAAGTCAAACTGACATGTGGTGCATGATCGCGATTTGAGGAACCCGTGCTGCCTATCGCTAAGAAGGTTAGAAGCGAGAAGATGGGTGGTAATGCCATCTTTGATAATCGTTTCCATTATTCTGGAAATGATAGGGGTATGGTTGATGGGGCGGTAATTAGCAAGTTCGTGGACAGGTCCTTTTTTATGTCGTGGGATGATGACTGAACGCTTCCAGTTCGACGGTACCAAACTAAATTTGAGTGACAAGGTGAATAGGTTCAGTAGTAAAAGTGGAAGGTCCGATCCACCGTTAATGGTTGCAGCTGGGGGCAACCCGTCTGGTCCAGGACGCGCAGATGCTTTATAACGTGAGATGAGCCTGGAAATAACGTTTGCTTCAAAGGTTAGGGTAGATAGGGAAGAGCTTGTAATAGCCAGAGGATTTGGGGGTGCTGTGTCTGAGGCCAGGGCCATGGAATTGGCGAAGTAATGGTTGAAGGCCTCAGCGATATCAGAAGGGGAGGTGGCCGAAGTTTTATTCGGTAACACGACATATTGGATCATAGTATCCGTTGCCGAATTCCTAGATTTGTGTAAGAGTGAGAGTTTCAGTGCTTTGTTGGGATGCCTTAGGGTTTTGGATTCTTCGTTGCGGAGCTGTTTTTCCTTTAGGTCCCGGATAATATCAGTAAGACGCGTTAGCCTTATGAAAAGAGAGAAGTCGTGGTTTTGGAGGTAAATTATTTGCATCTTAAGCTACTTTTGTTGGAGGGATGCAAGCTTGGACTTCCTAAGGGAGGAGTTTTGGGATATTGGGCTAAGTTTCTGGAGGCAGTTTCCCATGTTAAAGTAAAAGTGATCAGCCGCTTGTTGGGGGTCAGCCGTTAGAAAAAAACTGCTCCACTCTTGATTATGGATGAGATTGGGCAGAGGGTTCCAATTTAAACGGACGGGATTGTTGACTGGGGTCAGATAGTCTGGTGGATAAGGATTGAAGGAAAGGTTAACGGCCACTATCTTATGGTCGCTACCCGGAAATTTATTCAGAACGGAAACCGAAAGGTGGGAAACGCTGTGGGTGAATATAAGATCTAGTATGTTGGCGTTTCTAGTAGAGGTTTTAACGTGTTGCACCCAGCCCCCAATGTGAGTATGGGACACAAAGTCTAATAAGTTGGAAGGTGCCGTGAGGTTTCTCCAGGATATTTTAGGCCAGTTAAAATCACCGGCTATGATTTTCGCTGCCGAAGGTAGTAGTGAAAGATAATCAAAGGCTTCAATTAAAGAAGTTAAGTCTGCAATAGTAGATGAGGGCGGGTGATAGATACAGCCAATGTGCATGACTACAGGTGAGAACCGAATTGTGAGCCATAGAGAATCCGGAATTGAGTCGAGTGTGGCATGTCTGATGGGGACTACTGAAAGGGCGTGCTGTACGTACACAAGGCACCCACCTCCGCGTCTGTCGATCCTATTTACCCTAAAAACCTTGTACCCTTCGAGCATAATTTCGCTTGTGCTGGTGTGTTCGGTGAGCCAGGTTTCAGTAATAAAGATGATGTCAGGACTGGAGGTTATGACATAATTTTTTAAGTGATGAAGCTTATTTAAGATGGATCGCGAGTTAAATAAGATGAATGACAACCCACTCATGTGGAAGTGAGTGTCAGGGTTAGGTAACGTATGGGAGTTGTTGGTCGGAGGAAGTGCACGGTGAGGGGCGTGAGTTGGAGCTATTACCGAAGAGGAGGAAAAGTGAGCGTTGGATGCCTCCGCGATGGCTTCGGAAGCACCAGCCGCCGACGAACCGGAAGTAATTAATTTAGGGTTATTACGGGGTGAAAGAGAAGACCTTAGACGAAGTAGTCCTGCTACTTGTCCTGATTCGTTGGGATCGTTCGACGCTCCAGTGCAGTGATAGAATACGTGGTTATGGAAGGTATTGGCTTGCCCACGTGACAACCTTGGTATTGGTTGTTGTGTGGTAAGAGCAGGCCTCAGAGGGTAGGGACTAAAAGAGTTTGGGGTGGCTTCGCTGCCCATCGATGCGACTTGCCCGGGTGAGGTAGGATAGGAATCGGTGGTTGGTAGGGGGGTTATATGGAGGTCATCAACGAAGGAGGTATTGGTAATACGCAGTGTTGGGTAGTTGGCCTTCGGAGTTCGGTGTGCTGCCGAAGGTATGAACGACTGGTAAGGTGTCGGTATTGAAAAGTGGTTCGTCAGGGCTAGAAGAGACGAAAGATTGTGGGATTGTATGCCACAGGGTGGGGAAAATTTACTCGGAGGGGGTTTGTGGATGTATCTCGCGTGTAAAACGCCTGTGGTGGAGCAAAACGAAAGTTTTGGTATGGTAAAGGAACTAGCGGGATAAACGGTGGCGGCACGGAAAAGTTAGGAAATGAAGAGCTAGGCAGATGCAGCTTTGAATAATAGCTGCGAAGTGCTTTGCGAGCATCGTCCGTATGCGATGTGCTTCTTGCTACTAAAGTGAGGTGGTTAGTGGACGAAATGGACTTCCCTTTACAGTTAGTAGGACGGAAAAATCGGGCTGTGAGATATGTTCGTGGGACTGGTTTTTGAAAGACTGAGACTGGCGCCCTGCTAGCGTGGCACCATATCTGTAGCTATCTCTCTTGGTATGGTGGTTAGCCTATACTGAATAGAGTGTGACAGGCGTAACATTAAGATTGTAGAACAAGCTAGTAGGGGTATCAGTGATGACGCATTAAAGAAAATTGGTCTTGTACAGGGAAACGTAGGCGTGAACTCGTGTGTGCTCCGACTAGATAGTGCAGGCATACTAGGATTATACTTGTACGTGAGGAAGGAAGCCCCATGAAGAGGGGATTGGATGGTACCATGGTAACTTCACTGTCGTTAGTATGCTGCAAAAGAGGGCAACATCAGTATGAGGACCGATTCGGAAATAGAGAGAGGCGGAACCGGATAGGGCTGAATTTTCTTCGGGGAAGCCAGCTTCAACTGTCTACTTCCAGTGCCGGTTGTAGGAGGCTCCAGGGCCTGCTTCAGATAGGGAGGTATCACGCAAACTTCTGTTAGCATCCCGCAGGTGGCGCCTCCAGAGCGACTCACACATTTTTAGACGTTTTTATTTTTTTACAGTTTTATCAGGGCCAGACTTCTGGCTGTCAGTGAAGGCGGGGCTGTTTTTGGTGGGTGACCACAGCTCCCACACCCAGGCCAAAACATAGGCCGTATGCTACAAACTGCTTTGGGACTGGGTCAACCAAACCAGTCGTTCCGTAGCAACACTCCAGCCCTGAAATATGGGTCGCGTGACGAGGTTGGTGAGCCTGAAAGACAAATGTGTACGGCATTTTTCCCGCTTTTTTAAGCCCATCTCCCACTGTATGACGTTGATATCGTCTCACTGTTGGTCATCTTCGTGCAGAGAGAAAACTAACTCCAGAGAAGTTCACGGATGTGCCTCGGAAACACTCCTTATATCCGTAAAGTCAGGTGCACCGATGCTGTTCACATGGGACACGAAGTGCAGGGGCAGGTAAAGTCTACCACAGCCTTAGAAGATTCAGAAGGGTTCTCGTTCACTGTTACGCAAGTTTGCACAAAAATGAAGCACTACGTGCAGCACCTACAGAGTGATCGGAAAATCGGTCAAATGTGGAGGGTTTATTAAAGACGTTAAGTTGATTTGGGCTGGACATCGAGGTGCATGGGTTATAGCATCCATGGCCTTAGACCTAAATATGCGATAGGCTAATTTGCTCTGTTGACCCCAAAAAGGATACTTGATGGTCAGTTATTTAGCCAGCATGAGCAGTTCCAAATCGTGGGAGTAAGTGGCCGAGTCGCTATGTCATATACTGAGTACCCCTGTTGCTGTCAAAAGGAGGCTAACCGTATGTGAGCCTAATAGAGACCAGGATGTTTAGGTCGGTTGTCAGCTTTGTGGGTATCCTATTCTTACCTCAAGGGCCTGAGTCCGTGAAATATAAAGGTTTCACACCCCGGTCAGAGTATTCAGAGTTAGGGTTAAGCGTATTTCTTACTTGAAAGCCACCGATGTTGGTGGCAGCTTGCTCTACACTGAAGCTTGCTTAATGATGAAGATTGATCTGAGTGCCGGCTTGGGCCTCGGCAAGCAAACCAAGCACTCATCGCTAAGTGAGCAGTTATAAGGAAGGGTTCTCACATGCGGTGCTGAGGTGAGTTCTCTGTTTTTAAGATGTTGTTAAATAACAGAAGACTGATTCGTAGGTGGATCAGCCGTAGGGGCCAAAGTTCAGCAGATCACAAATTTCCATGTTTTTAAAGGGGGAAGAAAAACCCAGGTAATGTTTCGTGGGAGCCGGCCGTACATTCTAAAATGCTATTCAGCCTATCTGTCGCAAGCTCGAGCAGATGATTAGGCGATATTCTAAGAAGGGCCTGGGGCTGGACTTAAAGAAGCTTAGTTTACTTTCCGGTATCGTGAAGGTTTTGTGCATGTGCCCGATCGTACTGCATGCCTTAGTCACTCGGATGGCTGTGTCTTCCGAAATTCATACGTAAGTGAAAGGCGTAAGCCGAAGTCGCATACCTGAGAGTTATTGGGTGTGAACTGGTCGGCTTTTCAAAATGTTCCGAAGTGGACACAACACATACCAGAACGCTACATTTTTGACGGAGAATCTCATTGTCGAATCACTACAGTAAGAACTCAGAGAAAGCAATTCCCCTGTGATGTCATCTAAGGCAGAGGCTAACCCGACGGGCTTGAAGGTATGCTCGATTTTGATATCATCTGCCAACTGGGAGGGACCTCCCTGCTGGAAAACATTAGATATGTAGTTTGCGTGCATTAAGAAAAGCAGTGTTACAGGCACGCTACCTTGTTACACTCTTCTAGTTACAGGGCGGGATCTGGGCGAAGTTTCGCCATTTACTTGCTAACTGATCTCGGGCTGATAAATAAGATGAACTGAACCGACGTGGTGGCGACCGGATTGGTTTTTCATGCTTTAAAGGCTTAGGCAGACAGGATGGTGAACAAAATTCATTGGGCAAAACATTGGCATTAGCAATGACTCTTGCATATATGCAAACAGTGGAAAGGGAGATAGAGAACCTACTGGAAGGGCTATGCACACATAGTTGAGCAGAACCTGATGGCGTATATCCGGCCACTGCTAAGCCATTGACTGCCGCGGTCAGCGAGCATCTGTAGTCCGTATTGCTTCACAATTATTCGTGGGGTATTACAGTTGGACTAGAAGTTGGCACCAGATGTTACCGCTGGCAAAGAAGGTTCACGGTTGTAAGAGGTGAAATGAAGCCTTGCAAGCCTTGAATGTGTCCTTTCGAGCGCGCGGGGCCACGGGCGAGAAAACGCCTAAGCAAACACTTGGTGAGTCATAAGCTGATCTGTAGTATACACGCGAGTTTTCCAAGGACAAATCTTGTCCTCAACCTCCCAGTATTCTTGGAAGAAGTCACAGAAATGCGATCCTGAGCAATACGTAGCCCAGTTTGCCAGAATCTAAAAAAACAGGATTGAATTGTATTTTCTACGGTGCATAATTATTAGGCGAGCAACTGCACAAAATATGTCCAAACCTCAAGTGTGCGATCAAGAGGATTGGAGGCGACAGGCAAGATCAGGGCGTCAAACAGACGAGCAAGTGGGTCACACAGGCCCAAAAGAGATATAAAGGGTTGCGCTTTGGACGCGGACAAACAAGAGTTAGTTTACAAAGTATCATTAGTACGAAACACACAAACAATGTATGTAGTTTGGTATTTTCACGAAATAGTGGTGTTATAATGTTCCTGAAGGAGTTTTCAAAATCGATCGCTACACAGTCCACCGAAATGGGTCCGATCTCGGCGGCGTCCAAGGCTTCAAACAAGGGTGCTGATTCGTCCTACCCACCTAACCCTGGTGTCATTGCACGGTACTACTGCTTCTGGCATCAGAAAGCTGTTCATATATACGCGCGATCACAAGCAACCAAAGTCTGGGTCAGTGAGTTGTGCCCTCATAGCAAAAGGTGACCCTCCTCTCCGTTGGCCATGGTTGATGTCCACCAGGGAGTCGAGGGCCACGCTCCTAAACTGGGCTATAATGCAAACGGTTTTACAAGAGAAAGTCTGCTGCGAAGATTCTGGTCACCCATTTGAAGCGGAAAATTATTTATTTCAACAAGGAGAAAAAGTCGAACGCTAAAAGCAGCTTTAAGGATGGCAATGGGATGTTGCGCAGTTAAAAAGGGATCTTAAAACAACAAGACTATGGAGAACTAAATATCCATTTCGTGATTATATATCCCCATCAGTATTCATCATAGAGCACAGAGTAATAAGTTACGTTTCAACCCGAAAAGTGCTTGAATACTACTACAAAATGGGATATGCCAAAGAGGTTTGACCGCGTGCCACACCCACATCTTCTGGCCAAAATCCAGTCCTTTGGCATTGCTGACGCTTTACTATCTTGCATCAATTCTTACCTGTCTAATCGCCCTCAGGTTGTCTAAATGAATGGGCACCGTTTCAGGCCGAAACAGGTTGAAAACAGCATTATGCAGGGTGGCCTCCTTGGCCCTTTGCTGATCCTCATGTATATAAACGGCATATTCCCCTCAGCGAGCCACTGTACCCCATTCCTTTTTGCTGGAGACATTGAAATTTTCTACTCATTCAAGCCTGATTGCCTTGCCTGTGCTGTTTTAAACATCCCTGAAAACATATCTGCACTCTATTGATGGTGCTTGATTTGGCAGATGAATTCTTCAGCCGACAAATGTGGGTTACTTACTTATAAACGCAAACTACCTTCAGGATTCTTAGCCGTTTGTGGTTCATTCGCTGTTAGCAAACAAAACTTTCGAGACCTTGGCTTAAGCTATTCTGCACATTTGATTCCTCCGAATATTCGGCTGTTCAGGTCGCCAAGGCCAAAAGTGCTTAGGGCTAATATTCCGCTCCTTTCAACTTCGAGACTTAATTCCCATCCTCTGTAAGTCTCATACCAGGCCTTCATTAGGAAACTGCCCGCGGTTCTTTTCTAGTATGCGCGAATCGGACGGAATAGTTGTCGAATCAGTTCAACGTAGGTCTACTAAGCAACTGATTAGATGAAGCTCGCCCTCACTTATAAAGAAAGCTGCTTATTTTTTAAACTGGACTCTTTATAGCTTCGCCATTTGAAACTAAACCTTATGTTTCTGTATGACATTCTTCACAGCTGGACATGCACTTCCAATCCGTTGCACTTTGCGCCTGTTTCTAGCTACCCACAACGCTCTAGAATCCTTACCCCTACAATCCCTATTACCAACACTAGCTTACGTTCAAACTTCTTCATCACAGTGTACTCTAACTTACGGGATAAGTTACCGGTGGGCATACGCTGCTCTGTTTCCAGGCATCGGTTTAGAAGTGCGTTGGGTAAATTCCTCACAGCTACCCAAACCTTACAGCCCCTCAATGTAGACATACCCGATGACCAAGCCTTTGATAATGGCCTAGAGTTTTGACTCGTGGAAACGTCGGAGGTCAATAGCAGATGAAATTGAGTGAAATTTCTCAGTTTTTCTCCCTTCTGCAATAAAAAAGCTAGTCCCGGAGAGTCACTGTCTATAGCTGTTGCCTCTTTGCATCGATTCTCATTTTTCCTCAACTGAAGGCATGCAAGACTACGATCCTCTACTTTTTCTCTATTTCCAGACCCTCATTTGCGCGTATCTTTCTCTCGATGACTTTCAATATTCTGGAGACCACGCCGGTCACTAACCTGGCCTATGCATCTACCTGACAGTCGGCTATTCGTACGGCACCCGACCGATGCTTTCTTGGTTACTTTCCGGGATCCCCTGGTGCCTGGTAGCCTGATCGCGGACTGCCTGATACCTACGGCCTTTTGGCCCCACCAAGAAAACTCATGTATATCCCAACGGTGCGAGGCGCGGTCAGATCCACCGCTTTGGCCGGTGCACATCGGGAGTGCGGGCCGTCTGCAACCCTGTACAGGCGAAACTAGGCTGGCGGATCGCACTTCCGGTCACCAGAATTGATTTTCAGGTTAGGTGTCCAGCGCACGGCCAGCCTCACCCACTAGCTCCAGTTGCGGATTGAAAAAGTCGTCCCCTGCATTGCCTTGATGCCACTCACTGCCTCCTCTAACTTTCTTGAGCAAGATTTATTATACACCTGGTCAAGTTCCAAATCTACATATGCACATATACTCACTCGGCTCAGAACAGTGTCCTACTATTCGCTGTTACTGACATTTTTCTCCATCGGCTTGCCTTTCATCTGTCTGAATTGACCCCGTGTTTGCCCTCATTCTTTCTCGTCCAGTTACCACATTACGTACCCCGAAACATGAAAGTCTTCCACCGTTCAAAGATCTTGGTTATGAACACCGCAATTCCTGATATACTATTAAAGAGACCATTCATCCATTTATTTAAACAAAACCACAATTGAAAAGTTCGTTCATCACCTGCCAAAGATACCAAAAAGACGAAATGATCTTCCTTCCAGCGCTTCATCTGCGTGACATCAGCCCTCTGTTCCGTTGTATCCTTCCCCTGCCTCCCCTCTCATTCAGCCTTTTGAATTTCATGACAGTCAGATTGGCAATGGAGCATCCACAATCCGGAACATAGTTCGATTGCCCCCTTAGCCTCCCATGTCAGACTTCAGCGTATCCAGCTATGCAATCACCCGCCCTTCCTGAGAGATGTTCATATGAACTAATTTTATACGACTGTATCAGTCCGCTATATGTCCGCCTCCGCATTCACTTTGTTACCAACTTTGGATCCTCTCATGCCATTCACCAACGAACCCAGACAAATCAAAAGTTGTATCACATTTTCACTCGTCTATGAATCACAGCCGCAGTTCCACTAAGTAATCATGGTCGGCCACCTGCGCTACAATCCAGTTAGTGCTTTTTCTACATCATCAGCTGAAAATCAACCACCCGTAACTTAGGCTGCCGCTAGTCTGTTCCCCCTCCGAAAGTGTCAGGTTGGAGTTTCCTCGACGTACCCAGTCACACCATTTTTCTGCAGTTGTGAAGGTTCCAGTGAGAGTGTCTTTCACAACTTCTTGATGAACGGCAAGTACTAATTCAGTGATGAGTCGGACTCTGTTTCATTTACGCAACTCCCTTCCTCAGAGATCGCCTCACAACTCCCTCGGTATTATATTTCTGCAATTTTCTGGGTCATTTGGGCGATTGGTTTAAGTGCATGTCCATCATCACTAAGAATTTTTTAATTTTTCGTCCCTCTCTTTTTCGAGGATTTTTTTCAGTTTACTCACCTCTGCGACTTCACATCGATGCTATTCGAAATACTGCTCGTTTCTGCTCCACACTTGTTTCTTTTGATCACTTATCTCGACTGCAGAGCCCATTTAACTCGCTACTGGGCGATGTGTCCACCTGACCTTCAAATTCAAATTGGCCAGGCATTCACTGATGCGACCACTAAAACCTATACAACGTTTCGTGCTGCATATGCCCAACTGAATAGCCAAGGGTCCTTTTTGTGTCCCTACTTGTGCCATACGTTTGGGCAACCAGGCATGCTTTGGGCGTCCCTGAAATAAGCTATTATTATTAATACCCTCAATAATATTATATTCGATCTCTTGGTTTTGTGTAAATTGTGTGAAAAAGGACTCTCCACGAACTACAAATGCTTCTTTCCCCTCAAACGCCCATGGAGCGTCAAAATAAGATCTCCCATAATAAACCTCTTCCAAACAGTCAAAGTGAAAATGTGACAAATTTCTCACCTCCGCTTCTGTGCGAGAGTCACAGGAAATTGAACCTGAAGATGCCTCCAAGATTTTCAAGGGAAACACGCCAACATATAGACGTTCAGGGGACAACGGTAGCGATAATGGTGTGTTTCTCAACATTGGCCAACGTACAAGCATAAATACGTAGTTGAAATCTGCGAAATTACTCATTAGTGTAAAATATGTACAAATTTTGAAAGGAGGTTCTAACGGCACCAACAGTGAAATGAATCTGGGTTGTGTTTGGCTGAAGTAAACTGACATCAGTTAGCATGGTAAATACGAGTCCATTTCGAAATCGGCGACGGAAAAGCGACAAAGTAGTGAAGCATCGAACTGATGAAAGGAGTGGAAGAATAAAGTATGGAGTCTGCGCATATGCGAGGATGCTGCGGTCGTTGATCGACAAATGCTTACTCGAGTTCAGTGAGCGGGCATGTTGAGGCGATGCAGTCGGATATATTATGGAATCACTTAAGGAGAGGCCGAATAATATCTGGATGGAGTTGCCAGACGAAGGTTGGCATGAAACGTTGGGAAAACATATGACTGGCGACAAGGGTGGAGTGGCTTTGGAAAATTGCCCACCATGTGGTTTTTCATCTGCGAAGTGTTTTCACCGTTTCAGTTATCCGGAGTTGGAGCAGATGAAAATTCCTGTAAGTCCAATGGGATCCATGATACTTCACGCGAACCATTCACTAGAGATTCGTTTTACGAACTGGCTAGGGAAGCGAGTCAATTAGGGTCCACTTGAAGAGGCAGAGAATTGGAGCTAATTCCTCGAAATCTGAAAAGGGAATGGAAAATAAACAAAAAGTCTGGCTACTTTGCCTGCTGCGAGTTACCGTGGCAAGTTACTACACAATTATATGGGTAAAACCTATGGAATCCGATATAAACAGACTGTCAGTTTATCAAGAATGTGTATTTTGGTATTCATGAACTGCTAGTGGCTGAATAGTTACGGTGGGAACGCGTAAAGTAAATAGTGACCTTTGTAGCAGGGAGGGATGCGGGGAGAAGAACTGAGGGTATGTGCGATTTAGGGCGGGGAGACTGGAAGGCAACAGTTGTTATTTGTGAACCTGATGGGGTGCAGGCCACTCTAGATGGCCTAAAGAAGGATGGGATCTGATAGAATGTGATGAGCGGCTGTGAACTGCAGAGGGCCCGCCAAGTACCGTGGAGAGCGGGAATCCAAGTGGTGAGTTTGGCGGCTGTTGATAGTATCAACATGTGGTAGCTTGACTAAGATGATAGAATAGAAGAGTAAGCTACCAGGGGTAACCACCAAGGGGATAGATGGTATGATATCTTGTCGTCTCAAACACACCACAAGCAAGGCATCACCTGTTTGAGGACTGTTTCAAGCACAATGAGGGTCGATAAGTAGGACAGGGCTGTTTTGATAGGATCCTTGTTCACCGAAGCAGCAGTTCAAGCAAAGAAGTGGAGCTCGCGGCTTGCGAAGGACTGAGCCGAAAGGACATGGTGAAAAGGCTGGAGTTTAGCAGACAGAATTATAGCTGGAGACCATTTTTGAAGCAGGAGAGATAACTGAATTATCGTCACTTAGCTGCACGGCAGTACTCGCGGCAACATATTTAATTATGTTACGCCAGGACCGGTGAAGGCAGCCACAGCAAAGTATGCAATCGGGAAGTTGTTCAAAATGTCGCTATATAAAGAAATAAGATACTTAGCTCTACCGAAGAGCTCAGCAAGTGGGACGGACAAAGAGGAGGCTTTGCGCCTAAGAAGATAGATGCTTCTGGCAGTGAGGGTTAGTAGGATGAAGAAATGTACATGGCGGAGCATAAGCTTGCGCAAGAATAATGAGTTTAATTTTACACGAGATAGCCACAGTGAGTCAGGATGAAGGAGTTCCCATCTCT
Source organism: Fasciola hepatica (assembly GCA_948099385.1). Classification (NCBI taxonomy): domain Eukaryota; kingdom Metazoa; phylum Platyhelminthes; class Trematoda; order Plagiorchiida; family Fasciolidae; genus Fasciola; species Fasciola hepatica. The sequence continues at coordinate 8,397,827 of CANUEZ040000105.1, forward strand.
GTCGTTATGAGAGTGTCTCGGATATACCCGTCAGTCCCCGAGTAAGTGACCTTTGGACATTTTGTTTGGCAATAACAGTGGAGCTTGACATATTAGAAGTTATAAGGGAACAGCCTTTCAGAAGTGGCCTGGCGTGGGTGATGAAGGCGAGCAGTCGGCTCTGACTGAGTCTGTGACATCGAAATATAAGGCCCTCATTGCTCTTAGTTTTAGCAATCTGGAAAGAGGCATGTTCGGAGAAACCCACCGTGCATGAATAGAGCATCCCTAGATCTCGAACAGAGGTGTGAACGGGGATTGAGAGACTATTGTTGACCAGGTTATCAATGTGAACGTGGTACTTATACTGAGTAATAGCGCTTTCTGCTAAAAACACTTCATGCGCGAAGTAGAAAAACAACAGCGCAGGCGATTTAGATCGTCCTGCGTTTCCTCTAAGGTAAAGCGGAGGAGCTCAGTTTTAAAGACATACAGAAGTTTGACGTCATCGGCAAAATGGGAAGCGGTCCCGTGGTGAACCATAAGAAATACATCATTGATGTACCTGAGGAATAGAAGTGAACCAAAAACACCACATTGTATGACACCACTGGTGATCAGTTTAATCTATGAAGAGTGTTTGCAGGTCAAGACTGTCCGGGATTGGTCGGACAGGTAACAGCAGGCCAAGATTGCAAAGGGTCGACTATGCCGAACGGGAAATTTCTGGACAAGAGGTGAGCATGAGGCACGCGGTCAAAAACTGTGGTCATATCGGAGAATATGGCAACGGCAGATTGACCATGACCTAAGAAATTGGTAAGACCTTTGAAGAAATCCAAACGACATGGTGTGCACAGCAGCTTCCTGATGTATTCATGGTGGTAGTCGTTTATTGGGTTGTTGGAGGTCAGGAAATCCTGGATTTGAGTTTTGACCAGGCTCTTCATGAGCCTGCACATAGTGGATATGTGGTTCATTGGTCGATATTTGCCCGGATCCATGGGCGACCCCTTTTCAAAATATCAAGGTCTTCTATTGTTGGGACGCGGTGCTATTCATCATGGAAAATGTAAAAAGCCTGAGAAGAAAAAGTCCCACCTGGGCAGAGACGTGCAAGAGCGACACCATCAAGGTCTAGTTCGGCAGAAGCCTCGATCTTGGAGGTTATTCTGCCTACTTCACCAGAAAAAAAGCTAATGACGGGAAATATGGCATCATCTGGGGGAAGGAGTGTGAGCAGAAACTATCAGGGAAGAAAAGTGAACTCCGAAAAATCCCTCGGCGGCCTCAGGTGATTTAGCGGTGGACGACCCGAAAACGACTAGTTTCGGGATATTACGGTCGAACAAGAATACCTTTGGCTAAGTTGTCTTGCTGCTTCTTACGATTTTCCGAGTCTCTTGGTTTATGAAGTATTGTTTCCTTGCTACCGGAGTGAAGTTATAGAGGTGGAGCACGCGTAGGATAAGAGATAAGTCATGAGATAAGGAGTACCTACGTTGAAAATTGAGAGTCCTTCCTTCGATACGGGCTATACGGATTTATTCCTTCGGAAAGCATTGGCTGAGGCATGTACCAAGCTTAGTGAGGCACACAGAAACGTCATTTTAAAAAGAGTCAACTGCCTTGCGAGGGTTGGACAAGGGAAAGAAATCATCTCAATAAAGGATAAAAAGATGACTGGAGTGAACAATAATAATAATAATAATAATAATAATAATAATAATAATGGTTTATTTCGGAGAAGACCGAAGCATCCTAGACTCATGATCACATTTTCACAAGCTATAAAATGTACAGGCAAAATTCCTAGAAAAGTAAAAATATGCATGACAAAAGTACGATACGTAGACTTAGAAGAGAGATTAGAGGGAGATAAATTAGTGATAAGTGTAGGCACATTAAAGGTAAGTGGGGGTGGTTTAAATGAACGCTAGGGCTGATTGAAGTACGTGCCCAGTGAAACTGAGTCCAGGTCAAAAGGAACCCCTTAATGGGGTCCAAGAGAATTATTCCAGGAGGCCTGTTTAGGATATCTCCGTTTCTGTAGGGGATGCCAAGTTCGGCATTCAGCAAGAAGTATGGTTGGTTGACATTAATCCAGTAGCAGGGAACTAGACCTCAGGCGTTTTTGTTAACCCGACAGTAAAGTAAAAACTCGTGGGGGTACTGGAACCAATAATGGAAACTACACCCAGTAAAGTTTCACCAGACAGTAATCTTTCTACACCGTGCCTTTTAGCTACTTTTGTGAAAAAGGATTCTCAAGCCCACTGATCGACGGCAGAACTGTCTCAAGGTAGCCCATCGATGGAACAGACGATGCCGTTTTGCTTTCCATCCAGTTACTCCAGCAAAAGTCGGCAGAGCAGCCGACTGAACCACAAAATTTTGCATTGCTGAACATGAATAAATACACTAGGTCAATCCGCTCGTAACATCTGTTTTCTACCGGTTCGTTTGATACCGATTTTCCACCGATCAGAAGTGAGTTGATATGGACGGAATAGAAAATTATTGGTTTCCTCCATATATATACACATAAATAATCATCTTTTAAATTTACAAATATAACATTTTACCTATTTAAAATCAGAAGTTTTTAGAGCCTGAGCAAAAAGTGTCGTTATCTAATGCATATTTTTATTTAAAAATCTTGTCATTCTCGGGCCATTATTGGTGTAGTATAGCGGATAGTATGTAGCAATCAACCTCTGAGTCAAGATGGTACCGTTACGCTGTTAAGAGACAATCCGCCCCGAAACGTGAGTAAGTCATACGGACTGCAGTTAAGGAGCAAGCATAAAAGGAAGGAAGATAGTTGTTTTATTTCAGGTATAAACATTCCTCTTATTCAGCAGTAGAAATAAGATGGAATGACCGCCTTTCGCCACAGCAGATGCTTTGCTGGATGCTATCGTTAGCTGTACATAGACCACCCACCGCAGCGAAGCACTCATAGCAACTCTGACTTTCGGACGTTTTGTCAGATAGTTTCCATTTGAAAATAGGAACAAAACTGTAGTTACTTCTCCAACCAGGTGTTGGTGACAAGCTCTACCGGCATCCCGCTTTCTAGTCGCCTTACTTGCGACTGCTGAAGCAGTGAAAGCCTACAATCCTTTTAGTATCGCAAAACGGCATAAGAATACTTAATGGCCGTGATCTACATGTACATCATCAGCAACCCCTTAAAACTCTGCAGAGTTGCAACATGCTAGGGTGTACCTGCCCATGTTATCTCAGTCTGTAACTAATAACGAGGAATGTGCTCCCTCTAGGTTGATCAACTTAATCTCTTACGAACTCTGGAATGCCTAGTACGACGAACTAGAAGTTATCTGATAGCAGTCCGTAAGTCGGTCCATCCTAGTGCAGAGCAAAAGTACAAAGACTCATATGCCAACTTCCTAAATCCGCGGGCACAGAGGACAAAGTGAGTGATAGCCAGGTTGTGTTGGCCCTGAAAAGGGCTTCGTGTTCCTTCGCGAATCCCAGAACCGACGTCATCGAGCCATGCAGTGTTCCTGAAAAGGAACGATATCCATGTCGGTAGTGTTAGCCCCTTTGGTCCCCCGAGAAAAAATCTACCCAGTGAAATTTCATGCACTGGGTAGTTCGTCTCTTTCAATACCCTCAACAGATGCTTACACCGGAGCGCCCATTGGTGACTGAATGAACGATCACAACTTGGCGTTCCTGTCAAGGAAACAAGGTGAGCCTCATCCCGGCGAATACGTATAAACCAGATGTGGTTTGCAAGTTCCAAAGATAGGAGCATTTCCTTACTTAGATGCCTCAACAAAACATTACGGGCATTCCCAGCCAACCTCGCAAACAGCGACTGGAACCAATGAACCGAAGCAAGTGGATCACCATCCGCCATCATACCCACAGCCATTCGATAACTACTGCTTTCAGCTAGTGATTAAACACGCCTAGTGACATCACTGAACACGTTGAGCACCATGGAACGGTTCGACAGACCATATTTCAAATGTCCGTCTCCGTTTTCGCTTTCTTGGTTGTATGATTAACCAGCAGCAGAAGAGTACGCTACTAGTAACCCACCCAGAATTCCTTATAAAGCTCCCATGTAATTCTAAGGTATGCCGCTGCTCCAGAATTTCGTGATTCAATTGCTGCGAAAATCTGAAAATTTAGACGAAAAAGTGAAAAAACTAAGTTACTCATCCACTGAAACATTTGCAACTTATCGGAATGGTGCACCGCATGCGGTCTATTTTACCTGCCTTTCATATCTTAGGTGATATGAAACCTGCAAAATGTTACACGTGCCTGAGCATATAAGTCCGAAAATGCATTTTACTGTGCCAAACCCCGGCCTACCACATGAGTATTGTAAGTTTGACTTTGTGGAATGTCTCGCATCCGAAAAACCAAGGCCTCTTGCTAACTAATGCCACTTTGGTGGGGGAGAATGAAATAAAGCACACCGCGACCTGAACCATTCACTAACGTAAAGTACCGCAAGGTATACACACCTCGGTTGAGCTGGTGGGTAGCATCTTCCAAAAGCACGTCGTTGAACCCGGAGCACAGGTTTTCACCTAAAAACGGGGACAAAGAATACAGACTTTATATCTCGGTCATTGTATATGACTTCCGAAAATCAGTGCGCAACTAGCAACCCTTTAGTTCAATCAGGTCCGCTGAGCTACTCCCTTCTACCAAGACTCATTCAAATAAGTCTGAAATCCTGACTATTCAAGCTGCAGTTGAATTTCCTCGTCGTGTAGCCCCTAGGCTCCTACGTGTTGTTGAAACTATCCATCAACTACAACACATGAGTCTATTGCTTATGTGCAAGCTTACTATAACTTACGTAAAAATCCCCATATTTCACTTTAAACCTATGCAATTGCTCCATTGTCCAGCTTATAAAACAGTAGCGTGAACCCATATAAAGAATTGTCACAAAAACTCCGCCATCTAAGTCAGGATATCCAAAGGAATAGAATCTTACCTGGAGGATTTATCGCCTTTACGTCTTCGGTGGAGGCAACAGAATTTTATGAAACAGTAGGGCACAGCATGCGGCAAAGACGCGCCCCGCTTCTTCGCCATTGCTTAGGTCTCCCAACTGTTTTAGTATAATGGAATACACGTAGCTTTCTGAAGTTCTTGGGAATCCGCTCTGAACGCTTTCAGGTCTGGATACATGCTCCGTACCAGGAGCTGAAGCACAGCAGAGTCGTCATCAGGTATGTTCGCCATTGGTTAACCGGACAACTCCACGCGCAATGACCGAAAGGCAACACAGCAATGCGCACGCATTCATGTGTGACAGGTTAACCAGCCGAAGCTGAACAAACATAACAGAACGGCATCGTTAAACAAAAACTGCAAAGAAACAATATGCACATCATTAATTCGAGGTGGAAACACTGACGGCTCCAACAAAAGACAAACTTAAACTTGACCACGTTCACCTTTTCCGCTTTTAGGACGAATTACCTGGAGGTTACCTTAAACCATACCACCTAGATTTTTCCCCCATCTCTATCTGACTGGTCCAAGCTGAGATATCTGAAAGCCGACAGATATATAAGAGAGGCTGGAAGTCGGTTTACGAAACTATGATAGCTGGAGACGATGGAGAAAAAGAGAGACGCACCGTATGGGATTGGATGGCAATTAAACACTGGTGCTCTGCGATAGATGGTCAGCTGACAGAACACAAAATTCATTGTAGAATAAGGAGCGAGCAATGCAAGACTTGAAGGGTGGGTCAGGTGACAAAAACGATTTTGAAGGATTGAACACGGTAGATGTGAGTCAGTGATATAGAGAGAATGGAAGCATATCATGAGGGTCAGCATGACGGTGGCATAAGGAGTGGCTGGTGAGCAACCGCGGGATGCAGAGTGAATGTGTATTTACACATACATGGGAGGAGCGGAAGAAACAAGCAATGTGGTGATAGAAAAAATATCAGCTATTGGAAAGGCAGGTAAGGTTAGATGGAAAGGTATAGAATCAACTTGGAAACATCCCGGTGAATTTTCTCCATGACAGATAAACATGGCGGATCAACAGAGAGAGAGAAAAAAATGACTTTAGAAGCATCGAAGTGATGACGGCTGTGAAGAGTATTTCGTAAAAGAGGGAAGAAGGAGGGAAATATTGGGAAGGACGAGTAAGAACGGATCTAATAATGTGAATAATGCGGATGAGACATGTGGTGGCGGTTGAGGGTGGGGGAAGTCTTAATAAATGGACTTATATTATTCGGCAGAAAGATGATGGCGATGGAAGTGGCCAAGCAGCGCAGAGCGAATGTAGCTACAAAGTGAAGAAAGGTATCATGGAGGTGAGATTTTCTGTGGCGCAACAATGCAGCAGATGTGACGGCGAACATTGTGGGGGGAATGGGTAAGTGGAGTACCAGAAGAATCGGGTAATGGCAGATCAACCGGATTGAAACTGTAATCTGAAACCATGAGGTAACGATGAACTTACATTGAATGGAACGTGGGAAAGCAGAACAGCCTAATAGACACACAGAAAAAGCCTGTGGCGAACAGCATACGAAACAGGAGATGGGAGCACGGACCGAAGAGGCTGGTGAGAAATGACCAGTCAGATCGTTTTATTACGGGTGGAAAACGAAGAAGGCTGAGAAGAAAGAAGCACCGGGAGAGGTTAACCACTAGATATACGCAAGACACGAGAGATGACTGCGCGTCGTAGTTGGGGCAGTGGAGCTGGAGAGCTGCTTGCCTGCGGGCAATCGTACAAGTAAATCGAGTTGGAGGATGCTAATTAAGGCACTGCCTATTCGAAAGATCCACAGAGGAACCGCGGAGTCGAGCAGGGAAAAATATGGTGATGGTGGTTATATAACAAATGTGTCTGCAAAAGATGCAATGTTTGGAACGTCGAGATTTATATGGGGACTTATCACAGGTGTGAGTGGGACTGGTGTGTAATGGCATTGAGCATGAGAAGGCAGAACGAGGGAGGGTTTGGAAGAACGCTAGGCAGTGGGGTATAAGAATGCGATCAATGGGCTGTATGAGCATAGGGTGATGCCAAGTGAATAGAAACTACGAGCCTGTAGTGACGACTTGGGTGGAGAAAAAAATGTTGGTGGTCACCGGCAGAGCACAGCGGGTAGGACGAAAGTGGCATGCAGTTGGAGGCGACATGGTGAGGGCTGATATGAGCAAGGACAGAATGGGCAGGTGTGCAAATCGTGGTTGAACGACAAAGATGGAAGGTGATGTGTGGTGCGAAGAATGGTAGGTTGGCCTGCTGTGGCTGAACAAGGATGGTTAGAGCATGCGACCTGCAACTGACAGCAATGGATGCAGTAGGGCAAGGAAAGATAGAGAGCGCGATCCACAACTGGTGCTAGATGGGGCTGGCCATGCGCCGGATACCCAACCTGAAAGCACTTCGAAGTGAACACAGGAAATGTGATCCACCAGTCTAATTGCGCTCGAAAAAGGAAGCAAATGGCCTGCATGGTCGATGTGCTGCGGCCAGAGTGGTGGATCTGAACCCCCGCACCACCGGCAATGGCACCAATAAATAATGGCATTTGAATTCCGTTTACCTATTACGGGAATGGCCAGGGCCACTCACAAGTTGAGAATTCAGTCAGATAGATCAAACCGTCCATCGTTGATTGTGTTTTTAATTGCAAAGAGCTATGTCTGCCTGGGAGTCGGCCTTAGAATTTGAGGCCCCTCTCGTATGCTGTATTCTCAGCTATGCGCACAATAGATAACTCAAGTGCACGGGTGACGCTAAGATATGGAATGACTGCCTATAGAAATTGGGACTTGGTCCGTAAGGCTTGAATGGTGATGGGCAACTTGTTTCAGAACTTGGAGTAGACAAGAAGGAAAAAATGTGGCCATATGAAAGTTTTAGCTATTCCAGAAGGGACAGCAAAATGCCCGTGCCGAGGTGAGTAGGGACCCTCACGGGAGAAACTTACTGGGTTAAAGGAAAAAGACCGGTTGTGGAGTCGGTTTTACAGGAAGACTGAGTTTAGTCTCAAGAGGCGGAGCAGCAGTAGGTCGAGATTCGTATGTTGGCACCGTTCTCTTTGGTTTAAAGACGTGGGCCCACCGGGTGGTCGTTTCGTAAAACGCCTTTGCACGATTTCCAGAGCAACTCTGTCCAATTTTGCCACGTTAGAAAATAATGTTGGGCAGTGTTCAAGCAAAGGCCTGATGTTGGATTTGTAGATGCTAGCGATACTGTCCCCGGGAAGAAAAGGGCGGAAGAGAAGGGTCACTCTCTTCCAGCCTCGGCCCCTTGGATCGCGGCGAGCTCTGTAAAGTTGAGGGAGCTTCAATAGTTGAGGCCCAAATCGCGGACAGTAGGTCGAATGGCTATTGGAAACCCACCTAAAGTGAGGGATCCATGGGGCAATTGGAATTTGCAGGTCAGGACCTCACACTTATCAGTGGAAAAATTTACCATTCAGGAGTGACGCCAGCCGTCAAGAGCAGAGAGGTCAGCGGAAGTGTTGCAAAGAGTAGGGGTAGCATCTTTAGAATAGAAAGAGTAGACTATTTTGTATCATCTGCAAGCAAGAATGGCTTTCCATGGTCTACTAGATCCAGTGCGTCAGTAATGTATATTAGAAATAGGAGGCCCAGTACACCGCCCTGTATAACGCCAACTTGTGATAGGTTCCGGGTTAGAAGCACGTCCCTTGGTGAGGACCACTTAAGAAGGGTGAGTGCGATAACATTACAGCCAAGAAGGCAGTGGGTCATTAATGCCAAACGAACGTTATTTAGCAGTGTGGAGCATGGTCCATGGCCTTTGACGGATGTAGGTGGACAGTTACCAATGCTCGCCCGCTGTCAACAGCCCTGATGACAAGGTTGAGGAAGTCAAAATGAGATGTAGTGCACCATCGCGATTTGAGAAACCTGTGCTGCCTATTGCTAAGACGTTACAAGGCTTGGCTATTGGCAGTTTTGCCGTCTTTGGCGTTCGTTTTCGTTATTCTGAAAATGACAGGGGTGCGATTGACGGGGCGGTAGTTAGCGAGTTCGTAGACTGGTCCATTCTGTGTCGCGGAATTATGACTGAAAGCTTCCAGTTTGATGGTACCAAACTGGATTCGAGTGAAAAAGTAAAAAGATTTAGTATCAGAAGCGGAAGGTCCGGTCCAGCTTTGATGGTTGCAGCTGGGGGTAACCTCCTCTGGTCCAGGATGCGCAGATGCTTTATAGCATGAAATGAGCCTGAAAATGATGTTCACTTTAAATGTTAGGGTAGATAGACGAATTCTTGTGGTAGCAAGGGAACTGATGGACGATATGTCTGAGGCGGGGCCACGGAATAGGCGGAGTAAAGGTAAAGGACCTTGGCGATATGAGAAGGGGAGGTGGCCGAGGTTTTATTCGGTAACACAACGTATCGGATAGTAGTACCTGTTGTCGAATTCCCAGATTTATGTGAGAGTTAGAGTTTCAGTACTTTATTGGGAGGCCTCAGAGCTGTGGATTCTTCGTTGTAAAGCTGGTCTTCCTTTAGGTCCAGGATAGTATCAGCAAGACTAGTGGGTCTCATGAGAAAAGAGAAGTCGTGGTGTCGGAGGTTATTTCCTTTCACCATACGATGCTTTTCGGGGGGAGGTGAGTTTGGATCTCCTAAGGGAGGAGTTTTCGACATCTGTAACAAGTTCAAGGGGCAGTTTTCCACGTTAAGGTGAAAGTGATCGGCCGCCTGTTGGGGACCAGCCTTTCGGAAACAACTGTTCCAATCCTGGGTACGGAAGAAACAGGGCAGGGGGTCCCAAATTAGGCGGAGAGGATTGTCGGCTGGGGTCAAGTAGCCTGATGGATAAAGATTGAGTAAAAGATTACCTGCTATCATCTTATGGTTACTACCCGGAAAAGTATACACAATGGAAACCGAAAAGTTGGAAAAGCTGTCAGTAAACATAAGATCTAGGACGTTGGCTTTTCTAGAAGGGGTTTAACCGTGTTGCACCCAACCCACAGTGGGAGTATTGGAAACAATGTCTATTAAGTTGGGGGGTGATGTGAGGTTCGTCCAGGATGCTTAAGCCAGTCAAAACCACCGGTTATGATTTTCTCTGCCGAAGGTAGCAGTGAAATGTAATCAAAGGTCTCAAATAAAAGAAGGTAAGCGTTTAGTCTTAGAGGAGGGCAGGCGATAGACACAACCAATGAGCATGACTACAGTTGAGAACCGAATTGTGAGTCATAGAGGATCAGGAATTGCTCGATTGTGGCTTATCTAATGGTGGGTACTGTAAGGAGTGCTGTAAGCACACTAGGCACCCACCTTCACGTCTGTCGGTCTTATTTGCTCTAAAGAGCCTTGTACCTCTGCAGCAGGACTTCGCTCGTAGAAGTGTGCCCCGTGGGTTAGGTTTCAGTAATAGGGGTGACACCGGGACTCGACTTTATGACGCAGTGTTTTGGATGACGAAGCTTGTTTACGACGGGCCGGGAGATGAATAAGATCATGGACGACCCATTCACGTGGAAGTGAGTGTCTGGGCTAGGTAAAGTAGGGGGTTATCAGTCGGATTAAGTGCGCGGGTAGGGGCGTGAGTTGAAGCTGTCACAGAAGAATAAGAAAAGCGGACGTTGGGCACTTCTGCGATGGCTTCAAAGGCCTCAGCCGCGGACAACCTGGAAATAATTAATTTTGGGATATTGCGAGGTAAACTAGAAGGCCTCTGACTGAGTAACCTTGCTACTTGTTCTGATCCTTTCGGATAGTTCGACGCTGGAGTGTGATGGCAGCATATGGGGTTACGGAATAATTTGGCCTTCCCAAGTGGCAACCTTGGTAGTGGATGGTATGGTATGGCAAGAGCAGGCCTCAGAAGATGGAAACTAGGATAGTATTGGCCGGCTTTGCCGCTTGTCGACGCGGCTTCCTCGTATGGGGAAGGATGGGGGTCGGCGGTTGCCAGAGGGAGTTTAAAAAGGTTATTTGGGAGGGAGGTGGCTGGAATACTCAGTGTTGCCTAGTTGATCTGTGGAGTTCGATGTTTTGTGTAAGGTGCAAACGGCTGGTACGGTGCTGGTATTGGAAAGTGGTTCAATAGGGTTAGAAGAAGAGGGAGATTGTGGGACGGAATGACACAGGTTGGCGGAAGTCTACATGGAGGGGTTTTTTGGATGTATTCTGCTGGTAAGAGGACTGTAGTGAGGTGGGCAATGCTGGGACAAGCCAAAACGTTTGATACGATAGTGAAACTGGCGGGCTAAGCGGTGGAGGCACGGAATATTTAGGGAATGATGGGTCAGACAAGTGCATTGTTGAATATTAGCTGTGAGGTGGGTTCTGGGTATCATCCGCACAAAGGCGGGTGTAGCCGGGCTTAAGTCGGGAAGAAATACGGCTTGAGAAACTATCTGCTTTGGGAACAGATATTTTAGGCACTGGCATTAGTGACATCTTACTGGGGCATTTGTTCTCTTTGAATGTTTGCAAAGACTATCGGAGTAATGCCTGGCGACCTAAAGCGATACCTGCATAGTGAGCGGGACGTTGAGGCTGTAGGTCAATTCCCGCAAATCGAGCAACTCGTAGCCAATTCAAACGAATCCCAAAACCAGAACAAGATTGATTCGTAGCTTCTACGGTACTAAATGGACATTCACAAAGGGTACAAATATATACAAACCTTAAGTATGCAACCAAATAGACTTCGCAGTAAAACCCAAAGGTTCAAACCCCCGTGGCTCAAACACGATGGTCAGAAACGGTTCAAGACCAAAGTCAAATGTCCCACATGGATAAACAAACGTGAAAACGTGTAGTATATGAGCGAATTTTTCAAGGTAATGTTAAATATAGTCAAATTCACAGAGTACGTAGAGCATTGGGAAGAACTTCCAGCATTTGTTCTTTACACCACCGGCCAAAATCCTTCCGCAAAATGATTTGTCTAAGGCTCAGTATGGGGTCATGATTCTCACCCTGCCTACCTGTGACTTATTGTCAGTGCCTGTGGTTACTAACCTCCTGTGTTGGATACGCGCAAAACAGGTTTCCACCGCTGTCATAATTCGCACAATCCATAAGGAATCAATTGTAAGCCCCGCTGCACAATTTGAGATTGGCATATTCATCAGGAGACCGACGCACACAGTTGGACGCACGATGAGGATGGAGGCTTTGCAGAAACGTTCATTTCATATCTCAGGAAAGGCAGTCTGCTGGATCGCCCAATTTCTTGCACCAGTCGGTTGTTTGACCTCCGGATGCTTCAACTTCAAGAGGATCCTCCTCTTCTACGTAGGCGCATTTGAAAACGGCGTGACAGGAAATTGGGGATTAGACCTGCCGCAGTGCTCTACTCCGGCTTTGCCTCTGCGACTGTGGTGGAACCTCAAGCCGGTCCATTTCACGCCTCAGCCGATGTCCGTCCACGCTCATCAGGTCGAACGGGACTGGCAAGCATTTGTCGCTTTTGCATGCGTCTTCTAATCATGCGCTTTGATCGATTTGTGTGCTCTTTGTCTTGCCTTGTAAAACTGATCTGAAAAGAAATATCATTACACTGCTCTAGACCAGGGGGTTGTGTTCTCTTCCTGACTGGGCAATAAGGCGAGAACCTATCGTGATAACAAGGACTATGTTCCAATCAGATCTCAGGACTCACGGCTTTGACCAGTGTACGTCAAAGTTCTCGGGCTCAGGGACTGCATTGTTCCCACGGTGCTCCGACTGTCAGGTGGTTAGGACACAATTGTTAAGTGGTGGGCTGCAAGGAAGAGAATGAAATGCAGATTCGCTCTCGAAGAACCGGCAGTCGCTTTGGACAGGCAGGTTCGCCGTCTCAACTTGCTGCCATGGTCACTCCCGGGAATCCCCCGTGAAGATAAATGAGCAGAAAAAGGCAACAATCTGCTGTGTTTTATTGTGTGACGAGGCAACAAGTGTTGCGCCTTAGAAAGGAAGAAGAGAGTGGAAGGGAGAGATGTAACTTGAGGGTATGCTCTTTTGGCTGGTCAGCCCGAGAAGACCTCATCCCAGCAGCCATCCAGCAGCCGTTTAAACTTGAAGACGCTATCCGCTGCCACTATATATGGGGTGGAAGTTTGATCCACGGATTCGTTAAGCGGCGAGAGAAGAGATGTGCTCGATCACTTCTGATAGCCCCGGGTTTCATCATTTTGTGTTCGCGTTCCCTGAGCTTCTGGTTTTTACTGAGAACTAATGACTGATTGTCGACTGTGGATAACCCGTGGAGCTGTTTCAACATCCCGATCAGATCCCCCCGTAGGCTCCACATATTGAGCGAGGACAGATCAAGTGCTTTGAGGCGTTCTTCTTATGTCCTGTCCTGCAGCCCAGTGACCGTCTTAGTAAACCGTCGTTGGACAGTTACCAACAGCTGTTTGCCCCCGACTAGTTTTGGCATTCAGGCCTGAACACAGTATTACAAGTGGGTGTGCACATAATTTTTGTAAAGCGGTAATGCTGTTCTGGCAGCCCGAGGCCTGACGGTCCGACACAGTTGAAACATGAACCTATAACCATTCGCTGATGCCTCAAGGCGGTGTTTGGTGGGCTTGAAGGTCTCGTGAACTTAAACTCCAAGATCTTTTATGACCTCAGTGTTCTCCGTTACCACGAATGACTCTTTATCGAAGTGCCGGGCCTCTCCTACTCCCCCACTCTGGAGCAGTGGTCTGCATTTACCTCTGTTTAAAGGGAGCTACCGTGTTTCGGTCCGCTCTCGTATTCTTATCTTGTTTTCCTGCAACCTGTTCAAAGATGGTCCCCCACAGTCTTCAGTTGTCCTCGAACAGGAAACGAAAAGCCTCACGGTGTCCACCAGGTCATTTTTATAGATCACGAACGACAGCGGCCCAAACACCGACCCCCGCAGCATCCTACCGCATGCCCTTGCCTTCCTCGATAAAGCATCCTCATGCCGAACATGGAACGTCTTACCAGTGAGGCATGCTCTGTAAGGAACAAATACTGGAAATTCTTCCAAATGCTCTACGTACTCTGTGAATTTGACTATATTTAACATTACCTTGAAAAATTCGCTCATATACTACACTTTTTCACGTGTGTTTATCCACGTGAGACATTTGAATTTGGCCTTGAACCGTTTCTGACCATCGTGTTTGAGCCACGGGGGTTTGAACCTTTGGGTTTTACTGTGATTTCTATTTGGTCGCATACTTAAGGTTTCTATATATTTGTACCCTTTGTGAATGTCCATTTAGTACCGCAGAAGCTACGAATCAATCTTGTTCTGGTTTTGGGATTCGTTTGAATTGGCTACGCGTCGCTCGATTTGCGAGGATTGACTTACATGCTCTAATCCACTTCAGTCTCTTGTGCTATTTTAGTGCCCTGCACTTCGTGCACTAACGGTCTGTGATTTGCCTAGTCGAAGGCCTCCTGGAAACCGAGATAACACACTCAGACTTGCTCACCTCTGTCCAGACCTCCAGTCGTTTTGTCCAGAACTGATACGAGATTCGTGAGACTCGATCTCCTCTTTAAAAATGCCCACTGCCCTACTCTGATAGTCCGGTAGTATTCGGCATGCCTAGTGCTCCTATCTATGACGATGGCCCCAAGTACCTTGTGTGCTACCAGCAGCAGGCTACGGGCCTGTAGTAAGACGCAAATTCTCTCTTGCTTCCCTTTTGGATGGGCACCACTTCGGCTTTTAGCCAGTCAGAAGGCGACGTGGCCGAGGACACTGATCTGGTGAACAAGTGTGCCTGCATCCCTGACACTATGCTTGCCATCTGAAGTAGGGTGGCGGGGCGGATACGCCCTGGGCCGGCCGCCTTACCCCACTTTAACCGGTTGATAGCCAGTTCCACTTTCACAGGTTCGATAGCAAGTTCGTCCATTTGGGGAATGTCGTAGGGTTCTAGTAACGGCGGCTGGTTCCCGGCACCTGCCCTATGCCAGCCCAAAGACCTATTCAAGTTCTCCGGCTTCTTCGCCGGCATTACTTGTATGCCTACCTTGCCCATCCATAACATTATCCACTGCCACTCGTGACTGGGCCTTAGACTGTACATAGCCGTGATAAACCTTGGGACATTTCTTGGCGTTTTTTACCCCGTCCGAGTGTTGCATCTGACGGAATTTTACCACTCCCAGACGATATCCGTGCATCCTCAGGAACCGCAGAAAGCACAGTCAACCTGAGCTGCGGGGGTGTCTCCATGCCACTCGCTTGCGCGCCTGCACCTTTTCTACCGTGTGGATACACCTGGGTGATTGGTCCTTCTTCCTCACCCTCCTCATTGGAGCAAACCCTTCAGTGAGCCGCGTCTAGCTACCTTTTTCTTGCAACAGCTCATCCTCTAACTTGAGATTATAGGCTGCTCTGCAGCCATCCTCAGTACCTGGTACTCAATCGTTCGAAAGTTCATCCTTAGTTTGTGAGGGGCCGCCGGGTGTTCCCTTTGAGCAGGAACCTGGTTCACCCTCTGATCGCCCCTGACTATAGGAGCAGTAGCCTCGAAGTCGAAAGGAAAGAAATAAAAAACAGCCACTTATAACGGTGGTTAGTCCTAGCCCATGAATGCCCCTGCCCATGCAGTTGGTGCCCACAGGCAACGACTGAGGTTGCTGTCACAGCGTGTGCGGGCAACCTGTTCCACTCGTCCACGACGCGGCGAGAAAAGAAACGTACCCTTATGCTCCTGGTTTGCACTGTTTATGCTCGTGTCTCCTGAGTGCACGGTTATGAAAACGAGTCAGTGATGGTGTGTCAGTAGTAGTGGTTCCCTTACGTAACTTGTACCACTCTACCAGATTTCCACCGGGTCCAAGGCCACCAAGGTAGAATAAATTAAGGGCTGTTAGCCTCTCCCGGTAAGACCTCTCTTGGGCCCCATCTACCCTCCGGATGAACTTCATTTGAAAGCTTCCCATTCCATTTCCCAAATTAGAAGTCTGTCCACATTCTTTGACGTAGAACGTCCTACGGGTAAGGAAGTCCTTTAGCAAATACAGAATCTGCCCACATACACCAAATGACCCCAGCCTGGTTAGCAGACGCCGGTGGTTCACCGAGTCGGAAGCTTTGCTAAAACCAAAGTAACGTACCTCTACCTGTGTAGCTTCATGCATTTTTCGAGTGACCTATTGTCGGAAACTCAGGGGATTTGCTAAACAAGACGTGTATTTCAGAAATCCATGCTGAGCTGGGCCAAGCACAGAATCCTGTAGTAGGTGATCGCAGATGCGGTGGTCCTTCTGCATCCCTCAAAGAAATTTAGACTGCTCGTAGCTATAGAACTTCTTCGGCTGCTTTTTGACAAACTGATCCAACTTTATCTCATATTTGGGCTCTGCAGATTGCTGGAGGCCCCTGCCTCATTTCTATGTTCGGCATAACGAATCCAGGCATGGCGAGCCCCCGGAGGATTTAAAGAGAACCCAACCACGGTTTCCACACTTGATTGACCTGCCTGCTTCATCCCCCGCCAACCTGGTTTGCCCTCAAACCTCTTACGTTTCAAATGGGCAAACCCGTCCTGTAAGGTATTCAGAGACCCCCTAATAACCTGCCAGCTTTCCTGCAAGCTGCCCGAAATCGACTGCCATACACCGCGTAACTTTCCCGCTGTTATCGGTATAGATTTTAATAAGCTTTCTAGGATAGGCCCCAAAACTATAGCTTTAAGGGCTGTTGTCCGACCCAGGGAAATTCAGGCAATTTTGTCTGAACTCTACTCCCTGGGACCGCCCGGTGGTAAAAAGATACATGCAAAAGTGATCTTCGAACTCCTATTAGGGTAGGAGCTAAGCAAAACATCAGTCTCAGTCAAAAAACACTAGCAGATTCCAAGATACCACTCAGGGAATCATCTTCGCAAAGTGACTAAAGCCGCCTTGACTTGCGTAATGCATCCGGAAACTTTCGATCAGCACCATCCGCAGAAACTGCCTGCAGTTTTTATCTTACCAACTAATACATAATTAGAGCCGCCGATATTGAACCCCTGCGACAAGCGATCTCCCCCTAAGGCTTACATATATTGGCAATACTCTGCACTTACCCCCCTGATTCCATATAGCTCTCTTACCCCCGCATATTGCCACATCTTGTCCGATTGGCCATCCACATCCTGACCACCATAGATATGCCTACATCTCCCAGCCGACCCAAAATCACTGTCAGCAACCGTCTTTGCAAGGCCGTTAAACTCCAAAACTCACCGAATAACTGCTCAGTCTCTCTGGTAGATATACTTGGACATGCCAATAGACAAACTACGGAAATGAGCAAAAGTCTAAGCAGTCTTTCATCTCAAATTAACTCCGCTGATCTGATTATCGGTCAACTGATGCCTATAGCCTTTCTGCTTGATCCAGCCGCACACCATACTCCAACCAGTCTACTACTGGCCACGTAGTTTGTGGACACAATTGCCTCGGAAATCCACAGACGGAAAAAAACAATGCGATCGCGTTTAGCATTCCAGACCGAATACCTCTCTCAGCTGCTAAAAATATGATCTTAAGTGCTTGCAACCTTGGCTCACAACCGTACCACCGTGTCAGACTCCGCAAAACTTCCCTGCGCACCACCTGTTCACTCCTGTTCTAGTTTACAAATGAAGTTGTCTCCAAGATCTTCATCAGCCGGAAATCTTTAGTCATAAACAAAACCAGCTTCAAGTGCACTAAGATATTTCCTGACAAGACCCTACTGCAAAGGAAGGTGCACAGGAGTCACGCCCAGAATAATAAGCCCGGTGTAAGTGCGACCACCAATCCACCCCGAAACTCCGGTGCACCTAGTACTGGCCATCACTCGACGTTGCCATCTATTGCAGATCACAATTCAACCGTAGATTTAGACAGTACGACAATTTTCTCACCCGATGAGCCACCTGGCAAACACCCCAATATTCAGAATAGCCCAAGCAAATCCCTGGACTGGAACAAGCGCCTCAGCATCCACAAAGCTGATGAAGGTTCCTCCGACTCATCCACCCGCGAGCTCATGTTCTCCACAAGTCTGAATGACCTCATTCCTTCTACTGGCTCCATGTCGGGTTATTCAACCATACCTAAAAATCTCTGCACCACCAACCCCCCTCCGTCCAAACCCATGCATCCTTTTGTCCCCTGGCAATTTTGATGACTCAACCAGGCCCCTAAGACCACCAGCTGCACTCACCCATTCACCACCAGAAGGTGTCTGGTTACCACCTAGGCCACCACAGCTGATTAGCCCGCCAGTGCAGATTGAACCTCAGAGGTCAACACTCCGTCGCCAAAAGAACAAGACCCATCAACGTAACGCCTATGCAAACTATAAGGAAATGTCTCAGTCGAGCGAAATTTTACCGGCCTCTTGTGTGGCTGTAAATCCTACTTTTGCATCTCGGCTAACTGCCGCATCATTTCCACCCTACTTTTACCCACCTTGTCCCCCGTCGATCACCGCCCCATTACATTACTATCTGCCACACCAACTACTCTATAGCTCAACCGTTACCCAGTCACTCCCTAGGAAACATCTCCGTGCCTCACCTAGCTTCCCACCCCCACAGGACCCATCCACTCCTCTTGGACTAGTACTGCCATCCATCCGTAGTCAATTTTTTCTTGCTGGTCCCCTCCGAAAATATTCCCCGCATTCAATCTACTCTCCCAAACAGCACCTTTCCATCCCTCCTTCCTTACATTATCCCCCTCCAGGCTTCAACTCATCAAATCCGTGGAACAACGGAGGTCCTCCTCCCATCCTAGCCCTTTTCTTCACCGGAATTACCACCTTCATCAACACTACCGAACCCCCCACCATATCCACCAATACCAAGTCTTGCATCATCTCTTTCAGTCACACTCGTAACTGCCCGTTCATTACTGAACAAAACTAGAGCCATCCGCAGCATCGCTCAGACCTCGAACTTTGATATTATCATCGTAACTGAAACTTAGCTAAAGGATTCCGTCCCTTCAGATCGAGTCTTTCTAGTTGGCTACCAGGTGTTCCGAAGGAACAAGCCTCGTCTTGGGAAAGCTGTTAAATTTATGTCAAAAACACTCTGCCGGCCATTCCACCCTCACACGCAACTCTGGACGCCATTCAGGATTCTCTGTAGTTAACGATTCCCTTACCTAACTCCTATCTTTATGTTGGTTGTATCTATGGGCCACCTGATTCCAACGCTATGGATTTTGCCAAGGTTACCGACGCACTCAACTATCTTTTACTGCTGCCCTGTTCCTCCAAACTCATCGCATCTGTTGAAATAATCTATCTGCCCAAAACAACTTATTAGGTTTCATGTCATGCATCCGCGTAGGGCGCTGGATCCAACAAGTAACAGTCCCAACCAGAGGTAAAAACATCCTTGATCTGTTGTTCACTATTGGTTTATCCGATGTTTCGGCCAGTACGCTCGACCTTTTTCCAGGCAGTGACTACAGAATAGTGTCCTACATCTTTGTGGTTCCGCAAGCTTTTGATAAATCCACCCACCCAATCATTTCTCTTCAGCAGTCAACTGGGACAATCTTATCTGCACGTTTCGATCGTTAGACTGGGACGACTTCTTCCCGCAAAGCGACCCTCAGCTGGCCACTGATTTACTATATTCTAACCTATCATACTTGCTGTTCGCAATCACTACAATTCGTATCATGTCAAACCGAGTCCGTAGTTCGGTCCTGGGCTCCAGAGCTCCAGAGGGTGCATCACACCAATAGTGACATATCGTCATTCTTGCAGCTCCAACGTCTCTTGGTAGCAATCAGAATTAAGACTGACGATATGCTCAAAAAACAAGGAGTATCTGCCTTGCAATGCCATGATACTTCCTCAAAGTTGGCACGCCCAATGAAGAACAGAAATCAGAGCAAGCCAGCAGGTATTCCCTCTCTGATTTTAGCAAACATCGATCACATTACCTCACCCGTAGAGATAGCCGAGGCGCTTAATTCCTACTTTGCCGCATCCATGACTACGGACCTCCTTACTTTACCCCCATGCACAGACCCCGTCACCAAGCACTTACTGTCTAATTTAGAATTTGCTCTAAAGGTGTTGGCCAACCAGCTTAACCGTGTCCGGAAGCCCTCACACCTTGGCCATGATGGTGTTCCACCGACACTTCCACGTCTTGGAGGAATTGATGTCGCAGCCCTACTATTGAAGGTCTACAATCTATCCATCAAGTGTGCCATATTTCCCACACAGTGGAAGACTGCGGTTATCATCCTAATCCAAAAGAAGGGGCCAGAACATGACCCCTCAATCTTCCGCCCCATCAGCCACACTCGAATTGCTTCTAGGTTGATGGAATGCCTCATCAAACAGCGAATGCCCGACTCCCTATTGTCTCATAACATCATCCGTATCGGGCAGTATGGCTTCTTCAAGTCACTTTCATGTACCACTTGCCAGTACGACTTTTTAACCTCATAACGGCCGCCGCCGACAACAGTAAATCTATCATCATTATATACCTTGATATGACAGGCGTTTGACCGCGTCCCTCATGCTTCATTGCTAACCAAACTCGAAGCTCATGGCTTTTCTGGTTCCTTTTTATCGTAGCTAACATCATATCTATCGAACCGTTCACAAGTGGTTTCCATTGTTGGGTGTTTCTCACGGCCTGCTCCAGTAACCAGTGGGGTTATGCAAGGCAGTGTACTCGGTCCTTTACTTTTTCCCATCTACATAAATAATATATTTTCCATCTTGCACCATGGTACCCCATTCCTTTTCGCTGATGACGTTAAGATTATCTATGAGTTTCCTCGTCAGAACCTCAACATTATGCTGGATGAAATTTCTAGTGACTTAAAGCGACTCGAGGACTGATGCAAATCATGAAGTATGGACTCCTCGACCTCAAAAAGCTGCCACACAACATTCAGATGTCAAGTGGCCCCCGGACCCCTGCTTATCCATGACCTACCCATTTCGCACAGCCCTTTAGTTCGAAACCCTGGTCTTCATTATTCTTGTAGCTTTAGGTTTTCCGAGTATGTTCCACTCCAGATTGCAAGGACGAGAAGAACCACTGGTCTCATCTCCAGAACTTTTCGGCTAAATGATTCCATACTGCTCACTTACAAGTCTCACTCCAAGCCTCTCCTTGAATAATGTCCCACTATCTTCGCCAACATGACGAAACCTGACCGCACTTCTCTGGAGTACGTGCAACGCCAATTCACGAAACAATTAGTAGAATTTTTCCTCCAGCTTGCGGGATAAGGATGGATGCATCCTACTCAGTTTTGACCCTCTATGGCTGCGTCGCATGCAGCTCGATTTATGCTTCCTGTTTAAGCTGTACCACCATATGGCCTTCTCATGTACTCAACCCATTCGTCTCACTCCCTCCACGAATTATGCCCCACGCCATCGGTCACTGCAGCTCTCTATTCCTAGATCGAAATTAGCCTTAAGGTTTAACTTTTTCCTTATAAAATACTCAAAGTTATAGAATAAACTCCCGCTAAACATCCGCGAGAGTCTCTCAATTTCCCAGTTCAGAGGCTCGCTGGATCACTTCTTGACTGTTCTCAATGTGATACTTCTTACCGGCCAGACCGTCACCAAAGAGATGGCCTACGAAAACGGGTTTGGTCATTAAGATTACTGCACTAGAAGTTTCCTTTCTCGCCCGATGACAAAGGCCAGGGCAAGTATTCTCTTTTACGTTATATTGCACAAAATCTATACTACGGTAGCTACAGTTTGCTGACTTTTGTACCTATAGCTAGTCTAGTGCTTGCCGGTTCCCCTAATTCTAGAAAATCTTCGTGTTCTTTTGCCAACCAGTCTAAGGTTCTTAGCCTTAGATGTCTCTGCAGCAAATAGGCATGTGGCTTTGGACCCTGGGACACTGAGTTCCGCCCTCCACCACGTTACTTGATCTTTTCACTCCTTTCCCATTCATTTTGACTACCACCACCCGCTTGGGTTTTATGTCCGGCCTCATTTCGCCTTTCTTAATCATCTCATTCAAGAATCTCTTATCCCAGAAGCCCACCTGCTAGTATCTACCTGGTGACCTGCCCTCTCGTCTCATCTCTGTATCTACCATCCACCAAATACTATCATATTCCCTCTTATACTCCACACTATTTCCCATCAGATGAGCTAAACTCATCTACACCAGCTAGCCCGGAATGGCCTCTGATGGTCTGGTGCTGTATGAGACTGATACACGTATGCTAGCTTGTGCTTTACAAAATTCGTTGTCCCACTCCGTGCTTTTGCATAGTCCTACTTTGAATTTTCCCAGCCCAAGCTAGCAAAACCCCTGATGTCAACTGCACCCACACCATTGCGTCGTCTGAAAGTGGGGAAGACAGACCACCCCCAGCAGTAGCGAAAAAAGACAAATACGCATAAAGTGACGATCGGGCGGAGGGGCTACGAAAAGTTCCTACATGGTCTCAACCCCCGGCTTGCGCGTGCTTCTCGACCATGGTCCATCCGATCGCATCCGCAATGCTGCTGCATCGAGTGTTCGGGCTCTGCAGATCACTGCGTTCCCTCTACTATTGAACGTCTTCGATACACTTCCCATGCTGCATCGCCGCTCCGTTCCCATCATTTGTTACACCTGTCAAATTGGTCATTAGAAAAGTGACATTCACCGTCTACTTACTACACCATCACCGTTATCGACACCTTTGATCTTCCAGATGTTGCATTCGTGTTATATTGCCGAAACTGACCCCGTATCCAGCCTCTGAATCACACCACTATCGGCACCGGCTGATACATTTTATTTCCATATTCGTTGATCCACCGCCGCTTTCCGCGATGTACTTGGGCAGTTTTATTGATCTGTCATTTTTGCATGGTACACTCTACACAGCGTTCATCTATTGACGTACACTTACCTGTGAATTACTGTACCTTCCATCCAGCAGAAATGAACACCTGCATAATGGATGTAACCACACGGTCAATATTGATTAGTCTTCCACCTCCGCTTTGACATTTCATACCAACCCTACATAAAGTTAACAATTTGCCGCACGCTCACCTGTTTTCCTCCGGCCGTTCCCTGCCACCATCACTCTGGTAGTCTCCCTCCCAAGAAATACGCAATTGTTTGCCACATATATGATTCCTCCAGTATACATCCACCACTTTATATACTACCATCTTTGCAGACTGAAATATCTCCATGTTAATACTTCTTGACATACCTGTCGTAAAGTGAATAATTCACCGAACGCTTCGACGAGATTTCTATCCATATGCCTCTTATATTCTGTAGCGCACCAAAAACATATCCTTTGAATATGTTCGAAGTTCCACCAGTGGAAATTATTTCATATACCACTTATGCATGTATTCCAGACCAACTGACATCATTCGACCCTGACCTTCAAATTTGCCGGGCATTACCACAGTTTTAGTTCAGTGTAACACTCTCTTTGATACTCTGCATGCATGTGTTGTACCCTTTTGTGAATTGTCATTCCAGCATCACTGTAATCATCTGATCATGCATTCTAGCATGCTTCGGGCGCATCCGAAATATACAATTATTATTATTATTATTATGGTTGAGAAATATACCATTGTTATTATTAATAAAACTGGAAACAAAAAAGACCCCGTGGGATCTATTTGATCTCCAAATACCACTGATATCGGGCCGGGAAGGAATTGGGCAACCTTCATGTATGGGTATATCTCCCATCAGCTCAGACCTGATCCTGTTAAAGGGGAAACCCCACATTGCCCTTGTTCGCTCGACAAGCTTTTGGTCTTCATGCACGAGACTGACTGGAGTGACAGCGCACTGGACTCTCCACATACGCTTGTCCAACTCCCGCTCTAATTTTCAACCACCCTATACCCTCCCCAAACGCACCCAGCATGCATATCGACGTCAAATACAATCTCTACTATAGCACTGAAGCTTAACCCATTGACCCGGACAGCGTGTAGACGTACCTGACGAATAACTACAACCGCGGTGAAGCCCGGAAAAGGAAAAAAGAGAAAAGAACATAGTAAAAGCCGGTCACCTTTTCCATCCACAACCCTCCATCTTCCGTCATCTTTCCTAGAAAGCGGCCTTCTCGACGTCCTAGCATCTAAGCCCACCTAACCGTAACCACAGTCTCCTGCCAACTACAATCACTACCGCAGCCTGTACTTTGAGCTCACTGACGTGGATAACATAAGAAGGCAACAGATGACAGACACCTGCCTCACTTAATTCTACAAAAAATGAACACGGAGAACCGTTCATATTTTCCATTTCCACTAACTATCTCTCCTCACTTTATGACAAATATGATATTCATGCAACCACCAAGTCATGAAATTTCCCTGCTCACATTTAAGTTTAATCTCAGTAGGCCAGCACTACCAAGTAGGATCTCAGACGAACTTACGTCCACTTTTCTCTGCATGATAACAATTTTCTCCAACTCATCACTACCGATGCCCTAGTGGTTCTTTCTGCAACCTTACTTAACTGCTCTTCAGAACTTCTAATTGCTCGCAAACCATTTATCCTTTGAAATGCAGAAGCAGCAGCCCACCCGGTTTACGCTATCTTGCTAGCCTGTAGCAGTACTGATCGACCCCCTGCAACCCTGAGTTACTTAAACTCTCGAAATAAAACCCAGATCAGAGTATGTAATGTACCGCTGACAGTTCACATAAACCCCACCAGTTAATTATTAATTGTCGCCATTCATTATCAAAACTCACAGCTGGAACCACCTCCAGACTGCTGACATCATTTATTTCAGGTTTGTCGTTGCCCACTCCCTCGAGCTCCACTTTTGATGACCTAGGTCCACCCTTCGACCCGTATCGACACAGACCTAAATGGAGTCTTTTATACTAAAACGGGATCGCAATCGAGCCACACGAGCTAAAACACTCCCAACTGCTTACCAGTAGAATGATAGGCGTCTTCTGACGCAACACCTCTAGTACTGATGTCACTGTTGGAGTCTTCACAGATAGCAGTCCAAAAGCAACCTTCTGCTGATTGATTGACACGTCCCTTACCCCGCCTGATGAACCATACTCACGGGATGCTGCACATCACCTTGGTCTCATGTGAAACAATCCAATAACAGAGCCAGAATACGCAACACAGGAATTTATTACTCATTAAAGTTCGATACGCCATCCGGATGCGAGCACACTTATTCCCCTCATCCGTGGTTCCCAATAATGATGCCGAATATCACTGAAAATCAATAAGTCGATATATTTTTGTCAGCTTAACAGAACGATAAGTTGCGAGCCTACGCGGAGGTTTTCCACTCAGTTTTCTGTTGCAAGATTGCAATTTTCTTTCGAACGGTATCCGGCTTGAAATTGATTCTTCGTTAGTTCAAGGCCTTAAAGCCGCGCTCCCTTTTTCTGAATGATACGGGTTATTTATCCTAAACCTAAACTCACTTTTTATATGGATTGCTGTTTCCTCTACATTCATCAACGTTTCCTAGTGCACTTCCACACAGTTTGTTCATATCTCCCCGTTTCATGGAGCACTCCGTTTATTGAAACCGGGAATATCCTTTATTCCGGGCCAACATCGCCTTCCTAGAGAGCCGTTTTCCTCATATTCAACAACGTTCACGAGTGTACTCCCATACATTTCTTTCATCTCCATGTTCAGAACTTATTCCGTTCATAGAACCCCAATAGGCCCCCGTTATACACGGCTTGCTTTTTTTTTATTTATACCGCACTTTAGCGCTATATTTTCACCACCAACCAACTCGAATTCGAAACCAAACCGCATTTGCCACGCAAACCATTATCATTTCGATCCATTCAAACTACTTATAGCTATATTGTTTTGTTTGTGACGTTTCTGACTCCATATCTTGAAATTCGTGTATATTTCATTGTTTTGAGTAACGTTGTACTCCATGATCATGCGCTTGCGCGTGCTTCTCGACCGTAGTCAAGAAATATGTCATTATTGATATTATTATTATTATTCTCAATATTATTAATCACGATGCATCCCATTTTGAACGACCGCCCTGGAGCAAAGCTTAGCAGTGACCCTACTTGCAAACCCCCAATCAATCTCTAGTTTATATTGGGTTAACGCACGAAAGAGCGGTTTTTGCAATGAAATCCATCACACTCAACGGGGGATAAAACCAGAGTTCCGCTACATTGATCACGTTATTTTCTATCACTAGATCCAAAAAGGACGGAGGGCAGCATGCTGTATTTTCCACCGTAAGTTGGAACTTGGAGCCCAAAAACAGCCGCGGTAGATAGCCCTCCTGTTGTGTTCCCGGATACACTGTTCAACATCTTAGTCTATATGAGGTAGGCTGAAGTCCTATAATAACCGTAATGAACTGAACTGACAAGATGTATTGAAATTACCCCCACCAAGAACTACGCAGACCAAAGTAGCAAGAAGACCGAAGCGGAAAAGTAGCGTGTCCGCTGTATTGCAGAAAGGGTTTGTATAAATATGTTGAGTTGGGGAATTTAATTGGTAGACTCGAAGATGACCAGTCACGGAGGGCTATCTTCGGACTTGTTCTTGGCAGTCCTGATTGGTCGGGGCTCATCCGCATACATGGCTACGAAGCTGTACCTGGCAGTACCACTTATGAAAGCTGCTGAATTACCACAACCTTTTCCTCCCAAAGTCGGCTCGCCTATCATACTGGTCTTTGAAATGGAGCTAGTGGATGTGGCTAGGCTGCCGTGGCAGTCGTCTCAGAAGGCGGAATAGATGTGTCACAGTCATCGACACGGTCACCGCCCAGATTCTTGGTCGTCTCACCTGTGCCATTAGGTACATCGCCGGTTGCCACTTTGAAATGGACTTGGTTGAGGTGGCGCCGATTCACCGATGCGTCATCGGAGTCCTTGATCTCGGCCAGAGATTGATCAAGTTGTATTGCGATAATTCCTCGAGTTGGTCGAAGCTCGCTACCAGGGAATTATGTGATGTCGCTGGAGCCAGGACACATCACGGATGACCGTGGTCTCCTGGACTTGAGAAGAACGGCTGGACCCTCCTTAGTGGTTGTATGCAATGCTTTTCCACACCACAACAAGAAGTGGTCGAGAAACGCTTCCAAGTCGGGTAACGTCCTCGGGTTGGTTGATGTCATTGCACTTTCCAAAGAAAGCACCAGGTTTCCCGCTGCGCCTTTAGAACACGGGTGGTGTGGTGCCGTACGCAGATGCCCGCACCCGATTCTATCAAGACAGCGATTCAGCTCTGCCGCACGGAACTGCGATCCGTTACTGGTGACCAGTATATGTGGAATTCCTTCCCGGCTGAAGCCTTTCCTTGAAACCTAAATTGCGAAAGAGGTGTCTGATAGACTCGTCAAGAACACTTCCAGCCACTTAGGGCAGGAGTCAATCAGTACAAGGGCTTGATACCCGTTCAAGAATAGGCTAAGGAGGTTTACTTGCATCCTGCCATGGGAAAACTTTTGGGCCGTGGATTCCAGTTGTTTGACCCCGAGCAGAGATGAGACGAGAGGGCAGGTCACCAGGTAGATACTAGCAGGTGGGCTTCTGGGATAAGAGATTCTTGAATGAGATGATTAAGAAAGGCGAAATGAGGCCGGACATAAAACCCAAGCGGGTGGTGGTAGTCAAAATGAATGGGAAAGGAGTGAAAAGATCAAGTAACGTGGTGGAGGGCGGAACTCAGTGTCCCAGGGTCCAAAGCCACATGCCTATTTGCTGCAGAGACATCTAAGGCTAAGAACCTTAGACTGGTTGGCAAAAGAACACGAAGATTTTCTAGAATTAGGGGAACCGGCAAGCACTAGACTAGCTATAGGTACAAAAGTCAGCAAACTGTAGCTACCGTAGTATAGATTTTGTGCAATATAACGTAAAAGAGAATACTTGCCCTGGCCTTTGTCATCGGGCGAGAAAGGAAACTTCTAGTGCAGTAATCTTAATGACCAAACCCGTTTTCGTAGGCCATCTCTTTGGTGACGGTCTGGCCGGTAAGAAGTATCACATTGAGAACAGTCAAGAAGTGATCCAGCGAGCCTCTGAACTGGGAAATTGAGAGACTCTCGCGGATGTTTAGCGGGAGTTTATTCTATAACTTTGAGTATTTTATAAGGAAAAAGTTAAACCTTAAGGCTAATTTCGATCTAGGAATAGAGAGCTGCAGTGACCGATGGCGTGGGGCATAATTCGTGGAGGGAGTGAGACGAATGGGTTGAGTACATGAGAAGGCCATATGGTGGTACAGCTTAAACAGGAAGCATAAATCGAGCTGCATGCGACGCAGCCATAGAGGGTCAAAACTGAGTAGGATGCATCCATCCTTATCCCGCAAGCTGGAGGAAAAATTCTACTAATTGTTTCGTGAATTGGCGTTGCACGTACTCCAGAGAAGTGCGGTCAGGTTTCGTCATGTTGGCGAAGATAGTGGGACATTATTCAAGGAGAGGCTTGGAGTGAGACTTGTAAGTGAGCAGTATGGAATCATTTAGCCGAAAAGTTCTGGAGATGAGACCAGTGGTTCTTCTCGTCCTTGCAATCTGGAGTGGAACATACTCGGAAAACCTAAAGCTACAAGAATAATGAAGACCAGGGTTTCGAACTAAAGGGCTGTGCGAAATGGGTAGGTCATGGATAAGCAGGAGTCCGGGGGCCACTTGACATCTGAATGTTGTGTGGCAGCTTTTTGAGGTCGAGGAGTCCATACTTCATGATTTGCATCAGTCCTCGAGTCGCTTTAAGTCACTAGAAATTTCATCCAGCATAATGTTGAGGTTCTGACGAGGAAACTCATAGATAATCTTAACGTCATCAGCGAAAAGGAATGGGGTACCATGGTGCAAGATGGAAAATATATTATTTATGTAGATGGGAAAAAGTAAAGGACCGAGTACACTGCCTTGCATAACCCCACTGGTTACTGGAGCAGGCCGTGAGAAACACCCAACAATGGAAACCACTTGTGAACGGTTCGATAGATATGATGTTAGCTACGATAAAAAGGAACCAGAAAAGCCATGAGCTTCGAGTTTGGTTAGCAATGAAGCATGAGGGACGCGGTCAAACGCCTGTCATATCAAGGTATATAATGATGATAGATTTACTGTTGTCGGCGGCGGCCGTTATGAGGTTAAAAAGTCGTACTGGCAAGTGGTACATGAAAGTGACTTGAAGAAGCCATACTGCCCGATACGGATGATGTTATGAGACAATAGAGAGTCGGGCATTCGCTGTTTGATGAGGCATTCCATCAACCTAGAAGCAATTCGAGTGTGGCTGATGGGGCGGAAGATTGAGGGGTCATGTTCTGGCCCCTTCTTTTGGATTAGGATGATAACCGCAGTCTTCCACTGTGTGGGAAATATGGCACACTTGATGGATAGATTGTAGACCTTCAATAGTAGGGCTGCGACATCAATTCCTCCAAGACGTGGAAGTGTCGGTGGAACACCATCATGGCCAAGGTGTGAGGGCTTCCGGACACGGTTAAGCTGGTTGGCCAACACCTTTAGAGCAAATTCTAAATTAGACAGTAAGTGCTTGGTGACGGGGTCTGTGCATGGGGGTAAAGTAAGGAGGTCCGTAGTCATGGATGCGGCAAAGTAGGAATTAAGCGCCTCGGCTATCTCTACGGGTGAGGTAATGTGATCGATGTTTGCTAAAATCAGAGAGGGAATACCTGCTGGCTTGCTCTGATTTCTGTTCTTCATTGGGCGTGCCAACTTTGAGGAAGTATCATGGCATTGCAAGGCAGATACTCCTTGTTTTTTGAGCATATCGTCAGTCTTAATTCTGATTGCTACCAAGAGACGTTGGAGCTGCAAGAATGACGATATGTCACTATTGGTGTGATGCACCCTCTGGAGCTCTGGAGCCCAGGACCG
Organism: Fasciola hepatica; assembly: GCA_948099385.1. Classification (NCBI taxonomy): domain Eukaryota; kingdom Metazoa; phylum Platyhelminthes; class Trematoda; order Plagiorchiida; family Fasciolidae; genus Fasciola; species Fasciola hepatica. The sequence goes on from CANUEZ040000105.1 coordinate 8,427,650, forward strand.
AACTACGGACTCGGTTTGACATGATACGAATTGTAGTGATTGCGAACAGCAAGTATGATAGGTTAGAATATAGTAAATCAGTGGCCAGCTGAGGGTCGCTTTGCGGGAAGAAGTCGTCCCAGTCTAACGATCGAAACGTGCAGATAAGATTGTCCCAGTTGACTGCTGAAGAGAAATGATTGGGTGGGTGGATTTATCAAAAGCTTGCGGAACCACAAAGATGTAGGACACTATTCTGTAGTCACTGCCTGGAAAAAGGTCGAGCGTACTGGCCGAAACATCGGATAAACCAATAGTGAACAACAGATCAAGGATGTTTTTACCTCTGGTTGGGACTGTTACTTGTTGGATCCAGCGCCCTACGCGGATGCATGACATGAAACCTAATAAGTTGTTTTGGGCAGATAGATTATTTCAACAGATGCGATGAGTTTGGAGGAACAGGGCAGCAGTAAAAGATAGTTGAGTGCGTCGGTAACCTTGGCAAAATCCATAGCGTTGGAATCAGGTGGCCCATAGATACAACCAACATAAAGATAGGAGTTAGGTAAGGGAATCGTTAACTACAGAGAATCCTGAATGGCGTCCAGAGTTGCGTGTGAGGGTGGAATGGCCGGCAGAGTGTTTTTGACATAAATTTAACAGCTTTCCCAAGACGAGGCTTGTTCCTTCGGAACACCTGGTAGCCAACTAGAAAGACTCGATCTGAAGGGACGGAATCCTTTAGCCAAGTTTCAGTTACGATGATAATATCAAAGTTCGAGGTCTGAGCGATGCTGCGGATGGCTCTAGTTTTGTTCAGTAATGAACGGGCAGTTACGAGTGTGACTGAAAGAGATGATGCAAGACTTGGTATTGGTGGATATGGTGGGGGGTTCGGTAGTGTTGATGAAGGTGGTAATTCCGGTGAAGAAAAGGGCTAGGATGGGAGGAGGACCTCCGTTGTTCCACGGATTTGATGAGTTGAAGCCTGGAGGGGGATAATGTAAGGAAGGAGGGATGGAAAGGTGCTGTTTGGGAGAGTAGTTTGAATGCGGGGAATATTTTCGGAGGGGGCCAGCAGGTTTGTCTAACATAGGAATAGCAGTGAGGTGAGTCCCTGAACCTACATTGATGTGAGGTTGCTGTTCTCGAGGATGGGCCTGTTCTTACCAGCAGCTAAGTATACCGAGATGTATTGCATGCCTGGGAGTGGCAGCACGGCGAGAACCTCTTGAACTCAGTGATAGAAACGCGACGTTTATTGGCTTAAGTCGCTAGTCCAGTGACCTGAGGTCAGTATTGCTGGAGGTTATAGGAAGGCTGATCCGGAGCGGCGCAATCAAACACCTGGGAAGCCGCCGATTAATGTTCGCCAACCAACATGGGTTCATCCGACGGGAGTCCAGCTTGTCCAAGCCTACTTGCTACTTAGTTGAAGTGCCTAGGAAACCAATCAGAGGGGGGAAAGTAGAATTCTGCTTTTTGGCTTCCCAGAAGCCCCTTGACTCCGCAAACCACAGACTGTTGGCGGGCAAACTAAAAGAATTCAGGTTGGGTCACTTGGTGGTGAGATGAATCATCAGTTAGCTCACTGAAAAGCCTTTTCAGGTGTGGGTGGATGGAGTTTCTCTGGCTTGGGAAGGTAACAGCGCGGTGTGCCTCAGGGATCTCTCCTGGGCCCCTGCTCTTCCCCCCGTTCAACAGTGACCTAGCAGACAAAGTGGAGGGTGACGTCTACAAATTTACGGACGATGTCAAATTGCCTGGAAAGATGCTGACCGCACAGTACAGAGAGACATGAATACGGTGTATTTATGGTCGGCGGCATTACATCTCCCTTTCGAAGTAAGCTAATGCCAGCACCTCAACGAAGAGAGAGAGAAACGCAGCCAAACCTCTAGGTGGGGCCGCCAGGCAACCAGATAGAGCTTGCTCAAATCGTGGTTGCGGATGCGGGAGTGGTAATTAGTGCAGGCTTTTAATCAGCTAAGCAATGTGAGGGTGCCTCGAAAAAATCCTCATGCGCACCTTACCGACTGAAGTGCGCAGCAAGTTTAAGGAGACCAGAAATCTTGCTGCCAGTATGAAGGGCCTTTTTGTGACCCCCAGTGGAATACTGCGTCAAGGGCCTGGAGTCCGTCCCTAGTACAGGATAAAAAGGCCCTGGAGCAAATACAGGGAGATTCACTATGTGGGATGGTCAATGCCGATGATTAGGCTACGAAGGAGGGTTCGACGAGATAGATCTATTCTTGTTGGAAACACGGAGACTAACAGTGTGCTTAATAAAGGTATCCAAAACTTTTGAAGGAATGGACACATCAACCGGACCTGAAAAGTCTCTCTTTAGACTTCGGAGGGGGGGGGAAGACAGGCCACCAGGGCAAATGCTTCAGCTCGCGAAAAGCCGTGTTAGAGCAGGGGTTAGGAGCCAGTAGTTCGCTGCGAGGTCTGTCATTTAGTAGAATAAACAAGCGGGGGGGGGTTGTAACAAATTCGGTGGATAATCGAATGGATCGGTCTTGAGAAGGACCTTTTTCTGAGGGTAGTGGTTAGAACCCTATCTGTCACCATTCTATTCCTCACCCGTTGTCAGTCCCCAAACCTTTTTATAATGCCACTGATCAACATTTTGAAGGGTTACTCACCGTCAGTGATTTCATTTCACAGGAAGCAGAGAGGGGGTGAAGGTAATCGTGCTCACAGTGATGTGGATTCAACCATCGGTTGATGGAGCTGGCTTGCGCGGTTCACACTGGTACAACACATAAGCCAACCAACCCGATGGAGAATAGGCCAGACATCCAGCCTTCTGGAAGTCGTACGCACTAAACCACCAGAGGAAGTCGATTACCTCGAGGCTACTGCTCCTATAGTCAGGGGCGATCAGAGGGTGAACCAGGTTCCTGCTCAAAGGGAACACCCGGCGGCCCCTCACAAACTAAGGATGAACTTTCGAACGATTGAGTACCAGGTACTGAGGATGGCTGCAGAGCAGCCTATAATCTCAAGTTAGAGGATGAGCTGTTGCAAGAAAAAGGTAGCTAGACGCGGCTCACTGAAGGGTTTGCTCCAATGAGGAGGGTGAGGAAGAAGGACCAATCACCCAGGTGTATCCACACGGTGGAAAAGGTGCAGGCGCGCAAGCGAGTGGCATGGAGACACCCCCGCAGCTCAGGTTGACTGTGCTTTCTGCGGTTCCTGAGGATGCACGGATATCGTCTGGGAGTGGTAAAATTCCGTCAGGTGCAACACTCGGACGGGGTAAAAAACGCCAAGAAATGTCCCAAGGTTTATCACGGCTATGTACAGTCTAAGGCCCAGTCACGAGTGGCAGTGGATAATGTTATGGATGGGCAAGGTAGGCATACAAGTAATGCCGGCGAAGAAGCCGGAGAACTTGAATAGGTCTTTGGGCTGGCATAGGGCAGGTGCCGGGAACCAGCCGCCGTTACTAGAACCCTACGGCATTCCCCAAATGGACGAACTTGCTATCGAACCTGTGAAAGTGGAACTGGCTATCAACCGGTTAAAGTGGGGTAAGGCGGCCGGCCCAGGGGGTATTCGCCCCGCCACCCTACTTCAGATGGCAAGCATAGTGTCAGGGATGCAGGCACACTTGTTCACCAGATCAGTGTCCTCGGCCACGTCGCCTTCTGATTGGCTAAAAGCCGAAGTGGTGCCCATCCAAAAGGGAAGCAAGAGAGAATTTGCGTCTTACTACAGGCCCGTAGCCTGCTGCTGGTAGCACACAAGGTACTTGGGGCCATCGTCATAGATAGGAGCACTAGGCATGCCGAATACTACCGGACTATCAGAGTAGGGCAGTGGGCATTTTTAAAGAGGAGATCGAGTCTCACGAATCTCGTATCAGTTCTGGACAAAACGACTGGAGGTCTGGACAGAGGTGAGCGAGTCTGAGTGTGTTATCTCGGTTTCCAGGAGGCCTTCGACTAGGCAAATCACAGACCGTTAGTGCACGAAGTGCAGGGCACTAGGATAGCACAAGAGACTGAAGTGGATTAGAGCATGTAAGTCAATCCTCGCAAATCCAGCGAAGCGTAGCCAATTCAAACGAATCCCAAAACTACTAATACTACCAATACCAACAAACTCATCGCGATTAGAAATATATGACCTGGCACTGACAGAACTAGAAGACTTAGCATTATCCAGAGAATCAATAACACCCGAACCATCCCCAGAGACCTGCCGAGTTCATTCCTGTTGTCTCAAAAGATCCTTGCTTCCTCGTCTGGGCATTTCCAATGGGTTTTCTTGTCCAGGTTTCACTTGAGCACTATACATCAATTATCGCAAATCGAGCAACGCGTAGCCAATTCAAACGAATCCCAAAACCAGAACAAGATTGATTCGTAGCTTCTACGGTACTAAATGGACATTCACAAAGGGTACAAATATATAGAAACCTCAAGTATGCGACCAAATAGACTTCACAGTAAAACCCAAAGGTTCAAACCCCAGTGGCTCAAACACGATGGTCAGAAACGGTTCAAGGCCAAATTCAAATGTCTCACGTGGATAAACAAACGTGAAAAAGTGTAGTATATGAGCGAATTTTTCAAGGTGATGTTAAATATAGTCAAATTCACAGAGTACGTAGAGCATTTGGAAGAATTTCCAGCATTTGTTCTTTACACCACCGGCCAAAATCCTTCCGCAAAATGATTTGTCTAAGGCTCAGTATGGGGTCATGATTCTCACCCTGCATACCTGTGACTTATTGTCAGTGCCTGTGGTTACTAACCTCCTGTGTTGGATACGCGTAAAACAGGTTTCCACCGCAGTCATAATTCGCACAATCTATAAGGAATCAATTGTAAGCCCCGCTGCACAACTTGAGATTGGCATATTCATCAGGAGACCGACGCACACAGTTAGACGCACGATGAAGATGAAGGCTTTGCAGAGTAAAACATTTCGCTGCACGAGCTCAGTCGACGTTTCTCACGCAGTAAACTATTGCAGCAGTTGGTTAGACCGGTTTTGTTTGCGGGCATGGGCGCAGAATTCGAACGCAGGTGATGCAACAACCAGATTTGAGGCCGCCATCTTGCTGTTCGTTTAATGTAAGTGTTGGTGCCGTTTGTGCACTTACTGGGCCTCGGCTCATGGAAGTTTTCTCCTTTTGTGCTTTTGCAGACCACACGCGCGCTACCCTCGTCGGAAGAGCGTTGCTCCTGAGTGTTACAGTGCAAAGCCTAATAAGATATCGCGTAAAATTGAAAGGTCACGAACCAGCGGAATTACATAAAATTAATGCACCAAATTTTCCTAAAGAAATGAAGACCGGTTTCTGATTATGAATAGGTTTCCGAAACAAGTGTACGACGGACAGTATCCAAAGACACATGAACACGAAAAGAGACTGAACACTGGCATCTATCAGGGTATTTCAAAGTTTTTCTGTATACAAAACATGTGACAAGCAATAGTGTATGAAATGTAAATAAATGTTCTTCTTCAAATCAAGAATAGTTTCACAGTGTGCTCACAGCTAATAAGCCTCACTTAAACTGTCAAAGTGAAATATTGGCCAACTGCTCCTTTTCGCCTATGTGCACACTGGATAGAAACTGGAACTAAGTACATTTTGCAACTGTTCAGGAAAAATGGGTCCAGTTAAATAGTTGTAGAGCATAAAATGGAATAAAATGCCGAGCAACTCGGAGCGATACGATCTGTAAGCTACTTTGTCCTTTGTATGTGGCTTCGAGCTCGAATGATCAACATTTTCCTCACAGTCCCCTGCTACGAATGGATTATTTCTCTGATGTTTCGAACACGCTCTTCGTTTCTTCCGTTTCCTGTAATGTAACACAACTGTTGGATCTGTCCAATATGCAAGGCTATGTTTGATGGTGGTACAGTTCTCTTTTAGTACTGGTGATACCCTAGTACCAAATACCAGTGCAGTCATTTTGAGTTCGTTTAAGGATACTAACTTCAGCTCAGCAAACTTCGTTTTGGCAAAGGGTACTTTGTTTCGCCGCCGGCCATGCAGTTTCACCCAGATAAAGTACACTGCCACTAGGTCGGCTAATTCCAAGCTGCTTTGCCTGACCTGCTGGTGTTCAACTTTCGGCAGGGCTCCTCGAAAATGTCCCTTTTGAGATATTTCAAACGCCTTCATGCAACTTCTCCATTTCTTGATGGGTGACTTGACGGTGGTCTCTTGGGTTTAGCAACTTCGTGTTGCCCATCGCGACGTCCTGTTTTTGAATTCACCATCGAAAGCATCGACTTATCTTTTTTGGAGTGAACTTTGCTTTCCTGAGGTGGACCGTTGAATTCGACATCGAAAAGTTGATTGTGCCCTATAGAGGCCCTTCTCTCGGCAACAGTTGAGCAATTTATTGATGCCGATTGTTGAAGTTCGTTCGTCATGGGTTCCGATAAGTGTCCAGCCAAGTATCGTTCGCGTAGCGAATGGTTCTTTTTGATTGCTCATACTCTGTTTAAGCACCCAATGAGCCTGTGGTACACTGCATCCAATTAGTATGTCGACGTGGGGGCTAGAAACTTCTTCGAACTCTATATCCCTGAGATGAGACTACCTCTCGGCGATCGATCTAAAAGAGTAGACTGGTCTCATTGACAAGCTGTCTCTTGCAAAGGCTTCCGGAAATTATACGGTCCCCTCTCCAGATAAAAGCGTTAACTGCATAGTCAGCCTCTTAGAATTGCTAACATGACGCCCTGCAATCGTGCTCATAGTGGGCGAGGTAGGCTGGCCAACTAGTTCACAACTTTCTACAAGCTCGCGAGTAATCAGCAAGGTATCCAATCCCGTGTCCAAAAATGCATCGACCCTCTTCAATTCTCTAGGTGTCACGATGCCGACAGGTACGATGCCTAATCTCGCCGGCTTGAAATCGTCATATCCTGTTGAACAGACAATTCTGGGTTCGTCCGGCAGAATAGGTCTATTGTTGAGAGGGCCATGCAGTAACGAGTAATGATTGCCCAAGCATCCGTTCTGGTTACATTTCACTCTTAAGCTGTATTCAGAGGCTCGATGAGAGTTGTTCAAACACATAAAGCATGAGCCAATCCTTTTTACTGCCCACCACCGATCGCGTACACTCATCCCATGAAAGTTCGGACAATCTGGTAACTGATTCAATGAGTTGCATAGCTTGCATTCAGTTGACCTCTCGGGTTCTCGACTTGCCATGTGCATGTTAGCTAAAGACTGGATTCGGCTACAGTCTCTCCTTACAATTTGAGCAGATGTTGGTTCCGTTCGCCCCAGTTTGAAACTTTCGCGTACGATTTGTCCAAATCGGATATTGGCGATACGGGACTGAAGCCCTACGAACTCCGTCAAATCCTTGAACGTAGATTCCCGCTCAAGCATATTTATTTTTTCAGCTTCCTCTGCACATCGGCTCTTCAAATCAATAGGTAGACATCGGACAATGCATCCCTGTGTGTGCAATGCATTCAGATCAGACTGGCACCCTAAGTGCTCTAGTGCTACACAGCAATTCTGCATCTTTATTACCAAATTTGACAATAATTCAGCCTTGCCCTCAGTCCTTTTTGCCTCCAATAAAACACCATCAATCAGGCTTCCAGCCACCTTGAATAGTTGCCCAAACAAATCTTTCAGGATTCTGCGTGCTCTGATGTACCCTATTGGTGGATCAAGCATCGCGCAGCCTTCGATAGCGCTTTTGGCCCTCCCACGACAATAATGTAACAAATGCGAAAAACTTTGACCAGGATCTGCAACTTTGCACTCAACAAAATTTTCGAATTGTTTCATGAATATACAGTATTGCTCGGGATGCCCGTCGAAATAGGGTATCCCCACTTTCGGCAGGTAGAATGCAAAACCTTGGTAGTTTCAGGCGGTCTCAAGGGTCTCTGTGCTTCGATCACAGTGCCGTTTCGTCGTTGACATCGTGAACCACATGCCTTTTTTGCTGGCTCGCTGAGACCAGTTCCTCGTTTAAGAGGCTCTGCTTGCTTCCTGGCTAACCGCAGGTCGTTCTCTGACTCCATCACTCTCATTCTGTAAGTACTAATACCAACAAACTCATCGCGATTAGAAATATATGACCTGGCACTGACAGAACTAGAAGACTTAGCATTATCCAGAGAATCAATAACACCCGAATCATCCCCAGAGACCTGCCGAAATAATAATAATAATAATAATAACAATAATAATAATAATAATAATAATAATGGTATATTTCTCGGCTATGATCAAGACACACGCGCAGGCGCATGATCATGGTGTACAGCGGTAATCAGTAGAATGAAATATTCACAAACTTCAGGTATAAAAGTCAAAAGTGCCAGCTGCAGAAAAACATAGCCAGCGATAGGTTATATGGATCACTCTAATAATGGTTTCCGCGCCAACTTTGAACCGGTCTCGTGTAAAGATAAGAGCGGGGGCGGCCATATTGGAGGGACTTTTGAACGCACTCATCTGTTGTCGTTCGTTTGTTACAGGTGCACTTGTCGGACGTGTGAACTGGACGAAGCCCGGTGAGGAATCTCGGACAAGAAGACCTGCCGCTGTCCCCGAAGAGTGCAGTGACCCAGACCCGGAGAGACTTGAGTTGTGAGGAACTGCTGTAACTCGTTTCTACTACGTTCATTTCTGCCCAATACACGTTCATCTCTTGTACCCTGTGTTCTCTGTTTTGACTGAGCGACGATCACTGGACTATGGCTGATGAGTCTCGTATGTGTTCGTTTCTAGCTAACCGGCCTGTTACAGATTTGGCACCCACGGCGGGACCGAGTTCTGGAGATACGAGTCCGTCCAAACCATTACCCACGTTGTCTGGTCCATTCGCATCAGAAACGGTTGAACAAGTTTTAATGCCCAACAGACGCCGGGAACCTCCGTACCCAGTTCCGGACAAGTTATCTTTGGGAGACGATGCTAGCGTCTGGGAGGCCCAAACGAAACGATATATCCAGCGTTTTCCGGCCGAGGAACAGGCGGACTTGATACTAACCTTGCTGTCGAAGGAAGTATTTAGCAAACTACTTGACTATGGAATCCCACAGGATGTGAACTCCATATTCGCTCGGCTGAACTAAATTGTGGACAGCCCGGTAGCCCAAACCGATCGACAGAATGAATTCCATTTACGGACACAGGCGGAGGGAGAAAGATTAACGGAATATTTATCGGTACTACGTCGTCTGGCCCGGTTGGGATTCCCAGAGGAAGCCAAGGAGGACCGAGAAAACCGGATCCTGGGCCGATTTTTGGCTGGGGTGCGAGATCCCATGGCAAAGGTATTCCTTCGACTACAACCCCCAAGAGACTTGGCCGCCTTGGAATCTACCAGCACCACGCTGGACCAGACAGGTGGTGGGATGAATATGACAACTCCAGGAATCTTCGCGGTTTCGGCCAAGACGGGGAAACAACCTGCAGTTCGAGACGTAAAGGTCTGTTACTACTGCCAGAAACCGGGTCATATCGCCCGGTACTGTCGACGGAGGATTAATCGCGAAGGTAGGTCAACTTCTCATGCGGGTAATGTCAATAGCTTTGAGTATGATAAACGTAGTGATGCCCTACCTATGATCGAGATTATAATTGGCCGCCACCAAGTCAGGGCTTTGATTGACTCTGGGTCCGTCTATAGTTTAATTAGCGAACAGCTCGCAAGAAAAGTACCGCGATGCCCACTGTATGACCGTCCGGTGTCGCTTAAAAGTGTGACTGGCACTCCGCTGGAGGTGATAGACAGTATAACAACAGAGCTCCAACTCGGAGTCCATAACTACCCTCAGGGTTTCACGGTAGTTCGAAATTTGCCAGTTCCGGTCATTTTGGGGGTTGATTTTTTGAGGTCGAAAAGGTGCACCCTAAATTTTCGAGACAATTGGCTGCAAACGGGGGGAGATGAAACCCGCATAAAAACACAGACCGCCTCCGTCACTTTCATGGCGGAGCTAGAGAAAGAATCGGCATCTGAACAAAGAATCAGTCAGTTGCTACCACCCAAGGTGGAGGGTTTGGAACCACCAGACCGGAGTCGGTTTGAACGGCTGCTCCGCGAACATGAGCGAATATTTTCGTGGAATGGAGAACAGCTGGGCAGGACGAAACTGGTACAACACTCCATCGACACTGGTGATGCACGGCCGATAAGACAGGCACCACGGCGTGTCCCCGTACATTGTCAAGATTCATTGAGGGAAGCTATAGAACAAATGCTGAAACAAGGGGTAATCAGGCCATCAACTTCTCCGTGGGCCTCACCGGTAGTGCTAGTTAAGAAAAAAGGTGGATCAATGCGAGTCTGCGTGGATTATCGAAAGCTGAACAGTGTAACCCGAAAGGATTCGTTTCCATTACTACGCATTGATGACACGTTGGATGGCCTAGCCGGTTCCCAGTTGTTTTCTACACTGGATCTGGCCTTAGGATATTGGCAGGTCGAGGTAAAACCAGAAGATAGAGAAAAGACGGCATTTGTTATTCCCAGCGGCCTATATGAATTCGATACTATGCCGTTCGGGCTCACGAACGCCCCGGCCACGTTCCAACGTCTCATGCAAGTTTTCCTTGCAGGCTTACCTTCCAATACGTGTTTGTTTTATCTAGACGATATAATCATTCCCGGAAAGTCCATCCGAGAACAGTTCGACAATTTGAAGTTGGTTTTCCAGAAGTTAGAATGTGCTGGCTTGCGTCTCAATCCCAAGAAGTGCGTGTTCCTGAAAGACACGGTCAAATTCTTAGGCCATACAATTTCTCGGGCCGGGATAAGTAGCGATCCGGAGAAAGTTCACGCTGTGGAACACTGGCCCACCCCTAGAGATGTAGACGAGGTGAGAGGCTTCCTGGGGCTCGCTCCTTACTACCGCCGATTTGTACCTGAGTTTTCCGCCGTCGCTGCCCCGTTGACAGAATTAACAAAAAGGGCAAGCCGTTTGATTGGTCAGAAGGCTGCGCGAGAGCGTTCAATGAACTCAAAAGAAGACTTTGCAGTGCCCCTATTTTAGCCCTACCGGATTTGTCGGACAACGCCGGAAGCTTCATTTTGGACACAAATGCAAGTGATGCCGCTATTGGAGCAGTCTTGTCTCAACGGTCCTCAAATAACGAAGAGCACGTCATTGCTTATGGAAGCCGTACCTTAAATCGAAGCAAGCGCAACTACTGTACTACCCGTAAAGAAATGTTAGCTCTGGTGCATTTTACCAAATATTTTCGGCATTATTTACTGGGAAAAGAGTTCCTAGTTCGGACTGACCACGCTTTACTCCAGTGGCTGAGGAACTTTAAAAACCCCGAGGGGCAGGTAGCACGGTGGCAAGAGAGGTTACAGGAGTACAATTTTACGTGCGAGCACCGGGCCGGCAAAAGACACACAAACGCCGATGCACTATCTCGACGACCTCAATGTGACCATGGGAATTGTCTCAGTTGTACCGAAGCATGGACAATGACAGTTACGCTGCAACAGTCGAAAAGTGAAATGTGGGGCAAATTACAAGAACAAGATCCAGATATGCAAATTATCCATAGCTATTTGAAGGATGGAAAGGGGCGGCCATCCCCCGAGATGATGAGAGGATGTAGCTGGGAGACGAGATGTCTGTGGTCCCTCTGGGATAGTTTGCGATTGGAAGAAGGCGTGATTTATCTGCACTCTGGTCCGAATTACATGCGCCGTCTGGTGGTTTCGGAAATGCAGGTAGGCACGTTGCTACAAGAACTCCATACGGAACTGGGACATGTGGGCAAAAGCAAATTGGAACAAGCTGTACGACACCGATTTTGGTGGCCCCACCAGCGGCGCGCTGTCCGCAATACATGTTTGACATGCAGCTTGTGCGCCCAGATTAAACCGCCAACGCAGCACACTCGAGCACCTCTACAAAGCTTAACCACCGGGTTCCCTAACGAGATAGTGGCAATCGACGCAGTTGGGCCATTTCCAGAGACGGTAAAGCCTACTTGGTGTCGTCCCTCAAGGTCAAGGTCAAGCCCGCGTGAAATCCAGGTTGTCTCGTTTTCTTTTTTTGCATATACCACTGTTTAGATTTGTAATTGTGTCCACCCTAGTATACACCACCTAATTACCTGAAACCGTGACCTAGCTGTGTAAACAACTGCGGCACACCACCGTGCAGACGCTAGTACTTATCGCGAGTTAGAGTTATAGACTACATTGATTATGCACTGCTCTAACTCCACTTAATTACATTCTACATGGCTTATCTAGCAAATCTCCCCTGATTCTCGCCACAGTAAGATCTATCTAGCGTTTTTACATCCCATCGCTATATCCCAACTCCTACATTATTTTCGCTACGCATCCTCCGGTGCACCTTTTGAAGTTTCTGTCCCACTGTGCCTCCATTCACTTTTTTGTTTGCCATAAGAGCGCACTTTCGTTCCACCCGGTCCACTGACCCCATACTTACAATATACTCTCCCGCAAAACCTGCTGTTGTGACCCAAGCAACAGCTAAGTACCTACCGTATTCTGTGGGGTTCAACCTGTGCACACCACACAGCAAAATTCCTTCTATCTCACTATTCCTCATCGTCCCAAGTCTCTTAGGCCTAACAGTATATATAGCGGGTCATATAGCTCACTGCCCGTACCTCATTGCCACATTGGTCTCATCTAGACCTTTGCACACATAGCACCCAGGAACACTCCTGGTCTGCTCAGACCTTTGGCCTGTCTCTGCCTAGTTGACCGATTTCCTGCTACCTTTTTACCTCCGCCATATATTTCTACTTATCATGCTATCCCGGCCCCCAACCAGCACTCGGAAAATCCGAATCGCTAAAGCTGGCAAATCCAAACGCACCCAACCCCTCCCAAAAACCAGGCCGTGCTCTGTCACCCTCGTTAACGTCGACGGTGAAGCTTATAATAGTCCTAATGGCCTAAAGCAGAGTTTCGTCGAACTCAGTAACAAGGTCGAGCTGATTGGTGAAATCCTTTCAAAGGTTTCACCCCTGGCTACTCTCCTTGACCCTGTAGCCGCTACATCGCCTAAGAACTTGGTTTCGGTGGGACACCTCCTCGACTCCGTGTCTACTGAAATATACCACCGCATTGCCAACTCCAAGAACGCAGTGGTTTTTAATGTTCCAGACCGCTTACCACTTTCCTTGGCGAAACACAACATACTAAGTTCGTGCAACATGGCTCACTATAGATGCCATTGCAGGAGGCTACGTAAAAAGTCCCAGCGACTTAGTTGCCCCCTGCTATTCCAATTCACGGACGATCTAACAGCTACAGAGTTCATTAGCAACAAGTCGACGATTGCTGCCCTTTCGCCATATAAGGATATCAAGATATTCTCTGATAAAACCCCCCTCCAACGGGAGATACTTCGTTCGTTGAGAAATAACTCCGCCTTGCCCACGCAGACTGACCCCACTGTAACCGACATGGTTGCCCAATGCCCCTCTGTCAAGAAGTCAAAGGCGAGCCCAGCGCCTCGCCCTGCCTGCCTGCAAACTGTCGACTTAGATATGTCTAACTCCCCACCCCCGGTTCCGCTTCCACTCAAACGCCCTTTTTTACCATCTCCCCCAGTAGCCTCTACTAGCAGTAGCTCTCGCTCCCCGACCACAGGCCCCAAGCGGCACTCCACTTCAGTATTAAAGCCGCGCTCCCCCGTCATAGTCTCTGAGCCAAAACAAGACCCTGGTACAACCAACAGCCCCCGCCGTACTACTTCCAATCCGTCCTCCGAGCCGTTGACAAGTGTTGTCACCCAGCGCTCTCGCTCTTACGACTCTACAAACTACCCACTATCTGCTAGCTCAGCCGCGACACTTCGTTTCTATCCTCATAAGTGCCGCTCTAATCCCCCCATAAGCATACCTGGTACTCCTACCAGGTCCGCACTTGCCCAACTAATCACCTCACCTATTACCCCCCACTCTCAATCGGCTTCTGCCTATAGCGTACTCTCGGTTCCTCCAGGTGATAACCAACTGGGCTACCATCCGGATCCGTCTAACGCCATCGTCCCTTTGAGTAGAAGTGACCTTCAGGGCCTTGCCAGTGCCACTCACCCTTCCACTGTCTCACACCCCCTTCCACTGTCTTTCCCCCTCTCTGATCGCATGGGTTACACCAACCCTCCATCTCCGTTGCTACCGTATATCCCTCCCCGCGCCCCAGACACCAACCCTCCATACTATAGCCCCAGCATGCTTCCGCTGTTCCCCCCTGCTCACCTCCACCAACCCTCTTCTAACCCTGAAGTACCACGTACATACCCTAGCAGATACTCTAGGTTCGTACCTGTATCCCGCCTCCTCGCCCCACCCCCCCACTTACCGGCTCCCCTGCCCCTCATGAGCCTCCAAACCTTTCCAAATTTCGCCACTCCCTTCCCGCCCCCCACCTCACACTACGTCCCAGTTACTCTCCCACATACCTTCACCCCCATACCGATCTACCGGCCTTATACTGACTCTGCCCAGCAGGTAGGTTACCTGCAGCCAAGATCGCGTTTTTTTCCTGACCGGTGCCCTCCGCACCCGTGGCCATATGGCTAGTCGCCCTATGGACCATATCCATAAACTTTCACAGGCTCATATCACTGTTCGCTCCCCACTCGAGGCCATGCCACTCAGCACCTTACACCACGCACTCCCCCCTGTCCACCCCGCTTCGACAGATATCCTTAACCTCTCACTTTGTCATATGGTGCCACCTCCCTCTGCACCGTGTGACACCCCTCCGGCCCACATCAGCGGTGTGCTGCACACACACCGTATTGATCACCCACAGCGATCGGCTGCGCCTAATGCAAACGCTTCTCCTACTTTCCGTCCCCCACCCAACACTGCCTGCCCTCCCCCTTCTACTGACGCTCTATCCCCACTGAGACCCAACTCCTATCGCCACAGCGATCCCAATAGTCTTGCACCTGGCATCCATGCTTTGCGCACACCGACACTGAACTCATTCCTACTAGTTCTTATTAACGCTCGCTCAATAATTAGAAAAATATCGCACCTGCGATCTCTGGCATTTACGTCAAACGCTGACATTATACTAATAACTGAATCCTGGCTGTCAGATGATGCTTCGCTTGACCTTGTTCGCATACCTGGGTATCAATGCTTCTCGAACACCCGCCAGTCCAGGCGGGGAGGGGGCTGTTTAGCCTTTGTCAAATGCACTATCCACGCTAGTGTTATCGACCACCCCCCTCTTCTCCTTATTGAGGATTCGTTATGGCTATCCATTCACGCCTCCGGCCAGAACCTCCTCCTCGGCTGCGTCTACGTCCCCCCGGGTCTGGAGCCTGCAAAAATTGACTCTGCCGTGGATGTCTTCAATGCTGCGCTTGACTACCCCGCCAGTGCAAAAATTATTGCGGGTGACTTTAACTTTCCTTCAATTTGCTGGTCCTCCCATACTAGCCCTCCCGCCCTCTCTACCTTTCTTTCCTGTGTCCGTCTTGGTGGATGGACCCAACATGTCTCCTGCCCTACTAGGGGGAACAACATCTTGGACCTAGTATTCTCCATTGATGTTCCTGATATGATCACCCAGATTACTGATCACTTCCCGGGTAGTGACCACCGTATTGTCAGGTGCAAGTTCAGCTGCTTCAGCTGTTCTCATCCGATGCAATCCTCTCCCCCTGTTCTGACTTCCTACCGTTCCTGTAACTGGCCCCTAGTTCCAATGATAATCCGCTCCCTTAACTGGGACACATTTTTTCTTTCATCCGATCCCCTCACTGTCGTGAACTCTCTTTACTCCAACCTCCTACACTGCCTAAATACCGCCAACCCATGTGTCGACCCACGCCCCAATTCCAGCACCTCACGCCTGTCACTTTTAGAGCGTAAGCTGTCTAAGCTGCAACTTACCTTCGCTAGATCACACGACTTTACACTTCTCCTGCGCATAAACCAGCTACAACTGAGGCTGCGTTGCATGGTCGATTCGCATCTGAGAAGGCAAGAGGCCATCGCCCTAGCACACCCAAACAAAACTGGCTACCTGTCCAACCTGCTTAGTAAAAGGTCCAAGCAATCCAATCATATCTCGCCCAAGTTCCTCATCTGCGGCTCATCTACCGCTAATACTCCTGCATCTATTTCTGAGGCCTTCAATGAGCATTTTTCTTCCTCCCTTATAAGCTGTCCTGGTATTCCCCCTCCTACAATCCAGCCCTGCTCCCCTGCCTCACTTTCATCGATTCCCTTCACCCATCTAGAAATTGAAAAATCAGTTTCGTCTATTAAACCTTCCTCGAAACCGGGACCAGATGATCTCCCACCGGCCCTCCTCCGTTTCGGTGGTCCTGACCTCCCTTTATTGTTACTTAATATGTATACCACCTCCATGATTCACAGTTTCGTCCCCCCTCAATGGAAATCCTCTGTTATAGTTCCGCGCTTCAAAAAGGGCGTATTACACGACCCAGATAACTATCGGCCCATCAATCACACCCCAGTAGTCTGCAAAATTATGGAGAGAATTATCAAAAGACACATTGTCCAGTACCTGTTATCTAACAACCTGCTGAACCCTGGTCAGCATGGTTTCTTGAACTCCCGTTCCTGCTCTTCCTGCCAGCTTGACTTTCTCAATGTCCTATCGTCTGCTGCCGACGCCGGCAACTCTGTAATTGTCCTGTACCTCGACATGTCTAAGGCTTTTGACCGTGTTCCCCATATTCATCTGTTGGCCAAAATCCGATCTCTCGGTATTACTGACCCTCTCCTCTCCTGGCTATCCTCCTATCTCTCTAACAGATCACAAGCCGTGCTCGTCGACGGCCACCTATCTTCCGCCAAACCAATTACTAGCGGCGTCATCCAAGGCAGTGTCCTAGGCCCATTACTATTCCTTATTTATATCAATGACATTTTCTCTTCTATTCGACACGGCACTCCTTTCCTCTTTGCCGACGATATAAAAATAGTGTACTCTTTCCTCCCCAGTGACCTTTCCGTGACTCTATGCAACATATCGCAGGACTTACTCGTTCTCCAAACTTGGTGCGTCTCGTGGTTCATGAAATTCTCTGCGGAAAAAAGCTTCCTCCTACCGTACAAGTGCACGGTACCACCCGGCCAAATTTGTCTGGACGGTCTGCCCATCCCCATACACCCCATGGTTACCGATCTTGGCGTGCGCTACTCTTGTTCCTTTAACTTCTCAGAACAGGCATCATTCCAAATCGCTAAGGCTAAGAGAACCCTAGGCCTGATCAATCGGTGTTTCCTAATACCGGCCAGTCGCCTCTCCATGTATCTCTCACACGTGAGACCGCTCCTAGAATATTGTCCCATTACCTCCAGTCTCTGGCCACGTTCCTCCATTGTATCTCTTGAGAACGTTCAGCGTACCTTCACCAAAAGGCCGTTGGGCGTATCCCTAGCTCTAACATACCGCCAGCGCTGTGAGCTCCTACAAATTGAGCCTCTATGGATTCGTCGCATGAGGCTCAACCTGATTTTCCTCTTTAAGCTAATCCATAACCTGGCCTACACCTCTTATCCCATCTCATTCGTTGCGCCCTGCTCCTACCCCATCCGGCACCGTGCCTTCTCTCTCACTGTCCCTCATTCTAATCTCTGTCTGAAGTCCCGATTCTTTCTGTCAGCCTATTCCAAAATCTGGAATAAGCTGCCCCTTAGCTTACGCAGTGCCTCCTCAATGTTCGCTTTTAGGCGCGCACTTTTGTCATACTTAACAGTCCCCAATGCTATATTGCTCACCAATGAGCTCGTCTCCGCCGACCTGGCCTTTGAAAGAGGTCTCACACTGTAACTCTACTACCTCTGCGTCACAAGCCACTAGGTACACCCCGCGAACTAAGGCCACTGCCGTCAATGATCCATAGCGAACCTACCTCCTGCCATCATAAAATAACCCTATTGCTCACCTAAGTTCATATCTTATCCATCATATTCACTTTTTTCTCCTCAGTATCCGTTGATTCTCAGCTGGGGCACACCCAGACTGCGCTTCTCCATCTTTTTTCCCTCTCCAGTGATCCCCGCTGACGGCCAACCACTTCGGGCACCGTAATTACCATGTCCCTGGCAGGTGCATCTGGATAATATTGCTACACGGTCGTCTACCACTTGCTGTTTCCGTTGGCTCTCCTGTCCATGGTCTCACGGCTTGGTCAATTGTTCCTGGTTCACGCAACCCCATCGCGGTCGTTTTGTCCCCTGTACAATTATCCATGATCACTCGTGCCACTCCCAACAGTGCGGGGCGCGGTCAGATCCACCGCTATGGCCGGCGCACATCGGGCGTGCAGGCCGTCTGCAACGATGTGCGAGCGCAACTAGACTGGTGGATCACACCTCCTGCGTTCACTTCACGAAGTGTTTTTCAGGTTGGGTGCCCAGCGCACGGCCAGTCCCACCCACTAGCACCGGTTGCGGGTGGCACGCCCTAACTTTTCTTGAACTACCGAATCCAATGCGGTCGGTTGAAAATTGCATGCTCCTCATCGTTTTTCCGCCACAGCTTGTTCACCTAGAGCTCTTATCATCTGTTTCCACTTTCCGTCTTTGTCGCCCTACCACGGTATGCACACCTTCCCGTTTTGTCCTCCCTCCTATTACCTCTCTTTACATCAACTTTCTCTGCTTTGAGTCACTATCGTCCTAACCACTCTTCTCTGTCGACGCTCGCCAATAACTCTTTTCCCACCTGCCGTCATTGCTGGCTTCTATCATCTATGCGCTTGATGTTACCCTCTGCTCAGAACGCCCATTGATAGCTTCCTTAAAACCTGTCGCCCTGTTAATCCCTCCTCGTGCCCCATGCCATGATGCACCAACCGCACCCTCACCCATGCCCAATCCGCATATTAGAACTTGCCGCTCCAAACTTCGCATCCCTTACAGTTGTATTTATTATCTAATCACCACCACCAAATCTTCCTCACTTGGCCCCGCGATTCCTCTGCGGTTCTTTCCAGTGTCCTGATTAGTATCCACCTGTTCAATTGTCTGCCGGCACTCAGCTCTCCAGTTCCATTGCCCCAACTCCTTTGCGCGTTCGTTTTTTTTTGTGGCCTTTTTGCTCTATTACTGGTCCACTTATCTCAGGGCTTCCCGATTCCTTGTCCGCCTCCTTCGTGTTTCATCTGCAGTAAAATGATCTGATTGGTGATTTCTTACCTGTGTCTCCTCGGTCGTTGCTTTCATCCCTTGATCCGTTTATTGCTCGCTACAGGCATTTTTCTGTACCTTCCAGTGTGGTCCGCTTTTCCATGTTCCACCATTGTAATGACAATGTTACGTCGTGACGTTTTTTTTACAGTTCCAAATTGTTTGACCTGTCACTACCCGATTCCTCTGGTCCGTCACTACATCTCGCACCTGCATTGATCAAATAATTAGACCCATTCTTACCTGTTTTCCTTGATCCTGTCTTTCATCTTCACTCTTCCATGAACTGCTCCTCACAGTCTTCATCACTTCTGTGCTTCCACATTCTATTTTTCTCTCCGTTGGGCTGCCACGTGCACTTGTCATGAAGTTAATCCACCACGAAATTCCAAAGTTAATCCTACGACAAATTGATCTAACATTACCTACTCCTCCTATTGACTGATAATTTCTTTCTAGGACCCCGTTGTTATTGCTCCTGCTTCTCTTTTACCTATACATATATATACAATTAACCTATATATATATATAAACTTACGCATATATATCTATGTGCATGCGCTCTGCATCTTGCAGTTCCTCACCTGCCATTTCTCTCGCTATCATCCCAACGACCGTCATCATAGGCATCCATCAACTCTACATCTGTGCCTCACATCTACCGTATCCAATCCTTCTAAATCGTTTTTGTCATCTGATCATCCCTCTACGTCCTGCATTGCTCGCTGCCTGTTTCACGGTGAGTTTTGTGTCCTGTCCGCCGACAATTCACTGCAAAGTACCAATGCTTCATTGTCATCTAATCCACTGCAATGCACCTCACCTTTTTCTCCATCGTTCCTCGCTACTGCAATTCTTTATACCGATTTCCAGCTTTTCTCATGTTTACCAGTCTGCCTCCATATGTAATTGCCCGGGACCAGCCAATCAGTCCACCTGACCTTGAATTTCAAATTCACCGGGCGTCCATTCAAATCCGCTCTTGAGCTCATTTAAACTATACACAATCTCTATGGTGTGCATACGTTTATACTATTTTCATCCTACCTTATTCACCCTTCTGAGCCTTTTTACCCAACATTTTAATGAGAGTCTCCATATTTCCATGAATTATATCTGTCCATTCCATCACCTGTATCTACATGATCATGCACATGGCATGCTTCGGGCGCTTCCGAAATAAACCATTATTATTATTATTATTATTATTACTGGTGCTTATTGACCATTTCACCAAATGGTGTGAAGCCATACCAGTACCCCGAATAGATGCACGAACCACTGCCGAAACAATTTTTGCAGCCTGGGTATCTCGCTGGGGCGTACCCTATCAGCTCCACTCGGACAGGGGAGCCAACTTCGAAAGCTCATTAGTAAAGGAGCTATGCCGGGTGTTGGGGTCATCAAAGTCACGCACGACGGCATACCATCCTCAAGGCAACGGAGTAGTTGGGAGAGTTAACCGTACGCTTAAAGGTCTTTTACAAGCCTTTGTGAACCAGGACAGCACCAGGCATTGGGATGAGGCGATACCGTATTGTTTGCTGTAGTACCGCGCCACGGTGCAAGCATCGACCGGACAAACACCTCATTTCATGGTAACAGGACGTGAAATGAGAATTCCCGCTGACATGGATCACCCGCACCCGGCACCCGATGGGCTGTTAGCCAGCGATTACGTCATCCAAAGCCGAGAACGCCTTATTCGCAGCCACCAACTAGCACGTCGACAATTACAAGCTGAACATCGTCGGCATAAAGAATACTACGACAAGTCCACATATGGCAGTCCGTTGGAACCAGGCGACCGGGTGTGGCTGCGATCGGACCAGGCTGATCCGGGGCTACCCGCTAAATTCAATCGGGCCTGGAGGGGGCCGTACGAAGTTTGCGAAGTTTTGTCGGCATCCACGTGTTCGATTCGATCACTCAGGGACCCCAATCAAAGGCCATTCACTGCACATCTCGACAGACTAAAGCCAGATAAGACTGCCGCGTTCTCAGGTAACCCTGGGCCAAGGAATGTTGCCGTGCAGCTAGAAATACCCGCAGAAGGTGGTTCAGGAAGGGCACTGGAGACAGTGCCTTCGTAAGAAGGGGGATAGTGTAAAGAGAAGAGCGGGGGCGGCCATATTGGAGGGACTTTTGAACGCACTCATCTGTTGTCGTTCGTTTGTTACAGGTGCACTTGTCGGACGTGTGAACTGGACGAAGCCCGGTGAGGAATCTCGGACAAGAAGACCTGCCGCTGTCCCCGAAGAGTGCAGTGACCCAGACCCGGAGAGACTTGAGTTGTGAGGAACTGCTGTAACTCGTTTCTACTACGTTCATTTCTGCCCAATACACGTTCATCTCTTGTACCCTGTGTTCTCTGTTTTGACTGAGCGACGATCACTGGACTATGGCTGATGAGTCTCGTATGTGTTCGTTTCTAGCTAACCGGCCTGTTACACTCGGTTTCGCGCTGGGCGGTGGCGCACAGCGAGGATATCGAATAGTAGTTCATTCGTGCTGCTAGAGGTGCAATATCAACGAAAATGATGAAGCTATGAAAAACGGCGGTTTACCGGGTATCTGCAAACAGCGAAGTTTCAAATAGGAAGAAAAAGAGATTGTATGGAAGTAGACTCGGGGAAATTGATGCACGAGAAGAGAATAGCAAACCATGAAGCTGATGCAAACCCTGAATGTCGGTTCTACCGGGGTTCAATAAAAGGAATGAGTTATAAAACAAGAGGACATGGAACCAATTTTATGAATGTACATTTTTGTACTTTGGTGAATGTCGTAGTAACAAAGGTCCATATGAGGTTGAGTTAAATTTCAGGATCAGTAACCTGTACCATTCAAAAATGTGAAAGTGCAACTGGAGGGCCCTGGAAAAGTGGAGGATCAATTTCCAGCCGGACACGGATCGAGCAAAAAGCGGACTGTTGCAACAGATACTAAAGTGAAAAATCTCAGCATTGATTTGGGCAATATTATGCTGTTTCACTGACAAACATATATACCTATACATGTGCATTGACGCACTGAGCCTCAGTGTTATTCGGCGTCATTGCTGGTAATGTACTACATTTTATGGGTATAGTTCGTCTGGCGGGGTGAAGGATATGTGTCGGTTAATCAGTCCAGTGTGGCGGGATATGACAGACGTAAATGACGACCAGTATATTAGCAGGTTGCGACTGAGCCGTTACTTGTGTTGGCTGTAATGTCGATATCAGCTGGAGTGGTTTTTTGTTAGAAAACTGTAATTATTACGATAGGCAGTTGGGGGTATTTCCTGCCGCGTGGCTTGCTTGCAGTCCCAGATGATACGAAAGGTCCCACTTGGGTTCCCGTCTGTAAGAGTCATAGTGGCATCTTTGGTTATCCAGTTTGGCGACTGAGATAGCGGGAGGCGACGAACCTGAAATAAGTAGGGATTACAGTCTGGACGTGGTTCCAGCTGTGGGTTAGGGCAATATATGACGACAACAGCAATGAGCTGGTTAGGTTTATGTGAACGGTGCAAAGATAAAGTTTATTTAAGTGGTCAGTGGTGTAAGTCAAATCTCGCAAATCGAGCAACGCGTAGCCAATTCAAACGAATCCCAAAACCAGAACAAGATTGATTCGTTGCTTCTACGGTACTAAATTGAAATGCACAAAGGATACAAATATATACGAACCTCAAGTATGCGGCCAAATAGACTTCACGGTAAAACCCAAAGGTCCAAAGCCCCGTGGCTCAAGCACGACAGTCAGAAACGGTTCAAGGCCAAATTCAAATGTCTCACATGGATAAACAAACGTGAAAATGTGTGGTGTATGAGCGAGCTTTCCAAGATAATGTTAAATATAGTCAAATTCACAAAGCACGTTGAACATTTAGAAGGATTTTCAGTATTCGTTCGTTACACCGCCGGCCAAAATCCTTCCGCGAAAATGGTTGTCTAAGGTTCAGGAAGGGGTCATGATTCTCACCCTATCTACCTTTAACTTATTGTCAGTGCCTGTGGATACTAACTTCCTGTGTTATCTGAACGTGAAACAGGTTTTTGCCGTAGTCATCATCGCACAATCCATAAGGAATCAATTCCAAATCCCGCTGCACAACTTGAGATTGACATATTCATCAGGAGACCGGCGCATATAGTCAGACGCACGATGAAGATGAAGGCTTCGCAGATTGAAGTGTTTCGCCGCACGAAATAAGTCTAAGCATCACAAGCAGTAACCCATTGCAGCAACTGGTTAGACTAATTTTGTTTACAAGCATGAGCGCAGAAGTTGAACGCAGGTGCAACACCTAATGAGATATCGCGTAAAATTGACAGGTCACGAACCAGTGGAATTACATAAAATTAACGCACCAAGTCTTCCGAAAGAAATGAAAACCGGTTTCTGATTATGAATAAATTTCGAAAACAAGTGTACGGCGGACAGTATCGAAATACACATGAACACGGAGATTGATCGAATACTGGCATCTATCAGAGTATTTCAAAGTTTTTCTGTGCACAAAATATGTGACAATCAATATTGTATAAAATGTAAATAAATGTTCTTCTTTAAAGATAATAATAGTTTCACAATGTGCTCGCAGCTAGTATGCCTCACCTGAACTGTTTAAGTGAAATACTGGTGAATTTCTCCTCTTCGCCTATGTGCACGCTAGATAGAAACTGGAACTAAGTACATTTGCAACCTTTCAGAAAAAATGGGTCCAGTTGATTAGTTGTAGGGCATGAAATGCAATAAAGTGCTAAGTAACTTGGAGCGAGGCTATCTGCGAGCTACTTTGTCTTTTGTATGTGGTTTCGAGCTCGAATCATCAACATTTTTCTCGCTGTTTCCTGCTACGAGTGGATTAACTCTCTGATGTCTCGAACACGTTCTTCGTTTCTTCCGTTTCCTGTAATGTAACACAACTGTAGGATCTGTCCAATAAGCAAGGCTCAGTTCGGCGGTGGTGCAGTTCCCTTTTAGCATTCGTGCTACCTTAAAACCCAATACCAGTGCAGTCGTTTTGAGCTCGTTTAGGGATACTGACTTCAGCTCAGCAATTTTTGTTTTGGCAAAGGGTACTTTGTTTCGCCGCCGGCCATGCAGTTCCACCCAGGTACCGTACACTGTCACTGGGTCGGCAAATTTAAAGCTGCTTTGGGTGACCTGCTGGTGTCCTTTTTTGAGATATTTCAAAAGCCTCCGGGCAACTTCTCCTTTTCTCAATAAGTGACTTGACGGTGGTCTCTCGGGTAGAGCAACTTCATGTTGCCCACTGTGAAGTCCCGTCTTTGAATTCGCCATCGAAAGCGCCGACTGATCCTTCGAGTGAACTTCGCTTTCCTGAGATGGACCGTTGGATTCAATATCGAAAGGCTGATCGTGTTCTACAGAGGCACTTCTCTCAGCAACATTTGAGCAATTTATTGATGCCGATTGTTGAAGTTCGCTCGTCAGGGGTCCGAGAAGTGTCCAGCCTAGTATCGTTCGCGTAGCGAATGGTTCTTTTTGATTGCTTATGCTCTGTTCAAGCACCCAGTGAGCCTCTGGTACATTGCATCCAATTAGTATGTCGACGTGGGGGCTAGAAACTTCTTCGAACTCTATATCCCTGAGATGAGACCATCTCTTGGCGATCGATCTAACAGAGTCGACTGGTCTCATTGGCAAGCTGTCTATTGCAAAAGCTTCCGGAATTTCTACGGTCCCCTCATCAGATAAAGACGTTAACTGCGGGGTCAGCCTCTTAGAATTGCTAACATGACCCCCTGCAATCGTGCTGATAGTGAGCGAGGTAGGGTCGCCTACTAGTTCACAGCTTTCTACAAGCTCGCGAGTAATCAGCGAGGTATCCGACCCCGTGTCCAAAAATGCATTGACCCTCCTCAGTCCTTTAGGTGTCACGATACCGACAGGTACGATGCCTAATCTTGCCGGTTTGAAATCATCATGTCCCGTTGAACAGACAATTTTGGGTTCATCTGGATGAATAGGTCTATTGTTGAGAAGGCCATGCAGTAACGAGTGATGATTACCCAAGCATCCGTCTTGGTTGCATTTCACTCTCAAGCTGCATTCAGAGGCTCGATGAGAGTTGTTCAAACACATAAAGCATGAGCCAATCCTTTTTACTGCGCACCACCGATCGGGTACACTCATCCCATGAAAGGTCGGACAATCTAGTAACCGATGCAGGGAGTTGCATAGCTTGCATTCAGCTGACCTCTCGGGTTCTTGACTCATCATGTGCATGTTAGCCAAAGACTGGGTTTGGTTACAGTCCTTCTCCACAATTTGAGATGTTGGTTCTCTTCGCGCCAGTCTGCAACTTTCGCGTACGATTTGTCCAAATCGACTGTTGGCGATACGGGATTGACGACCTATGAGCTCCGTCAAATCGTTGAACGTAGATTCCCGCTCAAGCATATTTATTTTTTCAGCTTCCTCTGCCCATCGGCTCTGTAAATCAATAGACAGACATCGGACAATGCATTCCTGTGTGTGCAATGCATTCAGATCAGACTGGTATCCTAAGTGCTCCAGTGCTATACTGCAATTCTGCATTTTTATCACCAAACTCGACAATGATTCAGCCTTTCCCTCAGTCCTTTTCGCCTCCAATAAAACACTATCAATTAGGCTTCTAGCCACCTTGAATGGTTGCCCAAACAAATCTTTCAGGATTCTGCGTGCTCTGATGTACCCCATCGGTGGATCAAGCATCGCGCAGCCTTCGATTGCACTTTTGGCTCTCCCACGACAGTAATATAATAAATACAAAAACCTTTGACCAGGATCTGCAACTTTGCACTCAACAAAATTTTCGAATTGTTTCATGAATATACAGTATTGCTCGGGGTGCCCGTCGAAGTGGGACAGCTCCACTCTCGGCAGGTCAATAGCCAAAACCTCGGTAGTTTCAGGCTGTCTCAAGGGTTTATATTCGTCGATCACAGTGCCTTTTCGATGTTGAAATTGTGAACTACATGGACTCTTTGTTGGCTCTCTGGGACCAGTTCCTTGTGTAAGGGGCTCTGCTTCCTTTCTGGCTAACCGCAGCTCGTTTTCTAATTCTATTACTCTCATTCTATAAGTACTAATATCGTCAAACGCATCGCGGTTAGAGATATATGACCTGGCATTGACAGAGCTAGTAAACTTAGCATTATCTAGAGAATCAATAACACCCGAACCATCCCCAGAGACCTGCCGAGTTATTTCCTGTTGTCTCAAAAGGTCCTTGCTTCCTCGTCTGGGCATTTCCAATGGGTTTTCTTGTCCAGGTTTCACTTGAGCACTATACATCAATTATCGCAAATCGAGCAACGCGTAGCCAATTCAAACGAATCCCAAAACCAGAACAAGATTGATTCGTTGCTTCTACGGTACTAAATTGAAATGCACAAAGGATACAAATATATACGAACCTCAAGTATGCAGCCAAATAGACTTCACAGTAAAACCCAAAGGTCCAAAGCCCCGTGGCTCAAGCACGACAGTCAGAAACGGTTCAAGGCCAAATTCAAATGTCTCACATGGATAAACAAACGTGAAAATGTGTGGTGTATGAGCGAGCTTTCCAAGATAATGTTAAATATAGTCAAATTCACAAAGCACGTTGAACATTTAGAAGGATTTTCAGTATTTGTTCGTTACAAGTGGCACCTACTACACGTTCTGGGTGGAGTAGGCTCGCCGGGGACTGCGCTGCAATGCTGCGGCCTAGCAACGTTGCGTCAAACGGTTGGGCCACTGTGTATGCATTCTAAAGGATTATTGGTTTGCAAGTTGGTGTGACAGTGTTGGAATACTAAGAAAAACCTAGAGCTTAAGGGTTAAAAGAATCTAGAAATGGCAACCCTTGATCTAGTTTGCTTACGCAGTCTGCAGTTCAGCGCCGAGGCGGTAAGGTGGGTTTGAAGGAACAATGAGAGTTAATGGGACTGGTACCCTGCTAGCATAGCACTATATTTGTTACGGTCTCTTCCGGTATAGTGGTTACTCTATAGTGAATGGTTCCCGAGGGGCCCTGAAGTGGAAGCAACCATGATGGTGTCGGTGATGAAGCACTAGAGAAAATTGGTCTCGTGCCGAGAAACATAGCCGTAAGTTCGTCCATGCACATACTCGACGGTGCTAGTGTGCTGAGATTATACTTGATTAGGAGCAAGGATATCCGATATAGTGGTGTTTGCATGGTTACCGTGATATATTTCTCGTCATTAGCATATTGCAAAACAGGAAAACACCTATGTGAGAACTGGTTTGGAGAGCCGTGAGAGGTGGGAACGGGATGGGGCCAAATTTTCGTCAGGGAAGCAAACTCTAACGGTCCATGTTCAGTGTCCACGGTAGGCGGCACTACTTCCTGCTTCAGTTAGGAAGGCAGCACGATGCATATCCTTTAGCATCCAGCTCGTGCCGCTCCAAGAGTGCACCACACTTTTTTAGACATTATTATTATTATTTTTTAGTTTTATCACAGTCAGGTATCTAGCTGTCAGAGAAGCCGGAGCTGCTTTTGGTGGGTGACCACGGCTCCCAAGCCCCGGCCGAAACATGGACAGCATGTAACAAGCCGCGATGAGAATAGGTCAGCCACACCAGTCAATCCGTAGCAACACGGCAGCCTGGGGACGTGGCTCACATGTGACAAGGCTGGTATGCCTGGAAGACAAAGCAGTGGGGTATGTTTTCTCTCTTATGCCAATCTCTTACTTTTTGAGGTTTCTGTCGTCTCATCGGTGGCCAGCTTTGTGCCGGGAGACAATCACAGCCAGGAATGCTCACAGATGTGCCACGGCAACACCCGCCATATCCGTGCAGTCAGATCCCCAGTGCGGTTTACATAGGACAGAAAATGCGGGGGAAGGTAGAGTCAACCACAGCCTGCGATTATTTTTTGGGGTTCAATCTCACTGAAACATCAGTTTGCACGAGGGTGGGGCACTACTTGCAGCCCTAACAACGTGATGCCCTCATACCTGAGTACGCCATGGGCCGCTATGTTGGCTTGCCGCAAAAAGGTATTTGATGGTAACAAATCGAGATTGTTTTGCCGTCCTAGATCGTGTGAATGCACCGCTAAGTTCCGTAATTGCTGCATCGAGGAGGTTAACCCTGTGCGGGTCTAATTGAGACTAGGTTGCTCAAATGGGTTGTTTGATTTATTAGTACCCCTTACCTACCTCAAAGGCCTGAGCCCTTGAAGTATAGGGATTGTACATCCTGGTCAGCGTGTCCACCGTCGGGGCTACGCTTTTTTCCTGTTTAAAAGCCACCGGCGTCTGTGATAATGCCCGAATTCGTTGTGGTAGCTTGTCCCACAATGAAGCGTACTTGTTAATGAAGAAGCTTGACCGAAGTGCAAGCTTCGGCAAAGGGACGGAAACCAAGAACCTGCGTTACACCGCGTAGCTTTCTCGCTGTTATCGGTATAGTTTTTATTAAGCTATCTAGGATAATCCCTAAAACTATAGCTCTAAGGTCTGTTGTCCGACCCAGAAAAAATCAAGCGATTTTTTCTGAACATAAGTCCCTGGGACCACCCGGTGGTAAAAGATACACACAAAAGTGATCATTGAACTGCTCTTAGGGTCGGAGCTAAGCGAAACATCAGTCTCAGTGAAACCACACGAGCAGACTCTAAGACACCACTCAGGGAATCACCTTAGTAAAGAGACTAAAGCCGTCTTGACTTGCGTAATACATCCGGAATTTTTCAAACAGCACCATCCGCAGTAACTGCTTGCAGTTTTTAGCTGAACAACTGATACATAATTAGTTCCGCTGATATTGACCCGCCGTGGCTAATACTTTCTTCCCCACCTAAGGCTCACATATATTAGCCATACTCTACACTTAATCCCTTGCTTCCGTATAGCTCTCTTACCCCCGCATATTGCCACATCTCATCCGATTGGCCATCCACATCCTTACCACCATAGATATGCCTACATCTCCTCCCAACCGACCCAAAATCACTGCCAGCAACCGCCGTCGCAAGACTGCTAAACTGGAAAACTCACTGAATAACTGCTCAGTCTCTCTGGTAGATATACTTGGACATGCTAATAGACAAACTACGGAAATGAGCAAAAATCTGAGCAGTCTTTCCTCTCGCATTGACTCCGCTGATCAAATTATCGGTCAACTGATGCCTATAGCATTCTTGCTTGATCCAGCCGCGCACCATACCCCAACCAATCTACTACTGGCCACGAAGTTTGTGGACACAATTGCCTCGGAAATCTTCAGACGGATTAAAAAGGCAAACAATGCGGTTGTGTTTAACATTCCAGACCGAATACCTCTCTCAGCTGCTAAAAATATGATCTTAAGCGCTTGCAACCTTGACTCACAACTGTGCCACTGTATTAGACTCCGCAAAACCTCCCTACGCACCACCTGTCCACTGCTGTTCCAGTTTACAAATGAAGTTGTCGCCAAGATTTTTATCAGCCGGCAAGCGTTAGTCGTAGCCAAAACCGGCTTCAAGTGCGCCAAGATATTTCCTGACAAGACCCCACTGCAAAGAGAGGTGCACAAGAGTCACGCCCAGAACAGTAACCCCGGTGTT
Organism: Fasciola hepatica; assembly: GCA_948099385.1. Taxonomy (NCBI): domain Eukaryota; kingdom Metazoa; phylum Platyhelminthes; class Trematoda; order Plagiorchiida; family Fasciolidae; genus Fasciola; species Fasciola hepatica. The sequence goes on from CANUEZ040000105.1 coordinate 8,457,355, forward strand.
AGCGCAACCAACAATCCACCCCAAAACTCCGGGGCACCTATCACTGGCCATCACCCGATGTTGCCATCTATTGCAGATTACAATGCAACCGTAGATTTAGACAGTACGCCAATTTCCTCACCCAATGAGCCACCTGGAAAACGCCCCAATATCCAGAATAGCCCAAGCAAATCTCCAGACTGGAACAAGCGCCCCAACGTCCACAAAACTGATGAAGGTTCCTCCAACTCATCCACCCGCGAGCTCATGTACTCCACAAGTCTAGATGACCCCATTCCTTCTACTAGCTCCATGTCGGGTTATTTAACCATACCTAAAAATCACTGCACCATCAACCCACCTCCGTCTACACCCATGCATCCTGTTACCTCTGGCATTTTTGATTACTCAACCAGGCCCCTAAGCCCACCATCTGCACCCACCCATTTGCAACAAGAATGTGTCTGGTTACCACCTAGGCCACCACCGCTAATTAGCCCGTTAGTGCAGATTGACCCACAGAAGTTAACACCTCGTCACCAAAAGAACAAGGCCCATCAACGTAACGCACATGCAAACCATAAGGTAATGACTCAGTCACGTGAAATTTTACCAGCCCCTTGCGCGGCTGTGAATCCTAGTTTTCCATCTCGGCTAACTGCCTTTTCATTTCCACCCTACTTGTACCCACCTTATCCCCCCCCATTCACCGCTCCATTACATTACTATCCGCCACACCAACTACTCTATACCTCTACCGCTACCCAGTCACTCCCTGGGAACCATTTCCTGGTTTCACCTAGCTCCCCTCTCCCACAAGACCCATCCTCGTCTCTTGGCCCAGTACTGCCATCCATCCGTGGCCGCTTTTTTCCTGCCGGCCCCCTCCGAGAATATTCCCCGCATTCAAACTACTCTCCCAAACAGCACCTCCCCATCCCTCTCCCCTCACACTATCCCCCTCCAGGCTTCAACTCATCCAATCCGTGGAACAACTGAGGTCCTCCCCCCATCCTTGCCCTATTCTTCACTGGAATTACCACCCTCATCACCACTACCGAACCCCCCACCATATCCACCACTACTGAGGCCTGTATCATCTCTCTCAGTCATACTTGTAAATGCCCGTTCATTACTGCACAAAACTAAAGCCATCCGCAGCATCGCTGAGCCCTCTGACTTTGATATTATCATTGTAACTGAAACATGGCTAACAGATTCCGTCCCGTCAGATCGAGTCTGTCTAGTTGGCTACCAGATGTTCCGAAGGAATAGGCCTTGTCGTGGGGGAGGCTGTCTAATTTATGTCAAAAACACTCTGCTGGCCATTCCACTGTCACACACAACTCTGGACGCCATTCAGGATTCACTGTGGTTAACAATTCCCTTACTTAATTCCTATCTTCATATTGGTTGCATCTATAGGCCACCTGATTCCAACGCTATGGATCTTACCAAGATTATTGACGCTTTCAACTATCTTTCATTGCTGCCCTGTTCCTCCAAACTCATAGCGGGGGACTTCAATGCACCGAGAATTTGTTGGAATACTCTATCCGCCCCAAACAACTTACTAGATTTTATGTCATGCATCCGCGTTGGGCGCTGGATCCAACACGTAACAGTCCCAACCAGAGGTAACAACATCCTTGATTTGTTGTTTACTATTGGTTTATCAGATGTTTCAGCCAGTACGCTCGACCTCTTTCCAGGAAGCGACCACAGAATGGTGTCCTGCACCTTCGTGGTTCCGCAATCTTTTGACAAATCCCACCCACCCAATCATTACTCTTCAGCAGTCAACTGGGTCAGTCTTATCTGCACGCTTCGATCGCTAGACTGGGACGACTTTTTCCTGCAAAGCGACCCTCAGCTGGCTGCTAATTTACTATATTCTAACCTATCAGACTTGCTGTCCAAAATCACTACTACTCGTATCACATCAAACCGAGTCCGTAGTTCAATCCTGAGCCGAATGCAAAACAAGTATCTGAAGCTCCAGAAGGTGTATCAAACCAATAATGACTTATCGTCATTCTTGCAGCTCCAACGTCTCTCGGTAGCAATCAGAATGAAGACTGATGATATGCTCAAAAAACAAGAAGTATCTGCCTTGCAATGCCATGATACTTCCTCCAAGTTGGCATACCTAATGAAGAATAGAAATCAGAGCAAACCAGTAAGTATCCCCTCTCTAATCTTAGAAAATAACGACCACATTACCTCACCTGTAGCGATAGCCGAGGCGCTTAACTCCTACTTTGCTGCATCCATGACTACGAACCCCCTTACTTTATCCCCATGCATAGACCCTGTCACCGAGCACTCACTGTCTGATTTAGAATTTACTTTAAAAGAGGTGACCAACCAGATTACCCGTGTCCGGAAGTCCTCACACCTTGGCCATGATGGTGTTCCGCCGACACTTCTACGTCTTGGAGGAACTGATGTCGCAGCCTTACTATTGAAGGTCTACAATCTATCCATCAAGTTTGGCATATTTCCCTCACAGTGGAAGACTGCGGTCATCATCCCAATCCATAAGAAGGGACCAATACATGACCCCTCAAATTACCGCCCTATCAACCACACTCCAATTGCTTCTAGGTTGATGGAACGCCTCATCAAACAGCGGATGTCCGACTTCCTGTTGTCCCATAACATCATCCATAGTGGGCAGCATGGCTTCCTAAAATCACGTTCATGCACCACCTGTCAGTACGACTTTTTTAACCTCATAACGGCGGCCGCCGACAACGCTAAATCTATCATCATCATATACCTTGATATGACAAAGGCTTTCGACCGCGCCCCTCACGCTTTGTTACTAACCAAACTCAAAGCTCATGGCTTTTCCGGTTCGCTTTTATCTTGGTTAACATCTTATTTATCGGACCGTTCACAAGTGGTTTCCATTGATGGTTGTTTCTCACAACCTGCTCCAGTCACCAGTGGAGTTATACAAGGCAGTGTACTCGGTCCTTTACTATTTCTCATCTACATAAACGACATATTTCCTATCTTGCACCATGGTACCCCATTCCTTTTCGCTGATGACGTTAAGATTGTCTATGAGTTTCCTCGTCAAAACCTCAACATCATGCTGGATGATATCTCTAGTGACCTAAAGCGACTCGGGGATTGGTGCAAGTTATGGAATATGGACTTTTCGACCTCGAAGAGCTGCTTCATTACATTCAGATGTCAAGTGACCCCCGGAACCCTGCTTATCCACGACCTACCGATTTCGTACAGCCCTTTAGTTCGAGACCCTGGTCTCCATTATTCTTGTAGCTTTAGGTTTTCTGAGTATGTTCCACTCCAGATTGCAAAGACCAGAAGAACCACTGGTCTCATCTCCAGAACTTTTCGGCTAAATGATTGCAAACTGCTCATTTACAAGTCTCACGCCAGGCCTCTCCTTGAATACTGTCCCATTATCTTCACCAACATGACGAAATCCGACCGCATTTCTCTGGAGTCCGTGCAACGCCAATTCACCAAACAATTAGTAGGCTTTTCCTCCAGTCTGTGTTACAAGGATCGATGCATCCTACTCAATCTTGACCCTCTATGGTTGCGTCGCATGAAGCTCAATTTGTGCTTCCTGTTTAAGCTGTACCACCGTACGGCCTTTTCGTGTACCGAACCCATTCGTCTCACTCCCTCCACGAATTATGCTCTACGCCATCGGTCATTGCAGCTCTCTATTCCTAGATCAAAACTAGCGTTGAGATCTAACTTTTTCCTTATAAAATACTCAAAGTTATGGAATAAACTCCCGCTAAACATCCGCGAGAGTCTCTCAATTTCCCAGTTCAGAGGCTCGCTGGATCAGTTTTTGACTGTTCCCAATGTGATCCTTCTTACCGGCCTGACCGTCACCGAAGAGGTGGCCTACGAAAACGGGTTTGATTACTAGGATTACTGCACTAGAACTTTCATTCCTCACCCGATGACAAACGCCAGGGCAACTATTCTCTTTTACGTTATATTGCTTACAATCTATACTACTGTAGCCACTGTTTGCTGACTTTTATAACTATACCTAGTTTAATGCTTGCCGGTTCTCCTAATTTTAGACAGTGTTCCTGTTCCATTGCCAACCAGTCTAAGTTTCTTAGTCTTAGATGTCTCCACAGCAAATAAGTACGTGGCTTCGGACCCTAGGACACTGAGTTCCGCCGTCTACCACTTTACTCGATCCTTTCACTCCTCTCCCGTTCATCTTGGCTACCACCACTCACCTGGGTTTTATGCCCGGCCTCAATTCGCCTTTCTTAATCACCTCATTCCAGAATCTATTATTCCAGAAGCCCACCTGCTAGTACTTACTTGGTGGCTTTTCCTCTCGTCTCACCTCTGTATCTACCATCCACCAACCACTATCATATTCTCTCTTATGCACCACACCATTTCCCATTAGCAGAGCTAAACTCATCCACATCAGCTAGCTCGGAATGGTCTCTGATGGTCTTAGGCATGGCCTGGCGCTGTACGAGACTGACACACGTATGCTAGCTTGTGCTTTACAACGTTCGCTGTCCTACTCCGTGTGTTGCATAATCCCATCCTGCATTTTCCCAGCCCATGCTAGCGAAACCCCTGATGTCAACGGCACCCATACCATTGCGTCGTTGGAACGTGGGGAAAACAGACCACCCCCAGCAGTTGCGAAAAAAGACAAATACGCATAAAATTACGATCGGGCGGAGGGGCTATGGAAAGTTCCTATATGGGCTCAACCACTCCTCTGTTAGGAAACAAAAAAAAATAATAATAATAATAAAACTGAAAAAAGGGAACAGTGGAAACAAAAAAGACCTCGTGGGATCGATTCGATCTCCAAATACCACTGACATCGGGCTGTGAAGGAATTGGGCAACCTTCATCTATGGGAAAGTATCCCATCAGCTCAGACCTGATCCTGCGAAAGGGGAAACCCCACATCGCCCTTGTTCGCTCGACAAGCTTTGGTCTTCACGCTCGAGACTGACTGGGGTGACAGCGCACTGGACTCTCCACATACGCTTTCCCACCCCCCGCTCTAAGTTTCAACCACCCCATACCCACCATAAGCGCACCTAGCATGCACGTCGACGTCAAATACAATCGCTACCACAGCCCTGACCTTCAACCCATTGACCTGGACAGAGTATCAACGTAACTGACGAATAACGGCAACCTCGATGAAGCCCGAAAAAAAAGAGATAAGAACATAGTGGAAACCGGTCACCTTTTCCTTCTATACCCTTCTATCTTCCGTCATCTTTTTTAGAAAGCGGTCTTCTCGATGTCCTAGCATCCAAGCCACGCTTAGGTTTACAACCCTACCTAACAGTAACCACTGCCTCCTGCCAACTACAATCACTACCGCAGCCTGCTCACAATTAAGTTAAATCTCTGAAATGCAGACGCAGCATACCACCGGGTTTACGCTATTTTTGCTAGCCTGTAGTAGTACTTATCAACCCCTTGCAACCCTACGTTACTTAAGCTCTCTATTTAAAACCCAGATCAAAGTACGAAATGTAACACTGACAGTCCACATAAACCCAGCCAGTTCTTTATTAATTGTCGCTATTTATTATCATAACCAACAGCTGGAACCACGTCCAGACTGCTATCACCATTTATTTCAGGTTTGTCGTCGCCCACTCTCTCGGGCACCACTTTCGGTGACCAATGTCCACACTTTGACCTGTACCAACAGAGACCTTAATGGCATCTTTTATACCAAACGGGATTGCAATCGGGCCACACGACCTAAAACACCCCCAAATGCTTCCAAGCAGATTGATAGACGTCTCCTAACGCAACACCTCTACTACTGATGTCACTGTTGGAGGCTTCAGAAATAACAGTTCGCAAGCAACCTTCTATTGATTGATTGGCACGTCCCTTACCCCGCCTGATGAACCATACCCACGGGATGCTGCACATCACCTTGGTCTCATGTGAAACAATCCAATAACAGAGCCAGAATACGCAACACAGGAATTTTTTCTCATTAAAATTCGATACGTTATCCGAACGCGAGTCCACTTGTCCCTCACATCCTTGGTTCCCAACAATGATGCCGAAGATCACTGAGAATCAATAAGTCAATATATTTGTCAGCATAACAGAACAATAAGGCGCGAGCCTACAAGGAGATTTTTCGCTCCGTTTTCGCTTCCAAGATTTCATTTTTCTTTCGATCGGTATCCAGCTTGAAATTGACTCTTCACCAGTTAAAGGCCTTCAAGTTGCGCTGCCTTTTTTTTCTGAATGATAAGGGTTATTGATCCCGAACCTAAACTCACCGTATATATGGATTGCTGTTTCCTCCACATTCATCAACGTTGCCTGTCCATTTCCACAAAGTTTCCTCATGTCCCCTCGTTTCTTGAACTCCCTCTATTAGAATCGGGAATATCCATCATTCCGGGCCAACTTCATCTCCATGGAGAGCCGCTCTCTTCATATTCACCAAAGTTCACGGTTGTACTCCCATTCATTTCTTTAACCTCTCCATGTCCATAACTTACTCCGTGCATAGAACCAGCAATAGGCCTCAGTTACCCACATCTTGCATTATTATGACGTATAACGCATTCCTAGCGCTATATTTTCACGATATATTTTGTATTTTCACGGACCACCACCAATCAGTCGAATCCGAAACCAAACCGTATTTGCCGCGCAAACCTTTAAAATTTCAGTCGACTCAAACTATCTCTAGCTATATTGTTTTGCTTCTGACGACTCCACTCGCTTTCTTGAAATTCGTGTATAGTTCATTGTTTTGAGTAACGTTGTACACCATGATCATGCGCTTGCGCATGCGTCTCGACCATGGTCGAGAAATATACCATTATTATTGTTACGTAAAGGATAAGTAGAAAGGGTTCTCACCTGCGGTGCTGAACTACATGACATATTCTTCAGGATATTGTGAAAGAATAGAAGGTTATTTCTTATGCGGCGTAGCCATAAGTGATCGGTTTTCAGCCGCTCACAACGTACCATGTAATTAGATGGCGAAGAAAACCTATGAGCTGTTTCGTGAATGCCCGTTGTACGTTCTCAAAAGCTATACGGTCCCTTTGTCGCATGTTGGAACAAATGATTGAGCCGTATTCCAGAAGAGGTCTAACATGGGTCTTAAAAATGTTTAGTTTACTTTCTGGCAAAATAAATGTTTGATGTATTAGCCCGATCGTACGGCGTGCTTTAGCCAACCGGATGGCTGCGTGCTCCGAAAAGTCAATCGTACATGAGTAGTGTAGATCCAAGTCACGTACCTGGGAGTTATTGGGTATGAATTTGCCGTTTATACTAAATCTTCCAGTGGGGACGTGACATTTACACGTAATAATATTAAGTTTTTCGGCGGAGAAACTCATTTTCCAATCATCAATCCAGGAGCTGAGAGCGAGCAGTTCCCTTGTAATGTCATCTACGGTAGAGGCTAATGCCGCGGGCTCACAAGTGTACACGATTTTGATGTCATCTGCGAACAGGAAGGGAACTCCCCGTTGGAAAATAGTAAATATATCGTTAACGTACATTAGGAACATTAGGGGGCCCAGTACAATACCTTGTACCACAGCACTAGCTACGGGATGGGGTTCGGACAAATTTCCGCCTATACTTACAACCTGTTCTCGGGCTGATAAAACCTCGGTAGTTTCAGGCGGTCTCAAGGGTCTCTGTGCTTCGATCACAGTGCCGTTTCGTCGTTGACATCGTGAACCACATGCCTTTTTTGCTGGCTCGCTGAGACCAGTTCCTCGTTTAAGAGGCTCTGCTTGCTTCCTGGCTAACCGCAGGTCGTTCTCTGACTCCATCACTCTCATTCTGTAAGTACTAATACCAACAAACTCATCGCGATTAGAAATATATGACCTGGCACTGACAGAACTAGAAGACTTAGCATTATCCAGAGAATCAATAACACCCGAATCATCCCCAGAGACCTGCCGAAATAATAATAATAATGGAGACACCCCCGCAGCTCAGGTTGACTGTGCTTTCTGCGGTTCCTGAGGATGCACGGATATCGTCTGGGAGTGGTAAAATTCCGTCAGGTGCAACACTCGGACGGGGTGAAAACCGCCAAGAAATGTCCCAAGGTTTATCACGGCTATGTGCAGTCTAAGGCCCAGTCACGAGTGGCAGTGGATAATGTTATGGATGGGCAAGGTAGGCATACAAGTAATGCCGGCGAAGAAGCTGGAGAACTTGAATAGGTCTTTGGGCTGGCATAGGGCAGGTGCCGGGAACCAGCCGCCGTTACTAGAACCCTACGGCATTCCCCAAATGGACGAACTTGCTATCGAACCTGTGAAAGTGGAACTGGCTATCAACCGGTTAAAGTGGGGTAAGGCGGCCGGCCCAGGGGGTATTCGCCCCGCCACCCTACTTCAGATGGCAAGCATAGTGTCAGGGATGCAGGCACACTTGTTCACCAGATCAGTGTCCTCGGCCACGTCGCCTTCTGACTGGCTAAAAGCCGAAGTGGTGCCCATCCAAAAGGGAAGCAAGAGAGAATTTGTGTCTTACTACAGGCCCGTAGCCTGCTGCTGGTAGCACACAAGGTACTTGGGGCCATCGTCATAGATAGGAGCACTAGGCATGCCGAATACTACCGGACTATCAGAGTAGGGCAGTGGGCATTTTTAAAGAGGAGATCGAGTCTCACGAATCTCGTATCAGTTCTGGACAAAACGACTGGAGGTCTGGACAGAGGTGAGCGAGTCTGAGTGTGTTATCTCGGTTTCCAGGAGGCCTTCGACTAGGCAAATCACAGACCGTTAGTGCACGAAGTGCAGGGCACTAGGATAGCACAAGAGACTGAAGTGGATTAGAGCATGTAAGTCAATCCTCGCAAATCCAGCGAAGCGTAGCCAATTCAAACGAATCCCAAAACTACTAATACTACCAATACCAACAAACTCATCGCGATTAGAAATATATGACCTGGCACTGACAGAACTAGAAGACTTAGCATTATCCAGAGAATCAATAACACCCGAACCATCCCCAGAGACCTGCCGAGTTCATTCCTGTTGTCTCAAAAGATCCTTGCTTCCTCGTCTGGGCATTTCCAATGGGTTTTCTTGTCCAGGTTTCACTTGAGCACTATACATCAATTATCGCAAATCGAGCAACGCGTAGCCAATTCAAACGAATCCCAAAACCAGAACAAGATTGATTCGTAGCTTCTACGGTACTAAATGGACATTCACAAAGGGTACAAATATATAGAAACCTCAAGTATGCGACCAAATAGACTTCACAGTAAAACCCAAAGGTTCAAACCCCAGTGGCTCAAACACGATGGTCAGAAACGGTTCAAGGCCAAGTTCAAATGTCTCACGTGGATAAACAAACGTGAAAAAGTGTAGTATATGAGCGAATTTTTCAAGGTAATGTTAAATATAGTCAAATTCACAGAGTACGTAGAGCATTTGGAAGAATTTCCAGTATTTGTTCCTTACAGAGCATGCCTCACTGGTAAGACGTTCCATGTTCGGCATGAGGATGCTTTATCGAGGAAGGCAAGGGCATGCGGTAGGATGCTGCGGGGGTTGGTGTTTGGGCCGCTGTCGTTCGTGATCTATAAAAATGACCTGGTGGACACCGTGAGGCTTTTCGTTTTCTGTTCGAGGACAACTGAAGACTGTGGGGGACCATCTTTGAACAGGTTGCAGGAAAACAAGATAAGAATACGAGAGCGGACCGAAACACGGTAGCTCCCTTTAAACAGAGGTAAATGCAGACCACTGCTCCAGAGTGGGGGAGTAGGAGAGGCCCGGCACTTCGATAAAGAGTCATTCGTGGTAACGGAGAACACTGAGGTCATAAAAGATCTTGGAGTTTAAGTTCACGAGACCTTCAAGCCCACCAAACACCGCCTTGAGGCATCAGCGAAGGGTTATAGGTTCATGTTTCAACTGTGTCGGACCGTCAGGCCTCGGGCTGCCAGAACAGCATTACCGCTTTACAAAAATTATGTGCACACCCACTTGTAATACTGTGTTCAGGCCTGAATGCCAAAACTAGTCGGGGGCAAACAGCTGTTGGTAACTGTCCAACGACGGTTTACTAAGACGGTCACTGGGCTGCAGGACAGGACATAAGAAGAACGCCTCAAAGCACTTGATCTGTCCTCGCTCAATATGTGGAGCCTACGGGGGGATCTGATCGGGATGTTGAAACAGCTCCACGGGTTATCCACAGTCGACAATCAGTCACTAGTTCTCAGTAAAAACCAGAAGCTCAGGGAACGCGAACACAAAATGATGAAACCCGGGGCTATCAGAAGTGATCGAGCACATCTCTTCTCTCGCCGCTTAACGAATCCGTGGATCAAACTTCCACCCCATATATAGTGGCAGCGGATAGCGTCTTCAAGTTTAAACGGCTGCTGGATGGCTGCTGGGATGAGGTCTTCTCGGGCTGACCAGCCGAAAGAGCATACCCTCAAGTTACATCTCTCCCTTCCACTCTCTTCTTCCTTTCTAAGGCGCAACACTTGTTGCCTCGTCACACAATAAAACACAGCAGATTGTTGCCTTTTTCTGCTCATTTATCTTTACGGGGGATTCCCGGGAGTGACCATGGCAGCAAGTTGAGACGGCGAACCTGCCTGTCCAAAGCGACTGCCGGTTCTTCGAGAGCGAATCTGCATTTCATTCTCTTCCTTGCAGCCCACCACTTAACAATTGTGTCCTAACCACCTGACAGTCGGAGCACCGTGGGAACAATGCAGTCCCTGAGCCCGAGAACTTTGACGTACACTGGTCAAAGCCGTGAGTCCTGAGATCTGATTGGAACATAGTCCTTGTTATCACGATAGGTTCTCGCCTTATTGCCCAGTCAGGAAGAGAACACAACCCCCTGGTCTAGAGCAGTGTAATGATATTTCTTTTCAGATCAGTTTTACAAGGCAAGACAAAGAGCACACAAATCGATCAAAGCGCATGATTAGAAGACGCATGCAAAAGCGACAAATGCTTGCCAGTCCCGTTCGACCTGATGAGCGTGGACGGACATCGGCTGAGGCGTGAAATGGACCGGCTTGAGGTTCCACCACAGTCGCAGAGGCAAAGCCGGAGTAGAGCACTGCGGCAGGTCTAATCCCCAATTTCCTGTCACGCCGTTTTCAAATGCGCCTACGTAGAAGAGGAGGATCCTCTTGAAGTTGAAGCATCCGGAGGTCAAACAACCGACTGGTGCAAGAAATTGGACGATCCAGCAGACTGCCTTTCCTGATATATGAAATGAACCTTACTGAACTGAAGGGCAGTCGATTGCGGTCTGCTACTTGAACTTCAGCAAGGCGTTCGATTCTCTGGACTACTGACCTCTGGACGTCAAACTGTAGTCTATGGGAGTTGTTGGAAAGACAATGGATAAATAGTTTTGTGGCAGGGCGAACTTTTTGTGTTAAGGTAGGTGGTCATGTTTGAAAACCGGCGGGGTGCCACAGAGCTCGGTGCCCGGGCCTATGCTCTTTCCCATCTTCATGGAAGACGTAGCACGTGACATCACAAACCCCACCTTTATGTTTGCCGATGACGTCAAGATAGCCGCAGTAGATATAGAACTTGACGTGTTAGCAGTACAAAATTGGTCGCGCAACAGGGACCTTCCACCAAACCTCACCACGTGTCAGTGCTTGACCACAAATACGGGGGCTAGCGGGAGTGGTGTGGGTTCGTTGCAAGTGGTCTCTCAGGTCAAAGACTTGAGCGTTATACCGGACAACAGCTTCAAGCCGTTGAAGCAGTGCACCGAAGCAGCCGATATGGTCAGAATAGAACCCTTTCCAGTTAGATCCATTATGTCGTGTGGAGAGCCGGAGACTTTCTTTCCGATATACCAAGCCATAGTTACGCCGCATATGGAGTACCGATTGTAAGCCTGGGCACCGTGTTACCAGGAAGATATAGACTGTCTGGAGAAAGTGCAAGGGCTAGTCACCAGAATGGTGACTGGACAGGGGGAGGGTAGCTACACAGAGCATCTCCATGCCCTAAATCTGTCCTCGATGGAAAGGCGGCGCGTTCGCGGGGACTTGATAGAAACCTCCAAGGTAACAGAGGGACTGTCAGAAATAAATTTAGAAGACCTTTCCTCTCCGACCCCAGAGAGAGACACAAAGGGGCATAGCCTTAGATTACAAAGAAGGCACTCGAGGCTCCAAATTAGGGCGAAGTTCTTCTTTAATAGAGAGGTACCCTGTTGGAATAAGCTCCCAGAGGCGGCTACAAATACCAGAACAGTGAAGGCCCTTAAGAAAGCAGTGGGCCTATTTTGGGTGGCAGTATACCCCGAGTTGCGTTAGGCAGTTTTTAGGGTCAGATGCAATTTACTTATTGTTTCTACCTTACTCTGCCAGGGCTGATACTGCACAAAATTTCTGCCTTTCAGAAAAAGAAAATCACGCAGTGTTGGGAGCTACGGAAACGCGCCGACAACACAACTATCTGGACACACGATTGGCTCTAGCCACACCAAGTCCTGTGCAAACTGAACTGAACTGAACTGAACTGACCTGACTTTGACCTTGAAACCCCGCTATTATCAAGTTGTGCGGTACATCAGCTGACACGGCTCCTTGTGTGTCGTAGAGCCATTGTTCATGGGGTCATATTTTTCACTCCCTTCAAGTGGAAAAGTCCAGATAAATCGAAAAAGAAAAAACACTGAGGTTATAGAAAATGAGCTTCCGATAAAGTACTAGGAGCATTTTCACTCATTCTGAAAATATATTATCCTAACTTGCAGGAAACGTATTAGATCCACATACGATTATGTCTATCGAGAACTGTTTTGCAAGGGAGAAGGTAGTGATTTAACTGTTAAAAGCATGGGGTACACCTGGCTTTTGCATAGGTTATACGTCAAACAAGTATGGAATTCCACTAACTGATCCATATAACCACTCCTCGTATTTAGTCGCCTTTCTTTTGCGCGATGCTAGATGGTGGCTGGAAAGAAAGTGAATCTGACGTAATTGAATTGGAGCTGTCTGATACGAACATAACGAAGTCATCACTCGACGTCATATTTGGCTCGTTTTACCACGACAGTGTGGTTCTGTCAGAAAGTGTGAGTACACCAGTCGTCCTGTTGATTGTCAGACTGTTCTTAGCGTTCTAGCTGCGGCTACTTGGTTTCATCTGGAGGAAGTCCGATCTCTCTGTAGCGAATTTATGGAGTGCAGAACGAGGTATTCTTTATTCGTTGCCTAAATTCGTTCAGTATGCGCAACGCAGTGGAATTCTTCCAAATTGCAAAGCAGTATAACTTGCCGAATTTGACGAAAAAGACTATCAGCTGGACTGCGGATCACTTGCTTCTACTCCATGAATCTTCCGAACACTTTGAATTTCTGCGCAAAATACCGTGAGTCATCTGAATGCATCAGTATTTTGTTGCGCTTACGTCAATTTTCATGTCACTAAAGCCTCTTTATGTACATGAATTTGGTAGTACCAGTCAAGTCAGTTTACCGGTCCGCAGCTTTACTGTGTTGAGTATACTTGGTTGCTACTGATGTTAACTCCCGATTAACCGTCTAGGACCTCAGAAGTGCGTGTGCCGTGCGAAATAATTCGACTTAAACCAATATACCTAAAGTGTGAGAAGGAGAAGGTATCATAATCACTCGAATATGAGACTTTTATGTCTTTTTTGTCCGTGGTAGTTTGAAATGCTACTCATAATTTATGAAATACAAAGTGGTTGTTTCTGCGTTACACAGGTGCCCGGTGGACTTAATAGCTGATTGTGCGTGATTCTAGGGGCTTATATCAGTGAAAATATTCTTTTTGTTTTTGGCGTAACCCTTCTTTCAGTAACCCGCGTTTCGTTCTCCGGAATATCTATTCATCCATTCGTTATTCATAATTATGGAAGGAGGAATCCTTCCATATAAAACTCGTCACAATATACTCGTTATCAACTCGAACCCAAGTAGAATGCACAGTACTATCAATGTATGGTCTAATCATCTCTTGTAAGTACTGCAGTTAATCTCTTCCACCACATCAGCGGGTAGTGAATTCCAGAGTTTTGTGGCCGAAGGGAATAAGCGACAAACTAACGGCGAACGAGTTGAATGCACCTTCAACAGCATTATTGAATGGCCATGTACTCGTCAAAATCCACGAGACGAAAGATCAGCCTGTATCTCTGGTTCTGGCGTGTTGGAGAACGCCGTAGCAACAGGAAGAGGTGAGTATCGGACCAATGGAACCAACCATTTGAGAGTAAAAACCCAAAGAAGAGACTGTGAATATGTCGGAAGCATCCCGCAATATACAAAAAACAGGCATCTGGACCTGTAGATAGTACTCAGCTTGGTTTCATGCAACGAGCAAGATATCTCATGAGCTCTATCGATTAAGTTGTCAACGGGACTAATCGGACTAACCAAACGGAAATGGTGGTCAAAAATATCAACCTAATGGCGGCAGGTACCTGGCCAGAGGAGAGCCAAAATACTCAGACAGCCGGGGGATCGATGTTGCTGAATTACAGCCTGGAAAAAGGAACTGTATAAACGGTTGTGCATCTTTTTTACAGGATTGACTTGTTTGACTGGTCAAATACAAGCGTGCTTCACCCACCCTGCTTTCTTTTGGTGTAGCAGATCCCTCCGAATGATGTGATTGATGTAGATGAGATCATCACGCATCCGATGGTAGGCTCCTGGAAACATGCCAGTCACTTCTAAACGTCCTTCCTAACTGGTCTATCGTACTCCTGTGATGAGTCGAATAGCAGTTCTCTGCACTTCGGAAAATTTACCCGGATATGCAGCCGCCCTGCCATACTCCAGTCGAGGGCCTACGTAGGACGTATACAATATACGAAAGGCTCTGTATGGATTTCCTAAATGAGCGACGAGTCGCTGAGGAAGTCCTCAGTCCATTACTGTAATAAGTCCGCTATTCCTAATAGTCAGAGCTTTCAGAAGACTGTCGTATGGAACTATATCAAACGCCCTACTGAAATCCACGAAGACAGCATCTGTGGGGTTTCCTTTGGCCTTTGCTTTTGTTTAATGCTTTCGAGTCAAAACGAGATTAGTGAGACAAGAGCGGACTTTGCAAAAGCCATACTGTGCAGGACTGGGCAGCCGTTTGGCTTTAAGTTATTCCGTTATCATGTAAGCAAAACGGTAACTGATGGCGAAAGTCTTATCTCCACCCTTCAACATCGGTACTACAATCGCTTGTTTCCATTTATCTGAAATTTTCATGAGTCACACATCTCAGTGATTGCGGATGGGTGAACATTGGCAAGTTCATGTAATACCAGCGGGTAGATTCCGTCTTGGCCGGAGGATTCATGGGACTTGGGAGATCGCAGTCGTCTCATATCTTCGTCAAACTAAGTAAGGCTCTTCACATGAGAACACCGATGCGTGTTGGTGTCCCAATGCATTGGCCTCAGCTTCATCAGGATCAACAATTGTCCCATTCTTCAGTAGCGCAGGCATGCTAGGTGTCGTCCTCGTGCGTCTTTTCAGGTAGGCGAAAAACCCCTTAGATGCAGTAACACAGTCGGCTGTCAGCCTCTGCTCAGATCTGCGCCGTTTTGCTATCTTCGTGTAAGGATGCTGGCTTTGAATTTGTCTTTAGGCATCATTATCTGCTACAGTTGCTCAGGGGTGTCAGCAGGCTCGATTCCTTCTACGGAGTAGACATCGGTACTCTTTTAAACCACGGAGAACCGTGGGATTTTGACCCCCTATCAGTGGGACGGAGGAAATCTCTGGACCAGTTGACGTTTTTCGTTCTAGACAGGACAACAAGCCAGATTCAGATCTTCGGGATCCTCGTGCACCCAAGTTGTGCTCTGTGCTGTTTCCCTCGTCTTCAAAAGTTTGCATTAGATATTTGGTCCACAGGGTGATCTCGGCGGAATTAGGGCGCCGTGTTTCCAGCGTATATTCAAAGCCACGTAGTCGTTGGAATCAAATAGGAGTAGAACATCAATACGGGAAACATCCAAAGCCCGGGGAGTGAAAACCAGTTCGGCAATGGATAACTGTTAATTTAGAAAGCGATTTGGCTCGGACATTTGTTAGTGTAGCGCAAGATCTCGTGTTGTTGTAGGCGGGAGTCGAGAGAAGGTATCCGCTGCCGTAGAATGGCTGTTAGCTACGTAATCAATATGAGGCGCGTTGAAGTTACCCAGAACCAGGCAGAATCCGTCGGCCGTTCAACGTCACAAATTGTTCAAGATTATCAACGGCTCTGAGGCTGGTGTCCTGTAGGACAGAATTACCATCACATAACAGCAATTTGGTTTCACCTTGCATCAAGGAGCCTCTTTGTATCCTTGAGGGTCCTCACTGATCTGGGGGATGTGCTGAAATTCCCCCTTTAATGTATTTTATCACAACACTGCCATCTCTTAACCAAGTTTGGTCCGAACGCAACATGTAGTAAACCTGTAGAGACACTTTGGTATGCAGAACCTCCTCATTCATCCAAATCTCAGTCAGTGCTATACCGACATGTCTTTTCGTCATGGCAAGCACTCAGTTCTTCTCTCTCGTTCAGCAGCTCTCCGCCTATTCACAACGCACGACGTGGGCTGCCCAACACTGGGTCCACATGAACCGAGGCTGTTGATACCGTTGTCGTTAGTGGTGGTAACTTCGGCGGCAGTCTCCTTATTTTACGAAAATCCTGTATTTATTGATTTTCACCGAAATCATGTTGATATCCATGAAAATTAATTCGTGTGCACAGCTTGTGCCAGTTGTCAACTTGTATTCTGCTGTCACTTGAAAGACTATTCTGGTTGTTTGCTTATTCACCATCGTAATGATATTCCTTTTCATTATGGACTTACTAAGGAATAAGTTATACTTTTGAACAAGATTGGCCGCACAAAACCACCAGCTGTTCAGGAAGTCAAGCGTAGATTTCCCCCTATTGACTCGGACCCACTAGATTGGCGCTGGTTCTGTCTACCACAATACAGCCATATGTTGATGAAGTTTGATGACTTACGGGACTCCAGGGCTCAGGAAGGCATACAAAATGATTTCCTCTAATCAGAGATACCGTCATGCTCGAACAATCACTTTGGCAGACTTCGTGTAAATTGCATCCTCGACCAACTGAAGGACATCAGTTAACTGAGTTCATAAACAACTATAGTTCTTCTAAAATGAAAACTTTCACTGAGTCGGTTCGGAAGGGGAATGCCTGCAGTTCATGTAAACAGCGGAAGAAGCCAAACCACTTCTCTGAACAGATTTAATTTGCCAAAGCCGGGAGTCCTCCAGATGAAAGTTGGCCTTATCTACGTTTCACGCATGGTGTGAAGAACCGTATCTAATCAACAATACACACCCATTGTATAAATGCCACACTATTCTATGAATCAGACGATTGCACATCCATTTATAATGCCTCAGTGAAACACCGGAACCTGTTTTTCCGGATTCTTAAGACAAAAACATTGATCAGTTTTCAAAGAAAAATTGATTCTGCTTAGTACAAACTCCTCAAAAATCTCCAGCGTTCTCTCGGGAAACTCCAGGACCTCCTGATAGCTTCTTTTTATAGTTAAAAGTTGACGCAGAGCACCAAAGTTCATAAATCTTGGTTAAATAATTAAAGTCAAAGGAAAATCAAATTAAATTTCTCTTATTCTGGCCTCCTTTGAAGTTCGCACTCTTTCAAAAAGGAAAATAATCTACTATACGTAGGCCTTGAGAAACCTATACGCTATCTCCGAAATACGCATTCAAACCTCGCTTAAGTGATTACATTTCTCTCCTCAGAAGCATTCTCTTGCACGCACTACTCTCGGTGGGTTGGGCATTTTGATATTCAGTACTCATGAACAAGCTGCTTCCAGAATTGTTTTATGCATACGTTCCATGTGTGTTCGAAACACGGATGACCAGAACTTATCCTGATTGATGTGAAGCTTGCGATTTTTTGGACGTCATGATTTTTAATGTGGAAGTAAGATTCCCAAAAGAGACAGAGAGGCTGGAGTTCTGTTCGGTATTCCAACCTACTAAACGGGCAGTAACGATTGATATGTCTAAATGTGGCCCGATTATGAACTGTTTCTAGCTGCCACAAATCTCACTTTATATGGCTTCCAATCGCGTCGTCTTTGCGTTAAGCTCTAGTCCATCACGTGTTCATCAATTATCTGCTTCCCAAGGTGAGTCGGTAACTTACCACAAACGTGTCCATAATTCAAGACATGGATTTCTTCGTTCACTTCTGTGAGTGATGCACACAGTTTCAGAAACAGTGGATACCTACAAAGATAGGTTTAAACTGCTAGATATGTGCACATACATTCTTCACCCGAATGTTTGGTATGATGGTACAATGGAATCCGTTGACACCAGGTGACTAGGAGCATGAACAAATTACGGGAAGAACCGATGAATTAAGAATTGCAAGATGCAGAAAATTGTATCAATCAGCCATAATCTAAACCTGTTCAGTCTGATCAAGGACGCTGACCCGGGAAAACGGCATACAAATCACTGGAAGAAAGAAGCTAATCGCCTACTGACTGTCTTGAAAAATGCCGAGGTCAGTTAGACCCAACAGCTTTAAGCTATTCGACCGGACAAATTAAAACCGTTCAGCGTCAGATACAGAACTTCAACTTTGGTATTAGGTTGGAAAAAATGTAGTTTGTGTTTAATATTGCATACAAATTGTCCGTCACAATTGCTGTCTGTCAGTTATGTGACGCTCGCAAACAATGCTTGTGAAAATGTTAGACGTGACAGAAGCTGTATTGTTTATTTACTTTTCAAAAGACTTCGAAATAAAGGCATCTATTTTGTGGACTTATTTTTGCTTTTCAAACCCAAAATAGAAATGTGTCTCAGTTGCATTGAAAGGATTGCCGGTGAAATATATTATCATTTAAAATTACCAGCACACGAGTTATTGAAGCTGCAGTTTGGAATTGTGTCAGATACTTGGAAGACTGCGTGTAAGTTGGGATTTTACCCTCGCTGCGTTTCTACTTAACTTAGTTGCGAACGTATTCCTATGGATTACCTTATCTTAGCGCTATTCAAGTTTTTGCAAATGACCTAGAATATGCGGACGACACTACATTCATAAACGAAGGTCCATGTAAACTATGGACTTTTCTTCACATTATATATATTTGCCCGGCATGGGCAGAAATGCGTTCTTCACTGTCAGTGTCAGACGCTGCCTCAGAAATGCGTAGGTATACAACCAAAATCTATCGTGTCAGTAGAGGCAATGAAACAAAAAGATTGATTTTACCAACTAGACATTTCGCACAGGAGTCAAATGTCAGAGGAATTGTTGTCACTTTGCTGATGACAGTCGTCCGTGATATTGGATTGCGATCCGCTTATCCTACAGGGGGCCAGTTTACCCTGCAATAGTTAGGCAAGTTCTCTTATATTGCTCCAGAATCTCTCCTACGTATGTTGCTAGTTCGAAAATTGGAACGAATAAACTACGCTGATTAGGGAGATGGGTAGCGTATATCTGTGAATAAATTTCGCTGGCGTGCAACGGTCACTAACGTGGGTGTCATTCGAAAGTGGATAGGAATAGTCGATTTGTAATTCGGTAGGAAGCTTAATTGGCTGTCTAAACGTGTTAGACTTCCTCATTATGGTCCACAAGACCCATCTACCGAGTGATTAGAGAAATTTGAAGAAATGGTTGTATGTTTGGAATCGTTATCTTCACAATGTATTTTCATCTGTATAACGTCCTTGCTTATCATTTTGCTGCCTTTTCTAGATTCCTGACCTTTTGTTTTGATTTTATTGTGATAGAAACCGAAATGACGATACTTAACATACGGATTAAGAGTGCGAAAATTGAAACCGAGTACTTTCGTCTAATCGGATTGTGACTACATCATTTAGCCGATAGTAGTGGAGTGCTTTAGAACGTTTGATTACCACTCCGTAGGTCAGAGGTTCGAATCCCGCAACCGATGGTCACTGTGATAATAGACAGTTATCCGCCATCGTTCGACTCGTTGCCACACCTGACCTATTGGACCCTATGTGGTTCTCTATCACTCCAAGTTTCAGGGTTTGGTGATCGGTTATCCATAATAATGAGGTGGGCGTTTGTGGTCATAAGGTGTATACCTTCCACTGCACTCATGCGCAAGCACGTAATAAAAAAACTCTTGAGTATGTTGTCTTTAGATTATCATCCACAGATTCACTAGACACGACAGTTTGGGAGTGAAAAAGAATTGCTTTATGAGTTAGCCTTTCTTCATCTAAAAATCTTGTACGCGCTGAATCATAAAGATGTTACGCAACTTATCAAAGGTAAATAACTTTGAAGTAGAGTTTATAAACCGGGAATGTTTACAGCAATAGGCTAATACACATTTTTATGAAACTTTTCCTACCTTTTTGTACGACCAACAGGCTCTAAATTAAAATAACAGGAAATCCGATAATCACTGGCGAAGATCTCTATAAATGATTGACATTCATAAAACAGAAGTTAATTCTAATCTGTCAGGCACAAAGGTATGCATAAAAACTAAGAAATCGTCCCAAGTGACTGTTTTAGAAAACGCAAAATAAGTACAGGATAGTTTTCTCGTCAAGTTGCTTTCTGGATTAACGCGTCTTAGAGGGACAAGAAAAGTTCTGCATGGCTTTTTTGTTGATTCACCTGTAGTCTATTGGTATATCCCCCAAGCGAACGTTCACAATGGGCTTACCAGTATCAGTACTTCGTCAGAAGAGAAGGTAAAATAAGCTTTCCCAGACGTAGTAAAACCGCTGGATCGGGTAGATTGTCCCCATCTGTTTTCAAGACAGAGGCCTTGCTTAAATATTGAAGTTAACAAAATCCTTTGGTTTGATAGAGATAAATAACTAGGTTTCTAGGAATTTCATGATCAATGGCGTGTTTTATGTCCACAGTTCAGTCAGTTCACTTCAGACAATTAACAACCACGCACTGTGTGCAGTTGTTTTGGTTGCTATCTCCTGATGACAGCCTCAATCACAGACAATGAAAAGGGACAGAAATATGAAAGGAACAGTAAAATAACTACAAATAATATTATCAAGTCGATAACGAAAGTTTGTGGATACAGGAGCGCCACTGATCGCGACATTTAGCTATTTCCTCTAACATACATTACCACTGAGTGGAAGGGTCTCTTGGACTCCACCCAGAGAGTCTAACACGCCCTACATGGCCAAGTACACGGGTTAGGCTTCTCATACCTTTCTTCCATGTCACGGGATGACCACCCTTACTCACCTTCCAACCGCTACCACCTCAGTGAACATTGGGCGCCGTTGAATCCTGTCTGGGGACATGCGCAACACGTTGCAACTATCTTAGCCTGGTGACCTTTAGTGTTCCATCGAATGATTTTGTTCGTGAACCAAAGACTCCACCGAATCTCAGCATTGTTTATACGATGTTCCCACCATATTCGAGCAATGCTGCGAAAACATCGATGTCCCAATACCGACAATCTTTGTATATCCCCCGCCCGTAGTGACCATGTTTCTGAACCATACAAAAGCACTTGTCTGACTGCTGCAGCGTACACTCGACCCTTGATAGATAAAAGGATGCCATATCGACGCCACAGATGACTCAGATTGACAAATGCTAAACGAGCCTTCTGTATACGCAGATACACCTCACCCGATATCCGATCTCCGGATGAAATGCAGCTGCCCAGACAACTGAACTTATCTACCAGGTCTATAGTTTCCCAGATACTGTAAGGTGTGGTGTTTCATCAACTCACTTTTGCAGCAGCATCTTGCACTTTAAAGGTGCAAAACGCATACCGAACATTGCTACGCAATTACTCAAGTTGTCCAGAAAAGCTTGCAACTTACCTGGATCTTCGCTTAGAAAAACCACGTCGTCCGCATATTCAATGTCTAATACCTTTCCCCCCGGGAAAAGTTAAATACCACTATCTCTAAATGAAGGATTCTTTTTTGTATTCGCACACTTCATCTACTTGGTCATAATGTTCTCGTACTCCCAGGGGTTTGGTTCCCGATCAAATTCGATCAGAGAGGCAGCAACCAGAACCGGTGCATCGTTAGTGGCTGTTAAAAACCGGAAGCTGACATTGAATCTACCGAGTTTCGGTTGATCTGTTACAGCGGGCTCCACACGGTTGGCTATGCAATCAAGCGCGCATTTTATCACATCTTGCGTTTGACCCCTCTCATTCCTAAATAACATACGTTAACTCTGTATAAAGCTTTCGCCTATAACAGCAATATTTTCTTGTTTTTTGTATTTTAACAAATTAGTACAGTGTCGTTTGAAGAACACGTTTTCTTCTCATTTCCTTTTTGTTTTTAGGGTTGGTTTTATGTGTGAAGTGATTCGAAAACCGGATTTGGTGGTGGTACAACTGGAACACGATGTGCTCACCACATTGCTCAAAGTAGGTTTTACCGTGATAGCTTTGATACGATGGTAGATGGTTAGAAAGTAAACCTGGCGAGGATGGCCCTTTCTTCTCCCGATTGTTTTTTTCCCTTCCCCGCGTTATCCACAGCGTCTACCTCTTCATGTCGCGTCACAACGATGCTGCACCTTGGCGCTGTGTGATGATTTGCATGAGTCCACAACCCAAAGATTTGCATGAGATGCCTTCTTTAGACCTGAGATGCAATCATGCCTGACAGTTCAGTGGCTAGAAACCAGATGAGGTTCTATTTCACTAAACTAGTTGATGGGCAATACCTTTTTCTGTACGATCAACTTTTTTGTTCTAATGAATAAATGCCAAGAAAAACCGTATATCGGATGGATATAGGAGTAAATTACTTGGGGTTTCTCTGGGCGATGAGAGTAGTTATCGCACTTCTTCTGACAGCTCTTTCCCGCCAAAGCTGAACAGTCCCCACTTTAAGGGATGCTGCCATGTACGCGTTCTGCTTGCTCCATTGGGCGCATGTATATAAGGACTGAATCCCAAAAGCAGATCGACAATTAAAGCACCAACGAACGTAAGAAAAATAACAACCAAGTCTCACGTGAGAGATCGAATGAAGTTCCTTCGCGAGCGCTTTGGTCACGTTCCCGGACTGGGTTAACGCCCCACCACCTTGCGAGTCAGATTGTTGAGTCTATTTTCCAAACAGAAGTATCCACCAAGTTATCAGTGCAGTTAGATGCTCGGGATCCAAATGAACGATGGACACAAATTAAGGATTTCCTCTTTGGGGTTACTTACGGTACTCGACGCTTCAGAAGCAAACACACATAGAAGTGATATGCATCCTTTTTTATTACATATGTTCGCATGAGTGCAGTGAAAGGGGTATACACCATAATCCCAATAGCCTACTGTACTATTAGGCATAGCTGGCAACCAGACCCTGAGACTGGGAGTGACAGAGAACAATTACATGAGGTCTCAATGGTTCAGATGTGATAACGATCCGGATGACAGCGGATTGCAGTCTACCACCAAAGTGACCCGTGGAGGCGAGATTCAAACCTTTGAACTCCAAGGTGGAAAACAGACGTCATAAACCACGCGACTGCCACCGGTCTCCGTTAAATGCGTACAGATCGTCTCCTCCAGGTTCCATATATGGTGATGCACGGAATAACCTTGAATGCGAACTGCATCGAAGCCTGAGACCATGAGCAGTGGTTTCGATGATCGGCAATGGTCGCATTATTTTCCGCTTGATGAGAGACACCAGTTTATGAAAACCTAATGCTGGCGAACTGACGTGAGAGGTAAACGGCTCATCAGTTCAGACTGACGAGCGTGGCCTGGATCGTTAAGTGAAGCATTTCAAGACGTGCTGAGTATCCTCCGTTGGAGACAGGGACTCTCCGTGAAATAAGTTTCCCTGGACGACGTATGACTGCTGGATTGAATGGTTACTTGCGTCTGCCTTTGAAAATGGTGGCCGGTGTCGTCATTGGGCTTGAAAAAAATCCTCATTTTGACATGGATGAATTCCGAGGAGTCGGTGTAAATTGATAATCGTGCCGATTCATGAGAAAGTTCGCAGATCTTCCAGTGAAAAATGTAGAGGAATAATTCTGCTTTGCATGGCAGCTAAGCTGCTCGTTGGTGTTATTTTCTATCGTTTATCTAATGCTCACAGACAATACTCGTGAGAGAGTTGAGCTGGGTTCACACTTGGTCGGGGTTGCATTGATAACATCTTCACTGTTCGATGAATTTAGAACATGGGCACACCTCTGTTTTTCTTGATCTCAAAGCGGCCTTCAATTCAGTCAGCCTCACAGTTCTCTAACACTACTTCTTGTTGAAAGGAATATCAGAGAAATTCATTTCCGTTATACAAACCCTGCACCTGAATAGCTGAAGCCGAGTTCACATTTATGGCTGTCTTTCACTGGAGTTTACCACGAGAAATGGTGTGCGTCAAGGTTACTTCCTCTCTCCTTTTCCATTTAACTTTAAAATTGATATGGTCGTAGAAGCAACCTTTTTGTCATGTAAGGATATCGGTATTGAAATTTCCTTCGTGGAAAACTATTAGACCTTGGAAATGCAGATGACTTAGTTCTTTTGAATGAAGATCCACGTAAGTTGCGAGCTTTCCTGAACGGCATGAACAACTGCGTAGCGTTTTTCACATTCAAAGTGTAAGATGCTGTTGCAGGACTGGGTTGGTCCAGTATCAAAATTTCCGCTATCTGGGAAGACACTAAACCAAGTAAATAGGTTCCTTTATGCAGACAGCTGAATTTCATCCAAGAGTCGCATGTCCAATAAAGTGTCATTGCGTACACAGAAGCCGCGTTTGACTTTTCTCCACCTGAGTAATTTGTAGCATCGACGTGACATCCGTTTATCTATCCCAAAGCATAGTGATTAGTTATTCGAACAGAACAGATCAGTTGACTGGTGGCACCATGCCTCAGATATCAATCCAGCATCGAGGATCACCATCGCGGAAAATACTTCGGCCGTCGCAATGAGACTGGAACTTGAAGTGGTGGATGGCTTGTGCGCCTCAGTTATTGGACGAGCTATACTGGATGGCTTACATGAAGCCGAAGATTCAGTCACACCTGGGAGTTAATCGGCGAAGCACTGACAAAGCAGTCGCCTGGTCCTCCAGGTTGGGAGTCTATTTGAGCTGTCAGTCGGTAAAATCAGTGGGACAGTAACTGACCCAGGCAAATAGACTTCCACTCAGCCATCCCACTGCCTTGCGGACAGGTTCTTGTTAGAACTAAAAGCTTCGGTTGAGAACCCTAATTTTTCTCCTGCTTAGCGGTGAGGCACCCTAGCAGTACCTGCCCAACTGTACTAATATAAGGAATTCGATGCTGCATCGGTCGTCACGCAGGATAATCAGGACCGCGCTACCCATTGCATCAAGCGGAGTCAGTAGTGACACGTGGGCTACTGCTCAGAGTTTCCTCTTTTATCCAACCTTTGTCTTCTGTCCCCAACCACCTCTCATTGCTCCCTATACGTACCCGTTATTCTCCCACTGATAACACACCCGATACTCGTAACGGTTCAATTAGTCGTAAATAATCACTTATCGTGTAACTCACATTTTCTCAAGCCTCATCAGCCTCTGAATTTAGGTTCGTTTAACGTGCGAACTCTCATGCGGGCAGATCAGTAGGCGTGCCTAGTGCTCACAATGGACTCTCTGGTGATTGATGTCTGCTGCGTACGTAAAGCGTATATCCAGTATTCGAGCAGTGTTATTCAACTAACTGCTCCTGGTATCTCATCGAGGTACTTCCTGCCAACTTCAGGAGACTAAGTAGCAAGAGCTGCGGGTCAACGTAGTGTAGGAATAGTCTTGACTGAGAAGGCTGAGGCTGCTCTTCTAGACTGGATCCCGGGTAATAGACGTTTATGTGCTGCAAGACTCCAGGGGTCAGTTGGCGTTCGAAACGATGACTGTGTTAAACGCAGTTTGTTTGGGATCTCAGCATATACCCCAACAGACAGCAGTTCTGACATGCAGAAGGATGAGTTCTATGACGAACTCGCCACTCTCGTTCGCAGGAGCAAATGCTCTGACACTGTAGTGCTAGCTGGTGACTTTAATGCACAAATTGTCCAACTTAGTGTGTCAGAAGATTGTTTAAATGGGTGTTGTGCTCTACCCACTCAGCGTACAAATAACGGAGATAAGCTTTTCCAGTTTTGTGCAGAAAATTGGTTATTCCTGTCTAGTACAAATTTCCGACACTGCTCGCATCGCACAGCAACATGGCGCTCTAAATCTACACGCACTCTGGATCAGATTGATCGTATCGCAGTAAGTTACCGGTGGAGCAGTTCTGTTCAGTACTGTAGATCCTACTGGTCCACGTATGTAGAGTTGGACCATGCATTAGTTTTAATGCGATTATCACTCCAGCTCCATGGTCATCGACACAAACCGCAAACGAGGTTAGCCGTAGAACGTTTGCCTGATCCAGAAGTTCGCACCAGTTGTGAGCAGAAATGATCATGTAAGCTAGGAACTACGACTTACAGTAATGTAGATGAGCACTGGGCCCATATCAGTCGGGCGATACATGTGGCAGCAGGTTTCGCCTGCGGTCCTAGATCCGATGTCCATCAAATACACTTGATTTATCAAGGTAGTAGAGGTGAGCACTCGGATATCCAAAGCTGGAGCGGCGTACGCTGGACTGAAGCACTTGTGGCACCCACCCAATATCTCGCTGATATTGAAATGTTGTGTGTACTGTGCCGTGGTGCGCCCAGTTTTGTTGTGTTGTTGCCAGATATGAAGTTTGCATGCGAAAGATGTTCTTCGCCTTGAGGTTTTCGATCATCGATATTTATGTAGTATCACTAAGATTAGATGGAATAACCGGGTGAGCATTGCTGGGGTCATAAATAGAGTATTGGATACTAGCTCAATGTTCTATCATAGTGTATCCAGCCTAGTAGACTTCGTTGGTTGGGGCACGTGTTACGTATGGCAAACACACGTCTGCCTTACCGTGCCCTGTTTTCCGTTCCTTCTTTGGGAGTGGAAGAAACCGCGGGGAGGTCAACAGATGACTTGGCACCGAGAAATGAGAGAATGTACAACGAACTTAGGAAAAGTAGGTGCTTCATATCTTCGTGGTTGGGGTCGAAAAGATCCGTCAACCAGTTGGCTGGAGACACTGAAGGATATGGCTCGAACCGTGAACAGTGTTGATCGTGTTGTCACTTTATGTCGAATCAGAATGACTGATCGATGTGCGTTTGTACAGTTAGACTGTGTATTTTGTGTGTTGGCTACTGGGACGTTCTTTCCTTTCCCCACTTGTGTAGGTCCACTCCCTATTCATCTTGTATATTCATACTTTCTTATTCAACGTGCAACACGATGAAAAAGGCAGTGATCAGTGGGGCTTTCCCTGCTGTTTAACGCTGTCCGATGATGATAATGTTTATCCTTTCGGATTGAATTCTAATCGAAGCCTTCTGAGTCAAAATTCCTCAATACAGATTTCGAACTCCACTTCTGACGGTCATCTTTGATGATAGACACTGATTCTGTTGCTGCGCTCAGTAATAGCTAACTTATTGCGGTCCTCTTTGGCCCAACACTTCAAGTCAAATGGTCACGAGTGCGCATCGTTAGTGTTACAGTACACAAGACGGTCGGCTGAAATAGTTCGTTTACTGAATACGTAACATTTGGATGGCGACAAAACCAATTATTAGCTTACTGTTCATTTGCATCAATGATTTCCAATTCCATTTCACCCGGTTCTTATTCGATCTGAAGATTCCATGAAGCTGTGTGTATGACTCACTCCATTTGATTGCGTTCAGTCCATGTGACGTAACCACATTCATTGTCACTCCGTGGTCTACAATTGATTTTGAGCAGTGATTTACTTGTTGGTTGAACGAGTAGTACTTATACTCCACCACATTAGTAGCATATTAGGCCCTTGTCCCTTCGAGGTCTTCTCTTCCTATTGTCCTTGCGACTGATTGGGAAGAACCAACTCGCTCTCCACACGCAGGCAAACGTTATTCTTGTTGGATATTCGATTAACAATCTTTAACTGAAGTGTATCGATAGGTCGCTCGATTGAGCGCTCAATCTCAACAGATGAGATTGTTTGAGCCATGTGCTGTGTATGCCTCTGTATTGAGCGACAGAATTATGCGCTGACTACTTCTACTATCATTTTGGGTTTAACTGAGACAGCACCTCAGTTCCATTTCGTTGGTCTTTCAAACAGTGTTTCAGTCTTGAAAAGTTTACATTTACGTAATCCCGTTTCCCTGCACGAAAGGTTGTGTAAGGTTTTTAATAACCAAACGAAGTGAAGGCTCATATCTGACCACTGTACTTAGATTTTTCCAATCGGATTTAAACACTAGCGAACTAAAGCGTGTCCTCTCAATCGTAGTTACATGGATCAACTTTAGAACAAAAATGTAAACAGAAAAGAAATCCTATTTCCGACGGTGTGCAGTAGATTTCTGGGTGGTTAATGCTTGACGAAAGCTCGAGAGCCCATCGTAAATAACATTTTCCACGAGAGCCCTGGCCGGTGCTCCTGACGCATTAGTCCATCGTGCAGGGTCATTGAACGCGGGTCGGATGTAGTAAGGTGATCACAAACTTCCACGAGCTTCGTTCAAGATACCCAAAAAGACATGGTACAGCAGTTGGAAGTAGCTGAATTTGGAATACAGAAATGAAAGATGACTGAGTATGGATACGTCTGTAGGGCTGAGGCGGTAACTCAGACGAGAGAAGGATTCGCTCATTGACTCGCTTCGCGCTACCCATTTTGCTCAATTCAATGGCTAACACCTATTTTGACGATGGGATTTCCGGCAGTAAACCGAGACGACAGCAACCAGTTGTTTTCATTCGTATTCCGTTTTACATCATCTGCTGACCGTGGTCTGACTACATCCACGTGGAGCTTAGACGGTGAATAGACAGCAGTGCGACAAGCGTTTGTGCATCTCATGCAGCAAATGTGGGTTTCAGCTAGTTGGGATCTTGGGGAAGTCTCTCGCTTTTTTTCCCAAAATATCATTCCTATCCGTTTACTTCTCGGGGAATTGTGACCCTGTTAAAATAAAGAAAATACAACTTTCAGATTTACGTATTTTTTGTTTTCTGCTATTGCACACAGCGGGCTTCACCAACTGAGTTTACTAAGGCTTTGAGAATGAACGTTTGTTGTTTTTCGTTTTACGTGGCTCAGAAGCGTGGTGCCTGCGGATAAAAGACGCAAACTGCCACTTAGCCTCGCTATCTTCGCAGCACCGCCCGAATATGGAGGAACGCCTTAGGTTGTTTTTGGGATCAGAGATCGGCCTCTAAACTAAGCATTTAACCTTAAACAGCCGCGTTGATTAGATTGTGTTGCACATTTCATAGGATGATGTTCTCCGAGACAGGTAGTAGCTGGACCCTGGGTTGCGATGTTCGATCCATGATGTGGCGGAAATGTGTGAAAACTCAAACTAATGGGTTTGGCCGTGTAGGATGTGTTTGGCCCGCCTACCAGTTGGTCGTAGATAATAAGCGACAAGATCAGCTGCCGCGGTCAGCGGCGTCTTCGTCCTTCGTCTACAAGATTTTCTCTTTATATTTCACTTTATTCACCTCCGAGTGGGTGATACTTCGAGGTAGCAACCAGTACCAGGGCAAAAAAGGGCAAGTTCAACAGTTGAATGAACAGCATTTTTTTGTTACACGTGAAGTGAATCACATCGTAAGGCGTAAACCCCATTATCAGAAGACACTTTAAAAGTGGGTTGTGGGGAGTACATTCAAGTTGGAACCAGTTTATTGATTCTGCTTTTGGGAAGACAGAAAGAGGGAAAGTGTTCCGTAATTTGACGGTCCGGGGAAAGAAAGAAGATTGGAAGATAGAAGTGCCACATCTAGTGACGGAAGCTTGATAAGGATGAGTGGTTGCTTGGGTACGTGATGTTCGGGAAACAATTTTGGGAAGAGGATTTGCCGAAGCAGCTCAGAACAAAATCCAGAATAGTGCCGGTGGAAGCGAGACAACGAAGCGACAGCCCGACGATGGGCTGGTGGCTGCAGACTAGAGGCTAAAGAAAGGTCGTCGATCAGCCGGATGGCCCTTCGTTGAACCCTATCTAGAAGAGAAAGAGAGGTAGACGAAGCTCCACCTAACACGTGAATGCAGTAATAAAGCGTGCGGCGGATTTTCACTTTGTACAGCAGAAGAAAAGCTGATGGGAAGATGCGTCTGGCGCATAATGAAACGCCAACTTTGCGCGCAGCACGAGAGGCGAGCTGAGATATAAAAGCGGAACAGTATGGGAGGAAGTTATAGATAATAATAATAATAATAATAATAATAATAATAATAATAATAATAATAGATAATCGGTGGAATGCAGTACGATTGAATCAAAGGATAAATGTGAGGAGAATGAATGATGTTTCAAAAAAATTGAGAGAAGAGAGGTTTTGGAAGCATTAAACGCAAAATGATTGTGGGAGTCCCAGGAGGAGATGTGTTCGAGGTTGGACTCTAAAGATACACTGATAGCACTGCGATCATGATCAATGTTGGCGTTGGCTTGGTGGGGGGGGGGGGGAGTGCGGTAAGAGAGGGAATAATGACGGATGACATCATCGGCAAAGGAATGGATTGGGTTGGAAGTAGTGGATAGAAGATCATTAATGAATAAAAGAAGGAGGGTGGGCGCAATTACTGAACCTTAAGGAGCACCAGCATTCACACGAAATGGCTGGGACAGAACCCCATCAACTCGGACGGAGATGGGTCGCTTAATAAGGAAACTTGATGTCCACGATACGAGAGCGGAGGAGCTCCCGAACGTGGACATGGAACTGTTAGTAATTTGGGTGACATCGGTGTTCTGCTGTCCATTGTCCAGCTCGACCGCCGGTGGCGAGGTTTGAATGTCGTATCTCAGATTTAAAAGTCTGCGATCAAAAACGGCTTGTTTATGTCTGGTTTTTTATGTTGAATTTTTCTTCGCCTGCGCACACAACAAAGCAGTACTCGTCTGATAATAACAACCTGTTTGGTCACTCTCGAGACGATGGATGTACAGTGTTCTATAGGCCGTTGCCCCCAAAGCTCATCCGTAGCCGTTCACGCAGCAGATCGATAGTGGTTGAGTGGCTTAGAGTGTTTGTTCGACATCTCGGAGGTCAAAGGTTCGAATTTCACCACCGCCCCTCACTTTGGTGGTGGACAGTAATCCACTGTCTTCTGGCTCGTGACCACAACTGATATTTTAAGACCTAATGTGGTTCTCTGGCACTCCAGATCTCAGAGCCTGGTTGTCAGCTATTCCTAACAGTGCAGTAGACCTTTGAAGTTATGTCGTGTATCTTTTCCACTGCATTCATGTAAAAAGGTTTGTTAAAAAAGTTTCTCAGTTGTCTAGTCCCAATTCACTCTGCTGATTCCGCGAGGCGCGATTTTTCTTTCATCATCCAGCTTCTTCGTTTTTCTCGGTTCTAATCTAGCTTCCTTTCTCTCTCCTCATCTTCAGTGGGTATATCTGCAACAGCATCCAGAATTCGAGTACAATCCCGAATCGCCACCGTTCTTAAAAACCGCGTACGCCTATTTCACCTCAACAGGTTAGTTTCACGTTGCCTTGGTATTTCTAGTCCATCCATCTGTTTACTTAACTGAATTACAAAAGGACAATATTTTAAACAACGTAATATATGCATACATTGGTATAAATGTGAATGTAATGTACCTCTAAGCTTACATCGGCGCGAAGCGTTTGCTTCCGACCGACTCATTGTCCTGCTTGTTGATTACTAATGTGATACATAGATGTAGACATTCACTGGCAACTAAAAAGTATGTAATTGTGGTTTCGGGCGAAATCTGGACGAGACAACAGGATTTAGCAAAGATAGGAGTGGAAACATAACTTCTACGTGACTATCGCTGAATATGACTCTAAACCATGATATCCAAGTCTCCAGCCAAGTGTACTGTGTAACTCATCTTGCGTGGGGAACAGATGGAGCCAGCCTTTTTGACCGATGGACGCTTCATCCTACTTTGATCTCTATGCTACCTTGATAAGTCAACTCCAGGATCTACTGTAATCGACCGAGTGGTACATTATTTTAATTTCATGCTTGCCCGCGAGTGTAGTGGAAGGGTTATTTCCCTTAACCATGGAGGCCCGCTGCACTATTGTGAATAACCTCAGTTTAAAACTTGGAGGTCAAAATAGGTCAAATGTGGTAACGAGCTAGGTGATAGTGGATTACTTTACTACCACCAAAGTAGTCGGCGCTGGCGGGATCTGAACCTCTGATCTCTGAGGTGTAAGGTGAAGGCTCTAAATCGCTCGACTATATGAAACACGTATCGTTACCTGGTCTGTTCGGGCCTTATACGACGTTCCACTCCAAATCCCAAATTGATGGTTGCCGGTTTTGCCTAAGCCCAGTGAGCCCGTTGAACTTATGGGTGGTGTGCCCCTTCCACTGCAGCCACGTTTAGGCTTAGAACAAGGATCCACTGTAGCTCTGGGGGTTCCGCCTCATCTGCTGAATTCTCTCCTCAGCGGGACGACGGCATATCACAGCTTATCAGGGGATAAAACAGTTCGTGATCACTAGGACATCTTTTTCAGCCAGTTCGGAAAATGCATCGAGAAATATTCTTTTTCCTTCCTTTTTTATTTATTATACAACAATGCACATCAATTCAAGAAGGAGACGACGGACAGTGAAAGGCTGCCAAATGGGGAGGTGACCGGCGGTGATGGGAATCGAACCTGAGTCGGTATTGTTCAAAGTTCACGATAATAACCGTCTGACCACCGCCGGTTCACTATCTGTCTCCGAAAAACCAACTGCGAAGGACATCTACCGGAAGGAGTTCATCTCAAAGTGTGTTTCATCCACCCTTGCAAGTGCTTCTGGCCATTGAAATTGTTCGACTGGTGTTTTATTCCATCGACCGCTGGGTGGCACATTGCAGCACCTTGATAGTCAGCCGCAGAAAATGAACTGTGACGTATTCCATTTACTTCAGTTGTTTCAGTTGCCTTTAGGCTCATTTTTGTGACAAACAGTGAGCTAACCTGTTTCAATAATTCGGTACAATGTACCGCTTCGGGAGATCGGTGGATGTGGTTAATAAGTGCGATTTTCGTTGCTTTGTCTTCATTTGGTCTATATTCGTAAACAGTTGGTACAGCGATTAGCATGTGGCCCTGAAATGTGTCCACAATCCGGGTTTCGTCTAGTTTTGGCATGAATTCAGTACAGTTTTCTATACCACTCGATGACTCTCCGTCCTCACCATAGTTATCATCGTTATCGTTATCATCATGACACCTTAAATATCAGTGACTCAGACAGTCTCATCAATGAGATGCAGTGACGTACTTTTCGAGCAGACTGACAGATGTCATCCGAGTCTCCCCTCATCTCCGGTAGAAATGGCGGATTTCTTTGTGAATTTTTGTGCACAGCAGTCTATATTGCATACAGCTACCTCACAGACAACTTTTGTTCTAATAAATCACATTGTTTACACAGATTGACTCGTAACTGGATAGAACTGCGTTCATCAATGAACACTGCTTATGATTGCGTATTCAGCGACTCGCTACAGTAGTATTCTTCGAAACCCTTTGTGAATCTCGTTCGTCAATTTGGTTGCCGTAAAACTATCGCCGCCATTGTGAGATGATATCGGAAGCGCCGTGTTCGTCCTGGTTATATACTTCCAGTACTGAATATCGATCACCGAACCCTCATGGGGATTCTAATCCGAGATCCTAGTCCTGACCACAGTCCACCACTAAGTGACTCATATCAAAACCGAACACGGTAATAGTCCAGTCCGGCTTTTGTATTTTGTTTCCCGGTCCCCTTGAGAATTGCCTCTGTTTTGTATTCACAGCCGATGATCCCTGATAAACCAGTCTAAACCACTAACTGACGAATAAACATTCTATAACAATGTGAACTTATACAATTCTGATCAGTCGTTTGGCTGTTTCATAGTCACATGAATAAATCCAGACACCAATCTGATCGTCACCTTCGTGAATTACAGTACCATAATTTGCTCGTTTGTGAATCAGTTCATCCCAATTATTTCAACCCTTAACTTCAGGGTACTGGTTTCGATTGCTAACTAACATTTTCACCCAGGTGGAAGACAGATAGTTAACCGGCGGTGGTCAGACGGTTATTATCGTGGACTTTGGACAATACCGACTCAGGTTCGATTCCCATCACCGCCGGTCACTTCCCCATTTGGCAGCCTTTCACTGTCCGTCGCCTCCTTCTTCAATTGTTGTACAGTAAATAAAAAGGGAATGAAAGGAGTAAAAGATAGAGAGAGAGTAAGTAAATTAAAAGTAAAAAAGTGCACACGAATACCGAGTTCTAATGTGGCTACCCCCACGGACCATGTGTCGTATACTAACTCCAGTCATCGAGTAGACGGATCATTTGAACCCCAACTCTAAATCCTAACGCATTCTACAAAGCCAACCCCATACGTAAAGGTTTTCATACCTTTTTCTCTAAATACGTCATGGACTGACTAACTTAACTCACCCTCTAACCGATGCTTGCCTCGGAGAACAATCAGTACACCAGAGGAATCTGCTTATGGGCATGCACAACTCACATCCCAACCATCGTAAACTGTCCGGATCCAAAATGTGGTATAGAAGTTGACGACCGGAGCTCCAGTGTACTACACCCAGTCTACGCGTTGCTGGTACGGTCTTCCCACCATGTTCAAGCATTGCTGCAAGCACCGGATAAACTTCATGTGTCCTCTATTCGCAACGGCCATTTTTAGGATCCGCATGAAAAGGGATGACGTGTCGCAGTTTAAACGCTGCCTTCGGTGGACAAATAATTTTCCTATCGCTTAGTTCAATATCGAGCTTGATTTGTCAAAATCCTGTTCGGTCAGCCAGGTTCAAAATTGCCGACACAATGAGCCCTTGGGCTTTGCAGATTACCTCTTTCAGTATACTCATTATTCGTTATGAGTAATATTGAATTCTGATCAGTGACTGTTTCACACATAAACATGACATAAACAGACTGACATTAGAACTCGAATAGGTGAAATTCACCGGGTGTTCTAGGGGAACTGGCAAACTTGACTTTAACATCCGGAATCCAACAAATCAGGCTTGGTATTGAAGCGAGCAAGAGTGCAACTGTCCACCTGCAACAAAACTAGTAAACGGATGTGAGTGTTCAATCCAAAGTTTCTGATAGCGTCAGTTAATTTCGGATAACCATTTCCACTGAACTGATATTGATCGTTTTAATTGCTGTTTCTGAGATAAATCCATGTGTAAGGCAGAAAATAAGGAGCATAAAACGGGGTAAAGATTTCGTATTTTAAGCACTACGTTCGGCGATCGGAAGCTTCTGGGAACAGGCGAAAAAGAAATCAGTTTGATCAACAGAAAGTGTAACTACAAGGCTGCAACATACAGCTGTTTTGCCATTGCCCCCAAAGATAGGGTGGGTGGGCCAGAGGGAGCCTACCACATCGTACACAGTGTAGTCTAATGGTCAGAGTTTTCCTAACGTCCTATCGGATGATCGAATGACCGTCCTTGGTCATCTTTCGGTTGACATCACTCTTCACAATAGAGACAGAAGGGGTCCTCGTGTACAAGCCTCATCAGCAGCAATTCATTGGCTCGAATACTACACCACTCTATCAATACTTCAAGTTTTCTCGTGGAAGTACCGTCACTGACCTCTTTCGCCACGTCAGAAGGCGTCGAATTCCAGGGGTCTGCGGTCTTGTGAGATAGGCAGTGAACCGGCAATGAAACAGTTGAATACAGCTTCAACAGAACTATCGTCTGCAACTACGGCAAGGTCCACGAAGCGAGAAAACAGCTTGTAGCTCCGGTCCCAGATCACCGCAGATAATGCGGCGAATGTAGACGAGATCTCGGCGTATCCTCCGGTAGATTTCTAGGAACAGAACAGTCATCTCCGGACGATTTTCGTCACCAATCCCACATAGTCCCGCGATGAGACGAGTAGCGGTCTTCTGGGCTCTTTCCAACTTGAATGATTCGACCGCCGTTCATAGATATGCACGCGCACCACCTTACTCAGGTCAAGGACGAAGTAATAGGAAGTATATGTCATACAGTATGCGTCGTAGGATAGTTTCCCAAATGACCAGCGAACCGCACCAAGGATGCTTCAGGCCGAGGTGCGTCCTCTGTCCGTGTGATCTCTGGTTTTCAGGGTGGTCGACACCGCAACCACTGAGTGACGTCCGCACCCCGTTGTTCTTAGCAAGACCCCATATAGGTTTTTACCTTCCAGTAACGCACGTAGACACACTTCACTAGATTTAACGGAAGGGTTCACGAGGAAAGCCAGCTTATTAAAGCATCAACATCATCCTGTAGAAATTGTCTGTCCGTGTCAGCCCAAAGTGCCACAGTTCCAGGTCATCTGCGTACGGTAGACATGGGGCTGTGAAAGCCGCTGGGAGGAGGTCATCGATGTAATCCAGGAGCAACAAAGGTCCGAGTACAGACCCCTGGAGACCATTGCTGGAGGCTGGATAGCACCTGGGTATGGTCCAAGAAACTTTGATAGCAAATCGCCGTCCTCTTAGGAAATCCTTAATCCAGTATTGAATGGACCCACCAGTCTCAATAATCGAAGCATCTGGAACCGTCGGTCATGTGGGATCTCGTCGAACGCTTTGCCAAAATCCACGAAGACAACATCTGTTGGATATCCTCCAGCCTTTGTTTTAGTCCAGCACTCAAAAATCAAGAGAAGATCGAACAGGCAGAACCGGGCTTTGTAGAAATCGTGTGGTTTGGGATCGAGCTGTCGGGGATGCCCGAAGTGTTCTTAAACTCGCTTGGCTATGAGTCGCTGTACAACCTTGCAGGCGGTCCATGTGAGGCTCACAGGACGGTGATTGAAAGTCACACATCAAGGGATATGTGCAGCACGTATCCTAACTAGTTCCGCATGTAGAGATTTAGTGTTCAGCCTGGCGACTCATCTTGCGTGCTTATTACTTTATGCCGAACCTCAATTTGTTTCCACGGTATAAGAACAACGCTGGTAAAACACGTGTCCAGACACTTATAACCTTTTCACATCAGTTTTCACGCGGCCTTGGTCTCCGGGGCGCATGAGGAAAACGGGCTTTATTACTCTAGCATACAACAAACCGTTAACAGACAAATAAACGTCACCTCAACACCACGTGCTTTATATTGTTCTAAAGCCAAACGTGAGTTCTGGGCGCAGGATGACACTTTTTAATAGATTTCCGATCACTGTAGGGAAATGCCATTGATCACGTAACAAAATCTGTCCACCTGGCTTATTCATTCTCATGTCAGACTTTCGTGGGTGATATAACAACTGCTGGATCACTATGCATCACCTCGTTCTCACAATTTATCGAGCTAATTTGCATAAATCCAAGTGTCCCTCTACTTATGGTTGATGGAATCGAGTTGTTCTGCCTCATACCCACCATTAACCCCCTGGTTCCGCCAAATTCCACGGGATCATCAGCTGTTCGTTTTCCGTATTGTTTTCATCACACACACACACACACACAGCTGACCAGCTTAAACGACACACGAAACGGGTTCGCTTCTGAGCATAGAAACATCTCATCTATCTCTGATGCGTCCTGGGTGATCACTTGATATGTGGTTATCAAATCACCGCGGTGTCCATCGTTTCTCGTCCTACCGTAATCAGATGTGTGAATGTGTGTGTAGGACGTTGTATTCTCAGTACTATTTCGTTATTTTTTGTTTCTTTGCTTTTTTCTCTGTATTCGGTACACTAATTACTGTTGAGTAGCTAGACGATTGCATCATCCGTGTACTGCAGATTAACCAACGAAATTTTTAAAAACTATAAAAAACGCTCATCTTGATGTCCGTAGTACACCGAACGTGAGTTGCTGGAAGGAGTGTTTTTCTTTCTCACCGGAACTTAGTTCTAACCTGCCTTGTGATGAATGAGTGAATGACGTGGTGATGTATGCATATTGTGACTCACAATCCTTTTAAGATGAAATCTGTTCGGGCGTGTAAGTTCACACTGGGATGTGCCCATTAAGTGCCAGTAGTCTCCAACGTTTTTTTGCTGTCAGTATCATGCAGGTCAAACTCTTTGACGTGCAGTAATGCGCGCGATTTATGACTTTTGAGGTGACACGGATAAGCGTGTTTGAGATAACCAGCAACGTATGTCCGGTCGGTAACAGTATGTGATCCGTGTAGAACAAGCACTACTCCAACTGAAGTGGAGACACGAAAGGAGTCAATCTATCTCCAAGCACGTCAAAATATCAATTGCGCGTATACAGGCAGATGGAAGAACACTACGTGCGTGAATACTATTGGTCTAATGACAGGTCTGCAACTATGGTCACAGGGGTTCATTATCATCTGTCACGGTTGACCCAGTTCGAATCTTCATTTCGACTACATTGCACACGAATTGTTCTCGTTCCTCTTCAGTGTCAACAACATTTGGACATTCCCAACCTCAAGATATAGGAGAAAGACAGCTTACCTCAGTATCGTCTCGTGAAGTTGAGGTCTTTCGGGGTGTGGGGGAGGGGGTGTACCAATTTATGACATAACGATCATTCACACAATCGAAGCGTATAACCCCTCGCGCGAGTTATTTTTCGTATTACAGCGCGTCTGTTATCTCAGGAAATAGATGTAATGTAGTCTTCCTTAAAATCATCACCATTATCGGAAGTATGCCGCTGCGGAATTTTATCATTAGAACAACAGCGCTAAATCAAATATGCACTCCTTGTAAACCAGTTGCAAAAGACCATTAGTGTGATGAGATAAACTTGAGTCAGGCAATCGCCTATTGTTTGCGCCCGTTCGCACCACTTACGCGTACCGGATTTTTGGCTATATCAGACTACACTAGTGGATCGCTAAATTTGTTGGGTAGTGTCTGAGGATTAGAACGTTTGCTGGCTTCACGCATTGGCCATAGTCATCTTTAACGCCATGACGAAAAGTGGGTTGACTATTCGCAGTTATTTTCAGTTTCATTTCGAATAAGAAGTTCGTCTCATTTATGCTTGCCTTAGAATCTCAAATGCTATGTTTCTGCATAATCCACCCGGAATTCCGGTCGATGTATGAGATCACACAGCGGGTTATCACAGATGGGGAGTTAAATCACCGAACAATGACTCAGTCTACAAGTTCATTGCTGCTCTCGACAGTTGGATTTCATGAGCTTCTAAGACAACCTTCAGGTTTTAACAGTAATGTTTCCCCAGTCCAGGAACGTGCTCAATGTATGATTTACTATCGATCTACCGAAATAATCTTTTGATACTCCCAACTGAATGAATGGCACTGATGTAACACGAAAGGGCAATGCTTTTCCGACGGGAGTTGCATGTGTACAATCTGCACAAGCATAAAAGGAAGAGAAAGTGTGTGAGCCGAGGCTCAGTAAGCGTATCAATAGGCATGAACGCTTACATCAAACGGACACCAAAATGGTGATGTCCAATGCGGCCGGCACATAGCTTCCCCCAACGAAAGAACACTGCCTCCAGTCTTCTGTGCTTCTCCAGCACATACCACAGGAGTACTAATTTCCCAAGGACCACACGTCGGGTAGGCCACTCTGATAGACCTGTACCGGGCTTCACACAAGGTCTCTTTCAGGTCTCCTTGCATTGGGTTACGCAATTGTTCAGCCGAAATATAGCTGCAATTGAACAGTCAAAAAATCAAAGAGAGGACCTAGACTGACTTGGTTTCTGATCTCGTGACTGGATCACTTCGCCGTTGTATTTTTACTGTTAAGCGAACCCGAGAAAGTTGACTTAAAGGAGGAGGAGTCGATCGCCGCACGAACAACGGGTTATTACCTTTGGAAAGCTAATGACACAGGGGTGCTATATCATGTAGTGGTGAAGTAAAACAAATCATTTGATAGCCGGGCCGGATAGCCTTGGGGTTGAGGTGTTCGACGCACAATCATTCGCCCCCGGGTTTGAGTCCCTGTGGGGGGGGGGGGGGGGGGGCTCGGTGGATGTGCACTACAGCTGATGATTCCTAACAAGTTGTATGAAACAGCTGTACAAGGCTTCCACGTCTTTTCTGTGACCAGTTCAGATTCGCTACTGCATGGTGAATTACTTGGTAATTAATAGTGACTTGTTGGAGGACGTTCTCAGTTAGATTCATTACGTCGATGAAAAATTACAACCAATACGTTATGGTTCACAATTCGGACTAAAGACTATTTGCTAACCATTATATCTAGAGAACTCTGCCAAAGAGAAACTCAATTCCGAAGCAGAACTTGCGCCAGTCAGACGAGCAGTGTTTCTAGGAACACTCTGCCCGAGTTGATCGGACAGTGGAGTAGACAGAATAAAATAGGTGATCAACTATTTGTAGACTTCATGTCCAGAAGAGTCTGTTGGTTGTATTTTTGCCAACGTTCACAATAGACAAGTTTACAGAGTAACCAGTAAATGCCATTATGGAAAATTTCCAGAATTTGTCGGTTTCTTCTCTTACAAAAGGCAAACCACGAAAGCACCTGCACTAAGAATTCCTCATAACGTACTGATTTTGTCAGGAAATAAGTGCGACGCGTGTAAGATAAAAATCTTATAGCGTATTTTCTGTTCCTACCATGTCGACGTTAATAGCTGATCTATTCTGGTCCGCTCAGTTAGTAGAGCATGAGACTCTTAATCGAATAGTCATGGGTTCGAGTCCTTAGACTGGTGTTGGTCAAGCGGCCATCGTATAAAGCTTTAGACTGTTTTCTTGAGCTGGAATTCTCCCGCCACCGGTCACTTTGCTTTCGGTCATCTCTCTTCGTGATATCTCTTGAATTGTTGTACCATTTCGCTACAATAAATAGAAGGAAATATATTGTTGCTAACATTGGTATTGTTCTGACACGCCCATGCACTTGAACACGTCTATATCCAGTCTTCAGAGAGTTTATCTTGGTCTGCAGTAGATGTGGAATTCCACCGAAACTTGAAGAACCTCTCCAAATAAACTCTGAACTCGCGTTTTATATTGCTCGGAATTTCGATCAATTTTGATCTGTGGCATTGAGGCATGAATCATACACGGGACGAATATCTGCTGATATTCGCGGGTCGTGAGAATCTCCTTAGGAAAAGAGCATCTGGATCTCAGATGAATCTTGAGGTATACCACCGACAGTGGGGGCATTCACACGTTCATACACTGGCTAGGCTCAGCAACAACCCCCTATTTGCCTGAATTCCACAGCGGTCAGAACTAACCCAAACAAGGCGTGCGCTCTGGGCTATACTTTATTTGATTTGTGTTCTGATTGCAAATGGGATTCTTCTTACTTCCCGTACAATCGTGTTAATTCTCACTGTCTCATTGTGGGGTTTTCACTCTCAAGTCCACACTTTTTTTATCTTGGACAGTTGCAGAAAGGGTGAACTGCAGTGATCGGGATAGGCACACCGCGTGCTGTGCCAATTGTGTGTGTGTGTGTGTGTGTGTGTGTGGCAGTTTCTTAAAGAGACCTGTCCGTCGTACCATGTACTCACTACTCACGTGTCACGTTTCATAGGGACAGGAAAGAACCAAATGAAAATCAACAAACGATAGAAGGGCAGTAAAGGGACTTGTGCAACGAGAATAGTGTTGTCTTCAACAAAAAAATGTACCACAGTCTTTTGAAAAATTCGGAGCAGGGATTGGACACACTTGGAGTTCTCTTGACTCGTAGTCGCACAATTACTGTGCCTTGCATCGGAATACTCTGACCGCCAACCGTCGCGCGGCAATCCAAACTGAACCTTCCACTAACTCGAGTAAGAACACGGAATAATACGGGATCGGGTGAAGATTTAATACTTCAAAAGACGTCTGACAAAAATGGTTCTAGGCGCATTGAGCTCCGCCGTTTGTGTAGTTTTCCCCACTACAGAACGATCCGATCTTGGGAATCGATGAGCAGTAGGAAGACCAACCGATCAGAGGAAGCGAGGTGTGTAAAAACTGCCTATCGAAGACTGGAACTCCCGTCCGTAGGCTCCGCTAGCAGTACGCTACACCGTCAAGCCACCAAATATACTCGCGGTACAAACGGATCCAAATTCATTCCCTCACGTTGACGTATGCCTCTTCTGTCGTTTTCCAGCTGCAAACTATCTGTACTTTCTCACCGACAATTCTCTTACCTATCATAACTATAGATTATTTCCTTATTCTGTGACTGAAGCACACATTTCATGTTAACTAGAAAGATCCTTGATTTACTGCCTGAACCGTGACCGCGCTGTGCTATAGTTTCGTTTGACTCCTTGCGCACTACTCTGTCCCGATTTACCGAATAGCTTTCTGTACCGTTGTTCTTCGTTGCTCACCTGGCTGTAAGTCATTTGCCTTTGTATATGTATCTATATTTTACTACACAGAACCACAAATTTACGACCAACACAGTTATTCAGTAGGAATTTTTTCTGCTGACCGTAGCCGTGTACATCCCATATCGTGCGTAAAGCTTTGGCGATAGACAATAGTCCACTGTCGTTCGGCTCGTTACCACATCTGACCTGTTGGGACCTCATATGGTTCTCCACTCCAAGTCTCATGACCTGGTTGCCAGTTATCCCTAATAGTACAGTGGGCCTTTGAGGCTATGAAGTATATACTACTTCCACTGCACTCATATGCAAGCATGTAATGAAAAAATCTAGTAACACTAAGTTTCTGTTAGATCGACATCTCACAAAATCGGGATAGTTTCTATAACCCACGTAGCCATCATTACCTAGTTTGCGTGCCGTGTTTCGGCTTGTGTGTGTGTGTGTGTGTGTGTACGCGGAAGGATAGGGGTGACTAATACTCCTATTGATGCGTTGAAAATGTAAGGCGAAGATGATTCAAATGGGATATATGTGATCTTATATTCAATATAACCGGAGTATGTCCTGACAAAAAAAGAAGACTCCGGCCGAACGGTGAACTTGAGGCGACGGGATCTGTTCTGTTTCTAATTCGGTGTCTACGGGTACTCTAACTCGAAAATCCACCCCCCACAGACACACACTGCTGTTATTGGTGTTGAGGCTAAATGTTACCTCTGATAATTCACCTCCAGTCTCATTACGTCCTGTCGTGTCTACTTTTTCTATTCATCCGCTTGAGAAATTTTACTGAATGGCAATCACCACCCTCCTTTCGCGGGTGAGTTCAGTTCAGACAACCATTAACCGTGCACTGTGTACGACGGCTTTGGTTGCTATCTCCTAGCGGCAACTTCAAAAGGAAAGGATTATGTAAGGAGTAAGAGGAGAACGACAAATAACGATATGCAATTGAGTTGTAGGAGATTAGATTTGTATATGATGTTCAACAAACCGTTGAGAGCCAGCCCGGATAGCCTTGGGGTTAAGGTGTTCGATTCACAGTCGTTCACCCCGGGTTCGAGTCCCCGTGGGGGCTCGATGGATGTGCACTGCTGATGATTCCCAACAAGGATGAAACAGCTGTACAGTGCTTCCATGGTTTTCAATGGTGAGTTGAGCGTTCAAGCTGCATGATGAATCATATCATATACAAATAACGATATCAAGTGGATGATGAAAGGCTGTGGATACAGGAGTGCCATTGATCGCGACACCTAGCCCATACTCTTCAATGCACCCAACCATGTTTTGTCCCGTCCCAGTAGCCCTAGTGAGAACTCAGATCGGCCTCAGACTCATGTCCGTTTATTAGCACAAAACAAAGATCATGTATGGGTAGCGCGCCGAGGTATCTTGTCTGAGGAGATGCACAGCACATGCCCCATCATATTAGTCCCGTATGCTTAAGTGAGCGAGTGGCTGATATCCGTTCGTAGTGAAACCTAAAAGAGCGGATTTCTAGCGGTGCATACTCACTGCTCTGCTTACCAATTTCAGTTCGACAGATTAGACAAATTTTGAAGCAATGAAGATTGCTAGAAAAAATGTCAACACAGGGGAATTCAAACTCACGTATAGAAGGCAACACCTTCCACACTTTAATCCTGCACGCGCTCTACCAAATGGGCTCTAAGAATCTGATTAATATCCGTTTCGTGATTACAAAATGAGGGAATTTCGTTTTGTACAAAAAACACTCATCATGTATGGTTGTGGTGTAATTTTAACCGATAATAATGATTTATGCATACAGTAACATGAAATTTGCTGGAAACTTTCCCCACTTTCCTGTAAATCATCTACCAGACTTGTAGTACCTAAAAGAAATTTGCACGCTGGAAGTTGTTCATTAGCACACTTTTTCACGTCCGCTATCTTCCTCAAACTCTTTTTGTTGTAACTTTCTGTCCACCGGCTTGATCGATCCCCCCCCCCGCAATTGTTCGTAATCTTCTTCACGCACACTTGTTTTCTTAAATTGTTGACCCATAATCATCTTTGGGATTTTGTTGAGTGTTACTCGCGAAATTCCGTGCCCGACCCACAGACCTTCATCCCCAATTCGAATGTGTCAGTTTGCACACACATCT
Organism: Fasciola hepatica; assembly: GCA_948099385.1. NCBI lineage: Eukaryota > Metazoa > Platyhelminthes > Trematoda > Plagiorchiida > Fasciolidae > Fasciola > Fasciola hepatica. Next base: position 8,501,909 of record CANUEZ040000105.1, read on the forward strand.
AAAATTGGTCATTTCCCCACTAGCCGTTCCCGATTGCGATTGTCTTCTTCCAAACTAACGTGACTTCCCTTCCAGTCACGTGATTAACGGCGCGGCCTTGACCTCCTTCCGAATACTGGCACGGGATAAGTCTTGTTCGTCAGTATTCCTGTTATCCTCTTTCATCCTGAGCATATTGTGTACTTTCTGCGCCTTTGCTCTACCGAAAGAAAAATCGCCCTGTTACGACTTAGTACTTTCCTTTGTCATAGTTTTGGTTCCCGCTCTCCCAAGTAAGGTTACCGTGCGCTCTCTCAATGCACGTGATCTAACTTGACGAAGGTGAAGGTCACACCACAAACGTTTGTTTTTTGACTATCACCGTGTGAACCAATCCGTTATTTTGGCTGGTTTGTCCCAGTGATTCCCTAAGCGCTGTTAGTTAACGAGACGGGATATATACTCACGAATGTGTCGACTAATTGTTTGACAACGGTAATCAGTAGAATAATATTGGAATTGTTTGTTAAGTGATTCTTCAACGTTCAGCTCACCATTATAAATCCATTGAGGCACTTATGGTGCAGTTGTTTCATCGGGGCGATCGGGGGTCATTTGGAACTCGATCACGAAGTCTATTGAGCTAGTCCGGTGGGCTATCACTGAATTGCTTCGCATCCACGGAGAGTGATATTGCGCTCACATCTGTCACCGATAACGCACGTCGACAATTGGTCACGCACATGGCAATCAGATTGCTCCTATAAACGGGGTCGGAAGCAGACAACCTGCAAAGATACGGTTATTTGATGAGTATTGGAATCCCGGTTGTGGATTCAGGGGATGTGCACGAACAAGCTGCTCCCGTGACTTGTCAACGGGTATTCGAGCTCGGATACTCTGCGTACTGAGTCAGTCAGGAGATAATCAGAAGATTAATTTAGAATATTCCAACTGTCCGTGAAAAATAAGCACACATTTTGAGTGTGTACGCTGGCTGAACTGATGAGCTTTTTTATTTGCTCCACTCGTTTCTTGTCACAGCACACACGAACGCCTGACACGTCGGAGGTTATCATCATTATTCGTCATATAGTTCCTGAGCAAAAGTAGCTGTGTCTCAGTGCCATTCACCACGCTTATTGTTATCATACGAGTTATTTTGTTACGCGATTCGTTCATAAAATACTACTGTGTCTGCACCTGTCAAACAAATTGGTCGGTATGCGGTTTCTTAGTACGTTTGCAAATAACCGCACGTGCACTGTCCGCCCGACACACGCGATGTTTTGCTGCTCTCTCGTTCCTTCCTTTTTTATTTCTTATACAACATGGTAAAACAACTCACGAAGGGGACCGCGGCCAGCAAAAGGCTGCCAAATTGGAAAGTGACCTGCGGGCGCGGGTCGTTATTGTCCAAAGTCCACGATGATAACTGTTTGACCACGGCCGGTCGACATCGGGAGAAACACTTAGATGTACCGATTTGTGTCGGATGCTCTAGCGTTGATACAGTGATAGGGGAAACGACCCATACGATTTGTCCGTACTACTTCGGTGACTCGTCAATTCGAACCCCCTAAGATTCAGATGAGTAAATCGTATGGGTTATCTCTAGGTGGAGTGCTGAATTTAACCGGACAAGGAGGAGAGGCTGATCATCAGCTAATTTCATGGACACTAATATGTCTCTAACGCAGGTATTTGAACACATCACATCGTGTCGATGTCTGTTTAGTCACTGTCACTAGCCACCTCATTCCAGCTCATCAGTCCTTTTACTCTAGTAGGCAAGTAATATTGTTCGGGCAGCTACACTCCACTTGTTATTCGGATAATTTCCGATCCATTCGTGACCACGGAAGGTGCTTCGTTGGTACTATGCTGGTCTCCACACTGCTCAAAAGCCTGACTGCTATGAATTGAAAACAAAACAAAGTTGGTTATCTTTTAGCGAAATTACTCCGATCCCACTGAAACGCTGTAGTAAAATACTGAGCAGAAACAGCAGAGACTTTTTATGTCATCAGATAAGTTTCTTTGCTATGTGATATTCTTTGGAAGACGTGTGGGAACGTTTGAAAGATGATCAAATGCCACCAGTTCATCAAATGACAGAATATGTACGGTGTGGACTTGATCCTCAATGGCTTGCAACTACGAAATACGGTTCTCAACTGACTGGATACTAACATGACCAAAACATAATCAAGCGTACGAAAAATCCAACAAAACACATTCCGAACGAAACAGCCTGGCGAACAAGCTCGTTTTCAGATAGTCACACTCACATCAATGCATAACAATGAATATGACTCAAAACAACAAAGGGGAATGATCATCCAAGTCTGTCTTTCCACGCGCGTGAAATTGATCACAGTGAAGAATGTCTGAGTGGTTTCACACGTGTTCGGGAAAAAGAAGTGGGCCGTGGGAGCTTAAGTACTTGCACAAACTGTTTCTGATCACAGGGAAGATTGTAGAGTCGAATATTCACGACTTCGGCTGTGGCTCAGATGCGACACTTGACAAGTCTTGATCGCTTGGCCCGGACTTTTTAAATGATGCGGAAAGCGTTTATCACCTCTACTGAATGGTTTGACTCCACAAGATGTGAACAAAGAACACTCGTAATTGCCCTGGTTGCTTGTTTTCAACCAAGCCGGGCAGTGTTTACGGACACGTTGGGATAAGCGCCTGGTCGGGCAGCGAACGCACCTGGTTCCACAGGAAAGGTGAATTAACATGCACAGAGATGCTGACGAATTTGGCACTATCCTTCAGTCGGAAACACACAATCGGTTTGGACTCGAACATAATTTGTAGTTGTGCCGCGTAGAATGTTCTATTGACTGCCTCTGTTAGTCTTCGTTGAATGATTTTAATTTACGTATCTCCTTTGAATGGCAAACGGACATATACGGGCTTCTTTTCGACTACTGTCTGTCTTGGCCCATCTTTAGGTCGTTGCGTCGTCCAATCAAAAAACCGTTCCGAATAGCCGTTTTGGGGGGGGGAGGGAAACACTCTGCCGAGAGCGAAGTTCATTTTTTGTTGTATCTTTCGTGCAGTTTTTCCTTGCTCTATTAACCAAGCAACGTACTAGATTTCTCTTCACTTTGAGCGATACGAAACTGTGAAAATTAATGTATTGACCGTTCCAAGTTACCTTCCTGTGCACTGATAACTGAACGGAACAATCACTTCTTCATCTAAATACGGTAGACCGTTCTTTCTTTTCTTTTTCTGAAGTGAATTGAACATTTAGATGGTCTGTACTTAAACCGCTAAGCAATAAATTTGCATCAACTTTGGCATCTACTACACATAGGACAGTGCTGACGTACCGTTTGTATAAAGTGCAATCTTTGATTGTTCACTTGAGTTGATTATTTTCAAGTTTTTCCATGTAAACATACCGGAAATAAGGGTCCCAAAGGTAACTTAATTTCCACCCCATCGTTCTGAAATTTATTTCACTGATGAACTGAGACTGGCTAATATGAGCACAGACAAATAGTAACTCTTTCAGTTCATCCAACGAGATGCCCGGATTGATATTTTTCTCCTAGATGTATTCACATAGTTGATTGTTTCGGTGATCGGGACATTGGTGAACAGTGAGGTAACGTCTAGCGAGATTATTTGCCTGCCTTCCAAATCTAGATTTCTCTCTCATAGTCTCTACAAAATGGAATGTGTCTCTTAGGCTGTGTCTGAAAATCATGATTCTAACTGGTTCTAACAATGTAGCCAGCCAATTTGCTACTGCGTTACACGGCCAGTTACACATATCCAAAATCAGTCTCAAGGAGACACCTTCTTTGTGTACCTTCGGTAGGCCGTACAACCTAGGAATCGTCGTCCCAGTCGGTCTTATTCTTTCGAAGGTTACCGCATCGATCATCCCTTTCTGTTTCAATGATTTCACTCTCGTGAATATCGACTTCTCTATCTGAATCATCTTGTCCTTTTCAGTTGGAGTCTTTGTAAACTTGGAATCACCATTCGATATCGTCTTCATTTTCTCCATATAATCCTACTTATTAAGGATAGCAGTAATCGCTCCATTTCCTGGTCTTGACAACGTTATTTCTCTATCATTCTGCGATTCTTTCAGACGATTCAGGTGCTCTAACGTCAATAATCCTCTCGTCGAGGGTCTATTTTCACAATACTGATGACACGCATTCACAAGTGTGGATTTGAGCTTCTCTAACTCCTGCGAGGAGGACCGAACGAGACCGGATAGTTGATCAAGTGGTCTCTCAGATTTAACCTACATATCCAGTTGGACAGCAAAATTTCGGTCCCAACGACAGCACCTCAAGTAATATCTTACCCAGATTCGAATACGACAAATTATAGACGAATCGTTTCGGATCGAAGGGAACTCATCAGCCAGTTTGCTTGGGTTGATGCGTTTCCGTAATTTGGCACATATCCGCTCGACTTGCTTGTCAACTATCGTCTGAGCATAAGCAATGAACTTCTTTTCTTCTGGGGTCGACTCATCCAGCACTAGACACGACCTCACCAAATAAAGCTCCATTTCTGACACGCGACTTGATATGATATCTCATCCGTTAAGCGCTCGACGACGCAAAGAAACAGTGGTGATATTAATCCGATTTTTCCTCAGAATAGTTTGACATTGTCTGAGATATTCTGAATTAGATAAGCACTCATCGATAAAAATCCCGAACAATATCAAGACTTGTCAAGTGTCGCATCTGAGCCACAGCCGAAGTCGTGAATATTCGACTCTACAATCTTCCCTGTGATCAGAAACAGTTTGTGCAAGTACTTAAGCTCCCACGGCCCACTTCTTTTTCCCGAACACGTGTGAAACCACTCAGACATTCTTCACTGTGATCAATTTCACGCGCGTGGAAAGACAGACTTGGATGATCATTCCCCTTTGTTGTTTTGAGTCACATAATCAAGCGTCACGGAAATCAGCTTATTTATAATAGGACTACTCTATCTAAACAAATTCTTACGCTTTGCTTTTGGGGTCAGTGATGGTCATGTGGTTTGAATGTTTATCAGATCTGGGAAACAGAAATTTCGAATCCCATCACCTCTTGTGGTCATTGGTTGTATCAGAGTTATCCACGATCGCGCCCGGCTCATTTCCACGCCTGAGCTGTTGATACTTTATCTGTTTGTGTACTCCAGCTCTCCGAGTTTCATAGATTCGGGTTATTCTTGATGATACAATGTTAGTGGATCTTCAAGGTCACAGATCGGACATTTATACTGCATTCATGCATCGGCATGAAATGGAATTTAAATGATTTCCACTTGAGTAAACCTAGATAACAATCGGGTGCACACGTAATGATGTGTTTCTAGTGACTATCGAGGACCGAATGTAATCAGACGTATTGCGATGATTGTTTCATCTAGATTTTACTAGTTCTTCATTTTCTGACGCAAGTTTCAAAATTTAGATTAACTGGGACAACTTATCGTTTGTTTTGTGTGTTATTTGGAATCGTAATCCGGTTTGTCTATTTCTTTTAGCACGCATGACATAAGGTTTCCCACCTTTTGTTCTCACCCACTAGAATAAATTGCTCGTTGGATTGATTGATCGATCGATCGGTATACGTCGTTGCGGTGAATTGATATTCCGTGTGCTAGCAACTTGTAATCATGTATGTTGGGCCGAAAGTATGGTCTTATACACACGAACGTTACGATGACGTCCCTGTTTCTTTCACTTGTTTACTGGTTCAATAATTTTAAATGAATATTTTTGTACTGTCTATTTTTCTCACCGTCCCTTTTCTAATTGTGGTTTTGAGAAACGGGTCGTCGACTTGACAAAACTGAAATGAGCCGATTGACAACGCTGTCAGAAAACTAGATTCTGTCTCACGCCCTATCACCTTTTTGCATAGCTGAAACTCCTAGCAACTGGATTCCAATCCGACCTGTGGAACCCGAGCAACAAAGAAGATTGTTATTCTCAACCTTGAACTCATTTTAAAATCCCTTAATTATTATTGTCTATGATAAGATTTATTTCATTTACTGGGATATTATTCTCATTAAAAATGGTTTATCTAGCATAAAACCAGTAATCCTACTGATATTTTGTCAAATATTTGTGAGTTTGCAGTTAGATAAGTTTGGTCTAGTGAACTGGGTCAGCTGAAAACCGTGTGACTCCTTAACCAATCAAGTGGGCGCCGACCATTAACCAATTCATTCCGTTTTTTATGCACACCTTAGCCGTGATCATTTTCTCCACAGGCAGCATGTACCGTGTATCTCACTTCCTCCGTATCGCTCCCCTATTCCACCGGCTGTAATATTTCCCTTGTATTCTTCTTCTTTATCACGGCCGCCGCCGCTGCTACTTCTGCTCACCTCCTAATTGATTTGCCAACTTGACTTGATTTGTCTCGTGCAATCGAAGGTGGTAGCTTTTTGGAAACGGACGAGGGCAAAATGTACATTCCCGCGTTTCAGTCCATTCGATGGGACTACCTCGTCAACGAGCACAAGGTCACACAACGTCTCCTCCGTGATCGGATCATCCCCGAAGGTGAGCTCGATAACCTGTTCAACTGATCTGGTTCGTTTAAAATTATCACCTAATATTCGAAACATTGTGACTTCTCATCACGGATACGTTGCTATTTGGCCTGTAATCATGTTATTTGAGAACAAGACCAATCATACACGTGTGCCTGGAAATGACCTATGGAGAGATACTTCTCCACCAACAGTAACACCACATCCTCCGCTACCTTGTACGAGATTGTTTGTGCTCATCACATAACATAAGAAGAAGAATAATGGTGGTGATAATCACATCAGTACTAGTGGAAACTGACAGCTACGTGTGGAAGGTGCCAAATTAATTTCCCGCTATTTTTTCATTATATGCTTGAGCATCGGTGCAGTGGAAGGGGTATACCCCATAGCCACAAAGGCCCACTACACTATGAGGGATAGCCGACAACCAGACCCTGAGACTTGGAGTGACGGAGAACCACATTAAATGCAACGGGTCAGGCGTGATAACGAGCCGGACGACCGCTCTCACAGTGGCCGGCGGTTGCAGGATTCGAAGCTGTAACCGCCGAGGTGGTAAGCAAACGTTCTAAACGACCCGGTTAGGAAAGAGGCTCATGTGGCAAGCACATATTAGTAACCTGAGGGGCAATAGTTCGGTGACAAGTTGGGTTAAAAGTGATGGTGACAGGCCCATATTACGGTCCAAATTCATTCTGCATTTTCAATATAGACCCTCACCTCGGCCGGCGATAAAACGTTTGGGACCTAAACGCTAAACACAGATCGATTACGTACTCATGAAAATCATCAACGTGGGCTACGATCAACACCAGTTTTCGAAAACCGTTGAAACCCCGGTAGTGTCTGAAGTAAGGCATATTCGTTGAGAGCCAGCCTTGATCGATCGGTGATATGATACAATCCAAACATGTCGGTAGGGTTCGAAATCGATGGTGGTACCTTTACTACTGGTCATTCCTAGCACTGCTTTCAGGGAATTTTTATGGTTGGTGTGAGGGTAGTAACAGACGTGAACGAAGAAACCTTGGTTCAGCGGTCACACAGCACACCTTTTCCCAACTAGAATCAAGGGTCATCGCTTGTCTAGACTCGAGGACAAGATTGGGGTCAGCAAAGCCGAGTGATAGGCCAATCAGTGAGCAGTAGTTGTCAGAATCGACCGGAACCGAACCAGCTAATCGGGCTGCAACCAGACCAGGCAGCCAGAAGAGTCACTTGTCAATAAGTTTTCAGGCAAGGATTTGATTACTTTGTTCCAATAAGCCGAGATGATTCGAAGACAGAAAAGTCTTCTCACTAGAGTTAGTGAAACAGTTCAGAACAGTTGGTACTGTGCATTCATTCATCCATCCATCATTCCGTCTCTGCTAGTGATAAGATATATATATATATATATATATATATATATATATATATGTGTGTGTGTGTGTGTGTGTGTGTGTGTGTGCGAGTGACTCACAGACAAGCACCTCGAGTCCTAGTTAGGATCAGGTGGACATGCTCCACAATTGCTAATTTCAAACAGAGATGAAGCAAATGTGTGGTATTTTCGTGTTGCACTGGTGGTTGATACCGTACGATAGATCCTAAGACGCATGCAGACTAGGCGAGGAAATGTTTGGAAAATCAGGCTAGACGAAAAAAGGTCCTCAGTGTAGTCGTACCATTGATTAGGATATTTAATCATATTGTCTAATGCGTGCAGATGTTTGATTGACGCGTTTCCTGGGTCCAAACTGATCAATTAACATAACAATAGTTAGAATTACAGTCTGGCAGACCGCCGACTCCTAGATGAGAGATTCGATACCCAGTTAGAACACTCAAGGAATAGGACCCGAATGACGTGAAGTTTTATCACAACAAGACGGTAGTATTCATCCACAGGAAGGGTTTTCTTAGCTGTGCAATTGATTTGAGGCGACGGAACGGCGTTCCCTGTCATTTATTGGTCATTACATGGGACATCAGTAGGTGTGTTATTTAGTAGAGGACATTATGGGTGCTCTAGCGGGACGGGTGTGAAATATAATATAATATACATACGTAACCTAACGGGACGGAGACAATAAAAATGGAGACAAAATTATGTCGTCGTAACGTGGTACAAACCATTGGAGTCCTCGAGGAGAACTGCAATGGAGAGTACAATGATCAAATGAAGTAGGAAGCAGGTTCTGAATGATCTGTTTCAGAAACCAATATAAGGCATGAGGTTGTGCAGATTAGCTTGAGATGGAACCCTTGAAGATCTGTGTTCTCATCTCTCTGTCTGATTCTATTCACACAGGTGAAAGGTGATGCCAAACGGTTATTTAGAACTGTACTGCGCATTTGTGGTTAGATGTAGTTCTTTTTGAAGGCAAGAATCGACCACCGAAATGGGCCTGCGTGCTACACGAGATGTAATATCTATCTGATTTGGGACTTTCCTCCCTAGGATTTTTTAAGGACATCGGCGGACGCCAGAACCTCGATAAATGCATGAATCGATGGCAACTCGTTATCGGTCACCGAAATTTGAAAACGGTCTTTCTCTTTTTACCCACGAATAAACCAGAGCACTAATTCTTTCTTTTTGCATAAAAATTGTCATTTTTTTCAACCGTAAGATAGATTATTCAGATTCTAACCCAGACTCGTTCATACCCTTGTTCACAAAAAGTCTCTATCTCAGCCTAGATATCAAATACGGCTTTATTTAAACACATAATGAAATACACTACTAAATGCCCCAAAATGTGGACATGTTCTGTTGAATTTTCACTCTAAACGTTGTTTGTGATATCGTTCCACATATGTGACATTTCGCTCGAGAACCTTCGAGGTTATATCGCAATTCATGGTATGCTTGTTTTATATGATTTCTGTTCCAAAATATTCCTCGAAACATGTGTTGTGAAATGCATTCTAATGAACGGCACGTCACAGAAAGAATCGACAACCGGTCAGAAAAGACATCAGTAGAGACTGACACTCCGGATACGATGTATCCTTTATCTCGTGTCATCGATGAACGTGCAAAATCCACTTGTATTGTGAAAAATGTGGTTTTTGAACTAAGGGAATCACGCTTATACGATGACGCAATGCAATATTAGTCTCTGGGTAAGCTGCCACGTCAGTATGGACAGTCGATAACTTGTTTCTAGACGCAGAAATACACAATAGTGATTGGGTTGTCGTTTGTTCTTGTCCGTGATCTGTTTTCCGGACCAGTCCAATTCGTGTCTCGGCATGTGTACGTGTTTGCGTGTGCACGTTTAACGGAATCTTGCCATTGGTTGGTTTGTATCAATTGCCCTTATTTTATCGGTCGAATAATTCGACCGGGACATGGCCACATTTAGGCCAGCTCACTTTGTCGCGTGTATGGCGTCAACGTGATCCCACCAATGGGTTTTAGTGAAACTGGCCTGTTAACCATGTGCATCGGCATGTTGCTCTCTGGCATGGGTACGTAGCCTCATATTGCCGTCACCTAGGCAGCGCAGCAAAGCACAATAATCTTTCGTACCACACATGTCATGTTTAATGACCGTGGAAGCGGTTTCATGCTCAGTACTTTCAGTAAATGGGCACGAAACTTAGAAACTATGCTAGAACTGCACTCAGCAGTCACTATTGATCGTGACTGAATATAATCACGGTGAATGTTGAACAAGTAGTTCCTCGATTTTATTGACTACTTCCAGACATGAATTCCACAAGGAATTCGCGATCGATGGGTCAGATAAATAGGTCAATTTTCACGGCTAGGAGGCAAAACAGCAACTTTGACTTACGGAAGCGTACAAGATCCGCTTACCGAATTTTTGGTGGTGATATTAGGCGATATGGCTCCCGGTGCTGCGTTTGATGACTCACTTTTATTCGTGAGTTTCACCCATAGATTTCTTCACTCTTTGTTTACCTTTTGCGTTCTGATTTATTTCACTTCTGATCCAGTGCTGCCGCTAGGCGAAACCAACAACCAGAACACTAAAGCGCGAGTCTAACGGGATGAAAAACTAAACTCAAGTTACAGAACAGGACGGGCCTCTCGATCGTACTAAAATCCGGGTCATTAGGCCCTTAGCTTTTAGGACGGGATCTTCGTGTAATGTGTGGTTTCTCTGGTCTGCGAGTGAGCGGAGTCCAAGGAGTACTTTTGCGTTCTCATGTTGTTAGTTGTTATCACTATAACAGCTCAACAAATGGAGTTGTAGGGCTTATGAGTCAGTAAAAAAAATTACATTATCCAATTTACCATTGGAATTCTCTTGAAGAAACAGTTGTGTTTCATCTATAGTGGGTGTGGGGAATCCAGTTATATAGGTTCTTTCAGAGGTCATCTCATGGTCGGCCCTCTGAGGCCCATAAAAACCCCTAAATTTACCCGCCTACTGTTGATCGAGCCACAGAACCCGAAAAATGACTTCTAATCCCATTGTGAAAATCAGTCCATAGTGTGGTTTATTGATAGTTCAGTGGTACTTGCGATTCAGCCGAGCAGTTAATCGGTAACGTTAATTGTTTTCCTTTTTTGTGACACCCAAATCCTGCTATGGACAAACACTGTTTGTCATGCTGGTTCGTTTTCTAAATTTGGCCTTTTGCCTTTGTTCGAAAAAGACAAACCACATTGATTTGCATTGGAGTAACTGGTTAACACACCTTAACGATACCAGGCATCAGACCGTTTTCTTGTTCGGATCCAGTATGTCACGTATGGGATGAAAGGTTATCAGAAAGTTCCATTCCATATCCGTAACAGTAAGATCTGTTATATTGGACATTGCCACTTGGTTCAGTTGTACTATGCAGATATTAAGCACAACATTGCAGCCACGCGGTGAACAAAAGCTATCAATTCACAGAACGGATCCACCCCGACCAACGGAATGAGTTATGGATAACTGAACTTACGATTTCAGTTTGAGGACTAATTTCGTGGTATTTTCGGTAGCTTACATGCATACATCTCTGTCAAATGTAGAACCAGTCATTGTTACGTAAATTCAAATAATCTGTCTACACCGTGTGTCTTTATTCATTTGTCAGAGTTCTAGTTATCCTACTGTTGTCTTCGTTTGGGCACGTTTTGCATTTTACGCCAACCTGAGAACGGACATGGTGTCAAGACCAGAAAAAATTACCAGCGTAGCGGGGCAGGAAATGGAATTTGCGCGTCGTTGGCTACTCTGTTGCTTGCTGGCCCGATCGCCCTAATCGGAATAGGATTTAGTTTAACGAAACTTCCCTAGAGCATTTAACCAGATATTTTGTTTACAAGGCAAGAAGATGAGCCACAAGAACGCATTTCACCGGGGATCGGTGTCCTGTGTGTTGCATTGTGTGTCCTTCAGACGAGATTGACACGTCTGACGCTCGTTGTGTATTCTGTTTACCACTAGAACCAACGTCTGTTTGAACCACGGTTGACACAGATCATATTTGATGCTTTGTCATCGTGGTTTAGCCAACTTTTCTAGGTGAGCTGTCAACGGTTCCAAAGCCAAGGTATATAGTCCATGGGATCGGGTTTTCTTCCCACTGCCAGCGAGCTACAAGTATGACTTATCAGACTCATACTATTGCAGACGTATCCCGTTGAAAGCTTTCCCCACACCTTGTACGCCGTCGGGAAAGCTGCTGTTCTGGGTGATGATAGCGTGCTTTGAGTTAACACAGTTCATTAAGCAAGTACTCTTTGAGCGTTCAGAGTGAATCTTAGAGAAACCAATTTATTTTTGTTCCAGTGTACCAATTTTCTACTACAGTAGTGGGCGAGAAAACTGATGCGATTTGATTTGCTGTTCAGCGTCAATATGGTTTCGTCTGTGCCGACGAATACTGACATTACAAGCGTGATTCACAAATACAATGGGCTTTCCCGTAGTGTTGCTATTAAGCAAATTGTTGGAGGCCAGTCGGAGGATATAATGACACACACGTTTAGCCACTTTCTCGGTTTTCTTGGGTTCGAGTCCCGCGTTGAGATGATTTGTTGGATTAACCATGTTGCTGATTCGTAGTTAATTCGATGTATCGTTTAAGTGACCCAAATGTTAGAACTCCTCGGCCATGATGGGGTTCGAACCCACTCATCGACACCACTCACAGTTTAATACCACTGTAATAGTTGAATAATAAACGTTTGAGTCAGTTCATCGTCAAATCCGGGACTCATCAGCAATAACAGTTGCACACTGTGGTGATTTTTATTCATTGCCATGGTTACCAGCCATGACGCCATAGTTTAATTGTCAAAGTAACCGTCAAGTGCTCAGTTTGTTTTTATCAGGTAATGCCGCACTGATATTCGATATTGGAGGAATCACGTTGGCGGTCTTATGTGGACTTTAGGAAACACTAATACGTCTTGCGTGGTCCAACAGTTCAATCGACAAGCCTTTGTTTACTCGTTGGTTGCAATGATCTCATCTGTTAGATGTCTAGATCCAACTGAAGATGGGCTCATTTTACTCTATCGATCGCGAATAGATATTCTGAAATTCTTCTGACGCAGGGAGGTATCAGAGGCTGTGGTACGTCTGGTTGTGCGTGTGCAGCTTTATTTTTAACCATGAGGTGATTCAACCTGAAGTCACACTGTGTGTGTGTGTGTGTGTGTGTGTGTGTGTTTGGTGACCCCGTTTCGACCAGGTTGCATTCCCATGCTCATCCGGTATAATTCGTGCTCGGGGTTTGGTGTGAACTGGTATGCACACTCGAGTGGTTGTGTTGTCACAAACTGCACATCTCGTTAGGAGGCTTGCAAATAACGATCTTTCAAACACCTATTTCTAAGCCAATGAAATTGAACTGACATTGGCTGTGATCATTCAAGGATCATCCGGGGTTCATTGATTGTTATCATCTCTTCCCAACGATCATCAGACTGATCGGTTGACAGACAATTTTGACGCTTGTTAGAATGAAGTTGTTTTCTACGTACGATAAACACAGGGATGTTTGGAACCTGTGAAGCAACTCGGCATTCAGTATATGCCCTCCACCCATCAGTGAGTTTCTCAGAAGAACTGTGGTTACACTTTTAATCGGAGCAAAACAAAAGCTGTCCAGCATCACTGAATCATCACTGTGAGTGGTCGAACTCCAGTCTAACACTGCTGTTAACTACCCTCATTTTTTCATTCCAAGGCGCGCGGGTGGTGGTTTAGTGCTTTATAGTGTTTACTTACCACCTCGGAGGTTCGAGGTTCGAATCTCGCTTCCCCCCTGTCACTTTGGTGGTAGACATTAATCCACTGTTATCCGGCTCATTACCATACCTGACCTACTGAGACCCTATGGAGCTCTCCACTCCAGGTCTTAGGATCTGGTTGCCGGCTGTCCTTCCCAGTGCGCTGTACTTTTGGAGTATATCCCTTCCACTGCACTCGTGCGCAATTATGTAATGGAAAATACTATCCGTGTAGTAGGAGGTGTATATCCATACTCGCAAGGACCCATTGTACTGTCAGAGAGAATTGGTGACCATAACTATAGAATTCCGGAATTGTACAGAACACATGCTTCCGGATTACACGTAATCCCAGTTGATCCAACGCAGTTCAGAAACACGAGAACGGTAGCGGCAGGAACATTTATTGGATAGCAGACGGAATTATGTCAATCAAAATTGGTTCTACATGTGTGACAGATTAGTTAACCGGAAAAAACAGCGTACAATCAAAAACCGAGAACGCAGATGATCAGGCATTGTCTCCAGTGGGAATTCAATGGGACGAAATGGGTAGATAGCGGTGTACCAGTGTGGCTATTATTTCGAGCTGTCTTCGGGAATGGTTCAACAATGTCTACCCCCACCCCAATGGTTGGGTTGTCCTAAACGTATCTCCTATGATGCTGATTATAGGTTTGATGTGGCAGTGTAAAAATTCGTCGCGCATCGCCACTGATGAGATCCTTAGTGCATCCATGAGACGCGGTGTGGTCCATTTTGTTTGCCAACAAGACCCAACATCTGATGCGATTGTTTCACCTCGCCTCTGTACAACCATCACGCAGAAACTGAACTGAGATCCAAATGAATGAGACAATACACCGTCGCTGAGGATGGCCCGTGGCCAAGCATACCATACACAGCGATTTTCCCACTGAAATTAGTCATCTGCTCTTTCGGGGGTTTCCGGCTGTCAGTAATTATCCGGAGTAGTAGGAGATAAGATTATACGTGTTATAAGACTCATCATGCAGTGTGAACGTTCGAACCATTGAAAACCATGGTAGCACTGTACAGCTGTTTCATCCTTGTCAGGAATCATCAAGGGGGCGCTATATCATGTGGTGTATAAATTCAATAAACAGTTGAGAGTCAGCCCGAATAGCCTTATGGTTAAGGTGTTCGATTCATAATCGTTCACGCCGGGTTTAAGTCCCAAGTATCCTATCACGAACCAGTCCGTGGCGTTTCTGTTTACTTGGAGCAGTATACATTCACCTTAGTCGTCGCCAACAGGCAATCCTCGTGATGCCTGTCACAGCAAAACAGTGCATCCGAATTGGGATATGGTCAGAGGCTATTCTTTGTTTGTTAGTGCCAGCCGTATGGTCATCCCGTGTGTAAAACGTGTCCGAGGTTTTGACTTGTATCGCAACATGAGGATATCGTCGAATTGTCGCGGAGCTCTTGGTGATCACGTTCACCCAACAAATGTCAGGCATGATACAGCTGTTTGACGTTGTTCTTCGTGATTCTACCGAACGCATCGCGACACCGATGATCGTACTGTCGGTTTCATATGTAGCTTAGGATAATGTCGTGTTTTATCACCAGCTATAGGCGATTGATTGTGAATCGAAAGCTCATACGACACCTTTGAGTATTTGTAACTGTCTTTGGTTTCCTACCAATGCATTGTAGTTGAAACGTAACTGAACGGATCTGACTGACAATTTTCACCACGCTGAAACTCACTAACAACTGATTGATCATCTCACGCTACTTCCAACAACGGTGTCATTTTATTCATTCAGAATATACTCCACGTACACGCCTATTGATCCTATTATTCATCGATCCTACTACTTGCCTTACTTTACTCATTCTCCCCTCTTCCTCTCTCTCTCTCTCTCTCTCTCTCTCTCTCGCCAGTCCAAGACGAGCTTTATCTCGAGACAAACAATTTTCCGGCTAAGTAAATAAACGGTCCACCAAATTCGAGGGTTGACGCTAGTGCATAGTCTTGTCAACATATGTCTCTATGGTATTTTAGTTTAAAGC
Source organism: Fasciola hepatica (assembly GCA_948099385.1). Lineage (NCBI taxonomy): Eukaryota > Metazoa > Platyhelminthes > Trematoda > Plagiorchiida > Fasciolidae > Fasciola > Fasciola hepatica. The sequence goes on from CANUEZ040000105.1 coordinate 8,517,675, forward strand.
AAACATAATGAATGCGTTCTGGTTTTGTTTCTATTGACAATAATGCTTGAGCACACACACACACACATTCGGAATCGGACATCGGATATGTGTGAGCCTCCGCTTATCCATATATGAAAATTATGACGCTCGCAGAATCGTTCACGATACCATCTAAATCCTTATTTTGTATATAGTTTTTATAATTCCATATAGAATTTATTGTATTATTGACGGGGAAATCCAGCAGCAAGTTCACGTTCGGACTGAGTTATGCATTGTGATACGACAGACACCAGTTCGGTTCAGTTCATTGAAACACAAAACGCGCACTTCGGTGCTTTGGTTTCGGTTGCTACCTCGCAGCATCGTCGAGTCAAGGGCAAGCAGAATAGAAGAATAAAGTGAAAAAGAGCCGAAAACAGAGTAATAAATGGAAATAACGAAGACAAAGAAAAAGACCGAATGGAACTACGTCACTGGCTGTAGCACCTAATGTTTCCAACCCCATCATCATCGTACAGCGTTAAACAGTAGGGCAAACCCCGCTGACCACTGCCTTTCTCACCACGTTGCACGTTGAATTAGAGAGTATGAATATACAAGATGGACAGGGAGTGGACCTACACAAGTGGGGAAAGGAAAGAACGCCCCTGTAGCCAACACACAAAATACACAGTCTAATTGTACAAACACACATTGATCAATCATTCTGATTCGACATAAAGTGACAACATCATCGCCACTGTTCACGGGTCATAGCCATATCCTTCAGTGTGTCCAGCCAACTGGTTGGCAGATCTTTTGGACCCCAACCACGAAGACGTGAGTGATCTATTTTTCCTAAGTTGGTTGTACATTTCCTCATTTCTCGTTGCCAAGTCATCTGTTGACCTCCACGTGGTTTCTTCCATTCCTGAGGAAGAACAGAAAACAGGGCATGGTATGGTGAGCGTGTGTCTGCCATACGTAACCACCTGATAGGTGGGCCTCGTGTACCCCAACCCGGAAGTCTAACACCTCCTGCTTGGCCAAGGCTTTCATACTTTTCTGCCATGCATGTACCGACAACCTCGACCTACCTTCCAACCACCACCAGTTTCGGAGAACAGCGTATGCCGAGCAAGTCTATAGGTGGGCACGCGTAGTACATGCCCCGGCCACATTAACCTGTTTGCATTCATTAATTGTTCCTGTGTTCGACTACTGTGTCCCAGTACCATACGTTTAATCTCAGCATTGCTGATATGGCGTTCCCGCCATATGCGGACACTGACAGTTTCCGTTTACCTTCTACCCTACGAGCCACGTTTCTCAGCCGTATAAAAGAACAGATCTAACTGCCGTAGTGCACGCTCGACCCTTGACATAGAACCGGATGTTCCGCCGACGCCACAGATGACGGAGGCTGGCAAGAACCAATCGCGCCCCCTGTATACGCAATGATACTTCATCCGATATCCGACCATCTGGCGATATATAACTGCCAGGTAACAAAACGCAATTACTTCGCCTAGTGCTTCCTCCGCGAGAACAAGGTTTGGCGTAGAGCCAACCCAGTCCTGCAGAAAAATTTTACACTTTGAAGGTACAGAACTCATCCCAAACATCGCCACAGTTGCTTAGGCTATCTAGGAAAGCTGGCAACTTACCTGGATCTTCACTCAGAAGAACGGTATCGTCCGCGTACTCCAAGTTAGAAAGTTCGCTGTCTGAACACAAATCGATGTCACTATTCTCACTCGGTTGTAGGGCTATATCAAGAACCATTTCAACTACGAAATTAAAAATCAAGGGCGATAGAGGACAACCCTAATGTGCTCGGCTTCAGCTGTTCGTTCACAAGCACTGGAAAACAGAAATCAACACCAGTTGAAGTAAATCCAGTCAGCTGTATCTTTGACCACTTATGCCGCTGCAGCGCACAGCAGTTTTAACGCATTAAAACAATTATAAGTCAAGAAGTAATACTCGTGACGCCCTGAGGAGCATAGTGAGGTGGAGGGGGGGGGGGTGGCGGTTACAACCTCCTCAGCGGTTTTAATACACGAAAACTGTAACCGTGAGAAATTCTGAGTGTATGTGTGCACGCGCCTTAACTGGCCTCCGCTTATGGCAGCTGAATGCACGAATGTTTTTCCTTGGTCACAGTTTTAAAAACCAGTCACCCAGCCCCGGTCTCCTGTTCGATTCAGGCAGTTCTCGTGTGAGGCCTACACACAACGACCAGACCCAGCCAAATGGTCCGTTTTACCTCTTGCTCCTTCAGTCAGATAGAATACGTCTCGTTCAATTCAGTTCATCCATCAATTTATCCTACACTCCTAGCTGTTGGAGATTTGACTGATGTCGGTGGTGATGGAGTGGTATCGATCATCTTTGGTGATAGACAGCTCAGCACATCGTTGTTCTGTAGCCCGTCTTCCTCTTCCACCGCTGACCTGTTTGGGGGCCTTATATTGTTCTCCACTTTAAGTCTCATATCCACGGTTCTTTTAGATAGATAACACGGTAGACCCTCGCGGTTACGGGATGTGCTTCTTTCGTTGAACTCATTCATACGCGAGCACTAAGTGCGAGGAGAGAACTCCAGTCACAGTCCGCCTGGTAGATCCGTTGCGGCGTGTGTCTGTCGGTAGGTTTACGGTCCTGCCGAGGGTAGGACCACACGAATTATCGGAACGAAAACAAGAGAAAAATAAATACGGACTATAGAAGCATCTTCCTTTGTGATACGTACGGGCTCAGCAATCTGCATGCATTACTGTGGTCGTCCATCACCGGCAATCCCGAACCGGAGCGTCAAGGATTCGATTCACATGGCACTGTTGCTTTGGTTCAATGTAGAAATGTGACCTTATTACTCAGTCGAACATTTCTGTCGACATGTCACCAGGTTTTTACTCGCTGTCCGGCAGCTTTGTACATATCCAGGTAACCTTCCTTCCGAGTATTTTTTCTTTGTAACTGGGGATGCTATTTACCCACATCGTCTATCTTGTAGACATATTCGGATAGTCCACTTTGTAATGAGCCAACTAATTTGTTACCCGACTTTCCTGAAAGTGAACTAATGGGCCGTCTAATTCCTTGGTTACGTCACTTACACATTGATTCGTTGAACCGGTATTTCTATTCAAACGGTAAAGGTTGCACCTATTGCCTGCAGACGCAGCCTTCTTCATTTCCCTACATTTCGCAATCTACCACTGTTCACGGTCGTTTCTCAAACTCCCAGTCAGTTGACGTCTCAGGGATTTACGTACTTCATTGGATATGCAATTCAAGGAACGGATCTGCGAGCATCTGATGTCGAAGGTATCAATCGCTTATGCGAAGTCTGTCTGGCATTGGAAGCGGCGTACAATGCTTCGTTGACCTGTTGCCGTTGATCACTTGAGTCTTGGGCGTTCGGTTGCGTCGACGACTGCGTAGAAAGCTCTAGAAAGCCTGGGATGTAGATCATCGATCATAGTTTAGCAACAGCTGGGTGAGATGGGTGAACTAAGTGTTGGTGTGACCACAGATGAGACGTGAACGGACACGAGCTCGTACCAAGGCTTGATCTTATTCCACAGGCGTGAACCAAAATGAACGGCAATCTTCGACTGACCGAAGCCAGTGATGATTGATGATCAATGATAACATGATCCAGTTTAGCCTAACGGTATGAAGGCGTAGAAGGATGCCATATGAATCTTTGGCGTTTTTTATGGCAGAAGCTCGTACTCGACAGAAGCGGTCTATGGTCAAAACACAACTGAATGAGGCGATCACCTTTGTCAATTCGATCAACTGGGATGCCAACTTTACCTCCCAAACATCTACGCGTGTAACGTTTCGCTATCAAGTTAATCTGTTCGATGAACTACTCATCCCGGGCTTCTGTCATATATCGAGTTCAAAAATACCACATATTTGAGTTTAGGACTAACATATTTGACATAGTAGAATGTTCCTATTCATTGGCGGCTGTGTAACATTATTCGTACATGCTTGCGCATGAATGCAGTGAAACGTGCATGCCCCATAGTCTCAAGGGTCCACTGCACTATCAGGAATTACCAGAAACCTGACTATGAAACTTCTGTTAAAGTAGATCCCATTTAGTCAGGCTTTTTCGCGATCCTGAGATGATATCGGACTATGGTCTACCGCCATGATGACCGGCCATGGTATGGTTCGAACCTCTAAATTCGGAGGTGATAGAGGTTTATGTCACTTCATCGCCATCGGTCTAAAACCATGAAAACACACTGTGCAGTTGTTTTGTCTGTATTGTTAGGAATAATCAGCAGCGCACATCCGCCGAATCCCCTCTTGGACTAGAACGCACGGAGTGAACTACTGGGAGTCGACCAACTCAGTGATATCCTTGCTAGACTTACAAGAGACAAAAAGGAATGACTGAGTTCACAGCACTGTTCCAGTGCATCAGTTTTTCATGACAATGTCATGGCGGATGAATCATCATTCTTTTCGTTGTGTTATACCTAATCATAAAGTCAGTGAAGCGTACAGATTTCCAAATACCTCAGTATGATCGGGGGTGAATGTCTCAGGCTCCGAGATGGCTACCTATCCTGAACGCCTCTCGAAATGCTTCCAAGTGACCGTGTGTTTTCTACAGGCTCTGTTGAGGAAGTCCTACTCAGTGCCTTCTCGTGGCGGAGGTTTTCCCATTAAAGTGAGAAGACGAAAGCGAATGCCCGGCGCTCTCCACCGGGTTGGCTGACTAATAGTCAGTCTAGGGGAGATGACTAAACCCTGATTCCAAACTAATCACAAGTGGCGTATGAGGCGTACAATGGTATGCTCACCGGCATCTGTGGCGGAGAGGTGTATGTTTGGCCTTATCCGAAGGGCGTATGAACTGAGCAGTCAGTCACCGGCCCGCTGTGGGTTACGGACCCCACGTTTCGTCCCGCTGCCTTGCGAGTTAAGCTTTGGATAGCTAAAGGCTCCGGTTGTAGACCCTTAAGAAGACCACTTGCTTTGGCTTGGGCAACTTGGCAGTATCGCGCCCACAGACAAATCATGGACTCGGACTATCTACCCCTTCCTCCCCAATTGTACCATGTTTTGTTAGGCACACAGTCTGAAATCAGGCGGGTGTGAAAAAAATAAAAATAAGTACAGACTTCACAGCTATCCGGGACCGGGAAAATTGATTTCCAGACCAGAATGGATCCAACGCATCGGATTCCGGTTAGTGTTGCTTGTATAAGCCGAGCGACATCAGAGTCATTCGAACCTTCGTACCTCATACTGGCTGCTTAAATCTGTCAAATCACCACCGCTGTACGTGATCGATACACCCAGTGCAATTGAGTGTGCTACGAATTGTGATGCGTGTATTTTTCTCGGTCAAAGTCCATCGCCGATCAACATAGGCGGGCTAAACGTTCACAGCGTCAGTCCGAATAGTCAAAGGTAGATGTAAAAATGTAACTAATGAGTTTTCGGAGAATACAAGAGGACAAACAGGGGAAGAAAGGAACCCGTTCAAACACCAGTGGAATACGTCAGCTCGCAATTTAATAATGTGTCTAGACCAACTCTTTTCACTACTCTTTTCGTCTGCGGGAAAAAACCACGGTAAAGTTTGACAAGTGAAATGAATACGAGGCATTTGACGGTGTACAATCAAACTAGACCAACAACACATTCTTCATTCGCCACATTTGATTCCGCACAATTCTGTCACCAATTCCCTGGAGACTTGTGGCGAGTATTTGCTAGTCATGATGATAGCGATGGTAGAGTAAATGCTGTGGAAATCTGTCTGTTTACGTGAATTATATATTAGACACGGCTGCAATGTATCCTTTGTTTGTTGTACACCCTTTTATCCGTACTCCATGGCGTGCAAATCCATGACCTTTGAATGTTGTTGCGCGTTCACTCTCTCTCTAATTATGTGTGAAGCATGAACAAAGCAACACATGGTGAAGTCTATCTGGCTTCAGTTTCTCACTTTTCAAGGGCGTTTTGCTCGCTGACGAGGTTGGTAGTGGCATTGATAGTTTTTTAACGACCTTTCCGCCGTCGTTTTCTTTGATTTTCCCAGTGTTGCTTGTGAATCTTTGTGGTTTACAGTTGAACTCTTTGGAAATGTGATACCACAGAGTTTCCTGTGCCGTTTTGTAACACCTGTGCACTGGTAGTCTCTTTGTTTTTTGTTCTGCATCGATGATGACCTCATTCTGTGTGTGTGCAGCATGTGGTTGTAATTTGAGGTGTATATGCGCATTTTCGCAAATTTGCCAGTTTGATGTGTGGCCTAGTAAATCGGAATTCCTCGAGAACAGCAGTTCAACACGGACAAAAAATTCCCGTCCCGTGGCTCCTTTCCGTGCCGTTTACGTGAATCATTCTTGATTTTTGGTTGTCTGGTGTGCGAACGTGGGGAATTTGGAAGCAGTGCAACGGCTTTCGATTGGTCCGAGTGATTGCAGGCTAATCACATGTGGATTGTTTATACTTTACCAGACTTGTCATTGAACATTTTGTCTTACGACTGCGGTGGGAGGATGTGAAAAAAACAAAGAACTGGAAGAAGGCACAATGATACCGATGACACCAGTGGGACTTTGTCCGACCAGAACAGGAGGCACGTGTCTGTGCACTACCGACCATTTAGTCAGTCTTCCCCGGCCGGTTGTGGTCCAGTGGTTTAGGGCGTTTGATTACCACATTGAAGATCAGAGGTTCGAGGCCCCGCCATCAATAGTTACTTTGGTGGTAGATAGTACTACATTGTCGCCCGGCTTTGTGTGGTTCTCCGTCACTTGAGGTCTCAGGATTTGATGCCGACTACCCCTAATAGGGCAGTAGGTCTTTCTGACTACACGGTGTACCCCTTCCATTGCATTCATGCGCGTGTAATAGAAAAACCCGGGAGACTAGACGATTGCTGCAAATCACGGGTAGCTAAGTGGCTTTTGCACAGAAATTAGCCTTGATCAGTGATAGAACATCCAATGGATATTGGGTAATTTTACGTATTTGTTATCAATGATCATATTTTCTCGTGTGGTGGTACGACATTTTTCAGGAACGGGACACGGTTGATCACAGTTTGCCAAGGGAGGCTGACAAGCGCGGCCGGACTCGAACTTAGGACACTGTGGTGGCCTTTCGACTCTATTGCCGGTGCGAATTATGCCATTTCAGTTTTGAATTCAAATTGAATTGATTGTTTGTTACATTTAACAGTATCACCAAGTACTGCTCTCAAAACCACCTGTCCTCATTGCATAGAAGAAGGAAGCCCTTCTTCAAGAAAAAAGAGAAGAAAAGAGAGACGGAACAAATAAAGAGCCGATTTGGCAATGAGTAATACAGTTGCATCACTAGCCGTGACATGTAACTATATGCCCAGGATACTTATCACTTGCCAAGCTCCCTAGCTCGCTGATTGAAGTTACTTCACTTTGTGCCACTTTAAACAACACGATCGTAGCCACATACCAAGGAAGATGATAAAATGGGTTCATAGAATCTAAAAATCATGCATACGTTACTCTTTTCACAGACTGGCTGTCCAATGTGTTCTCACGCCAATGGCTGCGCGTACTACAAACGCATGAACTCCAAGTGACTACCGCGCGTCATGCTTCGGGCGGTGGTCGCTCGGGTGGCGCTAGCGATTCCTATGGACCGAGCGGGAGTGGAAGTTACAGTCCATCTCGATTGCGCGCCACGCTCAGCGCACGCGAATTCGCTATCGGTGGATCCAACGAGGCCATTTTAGAAGGATTGTCAGAACCTGGGCCTCCAGCAGATTTACCGGAGGAGGTGTTCTGGGCCACATCCGAGCGATGTGGGCGTCACATGCTCAGTGGTGACAGCACATGTAGTTGGCGATGGACTGGATACCACTTCGGTATAGATGTGGTCATCAAGTATAAACGGCGGTAAGTCTTCATTGTGTCTACATCTGTTCTTTGTTGCCCTCTGCCTCTTGTCCGCAGTGTGGTTTGTGTATCGTAGGTTGTGTTGGTTTCTTGGTCCGGTGTCTGCCCATCATTTCAAAGGTTGAACAATTTGATCATTTTTGGACAGCTGATTCATCCTTGTTAGGATGACATCAACAGTACACATCTAACGAGACGAGACTCAAGTGGGACTGGAACCCGGAGCGGACGGTTGTAAGTTGAACACCCTAATCACAAGGCTATCCGGGCTGGCTCTCAACTGTTTGTTGAACTTATACACTGCATGATACCGGGCCCTTCCGACACTACAGCATTTTAAGGTTGATTTAAGAAATTATCACATTGATTTGCGAAATTATCACTTAGATTTGCGAAACTATCACATGGGGTTTTAAAACCACAAGTTTAATTTGAGAGAACCGAACTCAATGGTTGGTTTTCCCGTACAGCCAGCGACTTCTATGCTAGACGGCTTCTCTGTAGTAGCCTAAGTATAACGAAGGCATTCCGTCAACGTACCTACGGACTGACTGACCCGGACAAGACTTGCTCAACATGATTCGAGCTTATCAGACCTAGTGGCCTAGCGATTCTAACTTTTTTAATACATGATTGCGCAGGAGTGCAGTAGAAGAGGCATGCCCCATAGCCTCACAGACCCACTGTATTATTAGGGGTAGCCAGCAACCAGACCCTGAGATTTGGATTGGAGAACCACATAATATCCCAATTGATCAAGTGTAGTAACGAGCCAGGAAACTGATATCATGAAATCTCTGTGAAAATCTTTGTTCGGTTCGGGGGGGGGAGGTGTTATTGCATGACGGGAGGTTTTTTATAGAGAAAATATTCTTACACAGCAAAACTATCTCTTGCGAGAGGTCATTGTAATCAAGCTGGTTGCAGTCTGGTGAGAGGGGACTGCTGTAACAGGACGAATCAACTGTCATGATCCCGAGACTTGAAATCTTGAACCCATATGAGGCTACAGTTGATCGAGCGTGATCTCAAGTTGGTTGACAGTGGAGTGATCCTAATGGTCACAGTTACCTGATAGGATTTGAACCGCTTGTCCAAGGTACCCTTTGACCAACAGCGATCTTGTCTGCGGCGCATTCTCATGTATTTATTTTACCGGGGATATCGTGAACCAAAACTTTATTGCAGTGCGGATATAATATCACAGTAACAATAATATTCTAATTTATTTATTTATTGCTCGAAAAAAAATACGGTAGGTATTCCGAGAAGGAATTTAAGGCGGCTCGAGGACAAGTTGACGAGTGAGGGAAGTGACCGGTCGCGGCATTGGCCAGATCACAAACTCGGGATTACAAGGTCTACAGTTCGCCCTGATGGTTCGATCACCGCCGGTTAGGACAATTCATCAAAATTAGGACCGAAGTGTTCACTTTAGAATTGGGTGCTATAAAAAATCTGTGTAGTCAACTCCGGGACAATTCGGTCCCAATACGGCTTTTTGAAATGGCGCTCATAAGCCACATTTGGAGCAAATTACCGGTTTAAACAAAACAGTCTCGTTCTCCAATTATCAACCATTTGACTGTTGGTGTAGGGACCATACGATTGTTTCAGTTTAGCTTGCTAAGTGTGGTTTCATTGTGTGATGCGGTAAGTTGTCTGTTGGAACTCTTGCCAACTACTCTGTCTGCGCAAAGTGTAAACGGTAATCGGTGCGGATGGATGATGGCGTTAAGGAATGAATTTCTGGAATCGTGATCGGGTTTACCCGTGAGAACAAATTATTTGAAGTTGAGATATATTTCGTCTTCGTCTCTTGTCTACTGTGATGCTTCGGGTGCTTTAGTGTGCTCAGGTGGAAACGCCAGGGGACCACTGGACTTGAAGAAACCACAACAACAGTCTCCTGGCCGGGACTCGACTCAATTATTGTGTATGTGAGATCGTTTTCAACAGCACACCTTATCACACACCCAATCGATCAAAGTCATCTACCGGCTTACTGTGCTTGGTGGTCGGCCTAAGTCACGTGACGGAGTTCAGCTGATGATGGTATCACGTCGTTGTACTTTGTACACCTATTAGTATTGTGTTACTATAATTGTTACACCGAGCTTGGAGTTAGGCATGATGCCAACACCACAAACACGGAACCGAGATCGGTTCGGAATGTATCGTAAAATCGATGCGCCAATCTGATTATAAGTGAAATCCTTTAATCCATCAAAACAGAGCGCTGGTGCGAGGTTCAAGACTCTGAACTGTAACAGAGAAAACCACTCGCATACAAGCACTCGGGAATGAGAGTGCACCATACTTCCAAGAAAAGTCTCAGACTGATAGTGATTATTCGTAACTTTTGAAGGATCCAATTCAATGTCACTAATTAAAAACTTGAAATTCAAAGCAAAATCTCCGGACGGACCACGAGAAGACTCTTGCATAGTGCGTCGAATCAACTCACGAATGCAGATATCCTTGCAGCTGAATGTAGGCGTTCTGCTTGTGCAACTACAGTCTGCCCCACATCTGTGGTACAGAAAGGTGAGATCGATACCCTGGATGAATGATCGTGATTTTCAAAATCGAGAGGAATGGGCCAGAAATCTTGTCACTTGGAATGCCGAATGAAATGATGTAATATTAATTGATGAGAAAAGGTTAATCTTTGATAGTCCTCGTGTAATTAACGTTCTATCGGCCTAACTTCAGGGAGGCAAGCTAAACTTCAGTCACTGAGTCTTTGGGGGTGGGTTGGTAATGGTCTGCGGTGCGGGGCGGTTTTTGAAAACGGAAAATCTCAGCTAGCACTCTTAGACGGAAAGCACACGGATGATTCATACACCAGAATATAGAATGAACTTTTGCTCCTGATAAATCCGGAAAATTGACAAAGGACCGTGACATTTCAACATAACAACGCGGCCATGCCTACGACCAGTCTCACCAAAATGTGGCGGTAGTACGGGTATATCAAGCCCAACTACTGATCCGCTCTCAGTACAGACTTGAATCCAACGGAAACTGTTTCGAGTCTGTTAGCAAGGCGAGTATATGCGAATGGAGAAGATCTCGGCAACTTGCACGAACTGACGTCTTGCATTCTCGATGAATGGGACAGCATAGAACTTGCGTCCATCTAGAATACAATTGGAAGCATATACGGACTTTGTATTTAAGTCACTGTTAATAAAGATCGTTGTGTTTGCAAGCCAGTTTGATGTTTTTCCGTCCGTTCAGGGGCGGGGTTTGTAACGTTTCGCACTCTCTCAGTCACATTTCCCGAGATAAACTGATTTATCTGTTTCATTTGGTATTTTGGTGGGATGACACATCAGTATGACAAGTTTGGTCTCTCTCTAGGTGGTTTGGTTCATGGTAATCGCAAAAAATAGTGGATTCAATAGCATTTCGTATATTACATTCGTTGTCATTGAGTTATCCAGATGATACAATCAGCTAATGTGTGTGTGTGTGTGTGTTATAGTTGAGCCTAGTTTTTCTCATTAGACGGTTTTATTCAGATCTGAAACATACCCAATTTTCTCACGTATGTTGAGGAGTCAAAAGTCCAAAAAGTATATATATATATATATATATATATAATATATATATATATATATATATATATTCATATATATGTATATATGTATACATATATATACCATCTATCAAATACCACACCAGCCTTGATAGGGTTAGCGCTATTAAGCAACCAGTTCATAACGTGGAACAAAATTAATAAAGGCCGTTTCTCGGTTATATATATATATATATATATATATATATATATATATATATATCAATATATGTATATATATATATCAATATATATATATATATATATATATATATATATATATATATATATATGGTAGACGTGTGTTTGCCATACGTAACACTTGCTCCAACCAACGAAGTCTACTAAGCTGGATACGCTGAGATGGAACATTCTCTGAGCCAGTACCCAGTGCTCGACTTCTGACCTCGACATTGTTCACTTAGATATTTCACCCAATCTTAACGATACTACATAAACATCTATGGTCGAAAACCTCAATACGACGAATATCTTCCGCATGCAGACCCTAAGTCTCGCAACTATACAAAAAAAACTGAACGCACCGCGACACAGTACACACAACCTTTCAAATTCAGCTAAATATCAGATTGACGCCACAAGTGCGTCAGACCAGCGTACGCCGCCCGGGCCTTGGATATACGCGTGATCACCTCCACTTCCTCTCGGGATAGTTGACGTCTAGTCTTGCAGCATCACTTTACACTTTGGAAGTGCAAAGTGCATGCCGAGTGGAGCTGCAGCTCTCGTGAGTCTATCTAGTGCACGTTGAGCATGTACCGTGCATTCAAACGGGCAGTCAAGGTGGTCCGCGTAATATAGATCACATAGCTTTTCACCATTTCCTAGTTCGACGCCTACATCCTGAAGATTTTGCAAACACTCTCCATTATTTCGTCCATGACGAAGTTGAACAGGAATGGAGAAATGAGACATCCTTGTCGAACACCGCTGATTGTTTCGAATGGACTGGATAGTTCACCGTAAACCCTTATGCGGCCAAAACTGTGAGAATACAATGATCTCAGTAGATTCACGAATTTCTGGGGCATACCTTTTCGATGAAGAGCACTGAAAAGCGCTGTTCGGTCAGCTGAATCGACGGAGCCTTCCAAGTCGAGGAAAGCCATTACTGTCCGTCAACGGTGCCTATGACGCGTCTCAAGTAGTTGGCTAAGAGTAAATCTGGTCGATACATTCTCGACCTGGGCGAAATCCGGCTTGTTGTTTGTGGGTGTTTCTCTTGCGATCCGGTGTAAGACAGAGTAGCAGAATCTAGGTTTATATCATGTTGGTTATTGAAATTAACCTAATCTCACGATGGTTGCTACAGTCATTGCGTATTCCCTTTTGGAAGATGGGAACAATCAATGACTCGCCTCATAATACCAAAATACACTCCTCTTTCCAAACGTCACGGGATCAAGGTGGTAAGTGATTTTATCAATGCACCATCACTCATTTTGAGAGAGTCCGTCGGGACCGGCCGCTTTTTCCCGCTTTAGTAATCAAATACATGACTCCACTTCCACTTCCGATGGAGTCTCGAGTGATACTCCTCAAGGAATCGCAGTTGTTGACACAGGAGTAACCACATTGCCTCCCGGTCAGCTAAACTGCTTCTTGAAGATTTTACGCAACGGCCGAGCCTTTGGTGTTCGCCATGAAGAGGCTCTCCATTTCTATCGCATATCGTTTCACCAACCGGGGTTCGCCGTCCACCGGTGTCGCGAATAAGTTTGAACAGTCTTTGAGTGTTACCTGAAGCAGCTGCTACATCCATTTCTTCGACTACCTTGATCCACCCATTTTCGCGATCCTTCGTAACTTGTTCCTGTAGATTTCTCCGCATCTTATTCATCTCCTTACAGTTCGAGAGCTGACGCTTTTGCTTCATTATACTCGGCGACTCTTGCCAGATCCAGTGTTTTTGATGGACGTCGGATCTAGGGCCACAGGTAAAACCTGCTGCAACGTGCATCGCCCTCTGGATATGGGCGCACTGCTCATCTACATTACTGTTCGTCGTAGATCCTAGCTCATGTGCTGATTTCTGTTCATAACTAGTGCGAATTTCTGGGTCAGACAAACGTTGTGCGGCTGCCCAAGCTTGCGGTTTGTGTCGATGACCATGGAGCTGGAGGGATAATCGCATTAAAAGTAATGCATGGCCCGACGGTACGCACGTGGATCAGTGGGATCTGCACTTATGAACAGAACTGCTCCACCGGTAACTTACTGGGATATGATCACTCTGGCTTAGGGTTCCTGTAGAGTTAGAACGCTATGTCGCTGTGCGACGCGAACTAAGTCAGAAATTCGTACTAGACAGGAATAACCGATTGTCTGCACAAAACTGGAGAAGTCTATCCTCGTTGTCTATGCACTGAGTGGGTAAGGCACAACACCCACTTAAACAATCTTCTGACACACTAAATTGGACAATTTGTGCATTAAAGTCACCAGCTAGCACTACTATGTCAGAGCCTTGGTTATTACAAACGATTTTGACGAGTTCATCACAGAACTCATCCTTCTGCATGTCAGAGCTGCAGTCTGTTGGGGGGGGGGGGGGGGGGGTACGCCGAGATTACAAACAAACTGCGTTTAACACAGCTATCGTTTCGAACGCCAACTGACCCCTGGAGTTTCACAGCACATAATCGACTGTTAACCGGTATTCAGTGTGAAAGGGAAGCCTCAGTCTTATCAGTCAAGACTATCCCTACACCACGTTGACTTGCAGCTCAAGCTGCTTCGCTATTGGGATGATTGTATGAACTGGACCTTGAAGTTGCACATAGTTTCACGTCTTACAGAGAATAGTGAACAGATAAAGCGTTTTGCATGAGTATATTCACAAACCTCATAAAACATAGCATGAAGCCCCATCCTTAAAATCGATGGTTTACCCGGGTGACTTCCTTTCGCTTTTTCAGCCATAATGGTGAAGATTTTCCCACCATTCGATGAGTCTCCCAATGGTGTTCACCGACAAAGCTGAACGTGTTTTATTTCGTTCCAAATCAATATGGCTGGTTTGAATGATATATCGACATTCGGCGGGAAATTCCCACACCAAACGATATTTCTCTGAGTCTGCTGCGGTTCAGACGAACAACACTCTCATCACCAAAATGACAGGCCTCGTGATATGAATCTCCTAATCAGATCTCTACGCGAACCCTTCTGTGTTGGACGTGCAATGCAGCCTTCATATCACGTGATACTAGCCATATCTAAAATTGACGCTACCTCATACCAGGCATAAGTAAGAGTGCCTGGGGATATTCTCATGCTGAATGAAGAACAGGATTTGCGGCGCTGTTTTTTGAGCGTAATCTACAAAATCGTCTTGTTTATTCGATATACTAGACCTTTTATCTCGGAATGTGTATTTGTGGTTTTTTTATTCGAGTTGTCCATTAGTTGATACTCTTAGTCATGTTACAACATTGATGAAGACATGTCACAGAAAATTCAAGCCTATAGTGGTTTGCAATTCTGCTTTGTTCCCTATTACGGAGGTGCCAACAAAATTCAGTTTTAGCGGGTCTTTTCACCTGTATCGCTATAACAAAATAAGTAGTTAATGAAGCGCCACCAAATAACCTTGCAGCCAACGCTCATGTTGATGTGAACTGGGATTTCTCTTTTTTCAGTAAGTTTGACAGTCATCATTAAGAAGCACTTTTAAACCATACACAGCGTGAAGTCTCCAAATTATGAAGGAATTTTTCTTCACTTTCTCAACAGACACAACAGTGACAGCTATATTGGCTGAAGAATCAGCTTCTACCTAAATAGTTAGTGAACCTATCTAAATATCGCCTAGGATAATGTATGTGGTCCTGTTGAGCAGTTTAGTTCTATTTTCATACATTGGTAAGTTTTAGGACGCTTTGCTCAAGGCCTTCCACCTTGGTAACCAAGGCCACGCACATTCAACTATCCATAGCGCAGCAAAGAATTAATGTAAATAAGAGGAAACTTTGAGTAGATTAATATCACTACCCGATGATTGATATACCTTAATTAAATCACAATTCTTGAACTACATACTGAGTGAATTTCCGAAATCATCACAACCGACACTAATATATATATATATATATATATATATATATATATATATATATATATGTATATATATATATATATATATATATATATATATATATATATATCGATCTGCCATTCAGTGGGAATATTTCAGCGCACACCGTACATCGCCATCCACCGGGGGAAAGGCAGTAAACACCTAGTTTGACGACGTTTCAATTTTTTTTTTCACATACGAGGCAAGTTTGGAGGAAAAAATGTCAGGTTCTTTACTTTGCCTCACCTGACCCTGTGCTGGGACGACGTACATTGCCCGCGTGAACAAGCCCTTATCCGAACGCGTCCATGTGCACCATCTATCTTTGTTGAATACGGGGACAATTCATGTAATCGTGAGTGCTGCGTTTATACTTTGTTGAATCTATAGTTCAATTCAGTTCACTTTCGAAGTGCCGCTGCTGGACCACATTCGTCTCTGCAATCCTCGACTGTACCCTCAAATACAGTTCGTTTAAGAACTGGAGCTCTCTTGGCTCCCGAGCACAGAATAATTACATCCACTTTCATTCCAGGGATAGATCTGATTCATTTGTGTAAGCCTTGCCGATTCTCGACCCATTCAACCCCACTGACGATATTTCCATTTCCAGTTGGCAATTTAATGTGATCTAACAGCCTGTCTATAAATCACTGAAGACGAGCCTTTCCACCAATTTGTTTTGTTGTCCGTGTGTTCTGTGGGACGGCACAATTTGTACGAAATAATTGAATTAGTCTTTCGAAGGTCAAACACTTCGTGCATCACTATGTGGTTTGGCGTCCATCATTGAACTAGTTATTTACTTTTCTGTGGCTGTATCTTACTCGACAATAAGCCGGTTTCCTGGCCAGTTCTTATGGCGGCTAGCCTCGCGTAGATTGGCACACATTATTTGGTCTCAGCTCATTTTGCCGGTGATGGATGTTGCAAGCCCGCTTTGACTGTACGGGTTCATATCTTCATTTGATGACGCATGGTTCAGAACCGAAGTCAGTGGCGCGAACGCCATGCAGCGTCCGTAAGAAACTCTCGGGCCTCATGAATATCGATTTATGTTTTTCTATGCAAAAATACTCGCGGTGAAACAGCCAGTAAACACGGTTTCTAATTCCGCATTCCCCCCTCCTTGTAATCGCTTTTCCGTATTTGTAATATTGGCGTCATGTCCAGCTCCATGTTCAGTTTATAATAATAATAGTTGGCAAAGAGAAACCTCCAGTGAATGAAGAAACCGTAAGAGTAGGCTTTTTATTGTTCTATCAGTCAGGCTACGGTGCTTTTGTTTGTTTAAGGTTCGATTTCCACGGTTATAAGTGGGACGATTTAGCAATTCCTCAAAATCTGTTGCGCAGTTTCCAATTCAGCTCAGAATGCTGCCAATTGTGACACCTCTTGGGCTTCCAGTAAAGGTTGTCAACGATGGACGCACATTTTGTTGTTTTGTGCCCAACTATTCCGATACAGAGACTGTTTGCAACAATGTTCAAACTTGTTGTCCCAGGATAAACCAGTACTTGGCCTCTATCTCCGTCAGTCTGTTCAACATCAGACATTTAATCAATGCACAAATCCCACTCACCGTGACCATCTGATTCGTTTCAATCTCAGAGTATCATTTACGTATCATTCATGTCCAGTCCCGCTCGCTGACACTGATCACATGTTCCAACATGTCTTGGTTCTCGACCGTGAACCTGCTGGTTTGTGCGCTGTGGTGGTGGTGGTGGTGTTCAGCACATCTTCTACACAGCGCTTTGTTAATCTAAATGGCGAACTAGTTAGGGCGACTCCATATTCAGATGATTTGCAACATTCAGCTACCAGCTTCGAGTTGCCTAGTCGATCATAGACCGAAACCAAATCTTGACTATTGGAGTGTCGGTTCGCAAGCCTTGATTATCAGCTCGTTTCACCGAAATCGGAATCGATTATTTCACTCCAGATATGTGCACCCGTTTCGGTTCACGTGACTGCGCTTTATTTTTGCGCACGCTAATAGGGCAGTATATTAGGCTAACTTTGCCTTATGAATGCAGCTATTACCACTTGATGCCATCGAGGAATGTTCTTTCATCAACCACAACATTCCAGCATCGGATAAGCAAGTGCTGATCTTCAATTTCCTGGTGATGATTATCAACTATTCACTAACGAGTTCTCGTGAATTACGATATGACGAGAACGAATCAGGGAGTACAAAATCCAGTGGACCAGACAGGGGTGGGCGGGCTCCGTACGGATCTTCATGGGGAATTTTTCACAGGCTATATTGTATAAATTGCATAATTTGGAGTTAAGAGAACCTGTGGGAATCGAAGGAATACAACTGATAATAGCCCAGCCGCGGTGTAGTGTGTGAAAATCGTTCTCACTCAAACCAGGAAGGATCACGAGAGAGCGATAAAGTAAGGTTGGAGGAACACGTTGGTGAACGAAAGAAGCAATAGCACCTTGTCTCTAGCACGAGACTGTCTTCTTTTACGCGACTATCTCCTGCGAGAGGATAAGTCGGCTCCATGGATATCACGAATCATTGCTGACCACGCGCGGCGGTCGGAAGCGAGCTCCGTACAGATCTTGATCCAGTCCTTTTTCCATCGCCGGGCTCCATAGACTGACCGAAGGCCTAGAAGCTCTACGTCTTTTTCGATTGTACTGGTCCACGTTTTGAGCTGCCCACCAAGGCGACAACGCCAACCAGGGCAGGGAGTGGGGCAGAGTGTTTGCTTGGTTAGCTCCAACTCGGGTCGCCGAAGCGTATGGCCGAACCACTGAAGTCGTCAACGTTGGAGGAGGACGGGGAGAGCATCGATATCACAGCATCGTCTCCTTACCTCGTCGTTGGACACCCTGTCGCGCCACTTGACTTTGAGGATTTGCCGCAGGCACCAGTGGTCGAAAACCTCCAGCCTTCTGGTATCCTCAGCTCGTAGTGGCCAGGTTTCGCAGCCATAGATGAGTACGGGCCGGATGGCAGCACGGTAAACACGAGTTTTGGTTCTTAAGCTGATTTCACTGCGAGTCCACAGCGTTCGTCTTAGCTGAAGAAAGGCCCTCCTGGCGCTGTCGATCCGTAATACCACTTCATCTTTTGCCTGGCCGTTCGGAAGCAGAGTTGAGCCTAGGTATTTGAATGAAGGGACGTATTCGACTGGTTGGTCATTCATCGACAGTTGTTGAATTGTCGGGCCCAGATGGGTTGTGAAAGCCTTTGTTTTGGTCGAGTTTACTTCGAGTCCGATGGACCTCGCGAAGGAATTGATTCGGTCGAGGATTGGTTGTAGCGTAACGGGAGAGTCTCCAAGCACGACAATATCATCCGCGAACTCCAGGTCCGAGATGTATATTTCCTGGCTAAGCTGAATGCCAGGGTAGTTGTGTAATGCCTGTCGCATTGTCCAATCGATGGCGTAGTTGAACAGCACCGGTGAGAGGGGACAGCCCTGCCTAACTCCGGAAGTGAGTGTGAACTCGCGGGACTCTTCACCGTACATACGAACCCTAGCACCGGTTGTCGAGTAGTATCCCCTTAACAGCCTTAAAAGCTTATCGGGCATTCCATCGGATTGGATTATGGTCCAAAGAGACTCGCGGTTCACCGAATCAAAAGCTGCCCGGAAGTCGATGAAACAAGCCACCGTCGGCTGCTGGAACTTATAGCGGTGCTCCAGTATTCGGCGCAGTGTGAAGATTTGATCCACACAGCCTCTGCCACGGCGGAAACCCCCTTGGTTCGGGCGAGTGCGCTGGTCTCTTGCCTCGGAAAAACGGGTTAGTAACAACGAACCAAAGATCTTTGCGGCCACATCGATCAGGCTGATCCCTCGGTAGTTCTCGCATGCCGACTTATCACCTTTCTTCGGAATGGGCAGCAGTATGGACATTCCCCAGTCCGGTGGAAATGCTTCCGCTCTCCAAATGGAACCAAAAAGTGTACACAACCTGTCAATCAATGACGATGAGCATGCTTTATACACTTCTGGAGGGATGCCATCTTCCCCAGCATCCTTTCTGTCTTTCAGTTTGTTTATCATTTCCGTGATTTCCGCGGTGTTTGGCGGGTCACAGTTGCTTTCGTACTGGGCTGGAAGGGTTGATATTGGTTGGTCCGTCCGGTGGTCCGTAGGCCGGTTGAGCAGCTGACTAAAGTGTTCCACCCATCGGTCCATTTTCTTGCTCCGTTCAGGTATTAAGTTTCCTGCCGTGTCACGAAGAAGGGAATCTTGCTTACAAAACCTATTAGAGGTGCTGCGAATAAGGCGGAACAGTTTACCGAAGTCACCAATTCCGGACGCGGTCTCCATTTTTTCGGCTATTTCTATCCAGTATCTTATGCGATCAGCCTTGGCGGAGCGTGTGGCCTCTCGTTGCAGTCTGCGGCGTTCGTTACTACCTGCCAGTCGCGCTTCGTGTGCTCTGGTTGACAGCTGGAGCGTGCTCTCCGAGATCCAATCCTTTGTCCGCCTTTTCGTTCTCCCGAGTACTGTCCAAGAAGCTTCCTTGATTGTCGTCATCATTCGAGTCCACTGCCCTCCCACGGAAACTTCATCTGCCTGTGCATTGGTTGCGCTGGTTAGTCGGGTTGTGATTGCTCGTGACAACGCTTCTCGCTTCTCTGGATTTCCTAGGGCAGCAACGTTTATCCGAGAGGGTGCAGACACTTTAGCACGTGTGGACAGACGAACTTTGAAGCATGAGCGTAGGAGGACATGGTCGGTGCCGTTTGTGTTGCCCGTTTTTGCACCTCGGTACGCTCGGCAATCCTCCACAGACGAGGCCCAACGGGCTCTCACCAGGATGTGGTCGAGTTGGTGTGCAGTGTGACCATCATTGGAGTACCATGTGAGTAGATGCTTCCTGGGGTGTTGAAATCGAGTGCTGCAGACAACCATTCTGTTGATGTCGGCTAAACCAATCAGTCGGCCACCGTTCTCGCAGCGTTGACCAAGGCCGAATCTCCCGAAAATATGGCGAGTAGATTCGTCGGCCGTACCTGTGCGAGCGTTCCAATCTCCTGCGATGAAAAGTACATCGCGCCTCGAAACCCGGTTGATTACCTCCTGCAAATTAGTGTAAAATTCGTCTTTGTTTTCGTCATCAGCTGAATTGGTTGGAGCATAGATCGCGATCACCGTCAAGTCGTGCGGGGAGCCCTTAAAACGTGCCAAGGCGAGTCTGGATGAGACGGGTTCCCAAGAGATCATTGCATCATTAGCTGCTTTGTTCAGAGCGAACGCGACACCGTAGAGACCGGAGTTGTCTTTCGGGCCACTGTGATAGAGCCAGTAGGATGTATCCACACCCGGGACCTTTATTTGTCGGCTACCTGAGTTGGGCAGGCGGACTTCCGAGAGGCAAGCAATATCTACGTCATAGTCGTGTAGAGTTCGCATTGTGATGCACTGACTGCCGACGTCTAGAAACGTCCTGACATTCCAACAGGCTATGTGTGTTCTTTTCCTGCAGCGAATAATCCCAGCTTGTTGTCTTATCACCTCGACCGCCGGGACACGAGGCGCGTCGCTTACCGGGGACGCCGTAGCATGATGAGCGCTTGAGGTTTCGTGAATAATCATAGAGAGTCGCGGGAGTAGGGTACGAAGCGGTGTCCCCAGCACCGTTCGGCCTTTTTGTTCGAGGTTGCACCTCTAGCCCTTGCACACCCAAGTGCAGACTGCAAGGCAGCAGGGTGTTTCCAGAGGAGCCGGTGACCTGCTGTACGGTTCGTTCGCCTCCTCTGGAATGCCGGATCAAGCAGTTGAACAGGTCTCCTTTGTGGCCGTTGGATCAGTAGATCTCGTCCGCCCATTCAGAAGGATCTGTCTTCACATGCCGAACACTGTCTCGCCGAAGTTTTTTAGACCTCGGTAACCCTCAACCTGGTTTAGCCCGCCTGTCGAGCGGTTTGCCGGGGTGTGGCCGCTGATGCATGCTTCAGCTTCGTGGAGCCACAGGTGAGAGTTGGGTGAATGATGGAGACCAAAGAGATGGAGGATGCCCCAAGGGACACGACAGTCAACCAACTCAGAAGTGCTACTCCTCTCAGACACCCCATACACCCCTGAGACTGTCTTAGCTTGCGAATTCCAAAAGACACTGCGTAGCTTTGTATACAGTCGAGAATGTGAGAAGGCCACTATAACTTTGTGCCGGTTTTAACGCCTAAGTATTTGACGGAGAGAAAGTTGATGGCAGATTGCTCGTTGCGCTAGAATGAAAGTGAACGGGGGAAAGTACACTCAAAACACTTCAGAGTGTTGAGATGTAGCACGCTGGGATGAAAAGTTCTGAATATTATATTAGTCCTCGGTAAAAGAGGTGAATTGAGGTTGCTTGGAGATGAGCCGAGAAAGCACCGCGTTATCATCATACTTGATAGGTCTTGTAGGTGGTGAAGTGGATAAGTCGCTGAGGTACATAGTGAAGAGATAGACGAAGAGGACGCCACCCTGAAGAATACCACGGTCGTTCAGTTAAGGACTCAATAAACTTATATCATCTTCAGTACGTCGAGTTCTGCTGGAGAAAGCTTTTCCTCATTAAAGCAAGGTGGGACAGGCAAAATACTCCAGATTTTGTCGGAAAGAACGGGGAGCCGAGTCGAAGCAGAGAAATAGTTGGGAAGATGTAGCGAAGTGATTTCACGGAATGATTTAAAATGAAATGGCTAACTGAAGCAACTGCATCCCGAGTGCGTCTGTTGCTTTTGTATGCATACTGATAGGGGGCATTAGTAACAACGCATTATATTTGCTAGCGGTTTATGTAAGTAGTATCTACAGACGGATGGGCAAAGGTTCTTGGAAGTAAATGACCGGTTTTGTAGTTATTACCGGTAATTATATGTGCTTATCCGGTAATCCTCTGTCCATTCAAATTCATATGACAGCGCCTGCTATTTCATCGTTGTTTAACCACAGGCTTCAAGTTATCAGAGCAGTCAGTACTGCTCCGTCTTGTTAGATATCATCTTTACTAAATCAGGAACAGTTTGAAAATAATAAATCCAGCTGTGCCGGTGTAGCAGGGAATGCTGTAGCAACGGAACGAGGCGAGTATCAAACCAGTGGGGCCACAGCCCAAAGAATAGACTGCGAATATATCGGAAGCATTCTGGAATATACAAAAAGGGGTATCGGGACTCGTAGATGGAACTCGACAGGATCTGATGCAACCAGCAAGGTAGCCCATGCTAAGGGCTACTGATCAAGCTGTCAAAGGGTTCACTCGGACTAGCCGAACAGAAATAGTGCACAAAAGAATCTACCTAATGGCGGCTAGCACCTGACCAAAACGGAGCCAAAATACTCAGACAGCCAAAGGGTCGTTGTTTGTGAAAGGAACTAACATAAACGGTTGTACATGTTTTACCGACTTGACTTGTTTGACTGGTCGAATACAGTCGTGCCTCACCCATTGTTTTCTTTGTTACACTGGAATAGCACTGCACTTTCAATTGAAAATTCAGACAAGCTCCAAACTTTACCATTTAGGTTGAGCAACAGATTAGTGACATTAATGTTCAAATCGCTGCCACAGGACTTAGTAGATCCAACACGAAATGTCTTCGTTTAAACTGACGTCTCTCACCAGCTTCAATCATTTGAGGTACCGCCGTGAGAACCGTTTGTCCACCAATACGCTACGGTAGAGATTTAGGTTCTGCGAGGTTCAGTAACCCATCCGTTACGCTTTAAGGACCTTCGGAAATTGTTGGCCTTTGAGCACTGTTGACTTCAAAACTTTGTTGAAATTTGAACAGAGTACGGTGTCTGGCGGACTGAGGTTCGGCAAATTTCACCGCTGTAACCGTAGTCAAAGAATGCTTAGTGACCCTGGAGACTTATATAACGGTGACCGCACTAATATTGTTTCTGTCCTCGTCTTCTAATTGGACCACGTGTTTTTTGGGTTCTCCCCCCCCCCTCCCCGCCCTCTACCTGTCTCGATCATTGCTGTGTAAATCAGAACGTTCTCCGTGATCCGATTCACCGAGCCATCTTCGTCTACCGGGGCGATCAGCCACGTTCCACGTTTCCGACTCATGATCGCGATGCGAGTTCGTTCTCTTGCCTCGATTCAAACGAGCAATGGTGAGGCAGCCGAGGGCGGATCCGATCCAACGACAGAATTGGTTGATGTGGTACGGAATGCAGAATGTCATTCTTCCGATACCAGTACCTCATCCGCGAATAGCGAAGCTTCCCCTTCGGTTCCCAAAAATGCTACACGTGTTATATCAACTGAAGGTGTCTTATCACTGAGCCTCGAACAAAATGTGATCCAAGATGTGCTTCGTCTTCCTGAAGATTTTCAATTCCCCGCCGTGGTTTCTGCCAACATTTTGCGGTATGATCCATTTGGTTGGGAATCAGGCACACTGTCAACCGAGACGGACCAAGTCGATTGAATTCGCTCATGGGCAAAAAATAGCCATAACCCAAAGTCTTTCTCTATCCCTTGCCCAACACGTTTCTCCCTTGTGTATTGATTCTGTAGCCACTGCCGTTTGATATTTTATTTCAGTTGAAACCGAGAGCTATTGAGTCCTTGTTACTTTTAATTTGGCTCGTGTCGCCGCAGAACATTTTACTGTGATCAGTTGCTTCACCATCATTTCCCACCACCACCATCGTCTGTCTGTCTCTGTTTCTCTCTACTCAGTTCAGACAGTCATTTTTCGTTCATCTCTTTATCACTTCTGAAACGAAAATTCCCCCCCTCCCCCACCTAATACTAATGCTCATTCGTATTTCTATTCTCTTCTGTTCTGAAATATTGTTGTAAAGACCTACATTTCGTTTTAATATGACAACATGTATCATCAGATTACGATTATCATTATCACGATGGTTGTTATGATTTCCGTGCACACGATTTTCCCTCATGCTCACTTTCACACATTGTGCTGGGGACACATTTCGGTCAATCGACCAACTGTGTTTCTGATCCAACTCGCCATAAATACACACAAGCACACAAATAACACGGTGCAATTTACTGGATCTTTGCATTTGTCCTACTCACCCACTCCTCTCGCCTCAAAGTTGTTTACACTGACCACTTATTTGCGGTAAATGATGGAATTGTTGTGCTGTTTTGTTCTGCTTCTGCCCGGAGCAACCCCCGAGTCTCGTGATCGGTCGGACTGCAGTGTACCTCTAAACGTGCACAAATTATTCGATACGAAGATTCAGAATTTATGATAAACATGAACATTGTTGTGTACAGTAGAAAACTACACACTGTACATTATTGTCGTCATCGTCATGTTTAGCTTTTTCTGTTCGAGCTACAGCTCCGTTGCATGCATGCATGCATGCTTGCGGAGAAGCCTGGACACACACACACACGAGTCGCATAGAGCAGGCGGACAACCGAGCTGATACCATTGTCCAACCCGCCTCATTTTATTTCTAAAAGTTCTCATATGCCATGTGTTGACTATTTCAAACATTACACTACATACAAATCTATTGTTACGCATGTGGGGTCAGCTGCGCTACCCCGCCGATAAAATATACGTTTGATTCTATCGGCTCTCACTCGGTCTCGGTATTTTGGTTTTTCATACGCACACTGTTTGTGTGCTCCTGATGACTTGGTCTTCCGTGCGCGTGGTTTAATTTCTGCAAACTGAATCCGCTCGGCCGTCAGAGACAATGCGCATGCTTCACTGGTGGTCAGACGGTCATTATCGTGAACTTTGACGTCTTGCGTGCGATTCCTGTTACTTCCTCACTTGACAGCCTTTCACTAATCGTGCCTCCCCCTCCCCTCCAGAAATGGTGTACTTTGTTGCATGATAACCAAAGACAGTAAAAACAAGAAATAGAAATGTTCTGCTGACATAGCACTTCGAAATTTGACCATTATGGACGAGAGACGGACAAAAGTCTTCGCTGTTTGGGCACCCATGTTCTTCTTGAATTACTGAAATCGAATGGGACAAATCAGATCGAGATAGTTGTAGTTAGACGCAAACTACTATTTACTGCATGCACCTTCAACCGGGGCTACTTTGGCCGGTACGTGCACAATGAAAGACCTCGATTTGGCTGCGTGGATATCAAGTTCAGTCGTTGTATTTTGTAGTCCAAAATGGTGGATCGGGGTTCCGCGCCTTAGGGCGTTTTGTTTCAAGACGCGGTTAACAAAGTCGATTGATTCGTTCTGTTCTGACAGGTGGCCTGTTGGGCTTTTAACAAATTTGGCTCCCTGTTTGCCCACGTCCGTTTGTCTACGAAGGCTTGACGGGAAACCGCGGCAGTAAGATTTATCTTTTTATGCGGCTAACAAACATAGCCATTGCGATTGGAAGGCATACACAGATTGTCGGTATTGGAGCATCGACTTCCTTGCACGATTGCTCAAATCTGCCGAGGACACTGCTCCAGCAATTTCGGGATTATTCGAAAGGTGTTAGGAACCGGAAGCCAGTCTCTGGAGCAATCACTGGATCTAAACAGATAGGAAGCCTTAGTGTACGTTTTTCTCCCAGTAAGGTGGTTTATAGATGATGAGTTGAGGTGGTCAATCCATGATCTGGCTGGAAGGCATGGTAAAAATAAATCAGCGTATGTGGCCGAGTTTGTCGTATTCAACTTCTGAGCGGGGGCCCAGAAGATTCACCTACCGGCTCGTTGGGGACCTTAGATACTGAACATCGAACCTCTCTTCAAGCCAATAGTAATTATCCTACTGATCTACAAATTAATTTCTCTCTGGTTTTCGTAGCTTTTAGTTTTGCATGGTCTAAATTCCACTGACCAAATTTTATTCGTTCCAGTCTTCGAAATGCTCACAGGAGCATAAATACTAATCAAATATTCGATCATGTCTAACGATGAAAAGACCTCCTCGTGTGAGCTACAGCTGAAATTGTTTTGTCCTGCAATTTCACTGACTACATGTGGGCGGCCGTAATTGATTCTCTTTCTGACATTAAAACTACTATATTTGACGCTCACCGACCAACAATACCCTAAAACTTTGACTTTTGCTCTGGGTAAGCACCCATTTTTTGATTATATCCATGTCACCGTAGCTCTTGAAATATTATTTCATAATCAGAAATGAGATCTATGAAGCGGATGCACCTTATAATTACAAAGACCCATTGCACTATGACTCTGAAACGTGTGATATTAGTCACATGAGGCACTAACCACTAACTCGTAGGTAAGATATGATAACGGTCAGGGAGTCAGTTTGAAGCTCTCAATCAGCAAAAGTGATTGGCTACTGTAGAGTTCAAATTTCTTGTCTAGGCTGGTTTGCGACGGTTTGTCTATCTCGACCACTAACAGTGAGAACATTGGGTCTCGATGATTCTTCCACTAATTTCCTGTCACCATAATCATTTAAAGTCCTGATCATGTTGCACCGCCTTTTAGAATCCACATCATAATTGTTTTTACAGGTCCCTAAAGAAAAACAACCTTCAAATTTCTCAGCTGTATATTTTCTTCGGGCAATAAATCTTTTCAAACTGTCATTAAAAGGTACCTAAATGAACTGCGAAAAGGCTTCGCTCACGTATTTACCTTTTGTCCTGAAGTTACCTAAAAGCTCTGAAACTGGATATAAAGCTCAAAGATGTACCATGTGACATTGAGCCGTTGAATCATCTCTGTACATCCGACATAGTTCCACGTTTTGAAGAGAAACAACCTGGCATCAACACTCAACCCACAATTGTTGACGTGAGGCAAGGCGTTGAATCCCAGCCCTACTGGATGGTTCGAAATCTCAGCTGGCACTCGATCAGTATGAACAATCAAGGTTTCCTAACAGGCTAAGTGAACCTACTGTTTGGTATTTGCATGAACGTCTAATGGTCAACCGACCGTTGACACAGCATAATGGATCGTTTCATGTCAAATTTAATTGCGTACTAATAAAGCCGAACATATTTGAATTCAATTTCAGGTACTGAGTCGCTATCCAGTAGTCAAATATGATTTCGTGAATAACGAGGGATTTGACGGAATTAACCACACCGTGTGTGCATGACAATCGAAAAATCACCACCGATCAACGGTGACTGGCGAGTCGACGGATCACGTATAAGCCTAGCTGAGAATCAAACCATGCACAATGAGTTTTACCACATCACGTGGTTTCCTTTGTGCTTACCTGTGATAGCGCAGTACAAATGTGTTGAAACGTCTAACTTGAACAAATGAGTGCAACAATTATTGAATCTTTGTGTCAAACTTGTCCCTTCTCGCACATGCAGTGCTTCATAGTTCTATGATCAGGGTACGCGCCAGACAACAGTTCGCCGGTTGAAACTCATGCATCAGAACCACACTAAAATCAACCGGATATGGCTGAAACCTCGTTTGTATCAAGTGTACCTAATCACTTCGAACATGTTCTTCCACAATGCACAGGCATGTGTATCTTTTAGTACATTCTGTTCTGTCCATGTGAATTCATCACATTTTGATTCTCTGCGGAATTCCTAATTCTTGTCCAATTCCTGTCTACTCGTAAGCAGGATATAACACGCCACTACAACAGGGAGGGAAAACCGTCAGACACTCCAAAAAATATTTGTTGTGAACAGTATGCCGTAAGTGCTTGATCATGTCGTAATAGCACTTCTCCGCCCATTATTGAAATCCATCCATCGTGTCAAGAATCTCCAACAGTGTGGGTGCAATGAACCCGATCTGAAGCATTCGACCACAGTCGAGGTCTCCTAACGCAGCATTTATTGAACTGATTAGGCAAGGCAGATTGTTTTTCAAGTCATCCATTCACTTCGTCTCTTACAGAGGAAACGTTCATCACGAGAGTCCTCGCACTACATAGCCGGTGATTTGGGGACATCCAAATCTGGTGCTGTGTAGCAAATACGTGATACGATGTTGATGTAGTTTATTGGGTAATTTATATCCTGCGGAAAACCGTGCAAAGAGGAAAGTGTCTTTGCAGAAATAATTTCCGCCACGCTTATGTTTACCAACCATCAGAAGCAATGGTTGACCATTGACTGGGAATATTTCAAAGGGAACTAAAGTCGGTAGTGACCAGGAGTATACACGCATTGCAGCCATTCTGTCACCAGAAGCCTGGCTCCAAGAGGGCATTGGCAGGGAAATTGTTAAAGTCGAAGATTTCATTGGCTATCGCGTCCATAATGCTGTCCTCTATCGTAAGCATTTTTGAGGTGCCATCACGTACATTGGTGATCAAAGGTGTGAATCAGTGAAAAAGCTGCTTGTTTGTAAACGCGACCTTCCATACTAATGCATCCAACGCCGGTTAAAATTTCGGAATACCTACTGCCCGTCAATCTTCCAAACTTTTGTACCTCTTCTGCATGTTCTGTGTATGAGTTCGACCGCTTTTCTGACACGTCTACAACCTTAACGGAACATCTTGACTTCCAGGTGTGCATAGTGAGTGAGGATTTCAAGAGTTTTGATGTGAAATATTTAGCTAAGTTTGGTTTACTGAATATCTCACTTTTTCCAACCAGAATGGGTGCTCTCCCATGGAAAATTACGATCGCACAATTGTGGAGGTTTCAGCTACAAAGTACAGCAAGACCAATCACAAACTTCTTACACTAAGTTGCTATCAAAAGCATGGAAAACGGTAGCGTGACCTCGATACCCTAGGCTCTGCGGAAGGATTTCGCGATCTGAATTGAGTACGCTCTCGCAATCTGATCCATTCACATTCAGTGATCATCTGGCTGGTTATCTAAACTCTATTTATGTCACATGTTGTCCGCAACGGTCTGTTCATATTCAGCGTTTCTCTCTTCGTACCGAATGAGTTAAATCGAAACAAGACATATGCGTACAAGTCCAGGGACTATGTACGCGCGAAGGCTCTATCAAAACTAATTCAGCCAGATCTGGAAGCACTCAACGCAGTTTATGCTCAGTCACCCCTGGGCAATCCGCTAAAACAGCTACGTGAAATTTCATCATTCGGCCGCCATTCAAGCTTGAAGGTAGAAGAGCTCGATCAGAGTTTCAACAAAGCCACTACTCCAACTTTCACCGCAAGAGCTGTTGTGTTGCTTGCATTCTACGCGTCGATTCCTGTGAACGTCTATGCGCGTGACTTCTGATCGCAACTCCGATCGCTCCAGCCCGTTAATGAAAAAACAGGAGACGACAACACAACGCTTCAAATATCCGTGTATTGCGTGAGAGAACGATGTGCTATTTACAGCGAAAATGGAAAAATCCCGAACACGCCCGTCCAATGGGATTGTTGCCTTGACGGGCACGACTGATTGGGCTTTTCATCTAGTTTCGTCGGGACGGTTTTTTAAATGTTTACTCGAGTGGTTCAGCCACATGCGTGTGTGGAGATATATTGATTGATAGACTCAGCTTGCCAGGTTCAAAACGGTTAGGAGCCTGAATGTAGGGAGGCTTTTGCGACTCGCTAACACGTGCAGAAGAAACCTTTTCATGTGAATCTACATTGACCTTGGGCTGTTCGGACGTTTATAAAAAGTTGATCCAACTGAACTCCAAGAAATCCAGCGGGCCGGCTGGTATATCGCCGATCGTGCAAAAGGAGTGTGCAGTAACCGTATCTCCAATTTAATCTGGGCCATTCGATGGGTGTGCCAGACTGATCGAGATTGACTTAGATTACACTGCATTTGTAGTGTGCCACTTTTCTGATTGAAATCTCATTTTGGTAAAACAGTCTTCTATCTCTTGAGCGTTACAATAGATTGCGCATTTGTTGTCCCACAGATCACGTTCAGAACAAGACGCTGGAGAGCGAAGAGTTTTTTCACCGAATCCTATTCATGCTCCGGAAGAATGCGAGAAGTGTCTTCCGTCGGGGTTGCAAGTGTACAATCTACAAAGCACAAAAAAGAGAAGCCTCATGAGCCGACTCCCAGTAAGTGCATCACGGGATCCTACACTTACTCTAAGCGAACACCAAAATGACTACCTCCAACCTGCTCACCACACTCCTACAATTCATATGGATAGGGTGGTCTTGGAATGCGCTGGCCATTGGCCGGAATAAAGGTCATTGTCACAGCGTCGTAGCGAGTATCATTCGTGACACTGGGAGTTTAACTCTCACCGCAACACCCACAACACAACAGAGACCTTCCGGTCCCAAGACTCCTCCCCATATTTTACAGCGTCATGGCAAAGACCTTTACTCCGGTCAATGGATAACGTATTCCACTGTCACCTAACCCACGTGAATTGTAAGACCACGGATAGGATTCGTTGAAAACAACTGTTCGCCTCACACAACTTTCTCACACACATGAATCCTGTGTGTGCCTTTATGGATCCCCCCGCTATCTTCCCCGGTCTACTGATGAAGGACTTCATACATATCTCCAGATCTCTCAAGCATATTGCCAGATACAGCGACATAGCTTGCGGACACATTTCCGCATATATTGTATACCAGCTTTGTGTTTCTTGCCTCAAAATGTCTGGATGAATACCGGTGGTCACAGCTCATCTGGTTCTCTGTGAAATCAATGCATGCGTTTCCAGTTCCAACATCCGTCCATATTATGGGCATGTATTCACCGGCACCAAAACATCGAAATGTTCGGTGCTATCCCCTGTCTTAGGTAATTCCTTGACAAACCTGACTAAATTACTCCTGAGCTAAAAATCCTGTTTTCTTGAATTCTTCGGTGTTATGTGGCCGTGTCAGCAAAGTAGTCACCTCTTGTAATGCAAAGAGCTTTCGTTTGGCTTGACCTGACTGTACTTTACAGATTCTCTCACAATCAATCGATGGAAACTCGAATTTGTTGCCCTTAATTCGCTTTGGTAGGACTGTAAACATTTCTGACACTAACAGATGATAAACGTTAACTGTGTAACGGGCCGGTTAGTTGTAAACGGAAACGTATATGGCTCCTCTGTCATCTTAATGTGCATCACGCTCAGTGAAAATGGAGGACACTGAATGAACTGGGAGGAAGGCATATTATACAAGAACGGATGCAGTGAAAAACAAGATACTCACCTCCGTCAAGCTTCGGGTTTCTCCAGTTCTGGGTCGCTGTATACCTAAGGATCATCAATACGCTTCCTGGTCCTTATTTCCTCACCGGTATTCGTGAACTTCAAGCGACCGTCAGACGCACATACAACAGATCAACAAGCAGAGAATCAGCCAGTTGAAAATGCCCTCCATTATGGCCGCCACCAACTGGCATATATATATATATATATATATATATATATATATATATATATATATATATATATATATATATATATATATATATATATATATATATATATATATATATATATATATATATATATATATATATGTTTTGCAACTACAGTATTACTGCTTTGTATTTTCACCGTTCCCGTTAATTAAGAATTGCGTCTGTGGACTGCGTAGCTAATATGACACGATTTTCACAGTGCAGTTTTGATCTTGCTTTAACGTCTTTCTCCCATGAGGAACTGGTTGAACTCAGTGTTGTATCGGTGGTAGCAAAATAATTGCTTCTCTTTGAACGCAGCGTGCAATTGACCAGCTTCACTTCAAAGTAACACCGGATGGCTTAGTCGTTTTCGAACACAGATCTTGTTGAATAAAATAAATTCTATATCCCTTGGTTATTGTTCTGTCTTTTTCGCGTACGTTCGTGGCCTGGAACAAGGGCGGTTTCGTGTTGCGTTTCTCACAGCAAGACGCGTGCATAGAGGTTGTTTGGGGGAGGCTAGAGTTTTCGTCGTCTGGTGCTTACAACTTCGGGTTGGACAAAACCAGATCATGAGCAAGATCAAATCTTGTTTCCAAGTGAGTGTCTATAAGGCAATTGATTATGAAAAGATCGCTCAGAATTACAGGTTTCCACGTCGCTCATGAATAATATCTTACCAAACGTTACAGCCTCATGCGTTCGTTCCACAACTCTTTCATATCTATCATTAAGGCTAGATTGAGAGCGTATATTCGGCTAGTCGACTGTGTGTCCTTTGCTCAATGCAACTAATGTAAGCGGCTTGGAGCACAAAGATGAACTGGCAAACGTCATTGCATTGGTTGTCTCACGGGGATGGGATTAGTTGGTGTGATCGTGTGACGGATGATGATCATTGCTAATAGATCAAAGATTTTAATTTCCTTTTGAGGGATGAGAATACAAGTGCAGAACGACTACAGGTTTGATTCTGTAAGATGGCAAGGCAGACGAAAAAATCATCCCAGTTACTATCAGCACAAAAGGTGCGCGGTTGTAGAAGAGCTGTGATGTGATCCGTGTCACGAGAGATTGGGTATATGCGTGTGTGTGTGATGGCAACTGCCATATCTATTATTAATTGGTACTGCCTGTGTTATAATAGATTTTCCGTTGGTGTCCATTAGGTTTCTGCACTCTTGAAATTAAATTATTATGACAAACCAAAATTTCCGTGATAGCAGCTAAAATGCGAAACCTGAGGTTTTTCGCTAACAGTTCATGAGCAGTAAAGACAAGACAAAATACCTCTTCGCGATTGGTCATGTCCTCGGATTGGATTTGTAGCCTGAGGCAGAGACGTGGCTGAAGGTCAGCCACTTACTGGCTGTCACGTTAAGAAACTTGGGCGATTGCCCAGACAAAGGGTGCAGAATTCTTCCCCAACCGGATTCACTTTTGATGGGTACTTTGTTGTCTATTTTCTTATCTTATTTTATGTCGTAGATTGTGTCAAAGGTATGCATTCGAACATTGGCTATAAAGAGAATGAGGCGCATTGTTATAATTCTGCCTTCTTTGTGAAGTTATTTACTGCTGAATAGTACCGTAAACCAATTTCGGATCAATTTGCTTTTCATTGGGGTACTTTGTTCGAAAAACGAGCTACTGATTGCTCATTAACCTCCGTTGCGGCTATTCGGAACGAATGATTATTGTCCGGCTAGTTTCGAGCGACACAGTTCGCCACCAGTCACCTATCCCCCGTTGGAAACCTCCAATTGGCCGTGGCCCTATTCCTGGTCCTGAAATACAATGCAATAAACGGAAGTCGGTAAAATGATGTGAAAGATATCCCCTCTCAAGTGGACGTTCTGTGACCTTAGACTCCGTTATTTTCCATCTGATTCGTTATCGAACATAACTCGGTCCCCGTTTGTTCTATCCCATCAGCGTGTTTTCCCACGCACGATTGATCTTAGTCGTTCATATGTCCGAAACGACTGTGAATAAGAATAACTCCCATGGTAACGAACGGGAAAAACTTCAATGCGATGTTAATAGCTTGATCCGCATAGGCACATCAACGCTTTTAAAGACATTAGTAATAATAATAATATTAGTGATAATAATAATAATAATAATAATAATAATAATAATAATAATAAGCTCACATTCTTACAGCAGCATGCCAGGAAAAATGACTGGAGTGGAATATAGTCCATGGACAGGATAAATGAAAAGACAACGTGCCTGATAAGATGAGTGGATTCAGAGTGGAAAATGAGAAGTGACTATAATGTAGATGACATTCCCAGACCAATTCAGGTTGCGGTCCAGTATCACACCGTGGTACTGATCTGAATGGAGATGGTATAGCGATTTCCCATTTATTGCCGCCGAAGTGCATGAGTTTTGACAATTAGATTACTCACCACAATTCAGCAGAGTGAATACAATATCACCATATACAAAAATGGTGAAGACCGAAGCTGTTAGCATCAAAAAATCCAGTGAATTGCGTGATCCCATTGCGTAGAATCAGAAACTTATAGTAAGACGAATATTACACTCATTTTGTTGCTAGAGTAATCCAGATGGCATCAACGAGCTTCGCTAACGGAGACGAATCAAGCATTTCCACTTTAAGCCGCTGGTATACAAATTAGCTTAGACACTAGGCTATTCATCAAACGTATTCTATTTCCCCAAAACGCGGTACGTGGCTCGACGATCATTTCTTAAGATACACCTTTAAAATGACAAAAGTAATTTTTTATACGGACTGTCCTGCTGAACAGCCTTTGAAGAGGTTGGTTTGTTTCTTCAGTAATACCGTCTTACACCTTTGCTGTGTGCTTCGCGACGCCTCAGTTACACGGTCGCCGTTGTGGACGCCCAGTTTTCGAATCTCGCCTCCGTCGTCAGGCCCCTCCTCAGCTGGTAGCAACTGAATGGCCGTGACTCACGTCCAGAAATATTAGATATTTGTTATATGATAAATGAAGGAAGTGAACGTATTACCAATGATATTACTGATTATTTGTTGTTTAAAATGAATGACAGATTTTACCATTTCATTAGCTGATTTTCCTGGTTCATCTTCGTAAAATAACCGAGGTACTGACCTCAGAGAGACGAATCAGTTTAGTTAGGTCACTGTCTGGATGTAAAACTGTGGGTCTGTGTCTGAAAGTACTGTCTCAGTCCGGCCCATGATCCAGAAGGTATGGGAAAGTGGAATCTATAGGGATAGTTTTTGGATCACGGAGGACTTTCCAAGTTGACACAAACACTTGGAAGATAGCGGCTGTGAGTATATTGATTGGTTCGTTCCAAAAACCCAACCTACTGTTGTTGGCAGACCGCCAATTTGAGTTATGCGATGAGTAAGAATCGTCATTCAATAAACTAGGTCAACGCTGGCATCAACAGAATAACGAGCGACAGGACAGCGGATCGATGACATTAACTGACAACCTGTGAAAGGAAATTATGGTGATTCGCGAAGCATTTCACGGGACACGGCCTGGTACAGCTTTGTGGCCACAAACACTGAGGAACGTCAGCCAATCAGAATCGCCGTGAACAGGTACAAAAAACGTCACTGTAAATGCTCGACCTCTGATTCATCAATCATTTCCTTTGATACAACATAGATCACTACTGCAATGGAGTTAACGTGCAATCCTGAAGCCTTGGTCTTCTTGCTATTTTGGTTTGCGTAGTCCTGGTTTGGAGTGATTCTGGTGCGTTCCTAGTTCAAGTATTGCGAATAGTGCAGAAACCCGTCAAACAGTGCTCGGTCTTATCCCCAGTCAATCATCATAAACGGCCCATCAAGAGCGGTTGGATCAATTAGTTTTGTACAATAACTGGTTGCAGGCTCCCAGAATCTTTTATAAACGTCACT
The DNA here is from genome assembly GCA_948099385.1 of Fasciola hepatica. Taxonomy (NCBI): domain Eukaryota; kingdom Metazoa; phylum Platyhelminthes; class Trematoda; order Plagiorchiida; family Fasciolidae; genus Fasciola; species Fasciola hepatica. The sequence goes on from CANUEZ040000105.1 coordinate 8,553,345, forward strand.
TTAGACACCGACAAATCGAGAGGGTTCAGAAGCAAATAAATCTTCTTCCTATAACTAGTGGACCAGCACGGGACAGTGACTGGACTTCATCAGGTGATCTGTGTAAAATCACATGCAGGGCACAAATGCGGTTCCCTACCAGCGTCCGTTGTACATACACAAGTTGCTGTTCTTCGAATATTATCTAACTATTCGACTCTTTATTGCATCAGTGTGACCTCCCGTTCGCGATTGGTCCCCATTCATTCTCAATACTGCTAGTTTTTGACTTTGGACATTTACCGGATATCTGGTTGTGTCTTTTTGACTGACTTTCCGGTTTAGGGTGTTCATTTTGATCCGTTCACGCAGCAGAGCCCAGTTTCTTCTCGCTTTGAACATCATGAAAGATTTTAAAAAAAACAGTCAGAAACAGTAGCACTGTCTGGATAATCTGCAGCTTCTCCGGACCCAGTGATTGTGAAAAATACCCAAGACGGGGGAATGACCCGATGAATTTGGTTAGTGAAAAACTAAATTTAACCAAAACAGTCTGACCGTAATTGAGTTGGCAATTTCTCCGCAATTTGATTCTGAAGTCATCGTGCGCGCAGAACTAAGTACGAGGTAGACATATGGATGGAGCTATTCTCATAGTTGATCATGCTGTAGCCGGACAACTGAGAACAGCTGTGATCAGCAATAAGATTTATTGAGTTCACCTCAGATGAGTATTTGACACTGTCCTTTCCCATTTCAGTTCCTGGGTACACGGTTGGATCCATTCTGATTACTTTTATTATAATAGATCATTTAGTATGAAACCTAACATTTTCGGATGAGATGATGATTTAGACGATTAGGATGATGGTGATGATAATGGGGCTTGTTGCTCTAAATAAATGAACACGTAATTGTTTTCGTACTTTGTGACATACCAAAGCCCCAAACGAGCACCGTTGTAATTTTACGGTTGTTTTGGAGACGGTTAATTTTAGGTTGATGGTAGTCGAAGATGTTGATGTTATCAGTGGGTCGCATAGCGACCGAGCAACATCGTGTTCTGTTTTGGGTTATGCATAATTTACAGAAACTAATGCCACGCCATATTGTATGAGAGAACAGTATTTGGTTGTATTCACCTCTCGTCTGTTTACGCTGATTCAAGGAGGATTTGTGAGCATAACGAATAATGTGGGACCTAGACCGCAAAGTTCACAAACATAATGAGAGTCCAGCAAACACGGACTTCTGTGGTTCGTCTTTTCCTCCAAAAAATCGCAGACAAGGAAATACACAGGTAACCCAAAGACTTTTCAAAGTGTAATGCAAATGAGAAACTGAACGGAGCTTCTGCCGATCATACTGATGCATCAAGCAGTATTGTCGATCAGCTCACCATTACAAATCATCTGATTTGTCAGGAACCCATTCAAGAACCAGAGACGGAATGAGACTTCTGTATAGTGTTGATGCTAAAGAAATCGTTGAGAGCCAGCACGGATAGCCCAGTTGTCAGGTAGTTGATTCACAATCGTTCATCGCGGGTCCCAGTGCCGTAGTGCTCTGAACTGTCCCACTGACTCTGATGGGAAGACTTATCCGCCTTCGGACCATCTCATTTGATTGGGGCAGAACACATTGTTTATGGAGGAGGAACAGCCACTGCCACCAGTCATGGCAACACAAACCAACTGGTTCATGCATGCATCAAGTAGGATGTCTTCTGATTGGTTGACTGGGAACCAGCTACTGCCTGATGGGAGTCCGTCCGCCTCTCATCGATCCGCTACCTTGTCGCTTGCGCGTCTGCTGACTTAAGCATTGACCTGGATTCTGGACAAGCGCTGACATGATGATTGATAACGCGACTTGGCTGGCTATCGACCATGAGTCAGCACATACCATCACACACGCAGGAGCTCGATAGGTATGCACCACAGATGACCCTCAGCAAACTAGATGAAACAGTTGTTCAGTCTTATCATAGTTTTCAATAGTAACTTAGGCGGCAACACTGCATAATCGACCTTATTATATGTAACTCAAAATCATTCACACCTTATGCTCCACTGATCATTGGTTGGTGATCGACTGTGCAAGGGGACACAACACAAACATGTCCCATAAATCCAGGTAAGATCCACCCTAGTCGCCTTTTCTCAGATCACCATGCAGTGTGTGTAAAATTTGCTTCAAGTCGGAACCACGACAAACACAGTCCCAGTTAGAGGCTGTCCTATTGTAATCCGACGGTTCAAAGCGTGTGACAGTGAATTCCGGATGACCAAAGCACTTGGAGATTCCGGTTTCAAGTGTCCGCACTGTTTGTCTGATTCCATTTTCAGCAACATGTAATTGGACGCATCTCTGTTCCAGATATGGCATCACATTTTTTTGTTTGTTTCAGTTTTACCATCATACGAAGCCTAATTACCTTACCACTGCCCACACTTTCTACTTATCACATAAGTTAATGATGTTATTCAAAGACTGATGAATGTAGTTTGTCAGTTCAGCCCCGTAAAACACATCAACCCAAAAAAAAGTTAGATGATTTACGAACGACCACACTGGACGAATTAGGCGGTTTTAAGCGGAGTAGATGGGTGACTCTATTTAGATTTTTCTGAATAAAAGTCTGCGTGTCACTTGTTTTTATTTGTCATACAATGTCGGAGACATGTGGATTTGCCAACTTTCAATCGATTGGGTTCGACCTGTTTTCCCGGGCTTTTCAAGAGTCATCATGGATGTAAATGGAATAGATAGCCCATTCGGATACTCCAACTTAACTTGCCAAAAGCATTGTCATAGAGTTGGTATTACGTGTTTTTCATCGGGTCAACAAGTCACCATGTATCAGATCATTCCAATACAATCGGATTGCAACGTGATTGTTTAACGCGTGGCCTACCAACAGTAAGACACTACCTCATATTTCAGGTAGTATATTGTAAATGAACCCGACAGTATTACCTAATCACATTTCCGACCCTGTCAGTTCTGGAAAAGTGTAGCTTTGTACATAATCTATTCCGGTTAATACGGTTTCCCGGATTGACCGAAGTGCAACAGATTTTACTGGTGAGCAAACAGATGTAAACTTAATTATTCTATGATAAAATATTTCTTGTTGTAGGAAAGATTAGTCACGTAGGATGAATCCAATGAAGACCCACACCGAAGACATGAAGGTCAACATGTTTAACTTCCCGGCTTCAGTCCTTATCAAGGTTGCTTTTGTGCTGCCAATGATCTGCACCTGACGACAAAACATTATTCATGTGCGCAGAAGAGAATATAAAATGAAAGTGGACATTTGCAACGCATTCATTATCAAGTCTGTACAGTTATATATTTTATTAGAAGGAAGATAAGTGTTCCTGCCTCGTGCACAGTGAATGAAGGCGGGAATTGAAGGAAACACGGGACGATCATATTAGGTCTATTGAAATTTGACGTGGAAATTCAGCTCGCTACATCAACAAACTCCTTTAATCGGATTTAGTCCATATCCCATGCTATCTACCACAAGTCTTCACCTTGTATTTACCAAGCAGTTCGTTTGTCGTCCATGCGCTTAGGTTTCTGTTTTCCACACCGACCACCAGCCCCTCGCTTCCACGCCCACGTGATAATTAGTTTGTTCAATCTCATTGCGTCAAGTCGTTTACTCTTGTTTCCATGACACGCGTTTATTGACCTTGAGTGTCATGGGTCTAATTGATGGTCCTATCTGTTCGTACTGAACTATGTTTCTAAACAGATTTTATCACTTACGTAACCTATCTTCCCGTTTTGGAACCTAAGCCCACTGACCTACTGGTATCCATGACCCGTGCTGTTATTACGTCAGAATTGCCCGGGTTACTTGACAAAGCCCAAACGTTTGCACGTAATTTCCTTCCTCTCTCTGTCTGCCTTATCTGTTTGAATGACTGAAAATCGATCATCCCATTAGGATTATATCACTTTCTCATAGCCATGCTATTTCGTTTGTTCTTCACCTCAGGCAGTTACTTCTCTTCTGACCTTTGACTGGTCAGAATGTCTTCCATATATAAAGTCTTTCTTTGTAAATCGCTTAACTTGCTCCTGCATCGCAGTGTAGGGCGTTTCCTGTCCAATGTTGCCTGGGCATTTTAGAGCCTTTGTTAACTGTTTTGATCCTGTGATCGATTTGCCCTCACGTAGTAAAGCCAGTCTATGTTCTCTGCCTTGGGACTGGAGGTTCGTTTATCTGCAAGTCACTCAGTGGATGGACGACAGTCCTGTACAACGATCATTCTACAGTGTCTGTACACAGACTCGGGGGTACACGTGGTACCATTTTCACAAGTCGTACGACAAAGCAAATATCCAGTATCTATGACCGAACTTCAGCGAAGTAAAATACAATGCAGAGAAAATCTGTCAAGACCCAGTGTTCACCTAGAAGAGAAAACTCAGCCGCGGAAGTACCGCACTGTTTTCACTATTGCTAAACAGCCCTACAATATACCCTCGACCAGTCACATTTCGTACCATGACAACGGTTCAGGTAACCAGTGTGCACTTCCCAAGCTGGAAATTTGTACGCAAAATAAACTCATGCCCGGATTCAGCTGCAGCAGCCGGCGACTGGCCTCAAGTCAAGCCAAGAAAATGTTATATGCACTCTGAGAAGGTACAAACCCGCTAAGAAATGTAAACTAATGCTGTCTGAATACAAAATTCGTCCATCCCCAAGTTAAATTGCCTCACACGTTACCAACTGTATGTGACATAAGGTTTACCAAACAAACGTTTAGTTTTCTGTCATCAGTATATATATATATATATATATATATATATATATATATATATATATATATATATAATGACCTTGGGATTCCCCCTCCCAAACTCAAAACCGTGATCCTTCATAGTTCTGAACGAGGCAAGCCTCACCATCTCAACAAGTACCGTTCCGCTTAGCGAACGTTCATCATTGCGATGGTTCGAGTGGCCAATGTTTCTGATTATTTCCGTCCTTTCTTCGAAAGTGTAGGATGGCTAAGTCAATCTAAATGCTGATTCCGATCCTGTGGACTCATCTGTGGCTTACAGGTTCTCACCTCGTACTGCTAGGTGGGAGAACTCAGTGGTGGCGAAGAAGAACACATGACGACACTTGGCAAGATGCCAGCTTTTGATAGTATCTGGTACGATGGCCTACTGCGTGAAATGCCTGATTCCGGGTTTCTCGGACTTTGTATCCTGGAAATCATTTTATCTCAGTAATCCGATCATTTTCTTCCGTTACTTTCGAAATCTTTCCCAGCGGGTGCTAGTTTTCCTCAACGCAGTGTATTCCTACCCACTGTGTTTCTGATTCGATCAACGGAATGTCGACCACTTTTTCTAGTCCTGCAAAACCTTACACCTTATAGAACTCACTTTCTTGTTGTATCTTTGACCAAGCCACCACCAGGATCCACTGTGACCCTCGTGCTCCTCACTCATTAATCGACTCTGACATTTTCCGATTGCAGCTTCAAAAATCGCGTTGCCTTCAATGCTTGCCAGGTTTCTTCTCTATCGACTTCCCTCTAACAATAAATTTTCTTTTCATTTGGGTTTTGATCCTGTTCTTCTTAGTTCCTTAATTCCATTTCTAGATCACGCATTTTCTCATGATCTCTCTAATATTCTTTCCTTCATACTTGTCATATTTGGCCTCTCAGTCTCCGCGTCAAAAGCCTCTTCAACCGTATTCATCCCCGTACAACTCACAAAATCCAAATCTTTCCAGAAGCGAATACCGTAGTCACCTGAAGGGTTTAACTATCTTTTTCCCTCTGTTTTCGACAAGTTCTGAAGTATAGCCATCTGCCTGATCGATGATCCGGCCCTAAAATCCAATATGCAAGGCTAGCCTAAAGAGGGAAAATCCCATCACTGCCCTTACTCTACCGATATCATTGTTGATTTTATTACCCCAAGAAAGCCTTTGCTGTGCTCGTTTCCTGTAACCTTTCAGTACCGATCCCGAACACAAACATCCACACTCTCATTTAGGTTTTCTATAAGTGGCCGACCTTAACGATTCAGTCATACTTCATTACCCGATCAACAAATTCACGTCATTCTATTCACGAATAGCCTTCCCCCTTCCAAAAGCAGGATTGCAAGGCTTGAGATACTGTGAAAGTTTCAACAAAAAACCTTTTAGCAGTATGCCCTTAGAATATGGTTAGGTTCTCCGATTTTACTCCATATGAAATAAAAAGTTCAATCTGAGGTGCTATTAGTTGCCTTGATTAAAATTTTAATTGCTGTATTCGTAATGAAATCTACAATCAAGCTACTAACAGAACAACCGTGTCGTAGGCGTCAGTCTGTACTCTTAGCCTGCTTGAGTAGGACAGGTGCAGATGAGTGACAATCAATGTGAAACAAGGTCAAAGGAGACAGGGTATAAATGGAACTTAAGAACCAATGAGCGTCAAGGTCACGAAGTACATGGCATGCGGGTATCCGGCAAGCATCGTGAACTGATCAAGAGTCCAAGAACATGATGATCATTTTGACTTAAATTCTTCTGAAATGAGCACATCAATCCGTTCCTAAATTCGGATAAATTGTTCCAAAATGCTATCTATGCTTAAACTGATGAAGTATTTTTCATGTCAGACAAGTAGTACTTTGAGCAGATCACTACAACGGACAGTGCATTTATAGCAAACAATTTAGGAACTATTTAAAAAGAGAATTCAGTAGGTCATATACAAAAGTTAAATATGTTACAGTCGGGTTCTTGCGCTGTTGGATACTGCGCATCGACCATAACTCGATGACCATACAAATCAGGGACATTTCCTGGTGAGTGCTGCACTCATTGGATCATAATTTGACTTAGTCACATTTCCACGGAACCCGATAAAGTAACGATAACCAATCGGCTGGTTGCCAATCTTTTCATTCTTTAGATGTAATGTGTTTCTTTTGCTTCTTTTTATGAGAATATGTGTACCCTGATTCATATTGCTTTGTTCAAATGCTCCCTGACCAATTAAGCCGTGCTTGAAGCGAAAAATGCCGATCACAAGTTCACGTTGTTTAGTCGCGTGAAATAAATTAGTGATCTCAATTGGAGTAGGCAGTTTAAAGCTTTGATACCTTCTGGCTCCATCGACATGTGTATGTAAGTATGTATGTATGTATGTATGTATGTATGTGTGTATGTGTGTATGTATGTGCGTGTGTGTCTGGCTCTCGCATTATCAGACTTGCGGACTTGAGACAATAAATTACCCCGTGCATGTGTTCTAACGTTTGATCTCCCGCTTCTCCTAGACACTTGGTTCTTTGTCGAAAAGCGAATTCATTCCTCTTCGTGTACATGCAAAAAACAATTTTTGTTTTAAATAAACGGGTTGATGACCCACGCCGTGAGGTTCGGATGCGAATTGGGAAATGTCACGTAGGCTTACTAGTCCGGTTCGATGACGAAATTTCTTGCATGCATCGATCTGTGGAAGCAAGATTTCAGGATGCGGTACCGGAATCATGCAGTCGTTAGCCATGTTTCCAAACTTACATTTATTGAGAGAAGTGCAAAACTCCGTGAATCACACATAATTTCCGTTGCTTATTACTTGCTATAAAATAATTTTACTGATTTAGTGGAAACTTGTCTTCCGTGTGTAGACCGGAAAAATTGCCGTGGACGGATTTGAGTCGGGAAAATGTGAGAGCATTTAGTTTATTGATAGTGGAAATAGTTTTGTATGATTCCATGGGCGCATAAAATGCATTGGGGCTTGCGTATGGGATTAGGCAATCGGTGAATAAGAACTGTGGACGACAGTGAACAAACCAGATCTAACAGCTGTTTTGTGATGGTGGTTGATACAGTAATGTGAGTTAGAATACAGACGATGCTCCCAAAACCCTTTAATAAACGTGATTGGGTCACATTAAACAAATGTAACTAGTCTCGAGGACGTTATATTTATGGGTACAACGTTTGTGGTTGTTTGGATTTTAACCCCGCTTGTTTTGCAACTGTTGGTAGTGAATGACAACAACAAAAACATTATTCAATTCCTTGCTCTCATCTTTGGGAAGAGCGTACTACAGAGGCAACGAACGTCAACCAACTGAGATCCCCAGACACAAGGCGGAGAGAAACAGATGTGGCTATTTACAAAACAGTTCACAGGATACGAAACAACGGCTATCGAGAAACGAACAAATTGCAGCAAGACCTCCGTAAACCGGAAGATGTCCCGAACCACGAGCATCAGATCAGGATGTCATTCGAGGAGCATTGGACGAAACCAACAAGAAGGAAGCTCAGATGGGGGGATCACAAGGTTGACAGTCGCTTGGCCAAAAAGAAACGGAAATACCCACGTACCATGAAGACCATTAAAGGCGAAGCGATCACGTGATGACGGATCCATTAAAGAGTCACAAGTGTCCTGTAATTGTCATGGTGTGATTTGACTAATGCAGCTGTCTCCCCCACTCCCCGCTGCTCGTTGCTTTTTCGTTATGCAACAGTACATTCTATTAGACTGATCGGTGTGGTTTGTCGCTCGCCTACGAACCGAAACAGTGTCATATCTAGTAAATAGTCCACAATAGCATCTTTGACTGTGATTAGGTTGTGTGGCTACTGTAGAACTGTTAATGAATCACCGACAGACGAAGCTGTCCCTCAATTTTAGTGGTGGATCTCCTTTCGGTGGCTTTTTGGCTCGGCAACTGAGCCATATTCGGTTAGTGACTGTTTGAAGTGTGATCTGCACGAAAGTGCAGATAAGCAGTATTGGCGGCAGGATCATCACAAACAGCGCACAAAAATTTATTTAGGCCCTCTTGTTTCTCTGCCGATCTTTTTGAACCAAACCACTGAGAGCGATCAAAATGGGGCTTGTTAATGTGTCAGCTAAATGCTATACGGAATATGCACACGAATTCTAAGGTACAACCCAGATAAGTTGAAACATTTTGGATAATGTGCCTCGGATGTTGCAAAATGGCAAAATGGTCACGAAGTGTGGTGGCTTTTGATGATAATGAATTAAAACACTCGAAAACAGAACTTCTGTATTCAGAATACCCGAACTGATAAGACTTATTGAAATCGCTCTCATCCTGAACTACGCAAATCAAAATAGCAAGAAGACCAAGGCTGCGAAATAGCACTCTGATTGCATTCTGGAAATGGTTTGTATGGGTGCGTTAAGTCAAAGAAAATAATTGGTAGACTGGAAGTTGACCAATCACAGGGAGCTTTTGCTGTACCTGTCCTCGGCGATCCCGGTTGGTTGAAGCTCATCCAAGTGAGCAGCCACGAAGTTGAACCTGGCCGTATCACGTGTGAAGCCGACTGAATCACCACAAGAATTCTGCGATTTGTCCCCTCACCCTCACCCCTTCAAACAAAGTCATCAAAATCACATTCATATTTGGTTTAGTGACATAGAACAGTAGTCTCTGACTAAATGTTTTCTTATACTCTGGGCCAATAGCGAAAAATGGCTTACCAGGAATGTTGACGCAATTAAGATAGCATAAAATGGCTTCATCCATAGATGTCAAAATGTTTCAGCAAGTTTGTTGTTGCTCCATGATATAGGGCAGCGATGCCCATTCCCTACTGTACGTCCGGGGATCTTGGTTTTTAACTTTTTCGGTTGAACGGGCATCTATTCACAGAGATTTTGCGAAGCGATCTCATTGAAACACTTATTGATTTGTCACGGTGAAAACTTCGATGATAAACCATTATATGATGATAGTCACTTGGTCCTCACAGAACAAGTGAATGAAGCAACAACGTCATTTGAACAAATCAGAAACTCATTCCCACACGTGGGAATTTTTGACCCATACCAAGAACAAGTGACTTTCCTTAGTGCTCGCAAAATGATTGTTTTACGTCCAAAGCGGCTCTTGTCGGCCACCAAGATAAGGGTTTCGTTGTACGCTCACAGTAGATTAGTCCCTCTCTTACTGCTTTGGTCAAAATGTATACTACGAAATATACTACAAAGCGATTTTGTATGAGATGGGCTCGTAGATGAGCTCACTTTACTGGCCTTGAGCAACAGGGCGATCCGAAATGCGATGGAATCTTTGAAGGCAACAGTATGTCTCGAACCAGTCGCCATTTTCTATTCGCATTGTAGACGCTCCTCAGGGTGTTATACGGCACCCATCTTTATTTTCTGCCTACGTCTAATCTACTTCTGCGCACGCAAATACTATTCCTACAAAGTGTACGGATGACTTCCTATTTGGTATGCCGTGGGCCCTCCACAATGACATCACCCAAACCATACAATGGTTTGACACTCAGAACCAAGATCTTAACCCTTTCAGGTTTAGTGTTGCTGTATTCACTCTGCTGGATTGCGGTAAGTAATATAATTTTCAAAACTCATGCACTTCGGCGGCAATAAATGGGAAATCGCTATACCATCTCCATTCAGATCAGTACCAAGGTGTGACACTGGACCGCAACCTGAATTGGTCTGGGAATGTCATCTACATTATATACACTTGTCACGTTGCACTCTGAATCCACTCATCTTATCAGTTACTTCGTCTTTACATTTATCCTATCTGTTGAACATGTTCCACTCCAGTCATTTTTCCTGGCCTGCTGCTGTAAGACTATGAGCTTATTATTACTATTATTACTACTAATATTATTACTTCCAGATGGTCTAGGCTCCTATCATCTTGCACTGGCATACCCCGACAGCATTTTGGTCACTTAATCACATTCCAACATACCACTTTTCTACACAAGCTATTCGGAAAGATTATTTCTCACTCAGCTAGCTCTCTTGATAGAGATAACGTGAAGTGCGTGTCAACTTCCTGCACACATTCTAACTGGAGACATCTTCATGCGCGCGCTCTAGCTTGCGGCATTTCCTCTACTCCTTAGCTCAAATTCAGATTCACTTTATGCAACGACAAACCTCTCACTTCTGTGCTCTGGTTTCGGTTGCTATCTTTTAGCACCGTCCAGTTATGAGCAGACAGAATCGAAGTATCAAATGAAAAAATCCGAAAATCGAAGTGATAAGTGGAAATCACGAAGACAAAGAAAGAATCTGGATACAGCTAAGCCACTGATCGCGACACCTGGCCATATCACTTAGTGTTTCAAACCATTTGGTAGGTGGATCACATGAACCCCGATCCGGAAGTCCAACACGTCCTACGTGGTCGAGTCCACTGGTCAGGGCTTACATGTCATTTTGCCGTGTTGTGGACTGAGCTCCTAGACCTATCTGCCAACAATTTTGTGCCTCGGATGAGAGCGTATGCCGAAGAAGTCTATCGGTGGGCATGCGTAACACATGTCCCAATCACCTTAACATGTTTAGACTCAGTAATTAATCCAGAGACTAACCTCTGGTTCTCAACACCTTACACCTAACCTCAGAACTGCTGATGCAATGTTCCCACCATACTCGGGCAGTGCTACAGAGGTGTCGATGCTAGAACAACGACAGTCTTTGCTTATCTTCTACTCCTAATGGCCATGTTTCTGAACAGTATAAAAGAACGGACCTAACCACCGCATAATAAACTGGACTCTTGACAGACGATAGGATATCACGCCGAAGCCACAAATGGCTGAGGTTGGCGATGACACTTCATCCGATATCAGTGCAACAGATGAGATGTAACTGCCCCGGTAACAAATTTTATCCACTTCAGCTAGAGCTTCCCCTGCCAAAAAGAGGTTTGCTGTAGCGCCAACCCAGTCCTGCCACAGCATTTTGAACTTTGAGGGTGTAAAACGCATCCCAAACATTGCTACAGTGTTGGTTAGGCTATTTACGAAAGCTTACAACTTAACTGGGTCTTCATTCAGAAGAAAAATAGCGTCAGACCTCTCCAAGTCAGACAGATTTCTGCCTAAGCCACGATCGACGCCACTATTCTTACACGAGGATAAGGCTATCTCAAAAATCGATTCATTTACGAAACTGAAGAGGAAGGGCGAGAGGGGCCGATCATGACGAACACCACTTTCCGTGGTGAACTCGAGTTAAAGATTACTGTAAGCACGAACTCGGCTTCGGGTGTTTGCATACGAGCATTAGAAAAGAGGAATAAACTCCTCTGGCACACCCTTCAATGAAAAGCAGCACCAGGGAAATGTGCGGTTGATTGAATCGAAAGCCGCTTTCAGATCAAGAGAGACATAGATTGTGGACCCATGGAAGATGTGTTTGTGCTTTAAAGATTGCTGAACAGTAAAGATGTGCTCGATGCAACCCCGGCCGGGTCTGAAACCAGCTTGATTCTCACGCATACACATTTCGCGCACGCTAGATATTCGGTGGAGAATAATCCTGGTGAGCAGTTTGGATGCGATACTTACCAAGCTAATTCCTCAGAGGTTTTCACAATAGGATCTGTCACCTTTCTTGTAAACTGGCACAATCACCGATTCACCTCATTCTCTAGGCATCTGCTCACTATTCCAGATTATCCGGAGGAGTTTTGTTAACTCTGAAACAAAAGCTTCACTTCCTTCCTAGAAAAATGGAGACAACCCATCCAGTCCAGCAGCTTTGTACCTTTACAACTAATCTACCAAGAAAACATCCAGTCCATTATTGAAATCAGTCAAATGAACTATCCCCTGAAATGCTCCACCCAGCCGTCCATACGACGTCCCTATAAGTGAATCAGTGAGCCGTCCGATTCCTTGATTAACTCACTTAAACCAGACTTCCGCGTACCGGCATCTCTAATGAGACAGTAAAGGTTGTGGGTGTTGCCAGTAGATACAGCCTTCTCCATTTCCCCACATTTCGCAATCCACTACTGTTCGCAGTCATTTCTCAGGTTTCTGGTCAGTTCGTGTTTCAGGGATTTGTGAGCTTCATTGAATGTGTCATCCAGAGGGACGGATTTGCTAGCATCCAACAGAGCAACTGGTGTCGAAGATATCCATCGTTTATCAGGCCTACTTGAATCGGAGTCCTATGTGACATTAGACGCAGCATACAAGGTTTCCTTGATCTGTTCTCAGCTTTCATCAGGGTCACAGACAAGACGAAAACAGAAGAGAGCACGTATCGAAGCCTTATCTGAGTCCACAGGCGTAGACCAAAATTAACGACAATCTTCAATTGATCCACGCCACCGGCGACCAATCACAATATGGTCAATCTGAGTCCATCATTGTGTAGACGAGAGAGGACGCCATTTCAGTTTATGCCGCTTCTTATGGCAGAAATTCGTACTTGCCAGAAATAATCTTTGGTCAGACCATGGCTGAATGAGATGATCATCATTGTCTGTACGATCGGCTGGGATAGCAAATGGACCTCCAATGTGCCTTTCGGAATCTCCCAAACGGCCAAATTGGGCGTTGAAATCATCAGCAATGACCACCACGTCCGTTGAACATGCGCTTCGAAGTAGCTGAGACAAATCCTGATAGAATTCGTCCTTGGTCTCGGAGGAACTTCAGTCATTACGTGCATACATAGACACGACGAACAAACATCGGCGCTTCAGTTTGTTGTTGTTAACATGCACAGAACCGTCCAACCGAATTGCACACAAACGACTGCTGACTGGAATCCAATCTAGCAGTGCACGCTCAGCTCTCATGCTCAAGCCAATCCCAACTCCAACCTGACTACGAGCACTAGATACCGAACCACCCGACACGCAAAGAGTGAAGTGAAAGACTGAGGTTGTATGTGGAGTGCGAAGATTGATCACAGAAGTGGGGTGTTGTATCCATGTTTCGGAGACACAGCATACATCTATTTTGAAAGTGTCAAGAGTTTTGTTGAGGCAACCTGTTGCCGTATATGACATAATGTGCTGACTTTGAAGGCAACCTAGTAAAGTGAACATTTAGGCTTAAGAAGTGTATTCGGTTTATACCCAACTCCTGGACTACTGGTTTCATCGGAGCCACAATTACCCGTGGAGTTTTGTGTTGATCGTGAATTAGGAAGGAAAAGTTGATGAGGCCCTTTGAAGGAAAGATGCCAGAAGTTTCTGGACTAATCACACTTCACGGCTGCTCACACCGCAGAAAGGGCCTTTTCTTTTGGAACACTAACCAGAGTTTTTGACTCAAAAGTCTGACCCTCAAGGTAGTGGGGCGTTAACCTAGCACGGGAACATGACCGAAGAGCCCGTGAAGGAACTTCTTCTGGTCTGTCATTTGAGACCTAATTGTTGTACGCAGTCTGTCTTGTCTTCGTTTGTGCTTTGTTATGGACCCGCCTTTCGGATTCAGTCCTTAGCCCCATGCACCCAGTGGAGCAAGTGGAACGTGGTCGGGGCAGCTTTCTTTGGGCCGGGGACTGCCCAGTTTAGGCGGGCGATAACTACCCAATTAAGTGCGATGACTTCTCCCACTGTCGAGAGAAACCCCAGGTACTTCACTCCTACGTCCATTTAGTGGAGGTTTTCTGACCGACAAACTATTTCTATCCGTGTTTATTCGCTGGATTGTCTTCTCCAGGGGCAAAGTGTTTAGAACCAGATGTCACCCATCAACTGGTTCTAAGACTGGACTTCGTCTGACCTCTACCCATTGATCCTTCAGGTATGATTGCATCTCCGGCTTAACGAAGCTTAAGGAAGCCTGCATAGCTCTTTCGGTCATGGAGGCACGCAAGCAATCTCACCACGCCAAGGTGCGGTCTCGTCTTGACAGTACTTTTTAGCTAGTAAGGTTTTTGCACAACCCAGTTTCGGCAAATTCAAGACTCAAGAAAATTTGGGACTAAAGTAGCTCCTGACTACTCCCTACCATAGATGCTTACCGTACTGTTAGTTACTTCTTTTGAAGGTGTGAACATGGTTATAAGAAAACTGAAAATTCCCCCTTTGGCTGCCTAATGTATTCTACAGCGATCTCATTTGTGCGTGAGGAGTTTGAGAAGACACTCCTCGTTGAAAACGTGGTTGATGTGATGTGAACGAAACTTGCATCTCAAGGGAAACGATGACAGCTGTTCCGAAGCCGCTATAGAGCATTTTACTGTTCTTTTAATCATTACGAACACGGTATACCATCACCGTAATTCTTCTGTATAACTTATAAAGCTCTCAAAATAACCTTGCAGCTAGTAGCTGGTGGCTTGCGTATTGTACTCGGATATAAAAATGGGAATCGGTGCATGGGTTCGAGTTCTACCTAAGCCAACAGCGGTTAAATTCTGAACCACTTGAACACTTGACAATATGCTCCAGTCTGGTCAGCGGTGGCCAAATGGTCGTCACCGGGGGCTTTGGACTTCTCATTCCCGAGTTCGAATCTCTGCGTGTATGTACTACGTACCTGTCACCAAAAGCCATAGCTGATCCTGGACACCGCATGCAATATTCATCTGTCATCTACAGTACTTTCGCTTGGCAGCCATTTGAAGTTTGAAATTCACACTCGTTCATTCACACAGTTCTAATCATTCTACGGAATAGCAAGCCAAGCTCCATTTCACAAGTGATACCGAAACACCTTACGGGCAACTCAACTGTGTGCCTGACAGAGCCGATCACGGAGTCAAGAAAACAATCACCAACTTGTGTTGTGCTTGTTTGATTAATCTGATGAAATTTTTCAACACGAATGTCCGACTTATCCTCCCTATCTTACTCTTCGAGTGTTCGATATGAACGTAGCTGCTCGTATGACTCGAAAAGGTAATGAGTTCGTAGCTTCATTTTTCGTCAAATATAACACAATTAGTGGTGGGGAAAAATTCCAGCCGAGAAAAACTGGAACAAGCATTTTCTGTGTTTCACTAAGGGTGTTACAATAGCAATAACAATAGCTCGTTACCAGATTGTGTAACACATTTCTAATGAATTCACTTGCAAATAAACCACGAATGAAACAATAATAATGGATAAACAGAAGGAATAAATTACAAATGTATTGTGTGTTACCGTAAAGTTGCTCGACCCTGGCAAACTGGGATGATAATGCTTGACATGAACAGTGAACCAAACCATTATCCGCATTGTTTCTGAATTGGGTAGAAATTATTCGGAAATGCCATCCAGTTGGCTGTCTGAGATTTCCATCTGATTGGCATGAAGGTCGAGTCCACGTGCATCGTAGTGTGGGCATGTTATGGTGCCACGCGATGACGACAAACGCACGGTGTGGCCACCAGCGAGAAATGCTAATGAGTAATTGATGCGCATGGCTTCAGCCCAACCAAGAGGAAATCTCAGACAGCCAATTGGTGGGCAGTGCCGAGTAATTTTGACCTAATTAATTCCGAAACAATGCGAAAAGTGGTATGGACGTACCGATTCGTGTGTGTGTGTGTGTGTGTGTGTGTGTGTGTGTGTGTGTGTGTGTGTGTGTGTGTGTGTGGTCGGGTATGAATAGGAAACCACATCAGAAAACCTTATTCTTTCGGATCAAAACTAACCGGTAAAGTGAATGGAAAAGAAAACGTGCTCGCACAGATTGTTACGGATAAGCTGACATGTTTAGTCTTTCAAGCTCTTTAAAAACCGTCAGGGATCTTTATCCTACCTGTTGTGCCCTAATTACATGCGTACGCGGTCAACACACACGTCAACGCGCATGGTGATGAGGTGTGCGTACTCGTGACTCGATTAATGCGTACGTGTAAATAAAGTAAATAGGGCACAGCAAATAAAAGGTAAGCTAAAAATGTTCCCTATGTGTATAATCCATAAACTATTCATTGGCAGCAGGTTGGCGTTCCGTAACCGAAAGTGACACTTTCTTAAGTTAGATACCACAAACTTAGGAATTTAAACGAAATCTAAAGTGTACTGAGACGGTGACTAGGGCCAAGTCCAGCTTGGTCTTCCTTTCGAAGTGGCAAAAGCATTAGTCAAGTACACACTCCGCGCTACGGTGTACAGAGACCAATCTAGACGAGTAAGCTGAGTTTTCCGAACTGAACGGTTTGTCAGATAACTCCGGTTCATCTACTCAAGCCGAACACCTTCTTATCAGGAGAGGAGAGAAAACACGGACCAGTAGCGAACTACTGGTTTATCAAAAGCCTTTTATGACATCGAGAGTAGTTTATTTGCACAAGTGGAAAATGGAATGGATGAATGAATGAATGAATTTCCGCTATGCAGCGCCACCTTCGGTTAAAACTGATTAACGAGGACCAGAGGCGAATCAGCATGTGAGTTTATCCCAAATGATCGAAGAACAGAAATGCGACACACGTCGCAATAATTTGCGAGAGATCAATTCACATCGTAAATCTACACTATGGACCACGTGTCCTCGTTCTGAAGGTTAGCCGTGTTAACCGACGAACTAACTTGGGAAGAATCACCATGCGATTCTTTTTTCTCTCTGGCATTTGTACATTATTTATTCGCTTCAACTTCCTGCCTATTAGCCTATCGAGGTTAGACCGTGTACATAAATCAGCGAGAAACCCAAGACGCGATGGCGATCAGATTAGATAAATAAGAACAATGCTCGGTGGTTGGAGCGGTTACATCACACGGTTTGCCTGTTCATTTTATGACAACGAATGACCATCGGTACGGTACCCGAACTTGGTTCGGAGGTTCACAAGACAATCAGTTTCGCAATCCGGATCAGTTACTTTCTAAGGGCTTTTTTCTTTCGTTTGTTCTTGGACCGATTCAGTCACTAACAAATCACAGATTCACTTTAAGCGGCTGTTTTCCGGTGCCCAATGGTTACTAAAATTAGGACGGAAAAATCTCTTTACTGGCCAAATACCTTAAACCAAGTGTTGAATCCTCAAGCCTTGCAATAATTGAACGGTTTTGAAAGAACAACAACAGCTTCAAATCGATACGCTTATGATTGTGTGAATATTTGCGTTATCACCGTGAACATGAAAGTTCCATGTACATGGCTTGAATTTGGTGAAGATCATTTTTCAGATGTTGTTGTTGCTTGTACTTCACCCGTGTGAACGGTATCTGTGGTTGTGTGAAATTTCCCCGTATCCTTAAATCGAATCAATCCAGATAGATCCAGAATCAGACTCTCGTTGGGTTGGTATGGGATTTCGAGTGAAATCAGCTTTCCATAACCCTGTAGGAAAGATATCCTCCCAGGAACCGACAACTTTGGGCTTGACTACCCTGTAATGGGATCGCGTCTTCACGTCTTATTTCAACTTTGACTTCGACACAGCTCATAAAGAACATTGCAGAATACTGAAACAATACCTTGAAACATTCCACGCTCTGTCTGATATACCAATGAATAGAAGCCAAACGAAGTCCAGTTGAGCAAAACTAGCTAAAGACTATCAGCTGCTTTCGTACAACCAACTATTGTGTCCCTTGTGAGAAGCAGTTCATCCCTGTGGTTAAGGTGTTCGACTCACAACAGTCCACCCCGGGTTCGAGTCCCAGCTCAGGGGGCGAGGGCTCTTTGGATATGCACTGTTGATGATACGCAAAAAGGATGAAACAGTTGTACAGTGCTTTCATCGTTCTCAATGGTTTGAACGTTCACACTGCACGATGAATCTCATATTCAGTGTAATATTTTGGGCTTCTTTTAGCGCTAAGTATTACTTGTCCAATAAATACGGACAGCCTTCGTAATGGTAGTGAAACAGCACACGTCAATGAGAAACCGAAAGGGGAACTAGCAGACTCATTGTCCTTCGCTGCTTCAAGGTCATGTGGGAGATAGACGGTTTAGTTGAAAAACACGAATAAGAATAGTCATGAGAAAGGAACACTGAATAAACTGAGCAAATAGAGTAGACGATCAGTGAAATATATGAAAGCCGTAGTTGACTTGCGCCATAGAAACCAGCGCCACAGTCAAATGCTTTTGTGCTTGTGTTCTCTTGTGTTCCATCTGGAGTGTGTGTGTGTCTACGTGCACGTGGTGGAGCTGTAATCGTATTGTCGAGATGGACTGCCGAGTCAATAGCATTAGTCTGGAAATAGTGACCCAAGTTACAAAACTGGTCCCAAGACTTATCTTTTATCTATTCATATCTTTTTGTTTGCTTCCTTTCGTTATCTAATAATGGTAAAATATTTCAGGAATGGGGCAGCGGCCGGTTGGAGGCTACCAGTCGGGGAAATTGACCGGTCGGTGGCACGATGATTCTAACTCGGTACGTACGGGTTGAAAGTCCATAATGATGATGACAGTATGACCAAGGCAGGCCAGTTCTCACTTGTTTCACTTCTTGCTTGGGAGTGCGGCGCTCTAGCGAATGGAAAATAAATCGCTACTGAGCAACAAAACTCCCGTACCAAATTCCTAAGACATAAGCCACAAAATGCTCCTGAATAAATTTGTCGGTCGAGCATCCACCATGGACCAAGGACCCGATTTAGAAATAAAATTTTCTCTCGCAGAGAGTATCTGCGGTAACTCGGCATCTACAGGATTTTCCACTTTTATCCTTCATTGCTGTTCTATTTGTGTTTCAAGTGCGTCAGTTTTCGTCTTCCTTGAATAAGTGGCACTGTTTGGGGGTCAGTGAAAACGAATGCAGTAAAGTGCGACGTATTGGTCCACCACAACAATTTAGAAGGAACAGCAAAAATGACGGATAAAAACTACATGATATGGCACCGATTTGAGTCCACCAGATGACAGTCAGTTTAGCACTTAAGATTTGGAAAACCATTGTGATTCGACTGCAAAACGCTGCACTTTGGTGGATGGTTTTGATAGTTCCTTTTGACAAACTGCTCCCGTACTACAGTATTGGCCGCAGTTTACGAGCCACACGTCAGCATCTCTTGGAATGACTGTCCAACACCTTGTGTAAGCAGTAGAATATCGGATATTTTGGTTCACACATCTAAGCAAGTGTTCTAGCGGGGATTTGAATTTTAGAAAGTGGAGCAAACAGGATTTTCGGGCCAACGACAGCATGTTGGTATCTTAAAGCCTAACCAGACTGTAAACCCAAAGGTATCACATGCGCGTATTGAAACATTCAATTACTATGCCACTTTAGAGTCGCTTTTCGGTGTCGATAAAGTCTGGGCACTTGTTTTTATGTACCCAGGGTACAACGTGATCAGGGAGGCTCGAAGTGCACAAATGGCCTAACTAGGTGATGAGATGTAAGGCACCATACTGAACACCGCAAGATGGTGTGACAACTGACTATCGGTTTTGGGCGTCTCTTGGTTGTCCGGTCAGTTTCAACCTAACATAATGGAGTGGGAATGAGTAACTGTGTCATTCGTAAAACGAACAGCGTTGAACGAAGATGTCAGCTGAGGAAGTGACCGAGGTGACAGAAATACTCGATTGGAACCCAGAGAAAAAAATCCCATAGGCAGAAGAAAAACTGTCATAACGAAGAAGGTCGCAGGCGTATTGTACAGTGCGACAGAAAGGGTGCTGATTTGAAGCTGATATCTCAGCATCTGGGAATAAACATAAAAACATGGAAAGGCTTTGCAAAAAGTGATCAATAAACTGGGCTAAAAAGAGGTCTCAAGCAAAGAAAATTTTCGGTTGGTATTATCGCTAAGCAATGCAACCATGTGGACGGGGATTCTTCAGTAACTCTTGCTCACATAAAACAATATTTGAGTCTGAAAGTTCCGGGTTTATCATCAGCGCGACCTCTATTGATCGACTCCTTGATAACCATGGCTAAAGCACGAAAAAATTCACAAACCAATCCACCGACCGCGACAGGACTGATGTCAAGACAAAGCGTGCCCTACATGCACAATCGTTACAAGCGCAAGAGAGCTCTATGCTACGACTTTGCGTTGACGAAACCAAATACAACGTCTGGCGCTCTCGTTCGATCGGACTATCTATAAAAGGAAAGCCATATATAAGAACCAAGCCGTCGAATAAAGGCTCGAACCTGAATATCTGTGAATGCATTTCGACTCTTGGGACGCTACTTTGTGGAAGTCACGCAAACATAAACAGCCAGATTTTCAATAGATTCTTGAAAGCATGATCCTCTCAGATGAACACTGAACAGCTTTTATTCTTGAGAATACTCCCATGCATCGACGCATATCTGAAGCTCGTTTGGTCGCTAACCATTCATTCCGTTTTCGCCCTCCTTAAAGTCCGTTTTTCAATGACATTGAGAAGGCATTTAACGGTTTCAAAAGTTCGGTAAAAGTTTCATTGGAAGAGAACGGAGAAAAGCTCATGAGAGTATCAGAAGGGCAGTCTATTAGGATGTATAGGCTCCTTTTATTACGAGAAATTCGCGATATCACAACAACTGCATGTGTTCCCTATGGCAGGCCTAGTCTCACATTCATACAACCAACCAAAGACCTTTTATATTTATGGTTATGTTTCTTTTGCAAAATAGATGGCATTGTTTACATTTTGAAGTAGAATTCATTCATTTATGATGGGTGGCTCTTAAACTGTGGCTCAACGCTCTTAAAATACGGCTTTTGGCTTTTTAACTACGGGCAATACTGCAGTAGTTTGTCTTTAACAACCTGCGAAAGGTGTGTGTGTGTGTGTGTGTGTGTGTGTGTGTGTGTACAGATTTCTGATAAAGCGTGCGGATAAGACACACAGCCGGAGACCAGTTCATATGGATCACAGAAAATTCCTTCGATACCCCTGGAATAAGATAGATTCGAAAAAACCGCTAGTTTTATTTTTCAGCATCTGGTAAACAATGATCATAAATTGGAATTCAAGACCATTTTCAGGGCACAGTTAACAACAACCGGGCCTTTATGGAGACGATTACGCGTAGTGATTTTGACTGGTCTTGAAGCCACGGCGATTTTAATTCTGAAGCTTGAGTTATGAAAACAACACGATCTAGACAATAGGCAATTTTGGGGGAAAAGCACACACGCTCTCATCTCATTCCCTTTTGAAGACATATGCAATTATTGCATCTGTCTCCTTTACCTCAACTGCTTCTCATTTAAGTGGTTAAACATTGTTTCTAATTTTAGTAGTGCTTTATCCCAATTTTTGCCCGACACATCCGTAACTGAAATCCATGTGAGCTACCTATGTATAATGCCTCAGATTGCTAGGCTTTTCAATAAGTCGGCAGACCATATTAATGTGGAAGGATCTGATTACCGTGTTCCTGTTTGTCATTGAATAATTACAGTGTAGATTTAACTACACTGTAATTATTCAACTGCCATTCAGGTGTCACTGGTTATCGTTTGGTAGACAGAGTCTGTCATTCCGGAATCGCACCGATCGACTAATTACTTACTGGTACTGTCGAAATTTAAAAGGAAATAAGTTTTATTTGTTAGAATATTTTCATTTTTACTGGTCTACTTAATACCGAGCAGTAGTTGGGAATACAAAATTCTCTGTCCCCTAATATGGGTTACGTCATCACGGTAACGTTGCGACCTTGGTTAACATGACAATTTGCTTGAAGCTCCGGAGGTCAAATTTATTAGTTGGTGAAATAATGATACTTTTTGAATCTATGTAAGTGAAGTTGAAGACGTGTTTTCGGCCGCTGATAGGAGGACCTCAGTTCTGCCGGTAGTCGCTCTTTCTGCCGAAATGTCGGTTATATTTTCTTTGAGAAGAATGAATTAAAACAGTTAAACACAAGTGGACAATACTATGCTATCTGGCGGTTCATCAGAAAATTTTCGGTTGAGGTTAGGCTCACCAGAAAAAAAACTATTCGTTTATTTATGCTGCATGACCTTGGGAACGAGATCTATTCGGCGTCCTCCCTTAAGCGATCAATTTGTTTTCACAAGAATGGGTAAAGGAACATTCACGAGTGGAACTTTTCACTACTTTAGTAAGTGGGAAAGAGATAAAGTAACAAAAATGTATTTTTCACATGTTTCCGTGATTGGTACTATTCAGAACCCTCCAGGTGAATGAACACACATTTTCCCCGTTATTCAAGAAAAATGTGGTACTAAAAGAAGAAATAACAGACAAAAAGTTAGCACTTTTAAATTGGATAAAGATATCTTCGCATTTTGATAAAGAAAAACAATGCTCACAGAATAATGAATTTATCTAGAGGGAAGATTTCCCAACAAATTGCTACGTGTCTTACCGTGAAGGATGAGGTGAAATAACGTGATTCGTCCCTGCGCATGTCTCAAGTGAGCATCAGACGCCCAACAAAGGTGATCACAGTTCGCAATCACGAAGTTCGCCGCTTTGTATTCAAAATTGGGGGGGGGGGGGGCTCGCAAAAATGTGCCCTATGATGGGGAATTTATCGGGAAAATTTTTCCAATGATTTTGATGTGGTCAATCTCTTTACCCCAGTTCATATGGGCTGCTGGGAGTCTGTTATGCACGACATTCAGAAAAACGCAGAATTCGTCGAGGCTCAACAAGTAACTACTTCCAATCTGTCAGATTAGAAATTCTTCTCGAAAGACTAGTTGACTGAGTATTACGTCATGTTTTTCTTTCTCCAAATGTTTTGGGAGCTGGTGTTGATTGTAGCTCAGGGTGGTGCTATTCAACGACTTCTGATCGCTGAGCTTGGCGATTAGTTCGCCGATGTTTCATCACCAGTCACGGTGACATCGTCAGTGCCCACTGGCACTGAAGGTAGATACAAGCCAACATATTGTTAATTGGATAATATTATGCACATCAAATCCCAGGGTAGACCTTTGTATGTAAATGAACACCCCTAACTTTTCCATTTGCGGTTCAAATTCTCACACATTTGTGAATCGAAATCATTCGTGAAATGGCACATTCGATGAATTGATTGTGCCATGTTTTTCACAGAGAGGACGAATTACCCAGAATAATTTTGCATTTATTAGCCATCAACTAGTAAATGCCCATGAAATAAAACTTTTCTGTTTGGGGTGCAATGTTTTGTGTTGGGGATATAATAATGCCATAAACGATAAATTCAGTCGAATTTCGACAATACCCGAAATTCCTTACAAAGTCGAGAAGGGAAGTGGCCTAATCGGCCACGCTTTGTTGTCACGCCTACTAAACTGTGAAACGGGTAATTATATTCACGACTGCCCCGGGGAAGCACTAAATCAATGAAAAAACCATTGCCTATCCACGAGAATTCTAAGTGAATTACCAATTCAAATGTGAATGACCAAGCACCCAGGTCGGTAGAACGGAAAGGCGGTTATGTCATCGCGTGGTTGAACACTTACCAAGGTGGCCTCGGAAGGCAATCGACAACAAATGCATGGCAATTAAATCATCTTTCGACTGAAGTTCAGTCAGATCAATCATTACTCGAGAAGCAATTGAGAAAAAGCACTGCATCATCACAAGCCAGGCGTCCAAAGTGTTCTACTGGACCACAAACACCAAGCCATTTACGTATGCAGGGGCCTTATAGAACCGTACACACAACCCGGAACTAAGCGGACAATGTGGATGTCTTGTCATTTTATCAACGCCGGTTAAGCAAGCGGGATAACTGCTGTATGGTTATCCAGTTGACATGTGTGTGTGTGTGTGGCTGTGCGTAAGGTTATGCCATTGTGCCGTTGTTCCGTAACATCTCGTTCTTTCCTATTGCTGTTAAAATAATCACTTTAACTGTGGTGTGCACTCTGTAAAGATTCAGTGAACTGACTCATTGAGCAATCTGGTTCTGATTTTTATTTCAAAATTTCTAACAGGAGAGTTTATTTTGGGACATAAAATTCAAAGGTGTGACAGTAGTGTGTGGTACAACGGACAATATAAGCCCAGTGAAAAAAGGCAATTAGGTTCCCCTTTGTCGGGCTGTGGTCAAACACGGTCATCCCGGTGGTTTTCTCTGACCCTTCTGTCCCGAGGGTGGGGGTGGGGTGGGGGGTTCGAATCCTCACCCCGCAACCGTCGGTCACTTTCCCCGAAACTGGTAGCCTTTAACTGACCGTGACTCTATAGGAGACGTTCGAGCGCGGCTAGTGAACATGTCTTCTATTCGGTCTCACAACGAAATGCCAACTTGATCCCCTCTATCAGACGAATAGAGAAGGTGTAAGTCGGTTCACAGATGCAAAGGTGTATCCTATATATCGTGGCACCGAAACACTACCGATACGAGAGATACACCGAACGAAAAACGAAACGCAACGGCTGAGCAGAAAGTGGACCGCGAGCGCGTACAATCGGCGACGAATCGAAAGTTAAAGTGGTTCCAAACGAGGTCGAAGGAAACCTCGGAAAAGACAGTCCAGTAGAACGTACGCAACCGAACAAAACAGTGAGGTCGATGTCAAACGTCAGAAAAGATCGTAGAGAAAATAGATCCAAACTGATGTCCAGAAAACGGTCATTTTCTCAACACGATCGAGGTCACTACAACTCTCTTCCTGAAACATTGTATTGCTGCTATATAATAAAAAGGAGGTAAAATGAAACAATTAAGGGAATAAAACTTAAACAATAAAGTACTAGATTACTCGATTTACATCCGGATAGATTATTATCTCTTCAAGCTGGTCAGTGGCAAATTTTCTTCCTCTGTGCTTGAATGTATGTTCTCTTGTGCTTGTGATTGTCAGCGTTAACCTGGTTCCATAACCTCCAGGCTAAGTCTGCTGCCTCTTAGGTAGTTCATCCACAACCACATGCACATGTACAAATACGGCTTCAAGTTCCAGTTCACTACAGTTACGTAATTCTTTTTATATTTTTTTTTATTACCGTTTTTGCCTGATGTTATACGCACGTGATCAATGAGAGAGATATTTTCGGTGGTCCTCTTTTAGGATAGCCTATATAAGATCAACCTTAGGTTTTGACCTATTATAGTCACTTCCAGTGCCATATCATCTTAAGAATCACAGTACAGTAGTCTTCGAGCCTAGAACATCAGCTGAGATCGTTCAACTTGTTTCTTGCTAAGGGCTATTGCATGAAGGAAGAGAGATTATCAAAAGGAATTAGTCACGCAGGTAGTGCCAGTTTCGAAGCACGATTTGCTAAAATGTTTTGTGTGTTTTCAGCCATTCTACAGAGTAACTCTAACCAGAAGGACCATTTAATATCTGGTTTTCTCATCCTTTGATACTGAAACAGTTTCTAACAATCCAAGTAATAACACCTACACGGTAGCTAATTTGCACGAGGTTTAACACAGCATCCCAGAACCGTATGGTTTTAGTTCTAGCAGAAATGGGGCTATAATTGTCATTGTGATAATGGGTTGTTCCTTAAATCGAGCTGTGTCCTTTTCACAAAAATTACTATTACCATGAGAATGATCATAATGTTAAAAAAATAAAACACGTACGTGAATCAGTTGTCGAATGAACTGACGATAAACGGTTGGGGTAAGATTGAAATCCCACTGATTTCAATCCATTTTTGCTTGTTTAGACTCGGAGAAAAAAGTAAACAGTTACTCAGAAATCACCCTCATTCGACACACTAGCTCCATTAAAAACAGTAACGATAGAGATTTATTCCAAAGCCCTTGGGGACAACTCGGTACACTCGAAAACTTGTTTTATCAAAGTTGTTTGAGTTTGTCTATCCGTTGAGTTAACCGCGGTGGACAGAGAAACTTTGTTACTTGACTCAGGGCTAAAGGTTACCTGCCTTGTGAACCCATGGTGTGAGCGCGGCTACACAAATCCAACTGAATGATGTGTATCCGTATCAAACTGGTGACCCGAAAAATAACTGTACGACCGCTTGAGCGAAGAGCGTGATGTGGGGATGTCTCAATTCAGAATTTACCAGAATTTGATACAAAAATGGTTTGCTGCGTGTATTATCAGGACTACGGTTCACCTTTTCAGTGTCCGATTCACGTTGACAGGAAAATAGTATGGACGTCTTAGCATGAGACAAAAATCATCCCACAACGAAGCAAATAAAGTCTTTAACATAATTGATGACTGGTCCAGATAAGACCCAGTCAACATGATTAGAATTCACCATATCAGGTGACCTTGTGATACAAACGTATTTGATTACATGATGGTACATGAGTGCAGTGGAATGGGCGTACCACACAACCTCAAATGCCCACTGCACTATTAGGAGGAGCCGGCAACCAGACCCTAAGATATGGAGCACAGAATCACGTAAAGTCCCAGTAGGTCAGATGTAGGTCGACGGATCGAAAAAATGATATGATATCCCTAGACTAAGGTGTCCAGTCAGTTTTGGTCGGAAAACAAAATTTTTCGAATACGTTTGCCCCGAAGTTGTTTCTTGTTGGGGGGGGGGGGAGGGTCAAACCCCAGTAAGAGTTTATTGCTTGGTGGAAGGTTTTCTATTGAGAGAATTTTCCTGCTCAAAAAAAGTTTTTCTTGCAACGAGATTATGCCCTTCAGGAAGGTTGCATTCTGAAAGGAGTATGGGGTGGAGAGGACTACTACGTGAGAAACGGTGATACAGTTTTCTTCTCAAGCATCGTGCAATATTTCAAGCAGCAAATTCAGACGGATCAGTATTTGGTTTTGACAATTTGCATTGTTGGTCAACAATGAGATGTTTCTTCGTTGTTACATACAAGTTGAGCGGTTGAAATTGGAGAGAACAAAGTGTGGAATATCTACTAGATAAAAAAGTCTTCTTGTGCTTTTTCTCCGGTGCGTTTACACCGGAACAGTTTCAGATAGATTATTCGCATCCGTTTATTTAGTCGGCTATTCTTTCGGAATACCCGAAGAAGTTATTGTATGGTTCTATGAAAGATGGACATTAGTAATCGAAAATCCTCCAAGTTTTGGGATAATTTTACCGCGGCATTTTCAATGATTGCCGTTCATAGTAGCCTCAAAAGAGGACAGCAAAAATTGCAAAAGTTATTTTGTTTTCCTGCCTGACTTGATGAGTTCACATGAAGAAGTTGACGAGAACGAGTTATGGGCCGACTGATACTCTTCGGTAATTTTACTTTCAAGATAACAGAGTTACTTTTTCTGACAACGAAATAATAGAAACCGAGTTAGCCAAGTCGTACTCGGTGCACATAAGATAATGGTGGATAAACAATTGAATCGACCTCGAGGCAAAACTGCTGCAGCAGCTGACCAGGGCGCGTGTCAGAAGAGGATAAGCCCACGTGACCACCACACTGAGGACAGATATAGAAGTCTGTTTTGGTCAAGGAAATTGAAGTGCTCGGGCCGAGTTAGTTTCCACCGCCTCTGTCCGTCGATGGGACGACGGTGAAAAACGTCTTTAACGCCCGCTTGTTTTTTTTTCTCTCATGCGGATGGGATCATATTGAGTCGAGAATGAAATCACCGAAAATTGTTTGTCCAACTATTGTGCGTATTCCGATTTCAGTAGTGTAATTATTCCGTGATCAGAGAGGAATCCATGTCGAAACGAAAAGTTGGTTTTCGTCTTCATCCGAGCTAAAACGTTTTGTAATTTAATCGCCCTGAAATTTGTTTTCTCTCAATACACGTATTACTTACCAAAAGCAATTTTGTCGCCAACGTTGTACCAACTTTATTCATACCCGCTAATTTAATCCGTTCCATATTCGGCCACTTATATCCTTGTATGTCCTGCTTGCATGTTTTCAGCCGGCAATCATTTACCTCGCAGATACTCCGTGAAAGTCTCCATAAATTATTCATCCTCTGCTTCACTTCGAAGCCACGCCCAGGTCCGTGGTTCTAGTTATCGATGAGCTCGCAGGTGGCATCGTTAGATGAGAACCATGAAACAACATCAGACGGTTCGTTGCAGATGCCTAAGTATGATGTTCAAACCAAACGAGGCACTTATTTTAGGATTCTATGTGAATTAAATTTCCATTGTTTCCTATTCACCGATTTCCTTATTGATACTGTTGTCCTGTCGGAGGTGTCTAAAACCCACCTACAACTTGACGTGCTTCTACCTGTAAATCTTGTCAGCTCTTCTCAATAGTACCTGAAGTTCCCATGGTTAAATGTTTGTGGTTTCTATAGCACTATGCCGACACAAAATTTGGTGTGACATTAATCTCACAACTGTTGCTAATGGTCCCCGTGGAAAATGATGTGAAAAATAAAACTGGTTTGGAAGTGATTATGTAGTTAATGATTCCAGTGACGTAACGGACAACACCATCGAATTTGAAGGTCCCACCAGGAATGATCGTGGGTCAAGAAGAAAATCAATAAAGCCAATCTCAGCCTTGGTGATGGCTTTGGGAGCGAACAGGTAGACTGATTTACCCAAAGAGTATCATTGCGTAGGATCAGATGAACCAACTATACTGATATTTTTCTTCAAAAATAGGAAAATAACTGATCAGACTTCTTTGATATCGTAACACGGCACTGCGGCATTATCTCAAGTAGGTCTCATTCAATCCTTCTCGGTGTTGTCACTTAATATTAGAATCCCAGATTTATTTTGTGTTACATATACGGAAATCCTTCGATGGCTGTCAGCAGTTGATATGCGATATCCTGTTGTGTCGACGCATGTCCGCTGCCTGTTCGGAACTATGAAAGTCCGGCAGCCTTCAAGCTAATCGCGGAAATATTTCAGCAATGTTCGTACATCACTTTCTGGTCAGTATATGGGAGATCTGAATATCACAGCCGATTTCGGTGCTTGGATGTGTATGCACGTCAGGTCAGTGTTCAAATCGGTGACAGATGGAGGCTAAATCATGTATCAGTAACCTGAAACACTTCAGTCAGGGCTCTCCTGACAAATTAATGGTTCATCTGATTATAAAATTCCACCGCTGAAGTTCCAGTTTCAAGTTTTTACTTGGGACGGCGTAACCGATGCTATACAACAAAAACTGGATTCACAGAACGATTGAACTTTTCCCTATTGGTCACGTGACCATAGACAGGGGTCAGAAACGGAAAGCAAATCTGCGCACCCAAGAAGAGATGCTAATTGGCAAAAGAATGAATCAGCATGACTGAACCAGTTTGCTTAAGGTATCTGGATTGGATCCTGAAGGAAACCAGTGCCATGAATAGATTGGATTACACACTACATCGATTGATCACGTTTTTTACTTCTGACTTACTTCCTTTTTATCATATGACAATAGTACACTATTTCAGGAAGGAGATCGCGGGCAATTTAAGGCTGCAAGTTGGAAAACGTGATCTGCGGCCGCGCGAACGTTCGAACCCGGGGCAGAAGGACCGGAAATCATCGGTGCTGACCGTTTGATCGCCGCCACTCGGCAAAATTGTCCAAGGGGGAGGGATGTATCTATCCATTCGGATGAAGTTTCTGTGGCACAGTGCACAACTCATGAGACTTTTCCATGGTTTACCGTCTACTGAATAAATCGTGTGCCTGAGAAGACAAGATGTTTCAGCTACTATTTCTGTCTTCTGTTCTGTAACACGTGTGCATCAAAAAGCAGTAGGTTTCAGGTCATCAGAATAAAGCAGTCAGATTAATTTCCAAGGTTTAACATAGACAACGTTTTTCACTGAACACTGTTGGTGAGTGACCTGGGAAAATGAGTCAGACAATTTTGTAACACTGACCAGTATACTGGCAGTGATGGCATTCAAATCGTGGAGTGTTACCATGATTGTTTTTTAAATGGTCTGTGTAAAATCAGATTTGTTTTTTTTTCGGTACTTATCGTGTCAACAGAAGGAGTATGGCGAAGGTTACTAAATGGACAACAGTGTTCAAATGAAGTCTTATTATGATGGGTCCGTATGAACGACTCTGTGGTGATTTTATGTGACACACTCGATCTGGTAAACCCAACCTACGAAGACGTCCATTCAGTCCCACGTGATCGCAAATACAACCAATATCACCGTGCGAATATAGTTCGTTCTAAGCCGGATTCTGATTATCTTACGTGTTCACCGATTTTGACAATCAGTGATTCGATCGAAATCTGTCATCCAATAACAATCAGCACACTCGTGAAGACTACTGAGTGCGTTGGCAGTCCACTTTTACTGCCTATGGAAATATCACTTTGTATGCTAAACGGCCAGTATATTTCGATGCCAGTTTGAATGCCTTCTGATCTCATTTCGGGCAATTCGGCCATTTCCGGGTGTTTTATTCGCCATTTTACTAAACTTTGGCCAAGCGAGAGAGATAATGCCTGGACAAACTGTTTTTTTTGCGAGCATTAGACTGGTCGCTGTAATCTAATCACAGTCACGTCGCAAGTGGATACGATCATTTGCCCGAACCCTTTGAAGCGGGTTTGTGACAATATCGAAACTCTTGCAAACATTTCTTTGTGGCAGATATGACGTGTAATCTAACTAGCCTCAACTCATTCTATAAACCAGACACTCTAGACTGATACATTTCAATACGCTTTGAATCTAAATAATCTGGGTTAATTGTAAATATTTCGTCGCAGCATTTGCCACCGATTTGTCGACCAAGTATCATGGCGCATGATTGGACACTCTATCAGAACAGAAAGAAATTTCGGGAAAGAATATTTGCTGCACAAATTTAGACTACCTGCCGAAAAGACGGATCTGTGTTTTGTCACTTATATTGTTCCAAAAAATGATGTATTTCCCCTGTGTTTGGATTGCTATTGAGGTAATATGATCATAACAATTAGAACTGAATTACTTTGCGTGCGATTTCGTGTTGGAATTTGGTGATGACAGATAAGAGTAGGTGGAAATTAGAACTGTATAGCATGACTGACCGTGCAGTATCAAGGCTCACATGAACAAAGAAAACCCCGCAAGAATTGTACATTTATTTTCTTCTTGTTAAGAGTCGTCGGCAGTGCTCATCCACCGAACCTCCACTGGGACTCAAACCCCGGGGTGAATGGTTGCGAGTCGAATGCAACCATCGGTCCATTCGGGCTGACCCTCAGCGGTTTGTTGATCTTATATACTAACTGATACAGAGCTGATCGTTGATATTACATGATGAATCACATTCCGTAAATCTAGTCTCCTACTACTCTCGTACATCTAGTAGCCAAGCCCTGCGTGCTGTTTATAAAGGAATTTCTTCAGTGTTCTTAGGCCCTTATAGAGAAGTCATCCACCTCAGGAGTCGATCGATTGTGGGAAACGGGTTGTTACCGTTCCATGACAGAGAGACGGAAGGATGTCATATTATGCAGTGTATATGTCCAACAAACGGCTGAGGGCCAGCCCGGATAGTCTTGCGCTTAAGGTGTTCGATTCACAGTCGTTCTCCGCGGATTCAAGTCCCAGTGGGAGCTCGGTGGATGTGCACTGCTGACGACTCCTAACTAGGATGGAACCGCTGTGCAACACTTCCACGGTTTTCAATGTTCGGTTGAGAGCTGATTCTACGATGACTCAAAGCAGAACACGAGCAGCATAAAGAGCTTTGCATTCTTGTCCGTCATTTGAAACTATTCAGTCGTAACCACTCAGGTGTTTGTTTTACTCTAATTATGCATTTGAGTGCCCTGGTCAAATGGTCATCACGTCCCGCGTTCGATTCCTGCCGCAGCCGGTCACTGTCCTTCAATTGGCTGCGTCCAACTAGCGACAATCCCCTTCCCGAAATACTGTTCTATTATTGTACAGTGAAATAAGGTAAATACTGAGGAATAGAAAAACAAACAATAACTGGAATGAAAATCACCAGCCCAGAGAGGGATATTTTTGGCCTGAGTTGGAATAATCACCTCTTCTTTTTCCTCTGTATGTGACCGTTGGTTGATTAATGTGGTCAACTTCAGAACTATGCTTATCTATTGCCTCATTAGTCTCTCCGCTAAACTGTGACCTAACTCTAAACTGATTTTATAACACCGGAAACTTTGTCGGTGGGTCGCTCCCGTACAGGTGGGATAGAGCGAAGAAAATTATTTCACACGTAACCTGGGGACAAACGTTGTGTTATAGAGGAAATACGAAGTAGCAGGGAAAGTTCTCGTGAATATCTGACGGCATTGTTTGTGGGGAAAACTTCTATTACGGTATCCTCCCAAGCTCTGGCTCCAGTTTGTCCAAGCCCTCATAATGACGAACTTTAAGTAATTCGTTCCAACTAATTATAGTACCAAAATTGTAATGAACGTTCATATCGATTGTACAATAACGTGCTTCCGGCCACGTGGAGATATTTCTGGATTTGCTTTTCGTTACACACCGTCACGAAACCGAGCAAAACGGGTGGCTACCAATGTGGCCTTTGCAGACGGATTTTGGGAGCCACAAATCGGTGGCCTTAAAGTGTTGCGATAAACGGGACTCATTCACTCTTGATCATTGGGCATGACCTTTGGGTATCACCAATGGACAATAATTAACAACCCGAAGACTTCAGTGATCAGAAACTCCTAACAATCTTCGCCCTGAGATTCGAACAACACCACGATTCCCGGCAATCAACTCTGGGTTATCAGTACCCGTAAAGGGTAGCAGACTGATTGGGTTTGTTTTTGCAACTTTGAGGAATCCGATTCACGGTTATTCACTTATTGAAACATGATACCAGATTCAAATCGAATTCATCCAACGCACAGATGTTGTTAGAAAAAAGTTGAAAATGTGAAATTCCTCGTTACTTAAAATTGATTACGTTAGTTCTGTATTTGTTCCTAGGTCGTTGGGATTGCATAACCTTGGTTAACACGGTAAATCTAGCCGAAGATTGAAAATCCTAGTTAAGTAAAAGGTCGAATATGACTCATTTTCAAAACTACGAAGGTGCAATTTATCACAGATGGTTTTTATCACAGTATAAAGAAAGCCGCTTTTGCCAGGAGCCATTCATTTTGTTGAAATGTTGATTATTGAACCTCGGAGTGAAAATAATACTCTTGCAGAAGCACACAATAACTGAGGACACCATCCGTGGGACTATATGTCCAAAAAGCTGAAATACGTATCTGATAATCGAGACAAGTCAAAATGCTATTGAAAGAAGAATAATTCACGCTTCGAACATTGTGATAGAAGTTTGGATATAAACGAACATTTCTTATTTCTTAAATTGTACTTCGTATTCTAACGTCCGTGAATCGATGTGAAAAAGAGAATTTACTAGTTCTATCGTGTTACTTTCTTCAGTGAGAGAAGAACAACCTGAAATTTGTAAGTCACTTGGGTTTGGGTGCAGGTAAATTAGAATGTTTGTGTCAGGGTGAAAAGTAGTATGTAGATCATAGAACTTTAACAACCACAATATCATTCGGAATCCGACAATACCTATACTTGATTGTTGTCGCTTATCCTGTCCTTTAGCTACGGATCGCAATGCGTCCTCAATTCAGTATGAGACGGACTACGTGGGCAAATATGTACTCTTTCCCTTTTTGTACTTCCAAATGCGTATTCGAGCGACACGCTAGTAACTTCGCACTTTCATGGTTTGCATCAGTACACGAACGCACAAAGGAGTCGACTCAGTAGTGAGCTCCGTGTGTCAGACGTACCATAATGAACCACGGTGATGTGTTGCATGTGTACAAAGGGTGAAGCTGGCTAATACGTATTCCGTGTTCTCGTAGCACCATACAATTTTGAAGAGGGAATCTACTCCGTTCCCGCATTGCTGTGTATGGATCATGTAATGCCAGTTATGAGTGTTCGGTGTTGACCTGAACACTGTAACTGATTTGTATCTGTGACAAGTAAGGTCATTTTCGCTACTGCCGAGAAAGAGAGAGAGAGAGAGTCAGAAATGATGCGGGATCAAATCTACCGTGAACAAAGGTAGGCTACGCATGAACACAGTTACTGTCATATCACATGGGCAGACGTGCGGTGTTTTGACCGCATGGTGGTGTGGAGTGGTTGTGCTTTATCGGTAGATCCTCAAGAAGAGTTTGTAGCCAGCACCATTTTAATCAAGTACACGAAATCTTACGTAGACCTATTTTATCTGTCTAGCTGTAGACGTCACGCAGGAAGAATAGTTCGATTTTCAGCATGGTCAAGTAGTAAAATGGCATCTACTTAAGGTTAATGTGCATAATGAAGTGAATAGATGTATACTGTTCATTGGTATTTGGCAGATTTGACAAATTTTTGAAATGGTTCAAGGATCGAAAGTTGTCGGCCCCGGCAGGCCTTGAACATACGTATAATTACTATCTTCGCTTTCATACCGCCGGTCTCGGACCAGTTGTGCAACCATGCTGCGCGGAGACGATGTTGACTTTTTGCATATTGATCACACAATAAACCTGCCCAAATTACCGTAGCACATGGCATCCACCACGGTGAGCTAGCTGGCCATTTGGATGCCCACAGCAAGTTCTCCCTTCGTGCTGACCGACGTCCTCCACTTCAGTGTTTTGGGTGTGTTTGTGATAATGCATTGGTACATGCGTGTTTAGGTACTGCGGCGGATGCCGAGTGCTACTGGCAGGTATACTGTATGATCCATAAGCGTTAAGTCGGAAGCTTTTCGGCCAGGCATCGTAGCTCAGCTGGTGGAGCACTCACGGTGCTAAAACGAGGGTGGCTACCATGCGTGGGTTCGAATCCCGCTTGGGCAGACGAGTTTTAATATTCGGATCATTTCAAATAAAGACATATTTGTCCATCCCAATGGTGGTGATCACTGTGGCACTCAGGACACTGTGACTTCTCTCCTGTTCTGTGCTTGGAAAAGGACACTAAGCTTGTGCTTGTCATTCCTAACGTGCACCTTAGAATCACGGAAGAATCGATTCTAAGCAGAAGGATCTGTGTTTGTCACAAGTGCGGTCACAACCCACAGACTGGCTTCGAAAAGTACGCCCGTTAGAAAAGCCCAATATCGTGTGATCGCATGTGTTGTACCATACGGTGCTCGTGATGGTGTGCATGAGAGCACAAAATGAATGATGCGATGGGTCTCGTTAAGTCATTCTACAGTAAGAATCAGGGTTAGACTTGAGATAGACGAAGGTGTATGTGCCTGTGTGTGTGTGTGTGTGTGTGTGTGTGTGTGTGTGTGTGTGCGTGAGTGTGCGTGTGTGACGAGGTGAGACAGAACAAGAGGGTACATCGGAAAATTCACTAGAATATGAAATAACAGGGCAGAAGTGAACAGTGTGAGCGTGTCATCATGGGTTGGACGGAAAGGAAGATGCAGATGCACCACAGATTTAGCCACAAGTACTGTCTCAAAAATAAATATTACTAACTGAATATTCCTACTTACCGAGTTTTTTTTTAGAAGGCATTACAATGATACACTAAAGTTATCGAACTGGAAAATATGAAAAACCAAAGGGCCCGCTGAAAGAATGCAATATTTTTATACCGCACGATTTTGACGTCAGATGTTGTCATAACTTCAGGCGAAACTTTCGTAATTTCGAGTGAATCCCTCTTTTCTCCGAGGAAAGCCACAAATCCCGTCGATCTTCAAATACAGATACTTGATGGGCTTGGTAGCAGTCATTGAAAACTTTCCTCATTTTTGCCCTGTTATGTCACACCGTCACTTCGACTGTTCTCCAGTGTCAAGTGTCTTCTTGTTCATGAGAGGCCTATATTTTTAGAAACTGTTCACGTGATCCTGAACGGTTAATGATTACAGTCTAGGTTTCATCCCATAAGCCCTAAAAATACTTCGTGATGCTAGCAAGCATGTAGATGTACGACATGCTGTCAGCTGATTTGTTACGTAAGGTCCATTGGTCGTGGTGTAGATCACAATTGCTTGTCTGTCTTTTCCGACCCGAAAGTTTACCAATTGTTTACAGATTCTGTTATGATTAATAATCATTTCACCCATTACCCTTTGTTTTTATCTTA
Source organism: Fasciola hepatica (assembly GCA_948099385.1). Taxonomy (NCBI): domain Eukaryota; kingdom Metazoa; phylum Platyhelminthes; class Trematoda; order Plagiorchiida; family Fasciolidae; genus Fasciola; species Fasciola hepatica. The sequence goes on from CANUEZ040000105.1 coordinate 8,589,894, forward strand.
AACAGAAATGAACGTAACAAGTGCGTGTACACTGTACCGGATCGTTCCCCGGTGGTTGAGTGACTCATAGAGAGACTCAAGGTTGTTTGGTAATTCACATGTACCATTAGAGAATCAGTCAAACAAAGTCACTATCTGGTCACCGTGTGCAGACAAGTGATGGAACCTCAAATCAGACATTGAACACAAGTGGATAGAGAGCTAAGTTACACAATAACCAATGGGTTGAGAGATACGGGAGCAAGCGATAAAAAAAATAGTGTTTCGCTTTTTTTTGGGGGGGGGGGGTCTGTTTCAGAGTGAAGGGGAAGATTGACTAATTTCGTCAAAAACAAACAAACAAACAACATAGAGGATCGGAAAAAGGGGACACGACAAGAATGAAGCTTGCATAAAAGTTCGTAAACATTCGCATAATTGTGTCAGTTAACCGATAACACAGTAGGAGTGAGACGAACGAGTTCGAGTTGAAGAATAAGCACAAAGACGGGATGGACACAGGCTTGGTCCTCTTGATCCAGACAACTAGGTCAAGAGCAAAGATTACATCGGCGTCGATCACACGTGATGAGAGCACGTGCGATGATCCAGACCTAGTTCAGCGTGAGAATTTCGGTCAGTAAGTCTTAGACGAATGCACTTTATTTCGCCAGAATGTGGCCTCATTCCTTAAGGGATAGTGATACGTATACAACAAAGCTCTTGAAACTAGAAATCGATGAGACTTCGGACACGATTCATTTCTATAAGATAGTGAAGTTGGACTGAGACTAAGGATTCCCACAAGTTTTCCAACAACCTAATATTCTTGTATAGTGGAAAATGCACTTGGATTTTTCGCGTCCTAGTCCAAATCAGCGAGACGGGATCGAACCCGCGACATTCCGCTTCCCGCTCACGTGCTCTACCGACTGAGCTATGACTTTGCGGTCAGTCGCGACTACCTATTGATGCTCGAATCACGATTCCAATGATACATAACAACTGTCCTGGTTTTGATCACTGAGCTAGCCTCGTCGGTTACTTCCCAATGGGACTAACGGCACGGGGCTGAATGTGATTCAATGGACATTGAATTATATATTCATAGAATCCATTATTATTTAGGATCCGGGCTCCTCGTGCCAATAAAACATTTTGTCAACCTAATATTCTTTCAGATAAATGTGATTTCACGTGTCATCTCTTGGTCTGCCACGCTCATATTTGCCGCATGATCGATTTCCGAGAAACACAAAACGGTACATGTGAAGCACTGCACGGTATGAATTTCAACATCAACTAATTTGGGGGAAGGACACTTCCGGGTAGACCGTGTCCACGAACAGCAAATCTTCACACTGTCTGGTCACGGATGCATATTGCCCTCAAATCGGAACGAGGTACATGTGCGAGAATTATGATTGTGCTAGAGATGGATCCAGCTGATAAAAGTGGCAGTTTGACAAGTTCTGCTACAACCCTGCGGTCTTCACATGATCCCACTGTTCCAATCAACGCACGTGAAATCACTGCTCTTTAAACCACTTGCCCCTTGGTACTTGAAACTATTCTCACAAGCTGGTTCGAATAATGAGACAGAGGAGCACACGTGAAATGGGACTGTGTGGGCATATGTCTAATTTTTGAGTGACAAAACTTGTGACCGGCCTGGTCTGATGGAAATAGAATCGATCCCAAACAGAATGTCCTTAAACTCTCAGGTGTACAACTTGCATTCATTTGTAGATAAGGACACGATAAACAAACAAACAAACACTTGTTCATGGAGCAATTTGGTTGAACCGTGATTAAAATATGGATAACTTTGCCACTAGTCACTTTAACTCCTATGTTCCGGCTTTGTTTTCTCAACGTTCGGTGAATTTTACCTGCTTTCCTGAGGAACCCGCTGTAGTTTATCATATTTCAATAGGTCGTTAACTTCGAGTTTTACAGTACGTCGAAATAACCGACTAAGTATAGCAACCAACTACTATTTGTTCACTTCTAAGTAACTACAGTGATAGCTAGTTCAAGCTTCCAGCTAAGTGATACTTACCAACTGAAAAGCCGCGGTGATACATGATGTTTCAGCTGCGGCTACGCAAGTAACCAAGTAAGGACCGGTCACGAGATTCGGTCATCCGTCCCGGTAAGACCCTTCTCCCAATTCTACCGGTGACGTTCAGTCAGCATAAGTTTGCGATTAGGCGGTTCAAAACTGGCCACGGATCCCCAAATTCATCGGTAGGCGACTCCGCTGTCTGACGACACACTTTCATGTTTGACCCAAAGAAGTTTGCTTCCGGCGGTCCACGCTTCCTGGTCTAATGGTCCCGGTATTGGGCTAGTCCTTAGTATGTGTAATAAAGCTACCCCGAATGGATACAACTCACTGATTTGATCATGAAGATCACGGACTGCTTATTACACGAAAGATGAACTTACCTTCAAAGTCGACATTTATCCTGTGGTAAATCATTGGCTTTCTTTCGCCAATTCACTAACCAACTAATGGAGAATCACGTTATGAAGATTTTTCATGTAAGTAGTACGTTATTGTATCTGGATGACGGGACGAAATTCCCCCAGAAGCACACGGCCGGTTTCTCGGTTGCTGCCGCTCATCAGGTATGCGTAACCGGTGCTCGCCTCTCCAATCATCCCCATACTTGAGCACTCCACGTCAAGTTGATCGCCTTATTCCCATTTAAATCTTAAGGTTTTTGGAAAATTTGGTTACTTCAATAAATCCACAGATTTAAAAAGGGACCGGTTAAGGTGACTCGTTTAACTTGCCATGGTTTAGCATCTGAACGTTCATCTATTTCGATACACTGCTTTATCAGTGTAACCTTAACGAGAATTAGATGATCATAAAAATTAACCTGCGGTTAGAAATGGATACAAAGTTGATTGTGTCACTGCAAATCGTGCTTGATCTATCACTGAATGTAACAGACGCAAGCGGTCAGTGACTTCTCGTACGTTCATTGCAACTAGTTCATAACGGACTGGTTCCTGATGGATGTGTGTTTCCGATAAACTGGATGATCATCTGCTCACCTCAGCGGTATCAGAACTGCGCGCGTCTATCCAGTTCGGCCGTTTCACAGTGCTCATTCTTTAACGCGAACCGAGGACTACAAAGTACACAAGCCCGCTCGGATTTGGTATTCCATTTGCTTGTAGTTCTTCGCTCTTTGCACTCGTACAAGTTCACATAGCAGTGACCAGCTTGGTGTTCTTCGGGTATCTTTCAATCGAACATGAGTTCAGCAAACTGTGTGCGTCTGTGTGTGTGTGTGTGTGTGTGTGTGTGTGTGTGTGTGTAACTGCTGTTCACACATGATGTTTGCCTTGAAAGCTTTTCCAGATCCTACAAAAGAGTATGGTGAAATTTGGAGAAGCTTATAATGCGCTTCAGAAGAGCAGATACCTTAGCTTCTAAGTGGTTATTGTTGTTTCAAGAAATTTTCTCATCAATCAACCATTTTGTTTGCAAATAATCGAATCATCAAGTCCAATAAATAGCGCAGCTTTTTGTAACCAATGTTACACTTGCCTATGTTTACTCGTCTCTGAACAAAGCTAGCTTAACAGATACTCACAAGAGCCGGGTTTTTGAACTTGGTCGTGTCAGTTTGTGTTATCTGTATTGCTTTGGCTTATTTGTATTGTTGTATTTTACAGTTGTCATTTCCACATCAGCCTTATGTCCTCGATGCTCAAGTACAACGCGCATGTTTTGTTTTTGTACGGGATAACGATGGGCCTACAAGAAATTCGTAATCACGACATTTTTCTGATTCTGCGAGGAATAAGTTGAAAAGAATCGAACATTAAGCGGCTGGGAAAATTTGACAGATAAAAAGTTGCTTTCTCGAAGAGGAATATTAAATCGATGTGTGTTCCTTTGATTCTGTCGTCTAATATCCGTTCAGTCTTGCCGAATGTGTCTGATATGAGCCACTTACTGAAGTCCTTGGAACATGCGAGCTGTGATGTTGCTTTATTTTAAGAATCATGGCTTTATTCGGCGATGGATGATGAGTTATTGTAGCTTGTTGGATTCACCAGCCGCAAGCTGGACAGATAGCCAGACAGGAAATTCAAAGGACAAAGTATTATAACACGTACGTCATGTTTGGAGTCGTTTATCCCCGTGCGTATGCACATACAAAACGAAAAACGTTTTCTATCAAACCGGTGAATGCAAGACACGTTTTACGCCTAGACTCCCTTCTGTTTTCAGATGTAGTCTGTACACAACCCCAGACTGCATTTCCACAGAACTAGCCGACTTCCTGGATTCATTCTATTCGACACTAAGTAAGTGGATAAACAGCTCACTTTTTGTTGTGGCTGACAACTTCAACAGCTCCAATTTGACATTCCACAGTCTAATTGCCCTCCATAACATTGTCAATTCCCCCACCAGAGATAGTGCTTGTCTCGGCTGCTCCTTCGTGAATCAGCCATTGTTCTTTCTCGCTATGAGGTGCGTCCACGTGAGAAACTCCGACCACTGTATTGTTAAAGTTCTTCCTAGAGTGGCTGGTAAGAGCTGTCACCACAGTCCAATAAAGAACTCAGTGCGGACGAAGTATTTACGGCACCATGATGCGTTAGAATTCTCCTATTCGAAGCCATGATAGGCTCTTCCAAGTTGAATTCACTTTACGACCCTGACGTGTCTCTACTTTGTGACAATATTATGAGCCATTTAGACATTTGTTACGAAACAGGCCATCCACGGACAAAGATTATGACGCGTGCAGATCGTTTTGATTCGGAGAAGCTAAATAAATTACAGAAGATCAAAGAGAGAGCATATTGTTTCTCACAACAAGTCAGCAGTCGAACTGGTAGACCTGGACATCAAAGAGGAAATTGTTCATCTTGACGAACGACACGTAAGTATCCTACTCAAAGAAAATTCTTTCCACCAGTTATGGAGAAACTTAACAGGCCCTTCTTACCAGAAATTAATTAGCAAATGAATAAGTATTTTTTTAGAAAATCCACTTACATTCTTCACATCTTAAAGTCGGAGCATCTGTCTGGTATGCGGAGGGTCGCCGGTTCTATTCCGGCTCGCGGCGTCCGACTTTTCGGTGTGAAGAATCCAAGTGGATTTTCCAAAAAACATACGATTCAGGCTCCTCGTGCCAACAATACATTCTCTGAATAAGTAATTGGTATTTGTTAATTTATTTCTTACAGAAATCACTCGAAACCTTGGTTGAACTGGGAAATTCTCAGTACTTTCATCCGGAACTAGTTTACAAGGTGTTTAAATCGATCAATATCAAAATGTCTCCGGACCAGATGGCATTTGTTCGGTCGTTCTGAAAACTTGTGCTACCGATATGGCTTCTATGTTCTCCTCCATATTCATTCGCTGTCTGTCTGAAGGCAAACTCGCTGGCTCTTGGAGTCAAGTTCGTATCACTCCAGCGTTGAGGAGAGAAAAAGGCTGATTTCGTCCCATCGCATTCACACAAATCTTACTGAAGACTTTCGAGGGGATAATAATTGACGATCGTAAGTCCATCATTTATGTTCGGTACAAATAAAGTGCATCTTTGGCATGACTTGACTTGAAACAGCAGTTATTTTCCTTCTTATTTCGATCAAAGAAAAATTCATTGTTCACAGTAGACGCGATGTGAAGGTATCGACAGCACTATTTTGGAGAAGAGTAACCGAAACCTGGGCCTAATGAACCCACCCTAACACGTGACTGTGAGTGCAACATAAACAGTTCATGTCTATCGTTTACTTGACGTTTGAGTCCAAACGTCATGAGGTCTAATCATGTAAAGTACATTGGGACCCAGTCAGAGGTACCCACTCCACCAATAGAGGTCACCAGACAGCAATGACTCAAGTGCGTATGGGTGGGTGGTTGGGTTGTAGAGCGTCACTGAGACTCCAAGATGAGAGGACCACAACCGCTGGATGTATCGAAATATCTTTGAAGCGTCACGAAATGAGCTACGGTACCGTGAACCTTTCACTAGCCGATAATTCAATTGAGACAGTGTTATACAGCGTCAAAATTTCCATTTGAAGTCAACCCAATTCGCCTAATACTCAGACAGAAACCAAAAAGTCCAATTCCATTTCCTCATGACGTGTTTTTCTCATGTTTTGAGCGTGAATGTTCCCGTGTAGATTGTCTTGGGAAAGATAGCAGTTGACTGAGGTACGTAGGTTAACATGAAAACTATGTTTATTGGATCTGAATAATCTGAATAGTCCCATGGTCTTGGTCAAATCGAGAGAGAGAAAAAACGCTGGAGATTGCACAATTGTTTTCAGTGAATCCCTTTGGTGGTCTGATAATTCATACGGGTGAGGTGACAGTGCAATGCGTTAGCCATCTGTCAGGATAAAAGTTATCGTCGTGGCGCTGAAAATGGGTTGTGGGGGGGGGGGGGGGTCGATGATGAGTATCTCAGTTGTGTACGTGTTGTGGTGAGGGTTACACTCCATCCTTCACCAGTGGTAACTAACCATGCATTTTCGGAGTTCGGTCGGCTATCTGTGGTTTCCAGTTTTGGCCAGGACAACTGGAGAGCCCTGGGACTCGTCGCTTTTGTGCACAGTTCAGGGTTCAATGAGCGAATGATGAATGCCTATGGCCGCGGCTAGGGCTCAGAATAGGATTGGATTTGATCGATTAGGCAGAAACGGGTACGTAACTTTGAATACTTTTTCTGGGTCCTTCGTGTGACCACTATCCAAATAGCCTAGAATGAAACTGGCAATCACACCGGTCTTCCCATGAATCCACCATCAAGAATAATATTCCTTAGTGCGTTGAGGCAAACGCCCGGCCATGAGATTTATGCAGGATGCGCCAAATTCACACCTGAACGGTCAACGTGTTCAGCTGCGTTCCCTATTGAAAACCCAATCAGTCTGCGTCTGAAGGCCTGACAGTCACAAGGTCCACGGAGTTATCAGGACCTGATCCATTGTCCGCATGGTGTGAGCGTGCGTGCCAGACTCTGCCGGTCTGCTCAAGTGACTGTTTAAACCGAACACAATAGGTGCCACACGAGTCACTTTTTCCGAGATTTCTTCACCTATGGGAGTTGGCTACATGGCAATACTCCTGTATCTGCACCCGTATCTCTTCACCTCCACTTGCGGGAACATTCTACCGTCAACCATGAATGTTCTCGTGTTCCTAGTGGAATATGGTGGATATGAGTTATCGATGTGTTCCGATAAAGTCAGATGGAGCAGATCTGTAGGTTATGTTTCGAGGAGATTTTCGAATGAGTGAGAACAGAAATGTTCACGATGAATATTCGAAATGGGTTGAATCATGATAGAGATGTTGTATGCTGCTTGGTCACAGATGATCATTGAGTGACAGAGAATATGGTTCATGAGAGCAAGTCTCATTGTATTATATATATATATATATATATATATATATATATATATATATATATATATATATATATAACAAGAGAGAGAGAGCTAAGTTACAACAAGAGTACACCTACAAGTTGGATGTGAGAGCATTCCCCAACTTGTCAAACGTCTTCAGACTTGCATAACCACAAGCGGGCCGGTGCAATTAATTGCCTCCTGACAGCGCAGGAATCATCTTGGGTTAACTGACACTGCTTCCTACGGATGAGGACTACCGCCTGTCCCAGAACCGCATACTAAGGAGAAAAACAGTTTCCCGGTAATAGAATGGGTGACACAAATATAGGACCCTTATCATTCTTCCGCATGATTCCGCATCTGTGTTCTCTAATGAAACCACATCTGGTCACAGTGGCCGAATATCCATTTCGATGCACGATATAAAATTTCACAACAGAATAATTTATAATGAGCTAATTAAATCAGAGTCTGTGAAAAAAGGGTGAAAATGTATGGGGCCCCTTCAGCTGGACTACAATACTTACTGCTTAAAATCGTGTGTAATCATGATTCTTCTTGAGGGCCTAGATACTACTTCTCGGCAGACTTTTTACAAGACAAGTGATTGTCCCCTGGTAAATATTCACCCATTCTTGATTAAGGGCGGTTATCAACTCACTCTTCTGCTGGTAAACCACGGAATCCCAGTGTACTGGAAGAACAAGCATGCCCCGTAAGTTCTTGCAGCTATATAACCTTGATCCCACAGCCAAAATATTGTAGTGTACGAGCGGTCAACTGTTATGAAGCAACGGAATCTAGTGTCTTCAAGTATAACTAGCTCACTTTTACTTTTGGCTCAGAAGACCCCCAAACCACCACTGAACTGTTGTCGTTGTTTCACCGACTGAAAACTCCTTCTTCTTTTTGACATTATCCTAGTAATAATTCCGGATATCCGGTCCATCCAAATTAAATGGTTTTTCGTCACTAAAGTAGATATTTTCTCACTTGTTTGTCCACGCTGTGTTCCAGCCCATGATAAAAGCACTAGTTCAGCCGTGTGAGGACAGTATATCTTCAGCTTTTGTAATCCTTCCACCGCACAGTTTTGAGCTTTCTTTGTAACGTTCGTTTCGAAATACCGACTCCAATGAAACGTTTCAAAGTTAGCACGGAATTTGTGTCACTGGAAGAGAGATGAATTGATTGGCGTTCGTCCGACTTCCGTTGATTTCTGGAACGACGCATTCACTTTCTAGGCGCACACTGCTCTTTGCATTCCAGACATCACTGTACCATCTTTTTTAATCTCTCGCATTACCTGGAGATCTCATGCAAACTGAGCGCCATGTGACAGAACGAGAATATTTCTCCCTTCACGAAATCTGTTAGTTACTTTTTGTGTGCCACTCTGCAGACAACAGTCGGTGAGAGTTCCGTAAAGTCGCGTTGCTTCTTCTGGACCTCAGTCTTCGAATAACATAGTACTCGAAATAACACTATAACTCAATACTCTCGTTCTTCCTAGTATCTAGCAGTTTAATCCAACAAGACTTGCTCTCATGAACCGTGTTCTCTGTCAGTCAGGCTACAATCATCCGTGACCAAGCCGCATACAACATCTCTGCCATGATTCAACCTATTTCGGATAATCCACATTGCGGGTATTTCGAATATTCATCGTGAACATTTCTATTCTCACTCATTCAAAAATCCCCTCGAAACATAACCTACAGATCTGCTCCATCTGACTTTATCGGAACACATCGATAACTCATATCCACCATATTCCACTAGGAACACGAGAATATTCATGGTTGACAGTAGAATGTTCCCACAAGTGGAGGTGAAAAGATACTGATACAACTTAGAACCACACCGTTTCTGGATTCCTACAATCCTAATGGGAATAAACTTCAGTAATGGATAGAGCCTCACTGACCAACTCCCCCTTACGGCCGAATATATTTCAACTAATCCCCAAAACCCTGAAGACTTAGAAAACCAACTTCCAAATACTCAAATTTCCCCATCACTGTTTCGTGAGATCCTATATCCACTACTTATCTCATCAAATCCTATTACGCAATATCGCGTGTCCTGCTTGATGTGCACATATCATGTTGTTGTTCGTAATAGTGTGATACCTTTCACTGATTGGTCGTACAGGTGACTGTGTAACTCAACAGCCAGCTTAAGTTATCGTATTAGGCGTTTCTTTCGTGAAAGTCATACCAATAATAGAAACAAACCATTTCCAAATCGCAACATTTTACTGAAATTCACATAAAAGGTGTCGTGTCATGCTTCATGTTTCACAGAAATAATCACTTTCCACAGACCGGAAACCCTAACATTGACCCGAATTTCTTTTACCACAAATCACTCGACAGATTTATTACGTTTCTTTAGTGAAAACATTAGTAAACCTACGGTCACCAAGTGTCTTCCCAAATACCTAACCACATTCATTCTCACGATTTATTTCGCATATCGTTTAACCACTCAGCAAGTCACAACAGTACGGGAACATGAAAACATGGCCAATTACGAAACTGCAATGCACCGAGACAATCTAACCTAGTCTGAAACCGTGGCTCACTCGAAAACTGTGCTGAATAAACCCATACAACCCCACCCTCTCCGTATACCATCCCTTCCCCCACCCCACACACGCACAAACACAAACATGAACTAAGCCAAGTCCAATATGAGGTAGCACGTTCTACCAAAATGGCCTCTCACACACATCAACGAGAACCCAAGTAATACCTACACGTTACTCATATCTGTCGTACGACGAGATATCGCAAGAAGGCATTGGTGATCAAAATGTTGTCCACTTATCTGACCCCAGATTGAACTTCAGTACCAATAACTGTTTGTCTGAAACCAATTTATCCTGTGTGGAACGTTATCAAATAGTCAGAAATGATAGTAAATAAAATAAGAGCAGTCGCGAAAACCACGATGAACGTGACTATTTCGCTTGTAATAGTTACACAACCAACGCAAAATCTGATATCGGTATGAGGCACCAGACCGACTCAACTGTGTTCTGTTTCCATAACCTGATGACCGTAGACTCAGAGCAAACATTGGGTCATGGGTGTAGTCGATGAGTTCCCGGTAGAAACAATGAATCAATCATGATATACAACCTAATTTTAAAAGCAAATTCATAAAATTGTTTTCATTCCGACACAGACAATCTAATCGATCAATGTAATCGGATTCAGCGATCGGATTTACCGCCCTTTGACTGTCTGCGCCACATTTCTTCGTTAACCACTACCTCATCGAATGGAAGAAATTTACTCGCCATGATCACTGTACGCCGCTATACCGCGATCAGAAATACTTTTACTCAAACAGAATATGGGATTTCCAGCTCAATCTGATTTAACCGATGATTCATATCAAGGAATTATCTTTCTTTGACTGGAATGCGGATGTCTACTGTCTACGCAAAAGTCTGAACAGATTCGAACACAAGTACAATATTTCTACATAGGTTCGAAGGTAATGGTGACGAGTAGAAATTACGCACAACTGTGTCTAAAATGTCGATCATAATGGTTGCCACATAAAACCACGTCAAAATTAAACGAGAGGGAGGGGGTGGGTTGGTGTAAGTACACAGTACATGAGCTTACATTTGTTCAAAAACATGGTGTACTGAAGAGACAATTGATGAACAGTATTTTGTACAACGGAGTTATGATTTCCAGGAACTATTAAAATGTTTTTCAATCCTCATACAAACCACGAAGGTGAGATACACCAACCGTAGCCAATGCTGATACTAGCTTATTTACACTTCTACCCCAAGTTATGGTCATGGTCCGACTGCCACGTCGTTTCTTCTAGCCTTGCCCAGCACTTGCAAATGGAGCACGGAAAGGTGGGCGATGAGCAGGCATTCGCAAAGCGCCCGACCCACCGAAGACAATGTAGAGCGATCACTTCCTTATTAAGGGGGATATGCGTGCACAACAAACGATAACGCACTTCCCCATTACACAATCGATGTTCGCACCAAGTGTGAGCAATACTTCAGAGGTCTCTGTTGGCGAACACAGAAACACGCCCAGCGTCCTCAACACGAAGTGACCAGATCTCACAACCTTAAAGTTACGCACACTACGAACCACAACATTGTACACTCGTCCCTGACGACAGAGTCGGATGTTACTGTTGTGCCACAGGTGTCACAGGTTGTCTAAAGCTGTTCTGGCCGTTAATATTCGTGGGCTGATCTCCCCAGCACCATCTCCAGCTGTAATCAAGCTCCCGAGCAGCATTAGGTTTTCAACTAACTAGCACATCACCACAAATGGTAAGTTCAGGCATAGGCTTCTACCAATCTTGCACAATTACTTTCCACTTGGAAGCCTCAAACAGAGTACCATTTCTGGATACCTCAATCGCCAAATATTCCAAAGCGTGCTATACTGCCTGTGCATTGACACTCAGCAAGTCAATATGATCGCCATGTTCCAAGTCGAAAACTGTTCTCCGGGAGGATTTCAACTCCACCGTTTGGAATACCAGTCAAGACGTCTTATTGTGGATCGTCGATGACTAAGCTGAAGAGAAAGGGGAATATAAAGCAACTTTCTGGTACTCCCCTTCAGACGACAAAAGGGGACGAAATCTGGCCTTAGATCCTATCCCCACCTGAGGTGTGATGATACAACTCTTTCAGAATCGATACGTACTCCTCGAGTATTCCATAGTTCAGTACTATCGAATGTCCAGGAACACCACGATTGTTGGTCTTCCGAAAGTGTGGTGGTGTTCTAGCAGCTGTCCGAGGATGAAGAGTTAATCGATAAATCTACGACCGATGAAAAATTGAATTGCACTAATCCTAATTTATTTTTTGATGATTTATCTAAACCAACGGTATCACTATGACAGAGTAATTTCTCTCGCTGTGCTCGTCATCTGACTTGTTTCTTCGAAGTCCTATCATTGAAAATAATAACCGAGAACCCAGACACCAAATTTAGAGGAATTTCCACTGCTGGCTTGGTCATTGTTGTTGCATTCTAAACTAGGTTATATATATGACGCGCTACAACCACGCCCACACACTGAACAAAGTTCGGTCGTGCGTCGTAGCACTTTGACACAAACGGTCACTTTGTTGCCCGTCTCATACCGTCTTTCTACGAAGTAGTCCACAGTGGTCACGCATCTCATCCCACAGGCTCACTGCTGCACTTATCAACGACAACTTTCGTATTAGCACGTGGTGCGTATTTATGCTCTGAAACTTGTTATGCCACATCGTATCGTGCATTCAGTAGTTTTGACCAGATATGGTTCCTTTAGAGACTATAGAAGTGAAATATGCAGGAAAGTGAGAGGAGTGGTGCCATGGTGACGAAAATCTCCCTGAAAACACGTCACCTGCAACGCTGCAGTCCGCATTCTTCCAACCCACGGACAGGGTACTTGGTGAAACCATCAGTTTATCGCACGTCTCTGTTCACATCCACTACTGACAGGCAATCACACAAACCCGGCAACCAGTCAGACTTATGATAAGCTATGATTCGACTCAACCAATCTCATTTGTGCACCACTCTGGGCAATCAATGAAAACGTCACACGTGTCCATGCATTCATTACTTCATGCTATATATAAAGTGTTCATTTTTGGTTACGAGTGAATACAGTCTTCGCACTTGATCGTGGTTACTTTTCCATTCGGACTGGACGATCGAGGAATCACTGACCGGGAATATTCCAGAGGCATGCACACAGACACAACTAGGGATCCTGCACTTTCGTCGAGCACTGTAATAATACGAGAACACATTTCAAATTTGGCTGTCTGCCTGGTTAAAAAATTTAAAAGAGTCTCTGACGAATAGTGGCCGACCCCCTAATTATCTGCGAAATTCGTGTGATGAGAAGTTCGCAGATGATTGACTCAACATTAATACTGATTGACAGTATGGCATAGTGACAACCGGAGAAAACTGTCACAAGTTTTCTCAAATATCTTTTATTCCGTTTGTGGGCAGGAGATTTGCAACTCACACCGATTACCGGAATGGGGACTGTTCGCGATATTAGTCAACCAGGCACGTGTGCAATTGAAAGTTGACATGCACATTTCCCCCTTGCTTCCGTAGAAACAATAACCTTAGAATACATCAAAGAATAGAAAAAGTTGTTTCAAAAGCAAGGCTCAATTTAGTCGAGTTACATGCATTCCACGTAGTATCGAGTTCAGATTTATTCAGAGAGACCTGACTCACGTACCTGTCATTGTCAGTGTGGTCAAACTACGCGTTGTGACTGAATATTCAACATTTAGTTACTACTGACGTGTATGCAAACATATACCCCTAACGTTTCCTCTTGTGGTTTACATTTACACACGTTTGTGAATGTTAACAATGTGACATTGCTGTGGTAACGAACTGGGATGACTGTTGAACGCTAATCCAATGTAACAGCAGTTACAAGTGTCTGTTGCTTGTGTTGGTTGTTCTTAACCTTGTAACAAGGCGTTCATCCTCCCTACTAAGGAAATAACCGCCCTGAAAAGTGTATGCACACTTTGTAAAGACGTAGTGAAATTATTATTTTGCTTATCAGGAGGTTTCGGTTTGAAAAATTCGAAAAGTCTGGAAGGGTGCTTGTCAAAAAGGGTACGTGGCCCGGGTGGAATTTGTTACACTGTGTTGTCTCTCTCTCTCTCTCTCTCTCTCTCTCTCTCTCTCTCCTTTACTTGAGAACACAAACTGTCCGGGTACATAGATCACAAGAGATGTACAGGCCACAAATATATAGAATGAACCCAAGATCGGAAACCCTAATTCGTGGACATTAAAACGGTTGAGCGAGAATCGAAGCTAGGTTTCCCTCTAGACAACGCGGTCTATATCGACGTCACAGTCCGACAGAGAGCAAAAGGGATTTACATAGTCTCAATTGGGACCGCGTCGAACGACCTGGTCAGTTGGTATCAAAATATGAGAACCAACCGGTCCGATGATGGCAGTGTTGTCAGAGAAGCGAAAGTGTGTATTTCAAATTTCCAGACAAAATTATTGGCATTATCTGAAAAGGTAAACTTTTAAAAAAATGTTAATGGTCAGCTCGAAATCAGCACTTCGATATTGAGGCTGAATAGGGAAAGGCGTGCTTTCGTTCGTCTCCATTACACAATTTCCATCAATAAGTTGTTTGAACGTTTCAAATCGTTGACGCGATCTTTTTACTCTCAGGGGATCTGTGGTTTGTACTCCTAATGTAGCACATCCTTCAATAAATAGTGAACGAAGATATCAAGGTTTACGCCTTTGTCCGGCGGTTTATTTGTCGCCGAAGATACTCGTGTAAGCGAGCTGCTAGTGATTTGAGTAGTTTCATCGAGTTCAACGCGCAGAATTGTACAGTCTCATTCTTCTAACCTTATTGCACTCCGGGCTCTTCCTTCTTCCACGTCTCTTGTGTTCCCTTCTGCTAGTTGAATCTATAGTTTGTACGCATACCAACTGAAATCTATCAATGGGGGCTGATACGAGTGTGGTTGAATTCGGTTACTCTGTTGGAGTGTGAACGACTGTATGATGAGAATGTACTCTACCCAAAGTGAGGCGTTGACTACCCAACGATCAAAGAATGAGAAGACCTGAACAAATTGCTAACAGCTTGGGTGAGTTAGATATAGATACCCACTTCTAAACTGACTTTCCTATACGACAGTTGAAAATCCCAATTCGTACGGTTACTGCTCCGGTAGGCGAACTCATAGTTCTGTTTTCATACTGGAAGATAGAAGCAAAAGCGTTACATGTGACCGAGCATCTGATCACAAAATCCAGTTCACCGTCAATTTTTTGGGCTGTCTCGATCACTGGTTTTAAGCTAAATTAATTTTAAGATTTAAGAATGAATAATTGAAAAAAAGAATTCTTCGCTTCATCTCTCTTCTCAATGGGAATGCGTCACGATTTTTGTAGGTATTGTAAAAAGCAGACCAGCCAAAGTCACAAAGCACAGTGATTGGCGTAACGTTCATCAATTGCTTGTACACTCCAAACGAGATGCATTCAAAATAATATATTTTACAATAAGTGCAACAGGTTCCTTATTTCCCCAAAGTTTATTATTGGGTAATGTTTTGTTTTATTCGGTACTATTTTGTTGTTGTTCATAAAAACGCCCCTGTGCTGCTCAAAATCCCATCCATAAACCATTAAGGTATAGTGCGACGGAATATTCAGTAGAGTTCTAGTTCGTTTTTCTCGAAAAATCTGTAGACCCGTCAGTCAATTTTATAAAATTTCGACTTCTTGTAGTGAAAAATGGAGGCCGCGGGTGTCTAAAAAAGTTCGTGAAACACAGTCATTCATTGAAATGGACGAAATTTGGCAGCTATATATAGGATGTTGTGATTTATATCGTTTTCGAAAGAACATTTGCACGTACTTAGGACACTGTACTTTTAAAAGGAAACTGGGTGACGTTGCCATTGGAGCCAGACAAGGACGCAACCCGACTGTTTCCGATTGTGATAGCTCCCGGATGGTTACATTCACGCGCGAAGCATCCCGCTATCTAGGCATGCAATACACTGACACAGACTGGCACGATGTGCTGGGGCGTTCTGGTTTATGACATTGGGCTGGTTCGGTAGAATTTGCAGGTGGAGATAGCCCACACAGATAGTCCGTGAGAATAAGAAAACCCATCACAGGGCTCGTCTCGTAACAATGCTATCCGAAGGAAAGTGATACCAACGTCTTGGATGGACCCCGTGTTGTCCCGAGACCTCCGACACTTCAACAGCATATTGTGACAAACACTTGATTTTCTTTCGTGTAAGAAAGGTTTTTCTTCGCAAACGAAAAACCTTTGAGAATTCCTTTTTTTGCCGGTTTATTGTGAACATTATTGTCATGTATTCGAGTGAAGTACATCAGAGCAGCCGTTAGGTTACATCATAATCCAATTACTCTTCGTTTGAATGAATCAGCTATATATATATATATATATATATATATATATATATATATATATATATATATATATATATATATATATATATATATATATATATATATATATATATATATATATAGGGTACCCATGCAACCATGTCAGTGCCTCGTTCTGGGTCCATCAACACCAAAACACAAGGTTGTGCGACGAACCTGGTCGAACCTAACCCGCGTAACTCAACGCGGTTGTGAATGGACGATAGACGAGCCGTATGAACCGCGTTCTATGTCAGTGCCCGAACACAAACGGCTACCATTGGATTCTCCTATGTAGCAGGGTATTTCGTCAAGTGAATGAAGTGACGCAGAAATGTAATTTGAAAGTACCAGCATTCGACCACAGTGCTCTGTTTGTTGAGGAATTGGTGTGCTCTGCAGTGAATGCTAATTGTGTACAGAAGGCTCAGATGAGTCCGAGGATTTGGCTGGAGTAAAGTAACTGACCACCTTTTACGCACAACGGAAAGCAGTTACATCTTATTGGGTGAAGAATGACCTGGTAGCAGTATACCGACCTACTTTGATTTGGCCTTATTGGACTACACAAAATGGTCACATATGTCGGATTTTTTCTATGGCTTAGGATGAGTTGAAGTAACACCGATGTCAGCTGCAATGTTAAGCGCAGCAGACTGTATTAGGGACGATCAATGCAATCCATTCAAACCGCTCCAGAATCATCCCACGCCCAATACTTTCTCCCCATTCGTTTGTTGAAGCTATGTACCTAGGATTCTTACTTAACTTGTCGTTAGGAGCTCAAATTTTAACAAACTGTTGCGAACCGCCTCTATTACTCCATGGTCTGACTGCCTTGTTTTGAACAGTATGCTTTCCGGAAGCAGACGAGAGCTTTGTAAAAGTATGTGCTCAGTTTCACAGGCACCAAGGATATCCGTAGTCCAATGTTTTCACAACCAAAAGGATGTCATATACGAGAAGTAATCACCTGTTCATGTAAAAAGCTGTCGGCGAACTATCCATCATCAGGCCTACACTATATCGACAACGGTTGTTGTGTTTATGGAGGGTAGTAGGTAATCTTTGACACAAGTGTATGGTGAGGAATGTACTCAGCACGTTAGTGCATGTGGGTGCACGTGTGTATTTGAATGTACATCATTACTTTGATTCACGGTTATCATGGTCACACATTTTATGCTCATGGGAAGGAACATTTTGTCCGTGCACTAATAGTTTATGCACAGAAGAAACATGAGTTCAAGCGCGTGATTTTTACGGCTTCTACTACCGTAAATGTTCGTAGTTTAGCGGGGTTTCTCGAATAGAAGCTGGTTGATCGATAAGCTTTAAACTCCGGTTAAGATGTGCTTGATGATCACTGCTGATCTGGGAGGATCCGGTATAAGATGATTCATAATGTGATAACTGCGTTCAACCCACCATTGCGATCCTCTAGTAGCCTCTGGCGATCGTTCATTGGCCACTGTCTGTTATTTAGAGACCACAGCCTAGGATACAGTAACCAAACCTTTCCGACACACCCATACCCAATGGGGTCAACTTACGTGTTAGCTACGGGATGTGGTCTCTTTTGCGCGAGTCCCCAACTTGAACACGCAAGGACTACAAAGGAAAATCTCCAAGTCATTTGATAAAAATATTATCACACCGAAGAAGATCAGGTTTACAAATAGCCATACACTTTTCGGAGGTTCAATAAATGTGAAATTGTGTCTGTCAAACGCAGCACGTGAAACGGGCGAAATCCGATCCCTTGTTAGTTTGCGTAACAACACCAACATCTCGAACCCATGTTCTTTGGTGATTTGATCTTCCGAAATGTTGCGAATCAGAGCCCCGTTTTCTTGTAGCAGTGATTTGACAGCTAATTTAAACACAATGAATACCTCCTAGATCAGATTGAAGAATGGACTATAGGGATGGAGATACCAAGCAGCGTGTGCAGTCGCCAGCAGTATTTCACCTGCCCGTCGGTGAAATGGAGCATTGTCGAACAGAAAGACGGTTTCAATGTTTGGTTGTTCAGTTGACTCTTTCGAAGACCACTTTTCCAGAAAGCAGATGAAATTGTCAGCTTTTATTCTGGATTGGTACTCATAATATAACATACCCGTCGCAGAACAGCAAGCAACAACACTGAGGTCTGCACCTTTGTTTGACGGTGAAGTTTTGATGCACTTTTTGCCCCTTGATCGATCGCCTTTGTGCTGGCGAGGATCATATGTTGTAATTAGTCTCACCTATCTACGTAAGACAGAGCTACCATGCTCCTGTAACCACATCGCGTATCGAGCTCGTTTCTGACATCGGTCCTGTTTGGCTCGATTGGATGAATACATAGTTTCTTCGTGATACGACCACAGCCATTGAGAAGCTCAACGAAAGATAAACTGGCCGATGTATGGGGATGTACCAGTTACATCCTTTTCTTCATCCCACTCAAACTGATTGTAAGATTCACCTCTACCAATGAGCACAGTTCCATGACGAATTCATCTGAAAATTTGTTTTGCGAATCGTCTATTGAGGCTAGATTCTGTCTCGTTTGACGATGACTGCAGGTTTTTATGCTAATTCCAAAGTAGTAGGAAAAGAGTTTTAGATGTTCACCTTTCTTTGTCCACTGGACAATTCTTCTGCAGTTTTGATCACTAGTTATTTTCTGCCTGTGGCGCGAATCTTTATTAACTTATTCACTGAGGTCGATTATCTCAATTTCCACGACTGGAAATTCTGCGGATATTGAGGCACTCATCAAGCTGGTGACTTGAACTTTGATGGTGATCAAATGGGCGTCGAGCGCCCAGCCATCCACGTGACTCACACAAGGTCACCAAGTCCCCTAAGTGGTGTCGATAACTCACTTGTGAGGTGACCTTATTTGGCATGGGTGTGTCTGAAAGGTTTGGTTATTGTATCCTAGGCTGTGGTCTCTAAATAACAGACAATGGCTAGTAAACGATCGTCACAGACGGCTAAATGATCATCAGAGGCCATTAAACGACGGGAAAACGTTATATGTAGCCAGTCCGAGCGAGTAAGTAGAGAGAGAGGTTTGATCAAGTGTGTGTGTGTGTGTGTGTGTGTGTGTGTGTGTGTGCAATTGCAGGTGTATGCCTATTCATGTGAAGGATACTACTTAATTATCCGCGGAGTATGCGTGTGCGTACGGGTCAGTATGTTTGCGCACGTGACGGTTCAAATCAGGCACAACGCGCGCCTAAGGAAGAACCATCACAGAAGCATAGCCATCGTGACCCAGCTGCGGCTCAAAACCGCGGTGCATGTTTGACACCTTAACCACTAGGCTATTTCATCGTCTCAACGACCTGCTTCGCGTAAGCACTATGGTATACAGCAATGACACTAAATGATGAGTCTTTTTCATGAATGATAACCGAAGGGCAGCCGGCACTCGCAAAAAGTCCATAATCATCCCAGGCACAGGAAGTCCCAGGGACAATCAGTCATGGTTCGGGGAGAATAGAGAAGTGTAGCTTTTTCTCTGTCTCCGTTTGGCCTCAAACACCGACGATGGCAAACTTCAGATCTGAAAGAATTATCAAAGAAGAACAACGAGTACAGTAATAGAATAGCGGTGCATTTATGAATAAATAGCAGTCTCAAATCTGGAGTTGCTATTACAGTCAGATAAATAACGTAATGACCTTATCAGTCAAATATTTTTTCGTTTGGCTGTTTGGGAAGTGCAATGAAAGTTGCCGTAATTGTTGGAGCCAAACCGGCGATGAAATTAGCAGTCATTAAACGAAACAGTTTGGAATAATTTTACCTGTGGGTTACTCTGAGAAAATAATGAGTAGGAATTAGTTTGACCAATTTTCTAGGCCCTTATCAATCGATCCACTTACGAAGATGGTAAATCTGTGAAAATCTACTTTCTACGCCACCATCAATTATAGTCTGCAAGACCCACATCTGATATCATAATAGAACAAGCTCAAGCAACAATAATGAAAAAAAAATTTGCATTTTCTGGTCCACAACACTTCTTCGAACCGCGCGACTGAGTATTTCGGTGAACGGGGTGCACGAATTTTGATGACTCTAAGTGAAGTGGTGTTTTAAGACATACAAATAACATTTTAAAAGGGGATATCACGCTCCATAATAGCTGATAATAATCCGGCAACGGCCATATCTACAGTTTTAGGAGTTCGATCGATGTAGACTTTTCTACATGTTACCCGAACTCAACGGTGTTTGTTCAAGAAATACAGTGTTTATCATTTATTCTTGTCATTCGGTAAATTATAACTGTAGAACACGCTCTTTAGAACGACAGTGGTTGATTGTAAACCAACAATTTGAGATTTGAGGAGATTTGGACTGGACTGTCTTCAAACTGTACTGTAGTCAAGCATTTAAAACGAGCTGGAATGTTGATTCACGTCTTTCTCTCTTCGCTTGCTTTTATTTCTGGTTGACTCTTGAATCGTTATCATCGATGAATCCGGTTGCCGAAGTGACATATTCTGTAGATGATAAATATTGATTTAGAAAAATTAAAAGCGAAATATTTAGACAATGTGAATAATTCCAAATGATCACAACACTGATCATACACGTGATCTCATACGGTTGTTTTTCTCCTCGATACAGAATACACATACACACGTTTATCGCAAATTATTTTTCCCTGTGTAGATAATTACACATGAAACCGAGTCAAACAAGCCTTCGTAACTGTTAACCTCCGATTCACGGTCAACGCATTGATGGTCTGAAAGCGAAACGAATGATCTGCACAAGTGGTGCTCGAGAGGCGATCAGCTGATTTTTCAGAATTGTTGCCACGGGTTTACAATTCGGAAACGCTTCAACAGTTCAGCAAAAAAAGGAAAGTAAATCCCGTAAAAGTGCTCGACCAAACAGCAGGCTTACGGACAAATATTACACATTTGGCCTTTCCGCATAGTTTACACCAAAGGGCTACTCCGTGGTAGCATATGGGAGTTTGGAGCGTGCGTTATCAGAACCGGCTGGCGAAACATTTGGAGTAAGAATCATAACACAAATGTTGAAAAACGTATGCCAAAAGCCCAGGGCCAATTGCACACAACAGCTGCCCGACGAAGTACGATGAAGCCATTCATCACGAACAGAGGATAGCTCAAGCTGAATATTTACGAACCAAGCGGACTATTACATTCCCTGAGAAATTCCTTCCTGGTCGCTTGCTGATTTGGTCCTAGTCAAATTCTTGATTGCGATGAGCCACGGAATGTCAATGAATTGATTCTTCACTGGATACACCTTGCAATGAACTTTTCCACTCTCTAGAAAAAGTCTGCAGCGTTCATTGTGTAAACGATAAAATGTTGTGTAAGTCCCTATGAATGACTGCATCGTAAGCACTTGAAGAGTACATTTTTGAAAACTGTTCTTGTCAAACAAACTTATGCAGCAATATATATATATATATATATATATATATATATATATATATATATATATATATATATATTCATAAAAATGCGGCGTGTTTGATCTCAGTACCGCCTTCGCATGACAAAAGCTTTATTCTTTTCGAGTTCCGTTTTAGGAATTGCAAACACACCAAAATATCACCGATTATGGCAATAAACTAACTATCTGGTGGTTGGAAACCAAGGATATGAGAAACAGTTCTCCGTGTTGAAAAGCTGAGTCACTAGGCTTTTTCAGAGCTGAATGGTAGGTTCGGAAGTGAAAAGGTCCAAGAATAGTCTGAATAAAGTTGTTTTTTATAATAAAAG
Source organism: Fasciola hepatica (assembly GCA_948099385.1). Taxonomy (NCBI): domain Eukaryota; kingdom Metazoa; phylum Platyhelminthes; class Trematoda; order Plagiorchiida; family Fasciolidae; genus Fasciola; species Fasciola hepatica. Next base: position 8,612,047 of record CANUEZ040000105.1, read on the forward strand.
AAAAGGAAACCCCGAAAATCGCATAGTGACACAAAGACTATGACCTTCTGTACAAACTGCTTCTTGAGGAATCGGCAACCGTGTTACCTTATTCCATTCGACACTTTCTCTGAAACATGTAGACTGCATCCCGTGAACATGGTGATCACGTATTAGCTAGATTATATTGTCTTCTCTTTCACAGCTGGTCGAAGGGCACATGTGGATGGTTATTTACGGAAACTGTTTTCAAATAGGCAGTTAAATAAAACAATATGTTTCCGTCTTCAGAGTACGGTAATTAGCAGAAATGAGGGTGTAAAGAAGGATGATAAACTGCAGAAGATAAATATATGAGAGGGGGCCAAAGATTATTCCCGCAAGTCGCTTTTATGATGAAAACAGTAGTTGGATTAAACAGTTTTGGGTTTGCTTCGTGGAGAATTTCTGTTCTGGTGAGCTTGTTCTCAGTATTATCGAACCTAATTAACAATACTGAGCTTGCCTGATCAAATTCGCAATTTCTAGGAAGTGCGAGAAGGACATCAAAATGAATTTCTTTCAAATCAACCTGATACAGATATCGAAAATACTGACTGACAGCTTCCGTGTACGGCCAGCAATTGTGGTTTCCCTGGAATGAATAAAAAGGCACACAAATGAAATGAAGCTGCGAAACTAAGATCCTAATACTTTATTTGAAGCATCAACTGTCATGCAGACGACTCAGGTCAGGTGATTCGTTCGAACACTTGAACTCGCCCCCCCCCCTCCCACCCCGGGTTAACTTTGACGATGGATCATGTGACAGTTTAGGAGCAACATAGGCCAAAGAGTCGTTGACGGGGACAATACCCTTCATTTTACCTGACGGTTTCCAAGGTGGAAACAGGTGAATGATCATCGTGATAAAAAGGAAAAAAAGATATTGTTGCAGATGGACATAAAGAGAAGACGATCTGGATGATGCCTGATCTGTACCATAAAAAGTGCGGGTAAAAATTACCATGTTCTTGTGCATTCTCACTGTGTTCCGTGTGTCCATGTCCGAAAAGAGTTGCTATCGTATCCAGAGATTGACTGCTAGACATGTCGTACCTGTTACAGCCTAGACAGATGCATATTTCTATCAAATTGGGTATAACATTCTGTCTATCGTCCCGCTGTTACGTCCGACCTAACAACACTGTATGAGGTCTTCACCTTCAAGAATCCGAGGTACAGTTACCGGGTGGCTTCGTCTGTTCAAAATGCTAATTTCACTAAACGATTGTGAAATCATAGACTGAAAAATCGCTCTATTAGTTTTGAATTTTTTAGAACCATTCTCACGCGTGGAAGGCTTTTGTAGTCCATAGCCACAAAGGCCCGCTGCACTATCAGGGACCAGCGACAACCAAAACCGTTAGACTTGAAGTGGAGAATCACCTGAGGTCCCAGTAGGTCTGGGGTTGTCCCGAGCTAGACGACAGTGAAATACAGTCTACTGCTGAAGTGACCGATCGCGGTGAAGATTTGAACCTTCGACGTCCGAGGTGATCAAAAGCACTAAACCACTCGAGTGGAGTGAGTTCGGTTTCGTCACATCAACTGATGATTTGTTTATGATCTCTGTCTTTGATTACTGAAAGCAAGGAGTAGAGAGAGGGGGGGGGAGAGCAAGATTGGACACCGATTTTGATACAGGGTCGGGAATTTCTCTCCGCGTTGTGGGGATGTCTTTCAACTTCTGAGCTCCACCAAACCTTTCCCTGAAACGTTTTGGGAACAACTAGTAGTAACAAAAATATACAAAATATTTCCCCCGGGAAGTATTTGTTCACCTACAATCAGACGGGACGATTTGGTTAGTGCCGAAAACCACAAGAACAACGATGAATAAAACATGGCAACACCATAAGCCTTAAATGTGATAGACTGATGAACTGCTCCAGTGTGTGAACAACTCCACATGGTGTTTTTTTCTGCGTGATAAGATGTGCAGAGAACTCTCAGTAAAATGGTAAGCAACCGGCAGTGTTGGCTTTGTCTCATTGTGCAGTGCTTTTTACGCGGAGTTCGGAAACACCCGACCACAATGTGCTCCTCCACCACGGCAGCTAACTGTGAGCCGAACGATTAACTTAAGGAAAAGTTTAAATAGTGAGAGAATGATACATTAAAACAGTATAGTTCGGTAACACCGTGTGGTCCAAGTCGTTGGTAGGTTGTCTACGTTTCGGTCACCACGGCCAACCTTTTTCAAGACTGGTTTTACAAGCGAAGTCAGTCTTGGAAAAGGTTACCCGAGGTGATCGAAAAGTCGAAAACCTACTAACGATTTCGACAAAGCTGTGTTAGTAAACAATACAATTTTACCATAACATTTCACATGGTTCACTGATTTTCCGATACACTCCGAACTGATTTTGGTTCGGACATATTGAGGAATGATACGAATAATAAACTATCGTCTGAATGGTAACTTAACGAAACCGGCGGAATTATAGCTATACTATTTTTATAAACATACTAGAAAGGTCGCAGTCTTTCAATTACTTCACATCTGCTCACACTGAATTGTTTTGGACTTGTTCCAAAAGAGAAGTGCCAACAAGCAACGGCTGCCAGAAAAGCGTCGACAAGTGCGGAGACAGTTCAGCAACTCATAGATTAACGGAAAATGGAGAACAGTATCCAGATAGTATGATGCAAAATTCACACCGTTCGCCAGTCGCTTCTCTTGAAGAAAATAAAACCTCCTGGGAAATCTCCGAGACAGTCCCCCAACCTGAAGCCTATTCTGGTCTGTATGCACCTTATTCAACTTGGTAAGTTGAACTTGATTGAGGCTTTTCATGAACGTGTGACAACTAATTGCTGCACAGCATCTCCTGTGATCTGTTTTTTCTCACTTACTGAAAACAAATTTACCGAATCTTATCTTACACTTCAGGCCTGTATAAACCAATCCTGTGTTTCATTGTTTGTCAGGGAACATTGTGACAGATGATGGTTCTCCTTTTATAAGCAATAATCTTCAAGAATTTTTCCGTGTGAACAATATCAGATACACAAGGACAGTCCAGCCCTATCCATTAACGAACAGCCTGGTTGAGAGCTTTGATTGGACATCGAAGAAGCGCGTACAGATCCTGGAGCTGAGGAGGAGGAAGTACTGCTGGTGGCCCTAAGCGCCTGTCGAACCCTTCCGCATCCGGCTATCCAGAATACTTCAGCTGAATGGATTCGGGGTGAACGAATCCGTAGGAAAATGAATTTATTTTAACTGTAATTCATTCATATTGTACCACTTTAAGCAATGGTGTACAACGCCTTGCAGAAGTTGTGAAAAGAAAAACAGATCTACCGACCGAAACGGGTTCTTAATTCAGGCAAAACTTCATCTGTGGTGACTACAATACGAGCGAGAAAGGGAACTTTGTACAAAAGCAATCCTGAAGGCAGGCATCAAAGCGTGGAATGGGTCATTGGCTGGGGAAAGTAGTTACGAGAGAAATGTCAGTGCAACGGTCAGGAAAAGTCAGCCATGTTTTCTACCGTGATTGAGATGAAATAAGTCCAAAGATTACCAAGTAAGTCTGATATGGGACGACGCCCAAACCCCTACGAAGAGTGACGTACTCATTTTCGTGGTTGACCGGGGAAAATAATAGCAGTACAATATAGAATTATGTGAAACATACGCTGGTATACAAAGCAAGAAATGACAGGCTGCCAAGCACTGAACTGTTGAGGTTTTTTGAATATGAAAAGAGAACAGCCGCAGTCTTCCAACTGTACTTTCGATGGGGAAAGACCAGTGCAAGTTCATTCCAGAAAAACCACCGAAATATTGGACATGGTCTGCAACTGCACGAGAAGTGGAGCTCATGATCACATTTCCTCCCGTAAAGGGCATCCGAAATTTGAATAAATGAACTCCTGATGGTTCACTTTGTTCAGAGAAATAATAAATCGATGAGAAAAGTCACGGATGTGTGAAAGACTTTCCGTCGATTCATTCAAGCTGGGCACTTGGGATATAGGATGAACCAAAATAAAGGCACGAACCAGCTGAGTGGCATACAGTTAACTTGCGGGTGCAGGTTGAGGCTAAATGTGAAGGGAGAACAGAGTATTGGAATAAGAACTGGAATTGATTAAAAGAAGATATTTGGAAACGTTTTTGCCAACTTTGATGTATCGCGTTCTTCCCGAGAAATAGACTTCTCGTCATCTAAGTGAATAAAATAGCTAAATGATTCACTTTTTGAGAAGTAAAATGCTTGGAGCACAATAAAATGACGGTTCATGATGGCGAAAGGTTCATCTGGCTGATTGACACCAACTGGTGGAAGATTTTTCCGATGAAATAGGCAACACATACTTTTGTTTCAATCGCAGAAGGCCAGATTTTGCAAAAATAATTGGTATTGTTTAATTCGGTTTCTGAAAGTGTTTTGAAGGCCTTCCATTAAAACACGTGTAACTAGTCTGATTTCCGAAGCAGAGAGAGAAAGAGTGCTATTGGAAGAATTTCTCATTTCCCATTTGGTTACACTACCTTTTCGGTGTGAAGACGGTTGTAACAGACCGCTAACAGACGGGAATAGAGAAAGGTTCCAGTGAATATTTAGCTACTGAAGTCATTAGTTCAAATGTTTACTTCCGTAATAGCTGACTGAATTTCAAAAACTTGGACCAAATGTGTTTCAGATTAACAGTTACATGAAAAACTTGATTTGAGCCGGGGAAAGGGGAATTTCGTGGCTCGACCGGGAAACTGTCGCTTTCTAATCGCCACATGAGCCAGAGGCTCGCATATTTCGTTAGTACTCAGCTTTTCGGATACGGCTTTTTCACATTCGATCTCAATCACAAACAAGCGCAGAGCCGATTCACACGGAACGTCTAATCCGCTCGCTTCCCAAGCCAAACCTTCTGTCGAACAGAGGACATGAATCATTTAGTTGGTCCTCCTGTCGAACGATCTAGGTGTGCCTTAGAGAAGTGATTATGTTCAGTTCACTGAACAATGACGCTTTTGAGGATTTATGGCGTAAGTAGAATTGATTTATTTTATTGGACAAACCAACAATTGATCAGAAAAATCAGCGCGGATGAGATCCGTATTATTGAGCTTCCTAGTTACCGTAGGACAACTCAAAGATTGCAAAATGGAACCCGATTAAGAATTGTACATCAATCCAAGAAGAAATATAAGGTATCTTAGTTGAATGGAATTGGGAAATCTCCTTCCCTACCAAGAAATATCGTACACAAGTGTCTCGATTCACTAGTGCTCTGGTTGCTATCTGTTATTATCCATCGTTCAGTTCACAGTCCTGAGGACCAGCGTATCTTCGGCAAATAGAATGTTTTGTAAATTTTGGTACTTTAGAAGTTATCAGCTTGTTGTTTGGACACTGCAGGATCGGTTATCCATGGTTGTGTCCATCGAGTTTATGATTTTCCTAATCATTAGAAAAGTTGGGCTTACTGGCGGTACTCGTCTCTTTGTGCGATCTGCATGTCCGGATGTGTCTGCTTTACACAAACTTTGAAGGATCATGGCCCATGGATAGCATACATGGCAAAAAGTACTGTGATACGGAACTTTATAACGTGGTTCTAAGTCTACACACCTCGAGGATTCATTGTCATAATGTCTGCTGAATTTTTCCTCCATGTCTCAGTATGAGAAAAGTGGAAAAAAATATTATCATACTAATGATAATGATAATGATAATAATAATAATAATAGTTGAAACAACAGAATCGTTTTATTTTATATTTATTTTAAATGCATGATGCAACAGTTCCGGAACAAGGTGGTGGTCTGCGAGAAGCTGCCAGTCGAGGAAAGTGACCGGTGACAGAAAAGCAGGATTTAAACGCGGGACGTCCAGTCTTGAGGTTCACCATGATGGTCGTTTTACCACCACTACAGTTTGAGAAATGATCGCGAGCAGCGGTGGATTGAGAAATGTGAGGAGACAGAGAAGGTTGCAATAGTCTTAACCTTTACCCTTTGCGAGTAAATCAAGGAAACCGATGGTTCGCTGACTCACTTTCGGAGACGTTGAGAGAAGACCGTTGAGTGGATCACCTTATGCAACAGTGAATTTGGTCCACTTCTACCGTAGACCTTCCGAATATGCTTGCAAAGGAAATGATATCGGTAAATATTACCCCTCCATTGTAAACGGAGGTTATCCTGTGAGAATATCAGCGTCAATCTTTGTTCAGATGATACATTATCCGACTTGGAGTACGCATACAATAGTTCTTCTGAATGAACGTCTACGTTAGTTTCAGATTTTTCGAGATAGTCTACAAAACAATGTATCAACATTTGGGATGCGTTTTGCATCTTTGACGTTTAAAATGTTGCCACAGGACCGGGTTGGCTCTAAACCAAACTTTGCTTTGACAGGGGAAGCCTAAGCTGAACTCGATAAGTTTTGTTACCAGGACACTTGCATCTCATCAAGTGATCAGAGTTTATGTCTATTCTTTTATATGACTTGGAAATATGACGGGTACTCTTGGAAGATAGGCGAAGACTGCTGGGGTTTGAGCAAAAATGTATGCATGGTATTACTCGAATATGGTGAGAACACCGTGTCAGCAATGATCACTTCAGTCATAGGGAGTTGGGAAATAGTGGTCAGCCATTGGAACAAGTGCTGAATTTAAACAGGTTAAGATGGCTAGGGCATGTGTCACGCTTTCTTGTCGATAAAACTCCCCGGCGTACTCTGTTCTCTAAGACAGCCAGTGCTTGAAAGGCAGGTCGAGATGGTCGGTATGTAACATGGCAAAAGATATGAAAAACCCTAACCAGTGGACTTGTCCAAAGTACGACATGTTAGAATTCTGGGTTGGGGTCCAAGATATCCACCTGCCAGATGGGCAGAGAAGTTGGGTGATATGTCTAGATGTCGAGACTAATGCTGTGGTTGCATTCGGTCTCGTTCTTTGTCTTCCTGATTTCCGCTTATCGATGCTTTTTTGGCTCTTTTGCAGTTTATGCTTCCAGTTATTCTGCCCTAAACTAGGCCATGCTGGGAGGTAACAACCCAAATTGTAGCAGGGCAACACGAGGTTACTGGGTGAGTGAATTGGAGTGAAATGCCGGTGGCTGAATCGTATTTGTACATCCTATTAATTTTACGGTCGTTCTCTCATTCTTCCAAATCAGTTCAGATGAAACCAAGGTAAACGGTATCAGTTAATAATCAGCGTACGGATTCAGTTCACCAAATGGAATCGGAATGCGCGATTTCACACCGACCGACCTCACCCCGATCAGCTGTGTTTTGATCTCCCGAGTTTCAACCAAAACAAACCATCTGATCATTTACTACTGATTTTAGAATACAGATAAAAAAGAATCAAAGTCTGAGCACTAGAAAACACGGATAAATTTGTCCAAGAAAACCAGTTTGGATGATGTAGCCAAAAATCTTCATTTCGCTTGCGTCTATTTGGTCGTGTAAAGCATTCCTCTGTCGCCAAGCGGATTACCGTGCCTACGAACTATTTATAACTTGTGTGATTTTTCGTCTCACTTTTTAGGGTTATGGTTGCCGATTCTTTCGGATACTGCAGTGAACTAACTTCTACGTGTTCATTATTATGCCACTACTTGCTCCTGAAAGTAAAGTTGTTTTCACGAGTTATGCGGTTCCTCAGCCGACCATGCCCGGCGGCCAGAAGCAAGTCTGAAACAGATCACGACCCAGTTTTTCTTTTACTGACGGACACAGTACATCAGTCCTTAGTCCTTCTCAACTGTAGCGATCCGCATTTTGAGCTAGCCACCAGGATGAAAGCGACATACAGGACATGGTTACTGACAGAGTATTTGCTTGTTTAATCCCGTCTCAGGTTGCCGTTTGATTTGACCAAGACAATACCGTCGAGAAATTTAGAAGGGGACAGAGAGTTCATCAGCGTCGAAGCACCGTCTCCTCAATTCATCATTTCATACTCTGTGGCTCCACTTACATTTCAAGATTCACAGCAGGTACTCGTGATCAGACACATCCAACCTGTTGGCATCCTCAGTCTTCAGTGTCCAAGTTTCACATTCCAAGGAGTACGGGGTGAACAGCTGTAGGGTAGACTAGAACCTTGCTTTGAAGGCAGATTCCGCTGAGGGTTCACAACAGCCGCAGTACGTGGCATCATCGATCCGCCGTGGTACTCCGTCGTTCACTTGATCCATGGGGCGTAAGGTAAAACGTAGACAATTAAGGGATAGAACGTATTCGATGGGATGATCACCGATGGGCAGATGTTGAAGTAATGTTCCTGAGCTCTGATTTACACTGTATTGGCTTTTATGCTGAAGGTCATCGCGTAAAGATGGATAATGGCTTCAGTTCTTCGGCTATAAAAAAGTATGATCAGACATAAACTATGAACTACATTACAAAGCATACGACGCGCCTCTTGCTCGAAGAAGTGCTCGGAACTCCTAGACTGATGCTATGATTTGATTTCCTTTCAACTTATCGCTCTCAGTAATACTCTAAGCTACGTACTGATCACCAGTTTGGCTGTATGCCTTTCGTCCGTACTTACCCGTATGACGATAACGCTCCAAACAGATGAACACGAGGGAAATTCCAGGTTTTATCAGAAGCAGTGAATATTGACAACACCTTCTGTGGTACTGAGGAGAGGGGGGGGGGGCGGGGCGATTGCTAATAATGTAAACCTACGGAAACATGATTCACCGATAAAGTTGGTGTGGCATGTGAAAAGCCGGCGAGGTCATCAGGGCGACAATGAGGTGACGCACCAGGATGTTCGTTCAGTATTCGGACCGTACTGGATTTGCACGAAGGTGAAAGAAAAGAAGTAATTTGCTTAGCTAGGAGAAGGAATATTTGGCCAGTCAGAGGAAATAAGCGTCATACAATTTGCCTAATTAGTCCGGTTAGCCTGGAAATAGAACATCCAGCCGTAGACAAAAAAACATCTTCGGGCACAATTTATGAGCTTTAATTTATACCTGGGGAGGGTTTTCGGATACTGGAAGCGAAGGCGTATCTGCGGATCTCACACATAAGCTTCAAAAGATTTGCGTCACAAATCGATTCGAATCGTGTATCGATGGCTTCCAGTCTGCAAGGATCTGCATGTTGCTTTCTCCGTAGAGCGTCTGGAACGATGAAATCTGTGCATAATTCCATAGGTCATCTGTTTACATGTGACTAGGTCAATACATCCTGGAGGTTATTATATCAGTCGGCTGCTGTGGTCAGAAGGTCCTTGTGGTGGGTTCAAATCCTTCTGCCTCGAGTTGGAGTCCTGTTTACGCCGCTGGTCCCATTTTCCAACCGGCAGACTCTAACTGGCCCCGACTCCCTTTGTGAAATATTGTACAAATATTACACAATCAAACGAAGTAAGTAAAAAGATAAAAGATAAGATGTTCGTATTGCGTTACACTAAACCAAGGTTTCCACCTACGGTACTGCATAAGAGAAAACAAACAAGCTGTAGTGTTGATACTTCATCAGAGTGCCACGAAGAAAAGTTATTGTTTACGCAAGGGTTGTAAACAAAGGAAAGACGAAACGGCTCTGGATACTGCCATACAGCTGAGCTATTCGATTGTTCGGTTTTGGCTGCCACGCAATCAATCGTTCAGCCAGGAGTGACGCTCTACACGAGTCCGTAGAAGCATCCCATTTCGAAAACCCCTGTACTTAACAGACAAGTTTTATTCTACTCCAGATTGTTTGATGAGTGACTTGAGAGAAGCAGGTGGGTACCAATAAGCGAGAAGTTGATTCCCATGAATACCTGAGTAACCGGTAATGAAATGACTTTGAGCAGTCATGAATCCACTCCGTCCGCTAGTACAACGACACAAACACTGAAAGAAAACGTTGAGGACAATCTTGAAGTTGATCTGGTTGGTAAATATATGCACTTTTGCTAGAATAAGTTCTCAGGGTGAAGTAAGAAAAAATATGGGGTTTGTTTGATATTTCCAAAATAGTCGCTACTTTTTGCCAATGCATACTACCCTCAAGGCGGCTTACAAGTGGACGCCGAAAATGACATCAGTGCAAGAATCTTCGAGGTTAGGTTTCATCACAGTACTTCAGGGGAGGACATAGCTCTGTTTGCCATCAAGAGCGAGCGAAACTTAGGGACGGTTTCACCAAGTTGCTCACCAAAAGAGGGATTGTATTTCGTAATAACATGGTATAAAAGTAGTGGAGTAGTCGATGTGAAACTCTTCGGTCTCAGATGCACTGTAGCGAACACTAATCCTTTATTTTATTCGAATTGTCTAACGAGAAATCAGTATTTCCCAGGGTAAAGTTGTTTATGTAATTCATTACACTTGTCTGTGGATAAGCTTAGCTAGGTAATCTACACAATGCATTTATTTCGGTATAATGTATATGGTGCTCGAATTGTTATTAGACCTACCCCGGTTTTCTGCGATAACTTTTGAACCAAACCACTTAAGTGGACCAAACTTGGCTTGCTGATGTGCCAACAGACTACTACGCTAAAAGTGCAAACGGCTTTTGGGTATAATAAACGCCGATTTATCACGGGAAATGTGCCTGAAATGCTGTTACACCCACACACTAAAGACTGGAAAAATCATCAAACTGGTTGGCAAATGCAATGCCTCGTTTTCGATACTCTGGAATGCGTTATGGAACACTGTTCATGTCGCACGCGGCTCACGAACAAAGTTCACTCAAGCTGCACTTTTGGATTACATGGGGCTATCTCTCAGTTATACAAACAGAAAAACTGTGTTCTCCCTAAGACTTTCTCAGTTGAGACAAGGAAAACTACCCATAGGCAAATACTCAAAGACATGCATCAGACAGATTTGGAAGGAAAATTCGAGATCAACAACAATCATTGGTAAGATTTTGAAGGGTTCCAGTGATTACGTCGCTAAGCGAAAACGTGCAGTTCGAAGAAAAATCTGTCAGCTAGCCAGGAGAATACACTCGTGCGGAGCTTCGGACCAATTTACGAGTGAATCGAAGCTGCAGAAACCCCTACAGTTGATAGCTAGCGTTCCGCGTGTACAGTACCTGCTACACAAAGATGAGATCATTCCAGTGGATGGAAGGTCGTCATTTCGCAAATGGAGCGTAATGAAACAGAAATCACATCAATTGAAATGTGGAATGGAATGATGTGATATGTAGTGATGAGAAAATATTTAATTTCAACGGCCCTGATGAAATCATGTATTGCTGGCACAGCTACATGAATAGCAAGCTGGACTTCAGTGGTCGAGCCCTTGGTGTTGGTTCTGTCATGGTCTACGTTGAGGCTTTTGAAGATGGAGAATCTCAGCTAGCACTCTCAGATAGTAAGCATACTATTGACTGGCATATCAGATAATAGAATGAATTTTCACTCTCGATGATTCCAGAAAATGATATTTAAACATGACAACACAGACATGCATAAAACTAATCTCACCGGAATCTGAAGCGATTGTCAACTCAGTTACCGCCATTAACGAATGCCCAACATGCCCTCCTCTGTTCAACACCTTGTACTAAAACGTCCACGAAAGCGTTTACCAGATAAGTGAACGTTCCAAAATGTGCACAACAGAACCGTGCCATTCTATCTCCATTTCTTTCCTCCTTTTCTATCAGTAAGCTTCCCAGTAAACCTAGTCTTACTGACGTTAAATGCACCTGTGATGTTGTACTTGAAATGAAAGTTTGAATTCTGTCCAAAACAGTCTGAATGCACCTGACCACTGGTCTATTTCCCATTCTCTTTCTCTTAATGTCTTAAACTGCGTTGACGTTCCCTTCAATCTTCAATGTGGATCGTGCTACCAAACTGCTTTTTAATGACATCCCATATTTCTCTATTGATAGCCAACATCTACTCAAGTCTTCTTCCGCCAGTTACCTGGGAGTTACTCCAACTCACAACCTTTGTTAAATTAGTCATGATGAGGCACAAAACTTTCTATCGTTTGGACTAAGAAATCTTAGGGAATACTAAAGTCTTGTACTTTAATCTCTAACTTCCCGCATTATCTCTCACTGGCTCTACTGTTCCTCCATATTTTTTACTGGTTTAAAAGAAAAGGACTTGAATGTTGTTATCAGGTATCTGAAACCGTGAAAGAGATATCGTCGATGAATTCATCATTCCGCTGCTTGCGACAAATAAGCTACTAGGTTATTATCCAACACGACTCACTACCTTCGGTCGCTTGCTCTTCCTTCTCGTGAGAAATTCAGAGTACTCCCCTCACGTACGTGTACACGTAGAAATATCCTCGTCCCTTTACCTCGACAGCCCACTTTTAAACAGTGGCCAAGTGATCAATGATCTCGATGTTCATTAAGTCGTTAGTCTGACTGTGTTTACTGCCTCGTTTCGCTTCCACGCCTTCCTCTCCCCATTCTAATTATCGCTGATAATAATTTCTTCGGATTCCACTGTAAACCATGTACGTGCTGAAAATTTACCCTATATCGCGCGTATAGAAGTGTTTATTGACATGACTGGTACGCGTGAGTGTGAGCATCAGTGGAGTCAGCTGACTACCGATCGATACGCGTACGCAGCGAACACGCGTGGATAGAGCAACCCAGATGAGACGAAATTCAAACTGATCGAACATCTGAACAGACCTGCGTGGCATAAAAATCGATACACGCTCTGCAATACTCCTTTCCCGGTGTGTCGACCAAATGCCAAAGAACTACAGCTGGGTATGACGAACAGGCTGAACAACTTTTCGATCAGAGCGGGTTGAGAAAAGGAAGAGTGCAAGGCGGAAATCTCGCTCCGTTTCAAACACGGGAAAGAATACCAAAAGCCCCAAACACCAAGTAGAAGATGAAAAAAGCAAATATCTTTGAACAGCCAGTCAAAAAGTAGCTTAGATTTATTGGAACGACACTCAGGTAAGCACTGATAATATTCTATGCCTATCTAGTTGCGATCAGGCTTGAGATACCCGATCTTCAGATAGATTCTGACTGGTAGACCCCGCGGTTTTGAGTAGATCAGGAGAAAGTGACTAGCAAGTGACCCTTCCCATCCTAGATACGTTATCAATGATACATATATGAATGTGTTCAAGCATACCTCTGCGCATCATTTCCTTCTTCAATTGGAAAACAAATCATCTGATTTGCTAGCCAAACACAGCCCTGAAAAATTCGAAATCCGACGTGGTTATCTATTTTTCTTTGGATTGAAACCACTGAAATACCACGGGCTAAATGTAGTGCGATATCCCCCTCATCGTAAATCTGATTCTCTTCTGTTCCGATTTTCCGCCTCCTTCTCGGTCTTTCTCTGGTTTTCCTCGTTTTACGTGCAAACGCTCTACTGGTGGGCCCTCTGATTGGTCTATGAATCCTTGAATCTGATTGGCTGTTTGGACGAGATTAAATATTTGGTCTTACACGCCCTTCAAATCACGACCCAGCAAGGAGGGTATTGACTTGAACAAAGCGAGGTATAGTTTGTACCTCGGGGTAACGTGACGTTGCTTGCGGATTCTGTGCAGATCTTTACAGTGCTGACGGACAGATGCACAATCCAATGTATTAATGCTTATCAACTTTGTTATTTTCCACGTGGTTTTCATCTCCTACCATCAACATTGTGTCGGTCAACTTTGTGTATCAAAATAAACATCCCGTCCGGAGAATATTATTTACATGGCATGCTTGATACGTGTCTCGGGCCCGGTGCATACTGTGTCTCACAAAAACCCGTCCATTTTGGGAGATAGCGATTCCGATGGAGGCCCGTCGCAGCCGGAAGAACTGTCAATGGAGGAGGTCAGTTACCTCAGTCATTCCACTCCTTTTTGGCGTTTGACTATGGACCAACGGTTCACGATTTGATTACTTGGAGCATTTTATAGAAAAAGGCACGATAGCGAACAAGCTCGTTTTCGGTAACTTCATCCTCTGGCTAATACAATTACATATATGTACGATAGGAATGCATATTTTCGGAACAAAATAGAGGGTATTTACAGTATCAAATTAAGATTGGTCAATCAATATTGTAGGTGTTTTGCGGTTCGGAAAAGGGGTGGGAAGTTGGTTGTTCGTGGTTGGGAAAACTTGGTTTAGAAAGTACATCTGGGGTGGGTTTGCTGTTTCCTGTCACGACTGAAAGGTCGCGGTCGAGGTCACCATGATTTTGTCCCCCATTTTTTCCGATCGCGGCCAGGGTAGCTGCAGTGATTTGATAAATCGCTTGTGTGAACAAAGCGATGGATTTAACAGCCTAATCGCTACTGCCTCCGCTGCTCTCAAAGTGATTTGGCGAACGATCTTCGAAGAATTCACAGGCACTTTGTAAATTATCTACCTGGTGCCATGTCTTGGCAAGGTGCGGTACGATTGCACTAGTTATGGTTCTTCTAGTTCCTGTCCTTGATTCTTTTGGACAGTTGCTGTGTCGTTTTGCCTACACAGCTTGCCGAACATGAGCAAACAAATGAATAGGTTAACATGGAGGAGGAAAGGACAGGCATTTTGTCTTTGAGATTCATAGAAATCATTGACCGGCTTGTGAAGTGGGCGCGTAGAGTAGCGGCGGGAAAGGTTCGGGCGATTGCATCCCTTAGGCGCCGAACTAGTAGTTCGCATTTAACATCTCCTTTGAAGGGAAGTTGCATGTGCAATTCTTTCTTCTTGGCGGTGGTTATCAATGGTCGCTTGGGTACTTCCGAAATGTTCTTATGAATGAAACGTTCCGGATACCCGTTGTTTAGTAATATTTGTCTTATGTGATCTAATTCCTCACTCACTGTTTCCTCGGAACAGATCTTTCATATGCGAGACGCTAGGGATCGGACTAGGTTCTGTTTGCGTTTTGGAGGCACGAAACTGGCAAAATGTGTGTACTGGCCTGTCCATGTTGGTTTACGATAGACGCGGCGGACGAGCTTCCCATCTTCCCTTTTCGTAAGGTTTACATCCAGAAAATGAAAGTTACCGTCTAATTCCACTTCGGATGTGAAACTGAGCGCACTGTGAGCCTGGTTAAACTTTTCCATTAGTTCATCTAGGTGAACACGTTTGTCAATCATAATGAAAATGTCGTCCACATACCGGCAGTGCCTTGGTAGTCTTTCTATGGTGTCTTTGAGTACCCCATTCTCCAGCTTGGCAACGAAAATGTCGGCAAGTAGGGGTCCCAGAGGCGAGCCCATCGCAACTCCATCGGTTTGTCGGAAAAGCTTGTTGTTGAAGCCGAACTGAACATCTAGAGTACATCGTAGTAGTAGTTCTTTCAGACTGGCTACCGGAATACCAACGTTTATTTCGTTTTCGATTATATATTTGCACAAATATTCGATAGTTTCAAGGAGTGGGACGCTCGTAAATAGTGATGTTACGCCCAGAGTTGCCATTTTAAGTCCTGTCGTATTTTGTTCTTTTAATAATTCTACGAACTGAAATGTGTCATTAAGGCTGTATTGAGCAATGCTTCTGCGCACTGGTTCCAGTATATCAGCGAGCCAACGAGCAATAGAGTGGTAGGGAGAGGTGCTCATATCAAGTATCGGTCTTAGTGGTACTCCCGATTTATGTATCTTCGGTAAGCCATATAGACGAGGAATACTAGTGCCAGTAGGTCGTAACTGTTCATAGTTTCCATTCGAAATATAATTCTGATCTTTCAATAGTCTCAGGGCTGCAGTAAGTTATTCTTCCACTGTCTTGGTTCTGTCCTTCTCTCCTTTGGATTCCGTAAATTTTGTCGAGTCACTTAGAATGGTATCCATTTTATCAATGTAGTCTTTGCGATTCATTAGCACAACTCCGGAGCCTTTGTCAGGCCTGGCAATAACAATGTCTGTATTTCCCCTTAGAACCCTTAACGCTTCCCTGTGTCGGTTACTGACAATGCTTCTAAATTTCCTCTGGGTTCGATGGTATTGATAAGAACAGTCAACAAGGGAGGATTTGAAATCTTCAATCGCCTCTAGTGTTGTCGCTGTTAGTGAACGAGTTTGAGCGTATAAATTTTCAAACTGCACTTCTACATCTAGTTGATCATTCCTCAGCGTTGGACAACAGAAACTCAAACCTAGTGATAACGCTTCCAGAAGTGGTGCATCCACAAACAAACTAGAAAAGTTGTGTACATACCGCTCTGGATTTGTTGGGAGATTGGTCCGCGGTTTTGACTCGTTTATAGTGTCCTGCAGTTTGACGATCTTCTTATCGATTCGTTTTGTGATCACGTCAGCAACGAAACGCTCAAACCGGATGCGTTGATATTCGTCTAGGCCATCGATAACATGTCTTCTTTGTGCGCTGTTTCGTTCAAACTGCTGTGCGTTCATTCGTAGAGTATCCATTTGATTTCTCGCGTGACGTTTCAGGGTAACTGAATCGGGTCTTATTCGGGCACGTTTCAGTGATTTCCAATGGGTCTTCGGAAATTCATTTCTTTGGATGCAGCTATCGAGAAAATTGATCGTTGCTCTCGTTTCCGCAAGTCTGGTCTCGAAGCACAAATAACTATTTAGCTCTTTGACGACCAGTTTATCGTTGCGACTGCGTGTTTCACTGAATAATCCCATTGCATTATAGAAAAAGGCACGATAGCGAACAAGCTCGTTTTCGGTAACTTCATCCTCTGGCTAATACAGTTACATATATATACGATAGGAATGCATATTTTCGGAACAAAATAGAGGGTATTTACAGTATAAAATCGTTGTGCCAATTAAACTATGAATTTTAAACGAGAGAAAAACGATACTGGAATATTAGTTATAAAAGGAACAGAATAGAGTAATGAGATTAATGAAGCATGAAATGGAGAGCCTTGTTTTTATGAATTTCACATTGACTTTTTGTTAATTGCCGCACAACATGTTCGTGTTCGTTTTTCGAGGTTGTCACGTAGTTCACCGTGAATAGTGAATTATCGGCGAACGCTCTGAAGTTATCTGATGAAATTTCTGGTTGGTGATCGATTTATGAAGCGAACCTCTTTATCTTTGACTGCATCATAGCTGATTAGCCCGCTTCACTGAGTGGTACTGTGAGTGTGACATGTTTTCCCCTTCGTTTTTTTAACTTCACGCTCAATGAACGAAGTGGCAGTATGGTTTTCTTAGTTTACCAATGCATATTACAGTTTCCATACGGTATTTATTTGGGGCTCCGATCACAAAGGACCTCTGGGCTACAAGGCTTCCTATGTGTTACAATTTCAAGATACACTTGGAAAAATAGTGTTCATCTTCCCCGCGGATCAGGTTGGCTGATAAATAATTTTACATTCATTGCTTGAGCAGTGGGCATTTGTGCATTTCCATGCTTAAGACTCGGGATCCCAAACTGACGGTCAAGTGAGCGGCTCAGTTCCATCTCAGACGGTTCAGTTCATTTTATCTGGAAAAGCGACAAAGATCCCCTGGCGCAGTGATCTTGGTTTCTATCCCTCAGGAAGTTTACGGAGAAAGATAATGGGAAAGAGGGACTAATTAACAGCGCGTTAGGGTGGCCGGTGTTCGCTCTTCGTTACGGACGTATCTCGTCTACTGTGTGAAATAGAAACAAATCTTGGAAATGGCGTCTTCGACTACCAATGCATACTCTCATAGGAAAGCAATGCAACGTTACCGTGGGGAAGCGCGAATTTCAGATCTGGGCGAATAAATCCGTGGTTAATGCTGCCAAGCACATCCACTGCGGATAGGCTCATATTTATATGTGACTAATATGGGCCTCTTGTGGGTTTCAACTCCCACTATTCGAGCCCTTTGTGCTGAGTGCTGTTCGTAGTCTAGTTTACTCTGGTGAATATAGTGGCTGTTTATATCATTGTACTCATCGATATGACTGAGTCCACAGGCTGTTATTTTATCTCAGGGCGAACACCGTGTTCAAAATACGAATGCACGATGATACTGACATTCAAGGTGACCTCTATTTGTTTTAATGCTGTAAGGTTTCATGGTACGTGTGTATCTGATGCGTCCTTTTTCTCTGCCGGCTGACGTCCAGTGGGCATACGGCAAATGCACTCACAGTAGCATGTGAGTCTTACGTCGTCCAAGTGCGCAGCATAGGCACCATCACAGTAATTGTCTGGCGAATTTAGCTTGACACCAAAGTCAATTTCCGTGGTCGTGGTAGTATTCATAATAGTGGAATTGCTGTTAGGAGTCTATACCCCACTATTCTAAAGTGTGAACATCTTAAGCTCCGATAGAGCATATCAAAATTATATATAATGGGACTGGGAATGATACTACTACGAACTTTAAGTATGATAATCTATTTGTCCAGTGGTTTATCACGGTTTGCTCTCTGTCTTAGCAATAAGCTTCTTGCAGCCACATTTAAGTGGTAGATGAAGTCAAACGAGGGAAGGGATGCCCAATAATGACACGCGAGCTCTCAATCAGAATTGCTACCTGCCTACCTGTCAGTTGAAGTACCCAGTGTTCGCCGGAAAACGGTGTGGTTTTACAGCATCGGGTGGAGGTGCGTTCGGGTTGAAAGCTGCCACTCGGAATGTTTCTTGCATGGTAAAGCAATCCTATCTGCCAAATCCAGTCTAGCACGATTGCATGTTCACCATGATTGATCAGAGACAGTGTTTCCTTGTTCACGTTGACATGAAATGAAAATACTTGGTCAAAGAGAATGTTTTCGTGGTAGATGAATAAACGGTTCTGCCTCTGTCCTCCCTAGCCCCCCCCCCCCCTCCTCCTCCTTTTCCCTCACTTAAAGGAATGGTACTCGTTATGCAAGGTTTAAAGAAAACAATGTGGATGACACCTCTTTTCTTTCTTCTTGATGGTTTTTCAAAACATCCTGCACACTGATCCTGTCAGCCAAACTTGTGATGAAGCGTTTCCGCCCTCACTACCAAGCTCAATGATCAATGACATGAATCTTCTCTTAATTTTTCCACTAGCCTTAGCTCATGTGATGAGGTACCGCATTTGATCGATGATGGATTTACTGCTGGAACGAAGTGAATCCGAGGACTAATATTCGGAAATAGGGACAAGTTATCCGTAGCCAATTCGGCATCTATCTTGATGCAGTCATCTGTTTGACCGAGTGTCTTCACACGACCAGGGGCCAGTTATGTTGGTTTCATAATTCAGTCACTTGTACACCAAAACCACGTAGAATCTGGACAACGTGTAACTACCGATGGCTAATGATAATGTGTAGTTTGCATAGTTTCCTTAGTCATCGGTAAACGTTTCTTTGAACACGTCTGAAACCACCTGATAAGTGTGACCATGAAATCCCTGAGATCAGACGCAATCTGGACTCGAATGCGCCGTCTAGTGCCAGTTTGCTTTAGGAATTGATAAAAGCACTACTTTCGGTTACAGACTAGTCATTTTCGATTGGCAATGAAAACCTGACACCAATCCGCGGTTTGGTAAAATTTACCAGTTCAAATTCTGATCACCGGACATGAACGGCGTTCATCAATAGTTGCGGTGAACAATGCGACCAACACATATCCCACCTATCGTAAATTGAGATGCAATTATCCCTCTAGGTCCTACCAACACCATCTAGGGTAGGCTATCAGTCCATCCCGTGAAATCGCAACCGATAAGAACGTACAGCGTCCAGATGTCTTCACGTGCCGTGTCTCCGTAAAGAGACCGGGGGTACGTGAACGATGAACACAATAGTTCACAGACAATCTAACTTTGTTGTTGTCAGGTGATATTTGCCCTACTAAACACAAATGTTTGTCATGTGTGAGTTATTTGCGCATTTTAACCCCATGGCACATAGAATACCCAAAGTCAACTGAGAAAATGTACATGCACAAAGCGTTCCGCTAATTATATTTCCAAAAACGTGAAGTGAGAAACGTTTTGGCTTTCGATCTGTTCTAAATAAGATGCCTCGAGTGTTCACATTTATTTTTAGTCAGACTAGTCTCATTTCGTTCGTAGAACCCCGACCTACTTGGTGAAATGGTCTTTGACCAATTTTTGTAGCCCGTCTACAGGATGACCATTTTATTTCGGAAGTATGTCAAAGGGGTCATTTTTGATCTCGAAACTCACATTCTTTTCCACGTTAGATATTCGTGCCTCTTTGTTGACACCAGAATTTGTACGAACCGGTATCGGTCGAAGTTTTTAGCATGATATGATCTTTGGCGGGAACATGGATGGCTTTATCCTATCTTGTGTGTATCCTTATTCTAATTTCATCCAGATTTGTTGATGTATCTTCAGCTGTACCTTCAACAATTCCGGCACTGCTGTGACCATCCTGCAGTTCCCATAACGGTCATTTTTTTGCTTCCTTGGAATAAAATATCCCTCGGATTAAGTATTTATATTATTTTTCGAAATTCCCAAAATATTTAATCTCGTATGCCTTAGGAAGGGGTGTTCCGCGAGATTTTTTTCTCTATTTAGTGTTCCGTCAAGCAAAAAGGTTTGCGTAACATGTCCATAACCTAAGTCGGCGTCGTAGGCTACTAGCTGAACATGCGTCCAGTGTGCGGAAACCCTTTAGATATTCCCCTGACTCAGTATCCCAGTTCCGAAGTTACTTACCGATCTGAATCGGCCACAAAATACCGCTATCATGAGACCAGTAACTATGTTTTTATGGATGCTGTATTAGTAACAGAAAATCCGGAAAATCACGCTTATCTACAAGCCAATACATTTTGATAATGTCCTAAGTGTTGCCTAGCAGTTAGACAAGGACCTAGCCGAATTGCAATGTACAATTCATATGACCCGATGATCTTTTGTCTCCGCACGGCAACTGTAAAGACTAACGGAAATTTGGATGCATTTGTATCATTATGACCGCAAAGTAGCTCTCGTTGTCCATTGTTGCCCTTGGAGTCGATTTGTGACCGCAATGTGATTTCAACCGCTTTGCCGTCCCCCTCAACTGAAAACGTGAAGGCCGACTGAAGGGCCATTCTCCGTTTACCGGTCGTCTTATCGATTGCCGCACGATCCTTTAGTTTAGTCACAGGATAGTAACTGACGTTCACAGCTTCGATCGCGGCAAGATCGGATTTACCTGCTTCATTGAGGGCCGCACGTCACGGTGCGGGGTGCAGAGGACGAGTGCGCGGTTCGGCCACCGTGGTCAAATGGACGAAGCTGATAAGCACGCAGGAATTCAGACCAATCAGAACATTTCAAAGAGTTAGTCTCTTTGAGTATTTTTGGCACAATGTCAAGTGATTTTGACTTAATTCCGAATTATTTTGACGTAATGCAGAAATAATGTAGGAAGTGATCTTGGGGTTAACCGGGAACCGAATGTCGTGCGGAGATGGTACTTTTCGATATTGTGCTCTCGATCTGCAGACTTTTCGTGACTGACAGGAACGAAGTGAACTGCTACTCCATTGAGGGAAGCTTTGCTGGGCATACCAACTTTGCTAACGGTGCTTGACAAGCAAATGAAGAAATTCCTTTAGAGACCTAACGTTTTGAAGACTAACTGAAGGTTTGTGATAGTAATTCAGTGAAAAACTATTGAAAAGGTGGCCATTTCTGCTGTTCTGTTGAATGAGAAAATCAACGATCTCACTGGAAGTGGATTGACACTTTGAAGTCACGTAACGTATAGTTTTTCGTGATGATTCACCCATCCTTTAGTTCCACCTCGACGAGGTCAGTTTTTGATCACTGACTACTAGAAATTCCAAACAGATGAGTCATTTGGGAGGTGCTGAATACCACCTACAGCCATCGTGTCATCACGCCACACCTCAATCCGTAATCCTCCGTTTGCAGGCAGTTATGTCCACACGGGTTGCCCTTGTCCACAGTCCCAATTATCGCGTGATTCGTTTATTTAGGCAGGTGAAATTCACACATGGTCACACAATTCCTCTTCTAAATTTTTGTGCGGGCGGGACAACCGTTCTAACAATCTGCCATAAAGACTGGAACAAACGAAGGACATGTCTAATCACTGTAAACATCATCCATATCGGTGCAGTCCAACAAAGAAATCAGCGGGTCGTTCATTAACTCATTTTAAAACACTTTTGATTCGCATCGAAGCTATCGGGCATTCACTGCCTTATCACTGAGACGTACCATTTATTAAGTAGTGAGCAGTTTGATGTTTCCTAAAAATGCCCCATTATGTGTACGACGTTTATAATCCTGACCTGAAATGAAACAATTGAACATAGATTTTGCTAATCGAGCTTTGAGATACCAAATTACAAGATGCCCCGTTGCGCGTGCGGTGCTTGTAATCCTGACCGGAAAGGAAACTGACCAAGCTTTGAGATACCAAATGAAAAATTAATACATGATTACAGGAAAAGATAGCTTCTGAAAAAGTCAGTCATTTTGGATAAGCTTCCCCACGTTCTGAAGGGACAGCCTTATAATAGCTAGTGAGAAACTAGTCAAACGTTGTCACCGTTCAGAAAGTTCACCGTCTCTATGCGCTTCGTGATTCAACATTTGAGGTCTACATTATTACACACAACGTGACCGCGCTGAATCCCTTCATTCTTCTGTTGTCATAGACAGACTCCTTGTGAACGAGTGCAGCCAGTGCATAAAACAGCCATGACCTGCGTGATTTCAATGCAAGAGTATTTTGAGTCGATCTGAATCCGCTAGTTCAAGTTTTATCCTCATGGAAACAAGACTTTCGAGAACAGTTTCTATCTCATTAAAATCGTATGAAATGTCTACAGACAGGTTTCCGATTGATTCTGTCCCAACACTGAATTCACTCGACGAACTAATAATATGCTGCTTGTACTTGTACTTACTTTTGAATTCTGTTTTATTTTGCTATTTGTAAAACTTATTTGGCTCGTACCGTCTGTGATAAATGAAGCTCTGTTTCAGTTCATTCAGTTTTTAACCTGGAATTGCCGTGCTATGGTTTTGGTTGGTACCCCGCCGGCATAGTCCATTTCAGGGCAGAATTAATGCAAACATAAATTGAAACGGAGCCAAAATTAGGTTGATAAGAGGAAATTACGAAGACACAGAACAAGACCAACTGCAACCACGACATTGGTCACGAAACCTAGCCCTAATACTTAATGTCTCTACGCATCTGGCAGGCGTGTTTCGTGAACTCCAACCAGGAAGTTTCTCGCGTCCTACTTGCCCGAGCCCATTGGTCAAAGGTTTTCAGATCTTTTCCCATGTTATGGACTGACCACCTTAACCTACCTTCAAACCACTACCTGTCTCGGAGAACAGCGTACACCGAGGAAGTTTATCGGTAGACACGTGTAACACATGTCCCACCTGTATAAATTCAGTATTTGTCCCAATGACTGACCACTGTTTCCAAACACCCTACACCTAACCTGAACACTGCTGACACGGTGTTCTCACCATATTCGAGCAATACCACGAATAAATTGTTGCTCAAACACCAACAGTCTTCGTCCATCTTCTACCTGTACCGGTCATTTTTCTGAGTCACATGAAAGGATGGATCTCGCTGTCGCAGTGTACACTCTACTCTCAACAGCTATTCGGATGTCACACTGGTGCCTTCTACACGCGCGTCGGCACCTCATTTGTTATCTGACCATCTGGTGAGATATGAGTGGTTAGGTAATAAAACTTATCTCATTTAGCTAGGGTTCATTTGTTTGTATTGGGTAATTGAACACTACAAGGCATAGTCCTCATAAGTCGGAAATATGTTCAAATATCAAAACTTTACGGAGTGCTTTTGGCGTCTAAATTTCACTTAGGTCCTTACGGAGGTACCATCCGTACTCAAGCTCTGACAGGCTGATGACTTATTGTTGTCTGAAACTTGCGTTGTGTACTTTTCGCTTGAAATGGAGTGCGTTTCGAGAGTCAACACAGATTGTCTGATATTGAAGATTGTGACTCACATTCATACACCTCGGGTTCGAATTCCATTTTAAGGATTTCGTGTATTTGCCCTACTGAGGATTCATAGCTAAACCATGGAAAAAGTTGCAATGATCTTCCATGGATCTTCAATGGCGATTTGAACGTCGATACTAGATGGCAAATTGCGTTACAACCCATTCAAATCCTTCACATCCCAAATTTATCTTCTCATATTTGATTGTCAGTGATTCTGAATGAACTAGTCAATTAAACGATCCACGCAAACGAAGTAAGTTTGAAGCTAGCAATCCTGCCTGCGCGGAAACTTAAGAATCTTATGTCAAAATGACATTGCTTTCATAGAAAACAAAACGTTGTCGGTGTAGGCCGGTGGTAAATGAGTTGTTTAGATCGCTTGGTTATCACCTCGGTGGTTAGATGTTCGAATCCCCGCCATCATCGGAATTTCCCCAGCCCTAGACCTGCAGTTTTGGACAGATGAAATGTTCATTGAAGGCAGTCCGTGGTTCCGACAAAACCACCAATGAATCCTGTTTTGCCTGCCACATGTTACCGTTCAGGTGAGTCATTTTGTTCACACACTAAGGTGGTCAGGTGGATCTGGCGTCTATCACCGCAAAAAGAACGAAGATTTGAATTCTAGATTCGCCAGTCACTGTCGTGGGTGTCGGCACTTCGCCATTTCAGTTGCCCTAAATTGCAAGCCTAGGCCTTGAGAAGCCTGTAGACACACCTTTCTGCCGACTGATGGATGCTGATTACAGTCATTGGCAAATGAGCAATCGTCCTGTTCGCCCAAGTGGCGTATGGGCTACGTTATCGACCGATGAGCGAATCATGGCCACTTCCATGCCCAACGTCCAGTTGACCTGCCATTCTGCTGATGTCACTCTGCATGCTTTGGGCGTGCGTGCGCGCACACACACAAGTGCGTGAATGTGCGGCTGCATCTTCTGAGACCATTATTTTCGACCACCTTGTATTTGTGTCTCCTAGAAAGCCCAAAATAATGCGCTCTTATTCGCGTCCTGACCCATAAGGAACCAATATGGTTTCCCCTTGGTGTGAGGCTCTTGAGATTCGGTTTACTACCATATCTCTCCGAAGTCAAGGTGGCTTGTTTTTTCAACGTTTCAGCTCTAGGATCAATACAGTTTAACAATCATGTCTACAAAAACAGCCTCGTATATTTTTTGTTTCAGTTTCAATTAATTTTCGGGAGCAAATGTTGATAAAAGTCGGTTCATTTTCACCAGAGTTGAAAGAAAGAAAACGATGGAAACGAGAGCAAAGTGAAACGGAAACAGAACCACATTCACCCGTAGCACCACACACACCGTTTCCTTTTTGTGGATTGAATAGTACCTATGATACAAGTCGTCTTTCAATGTTTTTCTTTATACACTGCGCGACAAAAATATGGGACTCCCCTCATTTTTTCCGCACTTTTCCACTTCTGTATTCTCTAACGAAATCACATTTGATGAGAACGACCGAATGCGCGATACGGTACAGTATACAAAATTCCAGAATGAAACTGTGCGCTATTGCGGTATTTTGAGCAGAACACGTAAAAACTAGGGTGACGAAAGAATAAGACCCTCTATTCCGGTGCGCTACTCTCTTCGAATATTTCGCAGAACCAGACGGACTACTGAGCCTGGCAGCAGCCTGTTTATTTCAGTCTGTCGATTTGTCGATGGACAAATCCATGAGAATCGAAATCACATGATTCATGTACACTGGAGCACGTGACGCACCCTGGTGACCTGGGTGACCTTCATTCGCGTTGGGTGCACGAACACACCTTACAGAAGGCATACCGAATTTTGCCTGCGCAGTCCCGCACAGAAAGAAACGAGCAGATTTGGAGAAGGGAGAAATATCTGCGTTCTACCAAATGGAACTCAGTTTGCATGAGATCTCCAGGTAATGAAAGAGATCAAGAAATTTCACACGAATAATTCTGGAATGCAAGGAACAATGGGCGCCAGAACAGTAAATGGCCCGTTAGGAAAACTGCCGAAATCGGACGAACGCGGATTAATTCATCTGGCCTCCAAGACTCCATGCCCCATGTCGATGTTGTAAGCTTGGATCGGAGTCAGTGTCTCGAAACAAGCGTTAGAAAGAACGATGAAGTTTGTGCCGTGGACGAAATACCATACAAACGAAAAGACACGTTACTCTGACACCATTGTATAAAGAAAAACGCTCAACATGAGCTGAAACGCACATATTATGGATGAACAAGTGAGAAAAAGTTAGCTTTAGTGACAAACAAAAATTGATTTGGATGAATCCGAGGTCTGGGACTATTACTAGCATGACATCAGGAAAGAAGGAAGAATGTTCGGTCAGAGAAACAAAGACAACAGTTCAGCGACGATTTGGAGAGACTTCCGAGTCATAGGTCAAAGTGAGCTAGTTATATTTGAGGGTACACAAGATCCCGTTTTTTTTTGAATATTCTTACGTTGGAACAAATTTGCTCCCACTAGTGACAAACTGATTACAAGATGACGTAATATTCCAGTGTGACAGTGCTTCTGTCTACTACCAATACAGTACAGAATGTCGGTCGTCGATCAGTGGGATGAAGATCGTGCAGTGGCGAGCCTCGAGTTCAGATCCAATCCTGAATGAGAAACTGTAGAGCGTGCTTGCTCGTCAGGTGTACAAGGATCTCATGGCTTACCGGTCGGAGAGTGAACTGGTATCCGTCCTTAAGTGAGAATGGGTGGATAATGCCCGAGAGACTATCACAGATCATGTGAGGATTGTGTCGAGATGTATCGAGGTCTTCAAGCAGAGTGGTGTTTGGACGTGATTTTAATTAGTAACTACTGCAGACAATCTGAAGGGGTCCAATAATTTTCACCCCTTTTTCCTCACATATTGATCTAATTAGCTCATGACAATAATTTGTTTTGAAACTTTATATTCTGCACTGTGGTAGGTGCTTGGTGGTTCTGATCAGATAGGATTTGGCTAGTGAGTGAAGAATCGGAAATATGCGGGAAAATCAGTGGGTTCCTATACTTTTGTCGCAGAGTCTATTGAATAAGGAAGTATTGAGTGGTCGACCCAATTATGGTTTAGTGAACTATTTGTTAATCTCGGATTGGAAATAATCAAACATAACTGGGAATAAAATTGACAAATAAGTTCATAGTAGACGTTCTGTCTATATCTTTTTAGTTTCAAGGGAAGCCTTTTGTAACTTCATTTACATCTTTCATAACTTCAAGTTGATTTTACGAAAGTTCAAGTGAAGCCACTAATCGGATCGCTGTTGAAACGTAGACAAGTATTTGACTTGGCAGTGGCCATCTGTCACTTGCCCACGAGATTTCTCCTTGTCCCTTGATGAACCACACCAGGACGATAGCTTCCACTAGCGAGGTGGGGGGGGGGGGGTGGATGAATTGTCGTTGATAAGTGCAACAGTGAGCCTGAGGGATGAGATGCGTGACCACTGTGGACTACTTCGTAGAAAGACGGTATGAGACGGGCAACAAAGTGACCGTTTGTGTCAAAGTGCTACGACGCACGACCGAACTTTGTTCAGTGTGTGGGCGTGGTTGTAGCGCGTCATGTATATAACCTAGTTTAGAATGCAACAACAATGACCAAGCCAGCAGTGGAAATTCCTCTAAATTTGGTGTCTGGGTTCTCGATTAATATTTTTAAAGATAGGACTTCGAAGAAACAAGTCAGATGACGAATACAGCGACAGAAATTACTCTATCATACTGATACCGTTGGTTTAGATAAATCATCAAAAAATAAATTAGGAATAGTGCAATTCAATTTTTCATCGGTCGTAGATTTATCGATTAACTCTTCATCCTCGGACAGCTGCTAGAACACCACCACACTTTCGGAAGACCAACAATCGTGGTGTTCCTGGACATTCGATAGTACTGAACTATGGAAAACTTGAGGAGTATGTACCGATTCTGAAAGAGTTGTATCATCACACTTCAGGTGGGGATAGGATCTAAGGCCAGATTTCGTCCCCTTTTGTCGTCTGAAGGGGAGTACCAGGAAGTTGCTTTATATTCCCCTTTCTCTCCAGCTTTGTCATCGACGATCCACAATAAGACGCCTTGATTGGTATTCCAAACGGTGGAGTTGAAATCCTCCCGGAGAACAGTTTTTGACTTGGAACATGGCGATCACGTTGACTTGCTGAGTGTCAATGCACAGGCAGTATAGCACGCTTTGGAGTATTTGGCGATTGAGGTATCCAGAAATGGTACGCTGTTTGAGGCTTCCAAGTGGAAAGTAATTGTGTAAGATTGGTAGAAGCCTATGCCTGAACTTACCATTTGTGGTGATCTGCTAGTTAGTTGAACACCTAATGCTGCTCGGGAGCTTGAGTACAGCTGGAGATGGTGCTGGGGAGATCAGCCCACGAATAGTAACGGCCAGAACAGCTTTGGGCAACCTGTGACACCTGTGGCACAACAGTAACATCCGACTATGTCGTCAGGGACGAGTGTACAATGCTGTGGTTCGTGGTGTGTGTAACTTTGAGGTTGTGAGATCTGGTCACTTCGTGTTGAGGACGCTGGGCGTGTTTCTGTGTTCGCCAACCGAGACCTCTGAAGTATTGCTCACACTTGGTGCGAATATCGAGTGTGTAATGGGGAAGTGCGTTATCGTTTGTTGTGCACGCATATCCCCCTTAATAAGGAAGTGATCGCTCTACATTGTCTTCGGTGGGTCGGGCGCTTTGCGAATGCCTGCTCATGGTCCACCTTTCCGTGCTCTATTTGCAAGTGCTGGGCAAGGCTAGAAGAAACGACGTGGCAGTCGAAACATGACTTGGGGTAGAAGTGTGAATAAGCTAGTATCAGCATTGTCTACGGTTGGTGTATCCCACCTTCGTGGTTAGGATGAGGATTGAATGACATTTTAATAGTTCCTGGAAATCATAACTCCGTTGTACAAAATACTGTTCATCAATTGTCTCTTCAGTACACCATGTTTTTGAACAAATGCAAGCTCATGTACTGTGTACTTACACCAACCCACCCCCTCCCTCTCATTTAATTTTGACGTGGTTTTATGTGGCAACCATTATGATCGACATTTTAGACACAGTTGTGCGTAATTTCTACTCGTCACCGTAACCTTCGAACCTATGTAGAAATATTGTACTTGTGTTCGAATCTGTTCAGACTTTTGCGTAGACAGTAGACATCCGCATTCCAGTCAAAGAAAGATAATTCCTTGATATGAATTATCGGTTAAATCAGATTGAGCTGAAAATCGCATATTCTGTTTGAGTAAAAGTATTTCTGATCGCGGTATAGCGGCGTACAGTGATCATGGCGAGTAAATTTCTTCCATTCGATGAGGTAGTGGTTAACGAAGAAATGTGGCGCAGCCAGTCAAAGGGCGTTAAATCCGACCGCTGAATCCCAACACATCGATCGATTAGATTGTCTGTGTCGGAATGAAAACAATTTTATGAATTTGCTTTTAAAATTAGGTTGTATATCATGATTGATTCATTGTTTCTACCGGGAACTCATCGACTACACCCATGACCCAATGTTTGCTCTGAGTCTACGGTCATCAGGTTATGGAAACAGAACACAGTTGAGTCGGTCTGGTGCCTCATACCGATATCAGATTTTGCGTTGGTTGTGTAACTATTACAAGTGAAATAGTCACGTTCATCGTGGTTTTCGCGACTGCTCTTATTTCATTTACTATCATTTCTGACTATTTGATAACGTTCCACTCAGGATAAATTGGTTTCAGACAAACAGTTATTGGTACTGAAGTTCAATCTGGGGTCAGATAAGTGGACAACATTTTGATCACCAATTCCTTCTTGCGATATCTCGTCGTACGACAGATATGAGTAACGTGTAGGTATTACTTGGGTTCTCGTTGATGTGTGTGTGAGGCCATTTTGGTAGAACGTGCTACCTCATATTGGACTTGGCTTAGTTCATGTTTGTGTTTGTGCGTGTGTGGGGTGGGGGAAGGGGTGGGGTACGGAGAGGGTGGGGTTGTATGGGTTTATTCAGCACAGTTTTCGAGTGAGCCACAGTTTCAGACTAGGTTAGATTGTCTCGGTGCATTGCAGTCTCGTAATTGGCCATGTTTTCATGTTCCCGCACTGTTGTGACTTGCTGAGTGGTTAAACGATATGCGAAATAAATCGTGAGAATAAATGTGGCTAGGTATTTGGGAAGACACTTGGTGACCGTAGGTTTACTAATGTTTTCACTAAAGAAACGTAATAAATCTGTCGAGTGATTTGTGGTAAAAGAAATTCGGGGCAATGTTAGGGTTTCCGGTCTGTGGAAAGTGATTATTTCTGTGAAACATGAAGCAAGACACGACACCTTTTATGTGAATTTCAGTAACATGTTGCGATTTGGAAATGGTTTGTTTCTATTATTGTTCTGACTTTCACGAAAGAAACGCCTAATACGATAACTTAAGCTGGCTGTTGAGTTACACAGTCACCTGTACGACCAATCAGTGAGAGGTATCACACTATTACGAACAACAACGTGATATGTGCACATGAAGCAGGACACGCGATATTGTGTAATAGGATTTGATGAGATAAGTAGTGGATATAGGATCTCACGAAACAGTGATGGGGAAATTTGAGTATTTGGAAGTTGGTTTTCTAAGTCTTCAGGGTTTTGGGGATTAGTTGAAATATATTCGGCCGTAAGGGGGAGTTGGTCAGTGAGGCTCTATCCATTACTGAAGTTTATTCCCATTAGGATTGTAGGAATCCAGAAACGGTGTGGTTCTAAGTTGTATCAGTATCTCTTCACCTCCACTTGTGGGAACATTCTACTGTCAACCATGAATATTCTCGTGTTCCTAGTGGAATATGGTGGATATGAGTTATCGATGTGTTCCGAGAAAGCCAGATGGAGCAGATCTGTAGGTTATGTTTCGATGGGATTTTTGAATGAGTGAGAATAGAAATGTTCACGATGAATATTCGAAATACCCGCAATGTGGACATCATATTGGGGTTACGCTGATCTTGAAGAAAGACATATGAGCATCCAAATTCATGTCTTCAAGATAAAAACTAATTTTGCTTGACTTTTCCAGTTTCCCGAATCAAGTTGATGGATTAACGGTGTTATTTTTTGTCCTTTTCCATTCGTACCCCATTTCTTGCTTCGTTAGGCGTAGACAGAAGTCGGTATTTTGAATGAAGGTGAAAGACAGCTACTTGGTGCAATAATTGTACTAAATCGGAAATCAAGAAATCAAGACTTTGTTCTGTTAAAAATCCCGCACGTTTGTTCAGTTATATTTGGGCTTTGTTCATCACATCTGGATCGCAGTTATTCTGCACCTAATGTACAAATGACCTTGTCCAACACATTACGTGTGTTCCGAAATTGGTCGTCGGGTCAAGAGATCTACTTCCACATGAAATTCGACTTAACCACATTTGGCCAACTGTGTCCATTAGATGGACACATTCGTTTTACGATGATGAAAATGTGCGTGCTGTGAGTTCTTGGACTTCGCACTCCACGGATACTTCACGAGCATAACAACTTGTCATTTGACCTGATTCACTTAGTTCCTTCATATTTGCATTGTTTGATACACCACGGGGACAAGAAACTGAATCAACTACAATTAGTGCAATGTGGCATTCACTAGCTTGTTCTGTAATTTGTCAATCACGTGTGATCTTTGAGAGTCCATTCAGCCATTTTTCATCTATGTACCCTCACGAAACGAAAACTGTTTCAACCCCTAGGTGTTGATGTAGGTCACGATTTTACTTCACTCACCTCGAAAGCTGATGTCTTATGGGATACTTGGTCAATCAATTTGGTAGTTCAGAGATGCGGGGGGGGGGGACAGTTTGTCTAAACTTCATTCCATTAACCAAATGTTGTTCGTAATTTAGATCCACTTCCGTTAAATACTGATTTTCAAGACTTGTGTGTTCACGTCATGCATATACAGATCCCATTCCAACCACCACTATTCAAACGAAATTCACAGTTGACTTTTTTCTGACTCTTTGTGGTCCTAAAATACACGTGCAGGTGTCAAGTGATTGCAAATCGTCTATGCATTACTGGTAAACAGTGTGGAATCGTCGTTGTTTCTCGGCCGGACTTAGGCGGTGCACATTTTCAGTGGTTTTTTTGCTGAACTACGAAATTAAATTGTGTTGTCAGCTAGGGTAATATGATCTCAGTGCTGCTGGCTTAGTAGGACTGGAACTGTGACGATGGGCATATCTTGCCTGACAATGTTGAGTGGACTGCAGTTCAAGACTTTCGAACTGTCCCACTAACTCTCGTCTATCAGTGCAAAGCACAAAAAATATGTTTGTAGGATGCTGGTCCACGTGCCCAGACGTTTTGGTCCGATTGATGTGGACAACCAAGCCTTGAGGCTTAAACATTGACGGGACTCATCACTCAGTCTGTCGATCCACACCACCGGTCGGCTGTCCTGACACTCGAGATTCCGTTGTCTCAAGCCTGGGGCTCCATACCGCACAAAAGCTGACTGATGACGTCATTTGATGGTCCATCAACAGGTCAGTCCACACCGCCATAGGGTCTAGGTCATAGTATGTGGGCTAACGAGATTTTTGTGGTTATTATGGTAACAGTCCAGTGAATTCCGAACATGTGCATTTTCCAAGGACACATCAATGAAAGACCTGGTCTGGTTAACCGAGAAAATGCTCCTTATGACTGAATAAGAAAACCGGACTGGAAACTAGCTGTCCACAGTCTCAGTTTTCAGTTTATTCAACCATCACCCGTGCACTCCTGTGCTCTGGTTTCAATTGCTGTTTCTGAACCGTACAAAAGAACGGACCTAACCACCGGGTTGTACACTTTACCCTTAACAGATAATCGGATGTCAAGCCGGTGCCACAGATGACTGAGAGTGACAAAAGCCAAACACGCCCTCTGTAAACGGGATGACACTTTATCTGATATCCCTTCATCTGGTGAAATGCAACTTCCCAGGCGACAAAATTTATCCACTCCAGCCAGAGCTTCCCGTTCCGAGAAGAGGTCTGGTATTGAGACAACCCAGTTCTTCAGCAGCATTTTAAACTTTGAAGGTGCAAAACGCATCCCAAACATTATCACACTATTGTTTAGGCTACCTAAGGAAGCCGGCACCTAGCCTGGATCTTGACTCAGCATAACAATATCGTCTGCATAATCCAAGTCATACAGTTTGCTGCCTGAGCAAAGATCGATGCCGCTATTCTCACAGGAGGATAGGGATATCTCAGGGGACGTTTCAATCACAAAATTGAAGACAAAGAATAAAGGAGGGCAATCCTGACGAACACCACTTTCCGTGGTGAACTCGGGTTAAAGATTGTCGTAAAAGCGAACTCGGCTTCGGTTGTTTGCATACAAGCATTGGAAAAGAGGAACAAACTTTTCTGGCACACCGTTCAATGAGAGGCAGCACCAGAGAACTGTGCGGTTGACTGATGCGAACGCCACTTTCACGTCAAGAAAGACAGAGATTGTGGGCCTACGGAAGATGTGTTTGTGCTTTAAGGATTGCCGAAGAATAAATATGTGATCAATACAACCCCGACCGGGTCTGTAACGAGCTTGATTCTCACGCGCACACATTTCACTCACGCTAGTTATTCGGTGAAGATTAATCCCGGTAAGCAGTTTGGATGCGATACTTACCAAGTTAATTTCTCTGTGGTATACACAATAGGATCTGTAACGTTTCTTGTAAATCGGCACAACCACCGACACATTATTCCCCGGGAATCTCTGCACTATCTCAGATTATCCGGAGGAGTTTTGGTAATTCCGAAACCAAAGCTTCATCTCCATCCTTGAAAAAAGATGAAGATAACCAATCCGGTCCAGCGGCTTAGTACCTTTTCAAGTGACATATATCCCGCATAATCTCCATTTCTGACGGATGAGTGATATCCACCTGCGTCGTTTCTCTGACAGATATATTTGGAAGGTCCACCGTTGAAGTGAGCCAGCTGAATCTTTCCTTAGAGCTTTCCGCCCGACAATCCAGACTACGTCCCTGGGAGTGAGTCAGTGAACCGTCGGATTCCTTGATTAACTCATTAACACCGGGCTTCCGTGGACTGGTGTCTTCAATCAAACGTTGGAGATTGCGAGTATTGCCAGTAGACGCAGCCTTCTCCATTTCCCCACATTTCGCAGTCCGCCACTGCTCACGGTTATTTCTCAGGCTCTTAGTCAATTGGCGTCTCAGGGACTTACGCACTTCATTGAACGTGGCATCCGAAGAGACGGATCCGCGAGCATCCAGCAGAGCAACTAATGTCAGAGATATCCATCGTTTATAAGGTCTACTTGAATCGGAGTCCTACGTGACAT
Organism: Fasciola hepatica; assembly: GCA_948099385.1. Lineage (NCBI taxonomy): Eukaryota > Metazoa > Platyhelminthes > Trematoda > Plagiorchiida > Fasciolidae > Fasciola > Fasciola hepatica. Next base: position 8,646,271 of record CANUEZ040000105.1, read on the forward strand.
TAAACGCAGCATACAAGGTTTCCTTTATCCGTTCCCAGCGTTTAGCTGGATCCTGGACATCAGACTCCGCAGATAATCGCGTAGACAGCTCCACCTGAAAAGCAGATCGCTGATTATCGTTCAAAAGTAACCGGATGGGAAGGGAGGGGAGGGGAGAGGGGGTTAGCGTGGGTCCGACCACAGACAAGACGAAAACAGAAGAGATCACGTATCGAAGCCTTATCTGAGTCCACAGGCGTAGACCAAAATGAACGACAATCTTAAATTGATCCACGCCAGCAGTGACCAACCACAATATAGTCGATCCGATTCCAACGTTGTGAAGACGAGAGAGGACGCCATTTCAGTTTATGCCGCTTCTTATGGCAGAAGTTCGTACTTGCCAGAAACAATTTGTGGTCAGAGCACAGATGAATGAGACGATCGCCGTTGTCGGTACGATCGGCTGGGATAGCAAATGGACCTCCAATGTGCCTTTCGGAATCTCCCAAACGGCCAAATTGGGCGTTGAAATCATCAGCAATGACCACCACGTCCGTTGAACGTGCGCTTCGAAGTAGCTGAGACAAATCCTGATAGAATTCGTCCTTGGTCTCATAAGAACTTCAGTCAGTACGTGCATACATAGACATGACGAACAAACATCGGCGCTTCAGTTTGTTGTTGTTAACATGCACAGAACCGTCCAACCGAATTGCACACAAACGACTGCTGACTGGAATCCAATCTAGCAGTGCACGCTCAGCTCTCATGCTCAAGACCATATCCCAACTCCAACCTGACTACGAGCACTAGATACCGAACCACTTGACACGCAAAGAGTGAAGTGAGAGACTGAGGTTGTATGTGGAGTGCGAAGATTGATCACAGAAGTGGGGTGTTGTATCCATGTTTCGGAGACACAGCATACATCTATTTTGAAAGTGTCAAGAGTTTTGTTGAGGCAACCTGTTGCCGTATATGACATAATGTGCTGACTTTGAAGGCAACCTAGTGAAGTGAACATTTAGGCTTAAGAAGTGCATTCGGTTTATACCCAACTCCTGAACTACTGGTTTCATCGGAGCCACAATTACCCGTGGAGTTTTGTGTTGATCGTGAATTAGGAAGGAAAAGTTGGTAACGCCCTTTGAAGGAAAGATGCCAGAAGTTTCTGGACTAATCACACTGCTGCTCACACCGCAGAAAGGGCCTTTTCTTTTGGAAAACTAACCAGAGTTTTTGACTCAAAAGTCTGACCCTCAAGGTAGTGGGGCGTTAACCTCGCCCGGGGACATGACCGAAGAGCCCGTGAAGAAACTTCTTCTGGTCTGTCATTTGAGACCTAATTGTTGTACGCAGTCTGTCTTGTCTTCGCTTGTGCTTTGTTATGGACCCGCCTTTCGGATTCAGTCCTTAGCCCCATGCATCCAATGGACCAAGCGGAATGTGACGAGGCAGCATTCTTTTGGGCCAGAGACTGCTCATCTGTCTACAGTCTTTCATGGAATCCTTCAGACAGGTACCACTAGGGAAATCATATGGTCTTGAACAAAAAATGCGTACGGACACATGCCACTTTGAAAGAACTTGCGACGGCTTGTATATAGTTTCACTACAGACACTGAGTTGTGACTATCTCAGTTCTTTATTTTTTCAGCAGTAGTGGGTGTGAATCTCGTTCGTTTCGCAGGGGTCTAAAAACCGGGTCATATAGAAAAGAACTGAAGTAGCACATCTCTCGCTCACGTCATGCGATTTCTATCGTTCCCCATAAGCGAGCTGAAATTTGGAAGTAGTTATTCATACCAAACGAGGTATTTGCGGAAGGAGAACAGTAGCGGCCGCGGTCAGACGGTCTTCATGGTGGAATTTCGACTTTTCTATTCCGCGTTCGTGTCCTAACACCGACACCGCCACCACCGGTCATTTTCCTCAGTTGACAGTCTCCGATTGGGCTGTGCTCCCATTCCTGATCTATTGTACCGTTATTATGTGATAAAAAGGAAGTCAGTGTGGGAATGAGAAAAGAAAGGACACTCCAAAGCGTTCGATATTACGTAGGCTGTATGAAAATTTGAGTCCCACAGGGGCTTTTCGGAGATAGTCTTTTGAGTTTGCACACCCCTGAACGCTGGCCTTCAAAGTTTATTGGGGCGAAAATGCACCATCTTCTTCCTCCGACACTGCGAATAAAATCTCGGGCATATTCAACTCTGATTCGTTCTTAGTAATTTCAAAAAGTGGATCTTTTAACCTTTTAGGATTTCGCCACTGTAAAATATGAATAAACGTCCAGCGCTATAACGTATCCCACTTGTTGTGGCACTTGGCCTGATGCATTACGCTGTGGTAAGATAGTTCATTTAGAATTAACTCTGAAATGGCAGATAGGATACATTTATTTTTTAAGATATAGATTCCCTGTTGTTCTGTTGATCAGGTTTTGTCTCAAAAAAACTGATCGTGATTTAATGCAGCTCATATCAATCGATGTTTTGACGCTCGCGAAGTCGAAGTCATTGGAACGAGTTTCTTTGGAATTTAATTACCAAGAGTCACGTTTTTGTGAACGCACTATTCATTTTACCATATATCATACAAAGTAAATCGATTTGCGATATGATTTGAATTCCCTCCCCAATGGTAACACGTGACCACCTTTGTTTGGACACAGCTTACTTTTTTCATCGTTTTTCGCAATGACCCATTTTGTCGCTTTCTTGGACTTTCGTTTTTAAGCACTGTGGGCATAACCTCACTATCTAAATTGAATTCATTTCGTTCTTACTCATACTACAGGTGATGTCATCATTCACAGAAAGAGCCGAAACAATGTCTGTCAGAAAAACACATGCTCGAGTAGCAGGCCGAATATTATCTTGACCCTGTTTGCTAAACTAGTCAATTGTTATGATTTTCAATTCATATATATATATATATATATATATATATATATATATATATATATATATATATATATATATAATCTTCAGTGTTGTGTAAAAATGAATCTTAACAGACTTGGCTAATGTGACCGTGGTATGCATACCACATATTCTCGGATACAATGGAGTGTTTTTTCCGTTGAGGTTACCATCAACCTTGAGTTCACTGTTGAGCCTGAGCTGGTATAATATTCTTCACATGTTTTGCTTCCGCCGTTTGATCGACACTTCGACCAACCAAAACTGCCCCGGGTAGGATCACCATCTATTCCGCAACGATGAAAACCAACGGGGTTGAAGCTTATCCTCATTGTGTTTTAAGATCAGTCATGTTCGAAAGTTTACTAATTTTGCACTTTCAAACAAGCTTATCATGGTAACCACGGTCGCACGATTTCAGCTGCTATGAGATCGATAAGATAAACAATAGGAAGTAATAGAAAATTTCATGTTTTAGAACTGATACTTGAACATGTTTAACAAAAGAGAAATTCATTCCAGAGGCAACAAACTTCGACAATACACAGGGACCCGTAAAAGTATACCGACCCTCTCCCTCATTCTTCCGCATATATTTCGCTTTTGTGTTTTCTAACGAAACCGAATCCGGTCAGAACGACCGAATGCAAGATAAAGCGTATCAAATTTCAGAAGCAAGCTATGCACTATGTGCTAATTAGAGCAGAAAACGTAAAAACGGAGGATGATAAAGGTGTAGAACCCTCAATTCCGGTGCGTTATCTCATGGAAAATGTCGCAGAAACAGGTGGACCACTGAGCCTGTCTTACTTGCTCGCCAGGTGTACAAGGATTCCATGGTTTACCAGCACAAGGGTGAGTTGATAACCGTCCTTAAACGATAATGGGTAAATATTTACTGAGGGACTCTTACTTGTCTTGTAAGAAGTATGTCGAGAAGTGGTATCGAGGTTATTAGGCAGAATGGTGGTTGAACACGATTTTAAGTAGTAAGTATTGTAGTGCAGCTGAAGGGGTCCCGTAATATTTTCACCCACATTTTCGCATATTCAGATTAAATTAGCAGGTAATAAATTATTCTGTTGTGAAATTTCGTATCGAAGTGGTTATTCGGTGACCGTGACCAGATGTGGTTTTATTAGAGAATACAGATGAGGAAATATGCGGAAGGATGGTGGGGGTCCTGTGTTTTGTCTTGCACTGTATGTTATCTGGTTGTGAAATGCTGTTCGACAGATTTTGAAAACGTTCATTCGACAGAAATCCTAAAATGTTCTCAGCCTTAGTGAGATTTGTGCCCGAATGTGGACGGCATCCATTAACTGGAGTAGCACATGCGCTCTGCCATTTGATCTCCGCGTCCACAACGGGGACAGCCTTGGGCGGTTTAATTGTAACAGAAGCAGGACAGGCGAGGCACACCCGTTTTTGAACAGCCACACAACTCAAAATGGTAAAACATACAACCGTTTACATAGCTCTTTTTCCAGACAATGATGTAGCAACATCAATCCCCCGTTTGCCTGAGTATTTCGGTTCCATTCTGGCCGGATGCCTGACGCCATTAGGTTTCTTTCGCATGCTATTTTCGTTCGATTGGTCCGATGGATCCGGTTCATAGCTTAATCGGTAGCCCCTTACATGTGCTATCTTGCTGGTTGCCTGAGATCCTGCTGAGTTCCGTCTACAAGTCAGAAAGGCCAGTTCCTGTCTGTTCCGGGATGATTCCACCATATTCGCCGTCTTTTCTTTAGTCCGTGGCTCTTAGATGGTTGGCCCGATTGTTTTGATACGCACCTCGTTCTGTTGCTAAAGTAGTTACCGCTACAAAATTACTGCAGTTTTTCGCGTCATTTTGTGGCATTGGCCACCGTACAGCGGCTACTGTCCATTATTTTTAGCAACCACGACCTTGGGCTCAGTAATCCAACCCTTCCGACTTGCCCATACAACGCAAGGTCACACCTCGCGTGATTTTTTGCTTCCAGTATTGAGGCTTTGCGTCTTTTGTGCAAACCACGTGGACATTTGTGGCCTTCTGCGGTTTGGGTGCGCCGAAAAGGTTTGGTTTCTGTTCTCTAGGCCGTGGTCGCTAAATGACCGGCACTGACGACTAAAGGACAGGAGAACCCGAAGTTCACCATGATGACAATCTCTGGCACAGTAATATGGTCGGGTCAACGGCGTCAACAACTTACAGATATTCGAAGCTTTCCAATCGGGCCTTCTATCTCAGATGGTAGGGTGCACGCGATGGCGTTCATGATGGGTAAGAAAAACACGGAAACCAAAGACGGATACTATTTTGGTTAAGTCATAACAATAGAGAAATCAGGTGTTTGATCTAAAGGCCAACTTCGATTTCGAGCACATTTCAACACACCTAATCTATACACTACGGATTTGACCGTCCTATCAAAATGGAGCAACTACGAAAAAGGTGATGGAGTTCGTTTTTATCCGACACGAGGGGCTCAGGTTTTCCACGTGTAGATCTAAAACTAAACAGTATTTTTATTCACACCCCACTCTGCAGACGAATAAACGGATATATATCTAATACGTTGAGTTATGCAAGCCACTAACAAATGTTTTCGGGGTTTCCGTCCTGACGTATTCCTGGTCTAGGATCAGCCGGTTTGCTGCTAGGCTGAGTGGATCAGATTTTGTTCCTTCGGAAGCCTGAAATTGACCTAATCCCATTTCTTTTTAACTCTGCAAATAAGCATCTCCGAATGCTTCCAAAAAGAACCGAATAATTTTCACGAACTACTGATGGTTGATTTGGAGCTGAATTTGACTAAATAAGCTGTCTATAACCATTGAAATATGCTTCTACAAGAACTGGTCAAGCGGGGCCAAGTTCAGTGGTTTGTTTGCAGTACCGCTCAGCATTGGCATACGATTTGGAAGAACTGCATACGAATACGTTCTACCATTGCGTCATTATTCAAAACGTAATTCCCGCTGATCGAATGACTGCCTTGCTATTTACGGATGTGATTTTCATAGGGAAAAAACACGGATAGAGGATGCACTAGTCGTGTCCTAATTTATTCATTTCCGACGTCGGAGGCCTGCCATTGTCGGGCAGCTTCTGACGAAGACAGTACCACGCTATCACACGGTTCAATAACCCACATGACTATCTTGTGTCTTCATTGGATCTCTACTGTACACATCTCACTTTCATGGTGAATTTTTGTATCAGTTGGTGTTGCAACTTTTTGTGCACTTTTGTGCACTTCCTACAGTTTTGTTACACGCTTTCTCATAAGCAGTGGAAGTAATTTGTACCCCATAGCCACAAATGTCCACTGCACTATTAGGGACAACCGGCAACCAGACTCCGAGACTTGGAGTGATGGAGAACCACACGAGGTCCCAATAGGTCAGGTGTGGTAACAAGCCAGATGGCAGTGGATTATTCTCCACCAAAGTAATGGCGGTGATGGCCGGGACTCGAACCTCCGACCTCCGAGGTGGTAATCAAACGCTGTAAACTACTCGACCACCAACGGGTTATCTTTACGCACGGAAAGAAACACTAAAATAAAATAACACAGCCTCACTAAGAAAAACTTAAATTCTATTGGCTACCAGCAGTTAGTTCATTTTTTCGACTGGCTATAGTTGTCTGCTATCGTCTTCAGACTTTAAGTCTATCGTAACAAGGACGGCAAGACGGGCTAGGATACTTGTATTTCAACGACCAACCAAGTCAAGGTCATGAAACACATACAGTCGTTTATATAGGCCCTATTTCAGACCGCGCAGCACCAAAATTGCTCTTGCGGCTGCTTGAGTGTTTCGGTTGCGTTCTGGCCGGTTGCCTGTGACCGACAGCTTGATTCTCTCGGGCATCATTTCTATTCGGCTGGTCCGATTTTTCCAGCTGGCTGCTTGATCGGCAGCCCCTCACCTGGGTTATCTTGCTGGTTGCCGGAGATCCCCCTGCTTCCCCTCTGCTAGTCCGTATGCCTCCTTTTGTCTGCTTCGGGAAGCCTCCAACATATTTGCCGTTTGTTCTTTTGTCCGTGGCTCTCGGTTGGTTCGTCCGTTCGCCTTGATATTTACGTCGTTCTCTTGCCCCAGCATTCCCCCTACACTATTACCAGATCACTAAGGCTCTAATCATCATACAGTGTCCCACCCCTACGGCACTTTACTCACTTCAGCACATCCCACCATACAACTACTTGCCTCAAGGAGCAAAATCTTTGCACACCCGAGTTAAAGTAATATCACAACTCGCGAAACATTGGGTCTTACATCGATCCGGGCTATTCACTGGCCCAGGTGCTTACTGTGCTACGAATAAATTCTTTGAAGGTGTGAACATCGCTTTGTGAAAAGTGAATATTTAACCCGTGGGTTGCATAGAGTATTTGATAATAATCTCATTTTTGCGTGAGGAGTGTGAGTAAATACTCCTCGTTGGAAATAGGGCTGAAGTGACGTAACTTGACTTGACTTGAACACAGCTTGCATCTCAAATGATATGATGATAAAAAAAACAAAGAACCAATTCCTATATTTTCCTCAGATATGATATTCATTATAACGACAACAGCTCTTCGTTTTTCCCCCAATCCTATGTGCTCCCTGTAGTGCTACATGATAACCCGTTTTATTTTCCGCCTACATCTCTTTCATTTCTACTCAGGAAATTATTCTTCTTACCAAGTAAGCGATTGTTTTCATATTTGGTATACCGTAGGCAAGACATCATACATTTCCGACTCTTCCGGATGGCACCACGCAAATTACGGAATGGACTGAAGCTTACAACCAAGATCTTAACCTCTTCTATTGTTGTGAATCGGTATTCTCTCTGTTGAACTGTGTAGATACTCTAATTTTGAAACGTTGTACATTATATATATATATATATATATATATATATATATATATATATATATATATATATATATATATATATATATAGATATAGATATATAATGTAAATAGGAGTATCGTACGAGACCCAAGACTCTCTGAACTAGGACAGGGAAAAATAACCGTATACTAATTCCCGGGGATTAGCGTGCACCTGATTCCCTAGAAAATGTCCGGATCAACAATGGTTATTCAAATCCTTTGGAAAAATCCGAATCATTAGATTTCTGTGATAAAATGTATGGCTCTAAGAATATCCCAGAAAAGGCCGGCAGATGAGTCTTGAGTGGTGCTTCAAACCAACTTACAACGTGTCAAAGCTGCAATGGTCCTTGAAAACGAATATAAGCTTTCGGTGTGTACAGAATTTCCTACAGTCTGCATCACGTCGGTAGTGCAGTAAAATGTGATCACCGCCTTGGACCACTGGTCGTAGTGTTCAAGAGAAAGGGGTTTGGGCCGTAAATCACATCACTTTGATTGCTGAATGAAAGGATACAATATTTAACGATCGGAAAACGTTTCATTTCCTCACTCCTGATAGAATCATGCACATCATGGTACGACTTCATTCAGAGGAAGCTGGACTTCATTCATGGGACAAAAACACAACGCGACCGCAAATACAGTCAAACTCATCGGAACATGACCACTGTATCAGACCATCAAAACCGTGAACCGGTCCAATCACAGTCCTTACTTGAACCCACTTGAAAGTCCACATGGATGAAAGAGTCTTCGGCACCCTGCATGAGTTTACATCCTTCATCCTCGATGAGTGAGATGACACAGAGATTGAGACCATCCGGAACAACATTAGAACGGATGCCTGAACGTTGTGCCTCAGTCACTACCGATTAAGGCTACCATGTTTCGAAACCAGCCGGTTTTTTTGCTACTGGTCCCGGGGTTGGGTTTGTTAGTATTTCACACACTTTGATGCACATTGTGTGGGTCATGTTTAAAATCCGTGGGAATATTTGATGTACAGTAGTAGTATTTATTTGGCTCATCAACTCGCCAAATTTGATTTGAAGTGGAGTGGTTCAATTGATTTGCAGAGACACTGCGTGGGTTAAATAGCGCTCCGTGGCCCGTCAACTGTTTACGTGTGCATTTTGAATCTTGAGGCCGAAATGAACTCAGCCGTTAGTGACTTATCTCCGAAGCTTTTGACTGCGTTGTACACGCCCAGTCAGATTGGTCCTCACCTTGCGGAGCAAGCCGTTTATTTTCCAGAAGAGTTGTACTCTTAGGAATAGATGGGCGTTTTCTGCCATGATTTACTCACAAAAGTGCACAGAGACCGTGATTTATACTCAGCGCACTGGTCAGGACATTGCTTCCTCGAACTAGGATCTTGTGATGATGAGAGATAGCTTTGGTTCGTGACCTCGTCTTATCATGAGAATGAAACGAGGTCTAGACGTGTTGACAACGGCCTAGACAGATCGGGTCACGGATTTTTTGAGCAACCTCCTACGGCCGTGAGTTTTCGCGGGATAGGATCAAAGGACTACCGATCTTCATGTGATCACTGTTAGCAGTTATCCAAGTGAACCTAACGATAACTCAGGGATAAGCTATGTACAGTTGAATAAAATGAGTAACTGAAATACTCATCACCTGAATATCGAAAGTCTTCCCAATGGTGATCTGACTGATAAAGGAGTTCGACGAGGCCATATCGGTTGCGAATCAAAAGATGTGTGATATCAGAACACGTTTACGGAGGCAACCGAATTGTTTTCAGTGATTCATTCTTTTGTCTTTACGAATCGTATGAAAAATGGTTGTATTAAAATGGTCAAGGGTCATTCGGACCGGACACTGTTTGTGGGAGGGGGTCGGTTTGGATTAGACCGGCACGTCGATCTGCGCGCCTAAGTCGTAACAGTCACATGGTTCGGATCTGAGTCACCGGGGTGGGTATGGTCCACTCGCGGCCATGGTAACTGGAGGGCTTGGACGAATTTTTTCCATGTGCACAGAGCAAATGCGAAAAGACGGATGCTAGTCGCCTCCACGGTGGCCAATGTGTGTAAATGGAAGTGTTTGTAGGGTTTCAGGGGCACTCGATACGCGATTTAGAATGCCGAATCTAAGTATGTTTGATGATCTGAGTCCATCAGGTGTCTGAGATTGGCACTCCCTATGGGTCCTGTTCCTCCGTGTTGTAGCCACCGTCGACAGTGTTCCTCAATTCTTTGGGATAGTTGCCTTGCAGTTCCGCCAATGTAGGTTGCGTTACATTTGAGCCTGAACCAATAGATTACCATTGAGATGGCCAGTATTGGCGACATATCCTTATTAGAATTTCGGATAATCGGAGAGCTTGGAAATACACAGGAAACACGAGCTGAGTCGAATGTTCCACTTACCGCACGTGTTAAACGTCTGCTAATAGGATCCGATATAGCGTCTTCTTTTGAATGACAGACGGATAAATAGTTTTTTCTTGAGGACTTGGATCACACTTTGGTGTGTCTTTCAGATTTTGTTCCATGAAGCGCTCAAAGTAACCGTTATTTATAAGGCAGAATATGTCATCTACGTTCCGTCGATTTAAGCTTAGTACTTGGATCTCCGATTGTAATGTTGTGCTCTCCAGTTTTGCCATGAACATGTCTACTAAACCTGAACCTATGGGTGATTCCATGGCTACACCACCACGTTGTTGATACAACTTCCCGTTAAATAGAAATCGGACGTTAGAAGTACATGTGAGAAGGAGTTCTCTCAGTTTCTTCCTCCATATGTTTACTGGTAATTGGTTAGTTTCTGTGTGGTCACAAATGAAATCAATGGTCCTCAAGATGGGTACGTTGGTGAAAAGCGATATCACATCCAAAGTACTTGGAAGTGAGACGTATTATGCCTTAGAAATAAAGACGTCAACGCAGTAAAGACAAAAGAGACGTTCAACAATGCGCATAAAGCCATTCAGTTCACGGTAGAGACCGAAATGAATGACTTATTGGCCTTCATGGATGTCGCAATATACAGGAGCACAAACGCAACCGCCGGAAGGAGACGCCATATCGGATCTTATTAGCAGACGTTTAACACGTGCGGTAAGTGGAACATTCGACTCAGCTCGTGTTTCCTGTGTATTTCCAAGCTCTCCGATTATCCGAAATTCTAATAGGGATATGTCGCCAATACTGGCCATCTCAATGGTAATCTATTGGTTCAGGCTCAAATGTAACGCAACCTATATTGGCGGAACTGCTAGACAACTATCCCAAAGAATTGGGGAACACTGTCGACGGTGGCTACAACACGGAACTGCACTCGCCACACAGACAACTGCACGAGTTATCACATCTTTCATTCACGTGCTTGTCTTCTATACGCTCAAAATTACACATCCCTTACGCAACACACGATTTGATGGATGAGCAAAAAGCTAACGGACAATAATTCATGAGTTTCATCACATTCCCTCTTGACTAAAACCACTTTAGGGCGTACGTAATTTGTTTATACGACAGAGGCGTTTGCATTATTCCAAGAGACTTTGTATTCACTTCATGCGACTGCGTTAAAATGAAAAACACTGTCCTCGATGGGTTGGATCCAGACAAAACAAGTACCACTGACAAGGACAAATGAAACCCCTCGCCGTTGGTGCACTTTTCCGACTAGTAGCTGTTGTGTTCGTAATTATGGAAGCACGCGGTGCATGGGAAACCCATTTATCAGTCGTACATGAGCAAACGAGAAAGCAAGCACTCAGGATGGCCAGCAAGCAGGCAAACACTGCAACTGAGCAAGCACAGTCAGTGCATGCAATCGGTATGGCCAAACAATACCGCTCGGTGCGTGCTGAAATGTGATTGGATAAAGTAGTTCAGTCACATGTAATGTGCGTGCGTGCAAGTAATCAAGGTTGCCGATAGGCGGGGATCAATAGGCAGTCAGCAAGTTGGACTGCAGCCATTCTGTTATTGATCTGAATGCCGAAATGGCCACACAATGGTAGTCTACTTCTCGGCCCGGCTGTACTGGGTATGCATCGAATTAGGATTAATCGAAGGTGAATGATGAGAACAAAGACGGGATTTTTAAATGTTCAAGTGATCGGGAACAAACTCGAGTCAACAGGAAATACCCTTGAACAGATAAAACGACAAGGCAATTCGTATTTCGTTTTCGACGTGAATTTTCATGTCGTTATTCATATTTTGGTATGCGTGATTAGGGATCAAAGCCCTAGTTTTGAAATGTAACAGTTTACCGAATGTAATACTTTCTCTTCGTCCGACGAATGCGGCATTTTAGAGAACTGAGTGTGTCTTAATCCACAAAACATTCGGACTATCGTTAGCCCTTCCTACCCATTACTCTAGACGTTTATTTATACCGCTTTTTATTTTACCTTTTCGGCAAGCGAACTTGGCTAAGTGAAAGCTGAGTATTTACCCTTTGCGGCGCAAGAACCATTTACGCGACTGTATTAGGCGAACCGAAACCGGATTCTCAGTATTTCTGGTAACCAGAAAGTTCTCGGCAAATGACTATCTGTTTCGGGACCACGAGGTCGTTATTCATTTATAACAGCATATTCGTAATTTCCAGCTGAAATCGTAGTGGTATGTAAGATTGGAATAATAAATAACGTGACTTTCAAATCACAATATCTGCGATAACTTCACGTCACCCAGACCAAAAAAGAGTCTTCCAGAAAAGCTTTTGTCATACTGACAATGGTCATTTTGAAACCATTTCTTGCCTGACACAATTTTTTGTCCATGGTATTGTAACACCAGTGATCAATATCTAGTTTTCAACGTACGTCTGCACCGGCAGTCGTGGTTACCTTTTGTACACATTCTATTCTTTGAAATGCAGTTCTGTCTCGCTTTTCTGTAATAGAACCCGGTTTGTTTTCAAACTAATTGTTTCTATATTTTCTTTTCTGTTTGTTACAAAGTATAGGCGGTCAATTTGGTACTTCACGAAGAATCAGTTGTGACAGATACGTGGTCAGTTTCGAAAAATGGGAAATTTTTCAAGGTCAGTTTTGTGCGTCAGTCGTTTATCCTCACTAATCATGTTGAAATCGAATAAAGATATCACGTTGTATTTTTTTAAACTTGAGAATTCGAGCTGAGATCAGCATATGCTTAGGGGTCTATAATTTCAATTATCCCAGTCGCCCTTCTGATATTCCTATTTTGACAAAAACAAATAGAGTATTTGTGTTTAATCGGTAAATAAATTTTGTTTTCATTATGAAAATCACGATACTGAAATACTGAGGTCCACCCTACCGACACGAAATGGGTGCGTGGAATAAGAGTGAAAATGGTATCATTCCAACTTGTACCCAGGTGGCCCGTTCAAATCCACTGACTGAAACATACACACATCGTCTTCCAGTTTTCTGATCTTGATATTGAAATATTTGGAGCCCGTGATGAATTTGAATAGACAATTCAGAAGACAAACATTGCGAGAGGAATTTCTTTCGTATACTGTCATCGGTCACGTACGTAATCGCGACAAACACTTTTGTTTATCAGTTGCGCCTAATCATGTGATGTAGTTCACCATGCAATGTGAACACAGCTTACAACTTAAAACCATGGGATTCATAAGTAGTGCATATCCACCGAGTGGGCTTTCAACGAGTTGCTTAACTTTATCGCTGCATGATTCAACACACTTCCTTCATTGGATTTTCAAGGGTAGCAGCCCGTCGTCTGAACAGGAACGACTCGGTGGTCCTTATTAACGACAGAGGCATTCTCTTAGAAACAACTTACTGAGTTCGGCTACGTGAAGGCTGGTTTAGGTAGGGCACGATTCGTCATTCATCATTCACTCCGGGTTCGAGTTCCAGTAGGGACCTTGTTATTGTTCACCGTTGATGATTCTCATTTAGGAAGAAACAGCTGTACAATGAATGCTTCCATGCGTTGATTCTGCGTGATAACTCATGTTGTAAATAAACCAAATCTCTTATGACATACAACTCTTTTAGATTCATACTGCACAGAGCGGTTACACAGAAAACAGTTGTGCATGAAGTATTTCGAAGTAACTTATTACTTGTCGGAACCGTGAGAAGGAAGAAAAGAAATGCGAAGAGGAAAGAAAGTCAGAAACAGAGGTTTGCACGACGCGTCCTGAGTCATTTCGCTGCTTCTGTGCGAGTACGAGTACAGAAGAACCAATTTTAAAAGTGCAAAATTCATTTGATAACAACTATTAAGGGTGAATAAATGGTTTTCTCGTCCATTCACGTTCTTAGAGTCGAAAACGTAACCAATTTAGCTATTTAGGTGCAGTTGCACACGTTGTTCGGCACACCTAATTGATAATATCCCGGTATATTTCAATGACATTGAAGTTCTGGTTTTTTAATCACAGCCACTGCCTGTAATATGAATCTTACACACACAGTGGAACACAACGTCGAGGTAAAACCAATGCAAATTCCGTTCTGGTCATGTGATGGATTTGTCTTCTGATTAGCCCATCTGCTCATCGAGTGATCTCGATTAAGAAAATGAATCATCGTGCAACGCTAGCGCCGATTTCACCATTGAATCTAGATACATAGACTGAACTGTGCGAGTGTCCTGCTAGAACGTAACTGTCAGCAAACGAACAGCAAACAAAGCTGTCTATTTTAATTCCATCAATTCACACAAATTCTGACTCATGTCATTCTGGGATTTGGTTAACTTCAGTTACATATTTCCGAAGTGTGATGTTCGCTGGAAGGCCAATGAAGAAATGAACTGTCGAAACTCTTTGCCTGTATGCTAACCATATCCGTTAAGAAAGTGCAGTATTTGTCTAACTTCCATATTTAGTAAGCCATAGATCATGATCCGCTCTGTTTCGATAGTTTTGTAGACGGTAGACAGATAAATACGGTGTCCTTCGCTGGTACATGTGAGCAACGAAGTGACTGACTGGAGAGGGCTAAACCCTGATTCCAGATCAACCACGGGTGGAGTATGAGGCGTCTAACACTATGCTCACCGGCATCTGTGGCGGAGGGTTGTACTGAGCATCCAGGATGTCTCGCCGCGTCCGAAGGGTGTATGAACTGAACTGTTGGTCATCGGCTTTCGAAGGGCTACGAGACTCTCGTATCGTCCCGCTGCCTAGTAGGTTAGGTGTTCTGGCGAAATGCTCGGGGTAGGGCCCTTCAGTCAACCCTCTACTTCTGTCTGGGCACCCGGTCGTATTCAGCTCACATGCTTACTCGAAATGGAAATGACAACGTGGAGGCCAAGTCCTGACACGGCGCCGTGTCCATCAGAGTGTTCGCTCGAAGTTGTGCTTCGTGGTGGCTATGTTGTGGTATATTGTGTTGTAACTCCAGGCAGATTTCCCCTGTGAATCCACGTTTATTTTTCTATTTCGTGTTTTAGAATGGCACCGAACCTCTGTACCGGATTACTGATGAGTATATATATATATATATATATATATATATATATATATATATATATATATATATATATGCTGAAAAAAACGTTGTGATTTAGTCATCTAGATGAACGAATAAAATATCTTAGGATGTAGTTGTGTATCAAGTTTTTTTCAAGACAATGGAAATAAGCTTCTGCATTTATTGATGGTAGAAGACTGCCATTTGTAAACAACTTAGCCTGATAAAATAGCTTCTTCTGATTGAAGGCGCACAGTGCTCTCACTTGTAAACACTCTTTGTGTCACGTTTGTGATATCTAGTTTTTTGTGTGTCTGTTTTTCACTAGAAACGGTAGACGGTCTTATTAGTTGATCGTTTGTGAAAGTGAACGTAAATTTCATCAAATGAAGGTGTCTTTTCCGTGTTTTCATGCACATTTCCGATCTGTCTCATTCACTGGACAATTTTATCACTAAACATCAGGCGTACACACGGAGCAGTGCATTTGACCGATGAATGCAGGATATTACTATCGGTCTGCAACATGTTCCATACTTCACCTTCATTTTTTCGTATTTTTGGCTCACCCACATCTCCAGTCCTGTTGGTTGCTTTGATTGAATGTGTTACGGCAACTGCAGTCTGTACTCTAAGATATTAGTGTGCTCGACTGGTTTGGACGAATTTTTGTGTTGCATCCTGTGAAATTTTTATACACCTTCTCTTTCAATAGAAGCATCCATCGAGGCAACACAACGGTGTTTCGCTGATAGTTCTACATGGTGTAGCACCCGCTAATCTGGACAACGGTGGCTCTGCCGTTGTGAGTTGAAACATTTTAGTATCTACAGATGAATGGGAAAAGTTTCTCGGTCGCACACGACCGGTTTCGTGGTCATTGTCACTTATCAGCGGATCACAGTTGTGATTTTTCAATGGACTCCTCTAAGAGAAACATCCACTCACAATAATGATGCACGAATTAGATTGAGTTGAACCAACACCAAACGGAGTGCACAGGTATTAGAATGAACAGACAGAGGAGCAACGCATACGCATATCTAGTGAGCGGCAGTACATGCAAAACCCGTCGTGTGTTTCCAAGCAAATTCGTTCGACTATCTGTACACTACTTACTTGAAAAAGAGAGGGTATATTAACAATCACAGAGGGCCCACCGAGCTCTGATGTAGGACCATCAGCTGAGATCACAAGATTTAGAATGGAGGATAGCGTAGCCGCACAACAGGTCAGGAGTAGCGCTGAGTTTGATAATGTCACCGCGCTCTTTATCCCTAAAGCTTGTCAGCAGAATGGAGTGGCGAGGTTAGAAACTCGTCTCACAAAACACATTAGAGGACCCAAAGGAAACTAATCACCACTCGATCGATGTAACCATTCTGTGTCTCATTTATTTGAAGCGAACCGTCGGAGTTCCACCCATTTATTGTAATAATACTATTCGTGATGTACTTACCGTCCTGACATACTGGTGGTGACTTGTTCATTATCCACTGGAAATTGACGTTTTTTAGCACAAAAAGTGAATCAGCATGACCTATTTGCAGACTGTCGGGACCTATAAGTGTGCGGTTGCGCACTTCTTTGAAGCCGGTAGCAAGCGCGCTGTACCACAGGGTGCAGGTAGCGTCCGCATATGACTTCATATCCCGCCGGGGCATGCACATTTTAAAATTCAGATCAGTTCACTTAAAATAGAGTGACGTGTGCAACTCTTTCTGATGATGAATATAAAGCATTATTGTTATTATTATTATTGTAACAATATATATATATATATATATATATATATATATATATATATATAATATCATGATTCAAACAATTTTTGCAATCGTCAATCGTAACAAATTCTATCATCACCCGTTTCACTCGTCTACCACTGACAT
Organism: Fasciola hepatica; assembly: GCA_948099385.1. NCBI lineage: Eukaryota > Metazoa > Platyhelminthes > Trematoda > Plagiorchiida > Fasciolidae > Fasciola > Fasciola hepatica. The sequence continues at coordinate 8,663,382 of CANUEZ040000105.1, forward strand.
TCTTCTGTGTCGTATAATTATTTCCCTCTAGGTTGAGTTCTCGGTAGTCGGTGAGGAGAAAATGGAACGCATCCTGGATCGACTGGCCTTTTATAATGTGGGGAAAACCGAGGACTCGTCGATCATGTGAGTTTCTCCTAAATGTTCATCATTCGTCTCCTCACGAACCCCTGACCTGATTTCTAACTCTGGTAACACAATCTTGAATCAAATGGTAACCGAAATTTCTAGTTAAAATCGAATGATTTTCGTTTAGTTAATGGAGGACTGCGGTGTGACACATCAGCCGGTGGACAGAATATTTTTACTTGACCATTTTGGTTAAGGTGAAGTGAAGTTTCCTTCGTCCAACCGAATTTCACACACAGACTGCATCAACGCACTATGCGGAAGCAGTACAGAAGGAAGTCTGCCCAATCAGTTCAGCAAGGACCAACGCACTGGACGCAGGGCGAACATCGTGCAACCTGAAATTCGATCTTGATACGCACACTTTGTGTCACATCATGCCGGATTTTGTATGGCCAGTGTGCTAAACAGCAGGGTACAACGCGTTTCATTGTGAACACGTTTGACACGAGCGAATCAGTGAAGCAGACTATGAAATTTCGTCATTTATCAACTTTTCGAGAAGGGTCTTACTTCTAAACTTTCTTATCCCTTGTCTGAGGGGGTCCAGTTGTGGCCGATACTTGCGGCCTTGTATGGTCCCTTTTGTGAGTTTTCATATTATCCGTCGAGTACTTCGTGGAAATTCCGTACAGTTTTGAGTAAATTTTACCGAATCCGATCTCCGTCCAGTTGGTCTTGTGATTCATAGCGCTCAAGTTTATCTCAGGTTGTAAACCCTCTCTGTCGCAATATACTTGCACCTAATCAAACAAATTTTGTTTAAACTGTTGCGGTACCCAGGCGGATAGCTGCACCCAACTATCTGTCAGTGCGATTGGTTGAAGTCGGTTGACCTGTAAATGCCGGAGCCCTGAAAAACGTTTCTGCTGACCTTCTTATTGCGCGAAAGAAGAGCTATCACGTTCGGAACGCTTTCAACAGGTCGGTATGAAATAACTATCAGCTGAATCAATACAGATGGTGACGACATTGAGTCAACTCAACTTCACGTCACCCATCTTCCAGTGTGTGTCGCCTTTATTTCCAAAAGAAGCGGTTACTTGACAGGCAACAATATCGCGTTGGGAGCGCAGTTGTGTTGTAATAACCAAAGCGATTTTCCCAAAACCAACAAAACTAGCGGGTAAAGTTCATAGTGGGTTCCACTGGACACCGTTGTCCATTATCTCCTGTGCAATCAACGAAAGTTACTAGGCATGTTATGCTTCCCTTGGAATGTGTACGCGCTTTCTTTCACGTGGTCTTTGCTGGCGGGATAGCATTGCTGGTCTAACCTAACCGGTATGAAACACCGAATATTTGATGAAGTTATCAGTAGTCAAATACTCCGTCATTCAACTCGATTGTTCCTTTTATTGTTAATATTGAGATAGAGCAATAGCTGTCGATTTTACGAAAGGTTGGAGAGCTTATCAATTTTATTTGGATCCATGGTATTAGAAGACAACTGCGTGGCACGGCTTTTCAAACGGGTAATGTTATCGCAAATCTTAAAATAAATATCAGTTCAAGGAACGCTCTCACATTCACGGATTGATAGTTCTCTGGTGGAACAACATCATTAGCTGATTTCCCCCAAAATTATTTTCGCCCCATCAGATCGAAGTGTGAAATCCTGGAATCAGCACTCACACCACTCATATGAATGAATGCCGAAATTTTCCTGTCGCCAAATACTCTAGGTAGAGCAGTTGACGTTTTCGACGAAATCAGTGATAAGCTTTTTATTGATCTTCTATTGGTAGTTGGGTTTCAGCTGAATATAGGCATCGCTCAATCCCCTTCTTCATCCGAAATGTTGTAGCTCTGGTTGATTGTTTGTATCGGTTGGTGATAGCTGAGCTTGGCATTTGGGTCGTAAACGTTTTATCACCAGTCAAGGTGAAATCGTCAGTGAGCAGATGAGGGTCCTAATATTCATTTGTTTATGTGAGACTTACACTAGGTGTGACCTTGACCTTCCAGGCGACCTTGACCTATCGGGTGAAATTGACCCTCGAAGTTACTAATTATAGAAATTTGACACTGACTTCTCGACGCGAACTTCTCAATCTGGTAACTCGACCTTTGACCTTTTGAAGCACTGTCTGCACTCAGGAATTAGATCACTGTATATTCGTGTCGTTTTGTTTGTTTGGTTTTATGTATTGAGTTACTGTGTGGTCGTGGGCTTGGTTCACTGAGTCGTCTTGAAAGCAGTGTGGTTGATGTATTCATGCGAATAATTGGGTTTTATGGCTATGGTTCAGTAGGATTGAGGTCCAGGTAATTCGTTTACGAGTTCTCGGAGTAGTTTCAATTCTACCTTCAACTCTCGGTGCACTGGTTGGTTGATGCGCCTGGTTTCGTTAGCATAGCCGTCTTTATTACAAGATAGTTGTTGCGGATCATGTGGTTGTGGGGTTCTTATAAATGCAAGTTAAAACAAACGTTCAAAAACGCCGTTTATATGAACCTCATTGGAAGGATATTTTAACATGCACTGATCTAGCCCTGTTTCGTTAGGTTCTCAATGCTACTTTCCAGGGGTGATGTGTATTTCTATAACGCAGTAGGTTTGACACTTCGTTCGAGCGACTGATTACTATTGAACTGATTTCTGAACTCAGGACGCGTTTTTTCATAATCCTTGCCCATTTAAAATCGGGTGTACACTCTAAACAAACACATTGTACATAGCATTTGTTTATCGGTCTGCATCAACAGCTACAGCTTTATCCTGCTGCAGACAAATCCCACTTATTCAGATCGGGGAATTACAAAAAAGCAATCGGTTGTTAGAAATAAGTTTCTACGTCGTCATGTTTGTTTGACCTTCATTTGCAGAATGTTTAGGTACGAATTTTGTCCCGAATTCGCTAAGTGGGAGGAGGACAAGCTTGTACGGAAAAACGCGTATTCGGCGGCAGCGTACGGCAGGCGAAAACACAAACACGTATGCAAGTGCGTGGGTCAGCGTTCCACGCAAGCAAAAGCGTAAGACAAGTGTACGAACGAATTAGGTCGTGCAAGGTCGTTCAATACGTGGTACGATCTAATTGGTCAGTGTTGTCCGGGGCGAGGCCCAGCTAACGTCAACTAAGTACGTGTGTGTTGGACTGCAGGCGTGCGACCATGACTGCAAGAGATTTGAATCAAGTTTGGGTGTGCGTGCAAGACTGTCTGTCTGAGCACATGACTGTTCAAGACAAGCACAGCAATGAAGGAATGGTCTTGTGTTTTACGATTCTCACCATGGAAAACCATGGAAGCACAACGGTTTCATCCGCCGTGTTAGGAACCATCAGCAGTGTCATCCACTGAGCCACCACTCAACTGAGAATCCAACCCGTGGTGAACGCCTTTGAGCCAACCACCCAACAAACAGACTGTCTGGGCTGGCTCTCATATGAACTTAGTAGCCAAGTTCTGCAGATTGTTTATAACGGAATACCATCGTGGTACTTAGGGTATAAAAAACTACCCATCACTTGAGCCGGTTGCCCGAATGGCAACCGGTTGTTAGCCTTGGAGATTCAGTGACGGAGGGGCATTATATATGTTGGGTATATAATCACAACAAGCCTTTGAGAGTCAGTCCGGATGGTCTGGTGGTTAGGTGTTCAATTCACAATCGTTCACTATGGGTTTGAGTCCCAGTGAGGGTTTCGAGGATGCGCACTGCTGAGGATTTCTAGCGGCGCCAATGAAGCGGCTGTGCAGCGCTTCCATGATTTTCATTGTCGGTTTGAGAGTTGATACTGCATGATATTACGCAAAATCTTATTTACTACTCTTATACAGACAGACATTTTCCTTGCGGTTACTTTTTCCACAGAATAACCAAAGATAAATATTTATGAGGGTGTGACACAATAATAGACAAGTTACGATGGTTTGTATATATAACCATTTTGTTCAACATTTACTTGCAGTCATTTAACAAATTTTGAACTCATTACTGCAATCAGAATAGGCCGATCATCACTATCGTTTGTGGAAATCACTTAGATAAGGCTATATAGGAGGAAACATTCCAGGTTCATTTAATTCTACCTTGGCAAAAACGCAACGGAGTAATTTTTTAAATGAAAAACTGGGGTTTGACAGGTATTGGTAAATGTTGAGGTAATAATCTACTGAAGAAGTTTCAGCTACATTGGGATTCCAGTCCAAACTTGGATGACCGCTGGAGTCTAGTTATTTCACAGGGAAACTCTGCGGGTGACGTTTAAGTTAACCTTTCGCTGCGGTGAATGTCAATGCCAACTTCGCTTCAGTGAGTGTCCATCAATAAACGTTGTCTTGAACCGTTTCAAATCTACTCGAACGTGAAGGGCCCATATGTGCTCATGATTGGATGCCTGTCTGCGGACCTGCCTCTGCTCGCGAACAACTGCTTCCCTCGTGCTCCACGAACGCTCGGAACGAAACATCTGACGAATCAGCACGGAATGCAGATCACCGCGTTACGGGCATTGATGACAGTGAGACTTAAATGGCGTACGACACATATGGAAATCACTGATGCTTGTGATCGTTTATATGAGGACTGACACTTTCTGGGAGAAGACAGCAATTCATTTGAGCAAATGATTTGTAGGAGTACACACTGAATAGCGGTTCAGTGGTTATCAGAAATCAAAACATTAGTTCTACCTGATGAACAACGGTTTCACGAAGGACATGAAAGCATCCGAATAAACAGCGCGGTCAAAATATCTGTTGCTCCGGTCACTATTAATGGAAGACTAGAGTATCTTCAAAAATTGAACTCAGTCTCAACCTGATGAACTTTACCACGAAGACGTGTCTCACTGCAATCATCTGGGCTCCAAAAAGTGACTCATTTTGAACTGAGGTAAATCTATGTTCCAGATACGCTCAGTGCACGACTTTTAGTTCTATCTAGTGCATAGTGTCCAGCCGTACAGACAATCAAGAAGGACAGAGAAATTGCTATCCTGTCACATGACAAGTTTGGAAATATTCGTCACCGATGAGGCCTATTTATTACAATAATAGGTGCATGGTAAATATTATTTTCTACAGCCATCATGGTGGTGCGCCCCACGATTGGTTGCACTACATTTTGTTGTGAACCTGATCAATACCACCTTGGAATTATTCCCAACATCAACGCATGTCACTCAGAATTCGCTACTCTAAAGAGTCCACTCGGATTAGAGACACAATATGTTCTGCTTCACTATCCACTACTCGTTTTTATGAAAGCTGGCAAAGATCAAGTTGGACTGGGAAACGCAAGCTAGCCGTTTGGCAGACTGCTCTTAGTCATACGTCACCAAAGAAGATGACAGTTCCCACATTGGTCGGTACTAACATTCGGTCCCTGTTTGGGAAGGTGTCTTTCCTAACCAACGCCCTGAACTCTTGGAATAACACGAACACCTGTGTGACCTGTATCCAAGAGTCATGGTTAAATGAAAGTATTGATGACGAACTCGTTATCCTTGAGAACTTTGAGTGCTTTCGTCAAGATAGAAAACAGTGCAAGAGGAAGACAGGTGACGGTGGTTACTTACATCAATTTCGAGTGGTCTGTCAAGTCCGAAGTTACTTTCACTTTCTCCTCTAGTGGCGTTGACTGTGTGGTTTTTAAATGTCACCCTTAATTCTCACCTTTTCGAGACACTGTGATCATTAACATGTATATAGCTGTTTCCTGCTTCTAGAGGAATGTCGACTTGTTCTTTGACGCTTTTATACCTGTCCTGATTCCAAAACCGTCTGACTGTTTATGCTTTGTTGTTGATGATTTTAATCATGGGCCTACGTATCCCTTACTTACTTTTGGTTTGAGTGACCTTTGTCTTATCCCAACTAGAACGAACGCTGTTTTAGACAGAATTATCACAAACCATCCCGATATTTTTCACTTACAACTGAAAGCGCCTGTTTCGACGAGTGATTACGCTCTCATTATCACCAGACCCAAAGCTTATTCACAGTCAGTGCACTGTTCACTCGTCAGGATAAAACAACTAAAGGCAACCTCTAGAAATCTGTCACCCACCAACATTGCTCTTCTTCAGAGATCCCTTTCCATTGTTACTTCGTGGTTTTCTTCCGACTGCTCTCTTTGCCCGTTAGACCTATTTACGAAGACACTGAATGAGGCATTTGATTTGTGTTGCCCTATGGTGAGTGTATTTTTTAACAACGGCAGAATAGCTTCTTGATTGCTGAAATCTCTGAGAAAGCAAAAAGAATGTGCCTATAAACTACACGACTAGGCTTCGGTGAAACGACGCTCCATTGTGATAAAACAAGAGATTCGACGGCTTAATAAGACACTCGCCCACCAGTTCTTCTGTATCACCAATACCAGAATTCTCTGGCAAGGAATCCGGCTTCTATGTGGACAACCAGCCCGATCAAAATACTACGATATAGATGCCGACAGCCTGAACGACGCATTGATTCGCCCTTCGTTAAATATCCTGCCATCTTATTTCCCTTATGTTCCCTTAGATATAGAGCCACTTTCCTCAGAAGAAGTCTTCAAGCTTCTTCTTACCCCAAAATCAGCTTCTGCTGTGGGTTCAGACGGTTTACCCTCCACAATTCTCAAATTTGGAGCACGTCAGCTATCCGGCATCATGACTTCCCTCATCAATAAAACTGTTGATGCTGACGCCATTCCTGCCTTCTGAAAACCCGTGACAGTAGTGCCTATTCCCAAGACCAACAGTTTGTCAAAACGCTTTCGTCCCATCACCATCACTTCTTCTGCGCTCAAATTGACCGAGCGTGCTATCCCAAGTTGATTGCGTTCGTCTCTTGGTGTTCCAAGTGACCCCCATCAGTTTGCGTACAAACCCACCAGATGCACTCTGGATGCAGGTACTTCAGTTTGCCATTTCATTTCAAACGACTCAAATCGTTCCGTAAAATCCATTCGACGTACTTTCCTCGACCATTCTTCCGCATCCGATTCGGTTCCCCGTTCTCTACTTTTTCAAAAGCTGGAGTTCTTTGGCTGTCCCACTTCTTTACTCTCGTGTTGGAAAGACTACTTTTCCAACAGAACCCAACGTACTAGAGTTGGTACAAGTTTATCCAGTCTTTTGATTAACAACTCAGGTATTCTTCAGGGTGCCGTTCTTCTCCCCTTTCTCTTCACCACATATATTAGCGACTTGACCACTGCACCACATACATGCACAACTTTCTCAATACGCCGATGACGTAGTGCTGTGTCAGCCTATCTCCGACCAACAAGATTTTATCTCTTTTTCCGAGAATTTATACAATATTCAGAAATTTCCATCTCATTCTGCACTACATTTCAACGCTTCCGAATGTTTTGAGTGTACTTTCTCCCTTTATCGTTCCTCTTATCTCGATGAGCAACCAGTCGTCAACAGTGTCCCCATTTCCAGAGCTGGTTTGGTCATGTACTTAGAGCGATGAGCGACAGTTCTGCTCTTGATTTTGGCTACGATCGGTCACTATTCTCATTCTGAAGCCTCTGGTTCGAAGCCAACACCCTCCTTGAATATTGGGGTATTTATGTGCAATAGAAGAGGACGTAAGTCAGGCCAACTAATCGCACGACAAGGACAGTTTGGCTGTGACAACAAACTCCTGCATATGATTCATGTTTGTTTCATGTCTGTCCGTATGATTTTTCGTCAGGTGTCTCCCATGTAATTTGTAGACGAAGTGAGAACGAATTACTGGAAAACAACTGTATCACCAAATCGGACCTCAATAAAATAAAGAACTATTATTCATTTTATTATTTTATCCGAACGTTTACTGTCTACCAATAGATTGTGATAGCTTGAAGCAATGCGTGTGTCCGAACATGATTTCAGACAAACCGAAAAAAACGTTGAGGTAGTTCACCGATACGTGCATTAAGAGTGTTCACGAATGTTTTCTACGGAGCCTTTGCAGTATGTTTACTCGGCAAGATCTAAATTTGAATGCGGTTTTTGTGACAAAAACTAATGAGGATCTACCGGCTGTATTTGTTTACATATATGGAAAGGATGCCAGTGGATAGCGCCGTGCTCCCGCCACCGAAATGAAGCCTTTTGAGTTCTACATACTCCAAATTTTGGTGGTGACGGATATGAAGATGTGTAACGTCAGCGAAGTGCGGTAACCTGATTCGAACGTTCGGTTCAGTCGGTATAAAATCGCCAAGGAATAAATGTCGTTTGTCGTGCTTGATTTTCCCTTTCTGATGGACGGGAAATTGAACACCGTTAGCAAGGTAATCAGGAAAAAAAAAATGAAATCATGCCTGTTTCTGCAAATCCAAAGATAGTTTTGTGCCTCATTGGGAGGGTTCACTAGTTCTATCCATTCCTACCACATTCATCCAAGTCATTCAACACCAGACATACAAAAACATGGCAGCATTCGGAGACAAAATAGTACCATACTTTTGAGGAAATATGAGAAAGCCGTCACCTGAGCAACTGTGCAGGCCTATCCCCGACTAGTACTTTATCCAGATGTTAGTGCCTTAACAACCACTCAGACCTTACCGCGGAATCGATGGCATACCAGTAACGTCTTCCTCCCGGTCTAACAGAAATACGATTCGGCAGTGGAAGATATATTCATCGAGTATATTTTGAAAATAACACGCGTCCCTCTGATCACCATTTTGTGATTCCGGAACGAATTGAGCGGGAGAGAGCGTGACTGCACGTGCTGTGTACCGAAAAAAAGGTACGGTAGTATTTGTAAAGTACAAAATATTTTCTATTGGAAAGGAATCGAAACACAAGTGGACGGTATTTACCATTCCCACTGCTTCTACTGCTACTACTACTACTACTTATGGCAGTAGTAGTAATACTTCTGCATGAGACAGACCACATCGAACACAGGAAGTCCAACAGTAATGTGCAAAGAACTAATCATTTGCAATGTTTCATTATGGTTTTTCCTCAAACTGCATTCAGCACAAACAATACCAAACTTATGCACGTCTTTCATCATGCGTGCTATTATCTAGTCTTTTTATTTCACTGGTAACAGGCCAAATTCCATGAAATTCGATTTTTTACATTACGCAATCGAGGGAAGTTTGAGTACCGGATATGCGACCCATGCCAATCTAAAGCGACTATTCCATGGGCAGCTGAAACTTCAGACAGGGCCTTAGACTTCGCGGAAACATTATTTCTGTCTGAGCAATAGGCTTTCAACAGTCGGTACAACTTGTATCCACTTGTGTATAGCAGGAAGATAAATAACTGCGGTCTTATCACCATGTACATAACAAGTGATTCCTTATGGAGAGGCACATGTTGGCTGGTGTCAGTGTGACTGATTAAGTGCTGACCAAGGCAGACCACGCAGCTGTGTAGAAGATGAGTTCACGGATCCCAACAGATCAATGAAAATATGTCGTTAATATTTGGGGGTATAATAAAAGATACATTTCATTGACCATAAGTATAGACAGCTCATGGGGGTTTACTTAAACGATTACCATATTATTGATTTTGACGTCTCAATGTTCTAGTGCTGGTTAATTTCGTAGTGAGCATCGCCGATCTGGGCAAATGGTCGCAGTGACGATCGATCTGAAATTAAACTGAGATCGACTCGGTGTTAGTATTTGGTAAATAAATACTGGGCTGAAGTTCAAAAAACTGTTTACTCCGCGCACAGGCACACCAAGACAACGGAGACCGGGTAATGGCGTGTAATAGGCAAAAGTCAGAAATCGTCCCGGTCACTGGAAGGAAGGAAGAGGTTCATTGGGGTTCGGTCTTATTGGTAGGCTCTTGCGGACTGGATTTGATGGCACGTAGGCCTAATAGGTAATGCGACAGAGGCAGCGTATAAATAAAACAATAAGAATGGTATTGTTGACCTTAGAACTGCTAGTGCCAATACAATTTGTGCAGTCGAATTCGGCGAGTTATCCTTGGTTAGTCACTCAGTAGAACAAACTACTTCCAAGTAAGTAGACTTCCGGTGTTGAGCCAAGCTCAGCGCGCGAGGTGTGAAGAGATAGTCCTGTAAGTGTCCCTTATTTGTAGTAGATGATAACTTCAAAACTTCTCTCTACCAACTGAGCGCGCGGTAAATTTTGGTGCTGCTTGCCAAATGTTTATCTTTCATTATCGTCATTTGGATCTGAGATAAGCCAGATTCCGACCCAATTTCTCAGTGTTTTGCAGAAATAGGTCAAACGTGGTCATCTACTGGAAGTCGGGCAGTTTATCGACTACTACCAACCTGACCGGTTGTGGTGGTATGACTTGAATCTACTTCGTCGGTGATGAGGCTCGTGTTGCTTGATCCTCATCGATCACTCCGTGACTCGTCCACAGCTATATCGCTATTCTCACATGCGTAACAAAAAGGAACTTGCATTTGTGCTCTGTGGTCTATCTGAATTCAGCGGATTTTTTGCGTAGACAAACATCTGTAAAAAGACTTACGCTTAGCATCTCATTGATCAGAAGGGACGAAAAAAGAACGGTTACATATCAAAATTGGTAAGAAATCCGACCGATGCTCACGCCCCGGTTTGTGAGGGTTCGGGCTAAATATGGAACAGCTGAGTTTCTGTAAATTTTAGTACGACAGGCTACGGATAGAAAGTAAGAACGTGTCGAAGCGGTAGAATTGCATTTGGATAGATCACTGTACAAAGAATGAGTGCTGTCTACAAGGATTTTATGGGCTAACGTTTCACAAGCGGTTAGGTGTAGTTCTCACTACTTAGCAGATAGTTAAGGGTATGCACAACACCCGATTGATATTAGACAGATCTTGGCGAAGAATTTTAAAGTCTTTATTCAGTAGACCAGCGAAAATAACTGACAAACAGTAGACGATAACGAGAAAAAACACATTGATAAACCGAAATAGTATACTGTTTAGCGTCCAAATGTCTAAGCCTCCGTATTTGATAAGATAGTCTGCGTAGTTTTTTCCCACAGTTTGAGATGTGGGATGACCATCTCAAATTTGCATCGATCGCAATTCCTAGGTATTTGACAGAACCTACTCTAGCAAGTGGTTCTGTTGAAATGACAGATGGATCAAAAGGACATACCGATCGAGAAGGGGCAACTGTGCATTCAAAGCATTTGGACAAATTTAAAGTTAGACCAGGTCGAACAGGGGAATCATTAATATTAGACAGATTATTGGAATAGTTACCGGAATCCTGGATTATAGAAACAAATTGAGGAAGATCCACATCGTTGGCCTATGGTCCGAAGGGACTTGAGCACAGAATTTTTCATTGATTTTCACACGTTCATTTTTTGATTCACAATCCTTCCCCGTGTATGGGCTCTTCTCGGTATGTTTCCCTCTTGGGAACAAAGGAAATTCCGGTAGTTTGGTACATTGTTGAGGCTTAAATTGAACAATGCATTATCGAATTGCTGCTTCGTGTTCCCTGATGTCTGGTTGCTGGGCAATCTACGAGTTATGTCACTAGTTCGGGTGGATGGATTAGGTAGTGTCCACATCAGATAGTTCAAGCGGAGTTCTGGCAACGTCTGAAATAATCAACCACGTTTCTTCCAAACTTATGCATTTGCTGATATCCTAGAACAACTGGAAGGAAAGCAATTTCTTATCTCCTAAAACAATATTGATCATTCCATTTTACGGTATTTGAGCCTATTTGTGATTTCCTTCTCTCTTTCCCAAGGCAGCTTCTGTGATTTTGTTTGTTCAAACCGTGGAACTAATGAGTCTTATTTTTGTGCGAAAAATGGCAGGGATCTCGAAGGTTCAAAATGAGCTTGACTTATACACGAAAATTAGAACACTGACATTTGTGGCCTTCAGTAATCTGTGAAACAATGGCCTTTTTTTCGATATGAGAGCCTCTGGTTAGAATGAATAGTCACTCTTTTCGCAGGTATGGTAAAACTACCGAGGTTCAGTTTTTGTGTTGTCACAGTGAAAAGATGCATAACCCGTGGTTGCGGCACAGATGTACCTAATCCGCTTCTGGTAATCAGCAAGATGATCACTCGGATCGTATGTCAGTAAGCCAGTAAGCGCATCGAACTCTGACTTTTCCGAAATATATTTCCAGTACACTTTGTGCAGCAAATACGAACACAACGATCAAACTCGAAAAGCGACTGTACGATCGAATCCTCTACTGATATTTCTTGTTCGTGCTAACTTGTGCATATTTTGTCACACGCACATTGGTCAAAGTAGACATAACGAATCGCATTTATCGTGCAACTATTGTTCAATGTTGTTCCGTGACTTGTAGAAGTATAATTGATTCAAATGGTCGGAATGGCTGCGTTCGAACCAATTACACCTTTCCATTTGGACAACGGAATCATTTGATCACCATTTGTTGTGCAGTTATGCACCATTTTCGTTTCACTCATTATACACAATTGCATAGTAATTCCAGCCTGGTTTTAATGGACTCCGGATGCTTGGATGAGTTTTTATTCCCGGATTTCTCGAATGAAAATCAGCTAAGATACTATTCGATCAGCGTCAAGTGATTCCCCCCTACCCCTCAAAAAAAAAATGTGCACAACGACTTGAGCTCATTGAGACTGCACATTTTTGGCACGACTTTTTTTTCTTTTGTATGCTCCTGCTGGTAGAGACTTAACTCCGCGCGTGGATAAGTCGAATCAAACCAAAAACTGCCACACAGCGAATGAGAAATGCTATTTGAGTAGTGTTTTTGGAGATCACTGTGAGGAACAGTCGGAACGAACACGCTAAGAAGGGTTGCTTCATAATACTATTCAGCTCGTACCCTATTTTGCTGACAACCGCTTTGTCTATTATCTGTTACCACGTAAAACCATATGTTAATGTATAACTAATAGATATGAGTCAATTGAAATTGAGTTATCGGTAAGCAGTCCGGAAAATCCGACAGAACACCTTTTGGAAAACAAAGGTTAGCGAACAAGCTCGTTTTCAGTGATCTCTTATCACGCTTATACAACACAATATATATATGACAAAAAAATAAGAGATAGAGTCAACGGAGAGAATGTTATGGACCGGGTGTAATCACTGATCCCAGTTGGGATTCCTCAGTTTGTGCTTCTCTTCTAAAAAGGGCTTCCACTGACGGTCCTGTTGCAAAAATCAGATTGCTGTGAACAAATACATATAGAGTATACAAATATTACGGTGAATGGATAGAGGAGTGCCGGGTACGTATACCTGAGGAGCGACGTTAACCGCGAAGTTGGTTGTGTGCTACCGATAACCGTTGACCACTCGTCTATGGATACTACTTGCATCGATGGTATTCATTGTCCTCGAACGAAATCTTGGGGATTATCCATTCATTCGACTTCTTACATTTTGCGATAACACCCTCGTGTTTTACATCAACTTTGGCTAGGGAAGACGTACCGTTTGGTTGTGTTCTGCCTCTGTATTTCATTACTGTGGGTTACCGGTCGTTTGTAATATGATGTATTCGTTGCAAAGTGAATCAACAAACGAACAAGTTTTTTTTTCCATTTTCTGATGAAGTTCAGTCAGCCACCAATCTCACCGTTCTATACTCTGTTTTTCATTTTTTCCAAAAGAACGTGTCTTTACCGTGAAATTTCTGATATATATATATACAACCCCGACCGGGTCTGAAACCGGCTTGATTCTCACGCATAGAACTTCCATGGGGGTTGGATAATCGGTGGAGAATAAGCCCCTTGAGCATTTCCGGCGCAATATTTATCAAGCTAATTCCTCTGTAGTTTTCACAAGAGGACCTGTCACCTTTCTTGTAAATCAGCACAATCACTGACACACACAATTCCCTAGAAATCTGTTCACTATCCGAGATTACCCGGAGGAGTTTTGTTAATTCCGAAACAAAAGCTTCGTCCCCATTCTTGAAACAGGACGGAGAAAATCCATCCAGTCCAACAGCCTGGTATCTTTTCAATTAGTTCATCTCCGGGATATTTTCTACTTCGGGCGGAAGAGAAATATCTACCGGCATTGCTTCTTTTGCTGATATTATTGGGAGGTCTACTATAGAAGTGGGACAACTGAATTGTTCCTTGAAGTGCTCCACCCAACTGTCCAGATGACTTCCCTGAGAGAGAATCAGCAAGCCGTCGGATTCCTTGATTAACTCACTTACACCAGGCTTTTGTGGACCGCTAACCATAGTCAAACGGCAAAGGTATTACCAATACACATAGCCTTCTCGGTTTCCATACATTTCGTAATCAAGTTCTTCTCATTTCTTGATGAATTTCAGTTAGCTATAAATCTCGCCGTTTCGTAGTCTGCTTGCGGTTCCCACCTCACATTATCACCCTTGCGAAATCAGAAGTAGATCAAAGCAAAAAGGCGAATATCTAGCGATCCAGTTACATTCCGTGATGATCTAGACAAGAAACCCCTCCCCCATGCAGGTTTACCACTGACCGTGGCACTTTGCCGAATCACCTAATATTTCCAGTCACTGCGTACAGGGATCTGGTGAACCTAGTAGCCTATTATTTCTTACTGTTATGGGTTTTGTAAGATTCTGTTGCGGACAGAATTAACACCTAGACAGCCTAATTGAAACTACGCTGCCAACCACTGAATTGGTTGATTAGCCTCAAAAGTTTTGACCGATCAGGGTTTTGTTGTTTTGAATGTGGATACGAAAACCGACACTCTTGAATCGTTAAAAAACGATTAGCAAGATAGTAGGAAGTTCACGTAACTTAGCAAGAGGACTTCACTTAAAATGACGTTTTATATGTAATATTTCAAAGCGCGTTTGGTCATGATTGTCAACATTTGAATGCACTCCAGTGGTCGGAGTTAATGCGCATGTTCGTGTCAATGCTCCATTGCAGTAAACTGGTACCACTTTTTACCCCTGATATTAAGCGTTTATTTCAATGGTTGTAACTTTTTTGTATGGTGACGGGGGGGGGGGGAGAGGGAAGGTAGGTTGTTGGTGGAATGCTACACCCCAGTGGAGTTCTTCGTATCTCAGAGAGATTCAACGGAGCACAGGATTGCTGAGTGCATTTGTGGTTCATTCCAACGAATCAGTAACCCAAATCTCAAAGCCAATGGATTTCCTGCTATCCGTACTGGTGCGTTGTATCCGGGTGGTTGCTGGGTTCTCTGTGCTCACAACAAAATTCCACACGATTTATAGGGTAACAACCCATAAAATTGTACGGCGTTTCACAATACATTTGGTCTCTGGCTGGCTACGGAGGCTGAGAATGCGGTGAATGAATGTTGAAAACTGTTCCACTGATTAGGCATGTCTGCATCAAAAGCAAAATGAATAAAATATCTGGCGATAAATTAATCATCAGTAGCCAGTGTAAAATAGGTATATTCTGTTAAGAACCAATGCAATTAGATTACTTTTATCAGTAACTTTTGGGTACAACACGTGGTTTGTGTAACCTGAAGAGCACGTATTTGCTTAGAGCCAACAATTTTTGGTTGGGATTACGTAAAAAATGCCTGGGTCAAGTTTTTGTTTGATTGTCAGCAGGTGCTTGACAGTGGGTAATCCACATTGGCAATGCTTTGTAGCCACCCACTAACTCTAGTGAAAAGACACTTCCGGTTTAGGAATATCTCGGTTTATTGGTAAAAAGTAGATCGTTTACATAGGATGTGTTGTTATCGTAATCAAATCTTTGCATGAAAATTCATTGGTCCATTGGTATTTCTAAACTGCTCTACTGATCGGTTTGTCTGCTTTCACCCATATTGATTAATTCGGCTCCGGTCGATTCAGCCAAGTGTTGGTCACTGATTGACCCATTCATCCCTTTGGCTGGCTACATCCTCGGTTTTGATTGTGGACGGGTGAAGGCGTGCTGTCTGCCTTTGAAGCAGGCCGACTGTTGGCAGTGTGTGCGCCTCTTTTGGCATGGCATTAGAAGTATACTCTGTTATTATTGTTATTATTAATATTATTGCACTAGCATGAACACAGTTTAACGGTTCAGATGAAACTTCATCCAAGCAACGAAACTGAGGAAGTTCTGCGCAGCGATAATTTTGAAGGAAATATTCGAACCTTAGAACGAGTACACGGATGTGATTAGATCAAAGAAAGGTCACAAGGAAGTGGGTGTGAAAAGTCAGCAATCATCTTTCCAGCAAATGATGTTGATGCTATCGTATGCTTACCAAATAAGTCCGATATGAGGCCTCCTAAGGCTACACCAGAAACAGGCCTGACGATTCGCAGACTTCTACGAAGGGCGATGTAGTCCTTTTTCATCAGACCAGGGAAAATTTTAGGAGAACAATAAAAAGTTACGGGAAAAATACGTTGATGTGCGAAAGAAAAAACAATAGGCTGCAGAGCACGAATTTGAAATGAAAGCCGACGCAATTTTCCAACGGTAATTTCAGTATATAAAGGTCAGCACAAATTCTCTTGTAAAGTTACACCGAGATATTTCCCACATTTTACACGTGCAAGACGAGCAGGGTTAATGGTGCTGCGATAATTTATAAAACGCGATCGCAAAGTGGAAAAAAGAACTTGACTTTTTTTATTGTTTGACAAGAGAGCGGACTGCTCAAAAGAGTTCTGAACAAGTGCAAGTTTTCCACTAAACTCATCTAAATCAGACTTCAGGGAAAAAGACCGAGCCAAAACAACGTCGTCGGCACACTTGAACAGATGAGCTGAATGGGTTGCAGTCAGGTCACTAATGTAAGTAGGGAACAAATTTGGAGAGATGTCTGAGGATTTTTATCCAACTTTGGTACATTAGGTTCTTCTCGAGGAGTATTCATCCAGTCAGTTAGGTAAGTGGGGAAGCTATAAGATTCCAATTTTTCGAGAAGCAAGGATCGTGGTAAACTCTCGAACGCTTTTTTTTTGATCGAGAAAGGCACATCTAACTGATTTTCACGAATCGTTCAGAGATTTGGCAACAAAATGGACTATGCTTGGTACTTCTCTCATCGTGGAGCACCAAGACTTATACGCAAATTGGTATTCGTTAGCCGGACTGCTGACTGTGTTTTGAATACACTGAAGTGCAGCAAATTGAACTAGTTTCAACGCCAACGGTAAAGTGCAGTTAAACGGAATATCTTGATTTCTGCTTGGTTACTCTACCATTCAGGTACGAGAATGATTGTGACAGAACACCAGCAGTCAGGAATGGCGGACGATTCAAGTGAGTGGTAAATAACATAAGTCATTAGTTCAGAGAGAGGTCCAGCCCCGTGCTTGAGTACTGCCGAAGGTAGGCCTGCCGGTCCAGATGCTCGGGTTAACTTGGTGAATTTAAGGAGTTTGAAAACTTCCTCGTCGAAGAATTTTTCAGTTTCGGAATTGCTAGCTTGTTGTAAAACTGAGAGAGGATCATTCAAATGACGGGTGAACTGAGAATTCCGATGATGAACATCGATGTCATCAGAGGGGAGACTTTTCTTCTGACCACAGGGTAGGTTGACCCCTTGCCATCTGCGCACAGTGTTTGAAGAGTGCTGAATCTCTTGACAAAATATAAAATCCAGACTTTTGATTTCTTTTGGGCCAAGTTTGATAATCTACGAGCTTCGGATGTGTTGCGCGTTTTGTGGGCCAAATCCTTCTTCTTGTGTAACTGGTTTACCGTTTGAATTGCATACCATTCTTCGTTTCACTCCTCTTGCTGGTTGGAAACAATGAACACAGTCGGGATATAGACCGTTTTGTTTTTGATTGGGTTATGATAAATGCAAAACAGGGATGAAGAGAGCCAGACTCACGAAGGATTCAGTTCCACAGCAGTATTGCAGAGTATCTGGTTGTTTGGGTTTTATTTTGAAATAGAAGGAAACAAACAAGAAGCGATTGAGGTCATTCTCGGTCATTCATTTTCTGAACGGTCTTCTGTAATGTGTATCAAACAGGAAAAACACTAAGGCCTATGTTGTGGGAGTGGCGGAGCAGAAAATCATTTTGCCGAATTCGTTTGTTCGTACGTGAATCGGAATTCCGTCTTGACTTCTAGTAACGGCTGCAGACGCGGTGTTACTCGTAGTACACTAGAAGACCACCGTTTGGTGCAGCTGTGATTTGATTCTTGATCACTGCTACCTATCTATCCGGAATACCACTTTTGTTTCTTTTGCTGAACAATCATACGTAAGGTTGTGATACACAGGCATGCTCGAAAAGTTATCTGAAATGTGACTGAACAGAGAGATTTATCTGGCATGATCAATTTTATTTCGTACTGCATTTTAATGACTTATCCATCTTGTAATGCCATTTTGTTCGATTTACTGTTTTATTTTGGAAAATCCTTACTCTTTCCTACGCCGACTTTAGACATTAGTGATCTAGCAAGTAAGCGTTTATGAAATTTCATACAATTATCAAGATTTCTGACCGCTAGCTATCGAAATGCACAGAAAGATCTGTCTAGGTTTTTAGAATATGTCCTTTCGAAAGTTGCTTATATGATACGAAGATTACCCTCCGTCTCGCTACCTCGCGAAAACTGTCATTCACACTTGGTCAAGATTGTTCAGATTAATTGTTCAACAAATTCTTGACACATACAAAATTAAAAATCGTTGCTTGTACGTATTATTGATGATTATTAATCATTTGCATATTAACTATACCGTGTCACTACAAACGGAAATCCTAATCAATCGATGCCCAGAGACAGTCGGATGCTTTCATACTTCAGTGTCACTTTTATACGACATCAATCCTTGTGAATTAATCGACCGGTGAAATTATATTTTCACTATTTTGGCAGGGTTATCGAACCAACGGCTTTTGTCTACAAACGGGTAAAGTAAGTCGGAAATCAGTGTCGTCTCATCGACATTTGCCTTTTTCACTTTTTTTGTCGTTTGCTGGATGTGGTCTATCGTATATTTGCTTTCCTTGTACAAATTGTATCTTCAGGCCTGCAAAATGTGGTGCAGTTTCACAACTGGCTTTCCAGGATTTCCTACGATCTCTCAAATCACGATTGTGTGTTGCTCAGGTGAGTGTGAACAGACGGTCAGTCATTGATCTGACCAATCAATACGTTCACAAAGTTCGTCAAACAGTCACTCAGTCAATCAATCAACAAACGAATCAGTCTATCAGTCATCCAGTCGATCAATTGTCAGTAAAACGGTTGACTGATTATCTCCCTAAACTAATGCTTTATGATCTGGTTAGTCAATTTCGACCAAATAACAGCGCAGCAGATGACGGAAAATGCACAACTACGTTACATGGTTACTCAATGAACCATTATGAGCGGATGTTTATTTTTTCACTTCAGTCATAGATGTACACTATCGGAAGAATATCACTCATTACTTTGACATTGGGGATTATTGACAGATTCGCGTGTTGCATTCTGTCAGCTGGGAAGAAAAAGCCCTGTGGAACCATAACTTTGTTGGTACAGTTTTACAATTCTTTTTTAACTTCTAAAAAGGGGCCCATCCAGCAGTCCATGAGAAATTTATTCTTCATGTCTCTGCCAAGTTTTTCTACAAACAGAAGTTGTTTGATTTCCGGGACAGTCTTGCTATGGTCCATTTCCATTATGGCCATTGATTTGGTCGAAACCTTAGCGTACAAACTGGAAATTTTTTTTAAAAGTAGCCACTGGTTATCTTTTGATACCACCAGCAATTATGAAATTCAGATGATGTACTAGGAAAAACCTATTCGCAGAACAATATTGGACTGTCTCAATCGAAAACATGCCGTCTACAAGGAATTAGAAACGAGTGACCCGGTTATAATCCTTTTAAGCTATCTCCAAGCTATCGGGTATTACGCCAGCCGAACGTTTGATGATCAGGTTGTATACAGATTTCATTTGCTTGCGTGTCCAGAATCCACATTTGGAAGGGAAAATGGACTTAATGTTCCAGAGAAGGGAAAACCCCGGAATCAACTTTTTGGTCTACCAACCAGAAGCACTGAACAGTCGGTTAGGAATCGATTGGATATCAATTTTGTATCAATTAACTTTACGTACAAAACAAGGTGTACCATGTAAGCACCATGTGAAATCGGTCAACCAGCTCAGGTAGAAGAATTCCGGATTGTTTTTTTGTATTGCTTCGGTGTGTCAGTGTAGTGAATTGCAGTATTCAGTTACTTTTTGCGGAATTTCTTAGCCATGTAGCTGTGGATGGTTTACTATTCTGTAACGTTTACATCCGGCAAACACACTCTAGTTTCATCATATATTTGAAGAATTCATGTTTAGTCCACCCCCACCACCCCCCCCCCCTCCGTCTCCACCCTTCCGTCGAAGCTTATCACATTTCAAGCATTCACTTATGAACTGAAGGCGTGCATCGGATGAAGTAGGGATACATTTTTCGAAAATGGTGCAATTGTTTCATCGGAACGGTAGGGAAACCTAAATCACAAGGTGCGAGTGCTCATTTTGCCACAGTATGAGAGCGAACACAAAGTATTCCAGTTTGTCTAAGATACGTTTAATGAAATATACCAGTGAATTGGATTGTATGAAAAGCTGCTATAATGTATTCGGTGCGGGACAGGGATGGGGCGGAGCGAGGGTCTGCTGTGTCCGTGCTGATGTGAACAGACATTTTTGCATCCAAACCGTTTTCGTGCGGAGCGGACTCCATCTGATAGACACTGATTAGCTGAACACCACTGGTTTCCCTTGTTGCACTTCACAGCACAAATGAGGTCAGTTCAATTCTGTGACTTGCTGCAATTAAGCGGTTGCAGTGCAGGAATCCGTATATTTTGCTTAGCTCCGTGGGTTCATAACGGATAGCGTCATTGAACTGGCACGCGGTAGATGGCCGATCACGAGATTAGAAGAAATGCTTGCATTGTTTTTCTTATTCACATGATTCGATTTTTCATTATCATACGGCAAATCATATCAGTCATTCTACCAGAAAAAGCTCCATTGCATCGATTGCTTTGGTTATGAAACCCTAACCTTGGTTTATCAACCCGACACGTAAAAAATGAAAGTTATTTATAAAATAATCTATTGCTTCATTACAGAATATGTCAGCAAAAAGAATTATGCGCACAGAAACACAACCGCGTTTCCGTGACGCTCAATGGCAAACTCCCTGATGTTGCAATCTCTCGGCTAACTTAACCGCGGAGAATTGTGATGAGATTTCCACTCGTTAAAACTCCTTCGAATTTCATTTTCTTTTCCCTTGTTTTTTATTTATTTTTTGTCTGAACGTAATTGGTTCTCAGCTTGGACGCGCTCTCGTCCAATTGAACATTCATTTCAATTTCACTTGTTTATCACCCCTTCCTCCCCGGCCCGCTTATTTTTCTCCTCAAGGTCTACAACGAGATCAATCAACGCGGTACCTTTGATATGAACTATTTGTGCTTCCTAATCTGTGCGGCTGTCGTTGCGGATGTCGCGCTGGTGACCAATTCGGCCGGAGTCGTATTTGCCAGTATGCTTTTGTCCCCACTGATGGTAAGCACGTCACCCACTCGGATTTCTGTTAGCAGCCCCATTTGGTTTTCTCAGTCCTTCTGGTGCTCCTGTGTTCTGCTGTTAAAAGCTGTTAACTTCGTGTCCGAGTTTCCCTCCCCCCCTCCCTCCTGATTTTCCCGTGGTCATGGTGATCCAAGACGGGACTACGTTGGATTTTTCTCACAAAAGTATACTTTTATTGCGCAGTCAATATGCCATGTATCAATTTTAGTAGTAGGTGATTTAATTATATGAAATGATTTATCTTACAGCATCTACGCCCAGTTCACCGTTGAAAACCATGCAATCACTTTGCACTTTTTTCATCCCGACTGTCACCGCTCGTCAGCAGTGCACATCCACCGGGCCCCCACTGGGTGAGCAATTGCGGGTCGAACAGATAACCACCAGACTTTCAGGGTTGGCTCTTAGGTGCATTTAGTACCCTTCTAGCAGGTTGTTTGTAACGAAATACCTTCGTTGTACTCACGCCATATAGAGATTTCATTTGTCACACGAGTCGATCACTGTGCGGGTGACGGTCTGCTATATTTGGAAGTTCAACCCTTGGGAAATCGCCTCAATTGTCTTCTCTTATACCGCACGTTATTTCCATTGCATGACCAAGTAAAAAAGAAGTATCCACATCTAACTCACGACTCGATAAACTATCAATTGTATTCAGCCTCTTGTCCTGACTCCCGTTTTCCCACTCAGGATCCCATAGTGTGTATTCTATTTGGATTGAACTTACGTGAACCTCACATGTTGAAGAAAGGTGTCAAAAATACTGCGATCTCCCTGATGTTTTGCGTCGGATTGGGTGAGTTGTCACGCTTCTTTGTCTTCTGTTTCTCGTCTTCGAATGACGGTGATTTTACCGGGGTGGGGGTGGGAAAGATCCACACTTCTGTAAGTGGCATACGGAACTGAGTCCCTTCCGTTTTATAAAATAGATAAGTATTTGGGGGGCAAGGTGAATCTGCTTATCTTCTTCTTTCTGATCGTACTACTGACAGCTGGTCCGAAACTGCCATATTTATTGAATGCGAGATGCGCATTTCCGTTAGTGTGAATAGAGTTATTTTCTTGGACGCAGCTGAGCAACTTGATGTCGATGCCCAACCAGTCGATTCGTTTTGTGTCTCTTTTCCATTGCGTTGGAAAACACAATGAAAAGAATTGCTCTCTAGTAAAATAGATTTTTGCTGAAAGCTTTTTTGCGTGTCTTATTCCAAACGCGATGGTTACAGTAATCTCAGTTGAACCTTTCGGAAGTTTGTCGGGTGCGGACAACCATGTTTTGTGCTGTTTTTTGAACATCCCTCCCAAGACTGAACACCTCCGGGGAGCGAACAAATTTGGTCGGCCTCGACAGCGTTCGGTCTAGGGAAGCACTGCAACCAGAACTGAACTGAAATGAGCTGAAGTTGTTATTCATTGCAGTCTATTGTTCCGTGGCGAATAAGGTGAACAGTTCTTGATTTGGCAGAGAAGTATAGGACTCTTATGAAGTGCACTTTTAAGATATAGTAGAATCCCGGATGGTCAGAGTTCATCAACTGATCAAACCGGATGGTTTGGTATGCTGGTTGCAATCGTGAAGTGTAATGGTCATTTAGACTCTTCCAATGTCTAGTTGGTTTGCTGCTTGTGAATTTCTTCCGTGTTTCTACTCGCCGTTGTTATTCTGACGGTTATTGTTTTAGTAGTCCACACAGGACAATTAATTCTGATAGTGGGGTGAATAAATTGTTGATGATGTGATTCAGTGGGCACCATGGACTTTGCTTGACCAGTGGAAATCTGCGAAACAACTCAAGTCAAGTCAAAGATGCACAACTGTTTCATTCTCTTTAGGAATCATCACTCGTACAAAACAGCTAGGCTTTTTTGTAGTTCCTGATATATTGTCTCGGTCCAACGGATGCCCCCACGAAGAAGAATTAGGCTAACATAGTGATCAATCCGAGTGTGTGCGTGTGTGACGAACTGTTAGCCTGAAAAGTGTGACAGATAGGAACCGTGTCATATTATGCTAACATGGAGTAAGTCGTTGATAGCCATCACGGACAATAATTAGACAGTTGTGCAGGACTACTTGCGTGTTTTCTCTGTGGGTGCACTGATTTAGCATGATAAACTACTCTATAAATAGAACATTTCGGTGTAGATTAGTGGTTGACGGAATTGAAACTGAAAATGACCCATTCGATCCGAACCTCACAAACGCGCATCCGGCAAAAGCAGCTCTACCATTGCCAACGTCCTTTCACATTGAACTGACGATGGTACTGTGCCGAAGCCATTGCAAGTCAGATCATGGAGCAGCAACGGGACACTGTGCCTGCGATCTCTGCCACTTGCACAAAGCGAACACACCTAATGGATAAACCTGAAACAAAGAACCGCATTGAACTTGGTGTAAAAAACTGATAAATCTAACACGGTAGTTCCTTATCAGGTGCATTGTTAACCGACATGCAATAATGCCGGTCCGACGTTCTGTGGTGTATAGATCAAACAACTGTTATCGTTGTTCCGTCTCACAGGATACGATCTTTTTTCATCGGTAAAGCCAGAGTCACTGTGTCTAGTTCGTATGGTATCTACTCACTGATGTGTTCACTCTGTATGCTTGTTCTAGACTGGACAACTCGCATTCATACTTCACCTTTTCCATGGACTAAACGTTATGCTGATAGACGTATATTGCTAGATTGGACAGGTGACGATTTCTGGGCAACGTGGAGTATGAAAGACGCAGGTAGAGTTATCCGTGCATTACGGTACAATGACCCTGACTCGGGTGAATGGACAGTCTGTGAGGTAACATCGTTCCTGCGTAAAAGTCACATGAAAACAGTACCAAAAGACTGTTGGAGTAGCTATGTCAAATGACCAAATGCGGTTATTAGGTCTGAACATTTTCTTTGGTTAACTGGTCGCGTGCTTACGTAATACGGTTCGAGTACCACCAAACATACCTCATATTGGTACAAACTAGCTGAACTTGTAGTTATTGTCAGGAAGCCGAAAGTCTCCCTGAAAACGCGTCATCAGCGAGACCGCAGTCCGCGTTCTTCCAACCCATGGACGGGATGCTTTGAATTTATCCAACAAAAATTCCAACGGTAGTCCCGAAATCATGCTTGACATATCCGTATTTCAGGGAGAATTTCTACTCCCTGATACCTCCCAGTTTTTGTCGGAAGTCGGAGTCTTGAATGCAATTGAGTACCATTTCCAAACTTCGCGAAAATTCACCTGGATTTGAGCCCGTGTCGATGATATCGTTTTGATAGGCAGCAACTTCCTCAATTTCCGCCATTAGATTGGCAATGAGGAAAATTTTCGAATTCACAGTGTCAATTTCTGCCGAACAATTATAGTCAATCTTGAAATAGAAGCAATCACAGTACGAAGCAGCCCAATAAAAATGATGAAATCGATGATGCGATAGTTCAGTTTGCAGCTCCACAATTCAACATCCGACAACAATCAATCCACATCGGTGGATGCCATTGTTGCCAGCATTTGTGAATAATTGTACGGTCTAGATTCGGGAATGACTTTTGATTCGTGATTCAAACGATGGGAAGATGCATAAATTAGGTACAAAAGAACACGAGCGATACACTGATACAATTCTACCACAAAATTCTCGTGATCTCACATTCGACGACACAGCCCACCGTTTGTCGGAAACCTATGGAGAAAAAGGGTCACTGTTACCACTGTTTAAAGCTGATAAAAGATGAGGCGGACAATTCGCTGCTGTTTCAGAGCATTATCAGTTGCGAGTGTGAACACTTAAAGCTGCTTTCAATGACAAGACCAATTCAAATGCCTCATATTTGTCTGTGGTTTACAGTCACCTCGTGATGCCAAAGTCAGAACCCGCCTGGTAAACACAACTGAACAGGATCCTGAGACGAATCTCCGGTCACCGACCGCCAAGTGTCAACGACTCCAAAATCGAAGGCATGATTCCACCAGCATGGGAAAGCCTGGCCGTGTTTCTCCTTTCACGACCATTCAAACCGTAACAAGCTCCAAAACGATCCCAGCCCGAAAGTCCCCAGTAACCACATCAGGCAAAACAATAACCGCGTGCTGTTTTTGTGGCAAATGGAATTTTGTCCGTTTCTGTCCGTTTAGATACACACTTGTCAGAAATGTCATAATCAAGGTCACAAAGAGAATTATTGTCCAGTCACTCATCCTAACAAGTTTAATGTAAACCAGAAGCACAAGACGCCCTTTATACGTTCATTATCTAACCCGAGCATCAATTCGTAGTCCATCAGGGCTAACTTCAACGCTGCTTTCGAAGCCATAAGAAAATATATTACTATCAACCTAAATGGCACACCGGTGCGTCTTCAGCTGGATACACCGTCAGAGATCACATTGGTTCCTAACTCACATGGGATATGATCGGACAGCGTCGAACAACCAAACCAGACAAAACGGTAAACAACGTTTCCGAAAGAAAATCACTACTCACGGTGAGCTAGACTGTGATACTCAATTCACGAGCACCTATTATCTCACTAACCGCCCAAATCAGAAGCTCTTTGGGCTCGACCGGACTAAAGAACTTCGCCTCCTGAAAGTGCCACTCAACCATGTCTGCAGAATACTCAGACCTCCGATCACACGGTTAACGAATTGATATCAAACCTAGAACAGAAATTTGAATCTTTTTTCCGGGATGGTCTCACGTGCTGCACCATGACAAACTCTGAGAGTTACTGCTTATCCAGAAGATATCACCGACACGTGCTCAAATCCAGGTGAATTTTCGCGAAGTTTGGAAATGGTACTCAATTGCATTCAAGACTCCGACTTCCGACTAAAACTGGGAGGTATCAGGGAGTAGAAATTCTCCCTGAAATACGGATATGTCAAGCATGATTTCGGGACTACCGTTGGAGTTTTTGTTGGATAGATTCGACCTGCCAATGCAATAACAAGAAAACCCATCACTGGCCGAAGTACAAGTACCCCAATCAGTCAAGGGAACAAACCGCAGGCGAATACCAACGGTGTCATTCGAAGTCAACCCAAGATTGCGGTCCTACATTAAGCCGTACGACTAAAAAGGTGACGTATCGAGAAATCGGAAGTTTCCCTGGAAAAACGTTATCAGTGAGGCTGCAGTCCGCATTCTTCAAACCCACGGAAAGAGTGCTTGGTGAACGCTAACCAGTGACAAGGCTCACATACCCCACATAGTGCAGTCGTGACGCGCGTGCCCATGAACCAATCAGTCTATCACACGTCACTCTTCACATCGATCACTGACAGACAACCTGCTGCTTGTCCTTCATACCAACGCGCCAACCAGTTAGACTTCTGACATACTGTGATCCTATTTAGCCAATCATATCTGCGCACCACGCTGGGCGATCAAAAACAAAGTCATATGCGTCCATGTTTTCCTTGCCTCACGCTATATAGTGTTAATTATTCATAACAATGGAATACAGTTTCCGCACTTGTTTGTGCTTACTTTTCCATTGGGATTGAATGACCGAGGAGTCACTGACCAGGGATAATTCAGAGATTTGCGCACCGACACAACAGTTATAAGGCTGGAAACGGGGGATGCAATCGGTAATAATAGGAAGTGAATCTCTGCTCGTCGACCAAAAGTATACGTGTACGCGCACTTGTTTATTTATTCGTCAAATTTCAAATTTCCTATTTTCGGAAATCTATGCAGGTGTTGTTCGCAGAGGTCAGTACAATGGATGTCCGGAAGTAAAATAATACATATTAGTGGATTTTAGTGAGTGAAAAATATAAAAAAACTTTACAGTATCATCAAACGTATTTATTCGTTCAAGCTCATTCAGGTCACACATAGAGTTGGATGCCTAAAATCGAGGAATCATTTGAAGGAGTGTTCCTATTCAGCTGTTGACTTTTCCATGCTTATACAAGTCAACTGTCAACGTAAGTCACGTGATCCTTGTGGAGAACGGTAGACCATGCAGTGCCGGAATCAAATCTTGCGATTGCTAGTCATTTCCCCATTCTACAGTCTCTAATAGTGGTGATAATGATAAGTAATAAAAAATGGTGATAATATAGTCACCATAAATGAATCCGTTCCATTCACACCAACTTTCACCAAAGGCAGTTGTTCTTTTGATAATCTAAATAAAACAACCCACATTCTCACTGCTAAATCCATGGTTGATCCAATCCATAACGACATGGCACATCATGAACCGGTTCCAATTCACCCACATATTCGGTACCACACGATCGATCATAATCACCACCCAGTAGCTATTTATGTTATGTAACAACTCATCCTTAGTTTTCATTTCTTGTGGTTTTTCGGAAGTGGACTAATACTGCATTTTCACCTGATTGGGAGAACAGAAAAAAATTTCCGTGCAAACTCAACTTCTGCTCCTAACATTTACAAATCAAAGGCAATGTTGGCTTTTAGGCACCGAGATTTGAAACGGACCTATTGTTCTTCATAACCTTTTCTTCATATATATATATATATATATATATATATATATATATATATATATATGTAATGTGTTTGAAATCAAGCATGACTCCAACACAACGACGACAAGTACGAAAACGGGGGAAGAGTATAGCAGTCAGCCGTCGCAATAAGTGCCTCTTTCGTGGTTGCATACGTAATGCGCTATGTTGTACTACTCATTCACCCGGTTCAGAACAGGTTTTTTATCCGAGGAAGCACCTCTATTCTTCGCGCAGCCAAGCGCTTCCTTCATGGAGGCAGCGTTGTTCCATGCGAGACAGTGGTCAGTTGTATGGTTCATTCGTCTGTTCTAGGAAGAATTGTCGGGTAAAAGGCACCCAACAAGGAGCTGCGGCTTTACTTAGCGGCGGATCACACCGGCCACGCCACACTGCCGCCAGCAGATATATGACATTTTAGATCGGAGAACGGCAACGAAGCGAAGATCCCACCACTTCCTCGAGTACTGTCAATGATCGTCCATGACCGCTTATTGTGTGAGTCCACCTTATTCAAAGTTACCCCCCCCCCCGGGAGTGTCCGTCCTCGCCCGGGCTATCTGTAGACATGCCCGGTAGCATACAGTTTTGCTATCCGCACCCGCTTTATCCCCTACGGGGACGGGAATTTTACTTTTGTTCCGTTATAGTGCCAACCTATAGATTTGAAAAATTCGCTTTCTGCATTAGAGCAGACCTATATAAATTGCAACTTAAACAGAACAGTTCATCAATGACCGCATAGAACTATGGGGCGAGTATGTAGGTATATTAAGGGAATACGAACTTTCCAAAATGTTTTTGTGGCGTAAATATGGAACCATTATTTTCCCATATGGGAAATTGGAGAGGGGTGTCACAGACTGCCACCTGGAGTGGAGCATAACCTTCATGAAAAAACTTTGGGAATTCCGTCCACCAGGATTCACGCTGAAGAGGATTTCGGGGCACCTCAAAGATGTGCTTTTATCAGAACAATAACAGAAATAGGCGGACAAGTAAAAGCAAACGTGAAAAAAGCTAACCAGTTTATACCAGAGCTACCAAGCAGTTAATTTCATTGATAGATCCTGGCAACTTTGAATCCCGCTTTAGGTAGATGGCTTAGAACCCTACTTTTCGGTCATCTGAACATCGAATCGAATGGTTCCGAACGTTGTCACCTTGCTTTCGTTCTGGCACTGATTCCATCCATGATTGTCGAATTTTATTCACAACATTGTCAGCCAACTGTCGATCAGTTCGGTTCGTTGTGGTGGCTTTGTACCCGCATTTGAACTGTTAGATTAAAATGGAATTGAAGTGCACAGTCAGATGCTCCTTTTGTTGGAGGTTCGCGTGTATGCAGTTCGTTTGCTTGCCAGTTTTGAGGTCAATCACGTTACATGTCCGAGTGACCGCTGAATCAAATCCTGTTACGAATAAACAGCTAACTTCATCACCTTGAAGCGGCACAGCTAGGGTTGTTCACATTTTATTTGAGAATAGACAACGTGGCGAACAAGCTCGTTTTCAGTTATTCGTACTCATACCAATACACAAAAATGCATATGTGACTCACAAAATAAGGACGGGGAATGATAATCTCAAATCTGTCCCGACACGTGCGTGTGTGCATATGGGATTTTTCAGACAATTTAAACATTCTTGTTTCTGACGAAATAGTTGAGATCCTGGTCACTTGATCACCCTGTCCGTCGTCAGACGTATCAGGATCTGCGTTTGTTACTATACTCTTCCCTGCTTGTGGTAGCTCTTGGCCGCTTGTCTTTTCCTGCATAGATCTGTCGTGTTTTGTTGAAAAGCATTGCACAAGGACCAAAGGCAGCAAGGACTATCCGTAATGTATGTGTGTGTGTGTGTGTGTGTGTGTGTGTGTGCGTGCGTGTGTGCGTGTATTTACTGGCCTACTCAAGTGTTTACTTTCGTGTTATGTGGTGTGACTAAGAAATAATTCGGATTGAAATTCACTCAAATGCAAAAAACAATACCCGCGCCATGTGCGTCCTACCAATAAAGCTATAGAGTCGAACACGAAGTTTTAGGGTATTTCGAGAGTATACACATCCTACTCAACTCTGCACACATTACTTGTCACCAAGTTTTGAAGGAAATTTTCGGAGCTCAGTTGTGAAGGGATGGAAGTAGCACATCCTGTCAAGGATGTGACCGGGGTTTGTTTTGATGCGAATTTGTGGTAATTGTTCATTTTTAGTTGGCATAATGTCGGAGGTGGTTTTACACGATTGTCGAAAATTGGCCACGGCCTACCAACTATTGAAGTGGAATCCGAGCTGAAAAACTTTACGTATATAAGAAAAGATCATCGGTACAAATTCCTCTTCCACATAAAGAAAGCGGAATACAGTGAACGTTTCAAAGATAGATGCTGCAGTATTTTATTCGGATTATTTAAGGGTTAGCGCTTTGAAATAAATTATTCTCTCATTTTCCAATTAGGTGATTTCTTGATTTGATTGTGAAAATGCCTGATCAGATTTGACAACCAGTAGCATTTCGATTGGTATTCAAACTAGGACAAAGTTCTCGTACACTTACCAGAGTGTACATTATGATTATGGATATTCCATTAAACACCTGTGACTGCTTGGCAATGAAATCATTCACTGTGAATGCATAATGTGAACATGTCAGACTAATAAATGTTACCAAGAAGGCTCAACCCCGTCCTCCCCCCCCCCACTCCTTGGACTTCAACGCGTGGTTGGCATTGGTAGACAAAGAGATATCCTAACAAATTTACAACAGAGAGAGAGATTCGGGCCACTTACGGTCTGTCACAGATGGAGAAGAGGCCGTCCCCCGGGGGCTGAGTTTCAAACCCAAGGGTGTTTATTTGCGTCCAACCGATTTCACCACAAACAAGATACGTGGTAAAGTAAACCCCATGGAAACTGAAAGAATCGAGGTATGGGGAATCTTGAATCATGTTTCATAGGATAGTGTTGAGATAAAACATCGGTCACTTGGGTAGTGCAGCCTGTGTGTTCCAGGTGGTAAACAACCTCAGTGCAGGGGATTACCACATGACCTGTCTATTGTGATGCATTCGAAAATTTACCCAACATATGGTTCGAGCTTCGTGATTTAATTAAGGTATATCAGTCCATCGGGTGATGATACTGATTTATTCAAATTTTCTCTTCTTTATGTTGATTCTTTGCTGCGCTACGGGCAATTGAATGGGAATGACCTTGGTTGTCAGTGTAAAAGGCTTTGAGCAAAGTAAGCTAAAATGTCACTAGGTATGGAAAGAAAATTATATTGACCAAAGGGATCACAAATTATCCTGGGTTATATGTAGATTGGGTCCCTACCTCGATGTTCTGATAGAAGCCTTTTCTTCGACCAGTATAGCTTTCATGATTGTGCCTAGATGAGAAGGTCAAGAGGAATTCTTTCATAATTTGGAAATTTCACGTTATGTATGCTTCAGTGTAGCCTCTTAACGATGTCTGTCATGCATTATGAAAAGTGGGAATTCCAATTCACATGAATGTGACCAGTGGCATCAATGTCATCTGGTTGAGCCTCGTTATCGCGATAGCTAATAAAAGATCCATTAAAACTGAGTTTTCTCGACATATCCGTAACGAAGATTAAAGTAAATTTGCAGAAGCCCATAACTTCAAATCTTTTGTGCCGTATCTTCCCCAGCGTTTTAACGCGAATAGGAGCACCAGTTATCGGATAAATCACAGAAGAACTATCGCACACACATTTCGAAGGTAGAATACCTAGAAAATCGAACGAGTAGAATGATATCGTGTGTATTACGCTCAAAAAACTTCCCGTAATCCTTGTTCCTAACCCAGCGCGAGATTATCCCCAGGCTCTCTCACACCCTGCAGCACATAAGATAGTGACAATTTTCAATGTGGCTAGTATCATGTGGTATGAAGGCTGCACAACAAGCCCAACAATGGAGGGCAAATATTGGTCCCATCAGGGGATTCAAAATGCGAAGCCCGTCGTTTTGACGATGGTTTTGATTCTCGTATGAGTGTTTGGTATGTGATGGGCCGTAAAAGGCTCACAAAAATGTCATTCGATGCAGGGATTTCCCTCGAAAAATTATCCCGCCGAACGACGATATATCATACCAACCTACATTATTGATTCGAATCGGAATAAAACACATCTAGCTTTGTTGGTGGACCTCAACTAGAGACGCCTCAACTGTTGGGGGGGGGGGAATCTTTACTTTTACGACTGAAAAAGTCCCGGTATTCAACGATTAGTCCGGGTTGACCGGAAGCATGTCATTTTTCGAAGTTTAATGTTCTTCCCGGCTTACTCATCTAACAAGGGATGTTCATGAGTTCGAGACAAACTGATCTTGACTAACTTTTGACCGAGTAAACCGCAACTGCAATCAGTATCACACACTTATTCGACAATGTTCGTACAGCTATAGAGATTTGTCACGCTATAAGTAGCTCATAAATCACGACAAACAAGCGACTCTTTTTGCCGCTCTACTATCTAGGCTACTTCGGGGATATCCAACACAGAAAATAATTAAATGCATAAATCAGAAACCACAAATCGATCAGAAGTACACAACCAATACCCCGTTAGTAATTATTGTATCGCGTTACTCAACTTGTTCTCTACAACTATGATGTATGCCTTTATGCTGAAAATTAACTTTCGGGTATCAAATTGGACCTGGGAAAAGCTTAAGTTGGTACAGATTGCACTCCGTTCGCGGTTTTCGCTTGATTTTCTCTGATTTTATTTTCGAAATCAATAATTAGGTGGCTTGTGTCGACAAATGCCGTCATGTTCCTTGTGTTTCTCGCTAGAATCGATCAGTATTTGCGAATTGCATCCCAGTCTGATACTTCTTTATAACCCAAATTCAGTCTGTAGCAGTCCACAGAGTGATTAAGTTGTTTCCGATGGTTTTATATTCATGTAGATGGGATCAATCGTGTGCCTGTTGATTCATGGAACTATTTTGTAGCTCCGGGCATTTGCGCATGTATTACTGGGGGGTTGATGAAGTTGTATGTAGCTATACCAGATAATAGGTCACTGTGAGTACAGTGAATCAGGTGTTTGGGTAATCGTTGTTTATGGATTGGTTGTGAGATCGTGTGGTATGGAATGCGACCGCACAAAAAGCTTATCCAGAGATCACTTCTTTCGCTCATGATAAATAGAGCGGATGCACAATGTTATGTTGCTTATGATCTACGCGCTTTGATATTTGCGGTGCAGAATATGTTCTGGATTCATTACACACTAATATGATCGGGGCTGTGAACACTCTGATCTCATAACTCTTGGTCTATGATTGGTATCAGGCCAATCCGATGACGGTTTGTAAATTTATTCTGTAAAACCTTAAGGTTCACGGATGATGGTTCCAAAAGAGGAATCTCAAGAATTCTGAAGCTGTAGTAATGTGAACGCTGAAGCCAATACTGCAATAACAGTGCAACCTCCTGCAACCGGTCTTTCGGATAACTGGATATTTCCCCCACGGGTTACAACATTTTCAACTAGGTTCCGTCGAGAAACCGCAGCCTAAATTGTAACACATATAAGACATTTCTAGCTGACTGAACTGAGACCAAATCTGATTTGGAATACTCATTCTTTGACTCAGAGTTTTCTCTATATTCCAGAGATCCTTTGCAGTCACCGACTTCGAATAGTACTTGAATGACCGAGCGATTGATTGGTCAATTGGGTCTGTTTGTTTGTGTGACTGATTAACAGAATGATGAGCGGTGTAAGGTACTGGATAACTTGGGGTCTGGGGTTACCGACTCGCAGTCCTTGGCTCCACCGGTTAACACTCCTCAGTCGGCTGTATCTCCCGAATAACGCACAACTAAAACTCGATGAAATTTAGTTGTTAGGATTATTGTTACTTACGTTACTCAGAAGTACTTTCGATGAATAATTTGATTGGAAACAAGAGTGGCTTTGGGAAGCATATAACACTGAGGTATGTACCTTAACGCTGTACGATAATGATGAGGATGATGAGACTAGATAATTCAAGATGCCGAAGCATTTTTCCCCCTCACGTGACTGAAATTGATTCTCACTTCAAGTGCGCATTATGACTCTATTCTGGCCATCCGCCGGTGGATTTTAAGCTCTTTCTTGCCCGCCCGATTGTCTAGCTTGACGCTGTGATCTAAGCCCTTTACCCTGATGGTCATGTTTAGTTCCCTGTAATATCTCTTCTGTCTAATACGGACTGTTTTATAAATAGTAATCTTCTCTTCCGCCTGTGGTTAGTTGAAAGAGGGCGACTCAATGATCTTCTCTTTCTGTTACCAAAACAGCCACTACTATGGGATGATAAGGATTTCGGGAACCATATATACTCCTCTCATTTCCAAAACAAACTTTCTTTGATCTCATTTTCAGGAGTCACAGAACCATTTCGTTCCCTATTAAATTCCTCATTCAGCTTCATGGTATGACCTGCTATTATTGACCAAATTCTAGGTAAAAACAAACCAATACCGTTTGTCCTTTTTTTGCCATGGGAAAGTCACTCTGTGCTCAGGCAGGGTTGTTTTGATGTCCGAGTTAGTTTCTTGTTGACAGGTTGGAATCAGCGGATCGCCGCGATCCACGAACCGCTAATAGTTGTTGCGACGAAATCAGGTTCGTTGAAGTCTTGGTGACCAATGGGATTATACACGAATAAACCGAGAATTGCATACCACCGAGCGAATTCTACTTAACCTGTGATTTTACTGGTATTTTCCATGAAAGAGACTGTAAAATTGACCAACATAACCAGTTTATTCGTGGTAGGCGTGTTCGTTTTTAATTGGTATACCACTGGTAGTATCGTGTTGAAATGGTGGTTCCGTTTGACGGATGCTATTTGTTAACTTATCAGTCGCATGAATTGCTGCGTGTGAATTAATTTCGGTGAAAAGACGATTCACTGGGTGTAAACTGTGCTAGAATGATAGCACATTTGACATCTTTTTGGGACTAAAAATGCGATTTCCAACTGGTTACCGAGTGTCAAACGTTAATGGTGAGTACTCTGAGGTCACTCTTGATATTTTATGTCTCATCGTCCCAAGCCTAATTGTGAATTTTCTCAGTTCATTCGAAAGGCGCATTGTGTCCTTTCGGTCAAGAAGTTTGTCGCATCCGTTATAAGCATGATTCAGCCTGTGGTATGTGTGTACATGGCTCAATTATATCACTTGCAGTACAATTATACTGTTTGAAATTAAAGCTCATCACTGACCTAGTATGTTTCCAATGTTCGTAAGATAATGAAACCGTGTTGTCGAACAGACGACAGCCCTAAACGGTAACCTGGATTGATGGATAGTGGGTTTCCTGTGGAGACCCGGGGAAATTGATTGTGCAATGAAATAACTATTAGTAATAATGATATATTGAGGAAGAACCATTACTACTTCTCAGAAATTTTTGGAAGGACTTCCTCCTCCCTATGAAGGCTTGGGAAACATAAATTACATGCCTTACGCAGATGTATTTCTCTCCGCGTTTGGTCGAAGCTTGCGTCGAATGATTTTGTTTTCGCCGATAAATTTTTATTTTATCTTCATGAAGTGAGTTTTACAAAGATTCAGAACACGAGTTGTAGGCGAACATGTTTTCGGTGATTTCATTCTCAAGCCATTACAATCGCATTTATATGAAAACGAATTATTAAAAAGAGTCGGAAAAAGATTGTCGCAATTTAAATTAGATTAAAATCATTAACCTACTGTGGAGTGCTCAAGTATAGGAATGATTGGGTAGAAACGTACCGGGTACGTATACCTAATGAGGGGGAAAAACCGCGAAATCGGTTTTGTGCTTCCGGGGAAATTTTGTCCTGTCATCCAGATCCAAAAAATGCTAATTGTCACATTTTCCTGAGTTTCTCTTGTCCTCCTTGGAGTGTATTATGATTTCAGTTTTGATTCGTGTCCGTATTGGATTTTATGCATGCCTCGGGTATTCATCGTATTGCACCACGATTAAATGATGCCTTGTTACCGGTTATTGTTTTGCTGCAGAAAAAGCACTGCTAAACCTACCAAGACGGCCAGTTTATTAACAATGAACGAGTCTACGTTGTTTTATATACCACTAACGGTTCATTCGATCTACATAGGCAGCTTTATCCGATCACTTTGCAGTTAAAAATAGCACATTTGAACGTAAAATTAGCAAACACCGGTGTCGTACACCATTTTCTCAAGCGGACTATGCCGCACGACTTTCCTCGTGAGTTCAGAAATATTCAAAATCTAGCTACTACTGCCGTTCCCAGTAGTAGCAGTAGAAATTCGAATCTCCAGGGGGTGTACCCACTACCGAAGAACACACTGTCCATGCGCATTCCTCCGACCAGTCAATCTACTATTGCATATACTTTTGCTTGTCATGTTTGGCAAGCTGAATATATCGAAGCAGGACAGTTTCCCTAAAGCACCAAAGAGCACAAACCCGACTCGTTGGGTGGCTCAAACACAACAAAACGACCACTTAAAATCAGAGAGTCTCTCTTTGAATGATTGGATTACGTGACTTGAATTAGTTGCATCTGATTTGGAAACGTAATTCAACCTTACTATTGCATTTTACAGTCTAATTGTTGATTACGCGTACTTTAAATACCCAATGCAAATTCTATCTCGTTAATATGAATCCGGGTGAGAGTTGTTAACAATCACGACTCGTCAGTTTAGGAATGAAAGAGCGACCAAGCCCCATCTTAGCAAGCCGAAGTCAGCTCACCTCATTCGTGTCGTTTTGTGCTACTAAAACCGGTCGTGTTACTCTTTGCTTACTTACCATCTCTAAGATGACACGACGAGAAGAGGCGATGTAAAGACAAAGAGATTCTCATTGTAAGCAATTTCAAATGCGAAACGGACTCTACAACATAATGCAACAATCATTCTGTATACCATGGTAGACAGACAACTCCGCTGTCACCCGGCTTACCACCACGCCAAATCTATTGAGGCCTTATGTGGTTCTCTACTTCAAGTCTCACGATTGGATTGTTGGCTCTCTCGTCAATCATAAAGTTCACAAATCACATGAATACTGGTTTTCACTCAACTGCACGCACTCACTCACAGAACTCGCACGAAACTCTCACTGCCCTCACTAACATTCGTGGTTTGGGTCAAAATGTTGACTCTGTGCACCGCTTTCTTCAGTCTTCCTCCTCCATCACCTTATTTTTGACGGAAGCCCGAATTTCCCCCTCGTCAGGCACCAGTCACCGACGATTTCCCAACTACTTACCGCATTCCTGCTTTTTTCCCAAAGCTAGTGTCTGCACCTATATCCACCAATTGGCCACCTTCTCTCGACTTTCGCATCTTGATTTATCCAGCCGGGACTTTTAATTCATGTGGTTAAAAATTCGTTTCCCTTCCTTTACCCATAATTTTTGTACTGTTTAAGGCCCCCCAACAGCAGTCACTCTCTGATTTTTGAGTTGTTATCTTCAAACATTGAGACAATGACTTCAACAGACTCCAGCTGCCAAATTACCATTCTTGGTTATATTAACATTCCCAACAGGGATTGGTTACTGCACTCATCGGATACCTCAACCATGGGACGTGAAGCTGAGGCTTTCGCTAAGGTCAAAGACCTTTACCAACTGGTGGACCTCCCTATACTACTTCCCGATCGTATTTGCGACTGTCTGCACACTTTTGACCCCATACTTGCATCCATTCCCTCTTCATTCTCTAATAATGCTTCCTTGCCTCCCCCGGACTTATCGGACCATTGTCTTATCCCACTTATCACTCAGTTTTCTCATCCCGTCCCAACACGAACCCTAGGTACACCTTTTGGCGTTACGATTTCGCCGACTGGGATGATTTTCATGATTTTCTGTCCTGTTACCCTTGGAATGACTGTTTTTTGTGTTTGATGTTTCCGAGTCTGTTTACGGTTTCAATAAGACGCTTTTTGAAGGTATGCATCTTTAAATTTCCCACTTCTCTAAACCCGACAACCCACGAACCTCTGAATAGTTTAACCACGCTTACAACTGTGCTGTTCGTTTAGAAAACTCAGTGTACCGCCCATGGGGCCGTTCACCCAGCCAAACATCCTGACACCGTTTTGTGCAATCTAGGATCAAACGCTCGCCCACGATACAGAGAGCAAAAGAACATTTCGCACGCCACAAAGCTGAACTACTCGTCTCATGCGCTACCGATAGCTGATCATTCTGGTCCCTTGCAAATACGGTTTCCCGTAATTTTTGCACTTCCAACTTTCCTCCCATTTGTAATTCCTCTGGTTTACTGGTCTCCGACCCTCTCGACAAGAACGTGGTCTTTGCCTCCCGTTTTGCCTCAAATTCTACTCTGTCTGTTAGTCCTACTTCTTTTCTGCCTTTCTCTCACGTTTTCAGCCACGTTTATCTTCCTGCAGTAACTACCAGAAAGGTTAACCAAATTCTGCTCAATCTGAACGTTTCCAAACCACCCGGTACGGACGGTATTCCACCTGTCGTCCTAAAAAGGTGTGCTCCAGAGTTAGCCCCTGTTTTATGTCGTCTATTTCTTTCTTCCCCGAATCAAGAAACCTTCCCCTCTTCGTGGAAGAACGCCAGTATTTTACCCGCTCCCAAACCCCAACAAATATCGCCCCGTCACCATCACTGCTGTGCTTTCGAAACGTTTTTAAACAGTCATCTCCCGTCAGCAGCGTCCGCTCTCGAATGTGAAGGTCTGCTGAGTGGTCGCCAATATGGATTCTGCCCGCGTCTTTCTACGGGCGACCTACTAGCGGTTATCTCACACCCCTGGTCGGCCGCACTCGATAGCTACGGAGAAACTCACTTGGTCTCACTGGACATCTCAAGAGCCTTCGACCGAGCTTGGCATAAAGTTCTACTGTCAAAACTGTCTTCGGGTTCCATCTGGCTCTCGCATCATGGATGTTATGTTTTCTCAGCAAGCCAACCATCTCCGTCCGAGTCTATGGGGATTTATCTCACCCGTTCCCTGTGAATGCTGTTGTTCCCCAAAGTCCCATACTTGCGCCCGTTTCGTTTGTTCTGTTTATTAATAATCTTTTATCTTCAACTTCCAGCCCACTTCACTCTCCATTGCTCCCTTTTTACCTTACAACTCGTCAGGCCATCACAAACATTGGTCAACATCGTTGTGTTCTTAATGCATCTCTTGCTTCTGATCTAGAACAAATCTCTGTGTGGGGTTCCACCAACAATGTCTGTTTCAATGCTTGAAAAATTTCTCTCCTTTCTGTTTCACTTAAACATTTCCCTCATCTTCTTCATCTAAGTTTTGGCTCGACTCCCCTTCGCTCCAAAGGGTCAGTTTTCTTACGAGACTTATCCATACCTTCGTCTCTCTCTCTCTCTCTCTCTCTCTCTCTCTCTCTCTCTTTGTTGATCTCCTTTGGTGTATACGCCTGGCTCCCGCACTGCGCGCAAAGTTGGTTTTCTGTTCCGCGCCAGATGTTTTCTACACCAGCTCACCTTCTTTTGTACAAATGCGTCCGACTCTTGAATACCGCAGTCATATATGAGGCGAAGCTTCGTCTACCGCTCTTCCTATTATTGATCGAGTTCAAAGAAGGGCTGTCAGATAAATCTGTTCCTTCCCTAACCTCCACTCCACAGCCACTTTTCGACCTCCGGCTTGTTGCTTTACTATCTCTTTCCTACCGTTGTTATTCTGACTTTTGTTCATCTCGTATGCAGGCGGCCAGCCACCCTTATCCGGTCTCTGTCCCTAGGTGTCGAACTTATTTATTTCAGTTTTCCTTTATTCCCCCCTTACTTCAAAGCTTTGGAAAACTCTTCGTCTTCCCGTATTTTCAAACACTTATAATCTTTCCGCTTTCAAAAGCAGATTCAACGAACTGAATCCTACCCGAATGTTCCCCACACGCATCCTGTTTACAGTATGTCTCTGACTATAGGGTTTATCCCTTTTACTGTGAATCACTTTATGTGTAATCAAAAAGTTACAGCATCAAATTCCCGTAATTTCCCATCCGCCCACCTCACACGGGCTCGTATAATGTTATTGATAATTTCAAGACCATTCCTAACATGGAAACAAAGTTATCGAAGAACAGGCTCGTTCGCGGCGGTCTCGGTTCTTGGTCCATTTCTGATCGTCGCAGTCCCTAAAGTCTGTTCTATTCGATCTGTCTAGTTATCGTTTTTCCTAAGTGACCTAGGGCCATGGTGACCCACAGTACTATCTTGGAAAATTGATAAGCGTGAACGAAGTAACTTCAATGGGAAACGTTTCACTGCGTATTAGACATGACGATGAGCTGTAGTTATCCAAAGCTGAACCATATTGGCGGTGGCGTTGGTAAGATCCAACCCGCGTGCTTCAATTTCAACATTATGTGACCACCGGTTCACGAGATAGGCCATTGACGTAAGACAAATGTGGTCAACTTACGCCTGTTTTTCCTCATCTACCAACGATGATTTCTGCTGTCTCTCTCTAGCTTCCCTCATCCAGTCAGGAAGGTTAGAAATGCACTCCCGTTGTTCCTTGTGATTGCCGTTATCCCTCTCGATTTACCCCGTGACTATTTCGGTATCTCGTTTCAGGTCTATCGTTCGGCTACGTGGCACACTCTGTGAGCAATTTCGAACGTATAACTCCTTACCCAACAAACGAGATGAAAGCACGGTGCGTTTGATTTCGTCATCTGTCCCTCCTGCTTCATACACACACACACACACACACACACACACACACACACACACATGCAAACGAACATACACCCGAACATCCAACGTTCTCTTCATGTCATGAATATGATAAGTGATATCGATAACTATTTATCTTTCAAAGTGCTCCAGTGTTTGCCAGAATCGGTAAGACCGAAGTCCATGAACAAGCGTGCGTGTTTAACGAATGGAATCCTTTGAATACCGGAAGCCAACAGATTAGAGATAGATTTTCACGTTTTGACTCAATATATTTTGGGTCAGTGTTCAATGCTATTCTTTCGTGAAAAGCGCAAAAACATCGTTGCCTTCTGCATCCTTTACCAACAATCTTTGACCGAAACCCCGTAATTTCTTAGCCACGACCCATATTTCTTTATCAACGACTCACAATTTTTGGCCGCAACCCATAGTCATTTAGCGGATCAGTTCAAAAAGTATCCGAATATAGCTGCATCCGGAAGTGTTGGGAGGCTCTTTTTATACTAAGATTGCCTTAGCAAAGCTCACTAAACAAATGGAACAGTGTGACCACGATATGCTGCGCAGTTGACTGTGGTAATTGTGTGAAATACTGTGCGGGGCGTGCAGATTTCGGGCGTTACTTGTGGGTGTACTGTACGAATAGAAACAAGCACAGCGGTTTAGAGAACGCGAGAGTTATTGATCAGGAATCTGGACCTAATGTTTAGGATACGTCCCAAAAAGTAGTTCATGTGTCACACCTATAAATTAAGTGACCACCCGAAGGAATGAGGCCTGTGTAGTACCAGTGGTCTTGGGATGAATTTAAGGGATGATGAATAGTCGTTAAATATGCGCCAAACAGATTTAACAGAGTTACTTAATAATTTATGGATAAAATACATCCCATCAGTCTTTTGGTGTGATGTTTCAGTGGCGTGTGTATGTATTATTTTTTTCATTCAAAGGTAAACACCGATGCTCCGGCACTTCGATATTGAGATACCTCGATCGGCTGTTGAGAAGGGGATAACTTAATCACAAAGAATATCCAAGAAAGAATTGGTTTAACGTCAAAAACTGCAGAAGTAACAATAAGGTTGGCTGGAAAAGTGGTTCACATAGAACGGCAGTGTGGTATTTACAGTAGAATGCTAAAGTTCTGGTTTAATTTTCTGGAGCGATGCAAAAACAACTTATTACTCTCGTTTCACATCACTCATCCTCGAAATGCTTTCTAAATTATTGGAAAATAATATTTCATAGGGCGGAACAATAAAAACCAAAGGGAAATATCAAGTGAAATTAGGGATCACTGGACAAAGACGACAATAGCAGATTTTGGTACAACGATCAGCAGAAATGGGAGTCAGTTAATTGCGGGTGAAGTATTGCGTTGCCACATGACCCGTCAGATCACTGTTGTGTCCAATGCAACTCGCAACCAATTGATTTAACTGTACCATAAGCCACCTCGACGGTATTGACTGTTGGGCACACTTGTTTATCCACCTGGAGGGTGTTCGTGGCAGTCAAAAATAGTAAGCAACTGTATAATTGATCCTACGTTCGCGGGGTCACTCCATCGGATTTTTCCCTTATCAATGGTGGATGAAGGAATTTTGACTGCTGGTAATCGTTTCAGTAGTAAACTGGAATTCTACCAAAATCGACTGCCGTTGGACTGTACTTAAAATCCTGACGAAAATGTAGTGGCTTCACCTGTTTGAATTTATTGGGTGGTTCTTGCAACGGTTTGAAATAGGGACTGTATGGTGGAAGAAATTACATCTCGTCATTGGCATGTATTTGTGTTTCCACAGATATCCGATGGACGGACGCATTGTCAAAGGTAACGTCTACTGGAACACCTGTTAGCAACAGACAGTGAATAGCATAAAAGAAACTCATTGAAAAAGTCAGATAATATTTACGTTTAGTGTAAGATATCGATGGTATTTGAACATGCTAAAGAACTGTGGGTCGTGGCCAAACAATTGCGATTTTGTCTTAAGATTATTGGGGAAAGGTGTAATAGCCGACAGCGGTTCAAATTTCGGTTGGCGGCATGTGGGTGAGAATGGCTTTGGTTGTGAAACATTCACGATCTTGTAATGCGTGCTATCAGTCGGTGCGGGCAGTGAGAATAGCATTTGAAAACATACGGGAAGGCGTGTGCTTTTCAGTGCTAAAAGACCACCCCCCCCCCACCCCCGCTGACGGCAGTAGTAAAAGGGGGCAGGAGGAGACTGACCGATAACGTCTCTTATTCCTACAAAAGAATACATGTAAATATAGGAAACGAAGTGGACGGTTAAATTGAGTGCAACATCAAGAGGTACGGTCGCACATGTGACTCGAGCAGGTGGGAGAGAGGTGAAGATGAATTTAGGTAACAGACAGATTTGGCGAGTTATTCAGGTAGATCCAGATTTGACCTCCTGGAATATTCCCGCATATCGGCTCATCGGAAGTCGACTGGCGGAGGGCACAGTTGACGTCCGGTTAAAGATAGTTCGATATAACGCAACCTGACAATCGAAATCAGTTTAATTCTGTCTTTGACATATCTGCTCGCACTGAAAATTTCTACTGTCCATAACGCGTCTCATGTATAGGCTTGAATGCGTCGACTGTAGATTTCTACCCAAGAAAGTACTTCACACCGACACTGAAAACCGAAAAGAGTCATTTAAGGAACCAGTAGCACATAGGATTGTTTTCTGAAACATTGGTGATGGTGAAGACTCACTTTGTGGTTGAATGGATCTAGGGATTCCTCTGTCAATCTGAATCCGCCGAAGCTTTTTCTGTTTTTAACGATTAGGGACTTCCGTCACACCAGAGCTTGGATGTCCTCACTAGATTATTGATTACTCGTCGAGCATAGCAGCAACCTGAGTAGAGCCCAAGGATGAAAACTAGAGAACAAAACAATGCAATTGATCTCCATGATCGCAAAAGAGCTCTACGCTAAATATACTGCTCTATACTGACATCCGTGTGTCTCCAAGTCCATAAAGATGAAGATTAATGTTGGGATAAATTTATTTTCTTTATCGGCAGTACCTTTTGACATGACCGTTCTTGACGATTTGAGACCAGTGAAGTCCTTGAGAGTAACAATGTCCTTAAGTAACACATAGCCGAAGTGAAATGACAAAATTTAAACTTCTGCTACGCGCTGATGTCTGGGTAGTTTTCCTGGTGAAACTTCGTGCAGCCTGTCCAGAAAATTCGGTATCACCTCAATTCGGTGGCAATCCTGGTGTACGGTTGAATTCCAGTTCATACTACTGATGCTACTCTCAGTAGCCAAAGATAGAGTAAACAGTTGTTTAGCATGAGAAGATAGTATCTGTAGTGGGACCCGGAATTCGACCGTATGTCAGGATTCCGACCGAATTGAGGCGATCCGCAATTTTCTGAACAGACTGTACATCCTAAAGGATACGAATCTCCAGACCAAACTGTATCTGTCTATGACTTCAATCTATCTGTCAACTCACGTGACTGTGAACTCAAACCGATGACGTCCCGAGGATTCTGACTATTTATCCCTCCGGTACGTGCCACCAATAGGCAACGGGGCTGCGCATTTCTTTCTTTATTCTTCTTTATCGCCCTTTTATTGTATAATAGTGGCACGGTATTTCAGGAAGGGGGCTGCGGCCAGTTTAGGGC
Source organism: Fasciola hepatica (assembly GCA_948099385.1). Taxonomy (NCBI): domain Eukaryota; kingdom Metazoa; phylum Platyhelminthes; class Trematoda; order Plagiorchiida; family Fasciolidae; genus Fasciola; species Fasciola hepatica. Next base: position 8,707,812 of record CANUEZ040000105.1, read on the forward strand.
TGCCAATTGCGAAGTGACCGGCGGTAGCGCGGAGATTCAAACCCCGGAATGAAGGGTCGCAGAAGTCCACCGGGATGACAGTGGTTGACCACCGCCGGTCACATTTTGTAGTCCTCCAACCTTCTCACACCTAACGATCAACCAAAAATTATTGTTTTTTCAATGCATTATCGGGACGAGGAGCATTTTTCCCATTCAAAAGTTCGTTTGTTTTACTCGTTTAGCCGATCCTGACTACTATTCGACTCATTCACTTAGTCAACTACTCGTTCGTTTTTCTTGTTTACTTGCTCATCCAGAATGAAATACGCAACCATAGCACGCAGTTAAAACGGGGAAACCATGGGCGGCATAGTTGTGCTCTACTTTGTTCTCAAACCAGATGTGATTTTTTGAACTGTTATGCCTAATTGTTAGCTTAACAGCACCATAGTCTCATCTATCACTAGTTTATACATGAATAAAGTTAGTTTCCTCGTGAGATAAGCCGTCATGCAGTACTATACGACCATTCACGAGAGACATATCTACAATCATACTGTCCACATACTCCGTCTCACTACCCGAGGAAACTGATGCTTTTAGTCTGCGATTGTCGTGTTACATCACTGGTATCCCTAGCATCGGACACTTACATATCGCTTTCATTAACAAGGCCTCTTCCCCTCGTCAACATCTTTCTTTTAATTTAGAGGTCAAGTCATCTCCTTTCTGGCTTCGATGCTCGTGGCCAGCTTCTCCGGGATTAGTGTCGCATTTGCCACACTGAGCAAACGAGTGGCTGCGCTGATCGGAAATGCTATTTCACTGTCCTTACTACCACCAGCTGTAAATTGTGTAAGTTACGTGACATCCCTAAACGGTTCTTTGATTTGACTTACACATGCCTTCGAAAAAATAAAAAAAGATCAGGATACCGAAAATTCCCCAGCAATTTTCTGTACGGTGTTTATCGAACTGTGACGTCCCATGACCACCACAAACGTACACGTGCGTGTGAACTCGGCACAATGCTGTGAAATGACACAAAACGAATGATCGACGACCACAGGTCAAAATCGAAAAATCGATCGATCAAAAAATCACACTGGTCTAGTCTAGGCTAAAATAGTGTACACACCTTTCTGTGAACAGTGAATTAAAGACGACGAAAGCTGTGCTCTGAGACAAAAAATAAGACGATATCTTCCCTTCGTTTATCAACTTCGTGAGAAATAGTTCATTTAACTACTTGATTGCACACCAAGCGAACCTCGAATTGTACACGTAGGAACTGGTTGCGAGCCCGAGGAATCTTCGATGAATTAACAAAGTTAGGAGTGGTGAAGCACATTTTTTACTACATTCTTTCCAGTTCTAGCAAGACTATTTTTTGGGACAGTTTTGGTTTTTTCTGTACAAGTTGGTTCCTATTTGAACGGATCGCTCCTTGGGGCAGATCCGGAGTAGATTCAACCATATAAAACAATTAATTTGTTGAATGAACAAATACGAGCAATTCTGTCAAAAAGTGCTGAGATATGGTAACAATGTGAACTATCCTGGTAACGGAAATATGTCTGAATACTGCGGTCATCAGAACTGAAAAAGCCTTACCATTCAGGGCTACTGGACCTAAAATATCGAAACAGGCAGGTATGTAGACAGACAGACAGACAGACAGACAGACAGATAGACAGACAGACTGACTGACTGACTGACTGACTGACTGACTGACTGACTGAATGAATGAATGAATGGTAGACCGAATGACTGATTGACTGATAGCCCGACTGACCGATTAAACAATGGGCCGATTGACTGTTGGACCGACAAGCTAGTTGGATTGGTAAATAACAGCCTGGTTAGGTGGACTGTCGACTGGCCGATTGACTAAATGGAATAAATTGTGACTAATGAAGTGCCGTTTGACAGACCAGCAGACAAGGATTTTTCTCGAAGTTTACTTGGTGACGACGACTAGCTCAATCGGAAGAAAAACTTATCCGACTGCCACGTCACTACCAACCTCCCTTAAAAATCTAAATATTTGGTTTACATATTCTGAATATAACTGGGAAAAATGTGTGATTCAGGTTTTTGGTCTCATACTTGATTTTCAACCCCCAGGCATAGAAATAAGCAACTCCAGCACAAAACTGGATGATAAGATGGATTATAGACGCCCGTCCTCCGTTGCATCACCGTTTTCCCAATAGATTGTCATTATCTTTTTGTTATTACACATAAAGTGAATTACAGCATAAGGAGTAAACCCCATAGTCAGGTGACATACTGTAATAGTGGGTTGAGGGGAAACATTCACGTTAGAACCAGTTTATTGATCCTGATTTTGGAGAGAGAAAAGTTGTAAGTGGGTGGGAAGACAGAAAGAGGCAGGGTGTTCCATAACTTAACGGTCCGGGGAAAGAAAGAGGATTGAAAGATAGAAGTGCGATATCTAGTGACAAAAACTTGATAAAGATGACTAGCTGCCTGGATAGGTGATGGTCGGGAAAAAGTTTTGGGAAGAGGAACTGCCGAAGCAAGCTCAGAGGAACAAAATCCAAAATAGTATCGGTAAGAAAGAGACAACGAAGCAACAGTCCGACGATGGGCTAGTGACTGCAGATTGGAGGTTAAAGAAGGGTCGTCGATCAGCCGGATGACCTTACGTTGAACCCGGTCAAGTGGGAACCGAAAATAGGTTTGCCTTCCAATAACGAAAATTCCAATATCATTATCAGTCAGATAATTACTCAACCAACTCTAAGTAATTTTCCAGTCCGACCTGGCTTACTTCCTTCCTGTTGGCGTCCTAAATCTTCTCTGTTGCGGCTTTTTTTGTTCATCAGTGGTCGAAATTTTATCTATTCGTGCGGAAAGGTTACGGTGGCTTATAATGAAAACAGGGTTGACAATCAAAACGTTTGATTACGCACGTTATTCCCTGCATTTCACAAAGATAAATGTCTACAATGGAACTAAAATGTTTTGCCACCGAACTCAGTAAACTGAAATAAACAGTCCGTTTTCTTTACTTTTATCGCCTGGCAGGGGGAGGGATGTGTCAAAAATTGTGTTTCTTAGTGATTAATCACGATTGAATTCTCATTCGACAGGACAGTGAGGAACATACTGACCGTTTTCCAGTGTATCGAAAGACCATACGAAGGCACACTATTCGATTAAGAATGTACCGTTTCGGTCGCTGGGAGCTTCTTCCGGACTCGCGGGGATTATCTTCAGACAGATAGTGTGTGCATCTTTGATGTGTGAATTGATGCACCCCCCACCCAAACAAACTGCGTCACATCATCATGAATGAGGCACACTCGTACCAATGGTGATTTGTTCTTGAACGCATTAGGAGGCAGTTGGTTTTCACCAACATCTTAGTTTGACTAAAAAGGCTGACCAAATTCAGGTTGTCATTGTGATGTGCTTCTCGTAAGCAAGCTTACCATGATAAGGATTAGTTCTTTGAGGATGTTCTGACAAACTAAACGAAAGAGACATCAGGCGGCTTCATGGTCTCGGCTGAGAGGATCTTACCGATCTTCTCAACGCCCAATCTGAACAATTAGGCATAAACAGAAATGCGCGTAGCACTAAACTTGGTTATTCTGATCAACCGAGACTACTACGAGGATCGAGGATTGTTCAATGGTTAACAGCATTGTGCAACAGTAGATACATCGTTGAGCTACACCTAAAGGGAGTAACCTGAACTGGAACACTCGGTTGACACGTTATTGTGGGATATGACAGAAAACAGAACTGCCATCAAATGAATACCGATTCCGGTGGAGTCAAGTGACAGAAACATGAATCCATTTGAGTCGTGTTTTTTTCAAAATATACTGGGCGCCAGTCATGCTTTTGTCAATCCTGATGAGCAGTTTTGTTCTCTCATGAGCCACAGATTTCCCATCAAAGATGAATAAGCCTACGAGCAGTAGAACTGACCACATGACTCCATTACAGTGACCATATTCCAGATTGTGATTATGAGAATAATTTTAAATGATGATCTTCCACCAATATAAATGTCGACGGTAGTCAGATTAGATTTTTTGTTCAGACGCGAATGTTCTTTGGTCAAGAGTGTAAGAAGCCCAACCGTTTGAAGAATTCTGAGGCCAGTTGCAAAACATGTTCGAGCAACCGCTAATCCAACCCGTCATCTGAGCAACCAATTAACGTCATCACCTTCAAAAGGACGACAAGCATCATTCGTACTTTTGCAGCTGCCCACGCAGTCGTTTTTCCGGTGATCTCTCATCATGTTGTGCGTAGTTAATGAAGTAAAAGAGATGTCTCAAAATCATCCACGACGGTGGATCGCAGAAAAGAGCATAAATTATGGATTAATGGTTGGTTTTGTGAGTATCAGATTTATCCGTGCCTTGCATCATCTTGATGATGAGCATCAGCATGATTAGTGTGCATTGGCCAGTCTAATGTTTTCCATTCAAGTCAATACCGATTATTTTGATGAGCATTCCTTCAATTTGGTCACACCACTACAATATTCTATAAATTGAACAATCTTCTGTATTCGCGAATTTCGTACTTGTTATTTCGGATTCAAAGGAATACTATTTTTAAAGGGTTTTTGTTGATCTTTTTGAACAATAATTTCACCGAATGAGTTTTAATGCATTGGAAAAATTCTCTGCAAAAAAAGATTCTCCCTTTGTTTTCCTTTTACAGGGGCAATTATTACTCCTATCACTTCTGGCATCATCCCCGACTATTACTGGAGTGGTTAGTTCACACTGTATATTTCGAGCTCCATTAGTTACATGTTATCTGATACAAACCTTCATTTTGAGGAAGCTTCTTGGTTATTTATTTAACGGAAATTGCTAATCGAGACTGAATAAAATCACTTACATGGTTATTTGCCATACAGTAGCAACACTGTACCAACTACTGAAGGCAACCAAAAGAACTGTACAAGTTCTTAATTCGGATTATCGGCAACCATACATATTGTGCGTAACCACGGACAACCGAATAGGGTTAGAAACTAGGTTTGTGGTTAGGTCAACTACGACAAAAATATGGTTTTTTCTGAGCCAAAGGAAGTGCTACCATTCTGGATAGATTCAGCTAATAAAATAATTAATTACAATTCCTACCTACCAATTATTGACAGCAAGTGTGCTAAAACAAGGTGCACACGAGATGTGATCTTTCAGTTGAATTTATACATGCATCAGTATATCTTGGTGGTGAAGATGTGACAAAGAAAGACGCTTCTTTCGTAGACCTACGACTACCTTGATTTTCCACGATCTACCTGTGGGTTGCCACTCAATGGACTATACGATTCTCCACAGTTGTCTTTTGCTGAAGGGTATACCAGAGAAATTCATTTATATTCATTAGTCTTTGTATTTACTAACCCCGAAGCCACCCACGTACCGACGGGGCCATCAGAATGTATCGTCTTTTTGCGTAATCACTCCGGAGTTACCAATTGCAGTTCTGAAGACATGACTCGTAAATACCGACGTCGTTACTCGTCATTCCAAGGGGACAGTGTGCAGAGTTTTTTGAATCATTAGTCAGCCGCTAGTATTGACGACTAAAAAACCGTTTGCCATGTAGTCGGCTGTTGGGATGGCTTGATGTGCCACTGAGTTGATCACGCTTTGTCCGGGGAGTGCAAGCATGCCTCAGGTCGGTGATGGTCACGCTTTCCAGAAAAGGATTAACTTTTCAGGACCTAAACAACCTCGGTAATCACCTTTGTTTTTTCAGTTGGGACTCAAACACAGCCGATGTTAATAACTGATAACAAACAGCATAAAAATTGTCTACCTGCTACCTTTTCCAGTTATATGACTGTTTAAGTAGCCTGGTGTGAAACGTGTGCGTTCCACTGTTTTGAAAAACTAGAAAAGTAGGCAGATATTTGTTTTGCAACTCTAACGACCAGAAAGCTAAAGTCGTGCAATCATATGTAAATTTTAAACAATAAATAACACAACTTTGCCTATAGTATATGTGATCATGTGATCATATATCGATTATGCAGATGAGCTAACGAGCGACCTGAAGTCATCTAGATTCTCGGGGTGCAAACACATTTACAGACAGTGCGCAGGGGTGCATGTAGTTACTAAGAGAATTGCTTTTACGATAAACTTTAGGATCAAGAGGTACAACACTACGATCAGAAACTCTTATTGCGGGCATGTTTATACACAGTGAAAATACTTACACAGTTATCTAATACTGAGCCCACAAGGGCAAAAAGACTGATCAAGACGCAGTGAGGTAGGTGGGAAAACTGTCAATGAACTGTGCGATGTCATCAGTATCAGGTGCAACAATTCGTCAAAAGAAACTAAAAGGTAAATAACAACCAACAATAATCGCAATAAATGCGTAGTCCTTTGGAACTAATTCTCAGTTTCATTAGGAATATAAGTTCAGGCGAACAATTATTTCCGATAACTCAGAAGCATTCTGTTACAGTTTGCATGACTGAAAACCCTGAGGATGGAGCATTTGACAACAAAATATCCAACCGGTATGCGTGTGTGTATATCTCTATGGCTAATGAGGAGTGAAGTGGACACGGTCATAGTGCCGCTTCACGAAGAAGTGTGGCCGAATGATTATAACCCAGAGGTCACTTGATCCGCAAGGAAATCACGAAAGTTTGGATGTTAAGTGCGCGGCTGTGTCAACTCGCTCGTTGCCCACGGGAGGTGTAGAGCGTCATCTAATCACTTTCGTGCACAGGTTCGGTAGTAATTGCTTTATTCCGATGGTTTTAGCGGTGGCTAGTGTGCCTTTTACACTTGTTTCGACCGGTTTTGTGACACCTGGTTAAGTATCCTAAAAGCTTGACACTTGATGACGAGTGTTGGTCAAATGACCGAGAATCGCGCCAGAAGTCGTTCCGGATCCACCTTGATTTAGCCAACGCGGGTAGTGCTCCTTCATGAGGAAAGACATCTTGTGCTGTTCGACCGACGTAGAGTGCATCACAGACGCATCTGAAGGAATGAATAACCATGGAGACGGTCAGAATCGATAATTTGACCTTGTTCAGCATTATTATCAAAAAGTAACTTTTAAAAGAACACCTTAATCGTGCATCGTTGACGATGGCTTTTACTGGGCCATCTAAGAGCCTTTAGAAGGTTTCTGACAGGATATCGCCCTTGAAAGAAGGGCTAATGAATGGACCTTTCTTTTCAGCCGTGATTGTCGGTGGTTTTCGTTCCTGTTTTGACATACTATGTTGAATGAACTTGTTTGGATATCTGTTGCTTCGAAAGATGCTAGTGATGAGAATAAGTTCATTTTTAAGTACCTCTGGTGAGCAAATTTTCTTCGCTCTCAATACTAAACACTTCATTAAGTTTCTTTTCTGTCTAATCAGTACAAAGCTTTGGAAGTTTGTCTACTTTCCAGTCCGCGTCTTCCCGTGTAGAGAATATCTACGTTGAGTGGAGCCATCCTCGGGTGGGTTACATACCAAGGAAGGGTCTATGCTCCCAAGTTTCTACTTCGGCTCTAAAATTTATTGATTCGTAATCCTCACTGAACGTGCCTAAATAATTTCCCATATCACAACTTGAATCCGCTATTCAATATTCACAGGCATTAGTGGATAGTCGTTTCACACCTCTGACAATTAGGAAATCAAAGAAACCTTCAGTTTTATTTAAATGTTCGGTATTCAATAAGACAACGCAGTTGAATATTCCTGTTCAGGTGAATTTTCAGTTGCCGCGGAAAACAATAGAATGCACAGGTTGCCATAGGTGGTCCAGCTTATTCACAATAAACCAGCGCATATTCGTAGGAATACCTCTAACAGGGCGGCTGGAATGAATAGGGATATTTGTTTAATCGCTTCGGAGTTAACATTTGCCCTTTTTAAGCAATAACTCGTGCATACCAATTTCGTTAATCGTGATTTCGTGACGGCCATTTTCGGTTGAAGCTGGGAAGTATCCAAAATCAGCTACTGCCAATGTCATCAGTAGCTAAAATAAAAATATGAAACACTCGAGGGTGGCCCATTATTCTTGAACATACTGTTCGGTCCCTGGAACGACCGAAGTTCGCAACTTACTACCTCAGCGTTTGTCAGTAGCCAGAATAATGTATTTTCATCGCTGTTTAGCCGCACTCGGTTAAGTTTCTCAATTCGGACACCGACATCGACGCCGACGCGGAGTGTGAACAAAAGCGTGTCATCTGATTCCAATTTGAATAGCTAATTGAGTTGATGCTCCACATGACTTCATGATTTGCGTCAGTGTGTTCACTACTGAAAACCGGATTGAGAATGCAAATCGCGCATGTTTATTCAGCAATATGACACTTGCCTAGATGAAACGAATTGATTGCTTGACCCTCGACCATAGAGATTAATCTATGGTTGATGTGATGGTTAGCTCTCTCCCGTGCACCTTGGCGTTCACACGGCATAAATGAACTTGTTAACATAGGTGATTAAATGAAAGCAAATGTAGTTGGAACCTATGGTGGCGAACCGTCTGTGGATACATTTTTGGTCCTTTACGCTCTCTGAATTTATCTCTTTTCGGTTAAAAATTAAACTGAGCTGGTCATAAAAGTGGCTAATGCAATGAGATAGGACGTATCTCACCATAATACAAGTATGATCTTTAAGGAGCTTAGGTCTGGACCAATTTCGGGCAACCGATGAGGCGAACCGATCAACCGGAGTAAGGCTCAAGTTCGGAAAGTCAGCATCCTGGTATACTCCGTAGATCATCTGACCAACTTTGATCAAAAATGGTGCCACGAACAGGTTATCTCTAAGGCGGGAATCGTGTACCCTGTCATCTGGTTTGATGTTGAATTCTTAATGACCAGATAGCCATTAGGAAATTTTCGTGCATGCACATGAATTTATGCATGGAAATATGATCACAGAGAAGATCGGTGAATCGGTGAAACGCGCTTCCAGGTTTTTGGGTAGAGTAGAATTCAACTGCAAGTTTAATATGACATTTGTCACATACGTGACGGACAAGCGAGACATGCCGCTTACTCCAAATTTCATGATCATTAGTCGGTTTGTCTGAGAATATTTTCAGTCAATGAAGTCTGTCGACAACGCGCCTGAAAGTTTTTAAACTCCAACGTGTGACTGTACTGAAGTTATCAGTCTGCTACAGGGCCATAGTTGGTAGTTGAACGTGTTGCTTATCATTGAGTATTCACGTTATTCAATACTCGTTTTTCAAAAATCGTTACATTATGTAAGAAGCTACACCTATAATATTATCGCATGCTTAATTTCGATTCTTCCAGAGAAACGAGTCGAAAAACACCCATCGGACTCAAACATGACCAATATGTCTTTAGCCTTTTTGAAGCATCCTCACTCCTTACCTACGAAAATTTCATAACTCAGTTTATATTATCAGTTTGATAGGCAACACTAATAATAATAAATTATACGGGGATAATATAAAATACACCGCGATAGTGGGTTGCCCAAAAACTAGAGTAGTTAATTTTGGCTCACGTAAAATTACTCACCTTTTTAAGAACCAACAAGTATTCCCATTTCAAACGCGCAGAGACGTTGCTATGACAACACCATTTGAGTTTCATTTAGAATGGCGTCACTAAATCTCACCGAATGGTGCAAGTTAAACTGTCAGTTCTTTTCATCAGTAAAGATATCACTATAAGCATCAAACAACTTTAGGAAAACTTACTTCCTAGTCCTAGAGTGGTTTGTGTGAAAGAGGCTGTAGGTAGGTGCGATCATCAGACATGCACTCTTGCTTTTATCCTGGGAAAATTCCGTTCTTATTTCGGCTGGCAGTCAGGGCGATTCGTGATCGGCGGTGGTGAAACAAACATTGTGGAGGATTTCAAATTCCTCTGTCCTTGGTTTGAATCCCGACCGCCGTGGCCGACCGCCAATCCGCAATTGTCAGCCTCTAATTGACCACGACATCTACCTGAAATATTGTACCGTTATTATGTAATAAAAGAAAAACGAATACCAAGACAGAAGTATAGAGAAATGGCGATTATTTACCATGGACGTGAATTCTCCATTCAACAACGTACCTCTGCATGAAACTGTTGACAATATGCCGGACAATAAATCAATACAACCTTTCGGTTGGATTACCATTCAATGAACTAACAAGATTGCTATTGCTCTACACATCAGACGTGAAATTTACATTCCTTGGTCAAAGCTGCTGACAAACAGACGGTGCCGCCATGGAGAACGCCACTTGGACCCAGGCTAGCGGATATATTTGTTGCCGATCCCGAAACAAAAGCTGGTTGACGTCATTGGAAAATTGAACTTTCACGGACGCTATGTCGATGACATATCTATGATTAATAACACCAATGGGGATGAAGAGCGACTGCCTGAAAAATTCAGTGTAATTCATGCGAATATAACACTGACATATCGTATAGAAGAGGAAAATCAAATTGACTTTTTGGACGTTTGGATCACTCGTCGAATGGGTTGATCAATCGTACTTGAATTTCAAAAGTTTCGTTCCTATAAGACATCATTTCGTAAAGCACTTGGGATTTGTACAGACGATGCATTAGATGGTGAGAAAGCAATCATAATGATGACGGTGCAAGCGAATGACTACCGATCTACCCTAATTCGCAAATACTCTAAACCACAGGCGGAAAAAGAAAAATTGTTAAATGCACCGAAAATTCAAGTTTTTCTAAAACTACCCTTCGAAAGTGACGACGCCATTCGTCCAGTTGACAGGCACCTGAACTCTGCCGTCAGCCGCACTTGTTACACGGCCGAACCAATGATAGTCTTCAGAACCACCCGCACACCTATACCGCCGGCTAAAGAGTAACTACGTTTCTATGCCCCAAATCCAATTCTGTCCCTTGTTTCAAGTTTGGACGCTCAGCTGTCTACATGGGCAGAAAAGAGAGGCAGATACGCCATAGAATAGTCGAACACGTTCCGGTGTGGTTGAGAAAGCAATGAATAAAAACTTAACACCAGCGGCGTCACTAAAGGAACGAAAATGTCCCAGATCGTCGATCACGCAACACCTTTGGCAGAAGAGATACTGCGTTACTCCATGCGATGCATTTGGCGTCATATACTCTAGCGAAAACCAACGATTATTCAACTATGCAGAAGTACTGGCCATTCGCAATAAAAATCCCGACCAGTGTAAGCACAGCGAATGGTTCTTCTGTCTTGTTGTATATGAGTAGTTCAAAATGTGATTTGATTTTCGAATGATACAACAGGCAAAGTATCAACGGTCAACCCACCTTTGAAAATCAAGAAAGCACCAGATAACCGCTGTTTCATACGAATTTTACGAATGGCTCCCCCCCTGGGACTCGAACCCGCGGGGTAAACGACTTTCCGTAGAATGCCTAACTGTCAGACTATCCAGGCTGGCTTTCAACGGTCTACTTAATATCAACAATCCGTGATACAGAGCTCTCCTGTAACTGATTTTTCAGTGGTCACAACCCGTTGCTCGTACAGCGATCAACTCCTGAGGCGGACGAATTTGCCGTGCGATGCGCAAGTGACGACGAAGGCATTCCCATACAAATAATCTACAGAGCGGTATGAGATTTGAATTTATTATCAAATGATTCATCAAAATTAGGCGTCTGATTCGCAACTTTCATCCCGAGTTGCAATCTCAGTTTCAGGATTCCTAGCAATCCGTACGAAACAGCGACTGTCCAGTGCTTTCATGGTTTTCTGTGGTGAGGGGAGCGTTGGTATCGGTATTTATTCGAATTGAAAATTATAGCAAGATGGGATGAATTTATCATTTAGTCCATCGGTGATACAATTAACTAGTCAGAGTTTTTAAGGTAGTTGACAGGGGATCGATTCGTTGACTATCGTCACAGTCCACAATATAGAACCGCCCGGTGCCCGTGGCTGACGCAAACGACTTGTGACCATAACAGTTTCAACTGTTATGTCACGCGCAATTGAGGTCTCTCCAGTTTGTTCATTTTGACGTTTTGTACTTCTCTTTGCAATAATCTTACAAAAACGGTGAAACTTTTCAACAAAGTAGACGTGGTTGGCAGCTGGCTATCGAGAATTGGGTCAGTTTAACAGTCTGGGTAGGACCACTACAATTTTTGTGCTAGTTCGCACCTTATGCAGATGATTATCTACTTGTGAAGAGCAAGTATTTCATTCATTAGGAACCAGATTCAGTGCATCATTCCTAAAACGTCATTAGGATAATCCTTTTCGGAACACTTCCTGCTGTTTTCTTCCTGTCAATATTTTATGTCAAAAGTTTCACACTTTTCCGGATAGCTATATGTTTCCGGACTGTACTGCACAACTTTTCCATCCGTTTTGATAGTATTAATTAAAAAATGCCCATTCAAAGAATCCCAATTTGGGGTTAGCAAAAAGTCAGCGTGCCCGATGGTTTTCACTACGACGTGGTTCTATTTGATTTATCGGGATAACCCTCAGTGAATTGTTCCAGATTAAAATTTACCGCCTTGACACCATATCCGCCTCTGCGGATTCGAAAGGAACTGTCTGGTAACTACAGGGTTCGACTCCCGTGAGGAACATTTTGTCATTGGGCATGGGAGTTTGCTTCACTATACTGAATTTCTTATGTGAATGTGTATATAACCCTGTTTTTGAATTCACGCATAATGGTTCCCCAACCAGGATATCAAGTTCTGTAAACACGATTGATTATGCTCAATAATATCAATGGTGTCTATTGATTGCATTACCAAATATTCACTGAAGCCAAGATGATCTTCGCTTGCCTTTTGCCTTTCGTTATCTCGCCCGGACTCATTGTGCAATCCGGAGCGCACACATACCATCTCAACTCGTCTCAAAACGTGATGCCTTTCTCCTCGTCGCGCGCGCGCACGCACGTGCACCTTTCTCGCCAATATGTAGACCACTTCGGACAATCCCAATATGACTATCACCCGATGTTCGTATCCCTGGGTACGGGATTACAATTATATATACGTAGACGATCCTTGCGAAGCGAGCAAAGAGTTCGCAATGCTCGGTGCATTCAGTTTCCTGTTGGTCACCATGAATATTTTGCTCATTCTTGTCACCGGTTACACTGTGAATACGGTACGTCTGTGTGTCTGCCAGCGTGTGTGTGTGTGTGCGTCTATCTCTCTATTTCTTTCGGTTGTACAACCCTATTTCGGGTAGGATATCTTTGATTATTTGCAGCTAATTGACTATTTCCTACAACTGGTTTTAGGTCATTTTTCTCACGTGATCTGTTAGTATATTTGATGAAATTAGCTAGCAAAATCAGTTGCATCTATTGTAACCACCATATTTAGGCAACTGAGTGAAATTGTGGGCTTGTTTCTTACAGCTGCGTGCGACCCACGATGTGACCATTTAGGTATCGAACAAAAGTCTCTTAAAGATTTGGACCTTATATTCTACAACGTTTTTTTTAAAAACTCATTAGAGTGTACACTCGTCGAATGATGCTAGTCTATTTCTCTTCAAGTTTTTCTGTGTGAGGTAGAAAATTTCTCGAGTTGGACTAAATGCAATGTTACTCAAAACTAGCAACAACTCAACCAAGGCTGCACAGGCTTTGTCGCTGTGAGTCTTTCCTATTCAACATCGCCGTGTATTCTGGGTGTATTTCGGCCTATATAATGGCCGGTAAACAAAGCTTGAGCAATGAGGAATGGTATCGACGGAAAACTGGAGAACGCAGATAAAAACGACCACGAAATAGAATCTTTCAGGAGACGAAACGGGTTAGTTCAGTTGAACCAACTGACGTCTCGATCTCGTAGTTGGGTTCATCGTTTTGTGTGCCGGAGTTTCACAGCGACTGAACTATTCTAATCGCCGGATTCCTTCAAAGTACAGGTATTAGCGAAACTCTCTAGAAATCACGGTTTTTCGAAATAATCATTGTCAAACATACAAGGTAGAATGTTCTAAGTTACATGGGGAATTTGAGATAACTTCTTACCTACGCCAAAGAAATAAATTTCTTATCTTATTGAGGTCGTCACTTTTAGCAGGAAATTTTGAGAACTAAACCACTGAATTTTCTGGTGCTTTTGCTGCTGTAGAATTTTATAACAAGTGTGGAGATTTGTTCACGTCTATTAGATGCACAGCATCGTGTGACACATGACTTGGAACATCATTCTACAGTAAGACAGTTTTCCTAAAACAAATTCTGGTCTGACAGACAGGGAACTTTCAACTTTTGGGCACGGTGAATTCTACGTTGTTCAGTGAAGCCCCATCAACAACGTTGATCGAGATTTTTAGCAGTAAATGTCAATCGGCGTGGCAAGTTACGTGACCTCAAAGTTGTTAAAATGAGTTTGTTCGAAAATTTCTTTTTACGACAAGCATATTCGTGAACCGACAAATTCTCACCACAGTGTGTTTTGGAAGTAAATCGATGGTCGGAACGACTTACCGCACACGATTTGCATGTTTTCTCGTCGCAACATCTAGCCACCTCTGTTTTTCGATCGGCTGAAGGCTAAAGCAACTAACTGTTCTCCACCCGTGTTTGCAAAGGCTCATGGGAATGTTTCTCCCAGATAGAATCCGCATTGCTCTTTGATTGTTCCTTTTATCCCACCGCAGCTACTATTATTATCCAAGTCGGATATGATTGCGTTTTGCGCACCACGTCTTGTTATGTCACTACGTTTTACGTGAATATTGAGAAAAAGCATGCGGTCATTCACAAGAAGATTAGCAAGTATCAGAGGAAAAAGTGTTCGATAGGTTCGCACAGTGCCATCCCGCTGCTTTTAATGAATTATTGGAATTTTCCGGTTTTCAGTGAATGTTTCTTCCACGTAGCGAAAACAAAATTGACAGTTAACGGACCGCGCTCATACTACCTTGAAATCCGGGTTACGCATTGGAAATAATCTAAAAGTTTTCCTCCTGTGAAGCTATCATTTACCATGAGTTGGTTGGTGAGCTGTTACACAACATAGTATTCCCCACTTATGTTCGCTTCGTTTTTGCTTCTTTCTGATAGGCTGAAACGTGGCAGACAATTCGGAAAAAATAAACGTTTCTAGCAGAAGCAGCATTCATTTCTCAATGGGAAAAACAACCCGCGGAAATTTTTACATTCCATATTAAACACCTAACTAATTTCGAGCTTCTGAACTTCTAACCAATTTATCTTGGTGACCAAGGTCACTCAATTTCAAAGGTCAGCGTATCACAGTAGAAATAATGTGAATGACTTCAGGTTCTATGGGATTCTATATTTTGGCCTTGTATTGTGTTGTACTACGAAAATTTCAGGAAAGAGGAACCGGACACGAAGAAAACAGTTCATCTAACGAATTTCGAGAACACCTATATTCACTTCTTATTCTGACTGTGGCTTCTGATTGGCTGAGGCCTTCGACTTCATAGTCGTCTCCTTTAACACATAGATCCAGCTGGTAGATCACGTCGAGAACGAGCACACTTTTGACAGAAGCAGACTGTTTATGAAAAAGTTAAAACAGCGATTAGTACAGTATGACTCGTCATGCAATTTCGACGCTCAACTCACCATTAAAGACCACGGAAGCACTGTACAGCTGTTATATCTTCGTTAAGAATCATCAACATGGGAACTCGAACCCGGGGTGGACGGTTGTGAGTCGAACACCTTAACCGCAAAGCTACCCGGGCTGGCTCTCAGCGTTTTTTTTTTGAGCATACACACGACATGATATAGCACCCTCCCACATACAACAACATACTACTTACATCGAAAATCGAAACTTGGGACCATATGTTCTCTTTCTAAAAGTTGTCCTCGACTAACCGACGAAATAACTTTGGAGGATCACCTTGGGACTCTTACCAAGGACTCTCCGTCCGTGCACGCTCCTCACGATTCAAATGAGATTAAGGTGATGAACCTAATGCGGAGTGCTCAAGTATAGGGATGATTGGGCAGGAGAGCACTGGGTACGCATACGTGATGAGTGTCAACAACCGAGAAACTGGTCGTGTGCCTCCGGGGAAATTCTTCGCCTATCATCCAGACACAATAACATACTGTATACATCAGAAAACGAATAGTGTAGTATTAAAATGAGAAAGATATATAACTGGCAAAATGGTCGCTCATGCTGCGCTGGAGTCATCATCACCGGAGGAGCAGTCAGTCTTCACTTTGAACAGAACAACTGGTCCACACCATATTAATTTGTGACCTCAGAGCTGGAATACATGAAGTGTTCCCAGCCTTAATTATTTGTTACTGTACAAGGTGCAGAATAGAATGTGTTCGTGTATCTGGGTATCCTATTCACTTACTTCCTAATTGAAACGAGCATGAACTCGGTTCTGTTGTTATAACGAGGAATTAGAACGGCTGAGGCGCACCTGTATTTGCCCAGCCGGAAAATTCATTATATTGTAAAACAAGGACAGCCCTTTAAATAGTTTATTTTCACTCCCAGCAGCACCACAGCAACATCGATTTTCCTGTGACTTGTTTATTTCGGCTCGCCCTTTGGTCATTTGCCCGCAGCCATTGAGTTAACTCCCCTGCGCGAGATTCTCGCTTTTGACCCCGAATGCTCCGGCTGGCTTCTTTATCGGCAAGTCTCTGCTTGGGCCATCTTGATGCCTACCCGAGATCCTGCCGAGGTTCATCTGCCTCACAGTGAGGCTCCTTTTACTTGTTGCAGTATACTTCCCACATAGTTATCGCTTCGCCCTCGGCTCGTGGCTCTCGGTTGGCTAGTGCGCCCGTTTTGGTTAGCCCCCTCATATAGTTGCCACGGTGATCTCTGCCACGTTTATGTCCCATACGGACAGTTTCGTGAGCCCGAATGCAGTCGTTAGATTGATCATTTTTCACGATAAACAGGCATGGTCAGGCAGGGATACAGCTCGAACTAAGTTAACTTGTTAACGTGTTAGCTAATCGGCGCTTAAATTCTTCGCAATTTCTTTCCTCGTGCGCTACTGGCCGAGCTGAATGGTCAAACTCGAACTTCCCGATGCTCGTTGCGTTCACAGTTCTTTGTCTGTCATAGCTGAACTGTGTAACCGCACCAACTGCAAGAAACGAGTATTAGCCTCAATGCAAAAATGAAAGAAATCCAGTTCAATGGAGGTGCATCACCGATTACGTGATGGTCAGTGTATGGCACGACATAGTGATATGAAGAATTATTATCAGCACTTACCTCGAATTTCCTTCTCAAAGCGACGAAAATTGTTATTGTTTGGATGACTTACTTAAAGTCACTAGCTTGCGTGCTGAGCGGTATACTTCGTAGTGTTCTGCGGTCCCTAACCAAAAAACTGTTTAAAAAGTAACATAAAAGATGAAGGTGTGTGTGTGTGTGTGTGATGTATCCCTATCCAGTCACATACATAATTCTTCTCCCGTCCCCCTATATCACCCAGCCGTGTTGGCGTCATGCTTCTGTCCAGACCCACCGTTACCATTTCAGTGGTTTATGTGCAAACTGCGGAAGTACTGCTGTGCTGTAAATGACTCATCTTGTTAAAAATCAGAAGTGCACATTCATTGATTCCCGGACGACATCAGAACCCGGTGGGGGCTGTGAGTACCAGAAATTTACGGTCATACTATCCAAAGCGACTCTCAGAAGTTTGCTTCACTTCATCGCCGCATGATATAATGCTCAGCGCCCATCCATGGTGCTGAACTTCAACAGTATGTTACCTACACACAGAGACAGAGTTCGACTCCCGTGATGAACCCATTTGTCTTTGTTGTTCGATCCACCTGTTTACTATATGCTGACTAAACTACCAGTCCAGGTTGAATGTACAATCGAACCTTTCTGACCGTGTGCTTTCATAAAAACGGATTGTTTTTTTTGAGGAAGTTAGCAAAAGGAGATAATACTACTTGTTTCGGACATTCGTCCAATGGCTGACTGATTGGCTGAATATGAGTCCCTAATCATAGGTGAACGCGAAGTTAATAATCTACGTGTACTGTAGGAGATCAGTCGGGCGTATACGATGGCGTGCCGCAAGGTGTGAATTGTCGGGACACAACTGCACAAACAGTGACGGCACCAAAAGTACGCTGGTAGCAAAGTTAGACGATGGGTAAGGGAATGGGTGGGGTGGTATTTGTGTGGGACATGCGAAGAGAGGTTTTCTGTCACAGTCGGCGTTTGTCAAAATGAACCAGACAATCCAAAACACGGGACCCGTAGCAGGGATGGAGCGAATGACACCACACACACACACACACACACACACACACACACACACACACACACACGCGCACACACATACGCACACACACACACACAGACACATGCAGACGCGCAGAGATTAGGCATACACAAGACAACAGTAAAAGGCAAAGATTTACGTGAAGTTCGGATGTGAAAGAAAATTGAATCAACCGAGTATGGTTGTCCATTTTAGGACTACGGACAAATTCATAATTGTTTCCTTGTTGGTTGATGACACGTCAAAATAATGCATCAGATGGATTTATGTGTTTAACCTTCTGTGTGAAGTCTTGTATGTGTTTCACTGAAATCCTCGCCGGAACTGTCGGATTTAATCACATCCCCGTTGTGACGCTTGCGTACGCACCGGTTGTCACGTGTGTCCACATGCTCATAGGCTGTACAGTTCTTTTCTTCCAGTGTCGGTCACATCACGTGCATGCATATTCCGCATTCCTCATTTGTCTTCTTCGTTTTCATTCTCCCTCCGACTTTGCACATCCTCAACGATGGAACCACAGCTCAAAGACATGGCTCCTCGTGCGTTTACGGATGCGACTGTTCGTCGATTCTATCAGAAAGATGTGCCCGTAAGTGACCTTCAGTGTTACGTGTATTAAAAAATTCATTTTCTTGACAAGTTTTTCGCATGGCGGTCTCCTCGACTTGCACTTATTGTACCCGACGTACTTGGGATGTTTGCCAGTTTGCCCTGTGATCATCAGTTAGATACCGCTAATACAGCATTTTGTGCAGAATTTCATCCTAGGATAATACCAGCTTGTGAATTGCATCGATGGCTAATGGATTCCTGTGACATATCGAACTGTTATAGCCCCCTTAAGCGAACTATTAATCTGCACGAACGATTTCACACATAGCCTTCAATGCATGTAGTGTATATGTTCAAAAAACCGTTGAGAGCTGGCCCGGATATTCTAGTGGTTAGGTGTCCGGCTTGCAGTCATTTATTCCGTGGGTTCGAACCCCAGTAGTGTCTCGGTGGGCGTGCACTGATGTTAATTCCTAACATGCCGGATGAAATGGCAGCACAGTGCTTTCACGGTCTTTCATGGTTAGTTGAGCGTAAAATATAATTTCCTACCACGGATGCTAATGCCATAACTCCTGCCGTACCAGCTCTCCTTTGCGTTGATCACAGTATTGAAAAAGCGTATTGGTGACTAAAAACATGGTAGTTGTGAGAGGTAGGTAAAGTTTTCAGAATCACGCACCCCATCAGGTCCATGCTAAGGTTAAAACGCGCATGACTGACTAGATTTAGTCTAACTTCGGGGGCCGACCACGTTCTTTGTACCACAAATCAACTTTGGTGCAAAGGTGGGTCTGTTGGTGGACTGTCGTGACGTTTTCATGTTCCATTAGAGCCTTCGCCGAGAAGTGATATTTTTACTAACCCCCGGCTCTAACATTAATTCTTCCCATAAACTCCGGTATCTACAGTGTTCATGCTCTATTCCGTGCTCATATTGAGATCTTCATCCTACTTTGTGCTTGAAGTTTCGTTCATTTTTACACCAGTTAAATGCACACTCCCTTGACTGAAAAATGCACAGTGCCCCGGGGAAATTTTGCCGTTATTTCGTAATCTCGTGATCATTCATAGGCTGCTGTTTTTCCCCTACAAGGCAAGAGGCTAACATAACTTTTGGCATGATCTATTTACCCAAAAATACAAAACGGACGCAAAGAAATTTCTTGACTGAAGAGGACTACGTTTGCTGAGTGTTCGGGTCATAACAGGCATTTGCTAGGCTTTAAGTCATCATTTATTGGACCGTTCCCGGAGATGATAGTTAACAGGACATGTAGGAGACCATTTAGTCTCTAAGCTGCACACTGTTGATGTGATGCAGGTTGATGAATGTAATCAGTGTGTTGAACTGACGAAATATCATGATAGTCTGGTGTACTAGACTTGCTGCACGAAATACAACAAAACAACGGCTGATGTACAAAACACCGCAAATATTGATTTAGCTACGAGAAAGCGTGTAAAGAAGTACTTTCATGTGCCAAAATCTGCGGTAAATCGTACAATAAGTATATATTATTAAGCAAAGTCGTTACATGAAAAGGTGTATACGTGTTGCATATGTACATTTACACCGTCAATGTACGATTAGTGTCATGGTGCGTCTTACGGTCCTTATTTTTAATCACAATACAAAGCAGCGCGCTTCTCTGCTCATTTGTATGCTTTATTGATGTCCTTTGGCTTTCCGATGGAAAACGAGAACTTAAAATTGACATGAGTTACATGGTGGAGGAATACTACTGAGATGCCTATGCTGACATTCTTGATTCGACTGCATTTGTGGCAATCCCTTCGGCTCTTTTCAAGCTCAGTACGCTTATTATTACTAGTAATAGTATCATTGATGTTATTGGATTATTATCTGCCAATAAGTCAGATTGGGGCACTTCAGACAATCGGTAACGAGATCGGGCCGGAGAATTCATATATATATATATATATATATATATATATATATATATATATATAAGGCTTGGTCGGCCACACTGGTCATACGAATACATTGGGCGCGGCAACTAGGTGCATGGACACACAGCCTCACTATCTCTTGTTTTACGAATAAACTCAGATGATTTGCAAGCAGAAAAGAGTCCGAACTAAGGTTGGTAGAATAGATCGAAACAACCACTTCATTCTATTTCCTTCGCACACCTACGACAACCCATGACCTGACCGCCGTGTCGCGTCTTTCCAGTACGTGTGAATAGAGCACGGAAAAATACCGGGGGCCGGCAGTCGTAAAACATCCGAGCTATCGGAGGCGGTGTGGAGCGGTCAACTCAATCAGGGGCCAACTATCCGTACCTAACACACGACGGCGAGCCTCGGCACTACTTGCACGATGTCCTCACCGGACGCGAACGATAGTTCGGAGGCATCGGCGGTCAGACACGGAGTCAACACGAAGTGGTCCTGTCTCTCACCCTTATAGCAAAACTAAGAATTGCGTCGGTACGAACTCGTCCCTTAAGTGAGAGTCTGATATTACAGCCTAACCAGAGGAGTCGGAGGTTAGCAAAAGTTGCTCTAGCTGTCATTATTTATGAGGTAATCTCCTATTCAATACCATCTCCAGCTGTTATCAAGCACCTGAGGTACTTAAAGCTATCGACTGTCTCCAGCTGATCATCATTAAGGACACAGGCTCCTGCAAGTCTTGTGAAAACACTTTGCACTTGGAAGGTGCAGTGTACGCCATACCTCAACACCTCGGCCGCCAAGCGTTCAAAAAAGTGTTGCATTGCCTGTGCATTGTTAATTAATAAGGTGATGCCGTCCGCATTTTTCAAGTCGAAAGCTTTGTTCGCTGGTAGGAGTTGAACTCCACTGCTTGGAGGACCAAAGCATTATTATTATTATTATTATTATTATTATTATTATTATTATTATTATCGTCATCATCGTACAGCGTTAAACAGTAGGACAAACCCCAATGTCCACTGACTTTCTCACCATCTTGCACGTAGAAGTAGAAACAGTGAACATACAAGATGGGCAGGGAGTGGACCTACACGGGTGGAAAAACGGAAGAACGCCCTAGTGGCCAACACATGGAATATACAATCTAACTGTACAAACACACATTGATCAATCATTCTGATTCGATATAAAGTGGCAACACAATCGCCACTGTTCACAGTTCGCTGCCATATCCTTCAGTGTCTCCATCCAACTGGTTGAGGGATCTTTTGGACCCAAACCACGAAGACGTGAAGCACCTACTTTTCCTAAGTATGCTGTACATTTTCTCATTCCTCGTTGCCACCTCATCTGTTGACCTCCACGTGGTTTTCTTCCAATCCCTAGGAGGAACGTAGAATAGGACACGGTATGGTAGACGTGTGTTTGTCATACGTAACACATGCCCCAACCAACGAAGTCTACTAAGCGGGATACGCTGTGACAAAACGTTCTCCGAAATACTACTCAATACTCGATTTCTTACCTCATCATTACTTGCTCGGCTATTCCACCCGATCTTAGCGATACTACGTAAACATCAGTGCCACAAGTGCTTCAGTCTAGCGTACGCCACTCGAACACTGGATATCCGCGTGCTCACCTCTAATGCTGTGCTCCCATCCGTCGTCAGACTGCTACCGAGGTAGATGAAGTGGTCGACAACTGACAGCACCTCCCCATCGACCATCAAGCTCGGAATCGTTGACGTCCAGTCTTGCAACATCACTTTACACTTTGAAGGTGCAAAGTGCATGCCGAATGGAGATACACCTCTTGAGAGTCTCTCTAGTTCACGTTGAGCATGTTCCGTGCATTCGAACAAACAGACAACATCGTCCGCGTAATCTAGGTCACATAGCTTTCCACCATTTCCTAGTTCGACGCCTACATCCTGAAGATTTTGCTGCGCACTGTCAATTATTTCGTCCATGACGAAGTTGAACAGGAATGGAGACATAGGACATTCCTGTCGAATACCTCTGGTCGTTTCGAACCGACCGGATAGTTCACCGTAAACTCTATTGCGGCCAGAAGTATGAAAGTACAATGATCTCAGTAGGTTCACGAACTTCTGGGGCATACCTTTTCGATGAAGAGCACTGAAAAGCGCTGTTTGATCAACTTAATCGAAGGCGCCTTTCAGGTCCAAGAAAACCATTATTGTCGGCCGGCGGTGCGTGTGACGCGTTTCAGGTAGTCGGCGAAGAGTAAAAATCTGGTCGATGCATTTTCGACCTGGGCAGAATCCAGCCTGCTGTTCGCGGGTGTTCCTCTCGCGAGCGGGTGTAAGACGGTGTAGCAAAATCTAGGCTAATACTTTGGTGACCATCGGATTTAAGCTAATCTCACGATGAATACTACAGTCATTGCGTATTCCCTTCTTGAAGGTGGGAACAACAACTCACTCCATATTAAGGGAATACGCTCCTAGTTCCAAATGTCACGGAGCAAGACGGTAAGTGATCTTATCAAAGCATCTCCACCCAGTTTGAAAAGAACTGGAGGGAGTTCGTCAGGACCGGCCGCTTTCCCTCGCTTTGGTAATCGAAAGAATGACTTAACTTCTACTTCCGATGGGGGTTCAAGTGATACCACCCAAGGAGTCGCAGTTGTTGACACAGGAGTAACTACACTAGCGTGCGGCCAGCTAGACTGTTCCTTGAAGTACTCGGCCCACGGTCAAGCCTTTGCTGTTTGCTATGTATGGGTTCTCCATTTCTATCCCAAATCTTTTCACTGACCTGGGTTCGCCGTCCACCGGTGTCGCGAATAAGTTTGAACAGTCTTTGACTGTTACCTGAAACAACTGTTATTTCCATTTCTTCGGCTACCTTGACCCACCAATTCTCGCGATCATTCTTAAGGCTTTTCGTAACTTGCCTTTGCAGTTTTCTCCGCATCTTGTTCATCGCCTTACAGTTCGAGAGTTGACGCTTATGCTCCATTATACTCAGCGACTCTTGCGAGATCCAGTGTACTTGATGGACGTCGGATCTAGAACCGCAGGTAAAGCCTGCTGCAACGTGCATCGCCTGTTTGATATGAGCCCAATGCTCATCTACATCAATGTTCGTCGTAGATCCTAGCTCATGTGCTAACTTCTGCTCATACCGGGTGCGTACTTCTGGATCACACATGCGTTGCACAGCTAACCGGGTTTGCGGTTTGCGTCGAGGACCATTTAGCTGGAGAGATAAAAGCATTAAAACTAATGCATGGTCAGACTCTACGTACGTGGACCAGTAAGATCTGCAGTTCTGAACAGAACTGCGCCACCGGTAGCTTACTGGGATATGATCAACCTAGTTCAGAGTACCTGTAGAGTTAGAGCGCCATTTCGCTGTGCGATGCGAGCTATGTCAGAAATTTGTTCTAGACAAGAGTAACCGATTGTCTGCACAAAACTGGAGAAGTCTATCCTCTTTATCTATGCACTGAGTGGGTAAGGCACAACACCCACCTAAACAGGCTTCTGACACACTGAGTTTGCCAACTTGTGCAATAAAGCCACCAGCTAGCACTAACATGTTAGAGCCTTGTTTCTTACAAACGAGAGTGGCGAGTTCATCGCAGAACTCATCCTTCTGCATGTCAGAGCTGCAGTTCGTTGGGGCGTACGCCGAGATCACAAACAAATTGCGCTTAACACAACTATCTTTTCGAACGCCAACTGACTCCTGGAGTCTCACAGCACATAAACGACTTTCAACCGGGATCCAGTCTAAAAGGACAGCCTCAACTTTGTCAGTCAAGACTATTCCTACACCACGTTGACCCACAGCTCTTGCTACTTAGTCACCTGAAGTGAGCAGAAAATACCTCGAAGAGTTACCAGGAACAGTTAGTTGAACTACACTGCTCGAATAACGGATACGCGTTTCACTTAAGCAGCAGGTATCAACGTTCAGAGATTCAGAGGTTGACGAGGCCTGAAAAAGTGTGAGTATCGGACGTGTTATCAGCAGGAGCATTATGGGTGGATAGATGGGGCAAAAAGAGTTGGTTGGGGACAGAAGACAAAGGTTGAATAAAAGAGAGGGAACTCTGAGCAGTAGCACACTTATCATTGCACACCCCGCTCGATGCAATGGGCAGCGTGGTCCTGATTAGCCTGCGCGACGACTGATGCAGTATGGAATTCTTTCTATTCGTTCAGTTCATGGGATATGTTGGACGGGTACTGTTAGGGTGTCCAGCCACAAAGCAGGAGAACGATCAGGGTTCTCAACCACAGCCTTTATTTCTAAGGAGAACATGACTAAGGGGCAGCGGGGTGGCTGAAGGGAAGCCCATTTGCTTTGATCAATTATTCTTCCACTGATTTTGCCGATTAAGCTGCCAGCTCAAATCGACCCCCAACCTGGAGGGCCATTAGATTGGACTTTGTCTGACCTCTACCCATTGACCTCTCAGGTATGATTGCATTTCCGGCTTAAAGAAGCTATCCTGTATAGCTCTTTGGGTCATAGAGGCGTGCAAGCTAGCACACCACGTCAGGGTGTAGTATCGTCGCGACAGAGTATCCAGTAGAGCATCCTATATGACACAGTTGAAGATAAATGGGATATAGGGTAAACGTGTCCTTCTGTACTGGAGACGGTAAAGGTCGGAGAAAGCTGCTGGCCGTAGGCCCTAACCCAACCTGAGATATGGCGGTACAATTCTTTGAGGATGGGCGCACTTCTCAGGAAACAGTTCCACAGTGCAGTCCTGTCAAGAGAATCAAAGACAGCACGAATATCTTGGAAGGCGATGATCGTTGGTCTTTGAAGACTATAACGGTACTCTAACAGCTGTCGCAGGGTGAATATTTGATCGATGCTTCCATAACTGGCCCGAAACCTAGCTCAGTTATCTTGAGACTGTTATTCACCCGTTTGGCGGACACTTCTAAGTATGACAGACGCAAGCAGTTGTGATGATATTGGGATGAGGCTTACATCCCTGTGGTTCGCGCAGCCACTACGTGAGTCATTCAGTCAATTCCTCCCACAAGGAGAGGACCATCTTCGATTTCCATACCTTTGAGAACAACACAATTTGTCTAACGAGCTTTGCTCCTCCATCTTTGAAAATGGCTCGGAGAAGGACATTGGAGCCCCGCGCTTTGTGACCTCCTAATGCTTGCATTTTCATGTGGATCTCTGCCTTGGTAGATAGGTCTGTCAAAGTTGACCATGGGGCGACTGCCGAGATAGCTATTGGAGAGGTTGTCCCAGGAGGCCGGCTAAACCGAGTCTGAATGTGCCCCGCCCAGCGTTCCAGACTCCACTGCATATTGGGAATTAGTGAACCATCAATCCCACAGATTGTTTCACTCACACCTAGTGGCTTCCTACCGGTGACTCGAATGACATAAAACAGCTTGAGGGAAGTTTTCGTGGCAGCGGCACGCTTCATCTCTGAAGCACTTTGCGACCACTAGATTTCTCCCTCCCTAAGAAGGTCTGAGTCAGTTATATGCCTCATTACGAGCCGTGTTCCACTTTATTCGCTACTAGCTGGTATCGATCATAGTGTGTCGAGATGCAGAAGTTCAGCAGAAATCCAGGATCTCGTGGCACGACAAGACAGGCCACAACTAACTAGACCAACGGAGTACAAAGCATGCTTGATAAGCGACCAGTACTGATTAATGCTATCAGACTGGGAAGATTCTAGATTTTCGGCAAGAGCGCTTTGGAAGGCAGATAGACGAGCCAGTTTAGACAGCTGATTGCAGTCGAACCGTCGTCACGGTGTGCGTTTGGAAAGCCCATTGAAGCACATTGGCAGCTAGTGCTAACCAGTACGGGATTGGAGTTATTCGGGGTACTTCAGTACGATTGGTAGTTTTGTAAATAACTCTGCGACTTGCGGTTGATTGTGGTGACCAATCCGAGTTCACTGCAGACTCCAAGAAGGTAGACGGCACTTGGCGTATCAACAATTGGAGTATCTGAAGCCGGTATTGACAAGGAAAAGACGATGAGCAGAACGGGGAGTCAAAATTTGGTCCCCGTTTTCCAGAAGACAGGAATCTAGCTCAAAAGGGCCTCCTAAATGCACGTCGTTTGATGACAGCTGACCTGCTCTAGCATTCATATATCTTGTCAAATGAGCCATTTTGACAAGAGATGCATAAAGATGGGGATTTATTTGGGTGTGTTTCTTGCGTATGAGTAGCAGACTATTATGCGGATTGAGAAGTTTGAATATGGTTCTCGAGAGAGAAGAAGATTGGTATCTAATGGATGATGCAAACTGGAGAAAAAAGGGGTTTGGTGAAGAAAGATTCTGGAAACGAGTGGGACTGAAAAAAGTTTAGCTTTTCGTGAGGTGGCTTATAAGTAGAAAGCAGATTCTTTCAAAAAGGGGAACTGTGCGAAAGTGCTTTTCAAACCAGTTCCTTACAAATCAGTAAGTGCGCAACAGATCACGTGCTTCCCTACACGCGTTGCCCAGTAACCAAAATTCCCGATCCCGATCCAGGATAAAAGCTCATGATGCAGATAAATCATTTTGTAGCGCACTAATAATCCGTTTCAATGATTTATCCTGACAATTTTTGGCTACTAAGCGGAATCAGGCTATAATCATATTTACGGATCTAGTGAAGCCACTGACTAGTCTCACATAGTTCGGGGGTTGGGAACAAACCCAGAATATTGATTTTTTGCTAGTGTTTGCCATAACTCGCTCAGATTAAGTGGAGAATAAAGAATTTTCTTGGTATTCTGATGCATGGATTGTTCGGGATCCGAATTTTGACAATGATGATGCAAATGTGATTTCGTCCAATCAGGTATCCAGAAAAGTACATATGCCCGAAAGAGGAGGATGAAGGATAATTATCCGTGTGTGTGCCTGGACTGAATACTGCGTGTTTGCTTATCCAATCATACCACTACGTAATTCTGTTAGTACTGTGTTGCTAAAACTCACGGGTTGCGTTGTTTGTCACATCTTTGCAGGGCGGATAATATGTCTGCTTTAATTTGTTCCAATCGTAAATGGGGTTGTAGAGTACCAAACCTCTAAGAAACGGAAAAACAGGGCTGTTCAAGTCCGCTCCATTGGTTTCCTGTGATTATGTTTCTAATTTCTAAATAACTAGACTTACTGGGACGAATCAAAGCCGTTAGTTGATCCCGTCAAGTATTGGAGCGGGCCTGAAATCGGTTCAGCTCTGATTGACCGTTCGTGAGACCTCCCGTTCGAATGCGTTCGCACCGGGAGTGGAATATTGTCTCCCTCAACTCGGAGTGAAACAGCAAGTGAAATCCGTTCTATTCATCTGGTTGGATCGCAGACAGTGATTACCAGTCGGTAGATTTTGCTCTGCCATTCTTGAAGATACTTATGAGAGCACAGCAAAACCTTTTGAACCCGATTGGATTTTCATGGTCCACACCATTCAACTCTTCGACAAGGCTTGCAATACCGATACTGTTTCCGCTGGCCAAATTTACTCACTGCGTTCCAAATCCAAGTGTTCTCTGGATCCTTGCCAGCTGCACATTTTTTTACTTCTCACCCACCAACGCACGGAAAAAAACTAGTCTCGTTGATTTGATCCACACAGAACATCGAACTCGAAGGAAATCTGTTCGACTGAGTTCATCGTGATAAGTGGTGTTGGTAAGACTTTTCCTTCTACTCTGTCCTGAGGTGAATTGTAATCTGGATGATTCATCATGCAGTATCAGTGCTCAACTGAACAATCGATAAATTCGCTATACAGTTATTTCATCCTTATGAGGAATCACTAGTGATATATAATATCGCGCTGACAATAAATAATTTGTACGACGCCCTCCTGAATAGGTTATTGGTTATGCGTTCGACTTGCAATCGCTCATTCCGGATTGCCATCCCGGTGCGTGGGCTCGGTGTATGTGTACTGCAAACGATGATGATTCGTATCAAACCGGATGAAACAGCTGTGCACAGTAGCAGTGCTACTTCCACGGTCTTCGAGGATGAAAGTTGATATTGCATCATAAACCTTATTATATATAACCATCAAACATCCTACTACATCGACGTATATATATATATATATATATATATATATATATATATATATATATATATATATATTACACGAAATGCTAATGGACCCACTCTGTTTTTCTCTGACTAATTTTGATCCAAGTCACTAAGTGACCAAATTTGGTGAGTTGATGTGTCAACCCAATACTGAACCAAATATACACGTGGATTTTCAGCATAAAATAGGTAATTTGATTTATCCTGGAAAATGTACCTTTGAGGGTGCAAAATGGTGCTGAACCCACTCCCGAACGAATCGCAAAAGCTCTGAAGTGGTATAAAAAACCAGCGACCTTGGTTAGTAAAGACATGTTTTCGATACTCAGCGATGTGTTATTGATTAGTATTCACGTCACGTGTGATTCGTGGACAAAGTTTAATCAAACTATACATTTTGATCGGAAGTAGAGACTTCTCTCGTATCAAAACAGCGGGATGACGCTAGGTCCAAGGCTCTTTTAGCGGAAACAAGGAATACTAACAGCATACAAAGACTTAAGGATAAACGAACACCAGATTTCCAAGAAAATTTCCTGATCGATAGTAGTTTTTCGTAACTTATTAAGGATCACAATCATTAGGTTTTTAAGAAAAAATGTGGAATTCGAAAAAGAATCTTCGAGCAGGTCAAGAGAACACTTCTTCTCGGTGCTTCGAACCGAACGACGAGTGCAACAAAGCGGCAGAAGCCCTTGCAACTAAATATATAAACGTGAGATATCTACAACAAGTCCTGCAACCTGCACCACATCTGGTATACAGAAAGATGAAAACATAACGTCTGATGAATGAATGCCGTTTAAAAATCAAGATGAATGTGTCAGAAATCACATCACTCGGAGTGCGGGATGGATTAATGTGACATTTGCAGATAAGAACAGTTGGATTTCGACGGTCCTACTGGATTCATGTACTACTGACACGACTCCAGGTAAAGCAAGTGAACCTCAGTCTTAAAAACTTCGATGGTGGCTCTGTGATGGTCTAGGTGTTGGTTTTTGAAGATGGAAAATCCCATCTAGTAGTCCGGGAAGGGAATCAGATCTCTGACTCATGTGTTAACGCGACAACGTCCCCATGCATGCAACCAGCCTCACCAGAACGTGGCTACAAAACCGCAAAAGTTAAGACCAAGGACTGATCCGCCCAGAGTCCAGACTTGGACCCAGTTGAAAATTTCCGCAGCCTGTTAGCAAGGCGAGTCTATGCGGATGGAAATCTCTTCAACACTAGAGTTGATCAACCAGTTCAGTGTACATTCGTCTATTGTCTTGTAGATTGGATTGACGGGAATCGTCCGGACTTTAATAGTAAAAATGGGAGCTCTCAGCATCGAAGTCCTATCGAGCTTTTGTCTCCTTGTGAATAATTGTACATAAACAGTTCATATCGGCCCAAACAAGCAAAGAAAAGCACGCGATTTGCTTAAAACATCCAAGATAGGGGGAAAAATACTTTTGTATGAACTGTCCCTTAGGGTAATTGAACAGCATCTGAGCGTGACATGCTTTTGTTCGTCTATTTATGCTGACACAGTTTCTTTTTTTCCGGTTCAGACCCCACGCGAAAATTATTCCTATGCAAATTGACATCTCGTCGGTTTGAATACGATCACATTTGGGCAACCCGTGTGAACCTGCTGTGGTGTGACGTAATCCTATCGGATGTATGTAGAACACTCGACCTTTCACCACACATGCCAAGCAACTACACCCAACTTTCTGGTAAATTCCACATTGAAAGTGAAAGAAGAAGCTATGTCAGATAATAAACGTTAGGCTGTCAACTTCAAAAATGTTATTTACTTAAACTGGAAAAACAAATTTTCAGCCTAGAAATAATGAGCGGAACAGCGTTGGAAGTTTATTCGTCCTGTTCTATAGCTTCATATGAGACAGCGACACAGAGTAATAATAATATCGCTAATATTGAAGTAGCTGTTGACGGAGAGGTGACCACTTGGTAATCTCGCCGTCAATGTTGGATTGATCAAAATGTCAAAAGTCGTCAGTCTCAGTGCGCCTAAGTCAGCTGAGCCTCTAGATGATACCGGAGGTTTTGCACCAAGGATTCATTCTGGCTATCTGTGCAACTTACGGCTAATTTTTGATTTGAATGTCCTTGGCCATATTCGCTCGTGGATCAACCGAATTCCATGGGCTGATTACCGGTTAATCACTTCATGATGAATTTCCACTCTGTGACCTCAAAGCTGTGCTTTTAGAGTACGGTATTCGTGTGTCGTCCGTGTTCGAAACCGACCGAGATTGATTACGTTCAACAGCTAGAACACATCAATATTTGTCAGATCGGCCCAACCGAATAAGTAATTTCGTGATATGTTCTAACTCCAGTTACACGGTTATACTGCCCACCTGTCTAGATACTAAGCAAAGGCGATGAGAAAAAAAGATTTATAAACTGTTTGGGATAAAATATAACACCGTCAAATCGTCCCAGACAATTTGCTTGCTTGGGAGGCTGCCGAAAGGTGAGTTGACAGATGGCAACGAGATTCGATTCCGGTTTTTTCGCACTCGTTTGCTGTTATAACCCCCGCCGATTAAAACTTCCTCGGTACCGTTCAATTTTCATGGCTCATTATCACTACACCTGACCTAGTCTTGACTTTAAACAACAAATAGCTTGAAGCGGTATTCAAAAACATGAACGGTCAAAGACTTCTGACAGATTTGGAGACCCTTGTCTTCCCAATCAGTTGTTGGCCGTTGCTACTAGATGTCTGCTTTTAGGCACAACCAGTCCATGGTTAACTGAACTGAAGATTTTTTCGACATTCTGCTTCATCAGACAATGAACTCAAATGTCATGGCAATTACAAGCACAGTTGATAGACTTGATCATTAATAATCTATTTTCCAGTCGAGTAACGTGAATATTCGTAGTCGTAGCACCTTGATATCTGATAACTGTTTTTCGCATTCAAATTCCATACAGCGTCCGGTTAGTTGTTTCGTTACAGCTCAGTTGGTAGTGCAACCACCCGCTAAACGAAAGGTCGTCAGTTCGATTTCCGCTCGCTGCATGCACTTTTGGATGCGAAAAGTGGATGTTTATTTCCTGGTACCTACATCATTTCGGCTGGTCATACCACCAAAACATCCCACAAATTATTGGTTGAGTTAATTAATGCAATATTTGGATCAGCTGCATTTATGACCCATCAAAGTTCCGACTAGAACTCGAACCG
Organism: Fasciola hepatica; assembly: GCA_948099385.1. Lineage (NCBI taxonomy): Eukaryota > Metazoa > Platyhelminthes > Trematoda > Plagiorchiida > Fasciolidae > Fasciola > Fasciola hepatica. The sequence goes on from CANUEZ040000105.1 coordinate 8,739,812, forward strand.
CGGAATACCTTGATCGGAGTCCTACAGATCAACTGCCAGGCTATCCGAACTACCTCAAAGATGGTTTGATTCACTTGAACGCCACATATTTCGGGATAGAAGCGGTTAACGGTATCACGGTATCCCCAAACTCCATTGCGTTCTTTCCACAAATCGACCCACTCACCAAATGGTTCATTGAGAAAATTCTCTCTCTCTCTCACACACACACACACACACACAAGTCACTTCACCCTTAGGAAGAATTGCGACAATGACCTAATCACTTTACTGGAATGTTGCTCAGGTTGATTCGACTCTAGGGTGGGTCATAGACATCAAGCTTCGAGTTATTTTTCAGTTCATTTGGTTGCATAACGTATTGGTGGTATTGGTGAGATCCGACAGTGTGTGCAAACGAAGCCAGTTTCCTCATGCTTTTGCGTCCATAACCTGATACTTGTCGGAGGATGTCCTCTGAGACGACACCGTTCAGAACTGGTCTCATACCTTCTGGTGGCTTTAGATTTGCCGGACATTTCGTCTCTCGGAACTTCTTTATGAGATTGTGAACGCATTTCCGAGAGAGAGAGAGAGGCGAACGGTTTGCATATCGACCAGAAAAAATCCTGTTGTTATTGTGATGTTTTGCATTGTTTCATAGAACAACTCCAAAAACTTCCAAATTTTCAACTTTCGTAAGCTGTAACAACATTGTCTGCTCTTTACCCCACTTATGGTGATTGAATCAGATCGGGCTACCTTAATTCCACTATTTCGAACCGGCTAAATTAAACTAGGCGTCTCGTAACGGAGCTCGAGGGCCAGCTGCGTTCGACGTTCGTCTCGTTTGCACACACTTTCGGATCTCACCAACACCACCAATACGTTATGCAACCAAATGAACTGAAAAATAACTCGAAGCTTGATGTCTATGACCCACCCTAGAGTCGAATCAACCTGAGCAACATTCCAGTAAAGTGATTAGGTCATTGTCGCAACTCTTCCTAAGGGTGAAGTGACTTGTGTGTGTGTGTGTGTGTGTGTGAGAGAGAGAGAATTTTCTCAATGAACCATTTGGTGAGTGGGTCGATTTGTGGAAAGAACGCAATGGAGTTTGGGGATACCGTGATACCTTTAGCCGTTTCCAGCCTGTATAGTGCCCACTCATGCGAGCGGTTGATTCCCTTGATGGGCCCCCTCACAGGCGATGTATCATGGTGACAAAGCAACTACTAGTAAGCCACGGAGCTTGGACGCTTGATCAGGTTGCTTGCATAGTCTAAAACCTCCTAGGACCTTTTGGAAAATCGTCATTGAGTCTGGAACAGTCCCAACTAAAATGACGGATGATCAGAAAACTTGACGACTGATTAATTATGCTGAACGGACTATAATTTAGTAGCAGTTTCAAAATGACATGGTCGTGGCGGGGAGGCAGTAGGCAAATACCAGTAAGGATTTTTGAAACTGGTACTAAACGTAAATATTAAATGTAGAAATAAGGTAGTATTGCGGAGAAATGAATAGTAAGGTCAGTCAGCAAGTGAATAACCCGAAGAAAATACGTGGTCAACTAAATTGGGGAGAAATCGTGCAGACTACAAGCGTATGGTACTGTGGCATGTCAAAGTTGGACCGGGGAATCCAAAGGGCGATCAACGAAGGCCGGAGAGGGACGGGTACTGTTGAGCAGACACATTGCGTCACCAAAGCGATAGATCGGTAGATTGTTGAATTAAAACCCGAGGGATGCAATGTCTACTTTTGATCGGTAGTCACAGCACATTTGAGTAAAATAAAGGCAAAAGTGGACTGTTGATGAACAATGAATCAAATGGCATCACAGCAGAATGTCGTAAAATGGAGAAACCGTTCATTACTGATCAATGAAAAACTCAAATTCCGTGAATGAAGAACTTAGGGGCCGAACAATTATTCATTGGCAATAACATTGTTCAGCACAAGGAAGTACTTGGAGTTTGACCTGTGTTTATGGCTTGAAACCATCATACCATAACGTCCGCTTTCGAGCATGATTCAACCACCCAGTATGTCAGTGCCGAACGAGGTTTGGAGCGTATCGAAAAAAGAAAGGCTACCCACGTTAACCGAAACGTTGGCTTATAATTTTCCACCGACAACGCCGTGTTACTGACATTATTTCTACTCATGATTCAACCTCGTTCAGTGCTGCCCCGCTCATTTAGCCCCCCTTTCCTTCTCGGCACTCGATAACGTTCTGAACGGTCTTTTTAAAGCGAGAAAGAGCTCTTCTTTGCTCTCGAACAATCTCGTTCTATGTAGGGTGCTGATCGTTGCACCGAGTCGTCCGACAGGTTCAGATGACCAAGTCCTTCAACGAGCTATTGTTGAGGCTAAAGACCACGTGATAGGATTCATCTCTCATTCAACTGATCCACGCCGTCGATCGACTATCCTGTCATTTGTGGTTCTGTTGTCTCCATTCTTGGGCTCGGTACGGCACAGTTGTTGACCACTAACGTGAAAGGGGCCGTCTACCAATGATGATTTAACCTATACCCTCACGGATAAACCCCTAGTAATTCAGTTACAAATGCGTTAATTGCTGTCATTATGAAGTGCTGAATGCGACCACTTTTTACTTTAAAAAAGAGGCAAGTGTAACGTTTTACTTACTTGTTTTGCAGGTTTTTGCCGAAAGACGAAACTAAACGGGATGAGAAATGGAATAAGTATTTTTGATTGGTGGAGAAAAATTCCACCATCAGTTACAAGTTCTTGGACCGATTGCGTCACATTACATTGCTGAGATAGGCATAACCTTAACTCGCGTTTGTACATTTGACTTACACTAAGAGCATAGAGACAATATTGTAGAAAAAAACAGTCAAAGGAAACTTTGCTGGATTTTTTAACTCAACTGATTTTTCGTCTTTAGTTTCAATTTGTGCCTGGACCTGTTTAAGTTGCTGGCTAACGACAAATTCGCATTTTGTTCTGAATTCCTCTAGGAAGTTCGAGCTAATTACGATTGTTTGCACAAACTGGATGCGGGAAATTTGGCCTCTTGCGCCTACAAGGAATATCTGCGTCTGAATCAGATCAATCCGGATACGGACGAGCTGAGTTTCGAGGAGAAAGAACGGATTGCCTCGGATTTTCGTGCTGTTCTGCAGGTGACTTTTGGTGATCAAATCTGTTCTCTTGCCTCCAGGAGGGCGATATATCACCTTATGGTTATGTTAAACGAACCGCGGAGACCCTTCCGGAATAGTTTTGTGGTTGAGATGCTCTACCCCCGGATCGACTACCTCGGGGGTTGAGTCCCCGTGGGTGCTCGGCGGATATGCGCTGTTGTTGATAATGCTGACAAGAGCGAAACAACAGTGCAATGCTTCCGTGGTTGTTACGGATGCGTTAAGCTTTGCTACTGTAAGATGAATCACGTTATAATCAAATCAGATCTCCTACTGCCCAGATGCGGTTAGGTTTGTGCAAAGATAAAAAAATGAAAACCATGAGATGAAGTAAGATTTTTATAAAATGTGTATTTCTACTGTTGGAGCATCGAACAGCAGTACCATGAGTGATGTTTGCCACTGTGGACGGGGGACTATACTCAAATTAAAATGAAGCTATAGAGATGAGAACTAGACCATATGATCAACCACTGTTGTTGTGATGCAATAACGGGAAAGCCATTGGTGAACAGACTTCCTGCGTAGGAAATATCATGTGACTAGTGTACTCATAACTACTGTGACACGCTCATATATCTTATCAAATGCCTCAGTAATCAGACAGGGATATATACCGAAATGATACGCAGTGAATCTGGATGGGTCCAAGAATAATTACAGAACAAGAATTTGAACTCACACTAATTTCCGAGCTTCAAACTCGATGAATCGCCATGTACTGCTACCACAGTGTTCATGTGTGAGGAACAACTACGGCACAACTTCGCTAATCGTTATCTTAGCTACTGCATTTTCGTTGATCAAAAAAGTGAAGCCATGATGTGGTGTATTTTATTCCTGTCTCTGTGTGTAAATCCACGGGTCCATCAAGGTGACTGAAACGAAAGAAGAAATTTTGAGTCAACAGAGCAGTAAAAAACAGACGTGGAAAAAGCTGAAGTGCCAGTGCGCCGTGGACTGCGACTCTGAGCAATGTCAACCGGTATCTCTGACTACCACGGTTAAACGGATCACCTGGAACCCCATATGTAAACACATCTGACATATCGAAGTTCATCGGTTGAGTTCATCATGCGTTTGGGCGATGTCATGGACTGTCCGTCCATTTCTCACGTCTAGCTGCAACCAGCCTTGGGTAAAGAAGAGGGATACCGAGAAATCCGTCGGATGAAACTAACGTTTCAGTTCCAGACCAGTGCGACCTTTTCAGACTGAACGAGTGAATGCGTAATGCTCTACTCTTGTTCGTTTCCGAAAAAAGGATTCATCGTTCTAATACCTCGTCAGTTCTGATTTCGAAATCCCATATTTCTGTAAAAATGCCAGGTATCGTAGAAGATCCTTTGGTGTCTACTGACGCTTGAATGGTTTATCGCTTCACAGGAAACCATACTGTGCAATGCAATGTCACATTGACTGGATCTTCTCGGGGGTGGACTTATGCAATCTGTAAAACCACAAACGATGGAGAACTCCATGATCCAGTAAGCTGAGCTGATGCACAGACCAGCTTTCCACGCTCACTTCGATCAAAAATCCAGATGGTGGTTTACAGCCTGTTTACACATTGTTCCACCTTTTGATAACATTCCGCCAGTCCAGCTGTATTCAGATACCTTATCCATTCGGCTTGACTGATAGTACGTCACGGAGGCTATTACTCTATTATCATTGTCTTCAGGTGACTACATGAAAGTCCAGCAACAAGTCCGCTGTATCAGCGGAAAAAAGAAATTCTTTGTTCAGTATCGATTGCCTAACTAGTTTATAGCCTGATTATGGACTCACTGACAACGTTTGTAGAGAAAACAACTCTGCGTCACACCTGCGACGAAGATCACCGTTCGGGATCATCTCACTCGGTCCGATCTTTTCCGTCGCAAAGACTAATACACAGGTATGCGCGCACGGAACCGTGCACAGACAGATTGTCGAACTGATTGGTGATCTCAACTAATTCGTTTTTTTTTTGCGTTCCAGGGCGTCGAACAAGATCATCATCTGCGTACCGTGTCGGCCAATGCCGGACAAGCGGATTGTAGTTTTCTGGTAAGTTCATCGCATCCACGGGGGTGTATTCTGACACGTCCCCATTTCAGTTCCATTCTATACTTGTTACGAGTTGATAACGGTTCAGTATCAATGGTGACCTGCTACATTTTCAGTAATGTGGTTTTTCGAGTCCGAGATTTTCCTCTAAACCCCCATTCAATCGATAAATCTTGAAAAGTTCCACCGATGCATAATGATGGTTGTTAGCGCAAATACATCTCATCTTAGCACCAAAAATGGATCATTATTTAGATTTGATCCCAATAGATGGGCCCCGATCATATCGTCAATTGGGAACTACTGGCAAACATTTGAGAAGGTTTGGAACCACCCAGTGACTAGTTTTGCCCGGATAGATTTTCAAGTTGGAATGAAAATCTTCAAATGTTCAAGAATAAATAATCGCGAAGGGCGCTTTCATCATCCAGCGCGATCGGTAAATGTCACTCATCAGTTGGACGGTTTTAGGGTTCACTCATGTCACCGGATTAACAGACATTCTAAACCAGAAGTCAGTAGTGGTGCGCATTTGTGCGTGTGCAACGGTAAAAGGGAATAAGAGAATCTGTCACCGGATTACGGGTCAGTAATATTCGGCCATCGTGGGACACAGAAAAATGGACAGTAAAAGTGAACTTGCGACTAAGCAAATAACTGTGGTGAAATCTTTCAACTTTTGCCACCAGATTGACGAGCGTGAACATATTAATGACAGATGTTCCGTGTCGTTTCTGGCCAATAAGTCGGCTTTTTCCCTCACCCTATGAAAACCCAGTTGAGACAGAGCGTATCAGACAATCGAACCGAGTGAACACGCGAAACCAACTCATTCTACTCCCCAACCGTGTGTTTGTGGAGAGGTATGTGTTGTGTAGCTGACAGACAGATGTCAGTGCGATTATATACCTGAAACTGCATCACTGAGCCCATATTGAGAGTATTTAGCTTGCAAATAGATTGCACAGAGAGGTAGACAAAGTGTTCACTTACCGTTAAGTGGATTCCTTTACGCACACTCAACCCGAAAGTCAACTGATTATACTTTGAGATACAATTTTGCACTCGGGCATCATGGTGATGGATGACCCAAAAGGACGGCCAGGTTATACTGTCCACAATGTGGTTTGTACTCTAAAGTGGTTTTTAAGAATCCGAGCGGCATCCCGCCTTTTTGGTTCTGATCCATTTGTCACAATCTGTCCGAAAGGATGACCTATTCCAGTTCGGTAATCATGTTTTTATACTGTCCATCAGTTGTAATTTCGGTTTCTCATCACTTGACGGGCCGATTTTGGTCTGCACAATATCAACTGAACGGCACATGTTGTCCCGTGAGTGACTGACCAGGGCTAAAGGCGTCTTTCACGATGAAAATCGACCCCTGCAATATTCCCTTCCCGAGAATTATTTTAATAGGGAATAGAGTTACGAAGTTTCACGATTTACTTCAGCAATCAGGTCTCCGGACCTCAGCCGAAGTCTACCGCGCAGTGATGAGTAAATATGGTCCCATGTCGTAGTGATTAGACTTGAATTGCACACCCTAATCTGTGTTCTTCATAAATGTTGAAATATTTATACTTTTACGAAATAACCAGTTGGAAATAGACAATAATGTAAAAACTTATTCTATTGTTTTCACTTCTTCAAACAACCAAATCCAAACGATCTCACCAGTTACCAAATTATGGATCATATTCTGGCCAGTCTTTTGGTTTTTTCGCATGGAATGGCGGGCACATTTTGTAGCAACAAGTAAGCGAAAATCTGCGGAATTTTGGAGCCCAGCGCACCAAATTAGATAAAATTGAGCACGGCTGAGCAAGTCGCTGTTTGCCTGATAGATCATGATCTGTGCACTTTGGCCAAAGTCGGTTTCCGCCGGAAACGAAATGAACTCCGGCGTCTCCATCGAAGTGGCTTTTTTTTTACCAAAAATGAACTGTGAACCTCACTGCCTCCAGGCCACATTTAAACCACAGAACTTCCACTCTGACAACCACAAACAAACTGCCTCTTTGGTCAAAAGCGGCACAGCTGAGAATCATCAAAGTCAGTATGCTAACAGTGCTTATCTGGGTTCGAACACATGTAGTCGAAAATTTAAACTAACACCTAATATAGCCGAGCGTTTGGACAAGGAACTCACCACGCTACAGTTGGTCATCCTTCTCATCCAGCAGCTTCCATGATTCTCAGACGCACAAGGATATTCAAACTCTCATTGCTGCGGTTTTATCCTCAAGCAGAGTGACCATCTCAGATACATGTTTGGATTGGTACCGATCACCCATGGTGCACGCCTACGAAATCGCTCTACATGGACTTGATCCACAAATGCGATGTTGACTTCCATCATAGATCAGCCGAATTCTCCTTGATAGGTACAATTGTTAGAGCGAGGGAAGTGGAGAGGTCGCACCGACTACTTACTTCAAATGCTGCTGCGATTGTGACCAGTTAGACAAATAAGAGCGATGAGCAGCTAATCGAACGATCCTTCATTTTTCTAAGGAACAATATGGCCACCGAGTGAACCTGATGATTGACGGACGAGCGTGTATGGATAGATGGATGTGGCTAGAACGGTGACAGCATTCGTTGGACTGGTGCATACAAATACAATATGGATAAATCACAAACTCCTGTATGGTCAGAGGAGGAAATAAGCAAGCACAGCATTTATCAGTGTGTGTGTGCTGTGAACATATTCGTGACATGTCCGTGGAATGAAACCTGATTGATTGAGTACAGTGTCAGTGTTTCATTTATGACTGGCATATTATGAAAACAGTGCAACTGTTTTATCATAGGTGGTAATCCCCATAGTAACATGTACAACAAACCCCTTTTCTTTTAGGCGTAATATCAAATGACTTCCATCCACTAGGTCTTGAGTTTTTATACCTCAATCAATCATCAGGTAAAACACCGCAAAGGTTACATCCACGCCAATTATTTAAAGATCTCTTTTCGAAACATTTGAATCGAAAGAGTTAGATTCCAGCTGACTTGGGGAAGTAGGATGCCTCAGTAACTTTCATGCAAAACTTCGTGCTACCTCGGTTCTACTGCCGTGCCATTTCAGGCGTGAAATGATTCAGTGCATGGATACGCACATCAGGTTTCTATTGGCTCGGGATCTTGCACACTGATTACTGGGCCAATTACCGAAAAATAGAAAAATCGTATTACATTTTCCCGCTGGAATACTGTCCAGTTATTTTTTATTATCCACAACGAGTCTGCACCTTCACGTGGTGTGATGCCTTGCATGCCTCCATGACCCAGCGAGCTATACAGGACGGCTTCCTTAAGCCGTAGATGCATTCACGCATGACAGGTCAATGGGTAGAGGCCAGACGAAGTCCGGTCTCAGAACCAGTTGATGGGCAACATCTGGTTCTATTCACTATGCCTCTGGAGAGGACACTCCAGCAAATAAACACGGAGAGAAACAGTTTACCGGTCTAAAAACCTCCACTAGATGAATGTGGGAATGGAGTACTCGGGGTTTCTCTCGACGGTGAGAGAAGTCATCGCACTTCATTGGGCAGCTATCGCCCGCCTAAAGTGGGCAACCCCCGGCCCAAAGGATGGGGCCCCGTCCACATCCCGCTTGCTCCATTGGGTGCATAGGGTTGAGAAGCGAATCCAAAAGGCGAATCGATCACAAAGCACCAGCGAAGACAAGACAGCATGCTTGCGACAATCAGGTCTTATGTGACGGACTAGAGGAAGTTCCTTCAAGGGTGCTTCGGTCACATTCCCGTGCTGGGTTCACGCCCCACTGTCTTGTGGGTCAGACTTTTTAGTCGAAGGCTCCGGTTAGTGTTCCCAAAGAAAAACCCTTTCTGCGGTGTGGGCAGCCGCGAAGTATGATTTGCCCCGAGAAACCTCCAGCATCTCTCCTGTAAGGGGCCTTATCAATTTTCCCTCCTTTAATTTGAGACCGATGCAAAAGTCCAAGGAAAATTGCGGCTCTGAAGAAAGCAGTAGTTCAGGAGTTGGGTATAAACCGAATGCACTTCTTAAGCCTAAATGTTCACTTCACTTGGCAGCCTTTATTGTCCGCACACCATGTCAGACAGGGCAACAGGCTACCCTCTCTAAAACTCTTGACACTTCCAAAGTAGATATATGCTATGTCTCTGAAACATGGATACAAGACCCCACTTCTGTGATCACTCTTCGCACCCCAGATACAACCGTGTGTCGGGTGATTCGGTGTCTAGTGCTCGTGATCAGGCTGGCGTTGGGATCGCTTCGAGCGTGAGAGCTGGGGGTATACTGCTAGACTAGATTCCAGTCAGCAGTCGTTTGTGTGCAGTTCGGTTGGACGGTACTGTTCGTGTCAACAACAAAAAACTGATGCGCCGATGTTTGTTCGTCGTGTCTGTGTATGCGCCCACTGACTGCAGCTCCTCTGAGACCAAGGACGAATTCTATCAGGATTTGTCTCAGCTACTTCGAAGCGCATGTTCAACGGACGTGGTGGTCATGGCTGATGATTTCAATGCCCAATTTGGCCGTTTGGGAGATTCCGAAAGGCACATTGGAGGTCAATTTGCTATCCCAGCCGATCGCACTGACAATGGTGATCATCTCATTCAGCCATGGTCTGACCAAATATTATTTCTGGCAAGTACGAATTTCTGCCATAAGAAGCGGCATAAACTGAAATGGCGTCCTGCCTCGTCCACACAACGATGGACTCAGATTGACCATATTGTGGTTGGTCACCGGTGGCGTGAGTCGATTGAAGATTGTGGTTCATTTTGGTCCATGCCTGTGGACTCAGATCGTGCATTGGTACGTGCTTGCTTCCGTTTACATCTCCTCCATGGCCAGAGCGAATGTAAATGCCCCCGTCCTGCGCAGTTGATTTTGGACGATAACCAGCAATACAATTTCCAGACGGAGCTGTCTACATGATTATCTATGCAGTCGGATGTTCAGGACCCAAATGAACGCTAGGAACAGATCAAGGAAGCATTGTATGCTACTTCAGATGCCATACAGGACTCTGGTTCGAGTAAGCCTCAGAAGAGATGGTTATCTTCGACATTAGCTGCTCTGTTGGATGCTCGCAGATCCGTCTCTCCGGATGCCACGTTCAATGAAGTGCGAATATCCCAGACATGCCAACTGACTAGGAGTCTGAGAAATGACCGTGGGCAGTGGTGGACTGCGAAATGTATGGAAATGGAGAAGACTGCGTCCATTGGTACTGCTGGCAACCTTTTCGTTTGATTAGAGGCACCTGTCCACGGAAGCCCGGTTTAAGTGAATTATTCAAGGAATCCGACAGCTCACTGACTCATTCTCAGAGAAGTCGTCTGGATCCTTGGGCGGAGCACTTTACTTGTAAAGATACGAAGCCGCTGGACCAGATGGGTTGTCTCCATTTTTTTCTAGGATGGAAGCAAAGCTTCGGTTTTGGAGTTAACGAATCTCCTCCAGATAATCTGGGATAATGAACAGATTCCCAGGGAATTGTGTGCGTCGGTGATTGTGCCGATTTACAAGAAAGGTGACTGATCCTCTTATGAGAACCACGGAGGAATTAGCTTGGTAAGTATTGCATCCAAACTCCTCACCGAGATCATTCTTCACCGATTATCTAGTGCCCGCGAAATGTGTATGCGTGAGAATCAAGCCGGTTTCAGAACCGGTCGTGGTTGTATCGACTACATATTTACTCTTCGGCAATCCTTAGAGCGCAGACACACCTTCTGTAGGCCCGAAATCTGTGTCTTTCTTGATGTGAAAGTGGCGTTCGCCTCAATCGACCACACAATTCTCTGGCACTCCCCCTCATCGAAAGGTGTGTCAGAGAAGTTTATTCCACTTTTCCATTGCTTGTATGCAAACAGCTGAGATCGAGCTCGTGCTTACGGCTATTTTTCACCACAGTTCACCACGGCGAATGGTGTTTGTCAGGGTTACCCTGTTTTATCCTTCCTCTTCAGTTTTGTCGTTGGACTGATTCTTGAGACAGCCTTATCCACGTGTGAGAATAGTGGCGTCGATCTTTGCTCAGGCAGTAAACTGTCGGGCCTAGAATACGCGAACGATATTGTTTTTCTGAGTGAAGATCCAGGTAAGTTGCTAGCTCTTTTAGATAGCCTCAACAACAGTGTAGGAATGTTTGGGATGTGTTTTGCACATTCAAAGCGTAAAATGCTGCTGTAGGACTGGGTTGGCCCAACTCCAAACCTCTTATTTGCAGGGGAAGCTCTAGCTGAAGTGGATAAATTTTGCTACCTGGGCAGTTATGTCCCACCAGGTGGGCACATGTCAGATGAAATGTCATCGCTTATCCAGAAGGCGTGTTTGGCTTTTGCCAACCTCCGTCATTTGTGGCCTCGGCGTGACATCCGATTGCCTGTCAAGGGTAGAGTGTACACTGCGGTGGTTAGGTCCGTTCTTTTATACGGTTCCGAAACATGGCCGTTGAGGGTACAAGAGAGGCGAAGACTGTCGGTGTTCGAGCACCGAAGTCTCCGTAGCATTGCCCGAGTATGGTGGGAACATTGCATCAGCAGTTCTGAGGTTAGGTGTAAGGTGTTGAGAACCAGAGGTAAGTCTCTGGATTAAATATTGAATCTAAACAGGTTAAGGCGGTTGGGACATGTGTTACGCATGCCCACCGATAGACTTCTTCGGCGTACGCTGTTCTTTGAGGAAGGTAGTGATTGGAAGGTAAGTCGAGGTGGTCAGTCCATGAAAAGGTAAAAAGGTATGAAGGCGTTGCGCGGTGGACTTAGTTGGGGTCCCACCGACCAAATGGTTGGGGACATTAAACGATATGGCTAGGTGTCGTGGTCAGTGGCGTATTTGCATTCGGACGCTTTCCTTGTCTTCTTGATTTCCGGTTATTACTTTGATTTTCTGGATCTTTATCACTTTATGCTTCCATTCTTTTTGTCGTTTACTGGACGATGCTGGAAGGTAGCAACCGAAACCAGAGCATAGAAGTGCGAGGTTAATGGTTGAATAAACTGAAACTGAAACTGAGCTAATATCCACGTGTGACGGTAGTAACAGAAACGAACACGATCATGTGTTTCCGAGAATCGTTGCCCACCCATCTGTAGATACTACTTGAACCAGACACGAAAACCGATGCGCTGGTTCAGTGGTCAGACAGCACGCATTCTGCCACCCACAGTCAAAGACAAGATTTGGGGCCAGCGAAACCGAGTAACTGACCAATCAGCCACCAGCAACTGTCTAAACCGACCGGAGCCGAATCGGTCAATCGGGCGGCAGCCAGATCAGTCAGCCAGAAGAGTCGCTGGCCAATGAAAATTGATCCAATGGGTTTGAAGGGAAGAATTTGGTTATGGTCGCTGCATATCTTATATAAATAATCTATTTTGTACTAATTAACCGAGTTGATTCGAAACGCAGAAAGGTTTTCTCACTGGAGTTAGTGGGGCAGTACAGAACACCAATCTTTGTTTTATTGGTCGGTAGCAAACTCATTTTGGTTTGCATTGATGACTAATAATTCCAAGTGCGGTTCCATTATTATGTTATCAGGTATTCAGATCGCAAGTCAAAGATACTCTGAGTTTTGTCAGGCAACTAAATGCCCTCCGATTGTCTCGCGCTATCTTAGTTTTTAGGCCTTCATAGTGCTGTGGTTTTCCTAAATCAGCGGCTGTTCTCTAGTCCAATTTTGGTTAACTGGTCACTGTTCTTTGGGATTCCGGTAGAAATAAATTCATATCCCTTTGCTAGTTCCTAATGTGGATGTGTGACCTGATCAGCGTAGATTTGACAAAGTTATTATCAGAGCTCGTCGTTACATGTGTGTGTGTGAGAGAGATTCCTGTTTCATTCTCAGCTCTAACCGTCATTTACGGTGCGGCAAACACACGGGTTCTTCTTCCGTGCGCAAATTAGCCTTAACTACTTTGCGCGTGCAACTACTCACAAGCTAAACAAATGTTTCGTTTCTATAAACCTTCTATTCGGAAATTGGTTGATATTCCTTTGAGTGAAGAGCGTTTTGAATGGGACCAAATTTCGTTGTATTGAAGTTTCGGGTGACAGTTCTATTAGATCTGCTCTAATGCTCAGTTTTTGGGGAATTCACAGACGCACATACACACGCTCTGTCTGATAGACGCCATCTGATACTGTTTACCCCTTCCATAACAGAGGATATTTTGATTTTATCGTATTGTGTTTTGATGCGCGAGGTCAACGCATACTGTCGTCGTTCCAGCCGCCTTCATCTATCTCTACCTACTCTCTCATCCTTCAGTCACCAAGTGCACTCACTCAGTGGCCAAGCTGCGCCTTAGAAAGACGAACGACCGGTCCATTAGCTGCTCATCGATCGTACACCCCGTACAGGCCAAAGTCACTACCGTGTTCGACGTGACACAGTTGATGCGATCCCACTCTCCCCATCGCACACAAACTCTCTCTCTCTCTCTCTCTCTCTCTCTGTCTGTCTGTCTGTCTGTCTGTCTGTCTGTCTGTCTGTCTGTCTGTCTGTCTGTCTGTCTGTCTGTCTGTCTGTCTGTCTGTCTGTCTGTCTGTCTGTCTGTCTGTCTGTCTGTCTGTCTGTCTGTCTGTCTGTCTGTCTGTCTGTCTGTCTGTCTGTCTGTCTGTCTGTCTGTCTGTCTGTCTGTCTGTCTGTCTGTCTGTCTGTCTGTCTGTCTGTCTCTGTGACAGACTTTGACACTTAGAAATGAGAATTCAACTCGTTCGTGATGATGTAAGTCGAAATTCATGATTATGACTCAAGTCGCAGCAGAACGAGTTCGTGGGCATTTATCATGATTGACCGGCGCCGAATTGACGGTGTATTTATGTTTGGAGAGCAATGCGATTGGTGGCTTCAGCGGAAGCGAAGATTTTACAGAACATCTGATCAACTGAATCCACCTTGATAACACTGCGGTCCTTTGAGCTTCTTGCAATCAGAATGTTTACAACCGACAAGGCAGAAGAAACTACTGACTTCGCCCTACCGCCCATTCTGTGTCGTATTAGGCAGCTATTTATCTGTTAAAATCAGTCTCGCTGTGATCTTTTACCATACACACACACACACACACACACACACACACACACACACGAGTGACCGCAAAATGTGTCGGTCCCCATGACTCATCACGGTCCCATTCGCTGTCCTGTTTATTCGAGCACCAATTTCGTGCGGAAATCAGTCGATACATCATTATTACGCACGAACCACCATCGCTGTTATTTGGACAGTCCTTCATACAAGGAAGAAAGCACCAAAGAACTGGATAAGATTATTGTGGAAACTAGTTGTCACATTTTCCTTCTGTGCACCAATTCAAGTTCCAATTCGTAAGCTTCACTCGTCTTTCTGTTTTTTGAATCAACAAGACTCGTTGCGCAATAAAAAGGCGAACCCGTTTTATAACAATATGCACATGCACAACTCCGTTCCGTACTGACATGTTAATTTTGGATCCGAAGAAAGCACAATCTTACAAACTATTTTTCATGCATACGCGGACCTGAATTTCAGGGCTGTCTTCCCTCCAAACCGCAAAATGGAAGTGGACTAATGCATAAAATGGAAAAAAAGAACATTAGCACTGTGACCTTTCTTTTCTATCACTTTTCTTACGTCCAACGCGCACTGCGTCATCCACGAAGTTATTGGAGGGGGAGGGGGGGGGTGCAGGTAGTTTCTTATTTAAGCATACATTCTGATCACAGTTCTCGCTTCCTTTTCTGTCGTTGTCTTCGATACTGCCCGATCACAGCAAACGTTCGTGAAACAATCCAGATTGTTGGCCCGTGGAAGCGTGATAGGAACACCAACACGACCCTCATTGCCGATAATGGGCAGTGGCGGTTACGACGGCTATCGGACAAAAAGACGTGGACCGGGCAAAAAAAGCGACTGGGCACGTCCGTATTTCACCCTATCCGCACAGGATGATGCATTCAATCACGTGATGCTGAGCGAGAATCGATCGATTCGTAGTCTGTCTATCAAAGATGTGAGTTTTCGTCTCGTGTTTCTTGTCAAATTTGATGCATCATTCCACGTTTCATTTAGGAAGACTAATTGATCCCTGGATGATTTTCTAAATTTAATGTGAGCTTGGAAAGGAACATTGATCAATGATTGCCCTTTTAGCGCAAGACTGATACACATAAGCTAATAATCACTAACATATGCGGATGTATTGCGGACAGTTATCTCATTTGTTCTCTCAGGAGTGTTAGTGGTTGGAGCTTTCACTATGAAATCACAATTGTGATTCGCTGATAGTTCCTTGTGAGTTAGTCATAGCTGATCCAGATAACGACGAAGCAATGGTCTCAACCTGACATATCTGGTTTGTCAGGAATCGTCATCAGGTGCCAGCGCACATCCATCAAATTCCCACTGAGGATCGCACCCAGAGTTCAAGATCGTGCGTGTCCAACATGTTGTTAACCGTTGGGTTTTTCTGGGATCTCAATCAATGACTTATTTTTCGCCACT
This sequence comes from Fasciola hepatica, assembly GCA_948099385.1. Lineage (NCBI taxonomy): Eukaryota > Metazoa > Platyhelminthes > Trematoda > Plagiorchiida > Fasciolidae > Fasciola > Fasciola hepatica. Next base: position 8,755,523 of record CANUEZ040000105.1, read on the forward strand.
GCACTACATGATGCAAACGCCGTTCCTCGCTAGCTTCGAACCCGTTGCACGCAGATCCACCCATACGCTGGACCTCTTCTCTATGGGTGCCTGTATGAAACAACCTACACAGTATTTGGCTACTTGATTCGTTTCAGTAGTAGGAGACTGGAACTGACGTAAAATTACGCTATCCTACCGCACCAGCTAATCGACTGAGTCTCGTAGATAATTTGGTAGGAAAACTTATCTGTGCTTATCTCACTGGGGCATTATTTACATTGGATTAGAAAGCAATACAAGACAGAAAGCCTAGTCATTTCTCGTTTTGTAGAACACTGGTCAAGGAACGAATTCGAACTTACGACCAGTTCAGTGAGTTTCAAAAGAAACTGGATAAGACGCCTAATGATGACTGCTGATTTGCCGAAAGTCTACTAAAACAGTCTACTCCTATATGTGGATTGAGTTAAAAACAGCTCAATAAACTGGAGCTAAAAGTTCACAGTTTTTTTCTGGTTCCAATGATAGTATGTGTTCAAATCCGTTCTACTAACTCTAGTGAGAAGACTTTTCTGGCTTCGTATCATCTCGGTTTATTAGCTCAGAACTCATTGTTTACTGCACAGATTGATTGGTTCAAAGTTGCACTGGGTAACCTCTCTTCTGATTGATGGTACGACCAGCCACGACTTGCCGGAAATGCTTTCTCGTCTTATCGATCCGCCGTCCTGTCGTTCGCGTGTCCCTTGACTCAAGCGTTGACCTGGATTCTCGACAGTTGCTGACGTGCTGCCTGCTAGCGAGATTAGGCCGTTTATCAAGCGATGCGTGAGAATATACTCGGTATGGTTCTTCGTTTAAGATCTATAACAAACCTCAAAACATTTTGCAGGTTGTTGATGCTGCTGTTCTGCATCCATTGACGTTCATTCAGTAAAACATCGTATTCTGGTAACCAACCGATACTGGTATGTACTCGATTGCACCCATTCGAGAGTCTGATGGAGTTTTGAGGATACATTGATTACAGTTCATCCATTCTGTTTGTCTAATTCGCATAAAGGGTCAGCGGTCTACACCTGATTTCCAGTGTATTGAATGATGATACCGACCGACAGTGGGATGCAATTTGATCACGTCTTTCTGTTATCCGCGTATATTGCAGACGTTGATCGGTGGTGGTGCGGCTCGAGCACGATTCGAACAACTGGAACGACTTGGAGAAGTTGACTACGAAACTAGTGATCTACAGGCTGCCTTAGCCTCATCAGAACCATCTGCCTCGTTACATCCGGACGCAGGTGAGTCTAACCCCTTTCTGAATGCTGAGTATGTATCACACACAAAAAACATGGGCTGTGAGAACAACCATTTGAGCTCAGTAGTAATGAACGTAAGAATTCGACTAACAACTTTAGGAAAACGATACAGTTGAGTGGTTCTAACTGTTTTGGCCAAAGGCGTCAAGCCCGTGTGCCTGACCCCACCCTCTATCGTACTAATGAGTACATGCTTTTGTTCATGAGAATGAAACTCGATGACGATTATCCAAAAGGAACGTCGTACAGACGTCAAGCTTTGAGATAGCTTATGTTTACACTAAGTTCTCACATACACATAAATGATCAATCAGTTGTTGACACTAGAACGTCGGTGGTTTTTGTCAACCCAGGTCACTCGTGGAGCGTGACACTATTTGTAAAGACTGGTGCTGTCTGGAGGCGTGTAGTCTTGCTCTCCAGCAGTCTCTCGGGAAACATCTCTCTGCTATTCATCCTCCACACCCCAATTCTAAGTGGATACGAGAAGTCACAATGAGTCTTTACCGAGATCTTGTAGTTCTCCGTAAGGGCAATAACTTGGAGACAGGGGAAAATAGAGAATCGATTCTCAGATCTAAGCATTCTCTTCATCTATCTGTTTTCAACGTCCGCATACTTTGCCCAACGGGTTAAAAAGATGCCTTAACTAGAATTCTTGAAACCTTTACCACAGAGGTGTTGTTTTCCAAACGTGCACAAGGAACCCAACTTTTGTGATCACTATACGCATACCGGATGCAACCTCAATCTCTCGCTTTACTCTTAGCTTGTCGAGCGATTCGGTGTCTGATGCTCGTGGCCAGACTGACGTTTGAATCACTCTGAGCATGAAAACAGAGCGTTCACTGCTCGACTGGATCCCATTTAGCAGTCGTCTGTATACGATTCGGTTGAATGGTTATATGCATGTCGAAAGCCCCAACGGACAAAAGCTCTCTTTAGGCTAAAGACGAATTCTACCAGGATTTGTCTCAAGTGCTCCGCAGCGTGCGCTTCACGGACACCATGGTTGTTGTTGGTGGTTTCAATGCTCAATATTTTAGCGCAGACGAGGCGTATAGGAGGCCGATTCGGAGTTTCGACCGACTGAACCGAAAAAGTGACCGACTCATCCAACTAGGTTCCAACCACAGATTATTCGTAGCAGTACAAATTTATCGCACAAAAAAGCGACACCGACTAACCTGGCGTCCTGCGCCTTCACAGCGTTGGACCCAGATCGACCACATTGTTATCAGTTACCGCTGGCGTGGTTCATTTCAAGATTGGCAATCATTTCGGTCCACGTCTGTAGACACTGATCACGCTCTTGTTTGCGCGAGTTTCAGCCTACGTCTCATTGGCGGCCGAAACAACGCCAAAGCCAACCGCCTACCGCAGCTGATACTGGACGATAACCATAGATCTGCCTTTTAAGCGGAATTATCCAATCAAAAGCACACGACCCAGAGGAGCGATGGACAAAGATCCAGCGGGTTCTATTTTAGGCTGCTAATGTTACCGCAATCTTTTCCACCTAATTAAAAATACCGGTCCCCGAAAGCCAGGCGTCAGCGAACTGATCAAAGAGGCGAACGGCTCATTAATTCAAACTCAGGAGCGCCGTCCGCTGAACGAAGCATTTCGAGAAGCAGTTTAACCGAACATTATCCAAAACAGGTTTTCTAACTAGCATGATGGTTACAGCACTAGTTATAGATCCCAGTCCTCCGTTTGAGGCGGAGGTTCTGAGTGAGATATGCTATCTAAAAAGATGTAAGGCTGATGGACTGAATGAGTTGCCTCCGTCTATTTCCTAAGACGGTGGCTCAGTATTGTTACTGGAGTTAACAAAACTCCTCCGTTTGGTATTGGAGGGGGAACAAGCTCCAGAGTTGGTGTGAATAGGTGTTGGTACCGAGTTACAAGAAAGGCCACAGGCCTTCTACTGAGAACCATAGGGGAATAACTCTGGTTAATATCTCATCTAAACTGCTCGCTGGTATTCTCCACGGCTTATCAAACGCTCGTGAACAGTGCTCGCGCGAGAATCAAGCTGGATTTAGACCTGGTCGAGTTTATGTTGACCGCATCCTCCCTCACACACACACCTTTCGTAGGTCCACTATCTCCATTTTTCTGCCTTCGACGCAGTCGACCGCACAGTTCTCTGGCAATGCCTCTCCTTGAAGTGTGCACCCGAGAAAATCGTTCCCATCATAAAGTCCCCGTACATGAATAGCAGAAGCCGAGTTCGGGTTTATAGTCATCTTTCACCCGAGTTCCTCACTAGAAGTGGTGTACGTCAGGGTCGCCTCCTTTCTTCTTTTCTCTTTAATTTTGTATTGTATATGGTCTTCAAGACCGCAATTTTTCAGGTGAGGATAGAAGCATTGAACTTCCCTCGGGTAGGAAAGTGTCAACTCTTGAATATGCGAACGATATAGCTCTTCTGAGTGAAGATCCAAGTAGATTGCAAGCATTTCAAACATGACAGACTGCATAACAATGTTCGCTATGCGCTTCGCATCTTCAAAGTGCAAGATGCTGCTGCAGGACTGGGTTGGTCCAACGCCAAATATTTCAGCGTCTGGGGAGACCACAGACCATATGAACAAGTCCTGCTATCCGGGCAGCTGAATTTTATCCGGAGGTCGGATAGCTGATAAAGTGTCTTTGCATATACAGAAGGCTCGTTTGGCTTTTGCCAACCTGAGTCATCTGTGGCGTCAACGTGACATGCGTTTATCAATCAAGGGTCGAGTGTACTCAGTAGCAGTTAGGCCCGTGCTTCTGTTTGGGGAGGGGGTATACGAAAATTGTCGGTATATGAACACCGATGTCTTCGTAGCATTGCTCGGATATGGTGGGAACACAGTACAAGCAATGCTGAGGTTCGGCGGAGAGTCTTAGGTTCAAGGATCAAATCATCAGATAAAACACTTAAGCTCAGCAGGCTAAGATGGTTGGGATCTGTTGTGCATGCCCCCTGACAAGATTCCTCTATGAGCACCATTTACTGAGGCGGGAAACAGGTGGAAGATGAGTAGGAGTGGCCAGTCCATGACATGGAAGAAAGGTGTGGAAAACCAAACCAGTGGACTTGACCATGTAGGGCATGTTAGACTTCCTGGGTGGGATTCAGCAGACCCTTCCACCCTATGGCTTGATACATTGGGAGATACGGCTAGATGTCGCCATCAGTGGCGCTCTTTGATCCCCACACTTTCTTCTTCGCCTTGAAACTAATTTTTGTGGTCCTCCTATAACCCCTTCCATACTCTTGTTCTTTCATAATTTCCGATTCGGGCTACAAAGAAATTGCAACTAAGCCGTAGCACTATGCAATTTATGGTTGTCTGTACTTTTTTCATTACATGCCTGCGCATGAGTGCAGTGAATGGGGTATATACCCGATAGCCACAAAGGCCCACTGCACTGTTGGGGATAAGCGGCAACCAGATCCTGAGAGTGGTAACGAGCCGGACGACAGTGGATTATTCTCCACCAAAGTAACCTGTGATGGCGGGGATTCGAACCTTTGACCTCCGAGATGGTAATCAAACGCTCTAAACCACTCGACCATCACCGGATGAACTGAATGGCCTGCTCTACGACCGACGGCGAATGGTGCATCAGAAGTGTTCGTACTTGGCCGGAACACCGGGGGAAATACCGAAAGGTTCGACCCCATATGTGTGTGCGGAAAGTTGCCCTCTTGCATCACATCCGGAGATGCAGGCATGTTTTTCGTAAACCTACCATACCTTGCGTCAATCGGGTGGTCCGGACATGGTTGAAAGAAACAAAGGTGACGGACTAACTTTCAGTGGAAATACCAATGATCCGGTTTCGGCACCGGCCTCAGTGGATACATCCTGAAGCTTCGGTTGGGGCCAAATTGACGAGAGTTACCGATGGTTTAAGGTAACAATGGGCTTGGCCTGGAATCAAAGACACTGACGCAACTGTTTTGGCGGCGTGTTTGGTCTCATTGCAAGCAGACACCGGAGTGGTAAAAAAATCACGTGATGGGAACAAGAAAATGTACTTTTTGTTTTGACCAATTCCGGTAGTATGCATTGAGCACGATCGTGTTCCGGCTCTGTGTGACGTGTGGAGCTGTAGTTAATCAGCTGACCAGTTGCCCTAGTATTATGCAACTAAGACGACGGCTTCTCAGACGTCCCTTATGGAACCAAGGTCATCAAAAAAAAAACGAAGTGGATCAGGCCATCACGGCGATCGCTGTTCTATGCAGCTCAGAGTTTTCCGTCGGTCCACTGAGAAACAATTGCTGGAAAAACTGTTCTGGGAAAGGTTATCCGCGGTAACCGAAACGTCGGCTAGTTGTGCTGTTTCTACCGACAACGCTGTATTGTTGACATTGCATTATTCACGTTTCGCCATGAGCATAGTCAAATTTAAATACTTCGAGCACCGGAGGTAGACGCACATCAGTAATAGTTCCGTATGCGCAATGGTATTTTGACTATCCGTGTTCGTGAGAGTTCTCATATTCCAGCGAGGAGTGGCGGTGGCTGATGCCATCGATAGCGCCCTGTTGATTATTGGGAGGTATTTCGTTTTGAATTCGATAAAGATGTCATTATTCGGTTAATTATTCACTGCCTGACTGATGGTCCATCGACCACTGTGGTGTTTGTTCCAATTAATGATGCTTTTTTGTTGTTGAGGAAATCCATTTCCAGCCTACGACGATGATGGAGTTTGAGTGGGTTATAGTTCTGAGATACGATACGAGTGATGGGGCCGAACCTGTTGACACACGCCGTAGTATTAGGTAAAAGAGAATAACAGTTCTGAATCGAACAAAACACATAGTACAAGAAGCGATATTTAACCAACCGCTTTCGAAATAGAGAAAAGGAACAGAAATTGCATCACTTGGAATACTATGTGGACTGATGCGATATTTACCAACGAGAAATAGTTTAATTCAGATGGTATTGGCGTAATTATGTACTACTGGCACGACTTCAAGGAAAGCAAGCTGAACTTCAGTTTTCGAGCCTTCAACGGTGGCTCCGTGATGCAGTTTTGAAGAAAGAAATAGCCAGCTAGCAGTCGTATACGGGGAGCGGTTGGCTGGGTCATACATCAGAACGTTAAATGGATTTTTGTTCCTGAAGGTTCCGGAACATCGATAAGGATCGTAACATTTCAGTATTACAACGCGGTGATGAATACGACCGACCTCGCCAGAACACGGTTATTGTACCGGAACATCAAAGACCTTGAGCCGGTCTGCCCACAGTCCAGACTTGAACCCGGCTGGAAACTATTAGCGAGGCGAATCTTTGGCAATTTGCGCGATTTGACACCCACCACCCTTGAATGCAGAACATGAGACCATCCGGAACATCATGGGAAGCACACCGGGACATTGTATTTGCAGTCATGGCCAACAAAGGTTAATGTGTTTCGCAACCAACTGGTAGTTTCGCGATAATTCTAGGGGTGGGTTTATTGGCATTTCGCACCCTATGAGCCACATTTTCCGAGATAAATCGATTTATCAGTTTCCCGTTTCAAATCTGTGTATTTTTAATACACTAGTGGGTTGGCACATCGGTTTGGTTTAAAAGTTATCACAAACGAATAGGGTGGGTTTGATAGCATTTCGTGGACTATATATAACGCGAAAGCCAAGGAACTGAACTATGTAACTGTTAGATTCACCGGCATCAAAATTGTTGTTAATAAGTCAGTCAACTGCAGTAAATCTGTTATTTTCCCTTTTTTCTTCTACAGCGAACACGCACGCGAACAACGTTGGAAAATTTCACGTCGTACCCACCCAGTTGTCGATGGAACCGTCTAGTTCAGCACCCGAGGATGACCTCTTTGAACGCGTTTAGTGGACATGCATGCGTTTTTCGCTTCCTACCGATAATAAACCTATTTTTTAATATCTACATGCACACATACACACACACCCATGCACAGACAAGCGTTTTTAAGCAACCACGTAGTGTAAGAACTCATTTGCTCCATCTCGTCCCTACGGATTGGTTAACCGATTATTCAACTCTCAAGACTATAAACGAATTCTCTTGTCTATCCATCCATTCATCCACGCACCCACCTATGCCGTACGAACGCACACACGCACAGTGCCCCAGCCTTCGGCAGAGTCAAAAAACACATCAATGATATTTATAAACACAGTCCGCGTTCTCTTTTTCCCTCGGACATTCATAGCGTTGGTTGGAAGTTGATCGGATATGTTTTCAAAAGTTCATAAGTGAAGAGCAGTCAATTATTGCGTGAAAGAGAAAAGTTCGCATTCTATCGGTCCTCTTTTGCAGAAGGCCATTGAAACTCGGCTATCAGAGCTAGATGATCACTGGGGAACGCACGGTTAGGCAACGCATACACATCACATTCTGAAACGGGTTGACCACGACACTGGGGCTTTTCTTCATCAGTCACGTTGCGGGTGTTCTCCAACGCTAGGCGTGTGATTTCCTCAGCCGAGCACAATGGGTACGTGTGCGCACAACTCAGACCGCTGTGTGCATCATATAAGATCACATCAAGTGGTGCATGAAAGTCCGGCACCCAGTTTGTGAATTGAGGCGATTCGATCACATAGGTGGGTCGCATCTGAAACTCCCGATGTGGACACTCGGGTGGTGCTAGAACTGAGTGCTTCAGGGAATCTGTCGTAACTGCGTTGCCGAGTAGAACCTCGTAAGCCGGTCCTTTGGAGTCCTGATTAATATCACCAGCGATGATCACAGATACAGGAGCACTGTAAGAAGATAAAAGTAGGAAAAAAGCAAAACATTTTATTCTGGACATTATGCATGATTACGGTATGTGTAATATACACATGCAAAGTGGTTGAAATGAATTATAAATTAGATGGAATAAGAAGAAAAAGTATACTGACAAACTGAAATCGCGGACCGCAAAATGATGAACCACTCAGCGCGTGTACAGCCACGAACCGGACGTAATTATGACCGTCTCACACCGAAGCGCGAGAACTGAACTGATATTGGTGGGCCATTGCATTCTTCCGTAACCGAGTGGGTCGACAGGTCTTTGTGACGTGTGACGTTCACACCTCAACCGGCCGATCAACCGTGGTGATAGATAACCAGTAATCATGCATTGGGTACAGCTGTTCTGATTACTATCCCTCAGCAGAAATTCCAATCGGAAATTAGGAAAAATTAAGAGTATGGAAAGAGTAAGACGAGAAATACAATAGGTAGTATCAAGTCGATAAAGAAAGTATGTGAATACAAGAACGTCACTTGTCGCGACATCTATCTATATTCTCTAATGTATCTAAACACCAAGTTATTGACCCGCACAACCAGGAAGTCTTACACGGCTTCACTTTTAGTTCAGTTTATTTTGCTATTAACCTCAAACTTGGTATTCCGTTTTTGATTGCTGCTTCACGCTATCGTCCAGTTAAGGGTAAAGTGAACAGAAGCATAAAGTGGAAAAGGTCTGAAATCACGGCCTGTGCGGCCAGATCCACTGGTGAGACTTCTATCATGGACTGGTCACCCTTTTTATTTTATTTTACTGCGGCTGGCTCGTTGGAGAAGATAGGGCGGCGCCATGCTGACACGATCATGAAGTTTCACGGGTATTTGATATAAGAGAAGTCCTCAGCGTCACCCGGCTTTTTCCGAGGGTGCACCTCTAGCCTTTGCACAACCAAGTGTGGGTTGCGAGGGAGCAGCTAGTTGGTGCATGGTTGCCGTTGGCTCCCTTGGATCTCGTTTTTCATTCCACTGAATTTAATCCAACTCAGGGGTCCGTGAAGCCCTGTTAGTTTGACAGTGTTCCTTCACAGCCGTTGGACTATTCAGTAACTCTCGTTCGCCCTTTCAGGGGCAACTGTCTTCGCATATCGAACGCCGTTTCACCATGGTTTTTGGACTTTGGTTACCCTCAAACCGGTTTATCCCGCCTGTTGAGCGGTTAACCGGGGTGTGGCCGCTGATGCATGCTTCAGCTTGGTGGAGCCACAAGTGAGAGCTGGATGCCCGATGGAGACCAGCGAGTTGGAAGATATCCCGAAATCACGGTGGTCTACCAACTCAGAGCTGCTGCTCCTATCAGACACCCGTGCTAATCTAACCACTACCTGTGCCAGAGAAAATTGAACGCCGAGGAATCCTTTTCGCGGACTTGCGCAACATATGGTGAGCTTTGGTGTTCATCTAATGCTTTGTTTCGTATGCTTAATAGTTTATCCCTAACCCAGGTATTTCCGTTGCGGTATTCCCACCAGATTCGAACAATGCTACGAAGACCGATAACTTTTGTGTATTTTCCATCTGAAGTGGACATATTTCGGTGATAGACAACGCTCCAGTGCCACCGGAGCGTCGTCTTTCTCCCTGACCCGTTTCAGGCCGTGTGTAGTACTGGGTTCATCGTCATGATGGTCGGTTTTTCCATGTAGCGTGGCAGGCCCTCTTAGGTCTATAGGTTTACGCCCTACACTGTAATCATGTATGGACATGAAAGAAAAATGTGATGGCAAAGCAAACAGGTGCCAAAAATCGTGTGATCGTGAAATACCCTCATTGATACATACATAGCAAAGGCTAATAATGCGAGTGTTTCTGCGATATCTGGCTTTGGGGCACTTACAAACAGGCTGATAAGCATGGAAATACAGAAACAACTTAACTGATAATGGGCAATCCTGACAATCTGATGCCTGCTCACGTGGCTACACGCTAACCGAACGCATTCAGCAAGTTAAATGAAACGCGCGAACAGTCGCTAACTGAAAGGATTGCAGAAGAAACAAATGTGCAATTGTACATAAGGGTGGGGGGAACGTTCTGTACAGGGAATTGTATTGGGCGCATTCGTCTCCTACAGTCGTGGCAACATTGATGGTTGCACTAATCCACGCTGGTTGAATAGTTCAGGCGTGAAGATTTTAATCGTTATGATTTCAGGTGTGATAAGAGGAGTCGTTCACGTAATCCTTTGATGAGAGGTCTGTGTTGCTACGAACGTCTTAAGCGCAGTCGTGAGGTCGATTCTAGATCCACTGTCAACTGGGTTTCCCTTAGCTTGGTGCATGTGTTCGATTAATCTGTTACCATGCCGGTAGATACCGTGCAGCTACGGTAGCTCACTATCAGCTAAGTTGCCTCTGTGTCGCTATGCTTTATATATATATATATATATATATATATATATATATATATATATATATATATATATATATATATATATATATAAAACGCTCGAAGCCAGATGTCCAAATGGAATTACTCTGCATTACCAGATACGATACGGTTAAAATGTGTAGCCGTTCCAACCTTCGACTTGGTTCGTCCAGCTGTGTCCTGAGGTGGAAACTGGGAATATACGAGGAAGATACAATCAGATCAAATTAGTCAGAACTTACTTGTTTGCAGACTGGGTCTCCTCGCGAACCATGAACACATGGTGCCTAATCGCCATGGCTTGAAGCATGCGAATTTCATCCCCGGTAGGGTGAAAATACAAGTGTGTGTTCGCCACAATCAGACACCGTTGACCAGGTGTGCTACCCGAACGACCGGACTGCGATCCGGACGTCAGCGCACGAAGCACAAGCACCAATAGGCAATGACCTTTTGAAGTTTCCACGCAACATGACCAGTCGACAGGAAATTGTTCCGGAATGGATGAATCAAATGCCGGATTCGATTCGGTTGATCGTTTTTCATAGGCGGCGATCAAGTCATTCATCAGAGGTTGGATCTGTGACTGTTCGGCTGCATAGGACAAGATCGAAGGTAGATGGGCCTGTCTGATCAACTCGAATTTGGACTTGCGATAGAAAATAGCACAACCTTCGTTCTGAAGTGAAAAGCGAGGGATCAAACAGAGCCTGAAATTTGTTCTATTATCGACTACTTTTCAACTTTCACATTGCCTAGCAGGACGCGAATCGGAAATGTGCTCGACAGTGGATGCAGACCGATAATAACGGAACCGGCAAAAACAGTGTGAACAGCACATTAGTTGACGCTGGTGTGCTTGGACCTGGAATTTTGAACCCAACAGAAAACCACCTACGTTCTCCGTCCATTGTCAGTGTTCTTTTGCAACCACAGACCTCGCAATCATATGCTTCCGTTTTGGTAACCACTTTGCAACATTAACGAGTCAAAACAGAAATAGATAGAAGTATAGAGTCAATAATGGTACAAGTGAAAATCGCGTAGGCAAAGAATACGAATGTAACTACGCTATTGACTGCAGAACCTAGCCTCCAACAGGCAGATCACGTGAACAGAAGTCTAACACCTCATACTCGGTTAACCCCATCGGTTGAGGTATTCACACCTCTCTGTCATTTCATAGGCTGATCACCACTTGGAACTTCTCTGCAACCGCTAACCCACTCGGAGGGTAATATACACCGACGGAGTTTATTGGTGGACGTGTGCACAATATGGTCCGGCCACAGTAACCTACTTAGACTAAGCGCTTGCTTCAGCGACCGACCTCTATCCAAAACCTAAACATTACTGATGAAGCCTTCCTAATTTATTCCATCAATACTGCAGGGATCGATTGATCAAAACCCCTAGCCACGAAATTTGCAGCTATTACCTTATCCGTGACCCGGGAACACGCCCGGTAGCGCACAACTGCGCTCTACCGAACCCATCCAGAACTTGCAGCTTACCTGGATCACGATGCAGAAGCGAAACGCCATCAGCTGATTCCAAGTCAGACAGTTTTCATTTGTCTGAACAAAGATCCGTATCAGTATTCTCATACGAAAAAAGAGATATTTTTATCATTATTTTAATTATAAAGTTGAAATGAAGAGGATTTTCGCGAAGTCAGTCACTATCCCCGCTCGACAGCTCATAATCAGTTGCGACTTCCGTGTTGAAGTATCGCATCATCGTTGTATAATCAACAGAAAAACAGAATGACAAAATTGATGGAAAGAACGTATTTCCTTTACACTGATCTATACGTGTGCTTTAATCTAGCCTATTTCTGATTAGGTTGTGTTAACAAATGACACTCAAAACTAGAAAACTTATATTTGAGGTTAGCAGTATTGGCCAAGGAGCCCAGAGTCGTCGAAAAGGATGATATTGGTGCCAAGTTTTTATCTATGATTGTCCATCAGCGTACTCCATGACTTCAAAGACCTACTGAGCTATTAGGACATCCGGTAACCTGAACCTGAGGCTGGGAGTGGCGAACCACATAAAGTCCCAAGTAGACAGACGTCGTAGCGAGCAGGGTGACAGTGGAGCCACCAGGACTCGAACCTCATCCTTCAGAGGTAATAGGACCTTATGCACTAAGCCATCATCAACCGGTGATGGTCATGTGATGGAATCTGCATCGCCCCTGGTGTACGAGATTTACACCCAGCCACCATCGATGATGTCGGTGGTAGACAGTAATCCGCCAACGCCCGGGTAGGTGCTACATCTAAGCTATTGCGACCTCGTGTGGTCCTCCAGTCTAATCCTGAAGGCCAATTTCCCGAACAGAACTCATACGCAAGCATGAAACAGAGAAATAACCACAATAGTCGGTATTCTCGATCGTACAAGTGCTAATTGGGCCCGAAGCTGTTTAAATTCGGTATTCAGACGAGAACCCATTTTGTTCAGACGTGGCAGTATGGTCGCGGGATTTTGAAGTCCGGTTTGAGAACCGTGTATTGTAAGTATTTGGATGAACAGAAAAATTGAATGACAACGAGAGAAATCAAAGGAAAGATAGAATAAATGGATCCGGAACGAAAATGAAATGACCAAAAATCGCTTGTTTCTCTTATCCAAGATCAATCGGTGTTTACCTTTTCTTTATCCAAGTGAGTCACAATTCGTATCGGTGGACCAGGTTCCTCAACAATCAGGCGTTTTGCCAAGTACACACCATCCATATTGCACAAAAGACTCAGAACTGGTTTCAGATAGTATTGAAACACCCAACTATCAACTTCTTGCAAACACAATATATCTCCATGGTAATGTGACAATTCACGAAGCAACAGTGGCAACCGATAAGCGATATCCAGACATTCAAGCGGGCAGTGTCGGAAGATTTGATTACGTGCACTGTCCATGCTGGCGTACATGTCTGCGAGCAAGTTGTAGGAGACCACACGGAACTGTAGATTGGTGTTTTCCTGGAAGTCGGACTCATGATGTTGCTGTATTCTGAGAAGAGAGAAAGAATCACAAGAGTAAATGTTCAACTGGTAGGCAAAAGGAAATTAGCCCAGTCTTTGAAATCGTTTTCGTTTCGTGAATATGAGAGAACTGAACTTCCTGAGAGCTGTAGGGATGTCTTACTAGGACAAGATGTGTCCCCAACGGGAAGTGCGTTTTCTCCCCTTTAATCCGGCTGAGCTTTCATAGCATTGTTACAAACTCCGCTGGACGTGGACAGCGCGAACTATGTGAAGGCGAAGTCACAATCGTCGTCGTCGTCATGTGTGTGTGTTTGTATGAGAGAGAGAGGCGGCGGGGGGGGGGGGGGAGAGGTTGTACGGGAAATCACCCAGATAAGACAAAATCAAGTGATAACGAAATGAGTTGAATATTTATCTGAACTTTTAACCATGCATTTATTACACATTGTTAAATCTGTTCAGTTCATTCAACCGCAAACCTCGCACTTCCGTGCTGCTGTGCAACATCGGTGGGTTGAGGGTGAAACGAATAGAAGCATAAGGCGAAAATGAGCTGAAAACAAAGCAACAGGTAGAAATCCCGAACACAAAGAAAGAGCTCGAAAGCAACTACGCCACTGGCCGCGGCGTAGCCATGTCACTCAATGTCTTCAGCCGTCTGAGAGGCGGGTCCCGTGGACCCCAACCCGGAAGTCTAACACGTTCTACTTCTTCAACTCCACATGTTAGGCTTTTTATACCTCTGTTGCAGATCAAACGCTATCGGCCTCGGAGAACAGCTTACGCCGAGGAAGTCTATTGGTGGGCATGAGTAACACGTCCCAACCCCCTTCTTTCGTTTAAATTCAGTACTTGTTCCGGTGACAGAACAACGATTCCCAAACCCTACGTCTAACCTCAGCACTGCTGATACGGTGTTCCCACCATATTCGAGCGATACGATGAAGACATCGATGATCTTACCAAAGGATAAGAGAATCTTGACACTTCTTTCATTGGTAAATCGATACAAATTAGGATCAAACTGTGCATATCGAGTTGTTTGGGACAATAAACATCAGCACACATCTCGGAAACATCGTATCTGATTCCAAACTTCCACAAACTGGTTTACTGGGAACACTTGCTGTTGGAAATCTTTTTACTTCTTTGAAACCAATGTTTTATAAGATTCCGTTAAACTGGCAGGAAAATCGACCAATTGATTCGCTATTGTCATACAATATTGGGAACATTCGGAATTACGGATGAGATAAGAATAAGCACGGTCAGACTCGGGATCGAGGTTCGGCCAACAGAATAGAACATGCAGATAAATATATGCTCCATACACACACAGGTACATACAAAAAAAACAAGACGAAACAAAAGTACTCCATCCAATCGAAAGTATCCACAATTAAAACTGCGCTCAGTATAGAAACTCATTGAGAGAATTTACTTATTTCACTGGATAATCCCATCTCGTACAGACAAATACGAAAAGCGAACAAGCTCGCTTTCGGTAGCATCATCCCCGTAGCCAATACAGTTACATTTATAGATTATAAATGCATAATTTTATGAGCTATGTCTGCTTGTCAAAATGCGACTGGGGGTAAATCATGATTATTGGCGTTGCATCGTTAGAAAAAAAAATGGGACGGGGATTGTTGTTGTTCTGTGGTTGGTCTTTTTAAAATAACGATTTCGGACTGACCTAGAACCCCAAAACGCAGGTTTGTCAGCACCTATGTCTACCGGGATGGACTGAATAATTTGGTAGACGTTCATCATTTCATCCGAATCTGTGCAACGTGGTTTTAACCTCGTAGTCGGCTTTCATGACTAACATCGTCTCAGTAATGAGGCTCACTATCAACAAAGACAAGTTTGATGATTATAAAACGGTCCAGTATGCCGTAAGAACGCTCAAATCACCAGTGAAAATCATGGAAGCACACCGTACTGATTTTTCTTCCGAACTGTTAGGAATCGCCAGCAGCGCACATCTACCAAGCTCCCATTGGGACTCAAACCTGCACGGTGAACGGTTGTGAGTCGAACATCTAACCATCAGACTGTCCTGAAGTGGTTGTCAACAGTTCGTTTGCTATCAACACTACATGTTACAGTACCATTCCGTCACTAGCTTCTTCGAGGTCACGACCCAATGACCGCCCAGCGATTGATCCCCATACTGGACGGCTTCCTTGAAGGAAGAAGTTTATCTGAAGACAAGGGCGTTACTTTTTGATGTTGTCCAACAAAACAGGCTGTAACAGCTGAGCGGTGCTTGGATAGTTTTTTGATATTGTCAAAAACACGGATATTTGGAAAATAGTAAGAATCCGGGGGGTCCGAACAACAGGATAAGCAGAGATAAAGATCTGCATTGGTTGGTGGGAAAAAAGCATCGAGTCAAATCTATTTCGAATACTATTTAGATACAAAGTGGTTGTATGCGAATTAAATCTCCCATGCTCAGCAATTAGTAGCACCGAGCAAGTGCGCGATCAATTCTGTAGAAAAAAATTCACATAGATAACCCAGGTTAGGGACAAGATTGTTTGACTTGTGGTCAATAATTCTGTGACAGACCTGTTTTGGACAACGGAATACGTACTAAAGCGGATCTTAGAAAAAGACATTCTCGGCTGGACTTTGATCTGTCAAACTAACCAATAGTTCATCGAACCGTGAAACGAAGAGAATTGCCGTTTT